>CM042082.1:18627969-20061799 GCA_023509865.1 Trypoxylus dichotomus | reverse complement strand
TATATTATTATATATATTATACAGCGCTAAGTATTAGTATTACTAAATTAAATTATTATTCATTGTATTTATCATCATGTGTGTTTCTTCCGATAATTTAATAGTTTGTATATTTTCTCATTCATTTCATTATTTGTTTCATTGCATATTTACAGCGTAATTACTTAAATTTTGATGGTTAAATCTTTGTTTCAATATCTTGCCAATGACGTGTACCATAGGAGACTTTGATCTCAATTTGAACTTTACATTATTTCTTTAGATAACTTGCAATATAAAATCTTTGTCATTTTAAAATCTTAGTTAGTAAGAAGTAAGAATTCTGCTCGAGTATCATTGTAAAACTACACTGTGTATTTTAGTAAACAAATTAGTGTTAGTAGCATCCATTTATTTTCTTAGAACTTAACAAAACATCAGTCACCTACTGTAGAAGGTATTAGTATTTACAAAATCTGCAACGCCCACATGTTTTAATCGCGAGCCGCCACTGAGTGAATAAAATAATAATGACAGAGCGAAAGGATAAAACAAAAACAGGAAAACTAATCAAGATTATATATATCACGAAAAAACCAGAAGTTACACAAAATTATAACACCAAAGTCGAATGAAGTACATAAATGTCAAAATATGACAGTAATGCTTTCTATGAAAATGAAGTTACATCCATTGTAAACTTATTACTCTATAACAGTTCTAAATGTGTTTCGAGATCAAAGAGAAAACATTTACGAAAAAGCAGCATTAATATTTTTTCATTATCCTAAATTTCAGCTATCTCTATCAACAGATATCAATTAATAGTGTTTATTTGTGGATTAAAAGATCGACCTTCGAGAACTTCGGGAGGACGTGTGGACCATGATACACCATATTTTGATGGGGAGATTTTCGAATAATAATGCCATTGCATGTACACTACCGTCCACAAGTATTTGGCTACTTATGTTTTTCCTCATTTTTCATTATGAATTATCTACTATAAACAACGAGAGCCGATACAAACAATCGTCATATGTAGGCACATTATCAGCAAGTTTGACTACTATGCGCTCCATTAGTAAATTCTCATAAATAAGAAATTATTTTAGCTATACCTGAACTATAAAGGTGCCGACTCTGTTAATGAGTTTTTCTTGGAATTTTGATGCAATATACTTAATTGTTTTATTGCACTTTATGATCCGAGGTCTCCTTGTATCATATTCTTGTAATTTATGTTAGTTCAAAATTTACTGTTGTTGAGAATACTAACAGGCGAATTGTTACCTACGAGTTTTGATATTTCTTAGTTATTTCTGTTATAATGACGAAAAGCAGTGGTAGTTTTTCCAATGAGCAACCATAATATAAAAAAAAACGACACCACCAGAAGATCGTGTAGTCATAAGGATTAACAAAGGAAATCGACAAAAAACCAAGCCAAAAATCGCGGTTAAAGTGAACGGGGAGATCAGGAAACCGATTAGTGTGACTACAGTGTAACGGCGCACCCTTATTAAGGAAACAAAACAAGCGAAAGCGGTGTGTAGGCAAAAAATGGGACCACCGAAGACTGCGAAAAAAGTATTGTGATGTCACGAGTCGAACTTCGAAGTTTAAGGCTCGCACACGCGTGCATTCATTCGAAGGTCGGAAGGACAAGTGAATTGTACCGACCGTCAAACACAGAGGAGGTTCAGTGAGTTTGGGAATATTTTTCGGGTACTTCTGCAGGGAATTTAGTGAAAATTAATGGTAAAAATAGGGTACAGAAATATTTTAGAGAAGAATGTGGTGTAATCGAGGTTGCGACTAGTCGGTGAAAATTTCACATCTTGGCGTAACAATGACCCGAAACGTACAGCTAAGATATGCCGCGACGAGGAGGGTAGTCTTGTAGTTATGGAACGGCCCCTTCAATCTCAAAACCTCAATCTCACTGAATTATTATGAGTTGAATTGGATCGAAAGGTAAAACAAGTCACTACAACATCTATTACCGTTCTAGGGACCCTTCCCCAGGAAGAATGAAACTCAATATCAGAAGAAACTCTGACTAAATTAATTGGTAGAATGCATTAGTTACAGTTATATTAACTAGTTAAGTAATAATATCTACGACTCAAATGCGATTTCATTTCGAAATTTAGAAAAAAGCATAGGTGCCCCAAATACTTACGGACGGAAGTGTAGCTATTTATAATATATATATAGTACCTATTTTACATACATATATCTATAGAAAGAACAATCATATCTGTTATTATTGCGACGATATCATGTCATCGATGATTTTTTTAAGGGCATCCTGTAGATTATACTACATTTTTAGATACCACCGGTTTTTATATGTACAAATATGTAATAATTTTGCTAAGTGTAATCAAAAATTTTAAAATATTACAAATAAATTAAAAAAGAGAAAGATAAATTTGTTGTTTAATTTAAAAAATTGCACTCACTGAGAAGATATCTAATATAGAAGTATAAGAAAAATTTAGAAAAATATTCATATTTTAAAAGATTTAAAAGTTAATAATAAATATCATTACAAAATATATATATATATATATATATAATGAAATGTCATGAAAAGCTATTAAAAAAACATCATTAGATTGAATAGTCTAATGCAATGCTTTAAATGTCATTTATAGTTAGTTACTTTTAGGAGTCTGAATCAGATTAAAATTCATTTTCTGTTACTTAAATATATATGTATGTATATATAAGCGACTAACTATAAGTGACATTTAAAGCAATGCATATAACTATTCAATACAATGATGTTTTTTTAACAGTTTTTTCATGACATTTCATTAGTCATCGCCTTAATTGTATTGTATGGTGTGATCAAATCAAGAGTGTCCTTTACTGATTTTTTTGTAGCTTTATTCGTTTTTGTAAATGATAAATAAGATATTTAATTTTATGGCTGTTCTACATATAATTGATTTTATTTTTACATTATAAAAGACAAGGTGAATGAATTGATTAATTAACAGTCATTAAGTATAAGCATATGCTCTGTAAACAATGTCTTTAAATTTAAAATACATGGTGACTGGATGTTGTTATCTACTAAGATTAATTACTAATATTTCAAGTGTTTTTTCCTGTATTTGTTGATAACTTACTTGACTATCAGTTTATCAAATCCTGTAGGTTTCTGAATTGGACAGTAGAAAACATCTGGCGTATTTTTATCGAACACAATACTTTTCCTCATCATATCTTTGGCTAAAATTTGTCCTACCACCGATAGGAGAACTAGTACGAGGACAACGGTCGACCTCATCTTGGCGACAGGTCGAAAATCACTGATTACGTTAAAAAAAATATCACAATTCCCCCTGTCGATTTTAGAAAGTTGTTTTTCTATTCATTCCAGCCCAGTTATTCCTATAATTAGCAGATGAAAACCCGTTAAGTTGCAAAGCAAATATACGCTTTAACGAAGAAAAAAGTAAAATAACTTTAAAATATACCTGCGAATTTTACCACGTCGAAAAGCCTGTCTGTCTGCGATCCTCAGTATATAACGATCGTATATGGTTAAATCTTTGGTATTACACCTACAACAACTGTTAAATTCTTAGTCATCGACTGGTTCACACTTTCACTACGTAATCTTTTGTTATTTACAATTAACTCTTCTCAAACACATGGAGGTACAAACGCAGCGTAATATATCCTTTCGATTATTTTCTAACGTAGAAATTTCCCGTGTAAATTCGACAAGAATGTAAGCTTCTGCTGCGCCTGTATCTAACGCGATTATTACTCGCCCATTGTTAAAAGTTGAGGTTGTTTCACCTCAAGAATAACGCGCACCTGAGAATTCCTTGTACAGTCAAGGCAAACTTACGCTGAGCGTGTTAGTTTGTTTTAGCGGTACGTTACATCATGCGCTTAAGTCTATTAGACTTTGTACAAATAGTAATTTCATAGGTTTTAACGTCTTCTTCCAAAGAATACGTTAACATAAGTGCAGGCGTATTTTTAATGCACGTTCATAAAAAAAGTTGTAAAGACTAATCACTCATCGATGTCATACAATTAGCCATGAAATATCAATAGCGCGTTTTAAGTACACTATATACAAAAGCGTTTATGCGAAGACGGAGTGCTGCATATAGGAAGTAACAGATGGACGTACAGGCTAACAACAAAATAATGACCGCCAAACATTTAACGCCTAGTGAAATTTATTCTGGATCCAAACTTTAAAAAAATATGTGAATACTTTGTGTATAACTTTCATTTCAACATTTTCAGATATAACCGGTTTTTATATGTACAAATATGTTATAATTTTGCTTAATGTAATCAAAAAAAATTTGCGAAGAAGTTGTCAAAATTTGAAAACTCTAGCTTATCATTCAACTAATTGAATTGAACGCGTAACAAAATTCAAGGAAAGCATAAAATAATAAAGGATATTGTTTATTCAGATACAAATTTAATAGAATTATAGTATTTTTATATCGATGAAATTACTCACTCAACTCGTTTATCTGCACGCCACACTTCGAGCTCACAATGAAAGCTTTGAGGTTGATATTTTACATTCGTCAATTGTCTATTCAATATTGAGTGTACAGTGTTGTAAAAAAATAATGACCGGCAAAGCGCTGACGCCTAATAAAATTTAATCTGAATTCAAACAAAAGAAATACGCTAATACTTAGTACATAACTTTGTTAGAATATTACGTTTTTTATGTTTAATAATGCAAAATCAAGAAAGTCTTACATTTTAAAAAGTAAATAAGCGGCCATTTTGTTTTATTTCTTAGTTTTATTCTACTGAACAATCTCAGAACCCTCTTTTTCTCATAATTTTTCGCAAATAGAGAATTCTTTCAAATTGACAAAATCTCATTGGCTAATACAGGGGTTATACCCTATCAGTCTGCGGCGCACTTACACGCACTTACAGGTCTAATATTTTGTCCTAGCGCCGTTAGCAAAATATGATATATATATATGATATGAATCAGGTATAGAACTGAAAACAACTCTTGGGATAAACCTCACAATGTGAAACTCACATTTATTCAAATTGAATCACAAGAACCATCAAGCCAAAATACGAAAATTCAAAAAAAATATGTAATGAATGGTGAAAACCTTCAATAACAAGTAATCACCATACATTTTTTCAAAACACGGAATAAGGTTTGATATTGCCACTCTCATCTCTTGCTTCACATCGGTTTTTGATATTTGCTTTTTATTATGCAGTAGACGCTCGATAATGTGAACATCGGCTAATGGAAATTCGGGATAACATGTTTAACCATTTTCATAACATAGAACATCGCACAACATGATAAACTCGCTTCGCTAACGTCAACACATGTAATTCGTGAGGCGGGAATTCCCTGGATGGATCGGTACACACCGTGTTTTGATGCTGCCGTACTTCCCCGGATTAACACTTCTTTCAGTATCTGTATGACGAGAAGCGTTCGATCGCGATTTATTACTACTCTCGGCAAAGAGGAGCAAGTTTCAGTGCTGTGCAGAGGCTAAAGTAAAGCAGCCGCGCGGCTGTATCAAGGCGAGTGTTCAGTAACGTTCACGTACTCGCATCATTTGTAATCGTGACCTTTATGAGTGAGCATAGGCGATGCAGACGCGGGAATGTTTATGCATAAAATAATGATCAAAAATATATTAAACAACGTACTGAAACAGTTACTGTTTTAAGATGTTTCAATGAAAACACAAACTGTTTGGCATCTATTAAATATTAAAATCATTAAATATATTTCCACACTTGTTTCAGTAAAATAAGGACGGCGTGCGGAATAAATATTGTTCAATGATAAAAACGCCTGTTCCATATCGAGTGATGTAATATTTGCTAATTTAAAGTAATCCTTGTGACAACTTAATGGATCTTTCGACGCACTTTTACAAATTTGTCTTAGTATGACACAAGCGTGAGTTGACATCATCCACAATTTGAACAGAATCCACAAAAACGACATCGAATCATTTTGTAATTTTTCAATTCCCTCCGCTAGTCCATAGTAGTACTTGCGAATACTTTCTAAATCACATTTTACCAGACTATCTTGAAACATTATCTCACTTTTCTTGATAGCTTTGGCGTGTCTCGGATCGAATTGTAAAACTACCTTCTTTACATCATCCAAATGTTCGCAGTTGTACAACGCGGTCTTTAACCATGTTCCCCAACGCTTAGTAATCGGCTGTGGAGGTTCAGGCACTTTGGGACACTGAAATCTTTTTGTACGTTTTGGGGAATCTAGAAATACTGCTTTAATATGAGCTATTAAAGTATATACTCGTGGATAACATTTAGGCATCAATGACGCCACAAGGCTTAAAGCATGGATTTTACATGTTACACATTGCCACTCTATTCTTTAGCAGATCGGCCTAAGGAAGGCATGTTAGAGGCACCGTCACTCACAAACATTAAAAGTTGGGTTGTTGAAACTTTAAATTTGTTCAATGCCTTCAACGCCACTTTTAAATTTTCAATGCTAGTACATATTGCAAATCTTTTGGAAACAAGTATGATAATAGAGTTTTTCTCTCTTGTGAAACAGCTACTTTGCTACCAGGCTACGCACTTGTGTAATTCCGAGAAACAATGTTGACTCTCATCCTCATTCATTTTTCTTATTCAAAACTGCAACTTTTTTTAAACGCCGCAACCTTCTTCAAAAGTTTCAAAATGCGCATGTTATTGTATTGCAAGCTTGTCAAATATAACGCATAAATACGCAAGTCTCAGCAAAAAGATGGGTTTGGCAAGTGCCATGTTAATTTTTATGAACATATACAATACACAAAACAAATACCTTGATTTTCGCTTATCGAAAGTTTATCGTTTTTAATAACAATTTAAGAGATGTAATTTTAAAATTAAGAGCATCATTTTTAATTATTACCGCAAGACCTTTTCTAACAATTGGCGGCTCATATCTATAAAACAAAGAATAGACAATTCTTCATTTACATTATCTAAGAGAGATCTACCTACATTTTAAGTTTGCCGCCGTTTACAGAATATGGAAAAGAAAATTGCAGCTTCAATAATGAGCGAAAATTATAAGGACGTATAGCTAAAATGGAAAGAAAATATGATTAGATTAAAATAGCGATTGATGCTATTTTAATCGTTATAGTGTATAATAGTCGTGAGTAAGGTCTTTTAAAAGAGATTCGCAGAAACTAAATCCTTTGATCTCACCAATGCAGATGTACACAGACTAAAAAATACAGGATAGCTGAAGGAAAAGGTAAAGTGAAGCTGAAAGATGTAGGAGTTGGAGGCCACCAAATACTAGAGAACTAAGTTTAAATTATTTTTGAATCGAAATTGCCTACCTTAAGGTTTTTTATTTTAAATTGTCTTTGACGTAAATTTTAGATATAAAAAGAAAATTGTTAATTACCTAGCAGTAAAATTTGATACCAGTATTTTATCGTTTATAGCTATTGTAACTTGGTCTAAGGCATTCATAAATTTTATTGCGGTGATAAACTAGTCAATATCTCACTTAGACATTATATATTTTTAAAGCATTTAAACAAGCAATATTAATAGTACAATAACAACCAGTCTGAAACGATAAATTTTTAGTTGAAATGAAATAGAATATATTTAACAAAGATACACAAACGCCTTAAGTGTTAGAAACGAATTAGAAATTTTTTCAACATGTTTGGACCTCGTTTTTTTATAGTAATGATTTTCTAGGTAGGTAGTTATTATTCTCAATGAAGGTCAACGTATTTAGGATTTCTACGACGCATTTAAAATCAAATCGTATTAGAAGCACAAAACTTAATACACTCTGAATGTAAAAGTATTCACCAAAATTGATTACGTATTGCGTTATAGTTAAACCACGGTTTAAAATTATCCTGTAATACCTGCCTCCTAATATCAAATGTGATTAAAATTATTTTTGGGTAAGGGCGAACATACCAAGTTGTTGTAAAACTAAGCAAAATAATACAGCAAAAAGATAATGTGTTAATATTAACACAGAAAATGGCATGCTTCACGCTAACGAGCATCCTTGCTTGTAAAGAAGTGCAAAAAGATGTTTTCCGCGGAATTCTTTCGGTGAACAGAGTGTAAATTTTAAACACTCGTATTTAATAATATGTGCAGTATCAGTACTAATTGCGCATATACACTGCCGTCCATATAACACATGGGCTGAAAAGTCCCGGGCCTAACAAAGAAAACACGTTTTTTTTGGTTCAAAATTAGCTTTATTCATCAACGTAATCTCCATCAAGAGCAACGCAATCATTCCAGCGCCGCTCTAACATTTCAATACCACTTTTGTAGAACGATTTATCTTTTGCCTCAAAATAGGCCTCAGTTTCAGCGATAACCTCTTCATTCGTGCGAAATTTCTTACCGGCGAGCATTTTTTTGAGGTCTGCGAACAGCCGGTAGTCGCTGGGAGCCAAATCTGGCGAATATGGTGGCTGTGGGAGCAATTCGCAGTTCAATTCATGTAGTTTTGCCATTGTATTGATTGACTTGTGACACGGTGCGTTGTCTTGATGAAACAACATTTCTTTCTTTGCCATATGCGGTCGTTTCTTTGCAATTTTGGCCTTCAAACGCTCCAATAACGCTATATAATATTCACTATTGATGGTATTTCCTTTCTCAAGATAGTCGATGAATATTACACCACGAACACATTCCAAAATACCGAGGCCATAACCTTTCCAGCCGATTGTTGTGCTTTCGGGCGCTTTGGACGAGGTTCACCAGTTGCTGTCCACTCAGATGACGATCGTTTCGATTCCGGAGTGAAGTGATGGATCCATGTTTCATCCATTGTCACATATGGACGCAAAAATTCCGGTTTCTTACGTTTAAACATGGCCAAACACTGCTCAGAATCATCAACACGTTCTTGCTTTTGGTCAACAGTGAGCAAACGCGGCACCCACTTTGAACAGAGCTTTCTCATAGTCAAATGCTCATGCAATATAAAGCCAATACGTTCTTTTGATATCTTTACGATGTCAGCTAACTCACGCAACTTCACTTTTCGATCATTCAAAACGATTTTGTAGATTTTTTTGATGTTTTCTGGTGTTACCGCCTCATTTGGACGTCCACTGCGTTCTGCATCATCGGTGTCTCTACGACCACGTTTGAAGTCAGCAAACCAACGTTTTATTGTTGTTTCTGATGGAGCGGAGTCCCCATAACACTTTTCAAGCCATTGCTTCGCTTGAACGGTATTTTATCCCATCAAGAAGCAGTGTAAAATTAAAACACGAAATTGTTTTTGTTCCATTGTTTTGAAAATAACAAAAGCAGCATGACTCTTAGCATAATAACTCACAAACTAATGAATAGAATATCATGAAATTTTAACAGCTGTCTTTTGAAGGTTGGTACTAACTGAAAGAAAGGTGACTGCAATAAAACTAGCGTCATCTATGTGTTAGGCTTGGGACTTTTCAGCCCATGTGTTATGTTAATTATACAATTGACGTTTTCATTGATTTGAATTGAAATATAGACTTGCTTCGTAGTAATATTTATTAATAGATAAACATCGTAAAAAGAATGTTTAACAGTGAAAAAGAAATAGAAAATACTACACAATTTTAATTGAAAGTGATTTCTTATCAATATGTCTACCCCGAGATTGAATTACGTCGGCACATATCCTTGACATTTTTCTAATTAGAGATTCCAAATAATCGCCTGTAATTTCAGTCCATGAAACCTGGAGCTTCGGCCAAAAATCTCGTGCACTGCTAACTCCTCTTTTTTGAATTCTTCGGTCCAATTCATCCCATACTACTTCTATTGACGACAGATCTGAGGATTAAGGTGGCGAAATCATCCGTATCAACTTTGCCTTCTTCCTCGAATGACATCCAATAAGTTATACAAAAACGAAATGAATGTTTGGAATCGTTATCTTCTTGGAAGATAAAGTTTTCACGCTTGTCACGGGATTTTCTATGATAACCCTTCTTACATAGGATCCCATCCATTTTTATGAAATCGCATACAGTTGTAGCATCAAAGCAACCCCAAACCATTACGCTACTTCCACCATTTTTCACAATACGAACCATCCATCGACCAATCACTCTGTCTCCAATCTGCCGCCTCGCTAATGATCGACGTTTTGAGCTACAGGTTTGAAATTTGGATTGATCTGTCCGTAATACTTATGTTGAATGACTCCTTTCAGTCTCTTTTTCTAACTTTGTTGTTTCAGGAATGGCTTTTTCAGAGCTATTCTTCTCGTTAGCCCTGCTGTGATAAATCTTCGCTTTGCTGTTGTGTGGGCAATTGGCGTGCTTCTTGAAATATTGAGTTGTTGAGCGATCTCTTTGGCGGTGAAAAACTTATTTCGTTTTGAACTATAATAAATTAATCCTCAATGACTGTCGTTAGTCCCTTCACAGTGACCGTTTCCTATTGAGAAGTGAATCTGTTTCCTCTATTGTCGTAAATATTCCGTTTCTTATACTTTTACTTTTTTACCGATTTGTGCTAATAAATATCCTTCATGTTTTTCGATTGATATTTCTTGCCGTTTTTGGGATTTTTAACTGCGATCTTACCCCCACGGTAACAAATTTTAGTCTGATTAGCTTTATTTAAAATACTTGTATACATTTTCGGGTATTATTACAATTTATTTCTTGGAATCGTTTCATCTGACATTACAAACAATTCTTTCGTAGAATTTAACTGAGTCTGATTACAGCAAGGATCAATACAATTCCAGCTATCGTAAAACGTAAAATAAGGTAGGTATCATAAAATGCAAATTAACTTTAAAGCGCACCATATTGGGGTATTGTTTGTGTAAACTGCGCTATAAACCTATTAAAATAAAATTGAAATGTATAGTTTTTTTTTGCGGACGTTTCTCCTAGACACCAGTCCGGAACCGTTTATCACATTACTTCGGGCTGGGTCTATGCAGTTGGCTGTACAAAGGCCACACTCCATTGTGGTTTGGAATTGTGGCAATTCTCTTTCCATGTTGTAATTCAAGTCTCCCTTCTTTTTGCCCAGTACATATTGCACATACCGCGAAACTAATAATAATAACAATAATAATAATAATAGTAAGCATATCCATCAATACTGGTTATGCCGGACTCCCTTTGATGGAGGACTACCAGCCAAAATACTCCTTCTTCTCTTAGACACCAATCCAAACCGTTAATCACTTTAGTTCGGGCTGTATCCAGTTTGCTGTACAAAGGCCACACTCCACTGGACTTTCGAATTATAGCAATTCTCTTTCCATGTT
Organism: Trypoxylus dichotomus; assembly: GCA_023509865.1. NCBI lineage: Eukaryota > Metazoa > Arthropoda > Insecta > Coleoptera > Scarabaeidae > Trypoxylus > Trypoxylus dichotomus. Next base: position 20,050,503 of record CM042082.1, on the reverse strand, counting down.
GCGATCCAGATCGCCTTTCTTGGTGCGCAGAACATATTGAACGTATCTCGTTAAACCTGTCCAGCAATTTTCATTGGCTGATATCTTGGTTATAATTGTGTGGATCGTAAATTCGCCGATCTCCATTTTGAGTAACCGTCTTGGTTCCTCCCACCTCTCACATAAGAAGAAGGTATGGTGCGCATCATCTATGTCATTTGGGCAATACAAACATGCTCCAGTCTCGGTCTTACCCTTTCGGTGCAGATATGATTTGAAATAGCCATGACCAGTCAAAAACTGAGTCAGGTAATAGTCCACCTCCAGTCTCGCAGTCCAGCGCCCTCTTCCGTCCGTCTCGTAAAGTCGTTGCCATGCTCCTAATGTGGCGTCTCTTTCGTTGGTGACTCATTCTTCACCTGCACGTCTCCTCATATATATGCGCTTCCTTTCCTGATCAAGGAGCGACACTGGGATGACTCCCGCTACCACTAGGACCGCCGGTTCCGACACAGTGCGGTACGCCGAGGCAACTCTCAGTGCAGCCCTTCTCTGCACCTGGGCCAGCCTCTTACGATACATCTCCTTGTTCAGAGCGTCCGCCCACACCTCGGAGCCGTACAGTAAGACCGATTGAACTGTCGACATCAATAACCTCCGCTTCTTTGGCCGAGGACCACAAACATTAGCCATCAACCTACTCAAGTTCGCAACCATCTTCGCCGCCTTATCGGCAGTACGTAAAATCTGGTGACGAAAGGTCATTTTAGTATCAATAATCACTCCAAGGTATCTAACTGTTGGGCTGGTGGTAACTTCCACATCCCCCACGCGTAGGGGTACGATTGTGTCTATCTGATATGTATAGTACAGGATATTAAGATACTAGTATTAATATTACTGAGTATTTCTGCACTTTTTATAGTCGTCCTCATATGTCTGGACGGTAGTATATGTAGCTTTGTGTGCAAATGATGTTCTGAGTGTAAAACACGCACTTCACAGTGTAAATTATAAATTCTAGTAACAATAACACACTGTTTTTGTATTATTTTTATATATTTACTATAAGTATGATATTCTTGAGTGTAAGTTTTATTTTAACTCAGGGCCATTTTAACGTATTCAATGTAAATATAGTTTGCTTATTTATAATTTTTTATTATATTATATGCAAATAAAATATTTTCGGTATATTATAGATTGTAGAAATTTTTTGAGGGACAAAATACTTATTTTGATTCCTCACAGTATACTTTGATTAATAAAATATTGAGAACGTACTATAAAGACATTTGTTATCTACTCCTTCAAGAAGATGTATGTAGGTCTTAGTCAAAGTATTCAGTAATCAATCCACAAAAAAATGAAGCTACAATGTAGTCTACAGTCTTCTTTTCTTACCGTACAACATTGTTATGAAAAACGAAGTTTTGTCTACTTTTTACGTGTATTTGTATGTTTATTCAACTTAGACGTATCCCTGTCGAGATCAGGTTTTTCTGTTGAGGTTGCCTCCCTTAGCCGAAATGACCCGGTTGTAAGGAGCCGAAAACTCGCCTTTTTACCGCTTCCGTTAGCTACATGACATACACCCATTGCATGCCGTGTATTGCCCAGGGATTACGCGGTTCATGCCTTCGAGGACGTGGAAATCGGGCTTGCTGGAAGAGCTGATCATGTTCAACAGGCGTTTGCCAGGATTCTATAAAGTGTGCTTATTCGGCATCGCATACCCTCCCAGAACACCATTTCCAGTCTTAATCCCCATTATTAATACTAAAACTAACAAATTTAAATTCAAAATGTTGAAATCTGTATACATCAAAATAATTTTCTAAATATAATAACATATTTAATATAAAATTGTGTCTGAAGTCGGCCTACTTGTACACTTACTATTTTCAAATTAATTTTATCCAACTCACAGGGCAATTACGTCAAACTGATTTATTAGATTGATTTTAAATGTAAACGTCAATTAAACATGCAGTAATACACATGTGTGCTATATTTCAAGAGAAATAATCATGTCATAATACCCTATAGCTTTCGTAATTTTTCAAATTAAAGGAAACAAATAGCCAAACAATGTTTCCTAAAGAATTAATAGGTAATTATTATTAAAAGAGGAATAGTTTAATACATTATTGTTGTACCCGGTAGACTAACATACTTTTCCTATTCCGTAGAGCTTGTATTCAAAAGAAGCGGAATATTTGTGCGGTGCCAATATCTTTGGCTTTGATAATACGAACTTTTCACCACGCCTCGCGCATATCAAGCATCGTCAGGTCCGGATCGCACACCCTCAATTACACACCCGAGTGTACTAGATTTATTACTAAAGACCGGATTATATACAAAGTGCATATACATTTTTTTTGCATATTTTTAATTATAGTCTATATGTAGACGTATTACACTAATTGAAGTTAATTAGCGCTAATTAGTGATTGCATATACTGCATATTTAGGTATTACTATGCATATTTTTACAAAATTTGCATACATTGCATATTTAGGCTTTTTCTTATCCTGTCTGGTAGTAAAAATTCCTAGTAATTCCTAATGTAGATCGACAACGGACAAGTCCCAGAACGATAAATCTTTTACCTTGGTCTCTCTTATACTTTTTTCCAAGAACTGCACGTGTTTAATTGCGCCTAGCAGAAGGGATGTGGTAAATACGTTTTATTATTATGAATTCCCAAATAAACTATTCATTCATTGAATATCTTTGAGCGAAACAACATGTAATTGTGTTACGTTTTTGAATACTGCGTACATACAATGAGTATAGGATTAAGTCGTATCCTGAAATGGTAAGGGATGGCGACAAGATATTTTTCCGAGCCTGCAGCAAACTGGTAAGTTTAATTTTACCAAAAGCTTTACAATTGTTTTCAAATTCTTTCACTTTGATATATAATGGCAATTGTTGTTGTAGGTGTCTTGTGAGAGAAAATACCTGATTGATCAACACGTTAAAACTCCACATACTGGAAAATGTGAAAAACTAAAGCGATCCGCATGTGTGCAGCAATCTATATATCAATGTGTAGCATCAACTTCACGAAACTCAGAACAAGAAAAATATAATACGTGTCTGTGTAACGCATTCATTTCGTCTAACATACCATTAACAAGAGTAAACAATGTTAATTTGAAATCATTTCTGCAAAAATGTTGCAAACACAATATACCTGACGAAAAAATGATGTCACTTCTTCTTACCAGCAAACAATGACAGAACTTCAACAATTGGTAGGGAATAATTTTATTTATATCATGGTAGATGAAAATACGGATAAGTGTGGCCGTTATATTGCCCATTTGTTAATAGGAATTCTTCATGAAGATATTGTAGGTAAATCATATTTAATTTATTGTAAAGAACTTCAAAAAACAAATAATGTGACAATTGCCCAATTCGTTCAAGAAGCTTTATCAAATTTCTTTTTAACTGGAAGTATACCTCGTGAAAAAAATTTACTAATGTTGTCCGACGCTGCACCATACGTGATAAAAACCGCGCAAAATTTAACATTTTTTTATAGTAACATTATTCATACCACTTGTTTAGCTCATGGGTTCAATCGTGTAGTCGAAGACATTAGCAATCAATTTCCTTTTGATTAATGATTTAATTAGCAATGTCAAAAAGTGTTTTTAAAAGCACCTTTACGAATCCAATTTTATAAGGAGCGACTTCCCGGTGTTAAGTTGCCTTCTGAATCGATTATTACAAGATGGGGTACGTGGTTAGACGCTGAAATTTTTTACGCCGATAATTTTGGAGGAATAAAAAATGTAATTCTTGAAATCACTGCTGACTGCATTGCTCTAGAAGACTGTAAAAGGATAGTAACATCAACCGATTTGCTACAAAACCTTTTGTACATACATATATTAAGTCAAATTATAGCTTTGTTTGAAGTTCTACTCTAAAGTAGAAACGCAAGGGATATCGCCCTCGGAATCAGTCGAAATAGTAGACGAATTTGATATGCTAGGTAAGAAGGTTAAGGGTACAATAGGTAAATCTATATACGATAAATTAAAAAAAATAATAAATAAAAATGCGGGGTATTTGAAATTGAAGAAAGTTAAGAAAATTTTGGAAGGTGAAACAGTAAACGATTTCGACTTTAATTTTAGTTTAGAATGTTCTGCAAAGTTAAAAATGCACCAACTACATCTGTGGATGTTGCAAGCTTTTCTATTTCGAAACATATGTATTCTGATAGAAGACAAAACTTTCTTTTACACAATTTTGAAAAACATTTAATTATAAATTGGTTTAGAAATATGTTGTAAAAAAATTTTGTGCAATAAAGTTAATGTTTAAATTTCTGCTCTTATTTATTTTATGTAAAAATTTTGCATATTATCGCAATTTTTCTGCATATATACCCGAGGTTTATGCATATTTTCTCAAAAATCGATCCATGGATAAAATACTAACATATTTCTTATTACTACTGGTAGTACTTTCTAGTGCGCTTATATTTCTAATTTAATTGAGAATCATACTGCAATGATATGATGTAAATAGTCTTCTATAATCTGTTCGTATTTTAAAATTCAGAATGGCGTTTATGGAATATTACTTTTACTAATTATTATTATATTTGTTAGTAATGCAGCTGTCAAAAAAAAGTCACTAGTACAAAGTCGAGCAAGTCTGACCAGGTTGAAAAGGGATGTACATACTTAAACTCCTTGTCAATAGAAAGCGAGGATAACATCCCATAAGATCCATACTGAATTTTAAGTTGTAAACGGACTATAGCTTTTGTACCAACCTAAACACTTCCTATATACACAATTGCAATTCAAACATAGAATAAATGCATACAAAGGCATATTTGAATATATGATATTGGAAAATGGTTTAAAAGCCTAAAATATATACAGAAATCTGTTACGTTAGAATTGGTAACACCCACAATAACTTCAAATCTTAACAGTGTCTGTCAATATGTTACGGCATTTCGTAGTTCTAAGTTGCGGTCTAATTTATTCCATGAAAATATAAGGTAGGCACCATAAATTTAATAATATAAAATATATATAAAAATTTTATATAAAATATTAAAAAAAAAACGGCCTGGTATAGAAAAAAGAAACTTGAAGCAATATAAGAAATTTTATTTTTGAATGTAATTTTCCCTAACTTCTATATATATATATATATTATAATTATCTTATTATATATTTTATCATATTTATTACAACGATTAATTAATAATTCGATACCCATGTAAAAATAATCTGACGTTTCTTCGTCAAAATGTTCTATAACAGCTACTTTCATCTCACTGTCGTCCTTAAAACGACGTCCTCTAAGGCCTTTTTTAAAATTATAAAACAAATAAAAACCAGAAGGAACCATATCCAGAATATACAGTTCTATTGCGCTCCTTAAAGTCAATTAGCAAAGTACCCTCACAATCCCAGAATATTGTGGCCATCGCTTTATTCGTTGATTAAACGCCATTCGCCTTTCTGGGACGAGGTTCATCAGGTCGCCGCCATTCCATGAACTCCCTTTTCGATAAAGGATCGTAAAACAGAACCATTGGTTCATCCTCTACGACAATGGACTCCAAAATCAGTTTTGTGTCGTCTCCACACATGTTTAAAAACGACCACGCACATTCGACTCGAGGTTCGTGAAGAGCAGAAAGAAGCCGCTGTACCCCTCTTGCACTAATATTATTTATACCCAAATGGTCATGAAGAATTCGACGAATACTTGTTTAGGATAAGTTTATTATTACTGCTAATTCCTTCACTTTCGATCTTCTAGTACTAAATCTTCAATGATTGAAATTTGTTGCGGCGTTATCACGTCAATCGGTCGACCCGACCGTTCTGCATCTTTTACGGATTCATTTTTCCCACTTTTTTACAGTCAAATACGATGAATCACCGTATACACCCTCTAAACTTTGTTTTGTGTGATTAGGATCTTCTGTTAAAAATTTGATGATCGTGCGATACTCAATTCTGGTTACTTCAGACATTTTCATGTGCTAGTCTCGTTGGTTGGCTGGCTACTAAAAACTACTACTCTTTGAACCGTGATATTTATAGCGTAGGCCTCGCGTATGTGCATGCATGCCGTGACGGTGTTTGAATACGCTTGAACCTGTGTAAACCTGCCAAGCCGAGAATTTATAGCACCTACCTCGTACAAAATGTCTGGGATCACTCAATAGGTTGCAAACAGTTAGCAATTTAAAAACTCCTAGAGGCTACGTATGAAATACTGTATACCGATAGATTTTTACAATTCAGTCGATAATTCAATTGACAATGAGAGGCGATGTGTTCTTTCAACGCTGCGTTCCGCATAAATTATTAATTTGTGAGATGTGGAGTACACATCACAACACCTGTGAAACGTAATAAAATTTTTAATATTACATATCATAAGAATATTTTGTTGCGAAACAAATGACTTGCATCACTGCAGAACCACATTTAGTTCCTAAGTTTAGATTTTGAAAATCCACTCAAAAGGAATAGCAAAGCATATTTATGTATAGAGATACAAAAATCTTTGGGAATAAGTTATTTGTACAAGCGGAATATTCGTATAAACATATAAAACTTTAACACCGTTTTGTTTATTTAGTTTACATCCATTCCGCGGAAACGGAATAAGCGTCAAACACGATTTCTAAAAAACCAGCGTGCCGCACATCTAATTGGCATGTATGAAGAGCAATTTTAACAAGGGACATTTTTGTGAAGCTAGCCTTTACAGCCAGTATCTAATTAATACTTCTCCATGTACGGCAGGTTAAAAAGGCAATCGTACGCGTATATATTGCGAAATTTTATAGTATCGCGGACATCTTGAGCGCGATGAAGATACGTTTGGACTATATATTTCATTATACGCGGCTTGAACATACAAAAAACAGTTAGAAAGCAAACCGCGTGCGTTTAAACAACTCGTCCGGCAAAGCGATTTTTCCCCGAATTTTGCAATTGGAATTTTAACAACGAGGCACGGACGAATATCCTGCGGTACATTTCCTTTCAATTTTTACTACAGAAAATTTTCGAACTTAAAGACGAATAAGGGAGGTCCAAGGTTAGATATAGTTTCGTGTCGGTTTTGCAGTAAAGCATTACGCAAACGTATTTAAACGTATACATGCTTATATATCATGTTGTGTAAGCACGATGTTCGGCATAACTAATGTTTTCGTTGATGCAATGCGTGTCGTGAGTAAAATACCATCTTGTTCTTGTTAATAATCGCACTGCGTTAAGAATATATTACCACCAGCTCGCCTTTTTACTACACGTCAAATTTATTGGTTTTCGCGAGGGACCAAAAACTTGTGGTAAGTATTCAACGTAATATTGGTAAATTTAAAGTTGTTAGTCGAAGACTGGGATAGTAGATCTTATGAGATGCAGCCCCCTTTTATAAATTTGTAAGATTCATTCTTTAAACGTAACTCTAAAAATAGTAGAAATATCGTTTCGAAAATTTGACTAGCGATATTTTAGATGAAGCATCTTTTCATAAAAAAATATTTTCAATTTCATAGCACTCCTATTTAAATCGGAAACATAATGAACTTATTTCAAGTGAGACATCCATATACAGCCCTGATGGAATGAATTCCAATGCTTAAAAATTTAAGAGTTCAGTTAAAATCTCATATAGAGCTTAAACAATTTCAATACACAAGGCTTAGCGAATGTAATTCAATTTACAGTATAATCCGTTTATAATTGAATCAAAAGGACCTTCTATAAACGTCCATTATCCGGGTGTCCTTTATATAACAAGGAGAAAAGTGTAAAATAATAGTAAAGTTTGGTATGAACGCAGAAATAATTTTATAATAAATTAAAATATAGTATATTAACGTATATACAGTCTCTGTCTAATTTATTAGGGTCCCTTGCTAAAATACCGATTTTGTTAAAATATATAATGAAAAACGTATAGTATAAGCATGAGTTTATTCAGAACTATTTATAGGCATCGTCATAGCTATATAATTAATATTTTGTAATGTCTCATTTGGCTTCTATAATTGCTCTAATTCTTTTTGGCATACAATCTATGCAAGCGTTAATGGTATGTCTAAGTGTAGTGTCTTTTTGCCACACATACTCCATATTTCTTATTGATTGCTCAGTTGTAGTGTTTGTTCTCGAATACATACGTAATTTTAGAACACTCCACACGTTCTCAATTGCATTGAGGTCGGGAGAATCTTCTGGCCACGGTAACACCGGCAGAGCGTGCGTTTCCGAAAAACTTTGGATGGATTTGGCCATGCGACATCGTGCCTTATCCTGCATGAATGTGTAAGGGTGTTCATTCAGATCTAATACACGATTATAATGGTGTTGATTCATGGTGCCTGGCAAAATTATAATGGTCCAGGACCTTCGACCGATGTACAGGACCATACCATAACTGACGGAGGATGTTCCACCGTTTTTAGTACACTAGTTTCATCAAACCGTTTAGATGGATGTCGTCCAACAAATTGAGCTCTTTCAGTCGTGGCTTCTAGTTTTGCCTCATCGCTGAATACGATCTTTAACGAAAAGATATTGTTCAAACAAAGAAATTTTGCTTGATTTATATATTCATTTAAGTTATTTCGTCTTAGCTTTCGCCAATCTTCAATTGTGTAATGTTGATGACGTTTTGCCCATTCATAACGTTCTCGCTTCATCATCGGTGTTAATCTTGGACTTTTCAGGGGGCATCTGTATTTTAATCCGGCTTCGTACAAAGATATTTAGGGAACGTATTTCGATAGGTATTGTAAACCCTATTCCTGAATTTTATACGTGTAAAAGCTTAAATTTATAAGGTGGCACTAATAAAACGGACAGGAACTGTATATAGGTGGGGCAGCAGTATTATCGGGCGTATCAGAGGTTTTATCAGCTTAATCTTTATATTTATTTTTTATTTCCGTCCGTAAAGAATAAACTGCGTGGTCAACGATTTTCGACGCCAGAAGAAGCGGTTGATGCGTTGAAAATGCATGTTTTGCAGGTACCTCAATCGGAAGGGAAAAAGTGTTGTGAAAATTGTTTCAAACATATTCAAAATCATATCAATGATCGCGGAGAATATTTTAAAAACAATAAAACCATTTTCAATTACAAATATTTATTTGTATTTATTATTGCGGATGCATAAATATCAACCCTCGTATAATTACACCGATAATTTTGTATAAGTAGGTGCAAATTTGCTCCCTAGCAAAGTTGCAAAGTACATAGCTGTATTTACTAACAAAACTGCATACAGTTGACGTACACATATGATGAGAGAATACAACTACTAAAATATATGATGCTAATGCAGTTTTAAAGGACAGTTTTAACTTATTAATAATTAACAATTAACCTTTTATTACGTCAAGAAATTCGTTACTATTTCGCATATTTATTTTTAAATGTAAGAAAGAATCTATAAACAAATTTATTAATAACAAATCAATATCCTCGAGTTATATTATTGACAAAACTATTTTTATAAAATAACTAATCAGGACCTGATCTAGCCACTTAATAGCTTCAGGCAAAAAGAATATTTGTCGCCCTATATAATTAGTTAATCCAACTTTTAGCCCCTAGCCGTCCTCAATATTGCCGCCCCTCATTTTTGCATTTGCCCAGTTTGCTCTCCGCTCTTTCTCCTAGTTCGGATCCTGTAACTAATAATAATAATGCTGTTATTGAAATTGATTTTTCCCGCTAGTCTAATAGCGCTATCTATTAGATACGCGACACACTAAAATCATTAATGTATGAAATATTAGGAATAAATATAATGAATTATGGCACTCGATATTTTTTACGTCTAAATTTGAAACTGTACTGATATAAGATTGAATATTAATTTAATTTTGTGCAAACATAGTGCTAAAAGTCAATGGAACTGCGCCATCTATTAGACGTTAATGATATCAAGATGATTATGATTTTCTTTTGGCATTCTTGACATTTTTAACACGTGTAAGCGTTATGAATAAAGCCTTGTAACGTAGTAAATAAATCAGGGTTCGTGACCCCAGTACGATTCAATTGATTAAAATTCGCCGTCATGATGACCCTTGAGAAGACATCTTTAGATGAAGAGCTAGAAAAGTTAGACCATGGACAATTACTGGAGCTAACGCAAAGCTCCTTAAGAAGGTTACTTGCTTCGGATCCATTATTAAACGATTTACCATCCGACGTTACGACAGAAGAGGTTTTGGCACAGGTAGCAGTTGTGCAGGGACAGTCTATAACAATAAACGTGCTAAGAAACAGCGAAAGTCCTCTATCTGTAGTGGTGAGTGATTTAAGGTTATGTTTACATTTTTTTCGTACTAAATTTGAACCGATTTAGTTCTCACAAGGTTCTTATATTAGATCCACAAAATCTCACACCATAACTGACCTCATTTTTTTTGTTATATCGTGCCTTGTAATTATCATTAATTTCCGACAGTATTTTTATGTAATTATACCAGTCATTGAGAAATTATATTATGTATATAGTATTCTTGATAATGCAATAAGTCTTAAATTTTATTGGTTTATAGGGCTCCATAATACGTTATTTTGTCATAAAATTTATTTGAGTATTTAATTTTATATTTTTTACGTTTGATGTATGATCTGGCCTCGATATATTCGAAGAAAATATATATTTAGCCCTTTGTTTATATGATATATCTGCTTTACAAAATATAGTATAGGAAGTCAAGTGGTACAAGCTCAAGAATAATATAAATGTTTAATTTCTGGAACCCAAAGAAGTTCTATAATAAACTGTTATATTTTTATCTGCTAAAGACATTATCTGCATTTTTTGTGAACGTTTTTTGTGTATACGTCACTTGTCTTCGCATGTATGTTTAAGAACCCTATACAATGATTAATTACTTGATTGATTTCAAGGCCTATTAGTGTTAATGTATATGGTAAAATGTGGTGCTAAAGTTCATTCTATTTTTTTCCAAGTGGGATGTATTAATTACATAATTTATTTCTTATAAATTGCTATAACATTGACGTTGATGTATCTGACTATTAATCTTAGGTATTGGCGTCTTATTATAAAAGATGTATTCACTAAGGATAAATATGAAAGTTTAAGAAAATATTAAAATAATTTATAAATTATTGGTTAAACTTATTACTCTATATATTATAAAACTCTATGGTTCAAGTATTAATTTGGTAAAATAGTGAAAACCACAAATTTACGATTTTAAATTGGAAATATTATTTTTTTTACTTTTCTAGTTCATCATATCTCTCCAGTAAACATGTTCTTTTAAGTCCATGGTTTCAGCAATAAAAATGATATTCGCTAAATTTTTGAGGCAATACTTGCAAATACGGTTTTTACAGCCGGAACTACTTCATGCCAAAAAGAGAGACTGTAAATTCTGAACGGACCCCACCCCAAATTACAACCTATAAATTTGTTAAATCAATTTTACGCGGTAACTTAAATATGAGGATCTGTCTGAAATATACAATCTGTACCAAATAAAATTTTATACGGATTCTTCAAAGATAATTCTACAATTAATACAGCAGGATGGTAAATGTGGTAGTTGGAGCACATGAAAATAAATAAATTTGTCTAGAAAACACATATTTCATTATGAAAAAAGTTCAAATAATATATGTCATATAGATCACATTGTATATATCGTAATGTATCATAAACAATGGAGTTTAAAATAATAACAACATTTAGTTTTATAATCTATTTGAAGATTTTTGAATTTAATCTGATTGTGAGGAAATCGAGCCCTCACTGTCACTGCATCTCCAATAGAAACTACAAATGGTTGTACAACTTTATCGATATTTCCATCAAGATGTTTCTCTCTAATAACGTGGTTTATGTACCCCTGCCAAGTTGTTGCAGTTACTTTATTGATGGCATTATGTAAATGTTGCTTAACTTCATTTAATTTGGAAGTTCTATTATGTATAGCAATCCCATTTTTTATTTGTGCCCATACAAGTTCAATTGAGTTGAGCCCGCAGTGGTATGGAGATAAACGAAAAAAATTGAACAATTCTGCTCTCACCATATTATCTTCATACTCTATCCCCTTATTTGGTAACCAATTTTGAATGTCCGTTTTTCTTCACATTGTTGTTGGTGACTTTTCAACCTTGCGGGTATGATACGCTACATTATCCATCACTACGATAGCACTCTCTGGTAAATAAGCTAATAGTTTAGTAAACTACTCCTCAAAAACTATGGAATTCATTTCCTCGTGGTATTTTCTTCCCTTTAAACAGTATCTAACCACTTTCGACGAAACCATCTATACTGCCATTCGACCTCCCTTACCAGATGGAATTTTTAATCCTGCGGCAAGTCCTTCCATAAATGCCTGTCTACGACTTAAAACGTTTGTGTCCGTCCATACCTTCTGCATTGTATGGCCCTCATTCAATCAGGTTTCACCTAAATAGAAAATCGGTCTATTCTGAGATCTATATGATAATCGATATATCGATATCTCTCTCAGGAAGAACACTGTTTTTGCTAAGTTTAAGGTATCTGCAACATTGCCAGAGAGCTGAGCCAAGACTTTATCTAATGTTGGCAGTACATTTTGATGAAACATGTAAACTATTAAATGAACGGCGGTTTTGACAGCCTCATCAAAAGATCCCAGTACAGATAGTCTACCAATTATCTTTCTTGGCTTTGAAGTTTTCCTGTTTTTTATATTCGCTGATAACCCGATATACTGTTGGTTTTGAAATCTCTACAATCGCAATATCTTGTTAAGTGTAAATATGTTGCACCCAATAAAGTTACCTATATAGTACTTGAGATTTTCTGCTTTTCACCGTTACTCAAGTGATTTTCTCTCTCTCGTTTCTTTGGAGGAAAATATACACATGTACTTTTAGTAGCACTGGTGTTAGGTTCTGCATATATAATTGAAAGCAACAACTACAGATTTGTAAATTTAATACACCTAAAGTTCTCTTTAATTGCATATTACTTAGATAATCTATTTTTTTCAAATCAATGCTCTGAGAAGAACTAATCTATACCGCAAAATAGCTAAGGTAAAATAATAATTATGAACAAAACTGCCGAAACGCAAACATGGTATAAATAATTCACAGGTATAGCAGTAAACTCAGTCGGTAACACGGTTGACAATGGGAGCCCACGTGCTCCCGAAACGCTGCGTTCCGCATAATTAATTAATTTGTGTGAGTGGAGTTTACTGCTATACCTGTGAATTGTACATCCACACAGTCCTTGCAATCGTCACGTCATATGGTATAAATAACGTTAAGGATGTCAATGATGTCAATTGATAATTTATAGCGAAAAGGGAATCTTCTACGGTGTGATTTTGACTGGCTATTAGTTAAGAAATAACTGTTACTTGGGTCTGTTCAGAAATTTGTCTTTCTCGTTTTGGAGTATATTACAATTTAAATGGTACTTGAAATTTAAAAGTGTTTTGCCGAGTTAAAATTCAAATTAAGTTTAACCAGAATTAAACCCAGTTCTGTTTCTTCGTGTAATTGAAGGATTTTCAATATTCAAATTTATTTTGACCTTACCTTTTTAACTGGTCTTCGATCTTCTTTATGATCAATTGATTGAGCATAACAAGACAAATTGTAACTTTAGGTAAATGAAGCTACAATCTGTTGCAAAAATAGCACAAGCTATCTGCATGCCTAATTGTTGTTTCTTGTCCCGGCCTGTTCTAACAACGAAGGAGTTTAAAATGTCACACTGCTGTTACGACAACCAACACCAAAATCAAAATTGCTACAGTCAGCCTTATTCAATTTTTGATTTTCTTTTTCACTTTCTCCATGTGACTTTAATGCTTGTTGATAAATCGTTCCAAGTCTTTATTATATGGTTCACAAATAGCGCGACACTCAAATTTGCCAATAACAATTTTGTTAAGAAAATATTACCGAAATATATTTTCTCTTCTTCCTCTATTTGTCATTTTAATAGATTGCAGATACAGCTTCTCTAATTCAAATCCAAACATTAATTGCGAGAAATACGGTGGCGTGGCAATCGACTTTTATACGCGATTTACATGTTTTGACATGTTTAACACATTCGCGGAAGAATTGTGGACATGTAAAAATAAATATCTTTTCAGATTTTTACCAATTTCGCTACTTTTTTATAAAAAAAAGTGACACTTTTGTAAAGTATCAATCAATGTTTAAAATAAATTTAAAAGACGTGATTTTTTTAATATAAATCAATTATTCTCAATTTTTTCAAAGAAATCATGTTTTTTATCAATTTTGACGTAAATATAAATTAAATATGTGCGTCACGTACCTTTGATTTCATTCAAAGTTTATTTATGGAAAAATAATATTCACCAAAATTATTAGACTTTCTGATTTGCAACAAATCATACAGCTAATAACAAAAACAAGTGAATGAACCTTTCGTTATATAACCTTAACTAATACTAGCATAGCATCCAAAAAGTATACTATCGAATAAGTAAAGTTGAGAACAATGTACTCCTGTACAGAATCGCCGAAATGCAATGTAAATTGCAGGTAAGTACACTCCCCTAAAAAATGATGTGGGCATTCTAAGGTAAATTTTTAGAGATAAATTTATTGATGAATTTGATGTTCGATTTACCTTGCCATTTTCGAGATTTTTCTTTCAATTCTTGTTAAAATTTCAAAAAACCGTTGACACACTTTAGATGCGATTTCTTTTTGTGTATAATTTAAGAATAAATTGCAACTCTTAATATCATCCATTTGAATAATTACATCAATTTTTAACTATATTTCGGTATATATATATATATATATAGAAAACCCGTTAAAATTGCTACTTAATAAGTCAAGGTCTACTAAAATTCGAATGCATGGTTTAAATATTAACGAAGATACTGTTTCTTGTATTACTTGTTAGATATGCAGTGGCGGACGGATAATTAGCACAAGTAAATTGATATAGATATATTGTTGAATATACAAATATTATTATGTAATACACTTCAATAAATACAAAATAATTTGTAAAATTCCATACTTAATAAATAAAAATAAATAAATTCGATCAAATCCAATTTTTTCGATGGCCATAGAAATAGCACACATGATAACAAAATATGACTTTGTATAAAAGTGCTTTTCTGTTTTTAAAATTAATATTTTATAGAATAGCCTGTAGATTTACAGGTATAGCAGTAAACTCCACCCCCACAAATTTATTAATTATGCGGAACGCAGCGTTTCAGGAACACGTGGACTATCATTGTCAATCGTGTTACCGACTGGCAATGAGAGTCCACGTACTCTCGAGACGCTGCGTTCCACTTAATTAATAAATTTGTGTGAGTGTAGTTTACTGCTACAGCTCTGAATTGTACAACCACACAGTCCTTGCATTCATTTTTTTTTTTTTTTTTTTTTTTTTGCGGAGGTGAAATGCATTGACGCATACTAGTATATCCATCTATACTAGTTATGTTGGACTCCTCTGAAGGAGGACTACCAACTAAAACACCCCCTCTTCTTCTAGACACCAGTCCGGAACCGTTTATCACATTACTTCGGGCTGGGTCTATGCATTTGGCTGTAGAAAGGCCACACTCCGTTGTGGTTTGGAATTATAACAATTCTCTGTCTATGCTGCAATTCCCTTCTTTTTGCGCGGTACATATTGCACGTACCGCGAAACTAATAATAGTAACAACAATAACAATAACAGTAACAATAACAATAACAGTAACAATAACAACAATAATAACAATAACAATAATAATAATAACAATAATAATAACAATAATAATAATAATAAACATCAATACTGACTCCTTCAATAGAGGACTACCAGCCACCACCCGTTAATCACTTTAGTTTGGGCTGTGTCTAGTTTGCTGTACAAAGGCCACGCTCCGCTGGACTTTGGAATTAGAGCAATTCTCTTTCCATGTTGCGATCCAAATCGCCTTTCTTCGTGCGCAGGACATATTGAACGTATCGCGTTAAACTTGTCCAGCAATTTTCATTGGCTGATATCTTCGTTATAATTGTGTCGATCGTAAATTCGCCGATCTCCATTTCGAGTAACCGTCTTGGTTCCGCCCATCTCTCACATAAGAAGAAGGTATGGTGCGCATCATCTACCTCATTTGGACAATACAAACATGCTCCAGTCTCAGTCTTACCCATTCGGTGCAGATACGATTTAAAATAGCCATGACCGGTCAAAAACTGAGTCAGGTAATAGTCCACCTCCCCATGGGTTCTAGAGATCCAAGGGCGGAGGCGCGGGATCAGTCTCGCAGTCCAGCGCCCTCTTCCGTCCGTCTCCCAAAGTCGTTACCATGCTTCTAATGTGGCGTCTCTTTCGTTGGCGACTCGTTCTTCACCTGCACGTCTCCTCATATATATGCGCTTCTTTCCTGAGCAAGGAGCGACACTGGGATGACTCCCGCTACCACTAGGACCGCCGGTTCCGACACAGTGCGGTACGCCGAGGCAACTCTCAGTGCAGCCCTTCTCTGCACCTGGGCCAGTCTCTTACGATACATCTCCTTGCTCAGCGCGTCCGCCCACACCTCGGAGCCGTACAGTAAGACCGACTGAACTGTCGACATCAATAACCTCCGCTTCTTTGGCCGAGGACCACCAACATTAGCCATCAACCTACTCAAGTTCGCAACCATCTTCGCCGTATCGGCAGTACGTAAAATCTGGTGACGAAAGGTCATTTTGGTGTCAATCATCACTCCAAGGTATCTAACTGTTGGGCTGGTGAAAATTTCCACATCCCCCACGCGAAGGGGTACGATTGTGTCTATCTGCTTCTTAGATAGAATGACGACCTCAGTTTTGTTAAGTGCTAGACTCAAACCATGCATTTCCATCCAATGAGTTACCCTCCTCATGGTTTGGTTAAGTTTGAGCTGTGCTAGTTCTACATCCCGCTCAGTAATGAGCAGTGCGATGTCGTCCGCATACCCAACAAGAGTCACTTCCTCGGACATTTCCTGCCTCAAGAGTCCGTCATATAGGATGTTCCAGAAATCCGGTCCTAAAATAGATCCTTGGGCAACCCCAGACGTCACCTTATCATGTCCTTGCATTCATTAATTAGCCTTTAGATGTTAGTACTGCAGCACATCTTCTCGGCAAACTTTCCACTAACTTTTGACATCTCTCTACTGGAACACTATGCCATAGTAGTTTCAACATCCCCTCATAGATTCTGTATGGGGTTTAGATCTGGGATTTGCGCAGTCCAGTCTAATACGGTAATGTGCTTTTCTTCTAGCCACTGCTTTATGATCCTCGCCGTATTCTTAGGCCTGTTATCCTGTATTAGTTCTCATATTATTGGAAGTGATTCGTTCTTATATGGTTCCATTACGTTTTCTAAAATATTACGATAAACAAACTGATCCATTCTATTATAGATACTAAATATAGAGATTACACCATGCCATGCATAAAACCTCATACCATAATACTTCATCCGCTGTGTTTTGATGTTTTTATGGTATAAGCAGGGTTAAACCTAGCGTTGATGGGACGTCGTAGATACGTTTTTCCATCAGATGCAAGTCTATTATACTTACTTCCGTCTGTCCATAAAACAAATTTCCAGAAGAAAAGCGGCTTATCCTTGTGCATCCTAGTAAATCGCAATCTTTTGAGGTGATTTTGTTTTGAAATAAGTAGCGTACGCACCACAATGCCACGCCAGCCAAATTCATCGAGGCGACGATAGATTGTTCTTGTTAGCATTAAAGAACATCACACTTTAGAATTTTTGTATATTATACTTCTCAAACTTTCAACGTGTTTGTTATAGACTTCCGCGATCGTTGTTTTCTTTTGAAGAATTTAGCTTTCCAGGTTGAAACCGCGTCGTAATTGCGTGAGTCTGCCGACTTTTCGATCCTTCTGGACTGGTACATATCGTACAGCTGCTGTGAGAACAAAAGTCGTGTTTGATTGTGGGTATCTTCCGTGTTTCCTATGCTGATTCTCCTCCAGTTTCTTCCTTCCTAGGAACTTTCTGGAGACTTCTGATCCCCTTCTTAGCTTTTCGAAATCTTCATCCTGGACTTCCTGAGTCGTTCGGAATGTCTCCTATTTCTAAAACAAATGGAATTAGTTGAGGTAGCTCGTATTAGTGGAAGGATACTCCCTATCAGATTACAGCTTTCTGAAGGACATAGTAACTATCTCCTATGTGATCGCCGTTTGAATGGCCGAGTTCTCGGAGAAATTCCTGTTCAGTCCGTCAAGGAACTGCTCCGGGTTTGCTTCGCTTGAGAGGGCTCTCAATACGGTGAGGGTAGTGGTGCACGTGATGTGAGATGCTAACCGCAGACAACGGTTTTGCATTCGCGCAACGGATTCCAGATAGGATTCCAGTGCTGTGACCCACGTGGGGCTGGTATAGGTTAGGATCGGACGAATGTGTATCGTGTACAACATTATACCCAGGCTCTGACTGAGAAAGATTTCCACTGAAAATGTAACGACATGCAGCAGCAGCCCAGAAGAAGCTCCATGAAATTGAGAGCCAAACGTTGGTAGACTCATGCAACGACGATGCGGTTTCAAGCGGGAAAAATAACTAATGATTTCTTAGCCTCAACTCTTCCAAATGACTGCGCTATAAATGTATGATTTTTTTATAAAACATTTCGTATGAAAATAATTACTGATTGGCTTCTTGCTCACGCATGTATTTCAAACCACCCAAAACCGTACATGACGTAAGTACATACGCACATTTACCTCTATGTTTAGTTAAAGAGTAATAGTAATATTTTTGGCGCAATAACAAAAAGTACGTAAATATACATGCACAGAACTGTGCCCCAGCAGTCGTAAAAGCAGTTACTGCAAGAATTCGCAGAAATCCGCTCCGAAAACAGAAAATTATGGCATGTGAAATAAAAATACCTTCTAGAATAAAGTCTCGCATAATTAAACAAGGCTTGGGTCTTGGTGCTTATCTGAGAACTATGGAACAACGATAGACGATATCTTTACGGAACATGAGTGAGACCAGATCAAAGGCGTTAGTTCAGCGATACGCAAACAAAGTGCATCGACAAATTCTTTTCACTAATGAAAAGATTTGCACTGTAGAACAAAAATTTATTCGGCAAAATGATAGAGCGTATGCTCACATTTCCCAAGGAAGCTGCAGAAATGATTGAGAAGTAGAAAGAGATCATAATTTTGGTGGGAAATTGCGTATGACAGTGTCATTCAACTACGTTTCTGCGAGCAAGGAGTCAAAATACGTACAACCAACTACCAAACTGATATTTTGAAAAAGGTAGTAAAGTGACTGAATGACTCCTTATTCCCAAGAAAGCACTGGGTCTTTCAGCAAGATTCCGCACCGGCCCACAAAGCAAACTCCAGGCAGCGTTGGTTAGAGGCGAATTTGATTAATTGAAATTCATCGCTGCTGAAGATTGGCCCTCGGGAAGTCCACA
This sequence comes from Trypoxylus dichotomus, assembly GCA_023509865.1. NCBI lineage: Eukaryota > Metazoa > Arthropoda > Insecta > Coleoptera > Scarabaeidae > Trypoxylus > Trypoxylus dichotomus. Next base: position 20,030,986 of record CM042082.1, on the reverse strand, counting down.
TCTGAATCTGTGGGACTACCGCCTGTGGAGTGCTTTAGAGGAGAAGGTCTGCTCCAAACCGCACTGAAATATTTAGGCACTAAAAACAGATTTGGTAAAAGCAGCGGCTTCAATACTTCTAGAAGTGTGCGTGAGGCAATTGACGTAAAGGGCGGATATTTTGAATAATTCTTCAATTTTTGAATTTTCTGTAAAGTAGGTAATAACTATCAATAGCCTTATTTCTCTTTGTTTTATTTTTCTTTAATTTGCGTACGTTTGCTTAAGGGACAGAACTTACGGCAGTACTATGTATATTAATAAAAATATCCGTTAAATCTTAAAATATTCTACATTATTTTCATGTTCTAAGATAAAAATATCGATACATTCTCTGAGAATTGCGAAAAAATATTGACATTATCAGGTTTTCCTGTTAAGATTTTGAGCCTCTAATAAGCCATCAAGCTGACACAGCCTACCTAGAATTGTATAAAAGTAAGTTACGCACATACATAAATAAATTCTAGCAGTCCTTATGTTTATTTAACGTCATCCGCGTGTTTCTGCTAAAATTATCAGCCGCTTTATAGTAAAAAAAATCACCTTATCCAGGTCGAACGATTGATTTTTTTACGACACCTGCTTCTCTGAAATCATCTAAGTAAATATACATCCCAGATAGGTACCGCACAAATACAGGTTTTAAGCTAATACATCATTAGTTAGAATTAATACTAACTCAAAGTGTATCGTGTTATACAATTATTGCTTGCTAGTTCATTATCAACCGAACCAATAGCTGTAAGTATTAATTTGGCAGTTTACTTTTGTTTAATGACTATATGAAATCTTTAATTACATTAGAAGCAATTGAAACGTTAAATACTTTTAATATCCGTTTTTTTTTGCAATTCTATTAGGCTAATATTACTTAATATAATCTCAAACCAAACATGTCGATGCTTTGTAAACAGTACAGTGTTAATCCTAATATAAAAGTAAGGCTGTAGAAACGAGTAATATACGGCTCGGTTACTATCAATATTAAAAATAATTAATATAATTACTTACTATTTTAGTTTCATTGTGTTGTTGATCTAGACTGACGCAAAAATTCTCTGTAGCATTGTGTCATTAGCATGCCTCCCAATGCTGACTCACAAGAGAACACAGGCAAGTGTATCTCACCGATTTAAATGAAACTGGGTGGGTTTATAGGCTGATGTAGTATAAGAACAACCGTAACTTTCATAGCTGCTAAATCACCCGTTTTCGGGGGCTGGAGTGCCCTATCGACAACACGACCCCTCCTTATTTGCTTTAATATCTCCAAAAATATAAGGTACATCAAAAAAATTTGGGATAAATATTTAAGTGTTTTTTTAATTCTACGTCCTTTTTAGACCTTGTGGAGTCGGACTACCATTCTCTTTTTTTTTTCTTCCACAGTTTTCTGTTCTGAGTCGCTTGTTTGGCTTCAATTCATCCCATACTTCTTTTTTCTGATGTTCTATACACTTACCCTTTCCAGGTGTTTCGGGGTCTACTTATTCTGTTTTGGTTTCGAAAATCCTCTTTGTTATTCGATCTTCTTCCATTCTGTGTATATGTCCAAGCCATCCCAGTTGTCTTTCCTTTATGATTATTTCTATTGCCTTGAGATTTAGACTATTAGTGATTGTCGTGTTTCTGATTTTGTCTCTCCTTGTTACTCCTTCTACTTAGGAATCTCATTTCGATGACCGTAACTTCGCTTTTAATTCTATTCGTGGTTGTCCATAATTTGCTTGTATGTTAGTGTTGGTTTGACCACTCTTTTATACACTTCTTTATTTGTTTTGGTATTTCTTTTTATCTATAAATGTATTTCTTAATGTATTATATATTTCTGCGGATTTCCCTATTCTCTCATTTATTTCTTTCTCTATTCTCCCGTTGTCTTCAATGGTTGTTCCTAGGTAATTGTAACTTTTAACTTGTTCCAAGGGTGTTCCTTTGGCTTTGATGTTATGTTTTTTTCCTTCTGCCGCTACTATCATTGTGTTTGTTTTCATCGTGTTTATCTTTGTTAGTTCTTCTTGGTATATAAGTTTTGCTGTAATGTCTTTTCTTATCATCTGCTAACATTAGTTCCTGTACGTTAATTGCATTCATTTTCCAGTTTACTTTCATGTTTTTTCCTTTTTGTTTAGCTTTTTTATAGCATCATCTGTTAATATAGAGAATAACAATGGGTTTAATGCGCATCCCTACTTTAGTCCTATTTGTGATTTGAATTCAGCTGATTCTGCGTTGGAAGTTCTAACTTGATTCCTGTTGTTTTTATACAATGCCTTTATCATCTCCATCATTTCTCACTCTAGCCCTTTCCTTTCCAGGCTCTGCCATACATCTTCTTATACTATCAAAAGCTTTTTTAAGATCTATAAAACATATATGTGTTTTCTTTCCTTTCCCTGTTAGTTTTTCTCCTAATTATCTGATTACAAATATTAAGTCCTTTTCTGAAACCATGTTGAGTATCTTCTAATGTTGTTTTCAGTTTCTCTCGGAGTCTTTTCTCTAATATTAATAACGTTATTCCTATCTAACACTACTACTAAAGGATAGCCACAATAGTTTCCCTCTCAGGATTATTGTTTACTGGCAACAACCCCTCATATTTATTTCAAATTTAAAAAAAATATGTGCTCAAAAAATATAAGGAGTTATCTGCAATTCATTGATATATATTAAATACGCCACAAAATAACCTAATTTGCAAAAAAACGTAACTAGAAAATTGTGCATATCTACCTACATAACACATGGGCTGAAAAGTCCCGGGCCTAACACATAGATGACGCTAGTTTTATTGCAGTCACCTTTCTGTCAGTTAGTACTAACCTTCAAAAGACAGCTGTTAAAATTTCATGATATTCTATTCATTAGTTTGTGAGTTATTGTGCTAAGAGTCACACTACTTTTGTTATTTTCAAAACAATGGATCAAAAACAAGTTCTTGTTTTAATTTTACACTGCTCCTTGATGGGAAAAAATACCGTTCAAGCGAAGCAATGGCTTGAAAAGTGTTATGGGGACTGCCCTCCATCAGAAACAACAATAGAACGTTGGTTTGCTGACTTCAAACGTGGTCTTAGAGACACCGATGATGCAGAACGCAGTGGACGTCCAAATGAGGCGGTAACACCAGAAAACGTCAAAAAAATCCACAAAATCGTTTTGAATGATCGAAAAGTGAAGTTGCGTGAGTTAGCTGACATCGTAAAGATATCAAAAGAACGTATTGCCTTTATATTGCATGAGCATTTGACTATGAGAAAGCTCTGTTCAAAGTGGGTGCCGCGTTTGGTCACTGTTGACCAAAAACAAGAACGTGTTGATGATTCTGAGCAGTGTTTGGCCATGTTTAAACGTAACAAACCGGAATTTTTGCGTCGATATGTGACAATGGATGAAACATGGATCCATCACTTCACTCCGGAATCAAAACGATCGTCATCTGAGTGGACAGCAACTGGTGAACCTCGTCCAAAGCGCCCGAAAGCACAACAATCGGCTGGAAAGGTTATGGCCTCGGTATTTTGGGATGTGCGTGGTGTAATATTCATCGACTATCTTGAGAAAGGAAATACCATCAACAGTGAATATTATATAGCGTTATTGGAGCGTTTGAAGGCCGAAATTGCAAAGAAACGACCGCATATGGCAAAGAAAAACATTTTGTTTCATCAAGACAATGCACCGTGTCACAAATCAATCAAAACAATGGCAAAACTACATGAATTGAACTTCGAATTGCTCCCACATCCACCGTATTCGCCAGATTTGGCTCCCAGCGACTACTGGCTGTTCGCAGACCTCAAAAAAATGCTCATCTGTAATAAATTTCGCACGAATAAAGAGGTTATCGCTGAAACTGAGGCCTATTTTGAGGCAAAAGATAAATCGTTCTACAAAAGTGGTATTGAAATGTTAGAGCGGCGCTGGAATGATTGCGTTGCTCTTGATGGAGATTACGTTGATGAATAAAGCTACTTTTGAACCAAAAAAAAAACGTGTTTTCTTTGTTAGGCCCGGAGCTTTTCAGCTCATGTGTTATGTTCGTATTTGATGTACAATATGCATAAATAACGATAGTACTTATAGTTTTCTTTTCAGACTTGCTTTATATTATTATTAGACAAAGCAAATTATTTAATATTATATGTTTGCATGCCAATTTATTTACTATATTTATATCAAACAAATACATACTAATATGATAAATTGCCATCCCGTTTTTGCTGACATCTTATTTTCATGCAAATATCCGCCATATAATATAATATCCGATAATCTGAAAAATGGTTAAACCAAAGAAGTTTTAAGTGGCAACAAATAAGAATGATAGCTGGTACAACGTGGCGAAAATATCATACATCGACTGCTTTATAACAGGCTACTCTGCACAGTTACTGCAATAATGGTAATCCGTGCAGAAACGTTGAAAGCAAAGAAATTGGTTTCATCACGCACAACGAATATGTGCGGGCTTGTAACATATACTGCATAGAGGTGTATTTTGTAAATCCTTCGGGAAACAAAATCGTACAGGATTTTCGAATTTTAGTGGCCAATCTTCGATGTATCCACTTTTATACCACGCGTATTTAAATAGATCGAAGAACGTCGGCGATGACCATTGATTATGCGTCAAAGACTGTAACTGAATAATATTTTTTCTTTGATGTAGGGTTAAATCGTATCCCATAAGTGGTACTTTTACCAGAGAACATTTCCACAAATTTTTTCCACATTCTAAATCCGTGATACGTTCTCCTGGTTTGAAGAACAGCGCCGCTGTAGCCTGCTCGTAAATTCCTAAATTACTTGACCAATACTTACTTGTAGAGTATGTTCGCTTATTTACTAAAGGAAAGGTTGTATAGTGAAACTCAATGCGCATGCGCAAATAAATATATTTCAAAAATAAAATGTGTACACGGTTTCCACTCTTGCCTATTTACAGTTACGATGTACGTAAGATGTATATATTTGCAATAATTGCAGTTATTCGAGCTCTCTTATACATGTAATGTACATTAGCATTTGTATATGTATGTTTCTTATATGTTGCCTTTGTTAGAGGCATGTACTAATGCCTCTATCTGTGTCTCGGTGCTGTGCTTATTTATATGTCCCTTTCCGGGAGCCTAATATATTTTCCTTGTTTTAAATTTGCCTAGGGACTTGGCCCTGTATTATTGGCATGTATTTGTACTTGAACCAAATACGTTCGTTATTTTCACATTTATAGGGGAACCCACCCTATCTCTTAGAGCTTGAACGCCTGATCGAAAGCGACAGTAGCGATAATAGCCGATCTCAATACAAAAGTAATGTCACAGCTACCCAGGCGTTCTCGTTTGAAATAATACGCTATGTGCAATCTTTAGCTCTCTGCTACTGCGCCCCAAAGAAGGGAAAAAGCCAGTAGCCAGAATATATAGAAAAATGGTCCGTGAAACCCGTCCGCTGCGACGAGCAACTAAATGAAAAAAGTCACGATACGACAAAGGACCGAACAAACGTACAAAAGACAACGGGCGCTGCGGCCCCAACGACCGTCAACAAGAAGCGGAGTGATCGCACTTGTAGAAGATGTCTATACATGCGCGCCGACAATCTCACCAAAATAATTTCCGACACAAACTTAACCGAAGACTAAAAATATTTATAGACGACAACGGACACAGTAGCCTCGACGGACGATGATAGAAAATCGAGAATTTGTACTTATTAAAGAAATCTATACATGCGATTCGACAACCTTACCAAATGACTCCCGCCAGAAATAAATGTATAGACGACTACGTCCTCGACGATTCCCGCCAAAACTAGAAAATATTAGAAACCTCTAATAATCATACGACGACGTTACTGTCACGTTACGACGAGGTACGAAAGGTGACCGAGAGTGCACGATCGCTAATACCTCGACCGTCGCGCGGGGAACGACTGCCTGTGCTTGTGTATATTAAATTTTAAGAAAACTCCCATTATTTATTCGACGACGTTGCACTGAATGATTTTTAAATTAGGCAGTTTTAGCTAGAGTATTGTGAATGGCCGGCTTACATACATATACAATGCTTAATGTACATAAATATTAAAATAAAATTGGATATATTCTAAGAGAGCAAAATAAATAAATATAAAAATGAAAATAAAGTTATATTCTAAATGAAAAATACGGCTGCAAAGAAAATAAAATCATATGAAATACATTTCCTAACTTAAAATTCACCTATAAAAATACAAAACAATGTTAAGTCCTTAACAATCCGTAAATGTCTACAGATTGTACCATTGAAGTCTTTTTAGAAATTATGAAAATATTGACTTTTTTGTCCGTCGGTATTAAATTTTCCACATCACTCGGACAATGCTCACGCCATAAATCCATTAATAAGATACTTTCAGCTCCAGTTCTGATAAGAAGGCATCTGTAAATCAATCTTTAAAATGCTGCGAAGTCAGTTTCCCTGTATGTATGTCGTTAAGCTTTTTTGCAAATTAGGTTATTTTGTGGCATCTTTAATGTATATGGATGAATTGTACATAATCCCTTCGATATTTTGAGCAAATAAAAATTTTTAAATTTAAAATAAATTGAGATATAGGGATTGTTGCCGGTAAAAAATAATTCTGAGGAGAACCTGTTGCTCCTTTAGTACTAGTAAAACAGTGAAATATTTGTTTTAACTTTTTTTGGATATGTCTTACAGTTTTGAAGATATTAAAGCAAATAATGAAAGGTAGTGTTGCCGATAGAGCACTCCAGCCCCCGAAAACGGGCGATTTTGTAGCTAAGAAAGTTACCGCTGTTCTTACTACATCAGTCTATAAACCCACTAAGTTTTATTTAAATCGGTGGGATATACTAACCTGTGTTGCTTTATCAGTCATACTTCTACGGCGAGGTGTAAATATGTTGGTGTATTTGGGAAAGGAACTTTCTGTGTGTAATAATGTGGTGTTCGCGAATTTCAAAAGACTAAACTCTTGTCTATACGCAGTACAGTTTGAAAATCGGAATTCTTATTTATATTATTCTTAATATTTTTATATTTTTAATCTCCCTACACTATCTGTTAGATGTCTTAACGAGGCTTTCAGATAATTTATTATATGTAGTGCTTCATGTAATAACAGCTTGGTATTCTCTAATTTGGAAATAATATCCAAGAGAATTGAATAATTTTCGGAAATTTGGTCTATAGGAGTATGGATTTGGATATATAGAACCAGCCGCCGGCTTACTAAAATTGCTTGGGGTTCTTGCGAATTTAAGATACAAGGTTTAATAATGTGTAAAAGTTTCTCATAATATAAAACAGCTTTAAGCCATGATCCCTATTTCGTCAATACCGGCTGTGGCAACTGGATAACAGTTTCAAATAAATTCAGCTACAAGATGACATGCATACGGCAAACAGGTTACATGAAACAATTTAGGATAAGGTTATTTTAATAACTTTCCAAATTTAACCGTGTTCGAACCCCAATCTGTAATCAACATTACAAGTTGGGTTGCCGATGTATTGAATTTCCCAAAGCTATTTTCTATAGTTTCTACTATCTTTTCCGCGTTTGTCTTCTATAATGGTTTACTACTTAAAAGAAAAAGCACGGATTCCTCACCGGTTTTTAAAGCGTGCGCTAACACATTTAAGCTCATATTTGATCTGTAATCGTGTTTTTTCACCCGATGAATATATAAATAGTCATATAGAAATTTATATGGTACGTCATGTTGCGCATTTAACCAGTGTTGTTTGCTATTAACATGTCTTTTACACATAAAAATACTGTATGGTAAAATGTTAATATTGCAAAGAATACATTTAATAATAGTGCCGGTGTATTCTAATGTCGGAAATCGGTTAAGAAATCTATTAACACTCGAAGCAATTGCAATGTTAGATACTTTTGACAGCCGTTTTTTTTGCGATTCTATTAGGCTAATATTACTTAAAATAATCCCGATTCAAACATGTCAATTCTCTATAAACAGTACAGTGTTAATCCTAATATAAAGGTAAATAGTATTTCCTTATTTGCTTAAATATTTGATACTTTACTCGTACGATAATTAAGATTGCACATACATCGTAAATTACATACTTAACGGATACACAATATATCCTTCAATAAAATACAGGTTTAGAAGGTATTAAATTTAAATATAGTTCGAAATTTAACAAACTAAAATCGTGTTACGTTACGTATTTCGATATTTACGTATGTGGGACTGTGATATACTGCAGCTGTTGGCAAATGAGCCAGAAATCTTCAGTTTTCGCAATTATTCGTTGATTTTTTGTTGAAAAATTGTATCGAAGTCTTTTTCAAACACGCGCTATATAAATAATTGTAAATTTCAGTTTTTTTTTTCGGTTTTAACTTGCTGCTGTTTTCAAAATTTATTTGTTTTATTGGATTCTAGTGGGGAAATTTAAGATGCAGCTATTTTAGAATGAAACTTCGCAGAATTTAGGTAATCCCATTGACATTTAGCTTTCAGATTTTAAAGAAAATTAGATAAATCGTAATTTTTATATATATATATATATATATATATATATATATATATATATATATATATATAGCCTATTGGGTACCGGGTTAGATTAAATTTGCTTCATAACATTTCACAAATTTTCGCCAGTGCTCTCTGTTCTTTACAATTTTCTGATTTCATCCCAAGTCTCCTTTCTTTTCTAAAATTTTGCGTATTTCCTTATTCCAGCTTCCTTTTGGCTTCCTTCTTGTTCTTTTCTTCTGTTTCTTCGCTTTCAAGACCTGGTTAACCGAAATTGTACTGTCCATCCTTTATAGATACTACCATACTAATTGTCTTTGTTCGACATAACTTTCTATTGATTCTGTTTGTAGCTCTGTTCTGATTTGTTATCCTGTCTCTTCTAGTTACATTTCTCACTCTTCTTAAATATTTCATCTTTAGGGCTTGGATCTTACCTTTTTCTTGACGATTGAGTACCCACCTTTTACATCCAAATGTGAGAATTGATCCGAATACTGTTCTGTAGACCGTCATTTTTGTTTGTTTTGTTATTTCTTTTCTATTTATAAATCCTCAATTCCATAGCATAGTATACCTTGTTGGCTTTCTGTATTCTGTTATTAAGTTCTTTTTGTCTTCCTTTTTTCGTGTATTGTAATCCCTAAGTACTGGAAATCTCTAACTTGTTGAATTTCTTCAAGTAGTATGTGTATTTCTCTTTCCTCTTTTGATATAACCATTACTTTTGTTTTATTTTTATTAATTTTCATTGAATATACATTCTGTAATATCTCCTCCTTGTTTCTCTGATAGTTTATACATATATACGAGGGGATGTCCAGAAGTTCGTGGAATGGAGGGGATGGAGTGGGAATAGGGGCGCTCGCTAGGTGTCATTCTGATTGGCGACTCATCATTAGTATATAAGTTAAGTTGCAGCCCTATAGTGTCAGTCGTTTACGAATAGTTGCCTGCTAAACAAGTCAATCCGGAAGAAAACTGAAACTATGGAGGAAATTGAACACCGTGCTGTGATAAAGTTCCTTACAAAGCAAGGAAAGAACGCTCAAACCATATTGAATGAAATGGAAATCGTCTATGGGGAACAGTGCCCTAGTAAATCAATGATCTATAAGTGGCATGGTCTTTTTAAACATGGTCGGGAGTCGATTGAAGACGACCCCCGCTCAGGACGGCCAGTTGAGGCCACCTCATCAGACATCGTCGAAAAAGTGCAAAAATTCTACTGCCAGATGCCCGTTTGAAGAAAAAACAATTATCTGCATTAGTTGAAGTATCAGATACCACCATTTTGCGTATCCTACATGACCACCTGGGTATGACAAAAGTCAGTGCAAGATGGGTACCGAGAATGCTCACGCCGCTGCAGAAACAGCAGCGCGTCTGTGCGTCCAAACAATTTTTGGAGCTGTGTGGAGACAAACCTGCACAGATTTTGGAACGTATTGTTACCGGAGATGAAACTTGGGTTCATCACTTTGGGCCTGAGTCCAAACAGGAGTCCATGTAATGGCATAAAAAGGGGACATCACCGCCGAAGAAATTCAAAGTGTCGGAATCGGCTGGAAAATTGATGGCTGCTGTTTTTTGGGATTGTGAGGGGATATTATTGATTGATTACAAAGAAAAAGGTAGAGGCATAACCGGAGAATATTACTCAGCGATATTAGAAAAATTAAAAGGCCATCAAGGAAAAACGCCGAGGAAAATTTACCAAGGGTGTGTTGCTCTTGCAAGACAATGCGCCGGTTCACAAGAGCAAAGTTGCAATGGCTGCTCTGCACAAGCATGGCTTTCAATCAATAGTGCATCCACCCTACAGTCCAGACCTGGCACCTAGTGATTTTTATTTGTTCCCCAATTTAAAAAAAGGCTTACGTGGAAGAGTTTTCCGACAACAATGAGGTAAAGGAGGCAACTTTGGCGCATTTTGAGGCGAAAGATAAAAATATTTTTATGATGGTTTAGAAAAATTAACCCATAGATCTAATAAATGTTATTATATTGAAAAGGAAAAATAGATTTATTGTTTTATTTTATTTAAAACCCTTTCATGCCACGAACTTCTGGACCTCCCCTCGTATATATTTCTTACTGTATTAAAATTGATTGAAATCAAAGCACAATTTTATTTGTTTTAATGACATACATTCTAGATTAAATCAATTTATCTGCATTAAAAAAACTGTGTTATTAACGACTCCGTGGTTCAGTGATTGATAAGACGGCCACTAATTACGATTTATCTAACTATGTCACATGAGGTGTCATGCGTTTGAGTCCCACACATATTTTAGGAATGGTCTGGTATCTTCTCAAACATCATTGGCTATTACCAAAATAATTAACGGTGTCTCACCTTTTTAAGTCGAGGGAGTAAAGTAACAAAGCCATGAAACGCTTTACGTACACTCTACACCAAGCATGTCAAACTCAAAAACTGATACGGGCCAGATAACAAAATTTAAGTTTATTTGGGCCGGAAAAGAAAAACTCAAAAGTAATATACACTACCGTTCCAAAGTATTTGGGCACCCATATTTTATAAAACTACTTATACAGCATAGCTTCTAAGAAAATCATTCCCAAAAAAAACCATTAAATTTACAGAAATACTGCATAAATGACATCATACGAATTACTTTATTACCTGCAAATAACCAAAATTGGTTGTTGTCACTAGATGGAGATTAATGCAATAAAAGTTTCTCGAAGTTCTTGTAAACGTCTTTCGGTTAAAGATGCTTTTAGTAATGATGTTCTAATGACCTCGGACAAGCTTCAGGGTAGATTATCGAAATTGCTCTCAATTACGTTTTTGTGTTCATTGTGAGATATTCTTGTGCGACCACTGTTGTGAAGAGTGTGAAACATGCCAATACGAAAAGATTTAGACATAAAAACACGTACTCTTATAACTGCACACCATCAAACTGGCAAAAGCAACCGACAAATTACGAAACAGTTAAAGTTAAATAATACCATCGTAGATATTATATCATCAAGAAATACCGAAAAAAATGACAGTTTTCCGAATAAATCACGAAGTGGGAGACCCAGAGCGACAACTTCTGCTGAAGATCGTGCAATAGTGGTAACTAGCAAAAGAAATCGACGGAAAACAGCTCCAGAAATCGCTGGTGAAATCAATGCAGGCCGTCCGAAAGTCAATAAGCGTAACTAGTCAAACGTCGCCTGTACAAACCAGGTTTGTATGGACGCATTGCGATCAAAACCATTACAAATTACGAAACAGTTAAAGTTAAATAATACCATCGTAGATATTATATCATCAAGAAATACCGAAAAAGTGACAGTTTTCCGAATAAATCACGAAGTGGGAGACCCAGAGCGACAACTTCTCCTGAAGATCGTGCAATAGTGGTAACTAGCAAAAGAAATCGACGGAAAACAGCTACAGAAATCGCTGGTGAAATCAATGCAGGCCGTCCGAAAGTCAATAAGCGTAACTAGTCAAACTTCGCCTGTACAAACCAAGTTTGTATGGACGCATTGCGATCAAAAACCATTATTGTGCATATCGAATAAACGGAATCGCTTAAACTGGGCTCGTGAACGCCAGCATTTGACAGTTAAACAGTGAAGTCCTGTCGACCGATAAGTCAAAGTTCGAGATTTTCAGTTGAAAAGTACGTGTTTTCGTTTGGAGACCTACAGCTGACCATTCGACATTATTGTTCCTTGGATAACACCAGATACCTAGAAAAAAACTAATTGCAAGAATGCCGCAATTGTGTGCTGGCATTATCAAAAACAAAGGAGATCACATAGACGAATAAGAAGTTTAGATATATGTAATGTGTAATTCTACTGCCAGATATGTAATTAGCTCTGTATATGTAAATAATATATGTTCAGTTTTTTTACTAATGCTTTTGATTTTTTCTTCTAAGTCTATGGGTGCCCAAATGCTTTTGGACCGTAGTGTATATTATTAAAAGAAGTTTTAGTATTTTCTTCCAGCCACTTGACATCGCTTTTCTGAAATTATCTTTCATGTTTCGGGAAGAATCTTGTCTGCTGTAAATTACTATCAAAACCGACCCAAGATAAAAGTCAATAATTCTGGATCTGACAGGAAACTTCTTTCCTTATATAATTGAAAATGATAACTGCTCACACCGATAAGCAGTTCCAAACATAGAACTAATTTCATAAGGGAATTTTTTTCTTATTTTCAAACCTGACGGGTAAATTCAAGGTGTTCCAAAGATCCTTTTCAACATGAAGAGAATCTAATAAAATAATGGTCAAGTTTAATGAATAAATCTTTATTTTTTTCATTAGAATACAGGTTTTGGAAATTTATTTCTTAAAAATTATGTCTTCTAAATGTGCTGCGTTATTTTTCCGGCAAAATTTTCGCTGCTGGGCACATATTCATTCTTCGTAATAGTTGCCCTTTCCCTTTGAATATTCTCTTTTAATTCATTCAGAGAGCGAGTATACCTTTGATTTAAAGTTAGTGCTGTATACCTTTAATTAAAGGTAGCTCGATAGGAAAATATCTATTCGTGTCAAATCGGAGCTACGTGCTGGCCAATTTATGCTACCCCGTCTGGATATCGATTTTTCAGGAAACATGTCACGAACAACTGCCAAGAACACGTTAGGCGTGTGAGATATCGCTCCATCTTGTTGGAACCAAATATTCCGATTAAAACTATTAAAATTCTGCAAGACTGGTGTAAATAAGTGATTAATCATCTTCATATATCGTTTGGAATTTACGGTTACTGCACAACCTCCGTCATCTTCAAAGAGGTACGGGCAGATAATTCCTTGCGCCGATAAGGATTCTCAATGGAGTGGACTAAGAGCTTTAATTGTAAACTAACAGTCTAAATTTTGTTAAGGCACTGCCTGTTTGTTAAAACCCTGCCACGGGGCGGAGGAAAGAAGACCGTCGCAGATAGACTTAGTGAGGAAGACGGCGATCTCAAAGAAAAATGAAAGTCTAATTCGGTACAATCGCAATTTGAAGAAGCAAAATATCAAAAATTAAAGGTCGAAATTAGATTGGTACAAATATATGTATATATATATATTAGGATGATCACAAAAAAATAATTTCACTTAAATAAAATTAACAGCAATCGAAAATTCAAATATGTAAGAATCAGACTCCCCTAATTACTTGAAAAATTACAGATTCTAAAAAAAATTGACTTAAACGTATCCCTCGGGAAAAAAATAAACATTTATCACAAATACAATTTTTTTTTATTGAAACTCATTTCAACGATTCTGAGCATAACCTTCAGCCGACCTTGAGATGCTTCAAAATATAAATGAATCAACACCTCGTTTATGATTCAAAATGGCATTGGGAACGCTGTCTTCTAAAATCCCGGACGTACCGGTGTCGCCACTGCCGTTAATTATGATATCAAACATTTTTCAATGAAATATTCCCAACTACGGCAACGGTAGAATCGGAATTTGGGGTAAAATGCATGATCTACGTGAAATTTTCAACAATTGAAATGGAAAAACTACCACAAGTCACTATTCTCAACTATAGTATATAAAATCCAGTCGCTTAAAGGATCACTCTCATTAATTCTGAGACGTAACTCGTACAAGACACATACGGCTTTCTTACCTATGTCTATTCATGTTTTCTTTATATTTAAAAGATATTTTAAGTAGTGTGTCAATATGAGACTTTTACAAGAAAGAAATCATGTATAAATACAAAGAATAATTTAAATTTTGATTTTATATTTATATATTTTTATATGATTGAAACCATCTTAACTCTCATGTATAATTCGGTATAAAATTGTAATTATAATAACATTTACAACATGTTTACCATTTATATATGCAATAAGCAAAACATTCTTTAAAGTTTTCGTCTTAGTTTAATCGTTACAATAAATTTGGACGATACATTGAACATGCACGTATACATACACCCTTGGACATTTGTCTGGGACACCCATAATAGATTTCATTGTACGTTACCGCACCGGAATTCCCCGCATTCCTCAAGAACTTTTATTTACTAATGCACGTTTTATGACATTCAAATGCGGAATTTGGATTTATAATCCCCTATTTACACAAATATCGGTCTATTGTTTATTTCAAGAATTTAATCAGTATTGATACGTTGGCGATTGAAGGGGTTTCTAGAGCGTTATTTTTATTATTTGAGTGTGCTGTGTTCTACTTGCGTACAGTGGATTGTATGAAGATGCCTAAAAGGCGGGAGCTGACCGTTGCAGAACATAGTCAAATGGTGTTGCTACATTCGCAGGGTATGTCTCAAAAAAAATTGCACCAACAATCAAGCGTTCGCGACATGCGATACAAGTAACCATTAACCGATTTCGGGAAACTGGATCGTATGAAAATCGACGAAAAAGTGGGAGAAAACGCAAAACCATTGCGAGACAGGATCGCTATTTGGAGCGTTTAGCTTTACGGGATCGCTTTGAAATACCCAAACAGCTGGCCGTTGACCTATCGGTCGAACAAGACGTCTCTGTATGTGACAGAACTGCTCGAAGGAAGTTGGCAGAGGTGAATTTGAAGGGCCGGAAAGCGCGTCGCAAGCCATACCTGAGCCAGCAACAAATGAAAAATCGTTTGCTGTGGGCAAGAAAATATAAAGATTAGACTGTCGAGGATTGGTCGAACGTCATATGGTCTGACGAATATGTTAAGCAATCCTATTTTGTTCCGTTGTTACACAAAATTTAGAAAAATGTATACACATGCCACCAATTGGCTAAATTAAAAAAAGTAACTATTGTTAATTATCCAATTCAGATGTTTGGTACTCCTGGAACTGGAGGCATTTCGTGGTGATTGTATCACCCCAACTGTCAAACATTTGGAGATGCATGTCCGCAAATGGAGAAGTGTTTGTGTGTGATGGTAGGATGAACAGCGAGCGGTATATCTCGATGCTAGAAGAGGTATTAGAAGCATCAGTGCTGAAAATATATGAGAGGGAGGACGCAGAATACTTATTCCACCAGGATAACGCGCCCTCTCACAAATCCAGATTCTCGATGGAGTAGCTTCCTGAGAACGGGATCCGTTTAGTTGAATGGCCGGTGCATGCTGAAGCTAAGGCTTTCCAGTTACAAATTCAGTAACAAAAATGACCTAAGGAACAAAATTGTACAGGAGTGGGAGGCACTTTGACCTGAAGTTTGTTTACGCTTAATAGCGTCAATGACTAAACGGTTAAATGCTGTTATTAAAGCAAGTGGTGGTGCCACCAAATATTAAATTTATTAATAAAAACTTATCTAGTGAATGTTTATGCATGTAGTTTTATTTTAATAGTGCACAATATATCTTTATTTTAAATATTATGGGAGCCCCAGGCATATGTCCAAGGCTGTATATACACACACATGCATGGAATTTATATTTCATTCAATAGAATGAATTTCTTGTAAAAATACTCATTCAAAGTTTTAGGAATATTATCACCAACTTTCGACTGATAGCTATATTTATCACTCACATTTTATATGTTCAAACCTACGTATAAGATTAAACACAGATTATGTTCCAATTTTACCATATAAGTATGTAATTGCATCCTGGAGTTTGATCTAGCACACTTGAATATACATACATACATAAAGAAAATAAATAACTGAAGTATTAGATTGTTTAATTTAAATTTTTATCACAGGAATCTCTAATCTGCTTTCCGTAATCAATCATCTACACGTATCTTTACCCTATCTTATTGTTTCGTTCCCCCAAAAAAAATCTAAAAATAAAATAATTTGTGATAAATTAATTCTTTTACGTCGCTTAATCGCTAGCTTCGTAAAACTTCTTTTTTTTAGTATAAAGTGGACCCAGGCACGTCGTAAATTCCATCTTCGCATCCTTGAGGTAAACCTTTAGAACCTTATCTTGTTTAACTTTCGTCGCCTTCTTTTCCAGATTCCACAGCAGGGAACCACCGTTCGCGACTTAAAGAAGACGATCCAGCGAGCGTTTGGTCTGAAACAGCAACGACAGCGCAGCAAAACGAAGATATCCTGGCGGTACATTTGGAGGACGTACAATTTGCAACACGGCTCGGAGGTGCTGCGGAACGATAACGAGCTGGTATACGAGTATGGTGTCAGAAACGGATCGGATATCAAATTTATCAAGCGCTTGAGAAAAAAATCTCGCAGAGAATAATAATAATAATGTTCTTAGTGATTAATGCGGAGTTGTCTTTATACTCGAGTGAACTTTCGAAGGGAACGGACGGGTTATTGTTGTGGTTATTGTCGAGACGATTTTCGGAAAACGTCGGAGTGTGCTTTCGGTGACGAGATGCGATTTTGGAAGGCGCTTCTAGGGTTGATAGTGGCTGTGAGTGAGATAGAAGGTGAGAATCTTCAAATTTTACTAAATCACTAAATTTAACGCTATTAAATAAGAAGAATTTAATCCCGTACTTTTAATATTCATATTTTCTATGAGCTAGGACGGAAATGCATTTCTCGACATTTAATTAAACACAATATTAAGAGTTTTATAAATGAAATATTCTTTCTATCTTTGTTACCTGTATTAGCTTTCTTCGCTTATTTTAAATAAATATATTGAATGAAAAAAAGAAATATTTTTTTTCTGCAAATGAGTACCTTACTTAAATTCAACGCAACTAGATAAAGAATAAAACTTAACAAAATCTTTGCCAAGCTTCAGCGACTATCTTCAATTGGTCTTTGTTTTGAAATGTAGACACGACCCCGATTTCACGGGAACTGAAACTCGAAGTGAAGCAAATGATTTAGGTCATTAAGCTATTTTTTACTACATAGGGACAGGGTTGCTCGGGGTGTGGACGTGGCAGTGTACCTACATTAAAGAAGATTTAAATTATAAAATCTGAAGCGGCCGAGTAATTGCAGATTTCTATAAAATTGAAAGGAAACATAAAAAAGTATTTGAATATTTACGTAGATAAAAAGGAATCATTTGGACTATACAAACATCTATAAATAAGTGTTTCTTTTAAATCTCTTTTAAAACTTTTAGATTATACTGTTTGTACTCAGAAGGTATGGCATTATAAATTTTTAATATTTGTAAGTAGCCCGTTCTCACTAAAGACACTTCAACACAACTCCCTTTTCTTCAAATTAAAAATGCTTCTAAGGGAGGATTCCTGAAGGATGAAGATCCTGTCAGTATCCACGGAACTTCCCCAAAAGATTAAACCATACGATACCATACGAGATCCTACATGTGCATGATAAGCTGACAACGATGTTTCAACTTGAATTTCGTTTGACACCGTTCGCAGTACATATACCATTCCAGCCAGCTTCTTAGTAAGCAAATGTATGTGGTCTTTCCGGAATAACGCGCTATCCAGTAATGCACCCAAAAACATTAGGTTATTAGTAGATGTTATATGTTGATCTTTAAAACGTATTGATATATCACCGTTCTTTTTAAATGTGAACTTATATTTGTCTTGTGTATGTTGAGCTTTAAATTATTTTCACTGAATCAATTGCTTGTTCGTGAAAACATCCGTAATTTCTCCTTCCAACGTGTCATTCTTCGTTATCTTAACAATAATGGGGCTGTCGTCTGCACACAAAGAAGTAAAATGCTGCGTTGCTTCTGGCAGATCGTTCATATACAACGTAAACAGAAATGCTCCTAATATTGAACCTTGCAAGATGCCTTTTTGATTTTGTAGCCAACGTGAATGGTATCTTTCTCCGTTAGAATTTACTTGCACGCACTGCATTCTGTTTGTTAAGTAAGATTTCAGTAAGGTATGTACTATTCCTCTGAAACCCATTTTTTCGAGTTTCTCAAGTAATAGCTTATAATCTACCCTGCCGAAACTCATTGATTGTGTTACTTTAGTGATGGCCATATAGATAGATCTTGTAGTTGATCTTCCTTGTGTATATGCATTCTGAAATTACGTTAGAATATTACTAGATGCGGTGAACGATATTAATCTTGATAAAATTGCTTTTTCAGCAACTTTTACTATAATAGACACTAATGCAATGGGTCTATAATTCACAATGTTTATTTCGTCGCCATTCTTATGTATCGGTGTTATAGTAGCTGTCTTTAAATGATTCGGATATATACCCGTTTCGAAGGAAAGATTGATCAAATTTGCAATTGGAGTACAGCGTATATCTGCGCAAATCTTTGTTAGTTTCGTTGGTAATCTATCTGGTCCTACTGATAAAGTTTCTTTTAACGAAGTTATTATATTAAAGACTTCTGTAGCGTACACTTTATGCAGCACCATAGAGCTATAATTCCTAGAAACACAGTCCGCAGTTCTACTGTCTTGAGTATTGTGATTACCCATATTTATGTGATGAGTTAAAACTATTCACATTCTCATCAGCGGTTTGCTTGTGATGATCACATATTTTATTAATGTCAATATTCCTCCGCATATTTCTTCCAGATATTGTGTCAACTAGCTTTCAGATAGCTTTAATTTTGTTTTAAAATTGTAAAATACAGTTGTACGTGTTGTAATCGTTACTCTTTTGGAGTATGATTTAATTAAGGTATCTGCAGTAACCTTTGCAATAATCCTTTTACTAATCGTAGTTTCATACAATATAGAGCTGGTTTGTAGTAACAACTACTAATAGATATTTGACATTGCGTAAAAAATGTTTAACAACGAAAAAGAAACAGAAAATATTACAAAATTTTAATCTAAGGTGTTTTTTTTCCAATATTGAGATTGAAATATGGTGGCAGATAATCGTCTGTAAGTTCGGTCCATGCTACCTGGAGCTTCTGCCGAAGATCTCGTGCGCTGTTGACTTCTCTTTTTCGAATTCTTCAGTCAACACTAGTTTTCTTGCCCACAGATATGAAAATTAGGATGATCAAATCGTTCGTATCAACTTATCTTCTTCTTCGAGCGACATTAAATAAGTTTTACATAGACGGATGGAGAATAATTCGTCGTTCGGGGTTGGTTTTACCAAGGTCAGCGATGACTTGCGGCAAACAAATGATCCAATCGGCTGTGACAGTTCTTTGATCTTGTAGGGAAATTGTTACTACATGACCTGCTCTCAAAGCAAATGTCGCGGCCATCTTTATGAGGACACTTCGACAACGAATGATTTTTATCTTCACATTGGAACACTCAAACAGACGACTGGCGTTTATTTTCTTGCTCATACGTAAATCCGAGATTCATCATCACTGACGATGATCTTTTTAAAATTTCCGGTGTTATAGCAATCTAGAGCATTTTGGCACTAATTCACTCTAGCTGTTCCCTGTCCTTCTTTACATACAATTCTTCATGCAAATCTGATTGACTACTCATTGCCGAAACCAGAAACCAACACGATGAGGCATTCCTGTTAAGATAATTGACTTCGAAAATTATAAAAAGTTATTGCGCTAAAACGTTAGCGATTTGCTTCCATTTTTCAACTACCACATGGGCTGAAAAGTCCCGGGCCTAATACATAGATGACGCTAGTTTTATTGCAGTCACCTTTCTCTCAGTTAGTACCAACCTTCAAAAGACAGCTGTTAAAATTTCATGATATTCTATTCATTAGTTTGTGAGTTATTGTGCTAAGAGTCACGCTACTTTTGTTATTTTCAAAACAATGGATCAAAAACAATTTCGTGTTTTAATTTTACACTGCTTCTTGATGGGAAAAAAATACCGTTCAAGCGAAGCAATGGCTGGAAAAGTGTCATGGGGACTCCGCTCCACCAGAAACAACAATCAAAACGTTGGTTTGCTGACTTCAAACGTGGTCATAGAGACACTGATGATGCAGAACGCAGTGGACGTCCAAATGAGGCGGTAACACCAGAAAACATCAAAAAAATCCACAAAATCGTTTTGAATGATCGAAAGGTGAAGTCGCGTGAGTTAACTGACATCGTAAAGATATCAAAAGAACGTATTGGCTTTGTATTGCATGAGCATTTGACTATGAGAAAGCTCTGTTCAAAGTGGGTGCCGCGTTTGCTCACTGTTGACCAAAAACAAGAACGTGTTGATGATTCTGAGCAGTGTTTGGCCATGTTTAAACGTAACAAACCGGAATTTTTGCGTCGATATGTGACAATGGATGAAACATGGATCCATCACTTCACTCCGAAATCAAAACGATCGTCATCTGAGTGGACAGCAACTGGTGAACCCCGTCCAAAGCGCCCGAAAGCACAAAAATCGGCTGGAAAGATTATGGCCTCGATATTTTGGGATGCGGGTGGTGTAATATTCATCGACTATCTTGAGAAAGTAAATACCATCAACTGTTAATTTTATATAGCTTTTTTGGAGCTTTTTATGGCCTAAATTGCAAAGAAACGACCGCATATGGCAAAGAAAAAAATTTTGTTTCATCAAGACAACGCACCGTGTCACAAGTCAATCAAAACAATGGCAAAACTACATGAATTGAACTTCGAATTGCTCCCACATCCACCGTATTCGCTGCGGGTTTGGCTCCCAGCGACTACTGGCTGTTCGCAGACCTCAAAAAATGCTCGCCGGTAAGAAATTTCGCACGAATGAAGAGGTTATCGCTGAAACTGAGGCCTATTTTGAGGCAAAAGATAAATCGTTCTACAAAAGTGGTATTGAAATGTTAGAGCGGCGCTGGAATGATTGCGTTGCTCTTGATGGAGATTACGTTGATGAATAAAGCTAATTTTGAACCAAGAAACTGTGTTTTCTTTGTTAGGCCCGGGACTTTTCAGCCCATGTGTTAACTTGTTAACTTTGACAGTTCGTTGTAGCTAATACACTACAGGTATCGCGCTGAACCTTTAGATTTAGGTTAACTAAAGATGGAGGTTAATTTTTAGTATTGATATGTGATTGGTGGCGCCATGTATATTCCACTGTGTAAAACTTAAAAGACATTCCTCATGTTGCATACTTTGTAATTTCGTATTACGCGCCTTCACTCTAGTAGCGAAGGGTGTAAAAATTGTACATAGTAATCATAACATGTTCGCCGTTGTGATCACAGTGCAAACGGCAAGTACATTGGAGATAATCCATTTAATACAAAAAGACAGTCCGTTATTATCACAACATTTTTGGTCCATCGAACCGGATGAACTAGTGATTAAATACGACACAATAGGCAGCTTAGTGTTGTTCAAGGATGACAATGCACCTCCACTCCAAAGGCAGTTGGGCAAAGTAATTGATATACACTCTGGAAGTGACAGTGTGGTTCGCGTAGTGTCGGTATGCACAAATAAGGGTGTTACTAAACATTCAGTGATGAAAATCTGACCGTTGTCAACTTGCAACGAAAGCGACTGTGAAATTACAGAACACAGTTAACATGTTGTTTCTTTATTATAAGAACGTTGAGTTTATTAACCCGCTAGTTTGTTTTGTATTTAGTTTTATATTCTATTGTTATAATTATTTGCAGTTCCTGCAAAAGCGGGAAGTATGTTGCGTACTTTGTAATTTCGTATTACGCACCTTCACTCTAGTGGCGAAGGGTGTAAACATTATACATTATAATTAAGCTAAGACACAAGGCCATATGAACCATTCAATACAAAAATACAGTCCATTATTATCGCACAACACCTCGTATAAAAGAAATTCCAACACTTTAGTAATTTCCTACTTGAATATCTTCTAATACGACTCATATTAACAGACATAATTAAACAAATGGCTTAAGATATAAGGAAAAGCACATCCTGTCCCATTTTGCATTTAATATCGTATTCCATCTGGAAAACTTCGCGAGCCGCCATAGTAGACTTTGGCTATATTCTTATAATTGCCTTCGTTCTTCGTAATACGAAAATAAAAGTTGCTGTATAAGGTAATAGTAGAAGAAAATATTAATCAGTTTTTTTACAATTACATTCGCAGAATGCTACTGGTATAATTTGATACGCCTTAAAACATTTTAATAGCAACGGCAATAATAAATTCGCACGTAATGCAAGTTCAAGTTCCATAGCTAACAACAAAAAGTATCTTAAATTATAAACGATTTATATACGGATAAATAGAATGCCCTGCAGCAATAGTTACTTGTTTAATGTACAACATGGTGTGATGTCATTATAGATACTAGCATTATCCTAATAAATATTTTTATTTTCTCTATACTAATTTTTAGTATTATCGGTAGTTTCACTTTCCTATCTTAAATAAGATACCCGGCATATTTTTACATGTTTTTTTTTGTTTGCAAAGATGATAGAAAAACGAATCCAACGATACCACATACACTACCGTTCATAAGTTTGATCGCATTTAATGTATTGTGTTACACTTAAAACTATTTTAAAAATATTTAGGGAAATTCATACTAGTCTTCATTCTATTCTACTCTAAGACTTATTTAGAAAATCCTTTCACATACGAAAATAATGTATTCCTGTATTAATTTTTGTGATAGCAATAAAACAATATGGCGTTAATAGTAGAAAATTGGAGGTGAATGCGTTATGAAATATAATTTGAGAGGGGTACTGAATCATCCACCTGCCTGATAATAAACTGTGCATTCAGTATGCGTCCAATATATCGCCGAAATACAAAAGACCTGTGTGATTGTATTAGGAAGACCCTATTTCATATTGTTAGCTTATCTAATCAAAGATATGCCAAAGAGGAGGGAATTGGATATTGAAACGCGCGTCAGAATATGCGTTTTACACAAAACAAATGTTTCAAATAGAAAAATAGCTACACAATTGTATATTTCTGAGTGTTGTGTGTGTAGGATAATTAAAAAAAAGGAAGAGACCGATTGCTTCCCCGCCTTACCGCACCGCGAATTACGGCAGAGTTCAATTTATAACACCGACCGTCAGTAAGTCTGTCGACAATAGAACGGAGGCTAATACAAGTCGGTCTGAGAGGTGGTATAACAGTAAGAAAACCACAGTTAAGTTCTATACACAAACGGAAAAGACTAAATTGGGTAAAAACTCATGCAAACTGGAATGCAAATGATTGGAAAAATATCCTTTGGACGAACGAATCGAAATTCGAATTATTCGGAAGTAAACGTTGCACGTTTCTTCGTTGTCTTCCTGGAAAAAGAATGTTAGACGAGTGTATTTCAAAAACAGTGAAACATGAAAGAAGAAAAAATATGGTATGGGATTGCTTTGGAGTCGGAAGGATTAGAAAATTAGAATGACAAAAGATGTGTATTTGAGAATTCTAAAAATCGATGCGGTAGCAACTCTATGTAAATTGATTGGGTAGGGGCTCATTTATCAGCAATAAAACGATCAAAAGCACACCGCAAAGGTGGTTAAAGCTTATATTCAAGCTAAATCTTCTGAAGAAGTCCTATCCTCAATAGAGTGGCAGTTAGAGAGTCCTGACCGCAATCCCACTGAACTTTTGTGGGATCATTTCGATCATAAGCTCCGGAAAAGCTCTTCGACTGGCAAAGCAACATTCTGAAATGTTCTACAGGAAGTGTGGAATGATGTAAACGAATCACTTTTAGAGCAATTAGTTTTAAAAATACCGCATATACCAGGTGTATGCATAATTTTTTTCCAGTTTAACTAAGAGATAGCGCAGGCGAAAAGTACGCAGCGTATTAATTTGACACATACGCTATTTTGTTCGTCTGACATTTAAACTACAAACAAGCACAAGTTCAGTCAGCCAAAGGCTAGCGTTTTTTGCTTTATCCTTCAGTGATCATGTCGAGGTTTGTGCCTGAAAAAGAACATTTTGCGGCACGCATTACTTTTCTTATTTAATCAAAAGGAAAAGGCTGTTGAAAATCATCGTTTGCTGGTAGAAACATATGGTGAACACGCTGCATCGACTAGAACATTGAGAGATGGTTTCGACAATTTAAAATTGTGATTTCAATGTGAAACACAGTGAGCGTTTTGCAATATTATCTATCTAGTTTATTTTGTTATTTTATATAGCGCGATCAAACTTATGAGCGCTAGTGCACATATTTTATACTCCGTTTTAACAAAATATGAAGGTACACGGTAATAGTGGTTTTGGTAACAACTTATAATCCCAATTATTAAGTATAGATCTAAGTTGGTAGTGAAATTTTGAGAAAAATCAATGCCAATCTTAACTGCCAATTATTTCTATTAAGATTTATTGGTATGCCCAAATCAAGTGACCTGCTTTCGTTTAATTATCTAAATTGGAATACTATTGACTATATTTGAATTCATGCCGTTAACGTACGTTACTATCCTCAATAATGTTTCCTCATACGTTAGTACATACGTGGCTTATCCGTATTAATATTATTAGTCTTGTAAGAAGTTTAAATTATCCTATACATTTTTCTGAGCCTTTAGCATTCGATACTGCAGGGTACTAGAGATTTGAAGAATTAATAGAAGTTGTGTTTCTTTTAATTCTTGCTTAGGGACACCAATTGCGTTCATATGATAAGTGATTTTCGTTCCATAGTATACTTTGTCGAGTTTTGTTTTCTTTTCCTAATTTAAAATGAAGTAAAATATGTACCAAACTAAACTGACCGGCAAAAAGAGTAGCCACCCCATAGAGAATTTAAAAATGTATTTACTGAAAAAGTTTTAGTATTAGTTGGAAAAGTGCTTTAGTAAATTTGGATTTAGAAAAGGATTGGAAAAATTATTGAACTGCGATGAATATTTCTCTGGGGATATCAAACATGTTCAATCAGATTGAGAAAGGAGCTGCTTGACAACCAATCCATTTGTCAAATATTAACTTCTAAGAATTCAGACAACATGAGCAGTGTGTGATCTAACATTGACATGCATTAAAATTAAATTCTCTCTAAAAAGAAAGAGAAAATGGAGCAATAATGGACAATTCTTTAAAAATATCTCCTCCGTACCATGTTTTACAAATATGAGGTCAGCTTATGCTTTCGTGGAAGTACCTGTATATAATAGAACCTTCATGAAAAGGGAACCACTTGAAAATGGTACAGTCCGCATACCGCCGTTCATGTTGTCTTCTTCGTAATCTTTCTCAACCATCAAGTGATCGTATATGTATACAAAATCGCTGGTTGTCAATGAAAAGTACTTGCCTCCATTGCTAAATAGTCCAATTCGCATGCATTCTATAATAATTATAGAATTCTTAATTCGGAATAAAATACGTTTATGCGACTGGTTTTCGTTTTCTTTCGCTTTTAGTTTTGTAATTCAGCTTCGTTTCCTTTGTTTATTATTCCTTTTGTGGGTTTCCTCCCTTGCCGCGGCCCTGTTTGTATTGTTTTGATTCAAGTCGGCACAATTGGCCCCGTGTCGTGAAGTGTGTATCCTTGTGTCATTCCTTTCATATCGATTCTTCTTGTTAACGGTTTTTATTTTAGAACTTTTACGTGGTTAAATGACTATTTGTCAAGGTCAGAAAAAATAATCGTATTGCAATTATTAATTGTATTAGCAATATTAATATTACTCGTCGATCGTCTATTAAAGATTTAGGTGTGATATAAGATGAAAAGGTTACCTTCTCTAACCATGTCTTAGACGTCGCGACGGCCGCTTCTACATTATTAGGATTTATTTTTCGCACTTGCAAGGATTTTACTAACCTTGATGCAATAAAGACTCTTCTTTGCTTACGTGGTTTCCAAGCTCGAATACGCATCCGTGGCTTGGTATCCTTTCTGCGACATCCAAATCAATCTTCTTGAGCGGATTCAGCGCAAATATTTGAAATATCTATCATATATGAACGATGGGCAATATCCTATGCGAGGTATACCCTACGATGAGCTATTTCAGAGGCATGACTTTGTAACGCTTGTGGAAAGAAGAAACCGCATTAGTGCCTCATTTATGCAAAATATTCTCACCGGAAGAATTGACTCTCCTGGTTTACTGTCTGGAGTTGGTCTCATTGTACCACGCCTAGAATCGAGGTCCCATCACCTGCTACGGATCCCTACAGCTAGGACGAATGTGCTATGACGAGCGTCGTTGGTACACTCGGCAAGAAACTTTGACAACTTCAATTTAGATTTGCCTTAGTTTGTCATATTTTCATTTTGCTATTTATTATTTAATTATTTCTTATTAGTATTTCATTTTTCTTTTCGGTATTTTTTTCTTGGTTTGTCTTTAATGCATTACATGTATTTAATTTTATTTAATATTGTGTCCATTTTTGGATGTTTATCTGTTGGGCATTTAATAAATTATTATTATTATTATTAATATACTTAAAAACTTTTTGAAATTTGTACTGGCGTATGTAAACTTTCGTGAGTAACTGTAAGATTGTAGAATTTTTTGGTTGTTGACAATTAGTAAAGTAGATTTTGAAGTGTCGTCTGTTTATGTTATTATCCGTTGCTTTAGTATATTACTAGCTAGTGATATGGTCGTTATTTTTTTATTAATATTTAGAGATAGAGTCTATTGTCATGAACAACAGTACAACAGTAATAAAAAAAGGCAACTATGTTTAAACTACAGAATAGGAAAAACACTGCCTAATGATTTTTCTACGGGACATTTTCTCATGCGCATAATACTTAACAAGTTAGAGGAAGTGTTAGTCTGCTTTTATTAGCAGTCAATCATTTTCTCAGATGTCAACCAATTTGCTTTATCATTTAAAGAAAATTGTCGGCGTTTCTTGTTAATAATCTCTCGTGGTATCGTTAGCAACAATTATAATTTAATAACATTTATTACTGAACTTGAAAATTTATTAATTTCCAACAAAATTCTGATCGTATAAAATCTTTTAAATAACGTTATAAACTTGAAATAATAGTGTTAATGGGGCATATAATATAATGGTGATCTTTTAATCTCTTTATAGATTAATAAAACTGAATACACAGTTGCGTGAAACTGATAACTTTTGAATATTGATTCTTCCAATTCAATCTTGTAATAATATCATTCACATTTCCTATCGCATTGCCAAGGTTATGTTTACAAATAAAGAAGATAGGTCTGCATACATATTATGCAAAAATAGCCATTGTAACTCATCATTTGTCAATCTGTTATCGTCGTTACTTGATGATGTCATTACGCTTGTGATTGATTGACATAACATGGATCAGTAAGTATAAGAATATGTACAGCGTTCTTGAATAAAATGAAAAGCCCTAAAAGTTTAGTCGTTGTACCTGTTATTTCCCAAATAACATAGTATTCTAGTACAAAAAGAAAATATTAATGGCGATAATTTTAAAAGGTAATCTTAAATTGAAACAGCCTTTATATTATTATTTAATTGTACGTTCGCACGTTCGTTCAATGTTTTTTAATTACCCTTTGTTATTTATTCCATTAGGCTGCTATAAATATTGAAAATAATATCTTTTACATCTGCTGAAAGATTTGTATATGAACAATAAATAACAAATGATCTGAATGAGATGAGTGCATATGCACTACCGGCCATAAGTGTTTACCCCCATGTATAATTGGAGATTATACGAAACAAGTTTTTATCCCTGTCGAAATATTTGTATTGTTGAACTGTAAATACGAGAATTTGATAGATAGATAGCTAGTTTATTTAGCTAACAAGCTATACAATAAGACAGAACAAAGGAATTCAATATACAATCACTTATAGTGCTCAACAATATGCATGTACAAATAGTTCTTAAAGATACTAATATAATTAGATTTAATTTCATATGGTAAACCATTGTATAACATAAGACCACTTAAAAATATGTTTTTAGAAGTCTGGGTTCTATGAAAGGGAGTAACATAAAAGTCGTTGTAGTTTTTAGTCTTGCAAGCATGAGTATCATGAACCGTTTTCAATCTTTCATCAAGGTAAATTGGAAGTAAATTATTTTTCATTTTATGTACACACAACAGTAGACTCTTAAATAAAATTCTTTGACGGATATTCATTAAATCAAGTGTAATTAACATGTCTTTGACTGAGGTATATCTGTTACATTTTAAAATTATTCTCATGGGTCTATTTCGAATTTTTTGTATTTGCTGGATTTCATTCTTATTTAGATTAAAAAGTACTGTTGCACAAAATTCTATATGTGGTGCAACTGCAGATTTATAAACAATCATTTTTAAGTACTTCTCATAAACCGTACCTTTTTCGACATTTTATTCATAAAATTTGTTGCATGTTTTTTGAATAGTAAATGTTTATCTACAACTCCCAAGTACTTAATGTAGTCTATCCTTTCTAAATCACTGTTATCAATTTTTATTCTAATCCTAGCTAACACATAGGCTGAAAAGTCCCGGGCCTAACACATAGATGACGCTAGTTTTATTGCAGTCACCTTTCTCTCAATTAGTACTAACCTTCAAAAGACAGCTGTTAAAATTTCATGATATTCTATTCATTAGTTTGTGAGTTATTGTGCTAAGAGTCACGCTACTTTTGTTATTTTCAAAACAATTGATCAAAAACAATTTCGTGTTTTAATTTTCACACTGCTTCTTGATGGGAAGAAATACCGTTCAAGCGAGGCAATGGCTTGAAAAGTGTTATGGGGACTCCGCTCCATCAGAAACAAGAATAAAACGTTGGTTTGCTGACTTCAAACATGGTCGTAGAGACACCGATGATGCAGAACGCAGTGGACGTCCAAATGAGGAGGTAATACCAGAAAACATCAAAAAAATCCACAAAATCGTTTTGAATGATCGAAAAGTGAAGTTGCGTGAGTTAGCTGACATCGTAAAGATATCAAAAGAACGTATTGGCTTTATATTGCATGAGCATTTGACTATGAGAAAGCTCTGTTCAAAGTGGGTGCCGCGTTTGCTCACTGTTGACCAAAAGCGAGAACGTGTTGATGATTCTGAACAGTGTTTGGCCATGTTTAAACGTAACAAACCGGAATTTTTGCGTCGATATGTGACAATGGATGAAACATGGATCCATCACTTCACTCCGGAATCAAAACGATCGTCATCTGAGTGGACAGCAACTGGTGAACCTCGTCCAAAGCGCCCGAAAGTACAACAATCGGCTGGAAAGGTTATGGCCTCGGTATTTTGGGATGTGCCTGGTGTAATATTCATCGACTATCTTGAGAAAGTAAATACCATCAACAGTTAATATTATATAGCGTTATTGGAGCGTTTGAAGGCCTAAATTGCAAAGAAACGACCGCATATGGCAAAGAAAAAAATTTTGTTTCATCAAGACAACGCACCGTGTCACAAGTCAATCAAAAAAATGGCAAAACTACATGAATTGAATTTCGAATTGCTCCCACATCCACCGTATTCGCCAGATTTGGCTCCCAGCGACTACTGGCTGTTCGCAGACCTCAAAAAAATGCTCGCCGGTAATAAATTTCGCACGAATGAAGAGGTTATCGCTGAAACTGAGGCCTATTTTGAGGCAAAAGATAAATTGTTCTACAAAAGTGGTATTGAAATGTTAGAGCGGCGCTGGAATGATTGCGTTGCTCTTGATAGAGATTACGTTGATGAATAAAGCTAATTTTGAACCAAAAAAACCGTGTTTTCTTTGTTAGGCCCGGGACTTCTCAGCCCATGTGTTATGTCTATATTATCTATTTAACTTTTACATGCTACCTATAACCGTATATTTTGATTTAGTAACATTAATGCTTAGTTTATTCCTTAATTTTAATATAATGAAAAATAGTTTGCATTCAGCTTTCGTATTGCAAGCAATGGATAGTGAGGAATTTCTGCAAACTATTTTAAAACTGCGAATAGCGTTGAAGTAGTATTGGCAAGAAAAGAATTATCTACGGAAACGCGTACTCAAATAGTAGTATACCACAATATCAGTAAGAACATCAGAGAAATTGCTAAATTGCCGAAATTAAACCGTAGAACCGTGGATTATAATGTTAAAAAGTGTCAAAAACGTAGCGGTATATCCAATAAACAGTGACCCGGACGGCCAAAAATAACAACTCAAGCAGAAAATTGCTCAATTTTAATCACGAGCAAACGAAATAAACGAAAAAGAGCGCAAGAAATTCCTGGTTTGTATGGAAGAATTGCTAGGTGGAAACAAAGTAAAGACTAAACGTTGGAAGAAAGTGCTATGGACCGACGAATATAAATATCACACCTTTGGTTCAAACAGAAGAATATTTGTCCACAGATCGAAATGGGAACGAGCACTTGAATCGTGTATTACACCAACAATAAAACATGGAGGAGGATCAGTCATGATTTGGTGTTGTTTTGGCGGTATCTTTGTGGGCCATTTCGACAAAATTGATGGTATCTTTAGAAAACAAGGTTATAACAAGATTTCGGTGAGAAATGCCATCTCATTTGGAACACAGCACGATAATGATCCAAAATACACTGCAAAGATATGCCGTAAGTATTTGGAACAAGTGGAGCGCAGAAAAAAAACTGATATTATGAAGTTATCACCCCAAAGTCTACATCTCTGATCCAGCTTGGGCGGTAGGAACTCGACCGACAACTTCGAAAATCTGCTCTAAATTCGACAACAGTACTTTCGGTGCAACTACAAGATACGTGGAAGAAAGGCTGTTGTGGTTTACGACAAGCTGAAACCGCTTATAAGCTCGGGCCCAATTACGTTTAATTAGTTTCGTTATATTTTTAATAAAATCTATTACAAGCGTATAAATTAATTACATTTGGTGTAATGAACAATTTAAATTGTTGAAAGATTCGCTGCATTTCTGCTAATTAGCCATTGAATAAAACTTTCTTTTAAGTGACTTGATAACAAATATTTTTTTCATTAAAATATGGTCTCAATAAATTGATAACTTTGTCGATAAGTAGAAACAAAAATGAAAAGTCATTCGATTCTGTCCATATTAATAATTATTAACTATAAGCAGGCATACATTTGCATTGTATTAGTTCAAATTATTTCTTTTGTAAATATACTTGGTCTGCGATGATTTCCTTAATTAAGTAGTTGTAACAACATTTCTTCACAAAATGCTAACTATAGAGAAATACACTGCCGTCCAAAAGTTTCGAACCAGCAACGGATTTTACAAAAAGCCACAGATGCAGTAAAATTTCAATGAATTTATACAACATAAGTGGCTGTCGTCAAACAAAAGTAAATTAATTCATACGTAATAATACTTATGCATTATGTATCTCATAAGTTTATTATTGCCAATCAAAGCCAAAGGAGGTCGGCTTTGATAACCGCTGCATAAATACTTCGAAGCAATTTTTCGAGACAGTCCGCGTCAATTTGTTGCCATGCTTTCTGTAAATATTGGAAATTTGGATTATGCGTAACAATTTTATATTTGCATACAATCATTTATAATAGGGATTAACAATTTCACTATATGGCTATCAGTTGTATTATTTTAAAGGAATTTCACCTTGCTTCCAAACTTATGAAGGATAGTGTATATAATGGTTCGTTCTTTTTGGCAGAACTGTGTATATGGACCCAAAACCTTATGCACAAAACAGTTTTCTATAGGTACCGTAATTTATATATATACATATATATATATATATTTGAATTTGTTAATAGCAATTTTGTAAATCGTAGAACGTAACCGGTAAATGTATTCAGTGGGTATTTCCACTATTGGATTATCGATGATATATTGATGAACTAATAAATTTAAAGATTAATTTGCTTTAATTATCTTAATTGTCACCATAAAAATATAGAAATGTAGGTATATGTGTGTAGGAACTTTTCCAGTATCGTTTTTGTAAAAAAAAACTCTAATTATTGAGAAGAAACACTTTTTGACCAAAAATGAAACTCCATTATACATGCTTGACGAGGAAAAAACATATAACTTTACTCTCTAAGCTTAAATATTTACAAAATTGTAATTAAAGATGAAGGATAACAAAAGTCAACAGTGAACTCAATCGCAAAACTCGTTAAGGGTGAAAAGGGGGTTATAAGTGAAAAGTAGAAATTTACTACATATTCAGGAATAAATACTTATTATTACACATACTACATAACCTTATACATTTACATATGCCTATTGTATTTATAACTACAAAACTTTATTCTATTGTGCTCACAACAATGAAGAAATAACTATGACATCAATTCGGTAAATTTAGAATACCTATAACGTTTACTAATAATATCGAAACAACCACAAACGAATAAGAATTACAAGATAAGTTTTAGTAATCAGGCGTTAATATGCTTGTTTATTAGGAAAGCGAAAACTATTACAAAATCTCAAAGTGCTAATAACCATACTTAAACGATTTGAGGATAATTATCGTCTCTAATAGCTATACTATATGCACTAATAGGTATTTTATTGTTTAGTATACAATTACAGATGACATGTAAAATAATTTGTTGCGCTATGAATAGGCAACCGAAGAAATTATCATTTTACGCACATCAAGTATATTTACAAAAGAACAATTGGAACAAATTATTATACAAATTTGTATAATTTACACCTTATATAATTATCCCCATTCTATATGTGCATGTGCATATACTATAAGTATACATAAGTTTTATCGCACTATCTAAAATAAAATTAACAGATAATGTTTGCGAGAAGTTTATTAAAGAAAAAATTTACTTAACTACTTAGTAATTTGAAATGTTTTTTTCATAAAATAGTACGTTCTAATAAAATACATACTGTTATAATTAGAGACCGGATTATATGCAAAGTGCATATATTTTATTTTATTTATTTATTATATTTTACGTCTATTTGTAGACGTCACACTGATTAAAGTTAATTAACGCTAATTAACATTCTCTAGTTATAATATTTCTTCAAAGCAACCCCCTTTTGATTTAATAATTGCCTGACAGATACAGATACATGGCATCCTTACAAGTAATCGCTCCAAATACGATTCATGTATAGCATTCTACACATCTTGCATAGCATCCCACAGACTTTTTTCAGATCTGACGATCGAAGTGATCTCACAAGAGCTTAATATGGTTGTAATCAGAGCTCTGTGGCAGCCACTCCACTAAAGATACAACTCCTTCAAAAGATTTATCTTGAAAATAAGCTTTAACCACCTTCGCGGTGTGTTTGGGGACCCCTCCCCAATCAATTCCCTAATACACATCTGTTGTCGTTTCTTCACCTATTTTTAACCAATTTTCCAATCCTTCTGCCTCCAAATCAATCCCATGTTTCCTCCTCCATGTCTCACTGTTTTTCAAATACACTTGTCTAACACTCCTTCTCCAGAGCGACGACGAACAAACGTGCGAGGTCTCCTTCCAAATAATTCGAATTTTGATTGGTCCGTTCATATCACACTTTTTCGAGAACTTACACTCCAGTTTACGTGAGCTTTTGTTCAATTTAGCCTTTTCCGTTTGTGTATAGAACTTAACCGTGGTTTTCTTACTGCTAAACGACTCCTCAGACGTGCTTTTATTAGTCTGTTCTACTGTCGGTACACTTACTGGCGGTCGGTGTTGTAAATTAATCTCTGCCGTAATTTGCGCTGCGGGAAGGCAGCGATTTCTTGGGGAAATCATTCGGATGTATTGGCCGTCTCCTTCTGTTGCTAATCTGGACCGTCCACTTCGTTTTCTGCTCTGAAACCTATCAGCCTCTTCCTTTCTTTTAATTGTCCTACACACAAAACACTCGGAAATATTTAATTGTCCAGCTATTTCTCTATTTGAAACATCTGTTTCGCGTAAAACGCATATTCTGGTGCGCTTGTCAATATTCAATTCCCTTTTTTTATGCATATCTTCGATTAAATAAAGTAACAATACGTCTTCCTAACGCAATCACACGTGTCTTCAATATATCTGCAATACACAGGATGCATACTGAATGTACAGTTTGTTATAAGGCAGGTGGATGATTCAGTACCCGTTATAATTCTATTTCATAACGCATTCGTCGCTAATTTCCTACTACATTGTTTTCATGTTTGAATCCATTTCGTAAATAGGTCTTATTGTTATATATTATATACTCTCAACAGTACATTGTAAATGTTCACTCTAAGAGGATCGGTATGACTTTGTCTAAATATTTTTAAAATGTAACACGATATATTAGGTGCTATCAAACTTATGAAAAAATAAAGAAAAAAAATAAAAGCTATCGTTCCTCATTTCTTCTTCGTTATTTCAAATTATGAAAACTTTCTTCATAACGGCATTGTTTTCCTACTTTTATGTTATTTTCATGATTATCAAATTGTTAAACTTAAATACTGTCATAATAACGAATTTATTTCATATCGAAGTAAAATGTCGAATGTCCAAGTTTTTTACGGTGTGCATTTTCTTTTCAACGTATTGATAAGCTTATCAGTTCAATGCTATCTATAATTGTATTTTGTAAACTCAACGTTCTTTATTATGATACCACGAGGGGAGGTCCCAGAAGTTCGTGGAATGAAAGTGTTTTAAATAAAATAAAACAATAAATCTATCTTTCCTTTTCAATATAATCATCCTTAAGCACAATACATTTATTAGATCTATGAATTAATTTTTCTAAACCATCATAAAAATATCTTTTATCTTTCGCCTCAAAATGGGCCAAAATTGCCTCCTTTACCTCATTGTCGTCGGAAAACTTTCTTCCACGTAAGTCTTTTTTTAAATTGGGGAATAAATAAAAATCACTAGGTGCCAGGTCTGGACTGTAGGGTGGATGGACTATTGATTGAAAGCCATGCTTG
This sequence comes from Trypoxylus dichotomus, assembly GCA_023509865.1. Classification (NCBI taxonomy): domain Eukaryota; kingdom Metazoa; phylum Arthropoda; class Insecta; order Coleoptera; family Scarabaeidae; genus Trypoxylus; species Trypoxylus dichotomus. The sequence goes on along the minus strand of CM042082.1, from coordinate 19,995,801 downwards.
TGCAGAGCAGCCATTGCAACTTTGCTCTTGTGAACCGGCACGTCAATTTTCCTCGACGTTTTTCCTTGATGGCCTCCTTTAATTTTTCTAATATCACTGCGTAATATTCTCCGGTTATGCTCCTACCTTTTTCTTTGTAATCAATCAATAATATCCCCTCACAATCCCAAAAAACAGTAGCCATCACCTTTCCAGCCGATTCTGACACTTTGAATTTCTTTGGCGGTGGTGTCTCCTTTTTATGCCATTGCATGGACACCCGTTTGGACTCAGGCTCAAAGTGATGAACCCATGTTTCATCTCCGGTAACAATCCGCTCCAAAATCTGTGCAGGTTTGTCTCCACACAGCTCCAAAAATTGTTTGGACGCACAGACTCGCTGCCGTTTCTGCAGCGGCGTGAGCATTCTCGGTACCCATCTTGCACTGACTTTTGGATGGTCATGTAGTATACGCAAAATGGTGGTATCTGATACTCCAACTAATGCCGATAATTGTTTTTTCTTCAAACGGGCATCTTGCAGTAGAAATTTTTACACTTTTTCGACGATGTTTGATGTGGTGGCCTCAACTGGCCGTCCTGAGCGGAGGTCGTCTTCAATCGACTCCCGACCATGTTTGAAAAGACCATGCCACTTATAAAACATTGATTTACTAGGGCACTGTTCCCCATAAATGGTTTCCATTTCATTCAATATGGTTTGAGCGTTCTTTCCTTGCTTCAAAAGGAACTTTATCACAGCACGGTGTTCAATTTCCTCCATAGTTTCAGTTTTCTTCCGGATTGACTTGTTTAGCAGGCAACTATTCGTAAACGACTGACGCTATAGGGCTACAATTTAACTTATATATTAATGATAAGTCGCCAATTAGAATGACACCTAATGAGCGCCCCTATTCCTACTCCATCCCCTCCATTTCACGAATTTCTGGACCTCCCCCCGTAAGAAAGCGGAATGTCTCTTATAGAAAGACAGCTAAATCTTTATACTTGCCCGAAAATTTTGACAACTCTATTCTCGACAACTTTATTAAATCGGGAGTGGAAACCTCAGATTTCTGTTGGATCGTAATGATTATAGTTAGAACTCTTCTAAAGCAAGTCTCGAAGTCGAAGTATTTATCTTAAAATTCTTCGCCTTCGGCTGTATCTACTTCGGCTGCGATATTTTCTTTTTCATTTTCGGAATCGTCTACTATCGAAAGAATATTTATGTACATTCGGCTACATATTTCTTTATTTTTTTCTGCTTTATACAATTTCGGTTTTGCTAAATGGGAGACTGATAAAATTATATCTTTCCTAGATTTGATGCATTCTTCCACGAACTTCTGGACCTCCCCTCATATCAAATCGCTATAGATTTCCACGTTATACATTTTATTGTTATGGGCTATATATAGAAATATTAATGCTAATATCTTGCAGCATCCTGTATAATCCCGCAGAAATTATCTTAGTTGCAGGTGGGGTTTCTAAAGCTGGAAAGTTACTAAATCAATCTTATCCTCAAGTGCTTTGTGTAACTTGTTTGCTCCAGGCATATCATCTTGTAGCTGAATTTTATTAGAAAGTCAAAGAGAAAATGCAAAAGTAGATAAACTTATAGTTTCTACCAAAAATGGTTTTCTGAAATCTCCAAAACGCATTCGCGAATTTAAACAGACTTGTACAGGCATTCCTCAGCCACCATAACCGGTATTGACGGGATGCGGAACGTGGCTTAAAGCTGTTTTGTATTACGAGAATTTTTAAACTTTGTATCTTAAATTTAAATCCGTAAGAAGCCCAAGCAATTTCAGTAAAACAACGGCTGGTTTCAGATAGCGAAATCCATACTCAAATAGTGAAAATTTCCAAAAATTACACAATTCTTTTAAATACTATTTCCAAATCAGAAAACATCAAGCTGCCATTTACATGAACCGCTAAATATAGTAGATTACCTCAAAGCCTCGTTAGGAAATCACAGATAGTATAGGAAGATTAACAATCGATAAATTATATGCATATCTATTAATAAATATTACTACAGACTAACTATATTTCAATTCAAATCAAAGAAAACGTCAATTTGAAAATATTGCATACACAACGCAGTGAATTATACATAAATTTATGTGAACAATAGGTAAGGGAAATGAACCGGATGCAGAACTCATCCTAACTTCAAATTAAAAAGACGGAATAGCAAAGAACAGCTGCACAAAGTACAGTTCTTGAATAAAAAAGAAGTAAAACAGCCTAACCAGTACGTATAAAATTAACATGCATGCAATGTACAGTTCGCATAACTTGAAATGTATTAAAATATATTAACAACGCAACATCAACTAACAATGCCGCCTGTGTAAGTATTTAGCATATCAACTAAGGACTCGAATATTCAAATTTTACATGAATATTGAATGCTACGCTTATGTCGTCGATTCGATTCCGAATTTATTCCGTTTTAGAATTACGCAAACTGTACAATAACAGATAAACAAAGGTTTACATATATCTGGGTTGACATGCAAACATACCACAACAATAGAGAAAATAAGAGATAACTTATGTATGTATACATCTAATTGACGGCTTATTACCTTATTAGTTTCCAAGTTATAACTGTGCGTGATTTTAATTAATAATAATTTCTGTACCCAACAATTATGGGCTTCTAATGAAAATTGCTGGTCTGTTTCACTCTTTTACGGTGTACACGAAATAAAAGAATCCAAAAAAGAAAAATATACGTTCTGTGATGTTTTTTTTATCGTTGTTATAATTATACATACAGTCGTTAAGCATTAAATTAGAACCAGTAGGAAATTATGGTAATTCCGTAGCGCAGTAGCTATTCTTTCAGGTATGCTTTCTTCTGACCTCCGTATTTCGAATTTTAATTTGCCAAGTTTTTTTTTCCTGATTGATATATTTACCGAGAACATCATCTACTTTAAAACCCTACTGAATTTAAGACCAGAGAATTTTTGGGCCGAGCCAGCAACGGTAATTTTTTTAAATTACATTTTTAATAAATTCGTCTGTATAACACGGAGCTCTATGACACATACACTCCCGTCCATAAAAGTTTGTCCAAATAACAAAAATATGAAAAAATTAAAAAAAATAAAAGGCAATTAATACTGAAGAAATAAATATATTCTTAAAAATTACAACTATCAAAATCTAACGAAAAGCTTTATTTCTTCCTATTATATATGAAGTTCATCCTACAATAATTGAATGGGGTTGCGATCTGGACTGTGTGGTGGGTATATTATAACTTATAAAGTATCTGTTTAATTTTGCTCATTTAGACTGTTTGCATATTCTGGCTGCATATTTCGGATCGTTATCTTGCATAAAAGTATTGTCGCCGTTTAGTCGCAGCCCAGAAGAAATGACATGAGTCTCCAATATTTCGCGGTACTGCTGTTTCCGCATTATTCCTTCGATTCGGTAAACGTTCCTGTTCCTGAGAGAGAAAATTAACCCCAGACTGTAACTGAACCGCAACCGTGTTTTATTGTTGATACAATGCATTCAGGAAGCATCGTTTCATTAACGGAACGTCTGACAAACACCCTCCTCCTATGATCAAACACATCATCAAACATTTTGCCGCTGTCCTACCGTCCAATCCAGATGTTCACGGGCTCGCTGTAACTTTTTCAGTCGATTACCTCGGCGTAACAATGGTTTACGAGCTGCCATGCGACCGTGTAAATTTCATTAGGTCAGCCGGCATTTAACGGTGATAACTGAAATCGGACGCTAACGTCCGCGATTGAATTCGCTCCCAATTTTTGGTGCTGTTCTTCTACGATTTCACTTACTTCATAGTTGTAGTAAGTGATTGTCTGCTGGGGTAGTTATTTATGAGGTACCTGGACGGTCACGGTTCTTTAAGTCGTCAGTTTCTTGATTCGGCGAATGGTGTATTTCACTGTCGTCGTGGTTAGATTTAATTTCTTACTGATTTGTCTGCTGGTAAAACCTTCTTTATGCAAAATTATTATACTAGATCGTTTAGCAACACCCATTGATTTACCACGACGCATTTCGAACAGTATTGTTCATTTACTGTACCGCTGATCAGAATAATATTCAAGCCAGGGCCTGTTCGGCTAAACGCTCAAGGTCGGTCGCGCTCATACACTAGGGTGACAGAATAAAATAGACACCAGGTAAAGCGGTATAAATATGTAAACAGCTAAATTCTAAGAACGAATTAAGAACTTTCTCTTGTCATTAGGGTAGGGGTAGATGTATCGGAAGGAATTCGTCATAGTTTAGTATCGTTACAACTATGCCTCGCTTACAAGGTTCGAGTGATATTAGCGACTTCACCCGGGGTCGCATCGTTGGTCAGAGTGAACGCGGCACTTCGCAACGTGAAATAGGTACATTTTTAAATATTCCGTTGTCTACAGTTAACCGTGTGATTACACAATTTAAACGCAAGGAAAAAACAACAGTGGAGCCGAGACCAGGTCGTGCCGGACCTTCTGAAAGAAGTAAAAGGGTGCTTGTGCGCAAAGTGTTAAGAGAACCGCGAAAAAGTACAGCTGAGCTTGCGGCAACTTCACAGAAAAGTCAGCGCACCGTTCTGCGATACCTCCACAGTATGGAGATGTATAAAAGGGTGGCAAAGAAAAAACCTCTCCTTACGGCGTTTCAAAAACGGCGCCGAATGGCTTGGGCAATCGAAATGCGAACGAAGCCCGAAGAGTTTTGGCGGTCTGTCATTTTCTCAGACGAAAGCAGATACTGTCAATTCAGTGATAGTGGTCGTACGTGGGTATAGAGACGTTTGTCACAGCAACTCGACGAGAAATTTTTGCATCAGACGGTGAAATACGGCGGTGTGAACATCATGGTGTGGGGCGCGATATGGTATGGTGGAAGATCGCAATTAGTAATCTGCGACGGAAATATAAATGCGGCAAAATATATCCAAATATTAACAAAAGGACTACGACCGATATTCGACAACGCCATTTTATCTAAAGAAGACGCCACTTTTATGGAGGATGGAGCACCCTGCCACAAAGCAAGAACAACAACCACATGGAAAGAGGAACAGGGGATTCGGATTTTACCATGGCCAGGCCAATCACCGGACATGAATCCGATAGAGAATGTTTGGCACATAATCCAGACAAATATGGCGAAACGACCCCGAAAACTCAGCAATAGGGAAGAACTCGTGGCAGCTGTTACAGAAGAGTGGTTAAATATTCCAGAAGACACCATTAATCATTTAATAGATTCTATGCCACGACGACTCGCAGCACGTCACGCAAGTAAAGGTGGATCGACAAAATATTAGTCTAATTTAAAAATGTTAAAATATTTTGTATATATAACGAGAATAGAATCTTTTTTTTTAATTAGTAGGTGTCTATTTTATTCTGTCACCCTAGTGTATTTGAATATTGTTAATCCAAGAATAAGCTTTGTCCGGAAACTAAGTACCGCTTCGTTCTACCACCACCGTAGCGCTATTGTCGTAGTTCCGCACAGACACACGTATTTCTCTGGTTTAGAATCTTTCCGCTGATCCCATTACAGAAGGAGTGTGGTGTGTTTACCACAATGATAGGCGAACCAATGTTCATGATGAAGCACGGAGTGGGTGGCCTTCTATTGTCATTGATGATTTGGTTGAAGAAAATTCTTAATGACTGGCGGCATTTTTCTATGAAGAAGGTATATAAAAATTGGTTTTTCGCTATAGCAAATGTCTGAGCAATGGTGGGCAACTATATAGAAAAGTAATTTAAGAAATGCTCTTTTATGTAAAAATAAATTCTGTTTTGAATAAAATGTTTTTATGAGTTTTTTTTCTAAAACGGTACATACTTTCGGAACAAGCCTTGTACATCCGACATTGTAGGATATCTTTAAGGTACAATAGTCGAAGATAAGATATAAACAATAATATAATTCACATATCAATTCAAAGAATCAAAAGTATTATGCATTATTTTACTTGGAATAAAATATCTTAAATAAGATTTACTGAATTATTTGAAGTGACCGTTATATAATTGCTAACGACTGTCTGTGTGCCCTCGCAAACTTGTAACTGTTTATTTTTAATGCCGCAGCTGCATAAATGTTGAGTAATTTTAACTGGTGTCACTGTTATAACTTGTTGTATAACATATGACTAATATACGTCTGTATGTATACCAGGAACCACTAATAAAAAGATCATAAAGCCGATTTCTTAATGAATAGATGCAAATCCAAGAAAGATTCAGTTAAATTAACTTCATTTTTCCTTTGTAATCAAAAGCAGAACGCTTAATATCAGCACACGTACAGAGGAGATTTTATCAGTTTTAAGTGTTTCTCAAGTGCAGTGAAATGTAGATTTAAAGCCTTGATATAAAGATTTTCCTTGAATACAAAGGAAATTTGTCACGAGTTGACAGAACCAAGCTGAGAAATTACTTAAACGAAAGCAGTCTTCACAAAGCAGACGTTCTGAAGTCTCCAATATGCGAAAGTCAACAATGAATTGAAGGTGAATGCGTAAAACCACGCGATTCATCAATTAGTCCATAGTAATTTCTACTCTTCTGTCCACATCAACATATTTTAACACCAGTAATAATTTAATTATTCAAGTAAACGTGCATTTTTGACAAAGAAGAGTTGTTTTATGCGTAGCATGGAAGGAAAGATGGTATACAGTGTATTATAAACCTACCTAAAAACTTGTTGATAATTACCGATATTGTCAAATATTTCTTACCTACATACATAGGACTGCATTCAGCGGTCAGAATGGCAACAAAAACCTTCAAACAGTTGATGTAATACAGTAGGCGCTCGATAATGTGAACATTGGGTAATGGAAACTCAGAATAACAACATGAACAACCATTTTCATCGTCAACATATTCAGTTCGTGTGGCGGAAATTCCCTGGATCGATCGATGTGTTTTACTGCTACTGTCCATCTGCAATAGGCAATACAGCTTGATGCCTTGTGCCTTAACACTTCTTTCAGTATCTATATGACTGGAGAAATGAAAGAATTAAAAAACCGTGCGAGTGTAACAAATTTATCGAAAAAATATGGCCACGATTTACCTTTAAAAACTAGAAAAGAACTAGTGTAGTTTGTACTTATGCAGAATCAGGACAAAGAAGAACTTTAAAGGGATCTAAACATCCTCAAATGGAATAAAAAAATGTATAAATGGTTCCTAAATCGAATAAATAGAAACATTATGGTCAGTGGTGATATGATCAAAGAAAAGGCAAAAGCATTGAATTCGGAGATGAAAGAAAATTCTGTTAAGGAATTTACTGGTAGTAATAGTTAGTTGTAAAAATTTAGAAAATGATTCGGAATTCAACATTTAAAAATTGCTGGTGAAAAATTATCTTCGCAGCCAGAAGTTATTGATACATTAAAAGTCCAGTTTAAAAATAAAATAAAGTAATTGGGTATTACATGTAATCAATTATACAATGCTGATAAATCAGCTCTGTATTAGAAGCTTCTACCAGAGAAAACCTTTATTTCATCTCAAGAGAAGACTGCTACAGGTAGAAAACAAGAGAAATAACGACTAACATTTTTAGCATGTACTAATACTAATGAAACTCATAAAGTCAGGCAATTGGTTATTCGTAAGATGAAAAATCCTAGAGTTTTCAAAATTTTTTCTGTAGAGATGAAGATGATTTCCCACTTAGTGTATTACAGCGAAAATGGTGAAACACGTGATATTTTATACACATTACTGCCACATCTATGTACTTGTTTACATTAACGTTTATTGCTTGTTGCACAACTTTCATTACTATAGGTGTGTACTTCTATTTATAGATTGAACTGGATGAGAGACAAACGTAATTGCATGGAATGAAATGGACATACAATTAGACAATTTTAGAATTAAAGATGAGGAAATTAAGAAAAATCACAAAATAAAATTACTCCAGACAGTGCATAAAATGCACCGAACACATCAAAACACATCAGTTCAATGGGCAGAAGAATATGGACTTAATTTGAAATATATTCAAATATTAAAAGTAATAATACAAACAGCTGCAACATATAAAGAAAAACACAAAAAAAAAACAAATAAAAATTACACAATATTTTATACGATGTATTTTTATCTTTCTCAAATTAAAAAAATGTGCAATTATAAATGAGTAAATAATTATTGATGCATCAATACCTATTATTTGAAGCATAAAATAAGTCACTCCCTTTGATGTGAACAAATCGTTAATGGAAACAGTCTGCGTTTCATTTTATTCACACTATTGAGCATCTACTGCATAAATCTCATAAAAATGTTCCAAATCCAACTTTCCTTTTTTAGCTTCCTGTCAGTATAAAATTCCCATAATATTTGCCTGTAATGGTATGTCAGAAGTTTTCCAAAGTTTCAAATCATTGTCCTCATAACCCTACCAGGGAAAGAAGTAGTTATTGGAACAGTAAATTTATATCAGCAATGATTTATCTGAAGAAAGGTTGTGTATCAGAACATTTAGCGAAATAATGGCACCTAGTCTTGGTAAGAAATAATTACCAAATACGTTAATATCTTGGCGTGTTATTGCTCTTAGGGCCGGTTTATTCACATTCTGATAAAGTGGCAGATAATCACCAGCAAGATAAATTTATCAGGTAGCGGATATCTCATTTTGGTATATTCACCAAATTGTATCTGAGAGTTAACAAACCAGGACTGTCTAATGTTTTTAAACGGTTAGTATAGCAATGGATAAAAATAAAAGATAGACTTATGTCCGTTGTAATGAGAAAGACAAACACATAATTACAGTTTCGATTTGAACATAACCTAATATTCTTGTACTGTTCGTCAAATGGAAAATGGTATTAGAAAATGTCATAATAAAAGAAAAAGATCGACCATTCAGAATGTTTCTATATGAAAACAAACTCAGGAAATAAAGTGAGGTTATAATATCCGATGAATATACATTTATCGGGAGGATTTAACAACGGGTAAATTTATCCCTCTGAATTTACCAACTGGTTTTTATCTGTCAAAAGGTCAATAAACACATGTTTGTGTTTATCCGTTAGATTGCGCTACCTGCAACTTTATCAGAATGTGAACAAACCAGCCTTTAAGGGCTTTTCACAATCGTAATTAATGCTGTTAAAAAGGGTAAGTATTTATGTACATTGACTACCAGCTAAATTTCTTGCATGTTTTCCAATCGCGCGCTATTGTCCAAAAATTCGCAGTAACTACACTTATATAAGACTGACACGGCAATGTTAATAATAGTGTTAAAAGCAGAAACGATAAAATACACTGGATCAAATTATAGGGGTTTAAGCTCACAGAATGAATAACGAAAATCAATAAAGCAAAGCGATCTCTCCTAGGTATGCCTTTATTACATTACGACGTAATACAAGAAATATAACCACACAATTAGTACAGCATTAAAATAATTTAATGTACTTCGTGCGGTTAACATAAACAGCAAGAGATCGATTACCTTGTATTTACAAGATTCAGTACACGTGCAATTTATAGTCCGCAATTCCGTGAATATAACGTCCGTTTATTTTCAGTGTTTATAAACTATGCGAATCATACGAGACCTGTTTTGTTATTTGGGTCATATTTGCACGTGTTTTTTCTTTCGTTATTTTGCGATTAGCATGTCTGGTTCCCAACAGCATAAGCATTTTATAATTCTTCTTCTTCTTCTTCTATACTCCGCGACTCTCGATTAAACGCAATATCTATATAACATTGTTAAAAGAATACTTACAACCATGCCTCTAAAGAAGCCCTAAAGCAAACAGTGTTTATGGAATAGTCGTCTATTTCCCCAGAAACATGTTACAAACTGGTAGCTACTATGCCTAAAAGAATTAAAGCTGTAATAAAGGCTAGAGGAGGCAGCATTAAATACTAATTTATTTAATAAAAGAACCTTATAAACTGAATTATGTGTCTTTTTTTAGTTTTGAGTTTCTCGTCTTATCGTAACGCTAAAAAAATTACCCTGCCTATAACATTTGCTCGCAGCTGTATAACTTACCTAACGCTAGCTAGACAAGTAATATTTTGTATAAAACACTGTATGCAGTTTTACAACTTTTGGTGAAATTAAGATAAAGGTTTGAAATAGTGTCGTTTTACACCATGCTTTTTTCACCCAAGACGTACGATATTTAAATACATACAACCTTTAACATCTTATTAATATATCAAATTGATTGATTTCACGCCATTTTAATAAGATTTATGCATACGAACTATGATGAAAAAATACGAAACCTGCAATCATAACAAAAGGTTGGCAGCAATGAAATAGTTTGGTCACGAAGTACTACTTCGTTAGAAATTCGAATTTTTAATTATTAAAAGTCGAGACAATTTTTATCACTTGAATATTATAAAAGTGAACATCATAACAAGCAATCAGTAAGCTGTTAGAATATATTAATTTTGTTTTGCATGAGTGCAGTTACTTCATGGAAACAAAATTTAGGCACAGCTTTAAAATTGTGTCGAATACAATATCTCTTCTCGAACACAACAAAGTTCGTTGAAAAAATAGCATTATTTGCAGAAAAAGCGGTAGTCCAAGATGAACTAAAAAAGTAATATACATTCCATTTAAAAAAGAGGAAGCTTCCTTGTATGTGACATCATGGCAAATTATTGGTAAATGTGGTGGAATTTAAAATTTTTACCTAGTTTTCTTCTAATCTAATTGTACCGTTTTAAGTAGTGCACTTTGTATATTTAATTACTGCAGCTTTGCCAATACCATCTCATCATATCAAATTACAAAACACATTGCATCCATTATTCACTTACAAAACGTAATCTGTAAGTCCTATTTTTAGTAGACGTTATCATATGCATGTCTAATTGTATGCACTATGAATTGGACTGATAAATATGCATTAAGAGAATTTTCTACAAGAGGAGAGATTATTATTTCGTCATCTGCAAAATTAGAACTACTCCAAAATAGATACGCGATTCTTTTCGATAAAATGCTTGCGATAAGAATTGAATGCAATACATAATCAGACCGACAAAAGGTAGCTCAAGTATCACATCTACTGATTGTAGATTATCAAAACAATAACAATTATCTTAGAGAATATTAATAAAAAAATTGTTACGGATACTTTTCTTATTTCGTATCTATAATTAATGTCTTTTTATCTTTTGTCTTTGTGGCTATTGCTGCACAGCAGAGAACCCGAACTAAAAAAAGCCTAAAGAATTCTGGAAATATTAGTTTTGCAAAAAGAAACATGCATTTTGTATTGATAAGATACATTGTTACCCGTGTTACCGACTGGGGCCCACGTGCTCTCGAAACGCTGCGTTCCGCATAATTAATTAATTTGTGTGAGTGGAGTTTACTGCTATACCTGTGAATTGTACATCCACACAGTCCTTGCAATCATCATTTAATCTTTTTGTAGTTACAAATATACAGTTAGAGAAAAAGTATTCATACAGTGACCAATATAAACATAATGATATATTTTGTAGGATAACCATCCGCCATAATAATTTCTTGTAACCGTCTTGGCATCAAATTAACCAAAATACTGCATATAGTTTAGTTAGTTTAGTTAGTTTTTGCCATTCTTTAGATAGAACCTGTTTAAAATCATTTTTATTGGAAATTGTATGTTGTTTGACGTGTACCTACAACTCCTGCCACATGCATTCTATCTGGTTTACATTTGGAAATTGTGAAGATGTTTCCGGTTGATGGGGTGTATTATATAACAGCCATTCGCGAACAAGATAGAACTCATGTTTCGGATCATTGTCTTGTAAGATTCAATTTAGCTACACTGGTTTAAATTTTCTTTTAAAATGTTTGAATATATACAGTCAGTCCCACCCATATTCGTACACTATCAGTTATTACAGGAAAACGTAAACAAAAAGTTTCAACTTTATTAATTCTTATCAGAAAGAAAAGACGATATTGTAGGATTTTTAGAATTAGTGTGCAACGTCCATCTCATAGTCTCTTAGATAAAATAAAACATATTCAAACACACTCGTATTCGTACAGTGTTATGAACTAACGTTAGTGCTAATGTAAGATAAATTTTAATATTTCATGATTACCTTTGCTTTTAATACACTCATTTAGTTTATTAGGCATTGATTTTACTAATTTCGTAGTGATATCCGATAGAATACGGTGCCATTCCTCTTCTATTTTATTTTTAAGGTCGGCTTTGTTGGTTATATGATGTTTGCGAATCCGATTCTTTAAATTTGCCCACAAGTTCTAATTAAATCATTTAGAATAATTTTCCGTTGGTTTTTTCAATGATAATTGCAATTTCCTTGTTCCTCCAACGTTAAATTTAATTAATTAGTTCTTCGACCCCGGTAGGATTTGAACCTACGGCTCCAGTTCGTTAGACCGGTTTGTTAAGCCATTACACCACGGAACAGTCTGAACAATTCGCTATTTAAATCGCCATTTATGTTGTTAAATTTCAATTGGCAAATTTTCATACCTGGATGTTCCTCCAACCTTAACTTTAATTAATTAGTTCTTCGTGAAATTTCTAAATACAGTAGAACCCAGTTATAACTATAGTCACGGGACTGCGAATTTTTTGACGCAGAACAAGGTGACGCTATAACAAGGTGACGCTATAGACGGAGTTTTTACAAGTTGCATGTTTACATACAAGAATTGGTGGGGAACAATATTACGGGTGGTAAACAGATACGTATGTGAATTTAATTAATTTAATGCACTTAACCATATAACCTTACACATGTAGGTACATACTAACTTGTTTGTCTAATGAAAGAAATCTGTAATTTTCCGTTGCACAGTTTTCGCACGTCAAAACTGTCCATTTTTAATTCTCTCACTTTATCAATAATTTGAAGTGACGTTTCTCGCTGTCTATAATAAGTTTTTAAAAGTGTTATGACACTTAGGGCTTCTTCGTTTGTCGATACGTGTTGGAACTTCGACGCATGAATCTTCTTCCTCTTCGATTTCATTATCGTTTTCGTTATCCCGCTGTTTTATGTCCTCCACGACATCAAAATCTGAACGCATTCCCGACGTAATAAGGCAACTGTCCACGGATGCAAAGTCGAAACAAAACTGGTTTTCGTCACTCTGATTTTGCTACCACTTTTTAATAATAATAATAATAATCCTTTATTGCCCAACAGCCCAAGGGCCAATTACAGGACAAATTACAATACAATTCTTATTTCAAATAAAATAATTAAAATCGTGTTGCCTACAATAATAACATGCTGAAAATGTATATAATAATGAAACAAAAAAAAAAAGAAAGACTCACAAAAATGGCTCCAGATCCCGTTTGTTTGCGTTCCTCACCATGTGACTGAGAGGTGCCTTAAGCAAAATGTTGGTATTAGCTCTAGGTACTTGAAATATATTATAGTAGCGAGTATGATGAGTAGGTACGGTAAAGTTTATTTGCGCCAGAAGAGCTGGCGAGTCGATAGTATTTTTCAGGATCCTGCAAAGAAACTCCACACTGTTACGCTCGCGGCGGTCAGCAAGAGATAGAAAACGCTAATAAGTTCACATAACGGAACGTCATCTTCATTTATGTTGTCACAAACTGGATTATTCCTTAATCTTGAATGACTAAAGCAGTTTGCTATAGTCTCATAGGTTATACTACGCCAAGCCTTCTCTAAAAAGTCCAACGCGTCGAGAGGTGAAACTGCACATGGTGCGTTCTTGTCGATGCCCGTAATAATTTTCTGTAAAAGAAATTTTCTGTAAAAACATTTTAAGCTTCTCATTGTGCCTTAGTCCATTGGTTGAAGGATGCTAGTGCAATTTGGGGGCAGAAACACCAAATTAATATTTTTTAAGTGTTATCGACTAAAAGCAAGATTTTTTTTACCTTTAACCGCAAGTTCTTTATCCCATTTTCGAATTTCATTTTCAAAGATTTTTGAAGTCATCCATGCTCTTTTGTTTGCGCAGTAATTTGTTGGGAGTGTTTTTATGTTTTTGAAGCAGCGTGGCTTTTTGGACTTTCCTATAACAAGAATTTTACGATTTTCGGTACCGGTCATATTAGCACACACAAATGCAGTTAACCGTTCTTTGGCTAGTTTACCACCTACATATTTTTCGCCTTTAAACCTCAGAGTCTTATCTGGAAGAAGTTTATGAAAAATTCCCATTTCGTCGCCATTGTAAATTTCATTGTCTTCATAATCTTGTCTTATGTTAGGCCACACTTCATTTAGCCACGTCTCTGCTTCTGTCATATTAACACTTTTCGCTTCACCGCTCACTTTTCCGAACGTTATTGAATGTCGTCGTTTGAAACGCTCCAGCCACCCATTGCTGCACTTAAAATTTGTGTCTCCAAATAAATTTCCAAATTCTTCGACCTTTTGCATAAGCAGTGGTCCATTAACGGGTAAATTTGCACTTCTACATTGCTTAAACCACGTAATAAGCGCTTCGTCGATTTCAACCTTTTCGTGCGATCGAATTTTTTTTTCTTCCTTCCACTTTCGACTGCTTTGATTATCGCGACTTTGTCGTTCACGCTTAAACTTTTTTGCTTTAAACCTGACATTTTCGATAAAGAAATCTCAATGTTTCACTCACACGATACAAATGAATGCCGAATGAGGAAATTTTTCACGAACTTTGCCTGGCGCATTGCAAGAAGCGGTAATATTCTTGGAATCCCCGAACGGTCGGTTGCAGTCTAGGCAAATACCGGGAATTGAGCCATAAATGATAATATAAATACATACCTCAAGTGGTAAATATTTGTCGTTATATCAGAGGTTATTGACGCTAAAACCGGGTTTTTCCCTGTACGTTTGAATAGTAAAGTACGGGACCGCTTAAAATTTGACGCTAAAAAAGGAGTGTCGTTACAGCCGAAGTTGTTATAAACGGGTTCTACTGTAATTACTGGGCTATTTGTCCGTGGTCGATTGGAATTTCTTCCGAATTCCAACCGACCACGGCCAAGTAACCTGGAGAACCCTCTTGATACCGGCAGTTTATTTATTAAATTGCTTGAAGTGATGTTTCTGTATTTTATCTTTAGTGTATTTAAACTTTTGTCCTCACTGTATATTATCTTGCAGCTAATTAAATTTATTAGCATGCATATCATATACCTACAAATTGATGCTTAACAAAAAAGAACACTTCGCCATTATGCTTAAATTGATTACTGTATAAATACTTTGTTCTGTAACGGTATTATAGTGCAAGAAAATGAAAGTCTATTACAAGAAAAAATCATGATTTCTTTAAACTAAAAAATCGCTTTTATTTAATTATCAAGTCCGTTCTGTTTACATTACAACTTCAATATAAAAGCTATTAACAATGTGTTCAAGTGAATTGCATATAATAATAATAATAATAATAGCATTTATTTTCTCTTACAACAAAGATTATAGGGGATAGTGGTTATGAACTAAAACAATGCACTTGCAGAGAAAACTAAAAGGTTGAATCCAAAACACAGTAAAACTGTTTTCGATCTTCCATATATCCTTATAATAAAGCGAAAATAAAAATTAGAACCTGCCTAATTCTAGCTTAAACCTAAATTCTGTCACTCATAGATTAAGTACAAAACTTATAGTATAGTATAGTTTCTACAATAAAGCAACTTAATAATTCACTATCTAATTTATGATACTTTACACAAGCAAAGATACAGTCAATCATAATGATATGTCAATCATTATTTTTTCAACAACGTATTATAGAATCTACTTCATAATTTCGGTCAATGTCGAATATTCACTTGGATATTTTCTCATTATCGATTGAATTTAGAAATTTCGTGTGTAGAAATAAAAATTGTGAAATATATGTACCTTTTTTTTCAGTAATAAGATGCAGCGATTATCCTTGGCTGGACCAAATAACTAGGCAAGATGTCCTCTCAGCTGGTTGCAATAGCTACGTAATGGACCATAAATTGCAGCTGAACGTTTCACAGCTTGATCATATTTTGGTTGATCACAATCATAAGTTCCTCTATTGCTACGTACCCAAGGTAAGTTTTTTCTACGCTACAATTGTGTTTGCGTTTTTCATTTAATGCACATGTTAATTAGTCATTGAAACATGATATCTAAAAGAAAAGGAAGTTACTGCTGATCCAAGTTAAGTGGTTACTATTAGTACCTCCATTATTACTAATACCACAAAATCGATTAAATTGGCCAATTAGTAGTGTTTTTCATGTCGTTTAACGCACAGTCAGTAGAAAAACAATTGACTGACACGTTTGCTTTGTCAAGGTGATGTTTTTTTATTGGACACCCTGTATATATTTTGAAAATTTTGAAAGGTAATTTCATTTGCAATATAAAAGCTTAAACAGAATGCTAGCCTAAAACGAATAATAAGGCAGTTGTGAGGGATTTTAATTCACATCAAAAAAGCATTTCTATTCTGGAAGAAAGGTTGCAGTAGTTTTGTTTTGTGATAACTTCAAACAATTAGTATGACTTGTAGATCTGTTTGAACCACCTTTAGTTCTGATTTTCTCAGCCTTTGTAGTTGAATTAGTTTTGTTGTTTAACTTTTTATCAGTATTCTTTGTTTCTCATATTTATTTACTACGTTCTGTAATTCTGAGTTATAAGTTTTTATATTAACACATGGGCTGAAAAGTTCCGGGCCTAACAAAGAAAACACGTTTTTTTTGGTTCAAAATTAGCTTTATTCATCAACGTAATCTCCATCAAGAGCAACGCAATCATTTTAGCGCTGCTCTAACATTTCAATACCACTTTTGTAGAACGATTTACCTTTTGCCTCAAAATAGGCCTCAGTTTCAGCGATAACCTCTTCATTCGTGCGAAATTTCTTATCGGCGAGCATTTTTTGAGGTCTGCGAACAGCCAGTAGTCGCTGGGAGCCAAATCTGGCGAATACGGTGGATGTGGGAGCAATTCGAAGTTCGATTCATGTAGTTTCGCCATTGTTTTGATTGACTTGTGACACGGTGCGTTGTCTTGATGAAACAATATTTTTTTTCTTTGCCATGTGCGGCCCTTTCTTTGCAATTTCGGCCTTCAAACGCTCCAATAACGCTATGTAATATTCACTGTTGATGGTATTTCCTTTCTCAAGATAGTCGATGAATATTACACCACGCACATCCCAAAATACCGAGGCCATAACCTTTCCAGCCGATTGTTGTGCTTTCGGGCGCTTTGGACGAGGTTCACCAGTTGTTGTCCACTCAGATGACGACCGTTTTGATTCCGGAGTGAAGTGATGGATCCATGTTTCATCCATTGTCACATATCGACGCAAAAATTCCGGTTTGTTACGTTGAAACATGGCCAAACACTGCTCAGAATCATCAACACGTTCTTGTTTTTGGTCAATCGTGAGCAAACGCGGCACCCACTTTGAACAGAGCTTTCTCATAGTCAAATTCTCATGCAATATAAAGCCAATACGTTCTTTTGATATCTTTACGATGTCAGCTAACTCGCGCAACTTCACTTTTCGATCATTCAAAACGATTTTGTGGATTTTTTTTATGTTTTCTGGTGTTACCGCCTCATTTGAACGTCCACTGCGGTCTGCATCATCGGTGTCTCCACGACCACGTTTGAAGTCAGCAAACCAACGTTTTATTGTTGTTTCTGATGGAGCGGAGTCCCCATAACGCTTTTCAAGCCATTACTTCGCTTGAACGGTATTTTTTCCCATCAAGAAGCAGTGTAAAATTAAAACACGAAATTGTTTTTGATCCATTGTTTTGAAAATAACAAAAGTAGCGTGACTCTTAGCACAATAACTCACAAACTAATGAATAGAATATCATGAAATTTTAACAGCTGCCTTTTGAAGGTTAGTACTAACTGAGTGAAAGGTGACTGCAATAAAAATAGCGTCATCTATGTGTTAGGCCCGGGACTTTTCAGCCCATGTGTTAGTCTTTATTTTTATATATGTCTGTCATTTGGAGAAGTGTGATATGATTGAAAGTGTACATTTTATGCCGAAGAAGTTGTACACGGGCTAGTGAACGTTACCCTTTACGTCAGCAACTGCATTTATGTTAATACCAAAAATTGTATCAGGAATTTAGAAAAAATGATATTTTGTTTAATAAGAAAAGGATATAGAAAAATGTTATTGTGAATAAACAAACAGAGACAACCGTATTGGCTTATTTTGAGGCACATTATGACGGTTCGATTAGAAATGTTGCAAGAGATGAGAAAATTCAAAGAATTTTAAGACACAAATATGTGCCATATAAGTACCGTGTATGCTGTCGACAGATGCCGCTAGTTATCTATAGTCAGTGGTACACACATTTTTATGAATAATATATAAATGGATCACATTTTCTGAAACGTTTCACTATCTCCCTAATCATAGCACTTTACTGAAAACTGGGCGCACGTTTCGACAGCTAAGCTATCATCTTCAGCAGTAATACTGAACTAACAAACTAAAGTAAAACTGCATTGCTTATACCCTATTAAAGTTACGGTCGACTGACAATGGTCATGCATGATTTAATAAAGAGTAGGGGCTGGCATTTAGAGGGCGTAAATCTGTATTCATCAAAATACGTTTGTTTTTGTAAATTTCCATGCCTTCATAACAATTTAAATAAACATTGTTGTTTACATTTCGAATTAGCTTCGTATTATCAATATTATGATTTCTGTCATATGCAGGGCCATGGTAGCTTTGCCAAACCTGAATTTAAGATGAGTCAAATGCTCTTTGTATTTAATTTTAATAGATCTTATTGTATGCCCAATGTATACTTGATCACAACCTTTACATGGTATTTTGTAAATTCATGATCTTTCCATGTTATCTACTTGGTCTTTAGGGTTACCAAAAAGTTGTTGAGGTTATTGTTTATCGAAAAAAAAAATTCACAATCAGCTTTAAAAAAGATTTTTTTGAAGACCTCTCATTTAACATGGATAAAACATTAACACTTCTTATAACTACTGCCTACTACTTTCTACTGCGCTTATATTTCTAATTTAGTTGCCAAATTGTGTCAAAATTATATTCTTAGAATGTTACATACTCTACAGTTGGCTGTATGAAAAAATGACAAATGGAACCTACCCAATATTTCTCATATATGCTTATTATATTATTATGTTACATGATAGTATTGAATATAAATATTACAAGTTATTCCTATATTTTCCAAATTATACGAAACGGCTTTTATTAATATATAATTTACAAATGTGACATTTTTTTTCTTCTAGAGTTGATTCTAGAATTGACTATAATAAACTTAGTTAGACATAAACCTGTTGATAGTAAGGACAGACATGGTTTTTCGAGTTAAAGAAGAACAGTTGACACCAATAAGTAAAACCTAATACCAATTTATTTATTGATAATGCAGCTGTCAATAAAAGTCACTAGTACAATAGTCGCGCAATTCTGCCCATTTTGAAAGATGTACATACATAAACTCCCTGTTAATAGACAAAGAGGATAACATTCCATAAGAGCCATACTGAATTTTAAGTTGCGAACGAATTATAGCTTTTTTTTTTAATCCTATGTCCTTTATACCCTGCGGTGTCGGACTATTTATTTCTTATTTTTATCTTCCACAGGTTCCTGTTCTGAACCAGTTGTTTGGCTTCAATCCATCCCATACACTAGGGTGACAGAATAAAATAGACACCTACTAATTAAAAAGAAGATTCTATTCTCGTTATATATACAAAATATTTTAAAATTTTTAAATTAGGCTAATATTTTGTCGATCCACCTTTACTTGCGTGAAGTGCTGCGAGTCGTCGTGGCATAGAATCTATTAAATGATTAATGGTGTGTTCTGGAATATTTAACCACTCTTCTGTAACAGCTGCCACGAGTTCTTTCTTATTGTTGGGTTTTCGGGGTCGTTTCGCCATAATTTGTCTGGATTATGTGCCAAACATTCTCTATCGGATTCATGTCTGGTGATTGGCCGGGCCATGGTAAAATCCGAATCCCCTGTTCCTCCTTCCATGTGGTTGTTGTTCTTGCTTTGTGGCAGGGTGCTCCATCCTCCATAAAAGTGGCGGCTTCTTTAAATAAAATGGCGTTGTCGAATATCGGTAGTAGTCCTTCTGTTAATATTTGGATATATTTTGCCGCATTTATATTTCCGTCGCAGATTACTAATTGCGATCTTCCACCATACCATATCGCGCCCCACACCATGATGTTCACACCGCCGTATTTCACCGTCTGATGCAAAAATTTATCGTCCAGTTGCTGTGACGAACGTCTCCATACCCACGTACGACCACTATCACTAAAGTGGCAGTATCTGCTTTTGTCGGAAAGCAATGATAGACCGCCAAAACTCTTCGGGCTTCGTTCCCATTTCGATTGCCCAAGCCATTCGGCGCCGTTTTTGAAACGCCGTAAGGAGAGGTTTTTTCTTTGCCACTCTTTTATACATCCCCACACTGTGGAGGTATCTTTTACTTCTTTCAGAAGATCCGGCACGACCTGGTCTCGGCTCCACTGTTGTTTTTTCCTTGCGTTTAAATTGTGTAATCACACGGTTAACTGTGGACAACGGAATATTTAAAAAATTACTTATTTCACGTTGCGAAGCGCTGCGTTCACTCTGGCCAACGATGCGACCGCGGGTGAAGTCGCTGATATCACTCGAACCTTGTAAGCGAGGCATAGTTGTAACGATACTAAACTATGACGAATTCCTTCCGATGCATCTACCCCTACCCTAATGACAAGAGAAAGTTCTTAATTCGTTCTTAGAATTTAGGTGTTTACATATTTATACCGCTTTACCCGGTGTCTATTTTATTCTGTCACCCTAGTGTACTTCTCTTTTCCAATGTTCTATACACCTGCTCCTTCCAGGTGTTTCGGGGTCTACCTATTCTGTTTTTGCCCTCTGTTTTGCCTTCAAATATTCTCTTTGTGATTTGATCTTCTTCCATTCTGTGTAGATGTCCAAGCCATCTCAGTTGTTTCTCTTCTGTGACCACTTCTACTGGTTTGATACCCAGACTATTAGTGATTGTCGTGTTTCTGATTCTGTCTCTTCTAGTTACTCCTTCCATTCTTCTTAGGAATCTCATTTCCATGGCCGTAACTCTGCTTTTGATTCTATTCGTGGTTATCCATAGCTTTTATACCAACCTAAACACTATGGTTTAAAAATAATATTTTTTATAGGTTGCGTGTACAAATTGGAAGCGAGTCTTAATGGTGCTCACGGACTTTTCCAATACAACTGACTTAGTATCGATTCCAGCAAGTTTAGCACACGAAGACGGTGTTATAACCAAACTATCGCAGTTACCTCCCGAAAAAGCGCTTAAAATTCTGAAAACGTACACCGCTTTCGTAATGGTGCGACATCCGTTCGAAAGGCTTTTATCCGCTTATAGAAATAAGTTCGTAGGCGATAAACCAAGCGCAAAATATTTTCAGGTGAGTAAAAAGAATTCTTTCTTAACGCGTTTATTCTTATTTAACGTTATTAATTTAGACTAGGATTGGTCGGTACATCATACGGAAATACCGAAAGAATCCAAGCGAGCGCGATCTCGAAAATGGCGACAACGTCAGCTTCAGGGAATTCGTTAATTACTTAATAGAGGAGGGCGTCAACGACGAATCCGCGAACGAACATTGGCGTCCGATAAGCCAGTTGTGCCAACCTTGTCTGTTAAACTACACGTTCATAGGGAAATACGAAAAATTCGATGACGATGCGAAGTTGATTTTAAAAATGATCGACGCGCCCTTCATTCAATTTCCGCAGACGAAATCTGGACGCACCGCAGATCATTTGCGGATGTACTTCGGCAAGCTGTCGCTGGATAAAATCAAGCAGCTGTACGAAATGTACGAATTAGATTTTAAATTATTCGGTTACGATCTCGAGAATGTTATTGGATACGACATCGGATAACGAAAGTACTTTTTTTTTGCCTTAGATTTGAATTAGTAATAAACTAAGCTATTTTTTGTGATAGATTATTCTTAAAGTCAACGTGTGTAAGGGTCTAATTATAAGTCATTCCATTTTCTAGTCAACACACTCTCTTTCAATTGACGTTATTAACGTAGATTATGTATTTGATATTTTTACAGGGCATTTTTGTATACATAAATCCTGGTAATTGTTTTAGAACAGAAAGTGTTTTGTACTCTTTTCGTAAGTAATAATAAAAATGATGCAATTTTATTTATTTATTCGTTTATTTATTTATCTATCTATTTATTAACTTATTGAAACCAAAATCTACATAGAAACAAGTTGGTTGGTTTGCATGCTTGCTATTTATTCAAAAAGTGTGTTTCCGCCCCAATCTAAATAGCTAATTGTTAATGCTGATAAAAATTAGAGCACTTTTTCCGAAAAAAAAATTAAAATCATTGGCCCTGTGTTAACAAAGATACGCAACTAAGTTCCCGCTGTTTGTCAATAGATTGCGCCAGCAATAAGTGTTAGTCGATTTCCACATATCCAAAACGTTATGAACCAAGCTTCAATATATGGTAAACAAACCGTTTTGACACAGTAGTGATTTTGTCGTTATATACTTTTGGTTGTGTGAAAATGTCTGATTTTGTGCTAAATAATCGTCATTTTCGGTAAATTCTTTTTCTTCTTTCATTCGAAGAAAACGGCGGCTGAAGCGCATTGAGAGCTCCACAAAGTTTACGGAGATGCTGCTCTAAGTGAAACAACGTGCCGTGATGCAGTGCTCGATGAGGATCCATGCCAAACGCAACAAGAGCTTTCATCAGCATTAGGATTTACCTGCCAAGCCATTTCCAAGCGATTGCATGCGTTGGGGATGGTTCAAAAGCAAGGAACTTGGGTTCTTCATGATTTGAAGCCAAGGGACGTTGAGCGTCGTTTTTGCGCCTGTGAACAACTGCTTCAGCGGCAAAAAAGTAAGGGTTTTCTTCATCGCATCGTGACGGGTGATGAAAAATAAATTCATTACAGCAACTCAAAGAAAAAAAAGGTCATGGGAACTGCCCTGTCATGCTTCTATGTGTATTTGGTTGGATCAGGTCGTTTTTAACTTTTCTTTATAATATTTTAAAGAGGAGTAAACAGTTACGGCCGATTGTTATACCCCATAATCCAATGATTTTTCCCAACAACTCAACGGAATATATCTGCGCAATGTATTTCAATTGATCCGGAAGTGTTTATTATATTATATTCTCTACTGTCCTTAATCACTACTGGATGGAAGAAAGGAAGTCAAACACGTATGGGGAGAAATAGTGTGGTAAACCATGGCTGTACTAGACCCACGGTGCAAGATTAGCAGAAAGTCTGGTGACGATGCGATAACATCCAAGAAATTTAATGGTCTTGAAACTTTATAAGTTGTAATAAATACCTTCCGAGTCCGGTCGCCATTCTAAATTTCTTTAAACGGCACTGTAGATTTTGCATTACATATTCGATAGGCTTATTTATTTACAAGTGTAGTAACTTTGTTTTGATATACTTGTAAAATTTTTCAAAAGAAAGAAAAACTTAACTTTTTAGAAAAAGGAAAAATACTCACTTCTAAAGATTATAGCTAGAGACGTCTGTTTCTCTTTCGTACCAGAGTTGACACCTTCGCAGTAATTATAAAATAATGTCATAAACTAATAATAAACACCTGCGTAATTTATAGACTGGCGCATTATCACCTAACCAGGCTTTCGAAACACTTTCGTTGTGGCATGATGGAACTGGACAATAGGCAAGCTATGCATTGTACGCATATATGTAGGCTGTATCTAAAACACATAGCCCAACTATACAAAGCGTCTTGTCGAAACAAGACTTTTTTGTAATTAAAACATAGGCCTGAAAATGCAACTTCTCCGAGCCCGAATTGAATAGATATCTAAATAACAGGGCAGAATTCATAGCAACCATATATAATCCCATGCAATTGTTAAAAAAATTACTATACTTATATATGAAATAATATTCGCGGGTTTCTGACCGCGTATGTTGTATACTTCGAAGCTTGGGTGAAACAGTCCACAGTTAAGCTTATTGCTTCAGCAATCTGGATAGTGGTACAATTCCGAGCAAAAGTATGTTGATGGCAAGTTTTTCAAATTCACCTACCTCTTAAACAAAAAAAATGTCCCAGACTTTCACGGCCGTTTGTCATAGTCGTAACGGTTGTCGGGTTCCGCCGTGTCACTAGGTTTTTTCTCCATGACGTTTTGCGAACTGCGATGACTGATAACCGTTACGACTATAAAAAAAAATTGCCGTTGCATTGAATCTGCACAGGTAACTATTTAACATAAATTTCCTTAGCATGCAAAAGATCTAGGATGCATTCAGAAATGGTTGTTGATGGTTGAAACTTTTTGTGCCACAATTTGGATCCGGGGTTTAATCGTAAGGACACCAAACCTCTACAATGAAAGGAACACGTTAGCAATATGTACGCTGTAAGTAAATGAAACAATAATTTTAATATAAAACATATATTTGGCCTTTATCGCGTAATATATTTTTATAATAATAATCATAAAAAAATCTGAATAAGAAAAATATGATCTGGGCAACAGTATGCTCCACAAACATAAAAATGACACAAAAATAAGCTATAATACAAACTATATAAAAAATATTCAAAAAGAAGCATCAAATTTTAAAAACTACATATACTTTTTCTTCTTATAAAATGACATCACCTTTAAGTCTTACAGAAGTACATAACATACATATATAGGTATAAAATATTCGTTTCTTCCTTGCACTCGTAATCGACTAAGTTGTATTCTAAGTACAATGTTTGAGAATGCCACAAATATTACCCACACAAACGAAACGCATGTTCTGAGCAATAAGATGTGACCGAAGAGAATCAAAAGAGCAATGGAAGGGCAATGAAGTTGGGAAAAAATTTTAAAAAAGGAACTTGTCATCACTGCTGCTGTTGCATTTTAGCTTGCATTGCTGCTAGCATCTCCTGCATTCGTTTAAGTTCGGCTTCCTTTTCTAGTAATATTCGATCCTTATCGTTAATGGCAGCAGAATTCTTTTCATCAATGAGCCTGAAATAAAAGTAAGTGCACAATCCTTTTAAAATAACACACAATGTGTCTATTATCATGTACAATACAGGTTATTTAAAATAAGGTTAGTAAAAGCCCTATCCCGAGTGGCGTTATATAAAAAAAAAACATTCCTCTCCCTCCTAAACCCAGTCTTTACGAGTTAGGACACGGCTAGACTGCATTTCTTTCTTTCCTTGGGAAATTAAAAGGTTGAATATTTGTAGTTAAAAAATACCAAGTGCTTTAGGAGAATTCGAGCCTAGATTAACAAATTCGTAATTAACTACGTTTCAAGATTAGAGTCGTTACCGTAAAATACCAAATTTGCAACTACAAAGCAAATACTTAATATAATGCTGCCAAATACAGCTATATTCATGGTATTGGTGGGATCATTCACGGGAGAAATAACGTGAGGAGAAAAAAAAAAACGCTAACACGCGGACATATTTCTGCCTGACCGGTATCATACGCGTGATTCGAGCGTCTTTCTCTACCTATCAGCTTCTATCGCCGTTCTCTAAACAAAAAAAAATCAACAGCCAGTGAACATTTCTCAACGCTATCTAGTGCCAGGGATACACAACTGCCTGCTGTCCAGAAAATAGCGACACAAGCGAGTACAATTTGCACTGCTATACTAAAGAGGACACGCATCGAAAGTGCATTGCATAAGCTGCACATGTAAATGATCTCTCATGCTTACTATGATGTATTACAAT
Source organism: Trypoxylus dichotomus (assembly GCA_023509865.1). Lineage (NCBI taxonomy): Eukaryota > Metazoa > Arthropoda > Insecta > Coleoptera > Scarabaeidae > Trypoxylus > Trypoxylus dichotomus. The sequence goes on along the minus strand of CM042082.1, from coordinate 19,969,975 downwards.
TACATACCGTACCATCCATATTAGTTCGGACACCCAGTAAAATGTTAGCAACTCTACTAAAAGATAATATAATTGCTTTTATATATAGATAACATTTATATTAGGTCCTTTGTGAAGTTTATTGTTTATAATCGTCCAGGCAAACTTCCAAGAATATCGATTAAAGAATGATTAAAAACTTATTATATTTTATTACCGAATATAGTAATTTTTAGAATAATCATCATCGCCACAATTAGGATTATTTTTGGGATAATATAGTAGGTAATAAATTTACAATACTCCTTGGAGTGGCGTGTTGATAAATACTTTAGTATCTAAATAAATCTGATTGTGCGTGGGTTAATGTTAAGAGCGTAATTTTTTGTGTGAACCTGATTAAAGTTATTAAAATGCCGAGAGGAAAACCGACAAGTTTAGAAAAGCGCTCTATAATTGTTGCTCTTCATCAAGAAAGTTATTCAGTAGGTCAAACTTCAATAACAACTCGCGCAGATGATGAGTGTATAAAATTGCTCAGCAAGCGAAATAGGAGGCTGATAGCACCTGAAATCGTCGCCGAAACTAATCGCGGTCATGCAAGAAAAGATTCTGTTACTACAGTGAAAAGATGATTAAAAGCTGCAAATCTTCACGGCCGCATTATAACAAAAAGAAAACTACTTCGACGGAGAAACAGGCAAAAACGGCTACAGTGGGCAGAAACACATAGAAATTGGAGAATGGATGATTGGAAAAGGGTGCTATGGATTGATGAGTCAAAGTTTGAGGTGTTCGGACAATCAAAGCGCGGTTTTGTAAGAAGAGCGAAAGGTCGAAGAATATTGCAGGATTATGTAGTGCTAACTGTCAAGTAAGGAAGAAGTTCTGTGCTTGTTTGGGATTGTTTCTCCTACGCCGGTACAGAAGAATTGAAGAGAATCGAAGGCATTTTGCGAAAAGACGGTTATTTAGAAATACTATAGGAAAATGCAATACCACCGGGGCAACGACGTCTAATCGCCGAAAATTTTGTATTAGTAGAGGGAGTTAGCCGATTCTAGATCACACACTCCACCCGAATTTCAACGCCGGTAGACACGAGAAATGACCCCCACTTGTAGTTCGGAACGCGGCCACCGCGGAAAGTAGATGGCGCTGGTAGTGTCGCTCCTGAGATATTTACAGGTGTTTTTATTTCGCAGCGGTAATGTACAGGGAGTGTTCTTATTTCGCAATAGGGTATTACAGGATGTGTCTTTAATTCACAATCGGAATATTTTAGGCGCTAAATTTTTTATTTTTTGAGATTGAATTTCCATCTATATCGCTATCTTTTGTTGCAGTGAAGCGAACAATTTCTCGAAGCAGTGAAGATTTGTTCCGTTATATTCTTCTACCGGTTTCAATTTCGGTAAAAAACATTTAGACTGCTGTTCTTTATTATGTTGGAGAGGAATCTTTATTGAATTTTCACAGAAACAAGACGATTTCTGACAAATGTTACACCATTTAGCTCCGTTAGGACAAGTTATCGTATATTCGTGTGTGCATAACGAAATTTTTTTAAAACCAACTGAAGGTATCTGCGACCGCGCATTAATACATAAACATATGTAATGAGAAATGAGCTGAAAAAATCCGCATAAGCGTGAACCAGTTATAACACCCACACCCGCATCTGAAACAACGCAACCGCATTCCTGCGTCTATGATTTATTGCGCTTTTTTGAAATGTTTCGTAGAAATGATATGCATATTTTTTGCAAAACGCAATAATATGAAGCATAATTTGTCCTACATTTCACAATTTGTTAGAAATGCATGTGCACCTCTTTATGGAAAAAGTTATGTAAGTGCGGGTTGGCGTTCATTCGACTGTGTTTGTCGTATATAAATACTGTACAGAACACGTATATATCAGAACAAAACAACTCGTTAAGATGGATGCTTTAAGTAGCATTTCTGCTCTTCGAAAGAAAGATATTATAAAAATAATAAATCTATAGTTAAATAAAACGTTTAAAGTTCTACGTGTCAAAGAGTGTAACACAAAATGAATACGCAGGCTTCCACGGCCAGAGTTATTAATAAACGAACTACTTCCGGAATTGGACCGTGTCATGATGAGATATATATAAAAATAAGAGTAAGAGGAGAAAGAAAAATAAGAAGAAAAAGAGATAAAAAGAAAAATGATAAAGGGTGGGGAGACGTGAAATAAAAAGAAAGGTGAACAAAATAAGAGGAAGAAATAGAGACAGAGAGGGGGGGGGGGGATACGAGAGAAAAAGGAAAAAGAAAGAGACCAAGAGAGAAAGGTGGGATCCCGACGTTTCGCCTCCGTCGTAGGAGGCTTCTTCAGGAGAATAAGGGAAACCAAAGTGGCACGGTAAATCGACGTGTAAACCACGCTAGAGGCGAAACCACTTTAGCAGAAGGTTGACCGCTAGAGGCGAGAACCTTTTGAAGGTTCTCGTTAGTTGTACACAAAATTTGGGAAGTCGGTGTTGTTGGAGCTCGAAGACTGCAGTATTTTTACCCAAGAGGTATTCGGAAGCAGTTAACGATAATCATCCTAAAAACTTCAACTCAAAAGGGTACTGTATCATCATAAACAAAATTATTGAAATAATGGGTAAGTTGACCGCGGTGATCGAGTTGAAGCAGTTGGAGGTAAGCGATTTTTTCATTAAATATGATATTTTTAAATAACGTTTCCTTTTCAATCTTTGCAGAAGTCTGAAAAAACTAAATCGCATTTATATATTCGCACTATATTATGTGATATGTAAACATTTCTTAAATGAAGAGCCAGATAATGGCACCTCACAAATAATAAGATGGCCGTCGCAAAGCGGCAATCTAGACCCCATCGAGCTGTTATGGGATGAATTGGACAGGAGGGTCCGGAAAGTATGTCCTACCTCCGTAAGCCACATGTGGAACATTTTACAAGAGAAATGGACTAATATACCAGATAGAGTTTTTGAAAAACTAGTGGAGCAGATGCCTTAAATTGTGAAAGCTGTTCTTCACGCAAAAGGAAATTTCTTTGATGAACGGAATGCTTAAGAAGTTTTTGTTTATTTTTCGTTGGAATTACTTTCTTTTTTACTTTTATATTTTAACTCTAACTGCTATTAATAAAATGGAATAAAAATTTTAAGTTTTGGAAAAGGTTAGTTTCAATATTTTCTTAATTTTTTTTTAATTTATTTGCGTATCCGAACTAATATGGGCGGTAGCGTACGTCGGAAAACATTGCCTAGAAAACAATACCCAACATAATGCTGCTAAATACAGTTCCTTTTTGGTATTGGTAACATTCGCGTTAGTGTTTTTTCTCTTCTTGCATTATCTTTCCCGTGAATGACCCCATCAATATCATGAGCAGCTGTATTTAGCAGCATTATGTTTATTGGCATTGTTTTCTAGGCATTGTTTTCTAGGCATTTTTCTCCAACACAAGCTAAGTATCATAACATGAGTTTAATACTTTTGAAACTTTTTCGCAATTTTCCATTCTTGTTCCCGGCTTTATATTTGCCTCATTTGACGTGAAAGATACCACAGAAAGCGCTAAATTGTACAGATAAAAATAAAAATATAATAGGCAGGGACAAAAATTGCAGGTATATTTTCCTTTTTTTTTGCATATTTTTAATTACTTACGTGTTTCTCTTGACTGCTGGAACTCCTTTCGCAAGTCTTTCCGATCTATAATTTTCGTAATGCACCTGTTGTGTAATCTCTTGCAGATCTTGCATGTGCGTAATCAGCATCGTTCTTAGTTTGATAAAATCGCAGTGTTCTGGATTTTCAACTTCGACGACGCCCCACGGATAGAGGCGACCTCTAACCTTTCTACCTCTAACCTCCATCAAAGTGTTCGCTCCACAGACGGCAAAAGGTACCGCCTGTTTCAATTGTTTCACCTGTTCCTTGTATTCTTCGTCCTCATCGGAATCACATTCCGGGAGAGAATATATCCTTATACCGTTGGCAGCGATTTCGTCTAAAATCTAAAGTAAAGATTTTATATTTTAAGCAAACTTTCTTCTGAAACTATCCACGTATGTTAAGGTATATTCAAAGAAAAACTATAAATACGTTTCCTTTTTGTTGATTTGCATGTATTAAATACAGTCCAATGCACAAAATCAACAATAACTGGTACACGCAGCATTTTTTCTTTACGAATAATGAATAGTGTCCAGTGGTTACTAGCATTTGAGCCCATCACATCCCTACATATCGTCGCATAATCGTTCTTTCAACATAGTTATAGTTAGAAAAAGAAATTATAACTTAAACTAATTTTTTATATGCATGTACATTGATGATATAACTGTAATCTTATCTCTAATCTATCTCTTTTTTATTTAACGCAATCGATATAAATTCTCTTAAATGCTCATAGTTTAAATTGAACCTGTCATCTGTAAACGTTTTGAAAAAGAAATTATTTCTCAAAATTAGTGCACTCTAAACCGACATTCGATATTGTCTAGCAAATAGACGCTGAGCTGCCATTCATAATGAAAGACGCAATCTGGTCTTCGTTGGTCATCGGTTGGGGATCAATGCCGCCGCGCTCACCGATTGTCTGGGATCGCAGTAAACTCTACCTCACACAAATTAATAACTTATTCGGAACGCAGCGCTTCAACATCACGTAGACTCCCAATGTCAACAGTGTTATCGATTGAATTATAAAAATGTATGGTACACGCAATATTTCGCTCTAAAAGTTCTTAAAATACATAACATTTTACAACTTATTGGGTGGTCCCGGATATCTTGTATATTTTCAAGAAATGAAGGAACGAAAACGAACCGTAACTTCAACAGGGCATTATGGTAATAAATCAAGTAGACTCGAGTGTGCAATGGGGGTAGTTCTCTATTCAGCAAGCTTTTGTCCTTTTTCATAAATATCGCCCTTTTTAATTCGATATTATGTCCGGATTCTATCATATGCTGTCATGCTAGATAGTTCTGGTTTATCGAAATGATAGTGTCTAATATGTTCTTTAAACATTTCGATATTTCTTTTTGTCTATCCAATGTAAAAGGTCTGGAATGTACCAAATTACATGCAATAATTGTCATAAAGTTTACATTGGACAAACAGTATCGAAACGAGGTTTAAAGAACATAGGCACTATCGTTTCGATAAACCAGAACTATCTAGCGTGGCAGAGCATAGAATCCAGACATAATATTGGATAAAAAACTTAAGCTACGTAAAAATGTAAATTCGTCTACAGATTTAGACATGCACAAAACGATATCTATGAAAAAGGATAAAATCTTGCTGACTAGAGAACTACCGCCGATTCCACACTAGTTTGCTTGATTGATTACCATAATGCGTTGTTAAAACTACGGTTTGTTTTCGTCTTTCCCAACACGAGACAAGATATCCGTGACCATCCATTAGATTGTAAAGGTTATGTATTTTGAGAACTTTTAGAGCCTGCGTAGGAAATATTGCATGTGCCATAGATTTTTACAATTCAGTCGGTAATACGGTTGACAATGAGAGTCCACGTGCTCTTGAAACGCTGCGTTTCTACTAAATTATTAATTTATGCAGAATAGATTGTCAGATACCTGTGAATTATACAACCACATAGTCCTTGCAATAGTTGTGATTGTCTGGGACTTGTGCCAAGTAGAATATTGTGGATGTAATCACCGCAGGGAGATCAGACTTTAACCCGTTGGGAGGAAGTACCGGAAAGACAGTCAGCAAAGAGGGCAACCAACGTTATAAACAGGAAGAATGTGTAATTGGAACAGAACAGTTGTAATCGTCGAGTGATCACCAATGCTGGGATAAATAAATACAGATAACTTGTTGCTTGTGAATTACTACGTTTCCTCGAGCAACTCTCCATAACAGGGGATGTAATTTAGTACATGGTTCTACAAGAGCTACCCCTCTTAATCACAATAATCGTGACAATATTGAATTTGCAAGAGCATTTTGACATGAAGTTCTATTTGAAGTGAGAAAGTTCTGATGCATGTAATGAAGTATGTTTATTTCTTCTATTATACGACTGTTTTTTCTCTGATGAATAATTAAATTAAATTCGAAAACTTAGAAGCATTGTAAGAGAGAGTTTTACTAACTCCTCTTGATTCAATTTTGAGTGTATTCCCCTGTATTTTTTCCTCGATCCTGTTAGTGTGCAGCTAGTACTCCTCAGTATTTAAAATGTTTGTTTTATTAGGTTAAATTGCTTTTCAAATAGAATTTATGCACTATTGACCATGGTTCAACAAAGAAAGCATTTAAAATCTCTGTTATGAAAACTACAATTTAAAATGACTTAAAAGTTATTTGGAAAGGAATTATGCTATCAGTAAGGTTGGCAAAGCCCGTGTCACACCCACACTCGTGTAAAAAGCTGCGTGAACACGATAGCGTTGAAGGAACTGAAATGGTATCTGCAGAGTAATATTCTTTAGTTTTCTCCCTTATTATGTATATCTGTGCGTAATAAATGTTTTTATTCGTACGGCGTATGGTATTACCCAAAGACTAGCAGCAAGATAGGAAAAAAGTTGGCCGCTATAGTTACTTCTGTTTACCTTATTAAAAGTACCTTTGATCCATCCTTGTCAGTAGGCCCCTGGCCATTTGAAATGGCGCGACAAGCTGCGACGTTTCGTTAAAATTCGCCTCGTAATCATTGTGTTGTTCATCGAATGTGTTGTATCAATTTTTAGATGCTACTTGAAAACGAAATGCTTTTTGCAATTACATATTTTGTGTTGAAATACAAAAAATGGGAGGTGAATGTTCTGTAGAAATATCCAAAATGTGTTATTTCCAAAGGAATTATGGGAAGTACCACAACAGATCGAAACGCATATATTTCAAACAGTAATTATACTGAAATCAAATTAGAATGTAACAAAAAATGTAAACTGCAAAAACATTTATGAAATTGAAGTTTGTAGCTATCAGTTTTTCATTAGATCTATACTAATTTTAAAATATGCTCCGTCGAGCTAAAGTATGGTATACAGAACGACTAGCGGCATTTACGAATATGCATTGATCATTTCGACGTAACAATAGACTGTACAGAACAGTGGTACCCGACCCTTTGGGAAGGTAAAATCCTTAGAAGCTTCAATTTTTATCATCGATTTTTCTTGGAATACCGCAATTGATATCAAATAAATTCTCGCAGTATGGAAAGAAAACTGAAAATATTACATCACTAATATTTGTATTTGTTTGTAATATTTGCCGTTTTCCTTCTTGCCTTGCCTCTGTATTACTAGAATATTTTCAATTTCTTTATCTTCTTTTTATTATTTTATTTATTTACGTTTATCGCTCTTATTTGATAAGAATTTTTATTCAGTTTAGATCGTGTAATATTATTTTATTTTACTTAAGGCTATGATGAATTTTACCACTGAAATCCGTTGTCATTATCCGATGCTTCGATATACATACCTAGAAATAAGTATGAATAAAAGCAAATCAATGCTACACATCGCAATTTATTGCGATTTTTCTTTACCAAATGAGTATTGTTTTATTATTTCTCTTTTCACTACTACAAATGTAACATTGGATTTATTATTAGTTTTACAAACTTTGTAAATCGTGTTTACAGTAGCTCACTTAAACGATTATTTATTAATCTATTATTCATATCATCAACAGCGATATGAGTGGGCTTTACCGAGAAAACGAATATCCCGCACATTTTATTTCGGCCCAGCTGTGATGTGTCGCCTAATGTTAACAAATCTGCGCCGCGGCCTCGTGCAATCCACAGCTTGTACCCTTTTATCCGGCATGTATACATTTAGTCACATCAATATTTAGCTAGCTGCTTCAAGCGTGCATATGTTTTTCGTTTGTAATGCTTTTTTATATTCTAAGTAATAAAATGGAAAAATAAAATAAGGAACTGTTATTTCATTAAGTATTAAGTTTAACAAGCGTCAGCTAGAAGTCAACAAACACTTTCTACATCAGAAACTATATTTCACATGAAAATGTTTCCTATACAATATAGTTTTTATTTACGAATTGTCGACCTCTTCCTATCTATGTTCAAATATAAAACAATGAATAATATACATTTCCCGCCAATACATTCAAATGGAGATTAAATTTCCCACTTATCTCAGCCACGCGGTATATAGCGCTACCTCAGAATGTCTATGCAAGAGAAGTAAGACATATAGCTATGTGATGGACGATTTTTTCGCATTGGGTCGATCATCTAGAGCAGGGGTCTACAAACTTGTTACCCTAAGAGCCACACTGACTCCTCCATTAAATTCCAAGGGTTAAGTTCGTCATACCAACATGTAATTTTGAATTACGCGCAAATTTCAATCATGTTACAGTAGTGTAGCGCCATCTTCTGAACAGGCACGGACCAGATTGGCGGTTCTCGCACGCTGATGTTGGCCCGCGGGCCGTTGTTTCGAGATCCCTGATCTAGAGGGATCTGTGGTATTACCCCCTGTTACTACACGCCTATGGTTTAGCACCGGCTTTACGAACCTTAATTAACAGTAAACCAATCTACTTACAGTTTTCTTAAGTTTCTGCATTTCTTTTCTAGTCAATACGTCTGCTTTGGCAATAACAGGAACAATGTTTACTTTATTATGTAACTGCTTCATGAATTCGATATCTAAGGGCTTCAAACCATGTCCAAACGGTGAAATGAAATAAAAACAACAATGAATGCGATTGTCCATGATATTCTTTCGATTTAAACCAGATTCATCTCGAAGAAATCTTTCAAACTGTTCATCTATATAGTGTATAATTTCTGTAAAACAGTCGGTGTTATCTATGGCATCTCCAAAACCTGGAGTATCCACTACAGTCAGTCTCAATTTAACACCTCTCTCCTCAATTTCAACTGTCGAAGGCTCTAATTTTACAGTCTGGTTACTTTTTTCTAAAACAATTTAATATATCAACAATAGTGTTTACACAAATTCAATTAATATTCAAAAGCTTATGTCATGAAGTTCCTGAATAACAATTTGATTGTTGATCAAAGATAAACACACCACCATCATTGGGTTAAAGAAAAACAATGAGTAATTGCTGATAGATACATATGACTTTTGCAATTTTAAGATTACTTCTCATAAAACCATCTGCTTATAAATATTTACAAAATGATAAGCCTCTGTTAATTTTGGATGATAGAGGTATTTAATTTGGTATTATAATACAACTACAGAGGCATGTAAAAATAAAATACTGAAGCATTTACAAGGAAATTTTCTCCACATTTTCATAAAAACATTCAAAAATTAAAAATCCTTATTATATACTAGAGATTGAAACATCTCAGAATTAGCCAAATTCTAGCAGGATTGGGTAATGATCACAATGGTCTAGAACTGAGCTATATTCCATAACCCAACATTTCCCCCAACAAAACAACAACAAATCTAAATACAAGCGACATGCATTGTAATGCCAGTAGAGTATTACAAAAAAAAAAGTTTTACAACATGAACCATAAGCTCACTAAGGTGATGTCTAACAATAAATTATATGTACCTATGGCATCAGGCACGACCCTTTCAGGGTACAAATCAGTCAAAAACAAAGCATTAACAAGTGTCGATTTCCCCAATCCACTTTCACCAACTACCATTAGTGTAAATTCGAACCCCTTCTTTACTGATTTTCGATGAACTTGGTTTGGCAAGTTTGCAAATCCTACATAACCTGGCGTCTCTATGCTTGGAAACTACATGAAAGGACACGAAAAAACAACAATGAGTCATAACAACCACAAAGGAATTACTACTGCTATAGAAAACTTACATTTTTAACGGATTCGTTCGACATTTTTTTCTATATTGTATGCCACTCTATTAAATTCTACGTTAAATTTAAGTACACGAATTAAGAATGCCGCTATTAGGTAAATTTTATTTAATAAGTAACGAAAAGTAACGATGTGGGCACTGAGGAATTGTTGACACTTCCCTAAGCGGCCATTCTAAATTTGAAGTTATCGAATCGTTGATTGGCTAAAAGCAGGCGTGGCAACTTTTTTCCTCCATCGTTCAATCATCTATCATATAATAGAATTTTGAAAGTTATAAGTTTCCAATGGAATTGAAATTATATGTATATATTATATATAAATTTCATATAAATCCCATGCACAAGAATAATTTGAAATATATAGTTAAAAATCTGTATAAATTCAACATACATTTACAAGTAAATATTTTTTATGTGCTATTGCCAATTATATATCAAATGCTAGTTCTACTTTTAGAGAGATCGTACAAATTTACTAAGTACTGCTCTAAACAGCTGATCTATTTCAAATTGGATATCGTTGATTTCCTCTTGGTATAAAACGAAATTATCGAATGTTATCCGATAGTTCAGATCCAGATGGATTGAAAGAGATTCAAGAAAACATACAAGAAGTTAAAATTAAAGAACCATCTAAAAAAAACATTTGTGCTAGAGATCTCTGGCCGTATCTTAAGAAAACTGCCTATAAATCGGAAAAAACAGAAAGAAGATTCGTGTTATACGATCTTCACACTTTTAGCAAATTGTGTGCGCAAAAAACTCCTGAAAATAGATATGTTAGAATTGGAGGTTATGTATATGTAAATGCTGAAAATATTTATTTAGTGTCTTCGCGTGATAGTACTGACCGAATAAAAGTGAAAATTGAGTGCAGTAGCGTAGAACAATATCCTGAACCTGGTATATTTATAGAAGTATTTGGAAGGATGGAAATTGAGATAAAAAATCAAGAACACCTACCATTTGTACAAATGTATTTTTTCAGAAGGCTGAAAGGATCCTATCCAGAATATGTTCAGTTAATTAATATGTTAAAAAGTTTATAATAAATATATATTTTAGCATTTTTTTCTTATTGATTATTAAAAAAATTACATTTTATTCAATTTCTTGCCTTAATTTTAAAATCCTGTTTGTTTGATATATAGATGTCGCTTTAGTAAATTTATAAAACCTGCATAACAAATATAACCAAACATAACCCTGTTTTCAAGTGAAAATAACCTATAACATAACCTATATACAGCCAACCACACGTGGAAATATTATGTATGATTACATATTAAATAGTAAATTAGTATTTAAAAATGTCTAAATTTAATCTTAAATTAAAGAGAAAACATAATGATAATATACCAGGGCCTAGTAATTTTCCATCAAAAGATATTGAAAATGTAAGTAAACATTGAAAAATTAAAATTTATAAAAGGAATAAATAATCTAGGAAAGTTTATAATTGCAAAAAAAAATCATTTGCTGTAGCATTCTGAAGAAATTCCACTAATTTTGTGTTTTAGGAAGATGATGATGGGTACTTTAATACCATAGAAGGTGAAGATGCAGATAGCAGTGATTCCGACGGAGAATTTGAAGAAGAATCAGAAAATGAAGAATTAAGTGAGGATTATATAGATAGTAGCAGTGAAGTATCTGGAGAAGAAGAGGAGGCTATAGAAAATGAAGAAGAATCTGATGTTGGAAATGAAGGATCGGAAGAAGAGGTTGAAGAAGATGAGGATGACTTTGAAGAAATTGAGAATGAAGGAAGCGATATGGAACGACAAAGTGATAGCGATAGTGGCAGTATTAATTTGAGTGAAAATAAAGAGCAAAAGATAAGAAATACTATGAATAATGAAGAAGAAAGCGGAAAGTTTGTGAAAATTAGAAATGAAACTGTAAATAGTAATTCTAGCAATGATCTAATCCATTTCCGTACAAAAATCAAAGTTAAAGATGCAGTGAACACTGCAGAAAATGATGAATATGCTGACCATGATACATCAGATGAAGAGGATATTAGGAATACTGTAGGCAATATTCCAATGAAGTGGTACAATGATTACAAGCATTTAGGATATGATTGGGATGGTAAACAAATAATAAAGCCCGAAACTGGGGATAGGATTGATGATTTCCTAAAGAGAATGGAAAATCCTGAATTCTGGAGGACAGTTAAAGACCCCCAAACTGGTCAGGATGTTGTTTTAAATGATGACGATATACAATTGATTAAAAGAATACAAGCGCAAAAAATTCCAGATGTGTCGTTTGATGAATATGCTGTAAGTAATAATAATAATAATAATTAAGTTTATTATTGGTTATGATCCTATTCAGGACTTAATATTTTATTATTGGTGTTTTATACTCTTGACTTTGATTAAAATGTTCTTTTTTTCAAGAAATGCTAATCTAGAAATAAGATTTTCTTTTAATTCACATGAAATCTCACGGTTGCAGAAGGTAGGCTGTATGTCAAACTCGTTAAATTTAGTTTAGATTAACAAAAAAGATCTAATAAAAAAATCCAACTATCTTTATAGTTTACTGAGTTTAATTGTTTACTTATGTTTTTTGCAACTTTGGAAGAATTCAAAAACGAATTACATTTACTATGGGATTTCGTTGTCTTCCTTTGTTTATTTAGAGTTTTTTTTTTTTGAAAAACGAGAAATGTAATAGTTTTATTGTTAAAAATCAAATTTACCAGACTTAAAAATATGCAAGATGTTCCACTTGTACAAAGTCGTCTTTCCGTTTTGAATGTCACCGTCTAATTTCGGCATCGATCACTGTAGCCATGATCCAATGGTGCTATTATTATTTTCTCGAAAAAAGTGCCTGGGATACTCATATCAGATTTGTGATACTGTTATCGTTTCCGAGGCATCCTCTAAAAAACATCTAAATTCAAACACCCTGTCCGATAACAAACTTTATACCACTATTCGAATTCAGCCAACAAGTCTTAAATTACATTTTAATCATTTCAGCCTTGGATAGAATGGTTCACGAGCGAAGTAATGAAGACACCTATCAGAAAATTCCCCGAACATAAGCGATCATTCTTGCCTAGTAAAAACGAGCAGCGCAAAATTTCCAAATTGGTCCACGCTTTGAAGATGGGTTGGATCAAGACGAAAGCCGAACAAGACGCCTTAAGGGCAAAGAAAGAACCGCAATTCTATATGCTATGGGCGAGCGACGACCAAGCCGAAGAAATGCGTAGAATACACAAGCATATAGCACCGCCGAAAAGGCACCTGCCAGGTCATGCGGAATCGTATAACCCACCGGCGGAATATCTTTTCGATGAAAAAGAATTGAAACAGTGGAACAAACAAAAGAACGATCCGTCTAAGAGGAAACTGCACTTCGTGCCACAAAAATACGATTCGCTGAGGAAAGTGCCTGCGTATTCTAGGTACATTAAGGAGAGATTCCTTAGATGTTTGGATCTTTATCTATGTCCTAGGGCTATAAAAATGAAATTGACAATAGAACCAGATGCATTAGTACCTAAACTTCCTAGTCCAAAAGATTTACAACCGTTTCCTGTTGTGTTATGTATAGAATATGAGGGCCATAAGGATATGGTGAGAACTATAAGTCCAGATCCAACAGGACAATATCTAGCATCAGGTAAGGAACGTTAGCTTTCACAGGTATAGCAGTAAACTCCACTCCACACAAATTAATTAATTATTCGAAACGCAGCGTTTCGAGAGCACGTGAACTCCCATTGTCAACCGTGTTACCGACTGAATGCAAAACTGTATCACACATTTTTAGTTACATACACATAACAATTTTATACATACATTTTTATTTGCCAATAATAAACGCACATATAATTTAAAATAAAAATGTTCATCGGTCACGTTACCGAACTATACTAAGTGTAAAATACAATTAGTTCCGCAAATACAGCAATAAATGGATTAACAACGGTATTTCTCCCACCAACCCTTCAATACACTACGGGTATTTCTAAGCGGCAGGTAAAGACTATTTGTCCGTTAATACCGCTACATTAAAACATCTAGAGGGTGCCTCATATTCATGTCCGTGGGTGTATGTCACGTACTCTCTTAATTCACGCTGTTATCCTTCAATTAACGAAAATAGTGCCTGTAACAGAAAATACGCCAAATATAACTTTAAAATGTACTCATTTTAATATTGCAGGTTCCGACGATCATACCGTAAAAATATGGGAAGTAAACACCGGTCGTTGTTTGAAAACAATAGACACAAATGATATTGTACGTTGTGTGCAGTGGTGCCCAAACACGGCACTATCATTGATCGCAGTTGCTTCAGGAAATCGTCTCCTATTACTGAATCCACACATCGGAGATTTTTTAATCTGTTCCAAAACGGATACCGTTCTAAAAGAAGCATCCGAGACGATATCACCGGACACTATGGAGATACCGGAGAGAGTTAGAAATTCCGTCAAATGGGAGGATCCTAGCGATGACGAGTATCAGAACGGAATTAGAGTATGTCTGAAACATTTCAAAGAGATAACTCAAGTTGCATGGCACTGTAAGGGCGATTATTTTTCGACGGTTATGCCGGACGGACAAAACAGATCAGTTTTAATAAGCCAGTTGTCGAAACGAAGATCGCAAATACCGTTCTCGAAATCGAAGGGTTTAGTACAATCGGTTCTCTTTCATCCGCTACGACCTCTACTGTTCGTGGCGACGCAGCGCCACGTTAGAATCTACGATCTCGTCAAGCAGCAATTGGTTAAGAAATTAATGACCAATTCGAAGTGGATTTCCACGATGGCGATACATCCGGGCGGGGATAATTTGTTAGTAGCAACTTATGATCGTAAAGTTCTCTGGTTTGATCTCGATTTGAGTACTAAACCTTATCAGACGCTGCGATTGCATGGTACTGCCGTTAGGGGAGTGGCGTATCACAAGAGATACCCGCTTTTCGCTTCAGGTTCCGACGATAGGAGCTTAATCGTCTCGCACGGAATGGTGTACAACGATCTGTTAAAGAATCCTCTCATTGTGCCTCTAAAACGCTTTCAAGATCATAAACCGCATAATGATTTTGGTGTTTTCGACGTGAAATTTCATCCACTACAACCTTGGGTGTTCTCGTCTGGAGGAGATGGTACAATTAAGTTATATTCCAATTAATTGCCAATTTCTATTTTATTATTGTTATAAAACACTACCGTTTGTTCTAATAAACGAATATTTGTAAAATAAAGTATGGAGTATTAAGAAGTTTCTCGAAATGATTATTTAGGTGCGTAAAGTCTATGCTAGACCACGGGCGTGTAGAGACGGGTGATACTCTGGTAATACGTTTATTACAGACATACCTAAAGCTCCCATAGGCTATCGATTTTTTCATCATTTTTACCCGTACGCAACAGACTTGTACGATTAAAAACAACAGCGGGATAACCTTGAACAGGCTAAATCCGAATCGTTGGTTTTTCATCCGTTTAAACCTCGTGTTTAAACAAACCGGATGAGAGATGTGTTTCGTGTTTAGTTCGATCTCAGTTCGTGATTCATTTCACAGCGGAAATTATGTGTAGTATTGGGTGGCATCTATTAAATATTAGCGTCATTAAATGTTTCCACACTTGTTTCAATCAAGTGAGTACGGCGTGCGGAATAAATCTCTTTTAATGATGAAAACGACCGTTCCACATCGAGTCTGTCTCTCTTTCCTTTTCTTACTCTTTTCACCTTTTCTGTTTTTCACACCTCCCTTTCAATTTTTCTTTCTCCTTTTACTCTTATTTCATTTCTATATATCTCATCATGACATGGTCTAATTCTAGAAGTAATTCGTTTAATACTAACTCTGCCCGTGGAAGCCTACGTATTCATTTCATGTAATGTATTTCCCTGTCGGATCCTTAGTTATAAATTATACAGATACAATTCCAGCAAAATCGACGACGGGGAGGTATATGCAGTGCAACGTTCCCCCACGATAGCTATAATGATGTACAAGGGCAAAAGCGAAGTACTGCTTACAGCGAATGAGTGATATAGACCGATTGTAGGGGAATACTAGTGAGGAAGAATGACGGGGAGCGAACATGCGCATTATAACCATGGACTTTACTTAGATTATATCTGTATATGAAATTCTAATCTTTTAGTATACTTAACTGCAAAGTAAGAACACCTTAATAGCACATTCAAACAATTACTACCAAATAAAAGACGCATTTATTTGTTTATTATGTTTAATATACTTTTTCTAAAACAATGGAAGATTAATATCATCATCTCCCTCTTGCCACTACTGACACGTAAAATTGGGCTAAAAATATAAATAAATATAATGTAATCGTATAGTAAGATACAATGGTTCGTAGAATAGAAGCGATAACCCACTTAATTTGTTTCAATTAATAATCCAATAATGGTTGACGTGGCGTTAAAAAAAAATAAGTACAACCTAAGAAAATAGCTTTAAAACAAAATGCTGGAGAAAATATATCAAGATAAAATGTCCTAATTGCCTGTTACCTTCACCGGAATTCAAATTTACTTCTGAAAACAGAAAAATAATGCGAAAAAATATTTGAGTAAGTAGTAACAAGTAGGACATTAAAAGTTCGAATATAATTTAACCAACAAAATTTGATATTCACTTAGATATTTCAAGGTAACTATATACGAACAACCATTACTGACGATGATAAAAAGAATATAATCGAATAAGAAAATAAAGATTGTACACAATACATTAATAAGATGTAAACGATTTTTTTTTCTATATACAATTAAAATTGATTATAGTATAATACACATGATCTAATAAACAAATTTATAAATACTGAAAAAAAACGTGGGGTGGTGACACTTTTTTTTTAATATACTTTCTTTTTATAACCTTCTTCTATCAAGGTTATTATAGTTTGCCTTGGGCTTGAAGCTTCTTCTTGAGCGACTCTGGCATTTCTGGAGGTGGTGGGCGTGGCATACGGGTCGCGACCTTGAACGCGTCGTAGATGAACCATTGAGCCGCCGTCAACGTACCGATCATAATAATCCTGGCGACTAGACCCTTCCACATGCCGCCAAAGCCTAACCTCTTCGCCGCTTCGATAGCCGTAAGTCCCTTCTCTTGATTCAATTTGGATACGACCGTGTCAGCGGGATGGGATACGATAGCGCAGAACACACCGGCAATGTAACCGGCGGCGAATGTTACTACCAATTGTTCGCCCTTGGTGCATTCGGCTCTCGGTTTCGGTACGACATGTTTGTACAATAATTCAACGGTCCTCTCGAAGCAAGCGAACTTCATCATGGTGTAAGGGATCTGTCTCATCCACAAAGGTACCAAACTCTTGTAGAAACCGGTCATGCCCTCTTGTGAGTAGATTTTGGGCATAGCTTCTCGCATGGTATTCGCGAAACCGGGCGTTGTCTGAATTTTAACCTTCGCGGATTCCAGGGGCGACAGCGCGACATCGGCGATGAATTCGGCTGACGCGCTAGCAGCTAGATATAGCGATGTACGGAAAAGGTATGCATTTTCTTCGCCTATGAGATCTGAGTACAATACCTGAAAGAATAGTAAAAAATAAGTGATAATATAATTCAGTAAAAAAAATTTCAAACATCAATTAGAAGTTCACCATTTATATACTGCACAATACTGCATTTTTGGTACAAAAACAAATTACAGAAGTTTTATGCATATTTAATATAAGAAGTTTTTATAGGATTGCAATTCAAAATTCATCTATTTACATATTTGTCTTCGTAATTCATGCTCATTATCTACCTTTGGAATAACCTCCAAATAATAACCTAAATAAAATTTTATGAAGAATTAGGTGTTGAATATTTATGGGTCCGAAGATATAGCGTAATATACTCAAAAAGATAGTTCGGCAAGTTGTTTAGAAAAACTGCGAAATATAAACCCTGTTGATTTTTATTGTAACTGTGCAACTCGAATTCATCTATTTACATATTTTTCTTTGTAATTCATTCTCATTATCTACCCTTGTAACAATCACCGTACCATCTGAATATAGCGTAACATGCTCAGAAAGATGGTAAAGCAGGCTGTTTATGAAATGGTGAAAAGAATAGGCCCTACCACGTTTTGTGCTACTCTAAAACTTATGGTGTAACGTTTAAGTTACAATCAATATATCCACACTGTTATGTACTACTTGTAAATACCTTTATTAATACATCGTTACACCACATAGCAAGTGTTTGTATTATTTTGAAACATACATTGATATACCTAGATAACACATGAGCGTTTTATTTTGCACCACACGTTGTCTAACATGCTTACATGATACTGCACTGTATGACACTGGTACGACACTGCTCGGCCGCGACGAGCAATTCCGAACACACACAATCATATGTTTATATAAACTACGAATATACACAACTATACCATCAATGGCAGCAAATAAAAATCAAAATTTTAACATTTCACCTTGTTAAGATATATGCATTTCTAGTAGCATAATTCCTCTTTTAATTCAGTTCGTAGGAATTGACGATCGAGAAAAGATCCTTATTCTATATTTCTATCATTGTCACAGATTTCTGATTTTCAGAAAGAGCCTTTGTATACCAGCTGGAAACGAACGATTTCATCTGGTACATACACGTAGGTAGTTCTTTTGTAGTTGAAGAGGTTCGCGGAAGATAATTATACAACAGAAAGCAACACTAACTTATCGTTGGGGGTAGTTTCTAATAGGTTTTCTAATTACTTCGAAAAATGTGTAGGAAGCAATACGTAACATTGGGAATCTATAGCCGCTCTTAACTGTACGGTAGGCATGTGTATATTCTTGGAACTA
Source organism: Trypoxylus dichotomus (assembly GCA_023509865.1). Classification (NCBI taxonomy): domain Eukaryota; kingdom Metazoa; phylum Arthropoda; class Insecta; order Coleoptera; family Scarabaeidae; genus Trypoxylus; species Trypoxylus dichotomus. Next base: position 19,951,295 of record CM042082.1, on the reverse strand, counting down.
GATAGCGTTAATAAATGCTCACCGAATGTTCGTTTGGAGAATGGTGATAGAACACGAGGATTTTCAATTTGTAGACAGAAATATGGCCGCGTGTTAGCGTTTTTGCTCTACTTATATTGTTTTTCCCTCGAATGATCTTTGCAATACTATGAGTAGCTGCATTATGTTAGGTAAGGTTTTCTGCTTTTAAGTAGATTTAGTCTTGTGGACCATTTAGTATAACATTGGTCAATGTCCATACACCTTATACAAACCAAATTATAAAACATACAAATATATACTTCAGAAGAAAGGACTAACTACGTAACTAAGTCGTTCGCTTATATCCAAAGTATTTATAAGTGTAAAATACAGCTTTTCTAGAAGAAAGGTTATAAAGGTTTAGTTCGAGATATCTAATGTAACATTCTTTTGAACCAAAAGATTACATTTTTCAGTACAACTCGGAATCTATTACAAAACTATAGTACAATCTGGTACAGAAATAATATTTGTACTGGAAACAGAATAAAACAAATCTATGAAGAATTTAGTTATGGTCTTAATTAAAAAAGTTCACAATTTCAACTTTCAATGAAGAAATTATTTTATTCTAAGGACTAACAACCAAAACTAAGGTAAAGTCTTTCAAGGTAATAAGTAAGGCGTTATTTTAATTTTAATTGTAGTTTCATAACGGAAAATAATAAGTGTAACGATAATTAATACGGATTTACACATGGAAATCTCTGCTTATCTATTAATTCTAAGTGATAATAAAAATAAAAGTTGTAATGATCACGAGATTTACTTTCATAATGGATATTAATTGATATAAATTTAGGTGACCTTGTTCGCATTGCTCTAGTTGTTCCTCTAATATTTTTATATTCAATCAATATTAGTTTTCTGTAAATTCGCTATAATGTAACGTTTCTCCCTCTTGTTTTAGATAGGTTTACACAGTAATATGCAATATTACGTAACTTATTAATATTAAATATTAAAATGTTTACGCTTTACAAGATTGGTGTGGTCTGTTAAGTAATTACCGTAATTATTAATTATTATTTCACGTGATTTTTATAATTCAAACATTTATCGAACTTCATTACTAGGGCTTACTATTTTTTATCGAGTTTCACATAATTTTGTCCACATATGTTTAGTTTAGCGTTTAAATATTGTATGAAGTTATCAGTGATGTAATTTTGCCAAAATGTTGGTGTAAACATATAACCTGCTACGTCATTAATGACGCTAGTAGAATATCGGTTTACAACAGAGTAGATGCGTTAATTCTGTATCTTAAATGACAGAGTATAAATGTAAATATAACATTTTAAATTATGTAATATTCAAATTTACTTGATTTACAGAGTATTATCCCAACCTCACATTGATCACAGGGATCCCAGGGTTAAGATAGTTTAAATTATTTGTATAAAATTAGAATTGAAATTGAAATCAGAGTGGCTTTTTATTTAAAAAAAGGCATGTTTCTTTTTCTGGTAAATCCTTTGCATTTTGTCTACTACGTTTTCAAACAATTGATTGTTTTATGAAGGAAAAATAAAAAAAATAGCATTCATTTATTAGCACGTGACACATTACTTAAAATACAATATAATTATAAAAAGACGCAATCGAGATTGACATGTTCTTTTTATATGTTGGTTAAATCTGCTGTCACTTAAATTCGTATCTACTCTACGTACTTTATTAAAACAATTAAATTTTTGTTTTTTATGGGTTCTTCACTTTTTTTCCATTGACTTGACAGTAGAGGTTCATTTATATTTTAAAGATTTTCGTTAATCAACCTACGCGTGTCTTCATTTTCTTAACAAAATATTGCCAAATACTATCTCCTCTTTTGTCTCTATTTGTTATTTTATGAAATATAACATAAGATAATATCAATGTTCAAAATACACAAGAAATATCATGTTGTTTTTTAAAATAAAAAGTGATGTTTATTTTTCAATTATAATTTTTATGAATCGCGAAAATTTCGTCAAAATTAGTTCTGGGCATGAAGAAAAAAGATATCATTTTGTTGCTTGAAAATTGTGAATTATTATATAAAACAAACGGTATATGTTCAATCTTTTCAAGATTGTCTTACAAGACCACTTAACCATATTGCACAAATCGAATACAAAGGGTACGTTTAGAAAATACAACGGTTTGTAACTCACTTGTCAGTGTCAATGGGTAATGTTTATACAAATATCAGTAATTATTTGTTAATCAGTTGCCCTACAATCGGCCCTAATGATACCAGAAGGGATGAATAACTAGTAAGCTTGATGAAAGGGGGGAACACCAGCAAAAAATATTATCTGTTCAATAAGTTGGTAATTCTATATCGTATGTACTCCAGAAATGTTAAAAAAAAGTGCGTGACATTGTTTCGATTTTCCATAATGTAGATTGGTGCCGCATTTCTTGAGTGTGGACCACAAATGGCATCGCATTTTAACGCTATTACTTTAACGATGTTAAGACATTATAAGTCGAATAACTGTTTAACGTTTTATAATAAAATTTGTCAAAACGACATAATAATCATAGAGAGTATCCACTTATTATTTTAAGCAGCTCGTATATGTATTAGAAATCTGGTAGCGTTTAGTGCTATCTTCATAAGAGCATTACTTCGAATCGTGGGTGAGCAACGATTCAATAAAGCTCTCATTCCGTATTACTGCGAGGTGAGGGGAGGTATATCGCTAGACATGCGTTATTCGTTCCAAGTGAAGCCGGTGTTCAATTCATTTTCCCGTTGCCCAAAATGCAATCAATATATCGCAGCCTTTCACCAGGTATAGAGGTTTTCGCTAATGATCTTTCGAATAAAATAAACGCTATTTTACTTCCGGTTATATCGGAAAGAAAAACCAACTTGCCTATTTTAAATAGAACATTTCATGTTTTAACGTTCTTTCGTAGCCAACGTTATTTTACATAGGTTTTGATAAGGTTTCTCTACGCTTCTCTTTTATTATTTGTGAGAAAAAATGAATTTTGATTAAGTTTTATGAAATATCGACATCGTGATACCAGGTTAATTACCCGAAATGAGTTAAAGCTAGAAGGTTCAAGTTTCCTAGTAATGCAGATACCAAATACGTTCTAATAAACTTTTAAGTTAATTATACAGAGTTATAACAGTTTGGAAGTTGGCTCTGAAATCAATTTCATCTATTTCTATTAAAAAAACAAATGAAAGAGCAATCAAAGTTCCATATTATTTAATACCTTAGCAATAAAAATGTTGTAGGTAGCGCAGTTTTTCTTAATTTCATACAACCCCGAACAACGATTTTAATTTTGTGAATTATTATGAAGGATAATATATTCGAAGTTACAAAACATTTTCATACTTTTTTCGCTTTCGGTTTGACAGGAAATACCTCCTACTTATTTTTTTAAGTGGGATACCCAATATATTGCAACATCTTCCCAAGCAGACTAAAACCTTCTTTCGGGAACTCAGGACTCTTATTGGAAAAAAAATGAAGTAATAATAATAAAAACTACCCAATATCGTAAACTCGAGATACCTTTCAAAACGCCGGCAATTTACTGCAACTTGTCAGATTATTGTCACAAGCTATCGATGTTACTATCTGCTAGTGTTAGTAATTAATTACCATGACAGTTAAACTGTTAGCATCTGAACGAGTTGGCGTATTTTTACTTAATATGGTTTATCCGGATTTTCGGACGGTGTATCGGACAATTCACAAGTATGAAGAATTTTGCCAAGAAAAAGAATTACCAAGAATTGGACATCCAACAGCAACCAATGAAGACCCCAATGCGATTGTTTTACCAACAGCTCAAGAAAATAATCACGTATTTACACGCGAAATTAAATGTATCTCCCAAAGATCTGCCCACAAAATTCTAAAATCTGCAAAACTGAAACCCTTCGAAATGCGTATTGTTCAAGAGTTGACCGAAGTTACCAAAATCGCAAACTACATTTTTGCGAATTTATAATTAAAAATTATCAAAGAACAGCTTAGATTGGTGAATGAAATAGTCTTGTTTCTTACAAGTACTGTTAACAGGCGGAATTGTTGTTACTGGTCAACTGAAAACCCTTATTGGATGGAGGAAGTCGACATAAGATAATTAGATGAACGAATAACTGAAGAAAACAACCATATTATCCCAAAATTGATACAGAATCCATTGAGACATTTTGTTGAATATTTACACATTTTCAAAGATAAATTATTTTTAATGCATCCTCCATTGGCTTTTGAATGATAATTCAACTTCCTTAGTATTACCAAGGTAAACGGGAAACGTGCTTGTCTAGCGAACAGGAGGTGTAGGTTCGAATCCTACCGGAACTGTGAAATTTTTAATTTCATAAACTAATTAAATTAAAATTTAATGCTGATAATACCAGAGAAATTAAATTAACATTTTCAAAGATAACTTGATTTTACGTTATTTTAGTTAGTTTTATTTTATTTTTGTAGCAATAAAAATAGAAATATTGACGCTTTTAAAAGGAATATTTTATTCTGCATCCGAAAATGTGTATCATACTGGGTATGCCAATAAAAAATAAATAAGAAGCATTTCCTGTCAAATCGGAAGTAAAAACGTTATAATAAAATTTCAGAAAAAAAAAAATCGAATAATAATATTATCGGGCTATTCCAGGACTTTTTATTAACCTTATATAGCTCATGTGACGTTCAATTAATACTTTGTTATAATATTTGGAATTTAGCTTCCCAAAAATCTCCCGAAAGCTACTACCATTTTGTAAATCCATGGCAGTTATTAGATGACACTGTAATATACCGTCAACCGGGGTTACTAACTGCCTATAGGGGTCAGTCGGTGTCATGGAATATCGTGGTAAATGCTATCCAGATTTAATGTTGACTAACTTTGAGGTTATCAGGGAAGCCAGTGCATCCTGTATTAGAAAGAAAGGAAAATTCTGGGAGTGGCCTGAGCCTCCGCATGTTTTTTGGTACAAAGACCAATAAATTAAAAAGAAAATTGTGCCGCCGACTGAAATCAGTAACCATAAATTGCAGGTAGACTACTAACCCCTTATTTTTTATTTCTTTAATTCAATTTGTTTAAAAGTTCCTAAACTCTGTATAGTGAAGTTTAAGACAGTTGCACATACGTACTTCCTTTAAAGTTAGTTTCCTCTTAATTTGAGTTTGGCTGAATGTTTAGGGCAGATTTTTTTAAAGAAAAGGTGTTCCCACCAACTCACGATTTTGTTTGCTTATTTTTTGGGATTGTATTGGTAACCTTTTGCCATTTTGTTATTAAAACTTTTAATTATGTTAACGTTTTACAAGTCTGTAATGACTGATTTCAAAATATAAAACGTATGTATATCCCCTCTTTTTAAACAGTTTCCAACATCATAAATCTGTATATTTGAATTCTGTAGGGTGACTAGTAACCATAAAACGTTTCGAATATCTTTTCAAAGACAAACCAGGCGTGGCACTTAATCGCCCCGACAAACGAGGTGAGCTATTGCTACAGAAAATTATTTTTTCCCTCCCTTCCGTTGTAACTAAAAATTTCCTTAAGATTTATAAATTGATAGATATAAAATATAAGTCTATACTGTATTGAAAATTCAGGCCAATTCAACTGACATCAAGGGAGATATGGCATAAAAGCTTCAAAATATGGCACTTTGTCACCCCGGTTGACGGTATTGTTCATGGTGATGGATTATTACTAAAAACAAGTCCGCACTGGTTGTTTATGATTTTGAAGATTGCAAATGTGAGTGTTCCAACAAAACGATATCTTAAAAATTTGTAGCGATATAAAGCATTGGCGACGTATCAAGGTCTAGTCGTTCTAAAACAGTATGAATTGAAGGTAATCGGCAATAAGTCGAAGTTGTACCGAAAAGTCGTGCCAGAATAAAAGGAACCATCTCTGAATATGGATATATATACTCCCAGCCTTCACAATAATAACGATTGTCTATATATTTCTTTGTTGTTTTAAATGCAAATTATGAATTTACTTTAGAAAATTTCTGCAGTTAAAGAAAATAAAACAGCAACTATAACATATGCAAATACAGAAAAATTAATGGTGTTATTACTTATGTAATATGGTAATCTATTTAATGAAAATATTTACCTGTATCAAGTATAATCTAATCTAAGCCCATGCATTAAACTTACTTCACTAATATTATCTTAATTCCAATTGCAAGATTTGTTGAAATTTAAAGGATTTGACAAACAAAAAATGTCAAATACTTGACAAAATCAGAATTATATAATAATATAAAATATAATTTCCACAGATTGGTTAATGATTTTCGAATATTTGCATTTGTATAGGCAAAAGTAATCTTGCAGTTAAAATGTGTTAAAGTACGTACCTTAAAAACTTCATAGAAGCCAAATTTACATAGACCCTGTGCAGAATATCCAAGGAAGGTAGGCGCCCATCCCTTGGCAAGGCCTTTCACGCCATCTTCAGCTAAAGTTACTTTAAAACCATTAAAAATACTTTTGTATTTGACTGGGTCGACCTGTATTCTACATTTTACAAGATCGAGTGGTACTACCATAGTATGCGTGATACCACATGACAAAACACCACCTACTCCACAAAGGGCGAAGTATTGTAGTGAGGCGAATTCACAACTTTCCCCTGGATTGACAGCAGCGGCTGCGATCTGCCGTCTAGAAACTAGTGATTTTACTAGTCCCTGTTCTTGCTTTTTCGGTTCTTCTGGTAATTCTTGACATTTTACTTTGCTAAAAAACATTTTGGAGAGTATCTGCAAAAAACGATTGTATTATGTAGTATTCATCTAAACATTATTGCACATAATATAATGCACAATTCTAGTAGCATAAGGCGCTAATATTAGATATATCCATCACGTTTTTTCTGACATAACCTATAATGTGACCTTGTAAACGTTGACATTTGTGACGTTTTATCAGTCTATGCCGCAAAAATCGATTTTATTTTAAATTACATAATATTGTAATGCAATTGGTAACGTACTTACGCAATGCACTGGTAATTAGGGTGCCTTACATGCACAAAAACTCAAACATATTAATACAAGAATTATGTATACGAATGTAAATTGCTAGAAGTCAAGAAAATAGAGAAAGTTAATCAAAAGAAACCCTAAAATTTCCACAGTCGCACTAAAATGTCAGTTAGTCTATTTATAAAAACGATGCGTTTTCGTATTTCCACGTGAAACTTTTTATTGGAATTTCACGAAAATTTTCAATTACATAAGTGGTTTGGGTCACCGTTCAGTTACGGGTTAAAATTAGCATACATAACTGGTAACCGCACTAATTTTTTCTTCAAATTCAGTCAAAAGGAATTGTCTAACAATAAAAAGTCTCGTACGTCGTTTTGACAGGTGAAAAGATAAAAATAATTTAGAAAAAATAGACGGACTTACCGATCAAGATGGCCGCTGCAAGTTGAAGGAGTGACTGAGGCAGAGCACAGAGCTTGCAGTGATCACGACGGTAATCACAGACCTTTGAACGGTTTGCACGTGCTTAGGACGATGCGTTGATAAAGCGGGAGTTTTGAGAGAAATGATGTGTATAGCTTGACTCAAAAAGGCGATTCCAAAAGCTCTCCATAATGTTTAATATCCCGTAAATTTATTTTTATAGAGGCTCTAATTTCACTATTGTTAGCATACATAATAATAGGATTTGATTATTTCAAATAGACTGTAATTCAGCTTTCCTTTAATTTATTCCTATTGGAATCAGATGCAAGAAATATTGGTTAAATGTCATTAAGTTTGCCAAGGAAATCTAATTCTACATTCATAACTCTTGTTAGAAAAATGACAAGAAACTTTTAAAAACATTTACGCTACATTACTCCTATGAATTTGTTTGAATTGACTAAAATTGCTAGTAATTAATATTACTAGATCACACCAGTGAGATTTAAATAGGGGAATAGCGAATATTTATATTATACAGATTGCCAGCAGTTACAGTCTGTATATAAAACTTACATTCCACATTATTAAGCATTATTATGAATCATCTTCTTTTTAACACTTTGATGACTTTTGATTGAATCCTCAACATTATTGAGCGTCTTTTCGGTCAAAAGTCATCCCAAATGCTAGCTACTTTGCTAGTCACTTTGGTAATTTAGCTAGTTGTGACGTTTGTCTACAGTGTGGAAGTTATACCGCCATTTTATTAATAACATGGTTCACTGCATTTCATGTTTTCTGTAAAGGAATTTGATTAATTTAGAGTTAGTTTAGATACAGATCAATTAAGACTTAAAAATTGTAAATAGACCACTTACTGCTTGTAGTTTATGCCGCATACTTCTCCATAACTATTCACAGTTCTCCTTTGCTTGTCTTGTTTCTCTATTTGCGCGTTGAATCTCTTCTTTTCTCATTTGGTATACATATTATGAATAGCACGGGAATAGAATTATTTTGGAGCAGTGTGTTAATATGGAGCTGATCCAGATAACACAACACATAACCGCAAGATAGTCATTGTATTGGTAGTATTGGCATCAAAATATTCTGAAATTTCGACTAAATAATAAAAAATTACACTTACTAAATAAAATAGTTTGGATACCATGGTACTCATAACAACTTTCTTGCTAACATTTTTGCCATCTAACGTAGTCCTATATGAATGTTTCAGCAATCGTCAACAAGTTATAAAGAATTTCGTTTTGCTATTTCTAAACATTTTAATTACTATATGTGTAATATAATTTTGCTTCCCTTTTACCCGAAAAAAAGTGTATTTAAATAGAGTTTAACAAACATATTATACATAGATCTTTTTAATTTTTTTTTCTGTTATCGGATAATTAATATGGTTTTGTTTGTTTCGCTGTAATATATTTCGAATAATGTATAATGTCGTTCAGTAAAAATATATACATCTAGAATATACATATTTGCTCAGTTGCTTGGAAGATACTGTTGAATGAGAATAAGAATTTCCAAGTGTACCGGAATTCACCATTCCGTTCGGCAAAATAACTTTGCGAATTCATCCTTTTAACTTCTAACTATTGATTCATGGTTATGTCGAAAAATATGTCGGGTGTACCAAGTAATTTCAGTGACCTAAGTAACCCTATATTATAGTAATGTAGATATTGTAGATTTAGAAAATACCTTGGTTATATTTCTAGACGATGGAATAACAAAATACTATTAAGATCCATTATCACTAAACTACTGTCAATTTTACAAGAGAATTAGACGAAATTTTGTAATCAATAAACTTGTAACAAAAATACACGTCTTTAGCAAGGTATTATAGAACTTCAGTTCTTCTTATTCAGAATGACTAGAAGCAACAGATAATTAAGTAGTTTTAGTGAAACTTTAATCCCAAAATTATTTTTGAAGATGAAAATATACAAAACGTAGCTATAGCAGCAATAAGAATTATATATTAACAATTTGTTAAAAAAAACTTTCTAATACCTTCAATCTCTATTTTTATATATTTTTGAAAAAATTCTTAAAATAAAACTATTATTTTACTTTATCATTCATTGGTGAAGAACACAATTTACTGGAACACATTCTTCTGACAATCAATCGCAGCAATTTTTAACAATTAATAAACAAAAACCTAGTTTTAGTCGAATCTTTCTATTTGCTTGCTTAAGCAAATAATTTACTATACTCTATTTTTTAATTCGGAGGAGTGCTTTTAAATTGAAGCGTCAAAAAATAGGTCAATTTTCGGCAAAAATTACACTGGCGATATTTGATATATTGCCGGCCGCCATATTATTACGAGAACTGATTAACATTTAGTTCGCTTTTTCTGAGTACGTTTATATTTAATTTTGCTCCCTCAATTTGCATCGTAAATTATAATTACGTAACTACAACTTATATAAAATCCCAGCTAGTTTTAAACTGCCGCCAAAAAGTAGCTTTGAAACATTCTATTGTGTAAACACATCTTTTTCATTTTACTCCTCTGAATTAAAAAATGGAAAATAGTAAATGTAATGTCTAGTGACTTTTTTTGACAGCTGCACTACCAATAATTAAATTGGCATTTGCATGTTATTTATTGGTGTCAGTTGTTCTGCTTTAACTCTAAAAATCTTATGTCTGTTCTTGTTACAAATAACTTGCCTGCCTAATATGCTTAATGTTTATTAAAAGAAGACCACTATTTATATAATTGCAGCACTATTCCCAATAAATAAATCTTACTAATCTTATTATAGTTAGTTGTGGTATCAATTCGAAAAGAAAAAGAACGTCACATTCGTAAATTATATTTTTATTAAAGCCGTTCCGTATAATTTGCAAAATATTAGAAATAACTTGTAATATTTATATTAAATACACATAAATATAATAAATATATATGAGAAATACCGGTTATGTTCCATTTGTCATTTCTTCATACAGCCAATTATAGAGTTTAAAATATCCTAAGAATTCAAATTATATTAAGGTAATTAAAGGCTTGATGAATTACTCAATTGAACACGTTATATATATATATATATATATATATATAATTGGGCATTCTTATTTTGACAAAAGCTGTACACTGGTTGACAGCGTTAAACGTGATAAAGTGCTTGAAAATCACGTTTTATAACAAGTTTAATTATTTGTAGAATGATTATGAAGTATGTACAAATAACGTGTATGTTGTCCTGAAAGGACTCCAGAATTTATTACGTATTTATAAAAATCAATAACAACAATATGTAATCAATATCACAGGCTCTAATTCTTCCGCTACTTTTGGATCTGCTTAAATGCAACTATATTAGAAATAAATCAGGCTAATAGATAAAACGACGGTTAACAAATACGTTTATCATCCAGTCGCACTTGAAAATATAATAAATAATATTGGAGTGCTTTTTTTATTTCATTGTTATGGTGAAATTGATATGCAAATAATTGATAATCGGTATTTTTTCGCGAAAAGGAATGAAAAGGCGAAAATAGCAAATAGACAATTATTGCGTAACGCATTTCATCCTTGCATCTAATAATACAGTTATTATTACGTACCGTGAACAAGAACACTTTCCCTAGATTCTTTTCACGGTTTGTGACTTTTCTCGCTCAATTCAAAGAGCCTCCGAAATTGTTATAGCAAGATGTAATTTATGAATAGTTATTGTGAAAGACAATTTTAACTGGGACATATAGTATATGCGACAGATATTATTATCACTGTACGCTTTCAAATCTGTGGGTGATATAAATTATAGTTGATGTTTTATGTGAAATGTAAAAAATACAATGACGTATTATAGGTCTTAAGGTTTATCTTTTAAATATCATTTTGCCGGCCAAAATATAGATTCCTAGCTAACAAAATTATAATAATGTGTGGTATAAGTTATGATATAGTAATTTTCCGTTCCGTTGCACGTCATAAAAAATTATTGACGAAATTATGACGCTGCTTGTTCGGCGTTGCAAATTTGTTTATGATTATTGACAAATAACGTTAACCTACAATACAAATAAACTAAAACTAAAGTCCAGCGTAGCGACATCTAATATTTTATCATACTAGTAACTATTAAAGGACAAACATTTTTTTTACTTATTGTACAAAAAGAATGTAATAATTTTTTACATATTTTGATGTAAATACAGTTTGAATGTAATTTAAAAATAAATGATTTATGTTTTGTAATATAGCTTTACTGGCAAATTATATGGATCTTAATTTTAATAAAATGGTAACAGATTTAAATGCTTAAATGCACAAATATAGTTTTAAAAAATTACACACAAAAGTTGTGGTAATTCTTGCCAAGTTATTTAGTCAATACTACAAGATTATTTTGTTAAAATGTTACAATACATCTCTAGTATTTGTTCATAAGATATATGTATACTAGAAATTGTAAACTGACGTGCTAAATAATGCTAATCACATAATACTATACTATATAGTATTATCTAATTTGTTAATCTATAGAACTTATATGCTCTATTATAGCAAAAAGTTGCAAATTTAAATGTACTGAAAAATTAATGCATAACCTCTGTGAGCTATAGTAGAATTTACTATAAATTGAACACCACAATAAAACGTAAAAATATTCAGGTATGCGTTAACAATATTTAGCGTAATTGTGGCAACAAATCCTGCAATATCGTAGACATTATTTTATAGCAATAAATATCAAGGCATTTGTTTCCATGCAGTGCTACACTTTTTCGTAAAGCAAATAAATACCATGATTTTGACTAGCTTACCTCTCTCTACATTGTATTCTTGCATAAAAACTTGTAATCTATGATTCCTTTTTAAGCAGTCAATCTTGTAAGATAAGGATCACAGACATAAGGGATTTTTCTCTTGTCACCTGGAACGTAGATTATTTTTTTGGTAAAATATAGAGATTGGCGCGCTACTTCTTCAATAATGGATGCAACATCAACAAATATTTGTTTTTAACTGTTTATATTTTAGAATAATTTATACTACCTAACACAACGCGTCAACATGAAAATGCAATAATAACATAATAAACGTGCACTGACTGGAGTACCCACACGTGGTGTATATACTCATTGAGGGTTCGTAGGCTTCTTTTCGATTGCGACTGCGCAAACGATTAAAGTGTAAAAGCAAAGTAGAAATGCATATGCAATCCATTATGCGCCGCTACAAACATTTAATCGCGGTAATTATAAAATGTCAAATAATTGTTCGAGGGTAAAATATGTCTTCTATGTACTGGTTCATTTGTATTTCTATTTGATGTAAAATATTGAAGCGCTGTTGATGGCCAATTAACTAATTTCAATAATTTTAGCGCAAAAACAACTTTTTTGCCGTTCAATATCCTTTCTGTGAATGTGAAATTTAATGCCACTTTTATAACTTTTTCTTTGGTGTTCAGAATAGCCAAATTCAATTTGACTTTTGTAAATTTTCTTATTTGGTAATTATCTAAATGATTTTTTTACTTGTTATTCAGGCCATATTGGAGACCAAAAACAGTTTACATTCCAGACAATCAAATTCTAAATAGTTCCGTAAAATTAATATGGTTTAGTGGGCAATTTTGGTCATTCACGTCAAGTGTTCAAAATGCTACGCCATATAACTGACCGATTATATATAATTGTTTTGAAATAATGACGTTTAAATGACGTGACATTCCCAGCAATATGGTTTCCAATACGACTTGTTTTTTATCCACTATTTATCGTCAATAATTTTTTTTTCGAAAACTTTGCACTGTTGGACTAAAACACTTCACTATCTAACATAATAATTCTGCTAAATACAGCTATTCACAGTATTGATGAAATCATTCACGAGAAAGACAATGTGAGAAGACAAAAAACGCTAACATACGGACATGTTTCTGCCTGTCCGACATCGTCAGCGTTTTTTGTTCGAGACATTGCAATTCCCTCTCTGTTACTATTACCATATCTAAACTCACAGTTCAAGTGATTATTCTTGTCACCAACTAGTGCCAAAAGAATAAAACACTCGTCTGGTGGTTCAAACTTAAGCGAAAACAAGAGGGTACAGTTTGCCAACCCTTCTTCCGAGCAAGGAAGCAGGGCGCGCATAAAGAGTGCATAAGGTAACTGCACATGTGAGTACATGATAGTAACAGAGAGGAAATTTCAATGTGTCGAGCAAAAATTCGCTCAAAACCACGTTGATGACGCCGGAAAGGCAGAGCCATGTTCGTGTATTAGCGCTTTTTGCCTGCCCAGATTACCTTTGTCGTGAATGATTTCACCAATATCATGAGTAGCTGTATTTAGTAGCATTCTTATAGAAATAATATCACGAACACTCAGGATACTAGTGATGGTGGGTTATCACCTACAAAGCGACGTCAAATCGATGCAGACGAGTATACCCGAGAAGCAAAGGAACATTGTAATACTATTGTCAACCCAAAGATAGGTTTCCTTTAAGGAACTATGAGTCTTACCCATACTTTGATGAACGGGAATTCTGTATTGATCTGAGTGTAATTTATGAAACGGCAGATTTTAAATCAATCTCGGCTTAATGAAACTTTTGAAACTTTTAGAAATCCTTATTACAATTCTGATGATATTAGCTTAAGCAGAACGGTGTTTTTCTACTTTAAAAAGAATAACAACTTTAGTATTCCAAATATTGATCAGAGTTATAGATAAATTTGCTACTACTGAAGACCGTCGCATGGATTTTTTATTTCAATAAAATCAAGATAGTGGCGACTTTTAAATTTTTAATAAAGTATAAATACGAGGTAGGCGCGGTAAATTCTGCGCCTGACAGGCTTATACAGGTTCAAGCGTGAGAAAGAAGGACATACGCCTTATCATATAAAACAACGGTTAAACGGCGTTTACGGTGATTTATCTCCTTCGATTCCACTGTAAAAAAGTGGGACCAATTGAAGTGATACCGCCTCAACAAATTTCAATTATTGAAGTAGAAATGTTCCTCGGGTTTTGTCGTGTATTCACTGTTTTACTTGACATTTCGCTGATCATGCTGTCAGCTTCTTCAGAAGGATTCTAAAGGCTGATGTTGTTGTCTCTTGCTTTTCGTTATATATTCTATTTTTGTGCCGCTTTGGTAATCTATAACCGTTCTGCTTTGCTGATCCGTAACCATTCCGTTCCGTTGAATCGCGTCGTTCGTTGTACGATGATTTCGCAGTGCTAACTTCCACGTGTTGCTAATCTTGTATCCCTCTTCGCGATTGAAGTTGTTGGTATTCTTCAGTATTTCTATTGATTCGCGTATTATCCTCGGGTAGTAGTGGCTAATACCTTAACATCGCTGTATGTTATCCGGTGGTCTCCTTGTTGGTGTAGGTGTTCTGCTACTGTGGATTTTTCAATATGCGTGAGGCGTGTGTCTCTCCCGTGCTCTTTCACCCTGCACTGAATACTCCGTCCTATTTAACCGATATAGGTTTTTCCACATTGGCATTTTAGTTCGTATATGCCTTTTGCTCGTAGTTTCAGTAACACGTCCTTGTTGGGAGGGAGTAGCTGGTCGATTTTGGTCACCGTGTTGTATCGTGTGGTAATGTTCTTTTTTCCTAGGGTCTTTTTTAGCCTATCGGTGACTTCGGCTATGTATGGAAGATATGCGTAACCTGCTGTGTGTTGTTGGTCTTCGTTCTTTTTCTGATTCCGTGGTTTCCTTATATCTTTTGTGTTGTAGCCGTTCTTCTGCAAGGTGTTTTTGATGTGATGTATTTCACTATTCCTGTGATGTTCGTAACTGATTTTTTCCGCTCTTCTTAACAATGTGTTGATGAGGGATCTCTTCTGTTGAGATTGGCGGTGGGATGTTGCATGCAGGTACCGGTCTGTGTGAATCTTCTTCCGATACACATTGTGGCCCAGTTTGTTGCGGTGTGCTCCACTAGGACATGTAGGAATGGTAAGTTTCCGTCATCTTCGATCTCCATGGTGAAGTTAATGTTGGCATGTTGTCTATCGATGTGTAGCAGGAATTCCTCTAGAGTCCTTGGTCCGTGCGGCGATATGACAAAGGTGTCATCTATATATCTGTACCAGCATTTAGGTTTCATCCTGCCAAATCCGATGGCTTCGTGTTCGAATGCTTCCATAAAGATGTTGGCGATGATAGATGATGGAGGAGATCCCATTGCAGCACCACTCGCTTGTTCGTAGAATCCTCCGTTCCATAGGAAGTAGGTCGAAGTAAGGCAAAATCTTGCCAGATTAATCGGATCAGGCTGTAGTCCTTTTCGTATTCGTTGTTGCTTGATGATCTCAGTGTTTCTTCCACTGGTACATTCGTGAAGAATGTTTGTTATTTTGTGTTGTTATAGTATCTCGATGAAATGTTCGGAGTTCTTTACAAAGTTTTTGGTGTTCCCGGGGCATTGTGCTAGGTGTTTTACGACATATTTGGCTAATTCGTAGGTAGGTGAGCCACATGTACTAACGATCGGTCTGAGAGGGTTGCCAGGTTTGTGTATCTTTGGCAGTCCGTACAGTCTTGGTGGTCGGCTCTCTGATGGTAATAGTCTTCTTGGTTCTTCCTTTAGGGTTGATGATTCCTGGTTCGTTTTTCTACCTTCGTGGTTGGGTTCTTGTTTAATTTCTTGTAGCGGTCCGTATCCAGCAGCGTTTGTATCTTCATGTTGTAATCTTGACGATCCACTACTATTGCGTTGCCTTTATCAGCTCGTACGACGATTAGGTTCTGATTGCGACGTATATCCTCAAGTGCCTTCCTCTCTTCCTTGGTGATATTCCTCGCTGGCGGTTGGAACATCCATCGTATAGTCCGGATATGACTCCTTGTGGTTTTTATTTGTTTTATAATTTTTAAAAAAACCTTAGGGAACGACGGTAAGTTGCAAGCAGCTGTTATAGAATATTTTGACGGAAGAACTTGAGATTATTTTTACAGGGGTATCGAATTGTTAATTAAACGTAATAAATGTATAGAAGTTAGGGGAGATTACATTGAAAAATAAAATATATTTATTTTATTGTTTCGAGTTTCCTTTTTCTGTATCAGGCCGAGAATTTATAGCGCCTACCTCGTAGTCACCTATTCTAAAAATATTAGTATTCACAAAATTTGCAACCCCTACATGTTTAAGCACGAGCCACCACTGAAATACATAACATGTGAGTGGGTGTTTAATGTTATATTTTGCTCAGCATTACTTATTTTATTATGTTTGAGTTATTACGAAACCATGAAGGTGACATCGCTGGTGTGCTGACAAAATGAATAGTTCTGCTAATTAAAGTAAAAAATGATTCTATGTAAAATAGTGGATTTTGTTTCAATTTATTTGTTAGTTCATCAAATTCTAACAACCCTCGATTAAGATACTTCGTTTTTTCAGTATGATTTGAACGCTAGCATACGCGACGAGTGTTACATTATTAGCTAGTTTTGATAACAAAAGATAATAACAAACAGTAGCATCACGGTTGCAGGCATAGATTTACATGGTCGTATATGGGTTTACCGCAATGACGAACACGTAATAAACCATCACAGTCACCTTTCTCGATACTGTATATGTATGCTCTATGTTCATTATTCGTGCAAATTCTTTTCTGAATCACGATTAGTTCAAAATAAAAATCAATTGTGTTTAGTCCGCGAACCGTGGCCATCGGTGCAGGGAAAGCGCTGACCACCGGACTCAGTTTCAAATGAACTTCTGCTAGTTACAGAGGTGACGTATTACGTTAAACGAGAACTAGTGGTCGATTGCGCTCTCCCAATTCAAATAAAAGCTTTCGCGGTACGCAACGTTTTTGGAGAAGAGTAGCCGCAAGACGAAAGTTATGGAAAGACGAATGTAATACAAGTTTAACGGAAATTCGCGGAAAATTTTCGAACGTTATTAATTGAAGAGAAAAAAACACTGAAAATTTAAATTGAGCTTTAATACTAATAAATTCATTGGAGTGAATTGAAGAAATAGGTAAGTGTAATCGTAATTATAAGCGATATTTTCGTTTTATGTATTCTTGGTGAACAAAAAATCGGATCATAATTTTTCCTGTAAAATTTTGACTTAGTTTTTAATAACTTGGCTATTCAACATAAGACTAGCTACAACATACTCTTTTATCTTTTTCTAAATTGCCTATTGGTACTGTAATTTATTGCAGATTATATATATTTATATTATTAAAGCAAAATGGTTTTTATTCCCGTATTGTTTCTAAATATATTTAATCTGAACGCTACCTTAACTCGAATATCTGGCGAGTTATTATTTATTTCGAAATAGGTGGCGCTTTTAAAACTAACTAAAATTAAATCGCAATAGGTTTCTTACTTGCTTCAGTACCTAAGATTTTTTTCCAAAATTAGTTAACTAAATTGGAAATATATCAGTCTATTACTTTTTAAGGGTTAAAGTACTTATTTATTACAATTACAATAACTGATATGAGTATATAAGTAAATCCTCTCTCTTTTTTGAATAATACACCATTTAAAATTTCTGCACGTTGTACTTCCTAAAGTATCAATCCATAATGTTTATTCGAAAAGGCATTACACTACTAAAGTGTTAAATATTCTCTTTATGAGAAAATTACGAAAATATTATTTAGCAAATGTATTTATTACTTGTTTTTTTCAGCGTCTATTAGAATTAATGAGGTGTGAATTCCCAAACGTCTTTCACCATTGCATTGAACAAAATCATTTTAAATTTACACACAATTTACGTGACCAACACTATAGTATTAAATGATTGGTAGAAATTAAAAAGTACCAACAAATATATACAGTCTATGAAATTTTTGTAGTTCCATATGACCTTTTAAACGGAATATTTGGTTTTCTTGATATCTCCGGGAAATTATGCATCGAAGTTAATGTTGAACTAGAAAAAACACAATTGCAAGAGAAAATAACATTAAAAAACGTTATTACATTTTATACCGGGAATATTTACAATAATGGTAGTGATGGTCTATAGATCCGCAGAGATAGATAGGCATGTTACGAAATCATGCGTTACTTTTAGCGTAAGAAGGCCTCTAAACATCTCCAAAAGTTTATTTATTCTTAAGTACACGTATATTATCGAAGTATACATACACTAGGGTGACAGAATAAAATAGACACCTACTAATTAAAAAAAAGATTCTATTCTGGTTATATATACAAAATGTTTTTAAATTAGACTAATATTTTGTCGATCCACCTTTACTTGCGTGAAGTGCTGCGAGTCGTCGTGGCATAGAATCTATTAAATGATTAATGGTGTCTTCTGGAATATTTAACCACTCTTCTGTAACAGCGACCACGAGTTCTTCCTTATTGCTGGGTTTTCGGGGTCGTTTCGCCATATTTGTCTGGATTATGTGCCTAACATTCTCTATCGGATTCATGTCTGGTGATTGGGCTGGCTATGGTAAAATCCGAATCCCCTGTTCCTCTTTCTATGTGGTTGTTGTTCTTGCTTTGTGGCAGAGTGGTCCATCCTCCATAAAAGTGGCGTCTTCTTTAGATAAAATGGCGTTGTCGAATATCAGTAGTAGTCCTTCTGTTAATATTTGGATATATTTTGCCGCATTTATATTTCCGTCGCAGATTACTAATTGCGATCTTCCACCATACCATATCGCGCCCCACACCATGATGTTCACGCCGCCGTATTTCACCGTCTGATGCAAAAATTTGTCGTCCAGTTGCTGTGACGAACGTCTCCATACCCACGTACGACCACCATCACTGAATTGGCGGTATCTGCTTTCGTCCGAAAAAATGACAGACCGCCAAAACTCTTCGGGCTTCGTTCGCATTTCGATTGCCCAAGCCATTCGGCGCCGTTTTTGAAACGCCGTAAGGAGAGGTTTTTTCTTTGCCACCCTTTTATACATCCCCACACTGTGGAGGTATCGCAGAACGGTACGCTGACTTTTCTGTGAGGTTGCCGCAAGCTCAGCTGTACTTTCTTGCGGTTCTCTTAATATTTCGCGCACAAGCACCCTTTTACTTCTTTCAGAAGATCCGGCACGACCTGGTCTCGGCTCCACTGTTGTTTTTTCGTTGCGTTTAAATTGTGTAATCACACGGTTAACTGTGGACAACGGAATATTTAAAAATTTACTTATACCACGTTGCGAAGCGCTGCGTTTACTCTGGCCAACGATGCGAGCCCGGGTGAAGTCGCTAATATCACTCGAACCTTGTAAGCGAGGCATAGTTGTAACGATACTAAACTATGACGAATTCCTTCCGATACATCTACCCCTACCCTAATGACAAGAGAAAGTTCTTAATTCGTTCTTAGAATTTAGCTGTTTACATATTTATACCGCTTTACCTGGTGTCTATTTTATTCTGTCACCCTAGTGTATCAGTTAATGAAACTACTGAGAGGCAAATTGCTATTCGAAGAGGAAAAACAAAAATAAATTGTTATAAGGTTGGACATTTTCTACGGCAAAAATCGCACTAGAGGGAGTAATCAAGAACTAACTCGAAGGCAGCGCTCATCGATATTTTGGTTATCCTCTACTGGTAATGTAATTGCGCAAGAAATAAAATATAATATAAATTTATCACTAACAAATAGACGTGTACAACAAAGTTTATCCGGCAGTAAACGTTTTCGGTGGCTAAAGAGGGTTTGAAAACCACCATTAAAAGGACACATGAACAGATAAAACTGAAATTTGCGCAAGATCATATGAGATGGCATCATGAGTGAAACAAAGTTATATTTTCCAGTGAGAAGAAATTTAACTTGAACTGGCCTGATGGTTTCAAACATTACTGGCACGATTTGCGCAAGAACACTGAAGTTGTGATGAGTCGAAATTTTGGTGGCGGGAGTGTAATGGTTTGGGCGGCTTGTACCCATACCAATAAAATCCCTATATCTTTTATTTCTACGCGAATGAATTCTGATTTTTACATACAACTTCTGGAAATGGTTGTGACGGACTTTGGTGAACAATTGCCGACGCTAGATTGGATATCTCAGTAAGACAATGCCGATATCCATCCAGAAGTTTTATTAACACGAAATTAATTAAACTTATTACAATCGCCTGCATGTTCGCCCGATCTGAACCCCATCGAAAATCTTTGGGGAATATTGCATTCTATTTCAACATTGACCAAATTGATAAACAATATACAGAGAATAGAGGATCTACCACTCACTACTAAGTTTAGAAAGAATTATACATTTTTTAAGTATTTATTTTATTTATTAATTTTGTGTTAATAGAGTTATAGAAATTTCGCTGTTTTGAGTTGCCATTACATACCACCAGGATAAAATGTAATAATTTTTTTTAATGTTATTTTCTCTTGTATTTGTGTTTATTTGTAGTTCAGTATTAACATCGACGCATAATTTGCCGAAGATACTAAGAAAACCAAATATTCTGTTCTTATGGAATTATATAAATTTCGTTGAATGTAGCATATAACAGACTAGGCAGTTCTTATATTTTGGAAAAGACTGTTCTATATGTACCAATACAGCACAGGCATAAATGTTGTTTGAAATTAGTTAACAGATCTGCAGAAGCATCATCACAAATTTGTCTTAACTTTGTAAAATCGGAATCATTTTTTATAACAATATCGAACACTATTAAACGTCGACTATATTGCGCAGTAATGTATTTACCTTTCTCATTATTTGTACTGACTCCACTAATAATGGCAATCCAGTGTTTTTCATTTTTTATTTATTGAGTGAAGTAACCCTTTACAGTGTTTGTAAATAGTTTTCAAATCTGTTATAACAGAAATATCTTGAAATTTTGTCTGGCTTTTTTAACAGTTACAGCTTCGCTAGGATTGAATTGTAGAATCACAGTTTTCATTTGTTGGGCACACTACGAATAATAAAAAATCGCTTTCAACCATATTCACCAACAATTAAGAATTGGTTCTGATGGTTTGAGAATACCGGGGCACCGTATATGAAATTATCAAGCTGGATTCATCCAAAAAAGTCAAAATTACAAACCACGAGCAAGAAGTATGAACAGTAAATCGAACATATATTGGTCTCCTGATGGCATGGCACTTTTTTATTTGTGTGATTTATACTGTTTACATTTTATCTTCAGTCACATATGTCCGAACAGATCAACAGTTTATCGCAAACATTACACATAATTTCACTACCATTATAAAGTACATCGTGAAATTCACCGATATACTTTTTCATTGTGTTAATCGATGATCGTCTTTACCCTTCCGACATACTTAATTATATACTTACAAACCGCAAGAGAACACATCGGTAAGACGATCAACTACCTCACATCAAGAGCAGAAAGGAACTAATGTAAATACAAACATGCGTCGACGATCAAATATTTCCTCGGCTCATTCCGCTCTCTGCTTTGCGGATGATGGTTTGTACTCACTACGAACCTGGCGAGCTAAGTGTAACCTGTCTAGTTATTGGTCGTATAATTAGAGAAATCCTTGTTCGCGAATGCAGAGATTCTTAATTTCAGACGCGCGCTCTCCTTATGTTGTTTTATACTCTGTTCAATCGTTCTTCCTGTCTGGCCGATGTAATTCTTGCCGCACTCGCAATCGAGTTTGTAGAGTCCTTCGCTTTTGGCCTTTGTCAACTTGTCTTTATTTACCGAGGTCGTTATGCCGAATCTTATTTTCTCGATGATACCGGAGACATACTGGTTCGGGACAGCTCTGGTTTAGTTGGTAACGCCCTTGGTTTATCGATAGCTCTTTCTATGTTCTCTTCTCTGTATCCGTTCTTCCGATGCTCCCATAAACAGGTTGACTACCATCCGTAATAACAAGCTTCCTATTGGTAGCCCGTTCTTCTGTTGGTAAAATTTTTCGTCCAACAAAATCGTATAGTTTCAGACAGATTGCAACATTTAGTGTAGAAGAAAGAGACGCACATAGTGCAGTATCTGCGTGCTCCATCTCTTTATTACCATAAACAGAAGAGAGCGCTTATTACAATTTTTCTACATAAAGCGACAACACCAAGCAATAAGGAACATCTGGAAGATTATAAACGACAAACACGATAAACACTCACGAAGAACGGATACAAGGGAAGGGGTTGCAAGAAACTGCCACTAAACCAAAAGGCTACCAACCGAAGTAGCAGTACCCAGAGTATTCGCCTGTTTACTGTAAAAAAGTGATATCCAAAAAGGTTGTATGTGCAATATTCGATTAAGCACTTTTTTTCGAAAAATAAGAACAGAATGCCAAAGCCCAAAGCGAGAGAGATGCAAATCTTGAAAGAGCTTGTAGTACGAAGTGAACTAGTGACACAACGATACCCGGAAAGAGATTCTACTACTAAGATTGTATGCCTCAGTTAGCAATTTCTTCTTCCACTTGTTCTTGTACTGCTCTATGTCGTTATGGCATTGTTTAGCCTGCACCTATTGTATTGTATATCAATACTGTTCTCATTAGCTCCCCTTCCAGTCGCTTCCATTTTTATTTAATGCTCACTAGAAGAAAGAATAGAAATCTGAGCAAAGTCAACGATGGGGAGGTATTTACAATTATACGCTCCCCCGCTATAGCTATATCCAGAATGTAGTAGGGCAACAGCGAAGTACTGCTTAAGGCGAAATACTGATAGAGTGATTGTAGGGGAATACTAGAGCGAGAAAGAATAACGGGAGACGCGCATGCGTATATAACCCTTAACTTTTGCTCAGATTATGTCTGTATAATATGAGGTCAAGAGGCAAGATTAGGATACAACTACATGTAATGGTGTATGAAAGTTTAGTGCCGCATATATATTAAATTATTTAGAGCAGATTTTGTTTATGCATGATTGTCTTCATTATATTTACCTAAATTCTCAACCATTCGTTTACTTCACATATTTATTGTGTTATAATCGTAAAATGCCACATGAGGAATACTACTAGGGAGTAAACCGGACACGTCTTTATCTTACTGGTTGGAAGAAACATAAAACGTTAAACATAAATTAAAAATCTTGTTTTGTGTTATGTCTTATGTTTCGTTAGTGAAAAGGGTTTTAAATTCTTATATTTTTATCCACACAAAAAATATATATTTATTACAAAAATGTTATCTACAGTATCTCAGACTTTCACGGCTGTTTGTCATAATCGTAACGGTTGTCGGGTTCCGCAGTGTCACTAGATTTTTCAAAGGTTACTAAATACCTTTGAAAATGCGAACCGCAGTTGTTCGCGAAATGTCAGGAACAAAAAACCTAGTGAGACGGCGGAACCCGACAGCCGTTACGACTATATTATCTATAATTATTTTATAATCCCATCTTGTCCCATCGCTGGATGAAGATGGGATATTTGCATAGACATAAAGTAACAATTGCAAAATTTCAAATAGCATCAATACCACTTTAAAGGACTATACTAAACATGCACAGAATATTTCCCTAACTTGTTTCATCGTCCTCTACATACATTCTGGGCCAAATTATTCGCCCACACAAAGAAATACGGGTACATAAAAAGCGCTAACTGAAAAAAATGTCGTTGCGAATTTAATAGAACACTCCTAAATTAAAGCAATAATTTATTTGACAAAAGGAAATAAACCTTTGTCCACCTCAACTCTTAATAATTGCGGCACACACTGATGCCATCTTCTTTACCAATTTCATTAGAATAAGGGGTTTTATTTTATGTCTTATTGTAGTTGTTTCCATAATGAAGTTGGATGATTTATTTTATCGAGTTATCGAGTTTCTCCCACAAAAGCTCCATGGGATTAGCACTGGGCTTTGCGGAGGCAATTTAATTATTTTGATATTGGTTTCGGAGTCCAAACAGTTGCGGTACAATTTAGAGGTGTATTTCGGATCATTATCCCTTTGAAATATGAAACAGTCACCGACTTTCTCATTCCAGATGATACAATGTTCCTTTCTTAAAGTTACATCTGTTTTCATCAACTCTCCTCCGAAAGCTGCATCAAATCAACCCCAAACTAAGTTTCCACCATGCTTAACAGTAAGCAATACACATAATTCTGCAGCTTGTTCTTCTTTCTGACAAACGTTCTTGGAACTGAAGACTTGATGTTTCACAAAACAATTTTCCACTTATCAACTGTCCAATGATAATAAAGTCCTTTGTAGCCGTTTTACTTTACTTTGCTTGAGTAAGAGTGGTTTATGCAACGTTATTCGGCCAAATCCACCCTCCTTCACCTACCCTCCTTTTCACGGTGATTTCACTAACTTTCAGGTGCGATTCTTCGTCTACTCTGTTTACTCGTCATAATTATTCGACAATCTTTTTTTTATTTAGGATTCAGTTAACCGCAGGCAATAAGTTTTTATAAAACATTTAGCGGGTATAATTTTTCAAAATACGTGCACATTTACTATTCAAAACATAGCTATTATTTAACACAACAACACAACTGCCATTCTTTGCATAGTTTTTTATTTCCATTTTTCCACGTCATGGAATAATAAAAGGTCAGAGACGTTTAATTTTTCGAGGTTGGCGACATTTATATCCCTAACATGCGCGGTATCTGACCACATCAATTTCAAGGCTTTAGCCTCCACGCTATTCTGTCTATCAAATATATGCAAATATTGCCAAGTCTTTGTCCTCTGAGTTAGCATCTATGCGCCATGCCCAAGGTTTACCACCCTTTATCCAAGGTCAAATCTAACCTTACCAATAGTAGTATAGCACGCGAAGATTTTTTTTCTTATAGGAACCTATAGTATCTAAAATAGATGGACGCAATTTCCACGAATTCGGTTATTAAGAAATACCTGCTATTAAGATGCACGGACGTAGGTATAAAAATGTAAATTAGTTTCTTAACAACTACGTTCAAATATGAATTAAATCAATTGTCATTTCTAAGAATTATTTTTTGTATATTAGTTCTTTAACTGAATTACGTTGGGGACATTGACACAAGTTAATTTTATAAATTTTTCGATCGCGTGAAGGTGGAAAGAAAAATATGCTTAGTGGATACTTGCGTGTTAATTTGCGAAACCAATCAGCATATAGATTTTATAAGTAGATTCTTATGTATAGCCTATATTGCAATGAGTGGATGTATAACATTTCATTTTGGATTAAATTTTCGTACCCATTTGGTACTCTAATACGGTGAATTTTGTGCTCTAGCCTTCGAGATATCCGTACTTGAAATTTGTGCCAACATAAAATTGGCAGCCGTATTATTATATATCTTGTGCCAATTTTACACCGCCCTGTGGTTTATACAAAATATTTTGTGCTACAATTCTACACCCGTAAAATATTAAAAAAATATCTGCAGTTCCACTGTGCGGGGTATATTCAATGTGGTCCCCATTGAAGACGCTGTGCTGATAGCTTTTCCGATAAAACATTGCATTATGTACCTATAACAAGTTAGGTGTCGTACAGAATGAGTTTTGTTTTCGTTTTCCACCCAGATTACATAAAAAAATAAAGAAACATTGTTGATTCGGTGTGAGTTCATATCAAAATATAGGAAAAAAGGAAGAAATCGGGACCAATATCACAGTGTCTCAAATAATTTAATTAAGCAATGGCTACAGATTTTGTGCACATTTGCACATCATCAGGCCAAGTCACTACATCACGTCAGTAAAATTAACTTTAAAAACACAAATTTAAAATTGTATAAGGACGTACACAACAAATTAAAATGCCAAGAAGGGGACAAGTCGACAAAAACGGGCTTGCCCCCTTTTTGGCACTGGGAATTTGTTGTGTGCGTTCTTATACAATTTTAAATTTGTGTTTTTCAAGTTACAGTACCTATTTCATTTCTATACTAAAAGAGTATGTATTTACATTTGTCACAATAGTCAAATGTGCAAGAAAACATTATATTTTGGTTAAATTACATATCCGTAAAATGTGAAGGTTCATGCATTTTTTTAAATTTTGAATTAATACAATGTGATCTTCTTGCGAATCTGAGGAAAGCTTAAGAGTTTTCACATATTTCATGTGGGTGGTAAACATGCATACATTAATGTTGGAGAATGAAAGACATAATAAAAACTAAAACAGAAGTATTCCAATTGAAGATAATCTTCTGATTATTATATTACAGTATTTTAAAATAATAATAATTTGTTTTTTTTGTGGTCTTGTGAAAATTGGTAAACATTTGCGAGTTAAGGTCTTTTACGTTTGTACATATGTATATCTCTGATGGCAGTTATAATATATTTAAAGTCAACACTGTCGAATTGGATGGTATAGTTAATCAACTGTAACATACAAGCCGGTAACTCGGTTGGCAATGAGAGTCAATGTGCTCTTGAAATGCTGTGTTCCGAATAAATTATTAATATGTGTGGGATGGAGTTTACTGCGATACCTGTGAACAATTTTCTATCCTCAATACTTGTTCAAAAGATAAACGACAGAAAGAATCTGAACGGTGCTAGAAAACAGACCCTTCTTATTCTACAAAATTAATCTGCTATAAAGTCATTGCATCAATAATAATAGTTCTACTACCAAGCACGGGGGCCGCAATTTTTTAGTGCGAGAATGGATGAGTTGGGAAAATGTTCATATGTTCAAAGCTGTATGAATAGTGAGATATACATATCCAAAACACCATTAACGCTACCGTATGCGAAACCTTTTCCAGAGGAGTCTTCGGAAATCATTTTTCTAGAACAAGACAATGCTCCTTGTCGCGTACTTTGTGAAATTGAAGTCCCCATAGACGGATATGGATTGCATAATAATAATAATAATAATAATAAATTGCTTTTACTTACAAAAGAACTACAAACGTGGCAACTGGGGAAGTCTAGCAAATGCTACTCCGCTCAATCAGACTCCACAAAATAATACAAAACAAAAAAAAAATAGACAAACAGCAGTCATACATACAAAGAAAACTAGAGCAAACATATAATAATAAGGGAACTAACAAATACGTGCGTTCATTAACGAGACAACAAAAGAAAAAATAAAAATGAAAATAAAATGTGCCATGTGTCACTGCAAAGAAAGCAGATAAGTTTTAACAGTTACATTAAACTTTCTTAAATTAATAATTTTCTTGTACATATTAAGCAATGAACTGTAAGTTATAGCAGCACTAGTTTTGGAGGGAGCTGTAGAATGTTGAGGTATCGTCAGTTGATGTCGATGTAATAATTAGAACATGAATAAAATGACATGGGAAAACCTTCAATAGGTACAGGCAAAGGGAACTGTAAAATCAAACCCTGACCAAAACCAACTTACAGCGATTCTCCATATTTAATCACTTCAAGTTCTTAAAACTTTCAGACACATGATCATATCTACGAAGGTTATAAACTAACCTGCAACAAGCTTTTGTATTTTGCGCTTATCATGTAATAGCAAACACTGCCCATAAATAAAATCGCAATAGTTAAATAATGAGGAAGCTAATTACTTCACAGAAGTGTAGGACAATCGGTAAATCGTAATTGAATATCAACGTGTAATCTGAGATTTTCAGAGACATCAGTAAAAGATGGAAAATTACTAGAACTTTGCAAATTAAAATTAAGTTTTAAAAATTGCGTATTGTGTCTAGTACTAAACAATAAGACATTAATTTTACTAAAATTAAGACATAAATTATGATCGAGTGATAACTTGTGAATTGTATTTAAATCCCGCTTTATAGCATCCATTACTTGTCGGTAATCACAGAATAGAAAACGAGAGAAACAACTGAGTGCTGTTTGCATAGGACCGAATACTACAGCTTTGCACAGTGTTTAAAACAGCATTTGTATAAATTATGAAAAGGAGCCGTTCTAGAATTCAGCTTTGGAGTACACCTGAAAAAGTTCTGGGATTAGTATTGTCGTAACATATTGTCAACGTTCTTTCTGATAAGAATGAGCACAGAAGTAATTGTGATTCCTCCGAAATCCCATAATAATTGCACTCAACGATAATTAATTTATGGTAGATCGTGTCAAAAGCTTTGGAATAGTCAAGTAATATTAGCACACTGTGTAGACCCTTGTCGAAAGATCAATAATAATATTATTCAAAACATTAGCAAGCTCATACGCAGTACTGAAACCTTTCCAAAAACCTGCTTGAAAACTAGAAAAATAGTTGTTAGTAGTAAGAAGTCATAAATTTGTTTATAACGAACTTTCTCCAGTATTTTAGGTAACGTAGGTGTCGTCTGGGTTGGCTTATATAATCGCCAGATCTGTATCTAATAGAGTATTCACGGCACTCGTATAAAAAAATTAAGCAAGCGGTCATAAGCGCTCCTTAAACTTTAATTGGAAGTCAAAATAAAAGAAATTGTGGAACACATTGCTCCAATATATACGGAAAAATATTCTGCAAAGCCTAAATGTATTCAGATTTTCATCACACACGTGATATTAATTTATATGACAAACGCTATCATGTAGTTTCCAATGTAGGTGTATCTTAATAAAATTTTAAATTTCGACAGATTAAAAGTGCTCCACATATTTGCCCAAGGCCGTATGAGTACCTGGTTTATTATTTATAATTAATGAATTTTTCGTCAATTATTACAAAATTCAATTTCAAGTTTTCGTAAATAAGAAACACCGTAACCAATGTCTATATGTGTAATTCTAACATGAAAACAACAGAGAGGAAAAGAGCCGATCTTGTATGTACGTATGTATGTATATACATATATGTGCCCGTATTAGGTGTAGTATTACAGGAAGAACATAGAAAGCGTCAGCTACTTCCTGTATACCGTGTACAAAAAGCCAGTAATTACAACGCAAATGTACAAATAGACGTAACCCTGTATCACACTCTATTAATTCTTTCCGTTATTTCGGGCAAAATAACATTATAAACGACATGATATAGACAAATGTATGAACATGCAATTTGCAAATATCTGCGTCAAAATGAGAAAGGAGAAAGAAATAATTAGCTATTAATAATAGATGCTTGTATAGTTTCTACGTTTTCTATCCTGAAAATTTGATGATCAAGAGACAATTTTAAAATATTCATGGCTTTAATTTTATTATCAAGAAGCTCTAATTTGACCTTGATAACAATAATTTAACACTGATAATGATGACAATAATTATTTTATAAAATTTGTTTTCTAATATTGTAAAATAAGTTAAGAAGTGCTATCTAGTGTACTTAAAAACTTTTTAGATGTTGAATAAGTACAAATACAATTATGTTACTATGAACTTCTGCACAAATATAATGCAGCATATGGATGCTGTCCAACTTTCAAATTTGAAACATTTCCTAAAGTGACGTTCTCTTTTATGTTTTCTTTTAATTCAATTTTATTTCATTCCATATGTATAAATATGTGTATACAAGAATGATTTATTAAATAAGGAAAAAAATACATCTAGTCAAAAGAGATGCTCTCAGACATTAACAAACATCGAGATAAAAACGTTTAATTATTTAGCAAGTATAGTACTCGTATATGCACTAAGCGAAATTTCTATAGTTGTTAAGGACTTAACATTGTTTTTTATATTTTATAAGTTTTTTACTATTATGTATTTTATCTTCTTTGCATTATTATTTTCATTTAGAATATTATTTTATTTTCATTTTTATATTTATTTATTTTCATTCTTATATTTATTTATTTTGCTCTCTTATATCCAATTTTATTTTAATATGTATGTACATTACGCATTGTATATGTATGCAAGTCAGCCATTCGCATTACGCTAGCTAAAACTGCCTAATTAGAAATCATTCACTGCAACGTCGTCGGATATGTAATGGGAGTTTTCTTGAAATTTAAGGTACACAAGCATAGGCAGTCGTCTCCCGCGCGACAGTCGAGGTATTAGCGATCGTGCACTCTCGGTCACCTTTCGTGCCTCGTCGTAACGTGTACAGTAATGTCGTCGTAAGATTATTAGAGATTTCTAAGTTTTTCTAGTTTTGGCGGGAATCGTCGAGGACGTTGTCTATACAATTATTTCTGGCGGGAGTCATTTGGTAACGTCGTCGGACCACATGTATAGATTAATTTAATAAGTATAAATTCTCGATTTTCTATCATCGTACGTCGAGGCTACTGTGTCCATTGTCGTCTATACATATTTTTAGTCTTCAGTTAAGTTTGTGTCGGAAATTATTTTGGTGAGATTGTCGGCGCGCATGTATAGACCTCCTCTACAAGTACGATCACTCCGCTTCTTGCTGACGATCGTTGCGGCCGCAGCGCCCGTTGTCTTTTGTACGTTTGTTCGGTCCTTGTCGTATCGGGACTTAGAAATTTTTCATTTAGTTGCTCGTCGTAGCGGACGAGTGTCACGGACCAGTTTTCTTATGTAATGTCGGCATCATCGCTCCGTTTTACTTGTCGGTGCGCAGTTCGCACATTTGCTGGTTACTGGATTTTTCCCTTCTTTGGGGCGCAGTAGTATAGAGCTAAATATTGCACATAGCGTAATATTTCAAACGAGAACGCCTGGGTAGCTGTGACATTACTTTTGTATTGAGATCGGCTATTATCGCTACTGTCGCCCTCGACCAGGCGTTCAAGCTCTAAGAGATAGGGTGGGTTCCCCTATAAATGTGAATATAACAAACGTATTTGGTCAAGTACAAATACATGCCAATAATACAGGGCCAAGTCCCTTAGGCAAATTTAAAACAAGGAAAGTATATTAGGCTCCCGGAAAGGGACATATAAATAAGCATAGCACCGAGGTGCGCTTATAAATTTAAGAAATAAATAGGGTTGGCTCCTATAAAAAGGTAGTGGTGCATGCAAACAGATAGAGGCATTAGTACATGCCTCTGACAAAGCTTCAGCGGAAGCATATAAGAGTTTAACCTTTTAAACAGAATTAAGACATAGCGTTGCAACGTACATGCTGAGGCATTACTTTATGTTGCTACCAATAAAAATACATATACAAATGCTAATGTACATTACATGTATAAGAGAGCTCGAATAACTGCAATTATTGCAAATCTATATATCTTACGTACATCGTACATGTACATAGGCAAGAGTGGAAACCGTGTAACCATTTCATTTTTAAATATATTTTTTTTGCGCATGCGCATTGAGTTTCACTGTACAACCTCTCCTCTAGTAAATAAGCGAACATACTCTACAAGTAAGTATTGGTCAAGTAATTTAGGAAATTACGAGCAGGCTACAGCGGCGTTGTTCTTCAAACCAGGAGAACGTAACAATAGTTATATATAATTTGGAGTTTCCCTAAAAACATTTAGCAACGGTATGAGTTTGGAATTACCTAGAACTACATTTCTAAACGAAAAGAAATGGCAGAAAAATTATTTTGTCTATATCACAACTGTTATATATGTAGGGGAAATACCTGCCTTATAATCGTGTAAATACGAGCGAAATTTTTATAATTCTACAGTGTTAGACAGACATCCTACGTAATCAGGCATTACCTTTCAGTAATAAAAAAACCTGTAAACGAACTAACTCGAAGGCAGCGCTCATAGATATTTTTTTTATCAGTAACAAACAGACGTGTACAACAAATTTTATCCGGCAGTAAACGTTTTCGGTAGCTAAAAAAGGTTTCAAAACAACCCTTCAAAGAAACACATAAACGCGGTAAGACTGAAATTTGTATAAGATTACACGAGATGGGATCATGAGTGGAACAACCTCATATTTTCTGAGGAGAAGAAATTTAACTTGGACGGGTTTGATGGTTTGAAATATTATTGGCACGATTTATGCAAGAACACTGAAGTTGAGATGAGCCAAAATTTTGGTGGCGGTAGTGTAATGGTTTAGACGGCTTTTCCCTATAACAATAAAACCTCTGTATGTTTTATTCCTACGCGAATGAATTCTAATTCTTGTGTAGTTCTGGAAATAGTTGTTGTTGTGATAGACTTTGGCGAACAATTGCCGAATCAAGACTGGATATTTCAGCAAGGCAATGTAGCTATCCATAATACTAGACAAACAAAAGGAAATCAATTTATTGTAATGGTCTGCTCGCTCGCCTGATCTGAACCTGATCGAAAATCTTTGGGAAATATTGCCAAGAGAGGTGTATGCCAATGATAAACAACACGATAACATCAATGAACTAAAATCTGCAATAACAAAGTATTGGAATGATATTCCTGTTTCAACATTGACCAAATTGATAGACAGTATGAAGAAACCAATGGTTACAATAAATCGTTTCGCTTATTCCACGGTTTTTCGTGGCTTGGTGGAAATACAATTATAAAATTAACTTATGTATAACGTATATTCAATTATTGCAACGTTACATCCGGTGTTAAATTGACAACACCGTTTTCTGCGACAGCCCATTTGATAACTTTCGGTTGCTTTTGGTTTAGTTTGGTTTGGCAATTCATCATGAATAGACTCACACCCGAGCAATGTTTATAAATTGTTCGAATTTATTTTGGAAACCATAGGTCAATTAGAAAAACTTATGAGGCATTACTTGCATTTTATAACCGTCCATCAGAGTGATTAATTCGGGAAACTATGGATCGCCTTCGCAATGCATTTACTGCAGATGTCGTACAGTGCGCACACAATAAGCGATTCATGGAATGCAACGTAGTATTGATGATGATCCAAATGCGTCAATTCGTTATCGTGCTCAACAATTAAACTTGTGTCCATCCACTTTATCGAAAATTTTGCGTAAAAATCTCGGTTTACGTGCTTATAAGATTCAACTTGTACAGGAATTGAAGCCACACGATCATAGTTCGTGCCGCACATTTGATGGATGTGCCGAAGGAAACATTGTTTTTGAGACACAATTTCATTTGAAAATTTTGTTCCATGATGAAGCACACTTTTGGTTAAATGGTTATGTCAATAAATAGAATTACCGCATTTGGAGCGATGATAATCCACAAGCCATTGTCGAAACGCCATTATATTAAGAAAAAGTCACCGTTTGGTGCGCTCTATGGGCCGGTGGAATCATGAATCCATATGTCTTCAAAAATGATGATGGTCAGAACATTACAGTCAATGGTAAGCGGTACAATTGGAAAGCATTAATGTTGCAGACATGTGATTTCAGCAAGATGGCACCACATGTCGCACAGCGCACGATACAATTAGTTTACTAAAAAAAAAAAACAGTTGACGAACGATTAATTTTACGAAATAGATCTTACTGGTCACCTCGTTCTTGCGATTTGACGCAATTAGATTATTTTCTCTGGGAATATGTAAAGTCGCATGTCAACGCCGATAAACCAGAAACAACTGAGCACTTGGAAGCCTATATTCGATGCATTTATTGCTGAAACACAGCCTGAGTTACTCCGAAGAGTGTGAGAAAACTTACCCGAAATCATATTCAAACATTAATGCCATAAAATTAACTTTTAAATAAAGCCAATTTCACGGACATAAATAACATTTTTCCGTGTTTTATTTCAGTTTAAAGTTCTCCGTCTTTAAAAAAACACCAGTTAGTAACACATAGGCTGAAAAGTCCCGGGCCTAACACATAGATGACGCTAGTTTTATTGCAATCACCTTTCTCTCAGTTAGTACTAACCTTCAAAGGACAGCTGTTAAAATTTCATGATATTCTATTCTAAGAGTCACGCTACTTTTGTTATTTCCAAAACAATGGATCAAAAACAATTTCGTGTTTTAATTTTACACTGTTTCTTGATGGGAAAAAATACCGTTCAAGCAAAGCAATGGCTTGAAAAGTGTTATGGGGACTCCGCTCCATCAGAAACAACAATAAAACGTTGGTTTGCTGACTTCAAACGTAGTCGTAGAGACACCGATGATGCAGAACGCAGTGGACGTCCAAATGAGGCGGTAACACCAGAAAACATCAAAAAAATCCACAAAATCGTTTTGAATGATCGAAAAGTGAAGTTGCGTGAGTTAGCTGACATCGTAAAGATATCAAAAGAACGTATTGGCTTTATATTCCATGAGCATTTGACTATGAAAAAGCTCTGTTCAAAGTGAGTGCCGCGTTTGCTCACTGTTGACCAAAAACAAGAACGTGTTGATGATTCTGAGTAGTGTTTAGCCATGTTTAAACGTAACAAACCGGAATTTTTGCGTCGATATGTGACAATGGATTAAACATGGATCCATTACTTCACTCCGGAATCAAAACGATCGTTATCTTAGTGGAAAGCAACTGGTGAACCTCGTCCAAAGCGCCCGAAAGCACAACAATCGGCTGGAAAGGTTATGGCCTCGGTATTTTGGGATGTGCGTGGTGTAATATTCATCGACTATCTTGAGAAAGGAAATACCATCAACAGTGAATATTATATAGCGTTATTGGAGCGTTTGAAGGCCGAAATTGCAAAGAAACGACCGCATATGGCAAAGAAAAAATGTTGTTTCATCAAGACAACGTACCGTGTCACAAGTCAATCACAACAATTGCAAAACTACATGAATTGAACTTCGAATTGCTCCCACATCCACCGTATTCGCCAGATTTGGCTCCCAGCGACTACTGGCTGTTCGCAGACCTCAAAAAAATGCTCGCCGGTAAGAAATTTCGCACGAATGAAGAGGTTATCGCTGAAACTGAGGCCTATTTTGAGGCAAAAGATAAATCGTTCTACAAAAGTGGTATTGAAATGTTAGAGCGGCGCTGGAATGATTGCGTTGCTCTTGATGGAGATGATTACGTTGATGAATAAAACTAATTTTGAACCAAAAAAACCATGTTTTCTTTGTTAGGCCCGGGACTCTTCAGCCCATGTGTTAATAGGTATTCAATCTGCGTATTCCCATTGGATATGCCAATCCGGGTATTGTCTGTATGGAGATGTTTAGTGAGAAAACCGAGATAATCTTTACTTGTTGATTAAAATGATAGTAAACAGATAGCATTGCAATCCAATGTTAAGCTCTTAAACATTCATTTCCCCACTCCCTACGATAGGCCCGGCACTAAATTTTATATAAAAGGAAATGTGAGATTTTCCATTTTTAATAATATTATTGGAATAGATGAGCTAGGTGATCAGCCCTCTGCTTAAAAACAATTAATTGAAGTTAATGGAACCTGCAGTATTGTTCGTAAGATTAAGACCACCCATCGAAGAATAGTAAAACTGGAAGTAATCGATGATTATCTGATAAAAACCTTTTTTTATTCTAACGTAAACATACTAATTCTTAGAAATACTAGCAAATCCTTTACTTGTCTGCATTTAATTTAACAACTGCGTATGTTCAGTCACTTTTGAATAAAAATAAAAAGTTGCAGATCAAAAAATGCGGTACAATAATTACACTTCATAATAAGCACAGAAATGAAGGTCATATTTGAAACAAATTAAAATTTTCGAAAACTGTTGTTCATTCGTCAATTGAAAGATATAGGGAAAATACAAATTTCTTAAAGTGATCTTAAACTTAGAGTGTATATCTGCTGGACATGCTATCTTTTGACGACCTATACAATTCTCATAAATTTACGAAAATGCTTAGAATTTTTGTTTTCATTTTCCAAGGTTCTACATACAGGAGATTTATTTAATCACGCATTAGTATCGCGATAATGCTGTGAATTATAGCTTAAATTATACTTATTATTCTCCACTCTATTCTAATTTTGCGCAATTTATATATTAAAACTCTAGAATATACAACTATGATGTATGATAATTATTTACTCTAATGAAAAAAAAATTCGCTTATAAATGACGTCTATTATATTAGCACATGCAGAAAACTTTCGAAATCCGAAGGGAGATTTTTCCTTTCTTTGTTATATAAAATTAACCTACTTTTACTGCGTCTTACTTTCACAAGGGGTAAGCGAAGGAGTGGAACGGGGTGCAGTGTTATTGACTATGGGGAAGTAAAATAGCGTGTACCGGACTTTCTTAAACCGGAAGTTCCACTCCACTAGGCCAGTCAAATAGCCTTTGTGGAGTTCTGAAGTATTTTTATTGCTCGCTAGGGACCCATGCCGCAATATATCGTATAGACGCTTGAAATAATTATTCTGTTTTTTTTTTGTTGCACAATTTCTCTAACCTATGTATAATTTGTGTACAAGGTAATACGATAATTATTTTTAGCCAGCGTATATAGTTTGTAACTATTTTACCTCTCTAGTACAATGTAATATGGTGAAATATCTTTTATTAGACTTTCTTCTAAAGACAAAGATAAGATGCGTTATAACTTTTATCTAATTCTTCTGTTGTAGCAAAAGTACTATAAAATTATAAATTCATTATTAATTTGCGTTTCGAGGACAGAGATATTTTTTACAACTCAAACTTTATTTTCAACGTTCATCAACTTCCAATGCGCCGTACAGATGGTATTCATTTTTCCTATTACGATTTTCTTAGATTCCATATTTTTGAAGAGATAATAATGCCCAAAATGAAATTTTATAAAAAGAAACAATAAAACGTGCAATTTTGAGGAGTCTTTAAAGGACCTCAATAAAAACGACGAATTGAAAGGACCATTGAAAAATAATTGAAGAAAATAAGAAACAAGAATTGACAGCTGCAATATATATAACGAAAAATGAATATATTAAAGAAACTGGGATACTTAAATCGTATATGTATATAAATGTTTTTAAAATAAATAAGAAACTTTAAATTTAAGAAAAAAAAAAAGTTTATTTCCTTTAGATATATACATACAAAGTATCATATATGTACCTAGATACATAGATGTAGTATGTAATACAAAACAATGAAATGAATGGTCACTTTAAGGACGCAAAAATTCATATATTGTTGTTTGTCTTCTCTTTCTCTTTAAAATGGCGTCTTGAAATCGTATTTCTAATTTAGAAAGTACCACCAAAGACTCTGTATCTCCGTGATTTTCGACAAAACTTTTGAGCTGCTTGGTCAGGGTAATAGCTTTACCATAATTTGGGATAGCTTCTGTTGGCAGGGGAACCTCATCGACATCAGAATCTTCCGGAAGTTCTTGTATCTCAACTGGATTTGCAATTTCTTGTTCTGAATCTGGATCTTCAGCTACGTTCAAAAAATCATTAAGGCTTTCATTATCCGTCAATTTCAATAAATTCTTATTTTTGAGGATATCTGAAGGTACACGAAGAGGCAAATCATCTTCTAGGTCTTCACTTTGCATATTTACATGATTAAATCCTGTTTTGCGGAAGCAATTTTGAACTGTCTCTTTGGTTACTTGGTCCCAAGCGGTTTTAATTCAAATAAACTGCATCCAGTAGTGTAATTTTCTTTATTAACTCGGAAGCTGTACCCAGCTTGTTTACTAGCAGATGTTTGAGTATTAGATTTCGGTAATAAGTTTTAAAATTCTTTATAATCTCCTGGTCAAGTGGTTGACAAGCTGATGTACAATTAGGGGGTAAAAATAACATTTTTATATTATTTAAGTGAACGTCTCGGATGAGATCCCGCATTGTCTAAAAATAATAAAATGTTTCTTTTTTCTTTAGCCATTTTCCAATCTAGGTCTTGCAACCACTCTGTCATAATTTATCCTGTCATCCAAGCTTTCTTATTGTATTTCCAAGATACAGGCAGGTTATTTATATTAATGTTTTTAAAAGCTCTGGGTTTAGCTGCCCTACCAATGGACTAGAAGTTTTTCTTTTTCACCCGCCATATTTACACAATGTAAAATTGTAAACCTCTCTTTGGGACACTTACCCCCAACACATTTTTCCTTCTTTAATGTGAGCGTTTTGTCGGGTAGAGCCCTAAAATACAGTCCTATCTCATCGGCATTATAGATGTCTCTCGGTGAATATCCCTTAATCAAAGAAGGACATTTTTTTAAAAACGATGAAACATCTTCAGCATTAACCGAAGCTCCTTCTCCCGAAATCGCTTTAAAACTTATATTGTGGCGGATTCTAAATTTATTGAGCCAACAAGAAGAAGCACTGAATGTAGAATGACCCAAAGAAGCGACTATTTCTCTTTATTTTATTTTTTGTCCGGCTAAGAGAACATTTTCTCGTGTCCGTATCCGTTCAAGAGAATGTCCGTCCAAGAAAGAGTTAATACAATGGAAATTATATGAGAGCCGGTCGGGACCATGAGAATTGTCCGTTTAAGGGCAGTGTCCGCTTAAGAGGGGTATCCGCGAAGGGAAATTTCACTATACATAAATTGGAAAATCTTGTGCATTATTTTCGCTTAAGTAATTCACCGATAATTACCGACCATAAGGGTTATCCGCCATTAAAATTCACTCAGCGAAACTCCTATAATTCCTTATAATTTTGTAGTCCCACATTTAGTAACGAGTTGGGAATTACCTAGAATTACATTTCTGAATGTAAAGAAATAGATACATTATTTTGTTTGTTAGATATATAGGACAAGTACCTGCTGTATGTATATTCTGCGAAATTAGGTATTACCTTTCAGTAAAAGAAGCCTCTAAACATCTTCAAAAGCTTATTTATTGTTACATATCAATAATCGAAGTATACATATCAGTTACTAAAAATGCCCAGAGGTATCTTCGTTGATTTTTAAGTCTCACGGTGTATAGCTCCCGAAGTGGCATCTAGATTCAACGAAATTTCTATAGTTTTATATAATTTTGTAGTTCCCTTATAAACGTTTAGCAACGGTATAAGTTAGGAATTAGCTAGAATTACTTTTCCGATCGTAAAGACATCCTACGAATTCAAGCATTACCTTTCAATGTAAAAAACAAACAAAATACGGTCGCTAAGAAAATAGGACGATTCCATCATCTCATTAACAGTTTTATAAAGTTTGGCAATTCCTACGGAAGAAATCGCGCTAAGAGGAGTAATCAAAAACTAACTCAAAGGC
Source organism: Trypoxylus dichotomus (assembly GCA_023509865.1). NCBI lineage: Eukaryota > Metazoa > Arthropoda > Insecta > Coleoptera > Scarabaeidae > Trypoxylus > Trypoxylus dichotomus. Next base: position 19,912,015 of record CM042082.1, on the reverse strand, counting down.
AGCGCTTATCGATATTTCAGTTAGCCTCTTCAGATAATGCAACCGCGCAACAAATAAAATTCAATTTAAATGTATCAGTAGCAAACAGACGTGTATAACAAATTTTATCCGGCAATAAACTTTTCGATGGCTAAAGAAGGTTTATAAAAACAACCCTTAAAAGAGGCTCATAAACAAGCAAGACTGAAATTTGCGCAAGATCATATGAGACGGGATCATGAGTGGAACAATGGCATATTTCCTGACGAGAAGAAATTTAACTTGGACGGGCCTGATGGTTTCAAATATTATTGACACGATTTGCGAAATTTTGGTGACGGTAGTGTAATGGTTTGGGCGGCTTTTACCCGTAACAATAAAACCCCTATATCTTTAATTTCTACGCGAATAAATTCTAATTCTTATGTAACACTTGTGTAAATGGTTCTGATAAATTTTGGTGAACAATCGCCGACGCAAGATTGCATATTTCGGCAAAATAATGCAGTTATCCGTAATTCCAGACAAACAAAGGAGTAGTTTCACCGATGGTCTGCTCGCTCACCGGATCTGAACCCCATCGAAAATCTTTGGGGAATGTTGCCAAGATAGGTGTATCCCAATAATAAACAATAGAATAGCGTCAACAAAGAACTAAAATCTGCTATAACGAGGTGTTGAGATGATATTCCTGTTTCAGCATTGACCAAATTGATACAGTATGAAGACTCGGGTGCTTGAAGTTATTTTCAATAGAGGATCTATTCACTACTAAGTTTAGAAAGAATTATCATTTTTTCATGTATTTATTTAATTTATTAATTTTATGTAAATTTCGCCGTTCCATACCATTATTGTAAATATTCTGTGTATAAAATGTAATAAATTTTTGTTATTGTTATTTTCTCTTGTTTTTGTGTTTCTTTATATTTCAAAGTTAACTGCGATGCATAATTTGCCTAAGATATTAAGAAAACCAAATATTCAGTTCGATAAATTATATGGAACTATAGAAATTTAGCTGAGTGTGTTACAAAAGCAAGTCAAAAACCAATTACAAAATAAAGCTCCATTCTATATCTACACAAGGAATTGTAACAGTTATAAAAACAATGTGCTTATAAATTTGCTAACAAAGATAATCATAAATTAACTTAAATTTGCGATTCGTCAATGTGTTCAACTTTGGCTCTTATTATTGTTACACACAATCTCGGCATTCTCTCTAGCATCTTTGCCAGTGTTAGCGGCTCTATTTTCCTCCACGTATCCTGTAGTTGCGCCCAAAATGCTGTTGCCGAATTTGAAGCAGATTTTCAAACCTGAACTGAAACAAAAACTCAATCGGATTGAGATCTAGGCGACCTCTTCATAGTAAAAATTTTCCCTATGTGCTCCAGTTGTTCCAAATACCTATCGCATACCTTTGCTGTGTGTTTTAGATCATTATCGTACTGGAAGACGAAGTATTCACTGATTAATCGTGTTATAGATGGGATGACATTCCTCTTTAAAATCATATACAATCTATTTTGAACAAATCGCCAACAGACGTACCATCAAAACAACTCCAAATCATGACTAATCTTCCTCCATGTTTTATTGTTAATGTAATACAGGATTCAAGTGCTCGTTCCTCTTTCGATCTACGGACAAATGTTCTTTTGTTTGAACCAAAGGTGAGATATTTAGATTCGTCGGTCCAGAGCACTTTCTTCCGATCTTCCAACGTCTAGTCTTTCTGTTCTCTCGTCCATACTAACCGTTTAGCTTTCTTTGTTTTGTGTAATAACAGCTTCCGCATAAAAATTCCTCCGTATAAACCAACTAGTCCCAAATTCCTTTTTACCGTGATGACGCTAACTGCGTTTGGGCACGAAATATTCACTTCGGCAGCAATTTCTGCCGTTGTTTTTCGTCTATTTCGTTTGCTCGTGATTATAATTGCAATTTTTTGCAGGTGTAGTCATTTTTGGCCGTTCGGATCGCTGTTTATTAGATGCACTACTACTTCAACTCACTTGATGCATTTTACTTGATACTCACTTCTTTGATGCATTTTAACATTATAATCAGCAATTCTACGGTTTAATTTCATTAATTTAGCAAAATTTCGGTTACTTTTACCGATGCTGTGATATGCCAGCACGCGTTTCCGTAGATAATTCTTTTCTTGCCGACATTACTTTAACGTTGTTTTAAAACTTGACTATTTACTGTTTGAAATACGAAAGCTGAATGCAAACTAAATTTTTCATTATATTAAAAGTCCTGTGTCGTCTATTTTCGTATTTTATGAAGGCCATAATACATATTTCCGGAAAACTGCTGTTTATCTATCTACCTGAACGCGCCTGATCTAGAAAAAGGTTATTTTCGATATCTTAATGTCAGTCGGCTCATTACGTACACAAAATATTAGAAAGGAATTATAACCTATCTCGTACTTACAGTTTAATAATGCAAATGTTTTGATAGAGATAAATTCTTTGAATAATCACCATTTATGGAGGTGGGTAAATACTTATGGCCGCTAGTGTATTCTTCCAGTGCATCTGTCAAAATTGCGAGATTCATTTGATGAGAAATAGTATAATCGTTACGGCTAGAACGCTAACAAACTAAAATGTTTTCTATGGAATTCGCAACGTTATCTATTTAGAATTGGAGAAGAAGAAGTCTTATTCCAAATGTTTAATTCATTTCTTAAAACTAAATAAATGACGATTGCAAGGACTGTGTGGATGTACAATTCACAGGTATAGCAGTAAACTCCACTCACACAAATTAATTAATTATGCGGAACGCAGCGTTTCGGGAGCACGTGGGCTCCCATTGTCAACCGTGTTACCGACTCAGTCGTTGTGTGAGTGGAGTTTACTGCTATACCTGCGAAAACTAAATAAGTTGTTGCTTTTTCTAAAGTTCTTTAACATGTTTGTAATAAATTTTATGTAATCTCCATAAAAAAGACGATGATATATCGTAGAACTTGCGCTACATATTACTGTTTCAAGAAACCTAAAGTGCGGAATCACACATTTATTAAATTTTCATAGCATCGCTTATCCAATCTCTCCTATTAGAAATGTCAATTGCACGTTGCTACGTCAGTGTTCCATTTGACTCTATTCATTCACCTCTCCTTACGGTATCGACCCCTTGAGTTGGTGACAGAAATCCATTACACCCTGAAAAATTGATAAGACGAATCTAGCATATTAAAGTCCCGTCATGAAAGCGGTTGTTATTGCGATTTGCGTCATTCATATCTTCTCATGAAAATTCATACATATTGAATTTGCTTTTTTAAAATCAGTTGTGAGTTTTTATCGAAATCGTTTTAATGATAAATGTTTGATATAATAAGCCACTAGATAAATAAGTTCTTCATTTGCTATATGCACGCATATACAATTTAGGAAATTGATATATCAGCTTGCGTCTTTATATGTTTATTATTGTCTAACGATATATTTCAAGTTTATAAATTTCTCACTAACCGCACGGATATCGTAAACAGGTCATCATTAATAAGTAATAACAGGTCAAAGCCTTTTCTCTTATATCGCATCGGTCAAAACTTATTGGACAAAATTATACGCATGAAAATTGTTACGAATCTTAATTTACTGTTACTTATGTTGTTGTTATGACATAATTTAACTGTGCAATCATCAATTCGCAATGCGATTGGGTACATTTACTTATGTAGGGTGTTAATATGTCATACAGTTTGAGGGGCGTTAGTATGGCCCAAAATTTGCAAAAAAGTCTTAATGAATATAAGTCTGAAACTGAATGCAAGCAGAGTATACGAAGAGAAGAAAATCAGAAGAAGAACTGGAAGAAGAAATCAAAGGATTAGAAAGCGGAAAATCTCAAGGAGACGATAAATTAGCAACCGAGATGTTCAAAAATATGGAGTACCACGTAAGGCAGGTATTGTTGGATATTTATAATAACGTATGGGAGGAAGGGAGAATTCCAAAAGATTGGGGTCTAAGTCCAATAGTACCAATATACAAAAAGGGTGACATCAAAAACTGCAACAACTAACGAGGAATTATGCTGCTAAACACATTAGTCAAGATTTATGAACAATTATTAAAATAGAAGTTGTGATAAATAGTAGAACTGATATTACTAGATGTACCGAGTGGATTTAGAAAAAAGCAGAAGTATATAATGCCATATTTTACACTAAAAAAAAAAACATACAATAAAATGACTGTAACAGAAAACGTATACTTGGCATTTTTGGACATGGAGAAAGCATTTGACAGGGCACCCAGAAATAAAGTATGGGAACGTTTACGCATGCGAGGAGCAAATTACAAATTAATAGCAGCTGTCAAATGTTTATATGAAGAAACAACAAGCGGTGTAATTAGCAAAAAACATGAAATCTGAAGTATTCTGTACAAAAGAAGGTGTTAGACAGGGAAGTGGACATGGCTACTATTTATAATATTTATAGATGAAATTATCGGAAAAACAAGGAGGAGAACAAGAGATCTTTATGTAGGACATCACAACTTAGAAAAAACTAGAAATTACAGAACGTGTAGTCGCAGATGATGCGGCATTGAAGAAGCTTTACAGCACAACATAAACGTTTGGAACAACACACTCATTGATTATGGAATGAAAATTAATACAAACAGAACAAAAGTAATGGTTATATCAAAAGAGGAAACATAAATACACATGCAGCCTTGGACATTTGTCTGGGGCACCCATAAAAGATTTCATTGTACGTTACCGCAGTGGGATTCCCCGCATTCGACAAGAACTTTTATTTACTAATTTGGATTTATAATCCCCTATTTACATAAATATCGGTCTATTGTTTATTTCAAGAATTTAATCAGTATTGATACGTTGGCGATTGAAGGGGTTTCTAGAGCGTTATTTTTATTGTTCGAGTGTGCTGTATGTTGTGTTCTACTTGTGTACAGTGGTTTGTATGAAGATACCTAAAAGACGGGAGTTGACTGATGCAGAACGTAGTCAAATGGTGTTGCTACATTCGCAGGGTATGTCGCGAAAAGAAATTGCATCAACAATGAAGTGTTCGCGACATGCGATACAATTAACCATTAAATGATTTCGGGAAATTGGATCGTATGAAAATCGACGAAAAAGTGGGAGAAAATGCAAAACCACTGCGAGACAGGATCGCTATTTGGAGCATTTAGCTTTAGGGAATCGCTTTCAAACACCCAAACAGCTGGCCGCTGAGCTATCGGTCGAACAAGACGTTTCTGTTTGTGATAGAACTGTTCGAAGAAGGTTGGCAGGTGAATTTGAAGGGCCGGAAAGCGCGTCGCAGCCCATACTTGAGCCAGCAACAAATGAAAAATCGTTTGCTGTGGGCAAGAAACTATAAAGATTGAACTGTCGAGGATTGGTCGAAGGTCATATGGTCTGAATTAAACATAGGGGTATGTTAAGCAATCTTATTTTGTTCCTTTGTTACACAAAATTTGCAAAAATGTATACACATCCCACCAATTTGCTAAATTAAAAAGAGTAATTATTGTTAATTATCCAATTCAGATGTTTGGCACTCCTGGAGCTCAGTTTGTTCGCCGTAAACCTGGGGAGGTATTTCGGGCTGATTGTACCACCCCAACTGTCAAACATGGCGGTGGCAACGTCATGATTTAGGGATGCTTGTCCGCAAATGGCGTAGGAGAAGTGTTTGTGTGTGATGGTAGGATGAACAGCGAGCGGTATATCTCGATGCTAGAAGAGGTATTAGAAGCATCAGAATAACGCGCCGTCACAAATCCAGATTCTCGCAGTCACCAAATCTGTCGCCTATAGAATATTTGTGGCGCATGCTGAAGCGAAAGCTTTCCAGTTACAAATTCAGTAACAAAAATGACCTAAGGAACAAAATTGTACAGGAGTGGGAGGCACTTTTACCTGAAGTTTGTTTACGTTTAGTAGTGTCAATGCCTAAACGGTTAAATGCTGTTATTAAAGCAAATGGTGGTGCCACCAAATATTAAATTTATTAATAAAAACTTATTTAATGAATGTTTATGCGTATAGTTTTATTTTAATAGTGCATAATCTATCTTTATTTTAAATAGTTTGGGGCGCCCCAGACATATGTCCAAGGCTGTACTTCTTGGAGAAACAAATGTACAAGTTAGAGATTTCCAGTACTTAGGAATTACAATACACGAGAAATTAAGACAAGAAGAAGAACTTTATGGCAGAATACAGAAAGCCAACAAGGTATACTATGCTATGAACTCGGAATTTATAAACAGAAAAGAAACAACAAAACAAACAAAAATGGCGGTCTACAGAACAGTATTCAGACCAATTCTCGCATTTGGATGTGAAACCTGGGTATTCAATTGTGAAAGAAAAAAGTAAGATCCAAACCCTAGAGATAAAATACATATTTAAGGAGAGTGAAAAGTGTAACTAGAAGAAGCAGGATAAGAAACGGAGAAATCAGAAGAGAGCTACAAACAGAATCAAAGTTATGTCCAACGAAGACAATTAGCATGGTGGGAATATCTACAAAGGATGGATAATACAATTCCAGTTAATTAGGTTAATTAGGAAAGTAAAGATACAGAAGAAAATAACAAGAGTGGGGCCAAAAGGAAGCTGGAATAAAGAAATTGGCAAAATTTTAGATAAGAAAGGAAAAACTTGGGATAAAGCTGAGAAAATTGCAAAGAACATATACATATGTACTGGACAACTTCTGAGATACGAAACATTTTGCGTCATTTTTTATTACTTAGGGGACACCGTCGCAGCGAGGACCGCTTAAGCGAATTATCATTATAATGTTTCTATTGATTATTGTTTAATATTTAGTAAACTATATAGCGAAATTTTACATCTAAACATTTAATTATGGCATACAACAAAAGAAAAAAAATCTTAATATTCTTAAAAAAGACAAAATATATATAACGTACGTCAATTGTTCCTTTTCGATATCTCAAGTGCTATCTGAGAAAGATGGTAGAAAATACTACTATAACACTAAATGTTGATGCAATCCTTAACTATTATTACTATATTTTTCTATATGTTTCTATATTTCATTCACGTTGCATGGAGTAGGTAGTGCTACGACCGGCGGCTGTATTACACTGGTGAAATTTAACCAATGAAACCGTCAAATGACAACATCGTAAACATCAAAGTTTGGCTATTAAAATCTTGTATAATAAATAGCAAAGTTTTTCATATTTTATGTGCAATACATTATGGTTATATGACCTGGCAAAATAATACCGCAATAATAAAGTAAAAGTTTCATCAATTGCAATATAAATGCATCCTTTCGGTGTTTGGTTTACCGAAATAGTTGGAGCGTGTTTAATTATGTTGGAAAGAAAATGAGATTGCATTTGGGGTTAATCGAAGAGAACATAAATGCCATATGACAAGCTTTAAAACAACAATATTGCCATGGATAAACTTGAATCGAAGATATAACTTCGACATGCATGGTTACATACATTGTGTTGTTCCAAGTCATTTGTCATGAAGTAAATCTCACCGTTCAATATACACAAGAGAAAGCCAAACAGGGAACAATGTTGCTGATTATGAACAATACATAATGGACTCAACGGGACTGTATCCAAATCCATCGAATGGCTTCAGAGTACGTGGCAACACACAATATCCTTAAATCCTGCATAGAATCTGGTTATTATCAATTATGAAATTAGATGATGGTGGTCTGATGAGGATTATGTATTTACCATTATGATAAATTCTTCAAGTGTATTTTCAACAATATTATCCAGTTACTACATCATATTCTCTTCTTCGATAACATGTTTGATACAATTAATTTGTGTACACGTGTTCTTTTAAAAGTACTACATTGTATAAAATACCTTAACTAAATGAATGGAATGCATGAAGATTTAAATGAGCAATCAGAGTATTCTGAGTGTTATACACATTTCATTAATTTATTAGGCAAAATCAGAATCTGATGTATCTGTCGATGGATCTACATCTGTAGTTATAATAAATTTTTAATTTAGCCTCTGCCTACTGCCAATATGCTTCCCTTGAGGGTTTCTCGATAGTCCTGCAACTGTATGTATTACTACTTTCTCAGCCACATAGAACCAAAGCTGTAATAATTGAATAAAAATTATTTTGTTTATATAATTGGTTGCGTAGTGCCTTAAATTATTAAATGATGAGATAAAAGACCTCTGGGAAGATCTATCTTTGCTACAAATTGTCTGTAGATAAAAAATTCAATGAAAAACTGCGGGAAACAACGGCACGAAAATCATTAAAGTAAATTTGATAACTGACACAAATTTCATATGAAGAAATTACATCAATTTCACCTGTGTGAATATGCCTCGCCCATTAGCCAACGGTAAGCCCGTATTTTAAGGCCTATTTATTCTAAGTCTGCATTCTTAACGTGAATGAAGTATAGTAATAATTATTATTATTGACCCATTACTTATATAGAACAGCATATACTGGGTGTCCCAAAAACCCTTTTCCGATTTCGTTTGTTCATTGCGCGAATACAATCGTTGACTGGAAAGTGACTGGTATGCCAATCGTTAGCCCCGTTCTTGGGAATCTAGTCGTTGTGGAGCGTTTTATGGAAGCGGAAGCTGCATTTTCACCTTAATGGCCGTGTAAACAGGAAAAATTGCTGTTATTGGAGTTTAATAAATCTAAAACAGATGTATGAGTCGCCATTTCAGATACTGTTTGGGCTGCAATGTCGGCGCAAAGAATTATCGACCTGTGCATGTTTGAAGATGGCAGAGGTCGTACGGTAATCGTAAATTCACCAACTTGACAGCAATTGATGTTTGGGCTATGGGCCTTCAGCTACTGTTTGGGCTGCAATGCCGGCGCAAGGAATTATCGACCTGTGCATGTTTGAAGATGGCAGAGGTCGTACGGTAACCGTAAATTCACGAACTTGACACCAATGGATGTTTGAGCTATGGGCCCTATGAGCTTGCCTTAAGTCAAAGGTGTGTAGCAACACTCTTCACTCTCTGAGTGAACTAAAAGAGAATATTCGAAGAGAAATAGCGGTTATCACGGAGAATGTGTACCGAGTGGTTCTCAAAGCTTTTGATTCACGTTTGTAACAGTATCAGCAAAATAACGAAACTCATTTAGAAGACAGAATTTTTAAGTAATAAATTCTCAAAGCCAGTATTTCAATAAAAAATAAACATTTATTCATTAAATCTGGCCATTATTTTCTTATTATATTTTTTCTATTTTGAAAAGGACTTTTGGAACACCTTTTATTATTAAAGTGACTAACCTAAATCACAATCCTATTTTATGTGGAAACACTTATAAAATTAAATAATTAATATCTGATAACATTTAATAGCTTTAATCACAGCTACTACCTTCACGTATTTTATGAGGAAAAGACAACTTTAAAGAATATTATCAATACATGTCGTCCTTTCTGAAAGAAATACAATTAAATACTAGTTACCGAAGAAGTAACTACGCGTTTAAACCTATTTCTTAAATAATTAAATCTAACATGCGTTTTTACTTGACCGAATGAATTGAGTCCAGTGTAAAACATAAAGCATGGTTATTTAAGACTATAGATACATATCGATGGTTTACCTTCACTTAAGAATTATTCGCTTATCTGATCTATTTTGCATGTAAAGCTTACATTTACATTATTTAATGACTTGCATGCAAGGACGAGCTTTTGGAAGCGATTTCTACCTTTACAAGATACGAAGATACGAATCACTTCTAAAAGTTGTACAAGAATGAATGGATTTTTGCAGAAAACTTTATAGCTTTTCCTAGGTATCTTAAAATTAAATGGATTTATTTCTTTTCTAAATAAACTCGAAGAATTTAATGGTAACTGTATTTAACTTTTCTAGTTTCGTTTAGCACAAGACAAAGAATGATATATTTTTTATAGTCTCAAAAAGAAGAATTTTACGAATTTTATTCCAATTTATGCATGTATACATTTTAATAACATTCACATTAGAAAATATTGCTTGGGCTTTTTACCCTAATTCCGCCGATAAAGAAAAAAAACAAATTCCCAGTAAATACTCCTATAAATTATAAGATATATAATAATCATTTAGAGTGAAATCTGGGAAATATCGAAACTGTTTAAAGTATCAATGTTCCAGATTCCAGATGAAACATAATGCTGTGAACTGACACGTAGTCCTGGTACAACAAAATGGCTCAATTTAATTTTTTTCTTTCGTTTTTCCCTTATTGTTGAACGTACACAAACGCCCATATATATATAGAGACGACTGTAAAAAGTATAGAAATAAACAGTATTTTAGTACCTTAAAACTAATTTGCATTTACGACATTTGCTTTATTTTACATTTTACAATATCTGGAACTGTATTAATGTCTACTGTAATCAGATTCTGTTAAATTCTAGGAAAGCATTGTTTGTATTGTAAGACGAAACGGTTCCAAGAAATAAATTATAAAAATATTCGAAAATGTATGCAAGTATCTTGAATAAATCGTTAGTTTAAAATTTTAAAAATTAGCGTGCATGTAAGATGATATTTAAAATGCCGAAACGATAAAAAAATATCAATTGAAAAACTTTCAGCCATTATAATATTGCGTGGTCAAGGGTATTCTTCTTTTTCTTCTTCTCATATCCTTTTTTGGTGTCGGATGAGGATTCTGATTCTTTTTGTGCCTTTTTTTCTACATTCTTCTAGTTCTTGTCATTGCTTTCTTTTCTTCGAAGTATTTTCCCTTTCTTCTACCCATTCCTCTTATCAGATCCATCCATTTTCACCTAGGTCCTCCTCTTCTTTTCTTTTTAGGTATTCTATCTCCATCATTTTTCTTGTAATCCTATTTGTCTTCATCCTTACTACATGTCCATAATAATTTAATTGCTTCATCCGTACTTTTTTAGTATTGGTTCTTGCTTTGTTATCTTTCTAATATCTTCATTCTTGATCCTATAGTATTATGTATTTTTATTTTTGTCTCCATATCGATATCTCTGTTTACAAGAATTCTCTTATTTAAAGAATACTACATTCTTGTTGATTTATTCGCTCTGTTCGTTAACACTCTATCTATTTTTCCGTCGTTTGTCAGTATGCTTCTCAAATAGTCATATGTAGTTACCTTCTCCAATGTGCTATCTCTACTCTTAATTTCTTTGTTGACTTTGTTGTCTCGGTTTTCGCTTACGATCATTACCTTAGTTTTATTCAAGTTTACTTTCATCTTCACGTTTTCTATTTTCTTCATCTAGATGTTCATTAGCTTTTGCATTTTACTTTTGGAATTTGCAATGAGGACCACATCATCTGCATATAGTAAGCTACTCTCTCTTACAAGTTCTAGATTTCTGTACCCTATTATTGTGCTGTGCTGTTCGGTTTATGCTTTTATTCATTTAACTACTCTGTACCATCATTTGTTCAAATAAGAGTGGACTCAGACTGTCACCTTGTTTTATTCCGTTTTTAATCTGGAATTCTTCTGGTTTTTGCCTTGCAATTTGTATCCTGAACTACTTGATCCTCACTGTCTCGTATATACTTCTGATGGCATCTAGCAGGGTTTTAGGGATTTCCATTTCCTTTAACCTTTCCCATATCTCTCTTCTATATATCGTATCAAAGGCTGCTTTCGGATCGACCCACACTAGAGACATTTCTTTTCCTTCTTCAATTTTTCTTTCTATTAAGTTCTTCAGTATATAGATATTGTCGTTCGTTTGTCTCCTTGGCCTGAAAGCTGCCTGTTTTCTTCTAGTTTTTCTTCCATATAAACTCTTGGTCGTTTTTCCAATATTCTTGTGTATAGTTTGTACTTCGTTTGTGCGAAACATATAGCTCTATAGTTCTCGCATTGGGTGTGCTCTTCTTTCTTGTAAATCGGGATTATCAGATTATTTTCCCATTCTCTTGATATTTTCTATTCCTTCCATATTGCTTTTAACATCTCCCATATCCATTTTCTTTCTTCCTGTTCTAGCCATTTGATCATTTCTAGTAATATGCCATCATGTCCGCCGGCTTTCCCTATCTCCATTTCTTGTATGGCTTCTTCCACTTCTTCATATTTCTTGTTGTTGGTTCAGTTCTTCTCTACTCATACTTTGTTCTGTATTTGTTGTGTTAAATTTGCCTTCATAGTAGTCTTTCCATATTCCTAGTATGTCTTTCGTTGTATGTAGTTGATTATTCTTGTATTTTATTGCTTTTATTTCCTTCCTTTTGATTCCTTTTAACCTCTTTATTCTTGTCCAAAATTTTCTGTTACCCACTTTATACGTTCCCCAAATTTCTTTTCCTTTATAGTTTTCTTTACTAGGTTTCTCTTCCTACTGTAATATTCTTTATCTTCTGTTGTTTTTATTTGTATTTTTTTCAAGCAGTTTTTTTCTTTTACCATATTCTTTATTTTATCGTTCTATCAATTCGTTCTCCATATATGTTTATTAAATTTTCCTTTTCCGCATTTTTTTTCTGATATTGTTGACACTCTTTCTTTAAAAGCCATCCATCTCTTTTCTATGGTCCACTCTATTTTCTCAATGCCTAGTCTTCTGAATTCTTTGTTTGTTTCTTGTTCATATTCATCATTATTTATGTTAACTTTCTGTATTGCTAAGCTGCTGTATTCTTTTATCTTTTCTTTCCAGACAATTTCTACTAAGCAGCTTGCTACTACTATTCCATGATTCGTCCCAGCTTCCGCGTCTTTCCTTGTTTCTATATTTTGTATTGTTCCTGTTAAATTTTGCGTATGCACTATATAATCTATCAGACTTTTGGCGCTCCGTTCTTCTGCTACAAAAGTGCATTTGTCCTATAATTTCTAATACCACTTCGTACTTCCTCTAATCAAGTCGTTTCTTCTACAAAAAATTACCGGGCATATAAGATGGTGCTAAAAAATCTGAAACGATAAGAAATATCAATTGAAAAACGTGCAGCCATTATAATATTACGTGGTCAAGGGTATTCAATGGCAAAACTAGATAAAAAAGTGAGGGTATCAAAAAGGAAGTATTTACGACTCTTAAAAGGATGCAGAAAACAAATTCACTTCGCAATAGAAAACGGTCAGAACAAAAGACAGCAACAACAGCCGCAAAGAATAAGTGTATTATAATATCTTCGAAACGAAATAGGTTTCTCACTGCTCCAGAGATCACTCAACAACTCAGCATTTCAAGAAGAATACCAATATCTTACACAATAGTTAAGTGGACACTTCTCGCAGAAAGGTTAAGGAAAAGAATAGCTGTGGAAATATCATTGCTGAAATAACAAAATAAGAAAAAGAGACTGGAATAAGCCATGCAACGCAGATATTGGACCCTTGTGCACTGGTATAAAGCATTATGGACTGATGAATCCAATTTCCAAACCTTTGATTCAAATCGTCGATAATTTACGAGGCGACAGATTGGTGAAAGCGCGAGTCACTAATCTGTACTTCGCACTGTGAAATATAGTGAAGTAATGTGATTGTTTGAGGTTGTTTTGGTGGTACAGGTGTAAGTGATTTAATAAAAATAGAATGGATCCTGAGTAAGAATGCCAAGAATATGTGCCGCCGTAATTCAATCTTAGGTAACGAGAAATCACTTTCAATTAACATTTTGTGATATTTCTTGTTTCCTTTTCGTTGTTACACAGAGATAGGCCGAAAATACAGCTTATACTAATAGACAGAATCAAAGTTTAGATAGTCAACTAAAAAACTTACTATAAAGAGGCTAAGGATCTCTTTCGAAGGATAAAACTTGTGATTGCAAAAACCTGTATTTCAGTATATTTAGAAACAAAAAATAATTTATAAATGAAAAACGTTGAAGGAATATTTTCTTAATTTTTTTGGACAAGGTGTGTTACACCGAATCTATAAAGCTAATATTAGAGGTAAGGATAAGAGGAATGAAGGCTGCGAAATATTTGGTGATTATGATATTAAAAGGACGAAATATATTATGGATTATTGAGTCAGAAATCATAACTGTAGTAAACAATTTTCTAAAGAGAAACTACAGAAGCGTTGGTTTAGTAACTAAAGTGCTTGACATGTATACTAAAAATAAGTTGGGTCAAGAAACTACAATTAACTTCGTTAAAATAACCCGAAGACAATAAGAGGAGGGTGGGGGTAATAATAGGGAAATACTAAAGCCAATAAAGTTATACATGTATGTGAGGTTAATTACAGTTTATATTGTACGTTTTTATAGTACTAAATCATAAGCAATCCCATTCGTACATTTATTGTAATAATCTTATTATCTGCAAAAAAACATAAAGCAATCGCGTCTTAGATTACTACGAAGACATGTCAACATCGTTTTTCGAATATTTATTTGAAAATAGTTTAATATCAAACATAAATACAAAACGCGACATTGTTCCTTGCCGTTCCCGCTTACGAAAGAAAGCGTCCAATAGCAGCAGTAACAACGAAACTATTCAAAGATTTGAATGTGAAAATAATGTGTTGAGGATTCTTGTATTAAAAAGCAAGTGTTTCAATGCATGAGCTCGTTCGAATTCTCAAAGGAATATGTAATAGTCAGTATTGCAAAAGAAAAATCGCCAAAGGTCAGTGGGAGTGTTATAGAACTAATAAGAGAACTGGAAAATATATCTGCAGATGTATGGGTTATCGGCGACGTAACGGAAATGGAATCAAAATTCAAGAATTTGCAACGGATGCATTCGAAACTCATAATTAATTGAAATAGAGATGAATCAGAGATTGAAGATGATATAGACGTTTTTCTAAAAGTATTTTCCCTTTATTTTTATGCTTACTTAATAGTGATTTAACTGTCATACAATTTATACAAACAATAGGTGTGCAAAATGTATTCTTATATGCCTACACTTAGACAGTTTGTATAATAAGAAACCAGGCTAATATCTTTTGTAGAAGAAGAGATAGAGGGGTGGTAATAATATAGTAGGTAACAATGAGCCTTCCCTTAGTACGCATGGTAAGCAGTATATATTATCTCTGGTGCTAAGTTGCAAGATAGTTCTTATTCGCTTTTGGAAGAGATGGTAGTATAGGCAAATATGGTCGCAGTGCATCCAAAGACTTTTGAAGCTATGTTTTTGTATAGTAACTCAAAGGGTTCAAGAATGAGTATTACAATTGCTGCCAAGCCACTTACTACATAAAACACCAGATTAAATATAACGCTGGTCAAGGCGATACCAACAGACGGGAGCACTAGATAATGTTTTCGGACGCGGTCAATCTTGTACGACGGCAACCAGGCAAGATAAGGCAATAATTAATTTATTCCATAGAAAGCCGCATTTAACATTACGTCAAAGGCAATCTATACTGGTGAGGAGAAATATAAATATTAGTTTAATGACTCCTAGAAACCAATTGCTTGAGTACGAGATTGCTTACCGTAGCACGCTACAGATATCGTTGCTCTCGGACAAACACCAACAGGCGCGCTTAACATGGGCACAGGAAAATATCATCAGAGACTGGACGAATGTGTTGTTTACGGATGAATCTTCTGTTTGGACCCTGGTATCAAGAAGTAACGCATGGTGTAGTCGTACAAATCGCATTGTCGAACGGACTGTAAAACATGCAGTGAAGCTCAATGTTTGGGGATGTTTTAATGTTCGTGATTTTGGGACGTTATGCATCTTTACTGGTAATTTAAATGCTCAGCGGATGGTGCAATTATACAAAAAAGGACTAGCGACATCTACAAAGGTCTGGTTTAAGAGTGGTACTGAGAACTGGATTTTGCAGAAGGATGACAATCCAAAACACAGAAGCAGACTGTGTACGCGCTACAAGTTGGAAAATCACATTATGTTAGATTGGCTCTCGCAGTCCCCGGATGCTAATCCGATTGAGAATATATGAATTATCATGAAGCACAAACTTCGAAGTAAGCGTACATATAAACTAGAAGAGCTATCTCGTAGTAATAAAAAAGATATGGCGTTTATTACGCACGTCTTACGTTGAAAATTTTGTAGAAAGCATGGAAAGAAACTTGTCAAGCTATTCTGGATAGTAATGGAGATTGGACCCTTTTTAAATTTAGCGCGTATTACCTTTGGGTATATTCATTTTAAAAATATAAATACATATTTTTTTTCATTAAAATTTGTTTGAATTTGGGCTCTGCGTTTCTTGTTGTATTGACTGTACCTTTGTTATTTACAGTAAAATACTTTTAATAATATGGGCCTGTAGCATGTTCCTCTTACCTATAAGTTCTATTGCATATCATCTACAGTGTTCATGCTACTATACAAGCTTACATTCCATACTATATCTGGAAGCAAAGTATACGTACAAAACTTTACGTACTATGAAAAAGCTCTTTCAAATAAATTAACTTATTGCTACTGGTAGTGGAGCTTGTTTCAACAAAGAAAACTTTGATACCTTTTATTTTAGATTTAGTTAATATAGCCAGGTTCCACTACAAATTCTCTACAAGGTTACCTTGCGGATAATACGATTATGTAAATAGAAAAAATAAGATTTATTAATGCAGCAGTTTCTCCAATATTTCAATGCGATTTCTAGATTCGGGTTAGATAAGAATGCAACAAACAATAAAGAATGGAAATAGAGTCTTATTGTATTGGCTTCAGATTTCTAATGTAAAATAGTTTGTTTCGAGCTCGCCCTGAATATATTACGCGCTGTTGCTGAATATTTTTCATTAAATTTTAACCGCAGCAAAGTGGCACTTAAGCTAACGCTGCCATGCAAATTTGCAAAATCAAAATTGCGTGACAGGCAAGAAATACTGCTTATTATACATAAAATTCTGAGTGACTAATAGATAGAACAAAGTTTACATAGTCAACTAAGGAACTCACTACCAAAGAGGCTATTGCTCCCCTTTAAAAGCAAAAGAAACTCGTTCAAAAGATAAAATTTGTTATTTTAATTGGTATTTCTTAATTTAGAAACATATGCTTGGTCAAAATAATTTATAAATTGAGGCGAATATTCTTTTAATCTTTCTTTAGAAGACTCAAGTAATTCATGATGAGCATTAATCGTAACAGAAAAGAGAATAACAATTAAATGCAATAAGCCATTAAATTGGGAACACTTAAAAACTATGGCAATTCCATATATGAAACGATTTTTCTGTACAACTTTATCAATTACTATCAAAATAAACAAATGGTCATGTTTTGTTCAGTACTTAACGTGATTTCCTTTTAATTTAACAGCAGTACATATTCTTATGGGCACGCCTTCTACTAACTGTTCATTCTTTTATCCATTAGTTGTTGAAACTGTTAATCATCTTGCTTTTAATACTGGGTGTCCTAAAAGTTGCTTTCAATTTGATTTGTTCACTGCATAAACACAATCGTTAAGTAGGGATTGTACCCAATCACTAGGTTCGTCCTTGGGAATTTAGTCGCTATCTAGCGTTTTACGGTAGTGGAGCGTGCGTGCTGTGTGCGCGAGTTTTATAAAAACTTCTCAGATGAGGCGCATTTTCTCCTTAGTAACCATATAGATAGGCAGAACTGCCGTTATTGGAGTTTAGCAAATGCAAAACAGAAGAATGTCGACGCAAGCAATTTTCGGCCCGCATTTGGTTTCAATAAGAGGAGCGACATCGCACATGTTTAACGTGTTCACTTGTTTGTGAAATGTTCCATAGAAAATTGATATCTAGAC
Organism: Trypoxylus dichotomus; assembly: GCA_023509865.1. Classification (NCBI taxonomy): domain Eukaryota; kingdom Metazoa; phylum Arthropoda; class Insecta; order Coleoptera; family Scarabaeidae; genus Trypoxylus; species Trypoxylus dichotomus. The sequence goes on along the minus strand of CM042082.1, from coordinate 19,894,312 downwards.
GCAGTGACATAAACTGACCGGCACGTAGCCCCTTTTTAACACCAATAGATTTTTTCTTATGGGGCTACCTTAAATCAAAGGTATACAGCAATACCCCTCACTCTCTGAATGAGTTAAAAGAGAATATTTGAAGAGAAATGGCGGCTATCACGGAGAATATGTACCGTGCAGTTTTTAAAAATCTTGCCTCACCTTTATAAGAGTGCCAGCAAAATAACGCAACAGAGAAGTCATAATTTTTAAGAAATAAATTCCCAAAGCCCGCATTTTAATAAAAAAATAAACAGTTATTCATTATACTTAGCCATTATTTTATTATATTCTTTTTATTTTGAGAAGGACTATTGGCAAAACCTTACCCATGGTATGTTGCAGATCTGTCACTGAATAGTTTCCATCAAACACAAATTTGAAATTTAATTTTCGCAAAGCAAACTTCTCTACATTGTACAATGATGTAGCCGCAATCGACCTTTTTTTTTTGGAGAATCTCGAAGATATCCGCCTATAGCAATAAGACCTCTTCAAATGAAAATTATAACCTTCGCAAATGATACACAAGGGACTTCCCAAATTAAATTTAAACGTTTGAGGAAATTGGTATGAGCTAAATCAGGGTTGCATATACGGAACGTCTGATGGCAGTTGAAGGAGATATAGCACAGAGTCCTAAGCTATTCTGGCAGTATATAAATGTTTGTCGCAGTACATCAAGAATAACTGGATGTCTTACTTTCAACTGCTTCATGGTTGACGATCCCGCCAATATCATTCAAACTTTTCCAAATGCATGGTCTACAGTGTTGTGTGCTTGGTTCACAAGCTCTACTAAATTACCACTTTCTTGATAGAAATCTGATTAGTGGTACTTCTTTGACTGGATTCTTTTGTCTGCTTAATGTTTTCCAAGCTTCTAACAAGTTGACGGCTTCCCGGCATTTTTTTCTACGTGATTGTTGTGAATTACTATGCGAACCTCTAGTTTGAATATTAATTTAGCCCTAAGCTGCCTGTAGTATATACCAATAGGTTTTATTGCATATCATCCACTATGTTCATGCTACTGCAGAAACTTACATTTTGTGCTATTACTGGAAACAACGCATACATGCAAAACTTTACGTATTATGAAAACATAATCATTCAAATAAATTAACTTATTCCTACTAGTAGTGAAGTTTGTTTCAATAGAGAAAACGTCTAATATTCACATCGCGTGTGTGACCATGAAAGATTAGTTTCTTTCTTTTTAGGGGTACATGAATAGTAGAGAGGTGCACCTACAGAAAGGCATCTTGTTGCACAACCAAAACAAGGAAAGTAAATTATATATTAACATATGTTAAAACAATAAAGCATAATACAAGGGATATGAGACTTTGTGCGCGATTTGAAATTATCTAAATAACAATCTGAGCTTTCAGCTTACCGATTAAAAGAATGGCATCTTTTAGATCGCGATACAAAAGCGAGTATTTTTCATGACTGATATACTGTATTTTCAAAATGTTTCTTCTACGCATGTACGAGGGCGAAATGTTTCCGGAATCGACAAGAAAAACACGGTATTGGTGTGGTTTTTTATTTTTGTTTTTCGATGCAGTCTCCTCGAAGATCAATACACTTTTTCAAATGGTGCTCCAGTCTCTTCAAGTCTTTGAGACAAATGTCTTTCCCTCAGTGATTTTTTCAGGTTTGGGAATAGGAAAAAGTCGCTGGGGTCTAGGTCCGGTGAATCTAGAGGATGAGAGACTAATTCGTAGCGCAACTCATTCAATTTGGACACGACGATGCGGGATGAATGAGCCGGTGCATTGTCATTGTAGAAGAGCACTGTTTTCCGCTGCAAACGAGACCGTTCCTCCCTCAATACTGCATCGAATCGGGTCAATAAATCGCTGTAGCATTGCCCCGTGATCATCCTTCCTTTCTTAAGATAGTCAATGAGGAATCACACCTTGGGAATCCCAAAAAATTGTCGCCATGACTTTTCCGGCCGATCGAACGGTCTTTGCTTTCTTCGAAGTCGGTTCGTGTAGCGGTGGATACGTCTCATCAACAGTTACGAAACGCACGAAGAAATTCCTTGGATTGCGTTGGATTCTGGACAGAGACTCTTCCGATACGGTCACTCGGTTTCGTTTTTGCTCCCGTGTGAGCAAACGCGGTACCTATCGCGCCGAAGACTTTTTCATACTTAAAATTTCGTATAGGGTATGGCCTACGCGTTCCTCTCAGATGCCTGTTGTCTCTGCTATCTTTCAGTTTCAATCGGCGATCGGCTAACACGACATCATGAATCTCGTCGACCATTTCATCGTTGGTAGCGAGTTTTGGGCATCCACTGCGTGGTTCGTCACTTGTGCTTGTGCGGCTACGTTTGAACTCATTCACCCAGCTGATGGTCGAAAATGATGGAGTACATCCACCATGAATCTTTAGCAAAATATTTCGAATTTCCGTGGCCGTTTTCTCAGCCATCCAGAAGTATTTTATCACTGCCCGAAATTCGATTTTTTGCGAAACCGCTTGACTTGCTACACAAAACACACTCTTAAACAACAAATATTGACAGTAGACGTCTGGAATTTTGACAGTTGCCATAAAAAAGGTTGCCCTTGCCGACTAATGAATCCACTTCTACCTTCGTGCGCCATCTCTTGCCGGTTCCGGAAACATTTTAGGTCGCCCTCGTAACTGCAGACACTTTTCCATTGGAAGCTATATATTATGCTCCCATCATATCCCGTTTGGAATATGCGCCTGTGGTCTGGTCCCCTTATTATATCTCTCAAACACGTCTATTAAACGTGGTGCAGCGCAGATTCGCAAAATTTCTCTGGTTTCGGCTAAACGGAATTTTCATGTTCTGTTATTGTCGCGGCTTAATTCACCCTCCCTTAACTTTCGACGCATATCTACTGGCATACTTTTTCTCTGGAATTTGTGCAACGGCCACATTGACAGTGCAGCAATACTTCGACAACTACAGTTTTTAATTCCGCACTTTGGCGTTCGCAATGTTAATGCGTTCTATTTACCCTGTCCTCGAACGAATGTTTTGTCACCAAAGTTACGTTGTTTGCCCTAACTTCAATCTCTTTTCTTCACAGTGTGATATCTTTTACAATTCTATAGACTCACTAAAAAAGGTAACTGCTTTTCACTATTATGAATTTTTGTAATCACTTTTTTTGTTGTTTTCTGTAGTTGTCCATATATTTGCTCTACAATAGGATGTTTGGCAATAAAACTTATTATTATATTAAAAAGTAATATAGTAACTAAATCAATTGTTAGTAAAGACCTTTTAAATTCTATACGCCCAATGGAATCCTTTATAACCAACTACGCTTAATAGTAAAAGAATGTCGATGGATTTCTATTACCAATAATGCTATTAATACTTAACCAAACCTTGAGTGTTAACTTATTTACTCAACAATTGTTTGTATATAATAAGTAAAATTTGAACATTTATATTTCAGACATGGTTTTGATGAGCCTAGGAGGAATTTTTGTCACCTTTCTTCATGTATTTTCTACGGCTAGATGTTACCAATACGATTGCACGAGAACAGAATACAACAAATGCGTTAAAATCGCCGATCCTCTGGTCAGGGATTTACATTTGGTATTCCCCGATAATCTAGGCGATATTGACACCGTATGCAGGACCTGGAATAGGTTCATAGAATGCTTACAAACATACACGGATCGTTGCTTCACCGCAGATCAACGAAAGCAGTTCAATAACGCTGTAAAAAATCCGATAGACTCCGTACATCAAATGTGCTTGCGTTCGGATTATCAAAGGGGTAAGTTGAGAAATAGCGCTTTGATTTGGAGGCAATTAGGATTGTTTTCGCATTGATTACCATGGCAACCGCGATATAAACAAGCGCAAAAAATTCAGCATGACTGTATCGCAGAACCGAATCTGTTTTATTGACGGTGACGTAATGCGATAATGTCTTGGATTGCCTAGAATTTAACGATTCTGTTCCTACTTTTGTAGAATACTTAATTTATGCACCTTGCATAAAAAGTACAATTACCGATTCCAAACATTGCGCCCAGCAGTATAATTTACTGGTGCAACAAGTCTCGCAAGGCGACGATATTTCGCGGGCTACTTTATGTTGGTAAGGTTGTTTTCTTGTATTAAAATTATAGAAGTGCGTGCTTATCGATTTGTTTTATCGAGAAAAAGGAGGATAATTTGTAATTTATTGACCCTAAGATTGAAAGGAGCTAATAAGTTTAGAATCGTCTATTTCAGTTTTAGACATTGTTCGAAAACATTGTCTTTGATTGAATGTCGAAATATATTATGTATTTTTATTTTTGAACATATAGTACAGTATTAATCGACTGATCGTCGTGAATGCTTGTCATACACACATACTTGTGTAGACGAAACAGCCGATCGGAAAAAACATTCTGTGGTGAATGTGATGGTACGTAGCATATCTAACTATAACACATGGGCTGAAAAGTCCCGGGCCTAACAAAGAAAACACGGTTTTTTTGGTTCAAAATTAGCTTTATTCAACAACGTAATCTCCATCAAGAGCAACGCAATCATTCCAGCGCCGCTCTAACATTTCAATACCACTTTTGTAGAATGATTTATCTTTTGCCTCAAAATAGGCCTCAGTTTCAGCGATAACCTCTTAATTCGTGCCAAATTTCTTACCGGCGAGCATTTTTTTGAGGTCTGCGAACAGCCAGTAGTCGCTGGGAGCCAAATTTGGCGAATACAGTGGATGTGGGAGCAATTCGAAGTTCAATTCATGTAGTTTTGCCATTGTTTTGATTAACTTGTGACACGGTGCGTTGTCTTGATGAAATTTCTCTTTGCCATATGCGGTCGTTTCTTTGCAATTTCGGCCTTCAAACGCTCCAATAACGCTACATAATATTCACTGTTGATGGTATTTCCTTTCTCAAGATAGTCGATGAATATTACACCACGCACATCCCAAAATACCGAGGCCATAACCTTTCCAGCCGATTGTTGTGCTTTCGGGCGCTTTGGACGAGGTTCACCAGTTGCTGTCCACTCAGATGACGATCGTTTTGATTCCGGAGTGAAGTGATGGATCCATGTTTCATCCATTGTCATATATCGACGCAAAAATTCCGGTTTGTTACGTTTAAACATGGCCAAACACTGCTCAGAATCATCAACACGTTCTTGTTTTTGGTCAACAGTGAGCAAACGCGAGACCCACTTTGAACAGAGCTTTCTCATAGTCAAATGCTCATGCAATATAAAGCCAATACATTCTTTTGATATCTTTACGATGTCAGCTAACTCACGCAACTTCACTTTTCGATCATTCAAACCGATTTTGTGGATTTTTTTGATGTTTTCTGGTGTTACCGCCTCATTTGGAGGTCCACTGCGTTCTGCATCATCGGTGTCTATACGACCACATTTGAAGTCAGCAAACCAACGTTTTATTGTTGTTTCTGATGGAGCGGAGTCCCCATAACACTTTTCAAGCCATTGCTTCGCTTGAACGGTATTTTATCCCATCAAGAAGCAGTGTAAGATTAAAACACGAAATTGTTTTTGATCCATTGTTTTGAGAATAACAAAAGTAGCGTGACTTTTAGCACAATAACTCACAAACTAATGAATAGAATATCATGAAATTTTAACAGCTGTCTTTTGAAGGTTAGTGCTAACTGAGAGAAAGGTGACTGCAATAAAACTAGCGTCATCTATGTGTTAGGCCCGGGACTTTTCAGCCCATGTGTTAGGACATAGCTTTATAGGTTTCTGGCTAACCAATACTTTCCTTCTTTTCCTTGTTAATATAGCATTATGTATTTTTCGAAAATGTTTATACAAACATTTGCGTCGGCTTTTATAACTTTTATCTCCTTAACTGTCATTACTTTGTTTAATTTTAGCTCTCACGACCGTTTTAAAAGGTGCATAGAAAGCGAGACCAGGAACCTTTGCGATAATGGCCGAGCAGGTGGTCCAGCGTCAAGGTTCTCCACGCAAATTGTAGGAAAAGCATTAAGTTTCCTACAGGACGAATGCTTTAATTATATGTAAGCGTGTTTCGCAAATATAAATATTTGCTCGATTCGGAAATTCTCGTACATGGAGAGTATTCGAGAACGATGTCTTGTATGCGTATGTTGACACGATTCCAATAAATGTACATACTTCATGCGAACACTAATATCACTTCAGTGGCTACAATTGGTAAAAAAGTTTAGACATTGAGTTATTGTAGACAAAGTGCACTTAGTTATTCAGAAAAACTGGCAACCTCTTTCATTGAAACAAACAAAACTCATACGTACAAGCTTCCTTGAATCGCGTAAATTCGCCATACGTCTTGTCAAAATCTAATGAAATGTAACTTTATTTATGTAGACCAAATTCGGACTCCGACGATTGCACCATAGCTTTACCGAAGAAAGACGACCAAACAATAGACTCTATCTTACCAGTATCGCCTAGCGAAATATATCCATGGAGCACCGTCCATGATATATCCAGCAGGGAACCATCGCCAAAAACTCAATCTTCGAAAACTACGACAGCATGGTTACCTTCAACTACGTATTACCAATCTACTTCAAATTCTGTAAGTTATATATTGTTTTGTTAATAGAACACCAAACGTATTTGGCGAGGAATACTTTGTGGCTAGGATACAAATATTCCACACAAGAATAGTACCTTTGGAGACTATGACTATTGGATTATTAACAAATTACTAAAATCTTTTTAAGTAAGACGGAAGCTAATATTAAAGAGTTTCGCTTCCTCTTGTTGAGGTTAGGAGTACTACGATTTTGCAGCTGGCTTCTTCAGCGTGTGTATAGTGTCTAACAGATCAATTTCTTTTACTTGCGTTCGTTATTGTGGTGTAATTCAAATTTAATAGTAGATAAGTTAGTCTTCGTACAGTTAGTCGCAATGAAAATCATCTTATTATTACACAGCCAATGGTGACAAACTATGTTTTCTAATTTTGTAGCACGGTACATACACTACATAAACCCATAAAAGCATTGTACTTTGAATGGTGTATAGAACATTGAAAAAGAGAAGTATGGGATGGATTGAAGCTAAACAACTGGCTCAGAACAGGAACCTGTGGAAGATAAAAATAAGAAATAAATAGTCCGACACCGCAAGGTATAAAGGACATACGATTAAAAAAAAATGTAATACATAATGTAATACTTATAATAATAGTTATATCTACTAATAATTCTGCAAATATTAATTCAAAGGCTTCTTCATTGATGGGAAGGTGTTTCTTTTTAAGCGCAGGCCTCAGATGTGTAATATAGGGATTTGACGAGCATCTAATGTAATACATCCTCTTTTGTGACTGTATGAAAACATTTCGTTGTGAAGTGGAGTCTATAATATTTGTAGTCTTTGTCTGTTTTCTTAATATAGTGTACTACAATGTAACGTAATATTGTGCAATGTTGTATAATATTTTCTGTTTTACAAATTTTGATTTGCTATTGTGTTTTGTTTTTGGCATTTCGATAAAATGAAATATTTCATAAGGAAATTAAGAGATATTAAGTTATAACATTTTGTAAACTGTTTAAATGAAAAAACTAAACCACTGCCATAACTTAAAAAAACGAGTTTTGCTTACCTAAATGTTAAAGATACTTCGAAAACTAAGTTTAGATATAGTCAACCCAAATGCAAGTTCGTAAATGATACGAGAAGTTGAATAAATCCCATTAAACACAAAATCAGAAAGTTGATATCAATATCCTGCACGCCGCAATACTGTTAAGGAGAAACTATTTTTCTCAAATGGATTATAGTTCACCATGATTACACTGCAAGTTTCAAAATCAAATTAACCTGTAGTTGTAAGTGGACGATTTTCAATACGACTAACTATAAATATGTATACATCTCTATCAAATTCCAAAAAAATGTAGAAATGTTACTTAAAAAAATGAATTAAAAACACGTTTGACATATTCTTAAAAAGCTCACAAACGCTGACTCGCAATGCATTTAGAATATCGGAAACGTTTCCTTTAAATAGTTGAGGAAAAGAGTCTGCAGCAAACTAAATCTATATATTCTACTATATCATTTTATTTTGTAGGATTCATCGATATCCGACGTACTGGGAGCAAGAACAAGGCCATCTTCATATGGAAGATCTAGCGGATGGACAGACTACTCCACTCAGAACACTCAACCTGGTTTTAATACAATGTTTTCCGATACAGTAACAAGTCCTAAGCCCGAATGGGGAACTATACCTACTTGGTCCGTCTTAAATCAAGAACCAGGTTCACTGAGTAAGTTTTTCTCAATTAGTATTTTATCACAGAAGAATATAATAACATAAGGGCCAGGATTAATGAATAGGTTTATTTTTTATTAAGATACAAGCTTTGGGAATTTATTCCTTAAATGCGTTCCGTCATTTTGCCGACACTTTTCTAAACACGAGGCTAAATTTTCGAAAACTGCACGGTATATACTCTCTGACATTTCTCTTCGAATATTTTCTTTTAATTCATTCAGAGAGTGAGGGGTGTTGCTGTACTCTGATTTAAGATAGCTCCTTAAGAAAAAAAATCGCTAAATATGCACTTAAAATTGTGATATGCATTTGTTGATTTTATGTTTTAGGAAATTAAAATATATTTGTCCTATTTACAAATTATATATTTATTTATTACAGTAAATAACTATATACTACGGTCTATAAGTATATATTTATATTGAGAAAATATTCTTTCAATATCGCAAGATGTGATCGGTGCATTTTTAAAACTAGGTATTAATGAGGGGTTTATATTAAAGTCTTCATTAAAATTGTCATTAATTACATTATTTATCGATTTCAATGTAGGAAAACCTCCATTTTTGTATAAAATTTCGGCTAATTCTTCTTTAATCTTTTTTCCAGTTAATTTATTCATCTTTCCAATTTTCTCTTCGGGGTCATTTATAATACCAACACTATTATTTAAAGATAATTTTCTAATCTAGTAATTGCCTCCTCAATTATCTCAAAACTGGATGAAATATATGACAGAGGATACATTTTCCATGGCAAAACTGTTTGTTGAATCAAATTGAGTTACAACATTTTTGATGCTTTCGTAATTATCGGCAAGAAACAGAGCACATTTAAGCCATGTCCCCATCTTGTCGAGATAGGTTCTGGTGGCAATGGAATGTCGGGAAGCATATGATTGCACTCGTAAAGGCGCTTTATCTTTTTTGATAGTAATTAAACTATTTGCATCTGGAACCTCCCAGCAACCCTATTTAAACCATGGTCTAAACAAGCAATAGGGATTAAGTTTGGGAAAAAAAATTCAAACTTTCAGTTGCTTTTACCATATATGGAGCGACGTCAGTTACCATTAATAGAACTTTCCCGGGTAAAAAGAAATTAACTAACGATTCACTAACATACCTGGCTATGGTAACATGATTTGTTTTGTCTAAATTATTTACATTAATTAAATATCTTTTAGATTGATTTGAACCGTTTAAGGTTCTAATAAGCGAATTAGTAACCTGACGGCCCTTACCGTCGGTGGTTTCTTCAACAGAGATCTAAAGATTTTGGTTTTTCAATTCCCTATATTTCTGGGTACATAAATGGGTTTATCATCGACTTTGCAATGAGTTCTCAGGAATTCTTGAAATATTGAATAGTCCAATTTATATGAAGAAATATTACAACTCAGAAAAAGATTGCATAAATCTTTAGGGAATGCTTCTTGTGGATTCTTCAGATTGTTGAGAAACCTTTTCTCCAAAAGTCCCTCTCATTATTGCAAAGTTAAAGGAATTCTAATCAGTTTTTCAGATTTTATTACAGTTCTTATGAAAAAGACGAATATATGCATAAATATGCAAAATAATGATGACATATGCATGGTGAAGTGACCACATATGCATTATATGTACTAAATAAATTGTAAAAAACGTATTGTCAGGGTGGGAAATGAGTAAGTGCAAAATATGGAAAAAATATCCAAAAAACAAAAATATGCATTTTGCATAAAATCCAGTCTTTAATAATCACCTTATGGTATAAACATAAATGGTTCTTTACGTTTAGCTAATGCAAGCAATAATCTTCCAGGTACATCGACAATTAATGACGAAGTATCTAATAAAGGATTTCCGTACGGTCGAAGTCCAGAAAGTGAAATTAGTTCAACGCAAACGTGGTTCTTGGCCGCGGGAGATCAACTCGAGAACGAAGTAGATGAACCCAATCAACAAGGTTTGATTAAACCGAAAAATAATGCTGCGTACGTAATTATTAGTCCACTTTACGTAGTTATAAGTATCTTAGTTTTGAAACTGTGTTAATTTAGTCGAGGAAAACGATATTTGTAAATAACCATCACAAATTCTAGACCTACATAAATATCTTTTAATGCGTATAATTTTTCAAAGTCAAGCAGCACGTGAGACAATATCTCATCTATTAAAGGTAATCTTTTTTTTTGAGACGTTTAGCAACTGTAGTTAAACCAAAAAAGTAATCACAGCGTTTATAATTTTATCTTAGTGTAGTTCACTCTTATCTCGGAACATTTATATTTTGAAAACAAAGCCATAAAGTATCAAATAGATAAGATTGGTTTGGTGTAGTCTATATTCAGCTAATAACACAAAAGTTAATTTATTATACAGAGTGACAAAAACGTAGCGCATCATACTTGTAACTTGTTAAATAACCCTCCCATGGATGATTCTCTTTTAAAAATAACTTCTTTGTCTGCAGCTATTTTCACAGGTAACCAAATGCTAAACAATGCCGAGGTTAGAACTATATTTTCTCGCGGTCTGTATACGCATTCCACGCTTATGTTTTTCTTTTTCCATATTTATATAGGCGTGAGAATTACTGTATATATGATTTAGTTTTAAATACCTGTATTTACTTTTACTTACCTGCATGTATATGATCCTGGCACAGCAAACATCTATAATTATTATTTATAGTATAAATTATGCTGGAATTGTATTATCTCAATGATACATAGATATCCTGTAGAAGAATAGTTGGAAAAAGTGCATACGCATCAAAAAAAAAATTTTAGTGTCTGCATCCATATATCTGCTTCAATATGTTTTAATTTACGTAAAAGATTTGATAAATATATTCAGTTTTAAATTCTTTCACCAGCCATTTGCTTAATTTTTGTGTGCAAAAAGTGATATCATACATAGCAGATCTATACATCATAGTCGTAACTGTTATCGGGTTCCGCCGTGTCGCTAGCTTTCTTGTCCCTGACGTTTCGCGAACAACCGCGGTTCGCATTTTCGAAGGCACTGGCTTCGTGCTCTAGGCCTATTGATTTTGAACGAGCGTCGGAGAGATACTCCATTTCCTCTTCATCTTGTTTGGTAGATCGGTGACTTTTATTTTATTTGTGGCTCCAGTCTGCGTGTATATTTCCTGTTTTCGTTTCTTTTTATGTTATGTAATGTTATGCCTTTTTCCTTAGCTCTTCATTTAATTTGTGCAACTCCTTCTTTCCTTATTAGTCGTGTTGGTTGTGTTATTCTTCTCACTGTTGTGTTATCAAACGTCTGTATTCTGTGTAATGTGTTTTGTCTTCTTCTATATATCATGGTTTCAAGTGTTTCTAGGTTAAGTTCTTGATACAGTGTTGTTTTAATGATCTTGTTGTCCAGTGACAGCTTACTTTTTACGATTAATAGTGGGTACAGGACCTTAGAGGCTCCCGCTATCTTCCTTTTGATTTCGTTGATGTGCCAGGTGTATGTGAATTGTTCGTCTAGGACAATCCCTAGGTACTTCGTTTTCTTGCCCCATCCAATGGCGTAGTTATTAATTTGGATTTCGTTGGGTTTTTTGTCTCTTCTACGTGGCCTCCTATGATTCGGGTTCTAGTGGATATGTTCGACAATGGCCGATCTGTTTATTTGTTTCAACCGCACATTCCGCTCGTGTTCCTTCTTTCCAGTGTTGATCGAACGTCCTGACGTGTTGGTGTACACTTTGTCGCATGAGCACGGTATGCTGTATACCACGGGTGTTGACAAGAGGTCCTTTTTTTCTTTGACCCGGGGTAGGAACACGAGAAGAATGTGCGGTTGAAACAAATAGACACAACATATCCACTTGGACCCGAATCGTATGATTAGATTCGAAGATATACAAGTTTTAATGTTAACTAACCACTATAGCCGATTAAACAGGGAAGCGATTGAAATATACAAAAACCGTAACAACATCAACAGAGATGACGGGCTGAGACTGAACCGAATATGAAGAACGGCACTGCGCGCATCCGGTCCCGCTGTTGGGGCTCGCCACGCGCAACGGTTCAGCGCAGTGATACGGCGGAATCCGACAACCGTTACGACTATGAGAAACGGCCGTGGAAGTCTTTTGGCAAGCAATGCGACTCTACTAAATTATATATTTCTAGATTTAATTAGTTATATAACGTGATCTACTTAGTTCTTTTTATTGTATTTTCGTATCAGCAAAAGTTTAAAGGTAAAATCGTATTAGTGATGATGCGCATAGTAGGCGTATGAAACGTCGCATATGCAAGCGAAGCATTAATAACTGGTGTTTTTTTTAGAGGCGGAGAACTTTAAATTGAAATAAAATACAGAAAAATGTTTTTAATATCCATGAAATCGATTCACAGGTATAGCAGTAAACTCCACTCACACAAATTAATTAATTATGCGGAACGCAGCGTTTCGGGAGCACGTGGGCTCCCATTGTCAACCGTGTTACCGACTGAAAGTAAAAACTGTATCACACATGCAAAATTATTTTCTACGCAGGCTCTAAAATTTCTAACCATATGACTATTTACAATCTACTAGGTGGCCTCATGCCTTTTACGGGGAAGGATGGACCGAAAGCGAACCGTATCATTTAACAGGGTCTATGGTAATAAATCCATCAAACTCCAGTGTGCAATTGGGGGTGGTTCTCTGTTCAATAAGTTTCCGTTCTTTTTCATATATACCGTTTCGTACGCGTCTAATTCTCTATACGAGTTCACGTTTTTAAGTAGTGTCAGATTTTTTAAATCAATCTTATGTCCGGATTTTACCATATGCTCTGCTACGCTTGATAGTTCAGGTTTGTCGAAACGATAGTGTCTAATATGTTCTTTGAACCTCGTTTCGATACTCTTTTTGTTTGTCCAATATAAACTTTCTCACAATCATTGCATGCGATTTGGTATATTCCAGACTTTTTTATCATCTCCGGTTTATCTTTGGGATTCCCTAAGAGATTCTTTAAGTTGTTTTTTGACACAAAAGACACGTTCATGTTTAGTTGTCGGAAAATTTTACTTAACCCTTTTACTGTTGGGTGAAAAGGAAGAGTTATAAATTTCTTGTTACCGGTGTTTGTTGATGTCAAAGTCGTGGAATTTCTGATGTCTGTTGTTTGTATTGGACCTTCCTTAAAATACGGTCGACATCCATACATCTTCTATGGATGTACGAAACGGTATATATGAAAAAGAACGGAAACTTATTGAACAGAGAACCACCCCCAATTGCACACTCGAGTTTGATGGATTTATTACCATAGACCCTGTTAAATGATACGGTTCGCTTTCGGTCCATCCTTCCCCGTAAAAGGCATGAGGCCACCTAGTAGATTGTAAATAGTCATATGGTTAGAAATTTTAGAGCCTGCGTAGAAAATAATTTTGCATGTGTGATACAGTTTTTACTTTCAGTCGGTAACACGGTTGACAATGGGAGCCCACGTGCTCCCGAAACGCTGCGTTCCGCATAATTAATTAATTTGTGTGAGTGGAGTTTACTGCTATACCTGTGAATTGTACATCCACACAGTCCTTGCAATCGTCATTCCATGAAATCGACTTTATCTAAAAGATAATTTTATGGCATTAATATTTGAATATGATTTTGGTCATGTAGCTGTTGGAGGTCCACTTTTTACATACTCTTCGCAGTAAATCAGACTGTATTTCGGCAATAACACGTACAATGTTGGCTTCCAAATGTTCAATTGTTTCTGGTTTATCGGCGACTTTATGTATCCTCAGAAAAATAATCTAATGATGTCAAATCCTACAAACGAGGTGGCCAGTTAACAGGTCCATTTCGTGAAATTAATCGTTCGTCAAACGTTTTTTGCAGTAAACTAAATGTATTGCGCGCTGTGTAGCATGTGATGCCGCCCTGGTGAAACTACGTTTGCAACATTAATGTTTTCCACATTGAGACACAAAAGAGTTAGTTATCATGTCGCTGTACCGTTCACAGTACCGTTCTAACTGTAACGATCTGAGCACCATTATTTTTAAAAACATGGAACAATGATTCCACCGGCCCACAAAACGAATGTAATAGTTCGGCAATGGCTTGTGGATTATCATTGCTCCAAATGCGGCAATTATACTTATTGACATAACATGCCCTTGGCCCAAACGATGGTTGTGTGGTTTCAATTCATGTACAAGCTGAATGTTGTATGCACGTAAAACAAAATCTTTACGCAAAATTTTCCATAAAATGGATGAAAACAAGTTTAATTGTTGACTACTATGGCGAATTGAAGCATTTGGATCATCATTAACACTACGCTACACACCATTAATCGCTTGTTGTGTCCGCACTGTACGATGTTTTATGAGATGCGTATTATCATTTAGAGTTAACGTTTTGTGAAAACGATCCATAGTTTCTCGAATTAATCACTCTGATGGACGAGTATGAACACCATAAAATGCACGTAATGCCCGATAAGTTGCTCGAATTGAATCGTGTTTTTCAAAATAAATTTGAACAATTTGCAAACGTTGTTCCGAGTTGAGTCTATTCATGATGAATTGCTAAACCAAACTAACCTAAAAACAACCGAGAACTGTCAAATCGCCTATCACAAAAAATGATGTTGTTAATTTAAAGTTCTCTGCCTCTAAAAATTTGGCCAGTTTGAAATCGTTTTATTACGAACAGATTGTATGGATAACTTTTTATAGAAAATAGTACGTCAATTAGATTTTCTAAATAATTGTAAATAGAGAAAGATTTTCAAGTAATTTTACTTCATTCTCTTCAAATAGAGTAGTTCTAGAGTACCTATTGACCATTATTGTTTGCAAAAGCTTGTAGCGCTTAAGATATTGAGTTGACTAAATACAAATTCTAGAACAGTTTTATATCCTTGCTCACTAATTGTTAGACACAAGCTTATTGTATGTACTTCAGCGATATTCATAAATTCCTTCTACAATACGTGTATTTGGTACAAAGCATATTAAGTAGTACTAGTCAGGTTAAACCAAATAAATTGTTTATATGATATGATAATTGTAACGATGTATAATAATAAATAAACTAATTTAATAGAAAATAGATGGTCTTTATTTTTCGACTTTACAGATGAAATACACATCACGTTATTTATAAATAATTTATTCATTAAATTCCTATCAGTTAGGTACATTTTTAAATAATCTCTGCAATACTGATAAATGTTCCATTCATCTCACTTGTTCCACTTAAATACGTCAATAAATAATCATCAAACACACAAGATCTTTACACTTAATACAAGGAAACTCCTTCATCATAATCACCCAGCGAAAAGGTAACTGGTCTTTAAAAGCTTTCTTTACGTTCTAGTTCCTATTTACGTTTTAAATGGCTTGTTTGTAAATTCAGCGAATAAGAGATATAAAATGCGATACTTAAAACGCATCACTAAAAGATATGGAGTATAAAGAAATAAAATGATAAATGAATATGCTCAATAAAACATCTAAAACCTTATTAACACGATAGTAAACGAATAAAACACAAAGATGTACAATAATAAATAACGAAGCCCATATAAATGCAGGTATGCTGATTACTAAGGACGTGCCGAATTTAAGTATGACTCGGATACTGCATCGCCAATATGTCGATACACTGAATAGATGGCCAAGATATTCGTATATTATTTCTATACACATGAAGAAACTTGCATGTATAATGCATCCAATATGAAAACATGATATTACGTCGGAAAGTAAAAATCATTGGAGGGTAAACATTCAACCAATAATACGCTTGGTTATACAGCTGGCATCGTCCTTGGATAGAACGTTATCAGTCCATAAGCATCGTTTATTTTACGTGGTCACTGAAAAGAGTTTTGAAGCATAATTACTTGTATTACTGCTATTTTGTAGCTGTAGGGTATCAAAAATTTTATTCGTTTATGTACAAGTTTAGGCAACACACGAAACTGATAAAATTTATAATAATATACCCTCATGTTAGATGCACTCTACGTTAATACCTATGCGATCTAGATACTTTTCCCATATCTGTCGAATATTATTACGATAAGGCAGACAGCGCCAGTTGTAGCTATTTAGCAGCTTCGAGTAAAAATAATATTTGGATGGATGTTGTTCTAACTGGTGCCAATCTGATACTTTTTTAGCCGCTAACCGCCCTTAATATTGCCTCTCACTAGATTAGGCCCTGAATGCAGCGTTTGAGTCATACTTAAATTCCACACGTCTTTGTCGATTACTGAACAAAAAGAACTATTCTAAAAATTAGTTTTAAAGCAATGAATAGTG
The DNA here is from genome assembly GCA_023509865.1 of Trypoxylus dichotomus. Classification (NCBI taxonomy): domain Eukaryota; kingdom Metazoa; phylum Arthropoda; class Insecta; order Coleoptera; family Scarabaeidae; genus Trypoxylus; species Trypoxylus dichotomus. The sequence goes on along the minus strand of CM042082.1, from coordinate 19,877,689 downwards.
CGCATGTTAACGAGAATCTCATGATATTAGATTGGTTAGCGGAACATTGAAAATGGCACCCACATTCGAATTTGGTGTTATTGTTTTACAAATGTTACCGAGCTTGGAGAATATATTATAATGCCGAACCTTGGCGGCTATTTCACTTAATATTTTAGGAATTACTCCTTTAATAAAGCATATAAAGTACATCAAACAACTGCAACTAAATCACGCTTTAAAAATTAATTCATATTTCTCCATATTTCGTTTATGTACAGTTAGTATCACAACAGTAATATATAATATTGTAACATGCAATATTTGGTACAAGTCAGAATCTTTAAGCTTGGTAAGAAGTCCTAATGATATTTTACGTCAAAATCAGGTAAGAAGGAACTAAGAACTTGAAACGAACAAAATATTGGAAATATTGGATGGCAAGCTCCAGAAATCAATAAATGTTGGTCTAATGTAACTATTAAAATTATACGCGCTAAGTAAGATTGTTATTATACCTGATGTAGATTCCAATCTAACCTAGCTTTCCTATAAGCTTAGAATTCACCGGAAATCAATTCTAAGGCATTTACGGTTGCCTTGGAAGACAAAGCTATCTTACGAATGTGTAAGCTATGTATTTACAGTAGTTTCAAATTCCTAGTAAGAAAATAAAATTATTATTACTATTATTAGGCGATTATTTCAAGAAGTTTCATTGTATTCCCTAATATAATTACAAGATTAAAGTAATGCTACGCAAAAAGACGATATATACTTAATGGGAGGTAAAAATAATATCACAATAATAATGATAATTAATAGTAAGAAACGTAGAACGCTAAAGAAATAATTTTACGGAAATAAAGTACGTACAACGTAGTGACAACTAAAATAATTGTTGAGTAATTATTCACAACGTTGGCTACAGTTAGGTGTACAGCTTAACGGTGTTAACATAGGATTTCTTAAACATGTCGGTATTTTTTTTTTCAATAATATGTGAAATAGTAACAATTTTGTCTTGCATCATTTGCTCTAGTAGTATAAAACAAGTTTCAATCTTCTAGAAAATAATTAACGCTTCTTTCCCAGACATTTATTAGTTGTTAGAATGAAATAAAATTTGTTGTGTCTTACTGTGATTGTATTTCTTTACGTAGTCTGCCTGCTTCGTGTTCAATTGCTATCAAGTTATAATAGTAGGGATAAAATTACTGCAACAGTTGATAAAACCAACTTCAGTTATCTCTGTATAACCGACAGAAGCAAACGTTTTTCAGTAATGTGTGTGTGTAACAGTGCAAAGGGTTTTGAAACAATCTTCATACATTCGTCGGTTGGAACTGAAAAAAAAACTGGTTTTAACTGCCTGACACACAGAGAAGGCCGATTAAATTTCGCAAGACAACACATTCAATGGAGTGAAGACTAGAAGCAAGTCGCTTTATAGGATAAGCGATTTAGTCTCGGTGGACCTGATGGATTTCAATATTACTGGCACGACTTGAGGAAAGAACCCAAGGTGATATCGCGGAGACCTCAAGGCGCTTATTCAGGGGCAGTGAAAATCATTTTCATCGAAGGTTCCTAATATATACCTAGAAATAATCGAAAACATAAAAGGCGTAATCCAGAATCAAATGGGCATGGACGACTTTATTTTGCAACAAGATAATGCTCTTGCGGATAATACTAGGGTAGTGAAACAATCATTAGAACCAGATGAAATAACTTTATTGTGTAATATCATGGCCACTGTTGTCTCCGGACCACAACATAACAGAAAATGTACGGGGATGGTTTTCCCGAAGGATTTATAGTGGTGGGAAGCAATTTGCAAATAAGGGACAGTTGAAAGTGGCCATTCGGGAAGCATGGAAAGGACTTCCGTTGGTGTGCATTCAAAATTTATATAATTCATTGCCAAAGAATGTTAGAGGTAATAAGTAAGAACGATGGCAATACCCATTATTAAATAGTTTTTACCAATAATTTTGTTTTATTTTATTACGTTTAATCAAATGTCGTCCCAGTTTTCAAAGTAACATCTATTAGTGAAGTTAAATTTTCTTACTCTTATTTGGAATACTTGACTTACAGTAGATTATCTGCATAAAACACAAAAATTAAAAAGTATTCTTTTAACAATGTTATAGATATGAATACGTACGCTTCCACGGCCAGAGTCAGTAATAAACGAACTACTTCCGAAATTGAACCGTGCCATGATGAGATATATAGAAAGGAGAAAGAAATAAAAATAAAAAAAGAGAAAAAAAAAATTGGGGGCGGGAGTGTGAAGAAGAGAGAAAGATGAAAAGAGTAAGAGAAAGAAAGACAGAAAAAAAAAATGGGCAAAAAGAGAAAGAAAGAGAGGAGATCCCACCTTTCTCTTTCTTTTCCCCGTTTTCTCTCTATTTTTTTATTTTTATTTCTTTCTCCTCTTACTCTTATTGCATTTCTATATATCTCATCATGATACGGTCCAATTCCGGAAATAGTTCGTTTATTAGTTATAGATATTGCGTTTGATATCATGGAGTGTATTTCTCTTATTTTTTTTTCGTAGTTTATAGTCGAATTTCCGGACGTTACTCGATATCATTAAAACCTAATTGCTCCCAACGTCGGTAATAATTAGAACTAGCTAAGAAAATTCTTAAGTTTTTAGTATATTCCAAAATTGACACTTTTCACTACTTTCGTGGCCCATCCTGTGGGCTAAATAATAATGCTTCATAACGAACTGTTTCTGACAAACTTCACATGTAAAACTGGTTTGTTTTTCGTGGGTTTTTTTATGTTTTAAGAGGTTATCGTTTCGCGAAAAAGATTTTTCGCAGATATTACATGTGAAGTTTTTCTGACCAGTGTGAGATGTTAAATGCCTCATTAAATGTTCCTTTCTCATAAACGACTTCTTGCAGTTCTCACAACCGAACGGTCTGAAGCCTGTGTGAAGTTTTACATGCTGATACAGATGCTCTCTTCGTTTGAACACTTTAGGGCACAGTTCGCAAGCGAATGATTTCACTGGTTCGTTTTTGATTGATGATATATCAACAGTCTGAATATCACTATTTCTATTACCATTTAAGATATTTTGTTTGTTATCTTGAGGTAACTGTTGTATACTTTGTATTAATTTTTCACTCTGTTCAACTATATTTTGAGTTACTGTATTAGAATTGGTCTGCGTCAAATTATTACTGGTCATATTTGCTGTAGTGGTCACTAAGTTCCAATTCGAAGATTGATTAAACATAGTTTGATTGTTTGTTCCTACTAAATTACTATTATTTATTAAATTCAAGCTGTTATTGGTAGGCGTAGTGAAGTTCCAATTGGTCGTAGTGTTATTTGTCTGACTTATAGTACTATTACTGGTAACGTTAACGTTTTGTACAGAATTATAGTTTGTATTAAAATTATTATGAGTATTGTTATTGATTGGTATATTTACATTTGACATTGGATTGATAACTACAGCTGAACCACCACCCCCATTTTTTAACGGATCTTCTATTTTTATGGCATATGCAAATTTATTAGGCTGCGTACTCTTAATATGTGGTAATTTATCATACCTGTCCTGTGTTTGGCGTTTTAAATCAACATCTGGTTCATGCTTTTCAGGCCTAAACTTCTTATTGCTTTTACAAATCTGCTTTACCGATGGTTTTTGCGGTTGATTTTGAACAAAGATGCTTTCTAAATCAATCAGCGGAGTTATATTAATAATTTCCCCATTTGAACTTACAGATATATTATTTATTTGCTCATTCTTTGGTATATTCTGTACGATTCCTTTTAAAGCTGCGAAGTTTATGGTACTTAAATTATAAGCAAGGGGTTTACTATCATTTTTTAAAGCCTTGTCATTTTGGGGCTGCGCATACACTCCTTCATTATCTTCAGTGTTATTTGATATGTTGTTGCTATTCGGTATTGCAATAAATTCAAACTGTTGTGCTTGTTTTTGTGTTAGCTCCTTGTGTTGTGTTTTAGTTGAAGTTGTATCTTTAATATATACCTTTAAATAGAAACATCATTCAGTATGCTATAATTAACATATTATATAAAATATACCTTTCCCGACTTTTTAAAATCTTCTGTATACCTGAAATTATTAAAGTAACTTGATAACATTGTTTCCGAACTAACACATTCATTTCTAAAAGTGAAACACTCTTCCAAAGTACGTAAGCACTGAGAGCAGACTACTTTAGGCAAAAAATCGTTTTCACAAACCTAAAATCGAACTTCAAAGGGATCGTTTTCCTAAGAATTTGTATCAACTCACCTTAAGTGATAAGCAACTTTGAATCTTATTCTGTAATTGTATTTTCCTACCTTCCTCTTGGAAGATATGTGTTTTCTCTTTCTGTTGATTACTAGCGCATAATCTACACAGTTCATAGAAGTTTACTCTCTTATAGCCGCTCATTTTTCTCGTAAATAGCTGCTCTCAAACATGCTACCTTTTTTTGACGTCAAACATCGTTGACAGTTTAAATTGCCGGCGTTAATTATTTATGTCAAGAAAACGAATATATTTTCTTATGGATAATCTCCATTAAAATACCTATCTATACTTATTGGATACCTGTAAAAATACCTGCAATATAACACACCGTTTGCATCTTTTAAACATTGTTATTGGCTTCACAAGCTGCTTGGTACTTTTGGTGATTTGTTAAAATCGCTTAAGTCGCCTTATATAATTTTTTCATGGTTTATGTATAAACTGTACCAATAATTGATCATGTAAATTCACATTTAATTATTGTATAAATTTAGAATACTATTTTTTAAAATTATTTGTAATATTTTGTTACTGTACATTTTTTTGCCACACACAGTTGGCATTTCATAGTAATTTTTTCTGTACTTTTTCTGTCATTCTTTTGTCAACTAACTAACTAATCAATAATATTTACATTATTCACGTAGACTGATGTAGACCTTTAAACCTAAGTTTTAACGACATAAAGAGTCTACACCCGAACATTTTTAATATTAGTATGTAGGATTAAATATTAAATATGTAGTGCCGTTGTTGCTATGTTTAGGATGTAGTGATTCATAGTTTAATTGTTGCTCTATGGAAATAGATAAAAGGCCACCAACAATGGAACAAATCGATCACAATAAGCCGCAAATGTGGACAAGTAATTTTTCGAGTCATGTGAACTTGGAAGATATAAAGATGGATACGAATTTTGCAATGCTCTTATGTAGCTTGATTTTTGCAATATCTTGGGTAATTTATATAACGTATTACAATTCGAGACTGGTTGGTTATATTATTACAAAAATTGTTAATAGATTATTTATAAGGGACGGTTATTTTAAAATAGGTATGTAGCAAGAACTAAAGACTTTTTGTATAGCAACAATATAAAATTTTATGCAGGTTCTTTTACCTTAAATGCACTATCGGGTAAAGTAATGTTTCGGGATGTGGCTTATATAACAAATGATTATAGCCTACGAATTCAAGATGGTTATTTAATATTTAGGTGGTGGCGGTCTTATGTACCTAAAGATGTTAGCGAAGGTAGAGGCAATGATAAAGTATAATTAATCCAGAAACTCTAATTTGAATTTTTAGATCTGTCGCATTCTGATACCAGGCTATCAGTTGTGTTAAACGGATTTGAATTACATGTTTACAATAGGTCTGCAATGTACTTTAATCTTGTTCATGTGTTTGGTTTGGATCCAAGTATACTTCCAGATGATGCAGGAAGTCCCGGAAGCAATGATACAAATAATTTACCAACTGATACAAGGTTTTTAATCTAGTGGTAAATCAGTGATAAATATTTCTAAACTAATTATTTTTAGCACGCAAGTAGTTACAGGTGAGACTAACACGAGGAGGCAGAGATCGGAGGCTACAATGGCTAGAACTTGGCGAGATTTGATCCCAGTTATAAAAATGGATCTTTCATCAGTAAGTGTAAAATACTTCCAAGTATTTTGGTCCTTTAAGTTTTAAGTATAGATAATAGATACGGCTTTTAATAGCTTTGAAAATATTGATTCACTTATCTTGTTAGTTTGGATATTTAGTAACTAGTGAATAATGAAATTGTTTATTATCTCCAGTGTCGTTTGGTATTTGGAAATAGACTAGTGCCGACAACTCTTAGTGTAACAATTGAAGAATCACATTTTGTTTACTCCACTAAGCCTGCTGTTTGTGAATTGGACAGATTTATGCATTTCACTAAGTGCAAGGCTGAAAATGCAAGAGTGATGCTGGTACCTAGTCCAAAATATACAGGTATTTTTTTTAAGTTTCTGTGTTAATAATATTTGTGATAACTAGGAATGGCACTCACAGGTATATGATGTCTACTTCAGGGAGAGATCCGTTTACAAAACATATCACACTCTCTGATTGGTTATTGTTCATATTGAGAGTTGAAATGAAAGTAAATCATTAATAACTCAGGTTATAATAATTGTCTGTCATTGTAAATCCATTTCAACATTGAAAACGACGTTCAATATCTACTGATGTAAAAGGGGCATATTTGAAGTACATAAAGGTTTTTAGTGACTACACATTTATCCCCAGTTTGGAAAAATCTTTTTCATTGCTAGTACGAAATCCGAGAATATACAGACAGGGACACCATTATTAGGCACCCCCAATTTTTTCAATTATCTTTAAGATAAACAATGTAAAGCTAATATTTATTACTGAAAACTAGAAATTCAATATTTGGTTGGCCCCTCGCGGGCTTTTGTGACAGCTTCAATCCTTTTAGGTAAACTGGCTATTAAGATATGGCAGGTTTAAGTTGGAATGTCCTCCCGTACTCTTTCCTTTTATTGCTTTTAATTCTTGTTTGGATTTGCATTTGTGTTCGCACACTTTTCGCTTAATAATAGCCCACTCAAATGCTCGATCGGATTTAGATCCGGGCTTTGGGGTGGCCATTCCAAGATGTCAATGTTCGTTTCCCGGAACCATGCTAAACTTGCAGCCGCAATGTGGCATGGTGCGTTATCTTGTTCAACCAAAACTTCGTCAGTATTCATTCCGAATAATTTTTCAATTGAGGGCAGTAAAACTTTATTCTAACATCCTGGCGTAGGTCCTCGATTTCATTCTACCAATGCAGACGAATATTTCTCCAACCCCTGTCGATGTCATACACCCGCATATCATTACATTACCGCCACCATGCTTGATGGTAGGCACCACACAATCGGCATGGTATACTTCATCAGGCCTCCGACGCACTAGCACCGCACTAGGTGTAACGAAAATCTGTAATAAACCTATCCGGTTAATTCTTTCAACTCTCGATTTTTTTTAACACAATTCGTTTATATTTCTATAAAATAGTTACCTTGCACTGAATATAAAACGATTAATTATATTTACCTCTATATATCTCATCTGCCAGTCCTTCTCTGACCACGATTTGTGTTTATGGGCCCATGTTAATCGTTTATTTTTATTTACATCCGACAGCCACGGTTTCTTTCTAGCTTTTCTCGATGATAGACCGACTTCCCCAAGACGTCCACTTACTCTTTTAGGCGATAAATTAACGTTGAGTTGTCGATTTAATGCGCCAGCCAAATTTGTTGCCATTTGACGTCGATTTTCTAGAGAGTGTCGTTGTAACCACAGGTCCTCCCTTTCTGTCGTTTTACGTTTCGGACCTCTTCCCGGTTTTGATTTAGTATTCCCTGTTTCTTGGTAACGCTTTAGAGTTGTTTGTACGGCGCACCGTGAATATATTACCTTTTTTGACTAATCATCACTTGGAATAATCCCTCGGTATGTAGTCTAATAATTTGCGCACGTTGAAACACAGAAAGTTCTTTAGATTTCGGCATTTTCAGTTACATACACATAATAGTTTAAAATAAAAATACTGATGTTCACCGGTCACGTTACCGAACTATACTAAGTGTAAAATACAATTAGTTCCGCGAATACAACAATAAATGGATTAACAACGGTATTTCTCCCATTAACCCTTCTACTTATACTATGGGTATTTCTAAGAAGCGGCAGGTAAAGACTATTTATCTATTAATACCGCTATATTAAAACATCTAAAGGGTGCCTCATATTTATGATCCTGGGTGTATAATAATCATGGCGTTAGTTGTATAATATTGTGGGTTGGTCAGAGTAACTTCTAAATGACGGATAGCTAAAGGTATTCTGAAATAATGTGCATGAATATTTAAATCTACCCGAATAGTAGGGTCCATAAATGTTTGTTGAGCTTCAAACATAGAAACAGCATAATTTGTATTTAGTAGCTGTATTATAGTTTTATCGCCGTCAAAATGAATGTAATAATAGGATGCTGCTTTTATCAACGTACACCAGCGCGTGACAACAGCTTCTAGTGGTAGTGGCACATATGGCAGTTTTTCACGAAATAAACTCTTATGTGCATATATTCTTCACAAAAACTTTCTTGACAGACGATATCAATTTATCTGCATTCGAGAAGGTTTTACTGACTTCCTCTGATATTTGATGAAGAGCATGTGCTAAACATCGCGATCTCAAACATGTAGTTGCGTTGTGGGTATATAGATTCTGCAGTAGTTGTTTCAACTCTGTTAGATGCAGGTAGATGTGTAAATATTGCCGTGTCCCTGTCTATCACTCCAACTAAAAAAATTATAATCTTGCGTCTTTTAACATCAGTAGTTTTCCCCGCCGAGATTCAAATATTTTTATCGGTTACGTCATTGACGATTGAAGTTTTAATTTTATCGTACATCGGGGACAAATAATTCTTTCTCAAAATGGTGTCTCATCGGAGTTGAATATCGTAGAATTCTAACGTAGGCATATTTTGGACGCGAAAAACGCTGACGGAAGATATTTACACAATAGAACAGAAATAACCAATGAAAGTAATGAATAAATCGGTTCGTTACACAGAGTTTACGATTTAACTAAAATACTATCGGAGCAAAAGCTGCTCTTTCAATATCACCCACATTCGCCCCACGCATCGTGGTTTGGCTGGACTCCTCTTCAGTCCATATTCTTCCAGTGTCTTTCTTCTTAAAATTTGCTTCTTGGGTGCTTGAAGTCTTCGCCCTGGACTTCCTTGCTTCTTTTTCTTAGTATCTGATAGGTGACAGCTGCGTGATCACGGTCTTCTGTGCTGGATTCTCGGTGACAAGAGTTTCCTTAAAGAAATCCCTGTTGAACTTGTCTAGGAGCTCTTCCAGGTCTTCTCCGTGTGTTCCCAAATTTGCGATATGAAGGTTGTCTTTTAAGTTTTGGATATATAGCTGCAATAATACAGTAGATAGCTTTTAAATACTTTATTGTTTTTCGAAGTATTCTTCACGATGATTAATGGACTTTTGCATGCGCTCGTACTAACTCCGGAAACAGAATTGCGTTTTTAAAGGCATCGACTGCTTCGTTTGACGACTGGAACCTTTGACCATGTAGATCATTCTTGATTTTCGAAAAGGTAAAGAAAGCGTTCAGACTTAGTTCCGGACTGTATGGAAGATGGTCTCGACGTTTTGTTGCGTTAAAAATTCAATTATCTTGCGTGCTGTGTGCGAACTAGCATTGTCTTGGTGGAGAATGATTCGTCGTTCGGGGTTAGTGTTTCAAAGCTCAGCGATTACTTGCGGCAAACAAATGGTTGTATACCAATCGGCAGTAACAGTTCTTTGATTTTCTAGAGGAATTGTTGCTACATGATCTGCTTTCGAGACAAATGTCGCGACCATCTTTTTGGAGACACTTCAAGAACTGATGAACTTTGTCGGCTTTTCTTCACCTTGGAACACCCAAACATGACTAGCGTTTATTTTCTACCTCGTATGACTAAATCCAACATTAATCGCCACTGACGATATAGTACAAGTTTTTAGAGTTTCCGGCGTTGAAACGGTCTAGAGTTTTTTGACACCAATTCACCCTAGCTGCTTTAAGTTGATCGGTCAACAGATGCGGTATCCAACGGGAAACTATTTTTTTATACACAAGTCTTCATGCAACATTTTTTGAATTGAGGTTTTTAAAATCTTCAATGATACCTTAATCTCGCGGTATGTCACATGTTGATCTTTTTGACTGACGTTTTTAGTGCATCTGCTCTTGCATCGTTGCTAAGACGAATTCTCCATACCAACAAGACTTTGTTGACGATGTGGTGCTTCATTGTGGTTGAGATAACTGTCTTCGAAAATTATTGCGCGACAATGTTTTCAATTTAATTCCATTTTTCAACTCAGTTGTCAACTTTGACAGTTCGTTGTATCTGCTACATTTGGATGCAACTAAAGAGGTTAATTTTAATACTGAAATTTCATTAGTGGCGTGGTCTATGTTTCAGTATCCAAAACTTAAAAAACATCCTCCATATCACCTGAACTCTGAAAAGTGCTGTCACCGTATTTAAAATTTGTTGAGAGCGTCAAATGAAAAAGCATATAGTTTATATGTCTCTACTAATAATTACCTGTATTTTATGTATGCTTATGTCATCTTTCCCATATTGCATAGCGAAACCGAATGAGTGTACATTATTCAAATATTGTTTCCTGGAACTCTTATCGGTTAAGAACGAAAAATTGGGATGCAATCAAGCAATCAATATTTCTTTTGGTCGTCTAACGAATTACCAAAAATCATCAACGAAAGTAGATGAAGGAAATGTTGCCACTAAAAAAATATTAATCACATATACCAATGTTGACCAGATAATGTCACAATTGAAAAAGTACGTCAAATCACAATTCAGTGACGAATTGCGAAAACAAATTTACTGCATGGTCATCTATCATACTTTAGGCCTTCATGGAAATACATTAAGTCTAAAACAAATCAAATTTATTCTTGAATCGGAATTAGCTGTAGGCGATAAAACTTTAAGGGAACATAATGAGGTATTGGGAGTCAACTTGGCGTATCGCTACGTTAAAAGTATTATTGGAAATTATACAATTACAATTAAAGATATTCTAGAAATACATAAGCGGATTATAGGACACGTAAATCCCTTAAAAGCAGGATTGCTAAGGAATAAAACTATGTTAGAAGCATTACAAGAATACATTTGGTGGATCAATTCAAAACACAAGACTAGTCTTCACCCAATATCCTTTATTTCATTGCTATACCTGAAATTTATGCAGTTACAGCCTTTTGAAGAAGGCAACGATTTCACGGGAATGTTGCTTATGAATCTAGTTTTGTTACAAAAAGGATATCCTCTAATTTTAGTGGATAGAAACGATCGGAAAATGTATTTCGATAACTTAGATAGGGGTTTGAAAGGCGATCTCGTTTCATTCATCAAATTTTTAACGTTTTGTATGGATAAGACAATCAGCCTGTATTTAAGTTTGAAAATAGAACTAAATAATGAAATAGAATTATTTTAATTTTCTATTTGCATTGTAAATAATTGTTTTAAATGTATGGCATTAAAGCAGCTTTATTAGCATTTGTTCATTTAGTATTTTATTTTTCAGGTATGTTAGACGAGCCCCCGCGCTACATGGGAGAGGGGTTTGTTCTAATGTCTACAAACGATTTGGAGTTGTACTTTTATATGGACGAAGCAGGTATAATTTAATATTTCGTTTTCTGGTGTGCATATTGCTGTAATATTTTTTTTAATTAGGTTTGGTGCGAGAAGGACCAGTTTCTATTAAATTAGCGAATGGAGATACGGTGGAACCTAGTCCTCCGCAGTGGGGTATTGATATTAAATGCGGCAAAGGTAATTAGTAAGTGCAATAAAATAAAAAGGACTTGCAGTAGTTGAAGTTTCAACAGCACTAGCTTTGATATATACAGGATGTCTGTGAAATAAAATAGAAGAGTACGGAAAATAAAAAGGTGTAATTATATAGAACATAAATCCAAAAAAATTTAAGTCCATTACGACGCGAACTTCAAAATTTAGAAAAAGCCTAGGAATTTTGTATTACGTGCCACCTATGGATGCAGAATGTATGTACATATAAAGTGAAACCCTGATTATTCGAAGTAACGTGGAGACCACCTGACTCGGATAACAAAAAACTATTTATAACACATGGGCTGAAAAGTCCCGGGCCTAACACATAGATGACACTAGTTTTATTGCAGTTACCTTTCTCTCAGTTAGTACTAACCTTCAAAACATAGCTGTTAAAATTTCATGATATTCTATTCATTAGTTTGTGAGTTATTATACTAAGAGTCACGCTACTTTTGTTATTTTCAAAACAATGGATCAAAAACAATTTCGTGTTTTAATTTTACACTGCTTCTTGATGGGAAAAATACCGTTCAAGCGAAGCAATGGCTTGAAAAGTGCTATGGGGACTCCGCTCCATGAGAAACATCAATAAAACGTTGGTTTGCTGACTTCAAACGTGGTCGTAGAGACACCGATGATCCAGAACGCAGTGGGCGTCCAAATGAGGCGGTATCACCAGAAAACCTAAAAAAAATCCACAAAATCGTTTTGAATGATCAAAAAGTGAAGTTGCGTGAGTTAGCTGACATCGTAAAGATATCAAAAGAACGTATTGGCTTTATATTGCATGAGCATTTGACTATGAGAAAGCTATGTTCAAAGTGGGTGCCGCGTTTGCTCACTGTTGACCAAAACCAAGAACGTGTTGATGATTCTGAGCAGTATTTGGCCATGTTTAAACGTAACAAACCGGAATTTTTGCGTCGATATGTGACAATGGATGAAACATGGATCCATCACTTCACTCCGGAATCAAAACGATCGTCATCTGAGTGGCCAGCAACTGGTGAACCTCGTGCAAAGCGCCCGAAAGCACAACAATCGGCTGGAAAGGTTATGGCCTCGGTGTTTTGGGATGTGCGTGGTGTAATATTCATCGACTATCTTGAGAAAGGAAATACCATCAACAGTGAATATTATATAGCGTTATTGGAGCGTTTGATGGCCGAAATTGCAAAGAAACGACCGCATATGGCAAAGAAAAAAAATGTTTCATCAAGACAACGCACCGTGTCACAAGTCAATCAAAACAATGGCAAAACTACATGAATTGAACTTCGAATTGCTCCCACATCCAACGTATTCGCCAGATTTGGTTCCCAGCGACTACTGGCTGTTCGCAGACCTCAAAAAACTGCTCGCCTGTAAGAAATTTCGCACGAATGAAGAGGTTATCGCTGAAACTGAGGCCTATTTTGAGGCAAAACATAAATCGTTCTACAAAAGTGGTATTGAAATGTTAGAGCGGCGCTGGAATGATTGCGTTGCTCTTGATGGAGATTACGTTGATGAATAAAGGTAATTTTGAACCAAATAAACCTTGGTTTCTTTGTTAGGCCCGGGACTTTTCAGCCCATGTGTTATATTTTCAAATTAAGAATACATATTTCTATTATACGATTTTTATATACTTTAAACGATTTATTAACCTTTTAAACACATTGCATTATGTATATGCATGTATGTACATTACAAAACAGCAAAGTAACTGTCTATCAGCGTCTGTTTCATATTTGATCTTCTTTTTCTTGTCGCGATGTTTCTCCATCGATTAAGAAGCAGTAGATCCGCTGAGGTTGCGTCTGATTTTTGTTCGAGATAGAGCAATGCTTTTTGTAGGGCAGCAAAACCTTGTGGGTGAGAAATAAGCTGTTTATTAATCATTCACGCTTATCCCCCTTATCTAAATTTGTGGTTCCCTGGAAAGCAGTTGTTAATTCTTCAATACTGGGTAGCTCTCCTAAGTCATTCGCTGAAAGCCATTGTGCAACATCTTGTGTTGTGACGTCTTCACAACCGTCAGCGGAAAGTTTCTCCGCACATGCCGTTAACTGTCGTACACCGTAGCGTTCTTTCTAGCGGTCAAGCCACTCAGAACTGGCAGTAAACTGATCTGCCTCTGTGAATTGCCTACTAGTCAAATATTGCCTTCTGTTGTAAAATAGGATCACCCGAAAGTGGCATACCTTATATTTCGTTAATCTGTTCATATTTGTCAGATTTCATTGATTTTCTCCCTGAGGTATAAGAGGCATGGTTCATACACCACTGCTCAATTTTAGTTCCATTCCTTTTCCAATCTCCGACTGTCACTTCACCTACTCGATTATCTCGGGCTCCAGCTTTAATTGTTTCACCTGTTTCTACTCTTTTCATGGCTTTTAATTTACCTTTAATTGATATAACAACTTTTTTTCGCTTCTTTTGTTCCATAATACCGCAAACGTCACACAATATAATGTACATGTAGTTTGCGATAAACACAATAAAACACCACCTATTAAAAGAGTCTAGATATATACCTAAAGGGGGAATTATCGTCAAACGTGCGAGTCGGGTCAGGCGTTCCCCGATGATTTTAAGTGAAACATTCTACAAGCTCGGTTAATACGGAGAACTGACACCTGTACCTATCAAATAATCATAATGTCTGGTGGGCTCGGTTAATGCGGACCTCGTACAATCACGACTCGGATAATTGGTGTTTCACTGTAATACATCCATCCAACCAAACTCGCATACATACAGACAGACCGGATGCACTGCAATGACAGACAGACTGACACAGATGCCGATGTTATAGAAACTAAGATAATACTGTCTACCTTTCAAACGGCATGTTACGAGTTCAATAACATGCTTACATACTATTCGTCAAATGGATCTTTAGACGCACGTCATCAAATATACGTCATCAGACACATGTGTGTTCCGCGCGTTCTTTGCTTATGCCATCAAACAATGATGTGCGTCTAAAGATTCATTTGACAAGTACGTGAATATCTCGGCTGTGAATAATAAAGAAATTTTTATTTTAAATATATTTATCATTTTCTCGTCTCTGCGAAGGCATTTACTCAAAATATTTCCTAATAAAGCAGATCTTTCGGTCTTTTTATACTATTTTACTTTATTTCGGATATCCTGTATATTGCAGTTCAATGAACCAAAATGGAAGAAATAAGTCGAATCATAACTTAAGTAATGTTTTAACTCAGTTAACTTTTGGATGAAACTCAAATATTTGAAATATAATGAATAGCTTGGTGGCGGTCTAGTGGTAAGAGAGCTTGGATCTGAATTTGACAACTCAGATGTGCGTTTGAAACCCATCTGCGCTAAATGTCGTCATACTTTTCAGAATTAGCCTTTTCTATTCCATTCTGTAGTCTTTTACGATTACAAAACACTTTTCTGCCTATGAGATTGCTATGGGTTTATTTTTTATATGTAACGAGCTCCTCCTCGAGGTTGGAGCCTATTAGTCATAATCGTAGAAACCTTAAGGTGTAGATACTTTGTGTAAAGTGTTTCATGGATTTGTTATTTTACCTTTTCGTCGTAAAGATTAAAGCAAACTGCGAATGTTGACTTAGGAGCATACCGGACTCGCCAAAAATATACTGCTACTATATCCTCGTGAGCGTGATTCTAATGCATGACAGCTGATGTTACCACAGGCAGATACCAACCATCTTATTACTACACCACCAAGTCATTCGTTAATCTTAAAACAAGTATTTGTTAAAAATATTAAAGCAGTTGCAATAGCAAAATTACATGGACAATACAACTTCTGACAAGATTCGGACAGCTAATTCATAAGATATTAGCAGTATAAAGTACTCCTTGTACACCTAGTATACAGAAATAATTTAAAACAATCTTATTTTATCATCTGTATGTATAACAATTTTATATTGTCAGAAAGATATATTTGACTATACAATTTAGTGCTCATTCCTGGGTTTCATCATTTTATTGTCGTAAATTCTCTATAATAGTGTGGTAGAAACGCTTGAATTATTTTTTACGATATTGTTTTCATTTTTGCAGGAACTGATTTTAGCTACGGTCCGTGGGCCGATCGTCAAAGAGAACACCTTTTCAAATACTTTTATCCTCAAGACTATCAACCGATGCAAGTCACTAAAATGCCAAAGCCGGGTGAAAAACGACAAATGCAATCTTTCGAAATTCGTTTACTAATGCAAAATAAGGCCACCGTCGATATTTTATTCTCAAAGAACAAGGAAACCAACGCAGTTCACATTAACGTAGGAGCGGGAAGTTATCTTGAGATTTCGATACCGTGGGTGACTACAGAAAAGGGGTACACGACAAAGATTAATGGCCAGCTACTGCATCTGGAAGCTACAACCAGTTTGCAATTCAGAGATCTTCTGGTTAGTGAAACCTTGGAATTCTCAGTGCTGTGCCATTATCCCCTCATCTGGAACGATCACCAGCTGTGGGAATTGAATTTAACTGGTTGCAAAGCAACCGTTAGCATAATATTTTGCCACAAATGGTTTTTTACTGGTAAGTACATCTTATAATCATGTAAGTAGATGTGCATGTTATTCACGGGATAGTGGCGGTGGAAGTTTTAGGATATTGAAACGGAACTAGTCAGAAGTGTATGCGCATATTTAGATATTAATTCTAATAGCAAATAGTATCTCTAAATTTAAAAGTGCATTTTATTGTCAAGGTAGGCACTTCTTGATTCTCTAAAAAAGAGAGTCAACGCATCGATGCAAATGACTTCAATATCGGTCTTTTCCTGAAGCTCTGGTGCTTGTTGTTAAATTCTACTTTATATACATGGATAAAGTGGGTCTTTTCATCAAAACCCGCGTTAAGGAGCATAAACGTTGTCTTAAGTTCGAGTACATATCATCGTCTGCGGTAGGCGAATATCACGGATGACAACTGAGAACCAGTTATCGTGAACAGCAATTAATACGGTATACAATGAACCTTCTTCCCAAATGATTTCGTTCCTTGTGTGGTTTACATCTCGAGTTACCGTGCCATTAGGATCTCCCGTTCTCCTTCTGTAATTTTTGGTAACAAAAGCAGCTGCACATTTTACGATATATAAATTACTTGTTTCATTTAGCTCAATTCGATGTAAAGAATGTGATATATATTATATGTAATTAAAATTGCGCCACCTCTGTATTGCCCGAATATTTCCTTGAAACCTTATAAATAAATTTCTTAAAGGTTACCTTGAACGATATTATATCGGTTTGATTAATTTCTTGTTCTTCCTGGAAGGGCTGTTGTAATCCGATAATTGTAGTGTAGATTTATGTACAATACTGTCCATATTAGTTCGGACCCCCAATAAAATGTTGTAAACTCTACTAAAAGATAATATAATTGCTTTTATATATAAATAACATTTATATTAGGTCCTTTATGAAGTTTATAGTTTATTGATTGTACAAGCAAACAATATGCAGTTTAATTAGTTCAATGCCCATTGTTGAATGCATTCAAAATAGAGATAATCCTGTCTCAGCCATTGTTAAATGTGGGTGGATCTATGCTGTACCCCTGACCTCCTTACAGTAAAACTACAGTGGCATTATACTTTTTATTTTTCGACATAGTCCTCCTCTACACTAACGCACTCCATTGGTGCTCTAACATCTCAACAACTTGCATCACTTCATAATTACTGAAAAGTTTTGTTCCACATAAGATTTCTTTTAATTTGGGGAGCAACCTGTAATCACTAGAGACCAGATCCGGCCTCTACTAATTCAAAGCCTGCTTGGTGTATCGCAACCATAGCAATACTAGATGAATGGCTGGACGCATTATGCTGATGGAACAGCGCACCGTGCCTTAACTTTCCTCGGCGTTTCTCTTTAATAGCCTCTGGCAATTTAGAAATTAATTGTGCGTAGTAGGTCCCTGTAATGCTCTGTCTCTTTTGCAAATAATCAGTCAGAATAATACTTTGAGCATCCCAGAACACTCTCTCAACTTTGCGCTTTGGTCTCGAGATCATAGTAGTGCACTCATGGCTCATCCATTGTCACATACCGACTAGGAAAGTTCTCTTTGTTTGCTTGATACCTTTCCAAAAGATGCTTACAAATCAACACCCGATTTCTTTTTTGATCAACGGTTAACATTCGGGGCAGCCATCTTTTACTCATTTATTTCATAGCTAATTCTTTAGTCAGTATGTTTTGCATCACTTGACATAATAAGCCAGTATCTTCCAAACTGTCCCTGATGCGTACTTTCTAATGTTTCTGTCTGTTGTTACCGTTATGGGAGGACCAATGGCATGTTGATTTTCACAGAATGTTCTTTCGCATTTAAAATCTCGTCACCAGCGTTTGACTATATTATAAGAAACTGCAGACTCACCAATAGTTGTCTTAATGTCTTTATGAATTTGAATTGGCGTCATGCCCTTGTTTCGGAGCTAATTTCTACGACTATTTGTTATACAGGATCCATTTTTATGGACAATCACGACACACAATTCAAGAATTAGCCAAAGGACAACAGCACTTTGAGATACAAATTTGATATTATGTAGATACGATCTACAATCTATTTTCATTATTTTCCAGAAAATTCATAGTGGTGCGTTTTTAAATTCAGAGTATTTGCAAGAATTTTACATACTACTTGTGACAACACCTTATTTCCTTCTAGATTTAATTAACGATTGGTCGTCCAAACAAAGACCAGATCTATTACATTTCGTTCCATACACATGGCGTTTTGGACTAACACTTAAACACTGCGAGATTATAACATTAGCTAATCAGTATAATTGGGTGGACTGTAGCAGTGCTGGTCAGCGACTGGAGAATACTCAAATAGCTCTATGTGCGCATTTTTTGCATATGTCTTTCGACCTGCCATTCGATGAGTTTTTGCCGGAGACACTTCCGTTGAATTTCAGTATACAAGTACGTATTAGAATATTTTAGGTGTAAGAATCTCTCACGGGCAACAAATAAAAAAATATACATTTTAAGGGGGAAAGCGTCGATTTAAGTTTGTTCATACCCGATTTCCACACTAGTAAAGTGACAGTGACTTCGTTGGAAAAATTTGCTAAAATCAGATCAAAGGATGGGAGCACCACCACTAAAAAGACTGAAATTATACCAAAATGGAGAAGTGTGTGTTCATCCAGGTAAGATCATAAGTTTCTTAAATATTATTCAGTAATTCGCGGTCTTTGAAATTTCGAAAATTACATTTTTAATCACATCGAAAAAAATGCCTAGAAAACAATACTCAAAATAATCATTCACCGGAAAAACAATGTGGGGAGAGAAAACGCTGATACGCGGTCATTTTTTTGCCTACACGTCACCGTCATTAGCGTGGTTTCGGGTGTCATTCTCTACCTCCAGTTAAAAATTCCCTCTCGGCTTATATCACCGTACTTCTAAACGAACACCTGTACTTCAGTTCGTATAGTGTTGGCAGTGATTCATACTTCAAGATGTGCCAGAAAAGAAAGGTGCTGGAGCAACATTCCATAGGCGTGCATAATCTATATATATGAAATTGAAAAATACAAATTTAATATTGAGGAATTTGCTTGTTTATTCATTTCCTCGAGTTAACTTATTTTCTTTATTATATTATACAGTTACATAATTGTCACATACGTCACCAACAAAAATAATTACAATGAAAAAGTTCTCAACCACAAATGCAAGTGAAACAGTTTACTAATAGTTTAATTTGTAAACATCAATTCAAACAAGCTAATCAATTAAAAAAAAAGGGTAACATTACTATAACAGACCCACGTTCCATTTTTTAAACAATTTTCGAAAATCATTTTTTAAAACGATCGGCGACCATATCTTCATGATAGTCACCAATCTTCTTTGACTCAAATACGCTCAACCCTTCTAAAAAACCAGAATCACTATCAATATGCGCAATTACGAGTCTACACCCTTTCCGGGATGGAGCCTTCAAGCCATTGGAAAACCCCTCAAAATATGCCTGCCTTTTACTTTTTATGTTTAAATTCTACCACACTTTTTCAACTGTATGCCCTTCATTTAACCAAGTTTCATCGGCATAATTAATTTTTCGACCTTGTCTCCGATATTCTTTAATACCTTTCAAAAAATTTCTTCGCCATAAAATGATTTCTTCTTTTTGAATGAGGGTGCTTTTTCTATGTCCTTTTAGATACCTGAAATCCATTTCTTGTAATGCGCGTAGTAAAACATGCTTCGATATCGTCGTCGGCTTCAAGGGCTGCAGCAATTTTCTTCAAGTTTGGAATTTTCTAAAATAAAATGTATGTGTAACACGATGAATTGCACATTTCGTATCGTCGTCCAGTATAATTTTCTTTTTTCTTGTTGTGTCAGGTTTGGGTACATTTTTATTCTCACCCTTGCTTTCAATTACTCTATAAACACTTCGTTCACTAACCTTCCTCAAAAGAGTGCACAGTGTAATCACCTCACTAATTAATAATAAAATTTCTTCACGCGCACGAAGTCTTTTGATCACATTTCAAATCATTAGTTTTTCATCGGGAATCAAATTAGGACGAGATTGTTTGCTGGAACTGGAGCTATTAATATTCTCAGTTATTCCCATATATGAGTTTCATCACTTTAATAAATGAACTAAAATTGAAGTTCGGAATGCCAGTATATATACAACCCTGAATTACTTGCTACTCTTTAATTCCTTAATGAAACAGAAAACCTACAAGAGACGCGCATGATATTCTTATCTCTAATCGAATTATAACGGTATTTCAATTTTCTTCTCACCCAGGTATGATAATAGTAGTTCGGGTAGTTTCGGCCGGTTTTTGTGAACGTAAAAGGCGAGCCATATCTCCGATCTTGTCATGTTACTACAACATCGGCACTCGATTAGCTTGGGTCACTTTTCATAGAGCGGTAAAGCGAATATGCAATGCGATGTTATGTGGTAGTTCAAATTTCGTGTGCTACAGAATACAGCCGCCATTTCCCAATAGTAACACCTTACGACGTATGAATCACTGCCTACAATATCCGAATTGCAGTATAGTTAACCAAAAAAATTACTAATTTAACAATATTATTTCACCTACAACGTGCAGTAACACGAACGAACTAATTTTAATTAAGGCTGTCATTGTATTTTTTGGACCTTAAATCATTAAAATTCTTTTATGACAGCAATGGCTGGGTAGATTTTTGGTGGGTTCCCATCGGTGCCATAAATATCTCGTACGTCTACCATCCTTGTCCACCGTTAGGCCCTACACCGCAAGCCGATATATCAACTCCAGTCAAAGAAGAGAATTTATTATCGCCTATGCGCATACCAAGGCAACGCAAGCCTCATCGTTCCCCGCAAGATTGCGCCAGATTCGACCCGACAACCTTAAAATCAGATGTTGTGACAGTTGAGTTAGAAATAGGACCGTCGGTTCTGTTACTCTACGGAACTGCGTTGAGGAACTTTCTGAATTTGAAGGAGAATATCTTCGGAGACGATCAAATGTTTACAGATATGCAGCAAAGTTTGACATCTTCCGAAAGTCCCGACGTCAAATCGGAGGAGGGTTCTGTTGACGTACCTTTGGAATTGCAGGAGGATTTCGATCATAGAAATTATAGACCTTTAGAAGTAGATGTTTCTATTATAATGCACGATATACAAGGGCACTTGTTAAAAGTAAGTTCGCCATCTTTTAAATACGGTTTAAATGAGCGTATTATATATATGTTTTTTTAGAATTGCATGGAAAAGGATCCTTTATGCCCTGTAGTGCTAGTAGAACGGTTTGGCTTTGAAATGAAAAAGAGGTACGATCAAACTGAGCTGCAACTGTTATTGTCGCCAACAATTCTTCTAGTCTCCGATAATGTCATTCGTCCAAGCAAAGAGAAGCACTTGAGTGAAGGACGTCTAACATTGTCGTCATTGCAGGTAATGTAGTGCCTTATATATGTTTGCTTTTCTTTTCACGGACCTCAGTAATATTCTCTAGAATAGTTACAACATAATCTTTCAAAGATTTCTGTTTAACCATTAGGGAATACTAAATAAAATAAGATATTCATTTAATAAGAGGGTGATATAAAATTGTGAATACGATATTCGTTACCTTGAATCCTTGAGCACAATATTAAGTGGTTGATTACAAAAGGTTTGAATATTTAAGATATTGCACATTGTATATTTCAATATACATATATATATATATATATTTTTTAATTATATAGCATTTAATAGAAAACTATACGCACATTTACGTTGTATATTTGGATATACTGGTTTCCCACCTACAAAATCACAAGTTGCTACGTCGGACCAATCATAGGAGGGGACGATTTAGTTGAGGCGTGCTATTTTACAGTGGTGCAGGTAACCTCAACAAACACGTGTTCCTTTGTTTAATGCGTATGGTGGAAATTGTTTATAAAAAATACAGGGTGTTGCTATACCTGTATACTTGGTATTTTGATAATTGAAATTATTAAATTTTTGATTTTGTTCAAATAACCAGGTGGATTTACTATATATTTTCCGTTATACATTGTGCATTAGGATAAATATAAATTTTCGTCCCCATAGTCATGGATCCTAAGCTATTTTGTGGGAAAGATGATGATAGTGCCACCGACGAAACTTACTTGCTCAGCGCAAAATCAAATAACCTACAATTTCTTTAGTACTATCTTCAGCTTCTTTTATCAAAACAAAATTTGGTACACATCAGATGATGAGAATGACGGAAATGATGCGCTAGCTACACAAAACGACTCCTCTAACGAGGACGGTATGCCCCTCAGCTAGAGGTTTCAAGGTGCATTTGCATATCAAGCCCCGAGTTCTTAGTCTGGACAAATATTGATGGAATATCCTGCAATGTAACAGCTTGGAACAGTCAGTTACCTTCTTCAGTTTCCTAATTTCCACATCGAAGTTGAAGAACTGGAACAATTCATTGGTATGATATTCTACATGTCGCTAATTACTGTTCCAGAAACTCTTAAGATACTGGAACAGCAAATGTGGAGTTTCACAAGTATCTACTGTAATACCTCTTAGACTTTGGGAGCAAATAAAAAAAAACATCCACTTTTCTGACAATTCCCAGATTCCAGTTTCTCTCTTTTCTGATCGCCTCTTCAAAATTAGGAAGATCATCGAAAGCGTTAGAGGCAAGCTAACGAATATTCTAATGGAATATTCGAACAACATTTGTTAGTGGACGAACAAATTGTACCTTTCAAAGGTCGTTCTGAATTGAAACAATATAACCCCAGAAAGCGAAAGAAATGGGGTTATAAACTTTTCTGCTTAGCAGGTGTAAGTAGAATCGTATATGACTTTTAAATATACACAGGATCGGCAGGGCAACCAGCACGTCACCAAAATATTAGTTCAAGTTCTAATGTTGTCCTCCGTTTGGCTGATTGTATACCAGAGAATTGTAATTTGTTCGAATCTACATATAGAACTACGAATGCTCAGATAGAAAAAAGGGTATTTACAGCTTAGTTACGACTCGAGCAAATCGAGTACCAAATAATGGAATGCCTTCCGATACGACATTGAAAAAGACAGGCCGAGGTTCATACGCTGAGAGAATGGCAATTTGCTAAGATGTAACACTCAGAATGGTCAAATGGATGGATAATAACGTAGTAAACTTGTTTAGTACTTTTATAGGTGCTTATCCAGAAACATCGGTAAAACGTTTTGACAGAAAGACGAAGCAGCAGATACAGGTAAACTGTCCCAGTATCATATTGCTTTACAATAAATTTATGGGAGGGGTAGATTTGATTGACTCTCTCCAGAATAAAACTAAGATCCAAAAAGTATTACATGCGCATTTTTTACCACATGTTAGATATGTGTATTATTGTTACATGGCTGTTGTACAGACGTGCTTCAGATAACACTGGAGTACCGAAAAAGACACAAATGTCACTGTATGATTTCAAACTTGATATCGCAGAATTATGTTGGGTTGGAAAACAAAGCAAGCGAGGAAGACCATCTGCGAATGGAACGAAGATATTCTATAAAAAAGCAAAAGGCCGTCCAAATGCTGATTACAGAAACAATAAAGTAGATCACTGACCTGAATATGATTCAAAGTGTGGCAGATGCAAAAATGCAAAGTGCCAAAAACTAACAAAAGTAAAACGTAAGAAATGCAATTGGCACTTGTGTTTTGTGTGCGACAGAAACTCTTTCTATTTGTTTCACACTAATTAGTAATACAAATATTAATTTATCATTTTCTTTACGTGCTCTTATAAATAAAGCAGTGATTTCTTTTACTTATAATGAATTTCCATTAGGTATACTGTAAGACAACTTAGAATCCCAAACTACACAAATATACACATATTTTTTTTCAAAAATGTAAGGGTGCAAATTTATTTCTACTATACTAGTGCTCTATTTACTTTAAAACTAATAGGTTTTTTGACAAAAAACCTAAACATTTTAACTTTCAAAGTTTTGTCCAATAGAGGGTTAAAATTGTACGCTAAAAATCACCCAAACATTAAATGCGGTCATACACAGCTATCAAACTTACGTAATGTCGACCAGCGGGGGAGCAGAGTAACAAGTTGGTAAAATAGTTCCCATACTTCTCTGATCTTGAACTATTAAACTCATATGCGTTCACATATGATTGTATCTACCACTGATAGATAATGAATCTGCAAAAGATTTTGAGAACGTCCAGTGCATGCTAACTCTCTTTCGCCAAGTCCTCTACTCTCCATTTAGGTTCCTTTGCTAACTCTATTTAAAAACAAAAAAAAGGCACGGTAAAACTCGAAAGAAATTATACATTACACCACTTGCTCCAACGTATTTATCTATTAACTTAGCAATTCTACAGATAGAGTAGTATTAAAATCGGAAGAAACTTGCGCAGAAAGCAATTTACGTACTCAAAAGCGATGGGATGATGCAATCGAGTGAAACAGATATACATTTCTCGGGTAAAGCTCTACCTACAAATGTCGATTGTCGATCCCCTGTTCATTTCTTGGCGTTCGGTATTCAATGAACCATTTTGTAAGATATTATTTTTTATGTTACACTCTGGAGTGCTTGAAAACAGTTTTTTTAACTGTATCATGTATTTCTAATGATATAAAACAATTTTATTAGATTGTTGGTTAGAATGTCGGAATCCCCAAGGGTTGCAGTAGCACCCCAAAGAAAAGAATAGTTATTCCTGAACATTTTCATAAAATAATCTTCAATTTTCTGCATTTTGACATTACATTGTAATATTAACAAATTATAAATGTTACTGTTTTCATACTTATTTGGTACTATTATTGTTAATAAAAGAAATGCATTATTTCTTCGATATAAAGTAGATATGATTTTGCTGCACACAACGTGAAACTTTTTGCATGATTAACATTTATTACATTTTTTTAGAATTTTTTTTTTATTTTTATGTTATTACAAGTTAAATATATAATACTTTTCAAGATGATACACAAAATCACTGCATATGACAATTATAGAATAGATATGAACCTAAGCTATAAAATAAAACTAGTGCACAAAGTATTATTAAAATAAGGTTATGTATGTCTCTGTGTCGAATATTTTTAGAACGGTCTTTACATTCTCATGTCACGTGGTTCGCGCAGATTGGTTCTTTCCGATTTTAATTAGCTTATTAATTAACTTATATTAGCTTATAATATTTTCTTTTTAGATTCGCGGTCATGCTATGTTTTCGGATGTTGGCCGCACTCTAGACCAAGACACCATTGAATACGCATGGCTTATCGACGTCCAGCTTGGTAGACTAAGCGGAAAATTATCTAGTCCTCAGCTGCACTCAATACTTACCTGCTTAGAGACGTTGATTCTTTTACTGGCCGATAGCGAAAACGAATTGAATTCGCCGACCGAAGATGTTCTCCTACGTGAACCGCAAGTGGCCCAAAGTAAATCTAGTCCCCATCAGAACTTCTTCCCGCCGTTGCAACAGTTCCTGCAGAACAAAGCTAGCAGCTCGAATGCTGCGAAAAACGTTAGTCAAAATTCGTCGAACGTCGCGATTCAGAAAAACGAGAAAGCCGCGAAAAACGAAAGAAAAACTAGCGAAACAACGACAAATACTAAAGATAAAAAAACTAACACATCGACAAATAATGAAGCTGATATGACTGATAGTGATTATCACAAGTTTAAATACAGGGTATCGAGATTGGCTGTCGACGCAGTGGATTTTTGGTTAGTCGAATCGGGGGTTGCTTTACAGCTGTGGGTGAGTATTTTATCTATATCCGCAATTTTCCAATGTCTTACGGAGAATACAGTGCTGTGCATAATTATAAATTCAGTTCATTTAAAGAATTTAGGTTTCGGAGTTGAAACCGCGTTGATTCGCTCTCAGTTGCATGAAGCTTCTTCTGGGCTGCTGCATACCGTATTGCTGATGTGAGAAAAGAGGTCGTATTCGCTCGGGGTCCGGTTTTTATAGTGTTGGGCAAGGAGGCAAAGCGTCAGAGTTGTGATTGAAGGATTCGGCAAGGAGTGATCTCCGCTGAAGATGTAATTGATAACCGTCGTTTCTGTTGAGATTGTTGGAATATTTGCGGATTTCGAATTTTTCTAGAATAATAATAGGGTTCACAGGACAGAAGTTTGGTTTCGTTAATTAAAATCTAGTAGGTGGTATCTAGCTTATGTTCGACTGATGCAGACTCGGATATCCGCAGCAATCTAGTGCAACGCTCGTGTTCCGCCACACGTATGCTGATTGACTGCTTTGTTTCCCCGACATACCCGGTGTATACATAAATCTTTTTCGGTGCTAGAAAGAAACACGTAATTTTCAAGCGAAATTATTTTTTTTTATTCAAAATATCGGCCATCGGCTTCCACACATTTCACCCATCTTTCACGTAATTTATGGATACCATTCCAGAAAAACTGCTTGCCTTTTGCGGTAAACCATTCGTCAAGGCATTTTCCAACTTCCTCGAAATTGCTGAAGTACTGCTCTGCGTGTTCACTACATGTTTCTACCAGCAAACGACGACTTTTAACAGCCTTTTTCTCTTGATTTAATAAGAAAAGCAATGCGTGCCGCAAATGTTCTTCAGACACAAAGCTCGGACATGATCACTGAACGATAAAACAGAGACGCTAGTTTTTGGCCTACTCAACTTGTGTATGTTTGTGGTTTAAATGTCAGACGAACAAAATGACGTATGCGTCAAGTTAATACGCTGCGTACTTTTCGTTGGCGCTATCTCTTTGTTTAACCGAAAAATCTTACATACATGGTATACGTGGTATACACTACCACAGAAATAGGAGATCCAGTAAAAATTCTGGGTGTGCAAAGGAGAAGTTCTGTCTTTGACTGACGGTGGTAAGTCAGATTTTTCACGGGGGTTTAAAAATTGTTTCTCAATTGTTTTGAAAATTCCATGGCACACCTAAAATCCTAATTAATGTGACGCATCACAACCATTGAAAATTCGTGTGGTAGATATTGTTAATATTCAAAAGTAAGTTTAAATGGGACAATAATAATCATAATCACGACAACAATCACAACGACAACCATAATGACAATCATAATAATAATGATAATGAGAATAATCCATGTTTTTGCATCCTTCAGCCATGGCCAATTACAAAGAGCATCGGCCGGCCATGAGCTGTTATTATTATATTATAATATTTCCTAGAGGTTCGATCCCGGGACCCCGAGACAAATAGCCAAGTTCACTAGATGCTGAGCAACAATCTCAGGTATTTTGAAATCCATATAAATGCTAATAAAAGCTTTGTTACCACAAAAGGTACTAGTAAGCTACATTTGTGTGCGACTAAATTACACTGAAAGTACACACAGCTAATTATGATCGGACGCCCTGATACTATGTTAAGGTTGCGTTATGCGGTACGATGCTAACACAAATTGGATATTAACCGCAACTATGACCGAATCTATAATTATGCACTGTAATTAAAATTTAGCGTCAAATAATTTCTAAATGACTTTCTAGGTGTCTCCTATGAGGCTTGCTACGTGTAATTTGCACGGTAAACAAGTTGGATCGGGTTTGAGTTGTGTTATATACAGCATGTCCATTAGGCAGTCCGTATGGCAACCTCACAAGTATAACCATGCAAAGTACGTATAACCATATAATGTACACTCGCTATCAGAAAAGTTTAACGCTCTGATGCAATAAATAAAGCCTATGTATCAGTACGCCAAAGATGCATCGGTATTAAAAATTATATGTGTTGTTTAAAAATGTAGCATTTTTGATTTATTAGCCTTGATAATATAACCCACGATATGTTGGTGTTTGCTATCAGGAAACCTTTTGCAATAATTTAATATTTTTCTAAATTAATTTCATAAAAATTTACCTAAATAGTACAAATTATAAATATACGAAGATATCTAAGATATCTATCATCTAAGATTGCTAAAAATATAATTTTTTTTATGCAAAAAGGAAAATGAATAGATTATTATTTTATCGAGTTAGCCATAAATATAAAACCATATAAAATAGCACAATACATTAATTCTTAAAGTAAAACAAAACAATAATGTTTTAAATATAATGAAAACGTATTCATTGCCTTGGGAGTTGTAAATATGAAATCTTTTTTGTATTATGGCAACTATAAAATTGTTCTATTAATTCAAAGTGTTAACTAATTCTTTAAAAGTTAGTTTATTGTAGGAGTAACTTCATAGTGCAAGAAACGATGATTAGTTTTATGCACCATACTTGTGCAAGATATTCCTAATTAAAAAAAAAACTATTTTGTAAAATTTATTGTAATCATTTTAATTTACAAAAAGGCATATTGTTTAATATATTCCTTTTTTGCTATCATACGTTCTTTTTTATATCATGCAATGCTCCTTAGTGTTAAATCTGTTTTAATAACAATTCTAAATTTATGATTTAATCTAATTTTTAGAACCGAAAATAACGACATATGGTTAGAAGTTGGTGCTGTCGATTTAGGACCCCTGATAGTCGAGTCTGCCATGTCTTCGGACGTCAAAGAACACGACATGTTTACGGTGCAACAGAAATTTCTGAAAATGCACGACGACAAATTTAAGAAACTATGGTTTTTATGGCCAGATTTGAACAAAGCGATGGGAAGATGCGGATGTGTCGGAGGTTGTTTGTTTTTCGGCAGCAATAAGAACGGCGCTAGATTCTTTAAACCGAGCAGGAAAGATCTCGAAGATGGCGCTAATATCGCAGCTTTTAAGTACGTTATGTCTTATTTTTAAAATCAATTTATAGTTATCGAAAATCATTATTACAGAGTGAACGAGCCAGGTCGTGATCCCGGGTATGGCCAAAGTATTCTTCACGAAGGGCAGCTCATTTTCCGCACGCCTCCGTATATTGTTAACGAAATTTCCCTGCAAGATACTATGGCGACCATAAAAAGACAAATTAGTGTGAATAAAGGGGGCTCTGATAGTCCAAAAATGGCAGTTATTGAGAAGGAGAAGAAGGAAGAATGTGAAAACGTAACTAAATCTAGTCCGCAAAATAGTTTAGAGAAAAAAGTAAGCAGAAGATATTCATCTACCTCTATTAGGTAAGATTCCATTGTAATTTATGATATTGAGTTGATTACGTTAAATTTCGCAGAAGTAACGTATTAAAGGACGTTCCTTACTTACGACTTATGGATAACTGTGTTACTGTATTACCTACGAAGTTGGATAGCGATTCAAAATTACACACCGAAAAGACGAAACTGGCTGTCTCTGTACCGGATGGTGAACCTTTACCTAAAAACAGTATTTCAGATTCTAAATTGGCTGTAGATTATTTCAATGCACCTACGAATGTTGAAACTGAACAAGTACAAACTAGCGTAAGTACTTAAATTTAATTTCTAGTTACTTATTTTTTATGTAAATGCTTTCTAAATTTCTGGTTTTGATTCTCAAGTATGAAAGCAACTTGACAATTAATATTCCAGGACTATTATTCTTTGTGAATATTGGTAATATGTGTGATTATGTTTTCGTTCGTTGAAAATTCTTATTTCTTAGGCTTACAAAAGTTAACTAAATAGAATCCTATGGGACACAATATTTTCATTTGCTGTATGTCTATTCAGCTTACTGAAAAGGAAAATAAAACACAAAATGTAAAATACCATAGTGAAAAGATAATCATATATACAGGATGTCTTTTAAATAAAATAAAAAAAGTACGGAAAATGAAAAGGTGTAGTTATACAGTACATAAACCTAAAAAAAATTAACGTTAGAATTAAAAAAAAAAACTAGGAAATTGCAGTGTGTCGCCTATAGATGCGGAATGCGTATACATAATTAGCCTCGAAAAAGTGGGGCAAGTTACAGTGCAGTGGGGAAAACAACGTGAAAGGGCTGAGCGGCCATATCAAGGCGAGTGTTCAGTAACGTTTACGTACTCGCATCATTAATAATCATGACCTTCATGAGTGACCATAGGCGACACGGATGTAGGAATGTTTATACATCAAATAATGACAAAAATACATATATTCCGCCTTCCGCCGTACATACGTGCGAGTGAACATCATCCACAATTTGAACAAAATCCAGAAACGACATCGAATCATTTTATAATTTTTCAATTCCCTCTGCTGGTCCATAGTAGTTCTTGCGAATACTTTCTAAATCACATTTTACTCGACTATCTTGAAACATTTTCTGGCTTTTCTTGATAGCTTTTGCGTGTCTCGGATCGAATTGTAAAATTACCTTCTTTACATCATCAAAATGTTCGCAGGAGCAAAACGCAACTTTTAACCATGATCCCCAACGCGTAGTAATCGGTTGTGGTGGTTCAGGCACTTTGGAACACAGTTCGTGAAACTTTTTGTACAGTTTGGGGACTTTAGAAATAATTTTCGTATATATATACTACTTCGTATGAGCTATTAAAACATTTACTCGTGGTTAACATTAAGGCATCAATTAGCCACGATTTTATATGTTACATGTAACAGATTGCTCTTCTTTAAGAAATCGGCCTAAGGGAAGCATGTTAGCGGCACCGTCACTCACAAACATTAAAAGTTGGGTTGGATTCTTGTCTAAAATTTCATCGCTAGTACATTTTGCAACTCTTTTGGGAGCAAGTAAGGTAGGGGAAGGCGGTTCAACCTCTTCCATTGTACGTACCATCATATTCACGACGGAATGTTTTTGCTGATCGGTTGTTTCGTCCACACATAACCACAATTTTTTATCTTTCAATTCTGCTTTAATTCTTCTTTCAACATAGTCACGAACAGGTGACATAAAGTTTCTTAACGGTGTCTGACTTGGTAATATATAATCCGAATACTTGCTCCAGACATTTTTTTTTCATTATTCTTTCTAAGAACGTAAAAATATAGAAGTTATTCTATTAACGATAACAAAGTTGGAATTAAAGGTTAAATTAAACTCAACAGCAACAAAAGGGTATGCCAAAAGTGATTTTTTCTAGTAGATACCTTTTTTCTGTCGTTCAAAAGTTAGTAGTTAGTATGGGAAGGAAAGATATAATCTGTACCATAAGAGCGTGTTACCGATTTGTTGCTGGTGGATGTACACTGTAGTGTGCCCCGGTGTACCCAGAATATTGAAACAACCTCAAACATGATTTTTTCGAGAATGTTTAACGATTTTTGCAGCTCTATAGACCCACTAGATATCCATGTTTTTTTTTTCTGGAAAACCAGATCCAAACTAAGTATTCATGCGTAAACACTGTCTTACTCCAGTCTTTTGAAATTTTCGCGTATCCATACTAATCGCCAATTAATTTTATGTTAATATAATAATTTAATTGTAGTTATGGAATCCTGTATTTCTTTTTTGTCAATTTCACCTACATTTAATAGAAATAAAATGCATTTATTCGTGGCTAGGACAACTGTTCAATGATCTTATGTTGCCCTTTCGTAGCGGTTCACGTTATTTTACCGTGATAGTGCACCAATTTTCCAACAAAAGATTGTGAGCTCTGCATGTATTTAGGAGCATATTTTTAAAATAAACGTCAATAAACCCTTATGCTACAGACAATACTTTAGTACCTCGCTGAACATATACTGTTATTTATAAATATATCTCATACAATTTAGGGTCCAAGCAGCGATGTCTCGGTTTCGCCGCAGTTGCCCGCGAA
This sequence comes from Trypoxylus dichotomus, assembly GCA_023509865.1. Classification (NCBI taxonomy): domain Eukaryota; kingdom Metazoa; phylum Arthropoda; class Insecta; order Coleoptera; family Scarabaeidae; genus Trypoxylus; species Trypoxylus dichotomus. Next base: position 19,845,717 of record CM042082.1, on the reverse strand, counting down.
ATCGGTTAATGTCTCCGAATCACATCATTCGCTTGGTGCCAGTATTAGTTCATCAGATGACCACGCTCAAAAAGAGGTAGTTTTTGTCATCTAAATATCTGCTATTTTATTGAATTGCTTTGGGTGTTATTAGCTGCAAGTGCAGAGAACCATTTCTATGTCAAGCGAGAACCAATCGGAAGCCTTCTTCTCTGCAGACGAAGAAATGAATATCAACTCTAGATGCTCCAGCTTAAGAAACTCGATGCTGTCCTCAAACGGAACTCTAACGAGGCAAGATAGTGGAAGCGCACCATCAACGTGAGTAAATTTCGTGTATAGTATTTTTATGTTACGAATACATTCATCAATGATCTATGTACAAAGCAGAGTATTTTAGAAAAGGCTTCTCTGTATACGCCATTTATTTTCACAAAATAGTGGAGATACATGGTTTTTGCACTGAACCGCTCATACTATAGTAGCGTGATTACTAAAATGACAGAGTACAATGTGTCATAAACGAATAAAATGACAGAATACAGTAAAAGTGAAAGCATACCGAGCAAAGAATTATTATACAACCAAAGCTATTTCCCTTCTGCTATATTTTCTATTCTGAATATGCTGTTGACGAAATGCATGTATTCGTATCGTAAAAATCGTATAGCTGTAAGAGCAAATTTTTAAATTTAAAATGATTTGTCCAGAAGGAAGAAATATTCTAGTGAATTAAGTATTGTTGCTGACAAACAAAGTCAATACAAAACAACTACAGGATTAACTACAGGTTCGGCTCCCGAAACGACTAAATTCAAGCTATCAAGTCATAGAAGCGATCACGAAATACATACACCTGAACACCGCAGCTTTAACTCAAGCAGACAAGTAAGACTATTTTCATCACGCATAATTTAGGTTACGTTACCAATCTGAACCTATTTATAGATCGAAGAATCACAGAGAACCGTGCAAGGTTTAGTTACACCACAACGGTATCCCGCTGGTAAACCTCCAAGCACACGCGTACCAACTGCAGATTCTTATGCAGGAAGTCCCGAAATTAAAGATCCCGTTCTAGGGGAAGCTCTAGCAGATTCTTCAGACAGTTACAGTAGCACGTCATACGTTTCAGCAATTGGTAGCCAAGATGACTTCACACTGGTCGATTTACACATGCAGATCAACCGACAGATTGTCGATTCTCCCATGTTAATGTCAAGTTATTTTAGTCACTTAAATCAAGTAAGTCCCAACTATCAAAGAGTTTGCTTAAATTATTACTAATTTATTTCTTAGGCTCGTTGCTTGAATTGGGAACATAGCAGCTATCCTAGCGGTTGTGATACGTTTTCTGTACCGCTTTTCCAGAAAAACGAAGAAGAAAAATTGGTGTATATAGGTTAGATCATATTTTTAATAAGTAAGTTGAATATTATGCCGCAAAATTTTCTTGCAGGTGGGCGATTCGTTCCTATTATGGAACCTGTATCCGAAGGTGTTACTTCGATGAAAATGGTATCCAGGACTGAACTTTCATCAAACAGTAGTAAAACACCGACAACTCCCTATGCTTACAATTGGGATCACGAAGAAGGTCAGGGTGATACTGATTTAGGTGCGTATTCGTTTTGTTGGATTTATTATGAAATATACACTACTACCGTTACCACACAAATAAATGCAATTATTTGTATTAATAACACAAAAAAGATTTATTACACTGGTCAACGCTCATTTTGGTGCCTCGGATTTCTTAAGTGTAATTAAACAATTTTGTTCTATCAGATCTAAATCGAAATTCGCTCTTTCTGCCCTATTTAGCAAAAATTTGCCAAAATTAGATATAATGTTTTGTTATGTACGTAACTTTAAATATTACTATTCGATAACTGTTAACTGAAATCATCAGTTAAAAATTTCGGCCATCCTATGGGTGTCCCATCTTCCTTGGTACTTTTTCTCCATAATTGTGATGTCTTTGTGAAATCTTTCCCCTGTTCCTTACTAACATGACTTAAGTTTTCTGGAAAACGATCTAAGTGGCTGTGGCGGTAATGAATCTCATCCGAGCGTGTGAAAGTTAGAAAGCATCTGTTCTACTGATAAATAACGGTGAAATTTATTATATATGAGTAATACATTTTGCCATGGTGTATCTCAAAAATTAGAGCAGCTAGGCAGAAATGCCAATTATTTTTGGAACCAGCACATCAGAAATACCCGAAATCAGTTCGTATTTTACAGATACCATGACAAAAAATGTATTTTGTTGGGCGGTGTTATTATTAGAGGGAGAGAGATTTTAAAAAAATTAGGTTGGAGAACATAAATAACTACACCTTAGAATTTATGTTAAAAGGTAATGAGATAACAGGTGCGGTCTAGTCGTTTAATACAGATAATAAGTAGTCTCGGCAAAGAGGGGCAAGTTTCAGTGATGTCTCGAGAACAACGTGGGTGAAGCGCGCGCCACGGAGAATCGACTACCCGTATCGAAACATGCTTGTTCCGTCTTATTCGACTACTTCTTGTGAGTGCTTGTCAATACACACATACTTAGAAAATGTCACACATAGAAAACGTAATAGCGAATACGCCGTATTTAGAATACGAAGATAGAATTAAATGTGTAAAGTGCGCCAACTATTTGACGTGTATCAGCAGTTGGCAGTGTGAACGCCATCTAAAAAGTATAAAACATTGTTCTACAATCTGTGATAAACGATAGAGCGAACAATTAATATTTGAGACATGTGTTTGTTTTATTGTTTTATTGACCAACAAGCATTTGTCTCCTTCTAGAGCAAGTATTCCGTTTATATATTACCAAGTCAGACATCGTTAAGAAACTTTATGCCATCTGTTCGCGGCTATGTTGAAAGAAGAATTAAAGCAGAATTGAAAGATAAAAAATTGTGATTATGTGTGGACGAAACAACCCATCGGCAAAAACATTCTGTGTTGACTGTGATGGTACGTACAATGGAAAAGTGTGAACCGTCATCCCCTATTTTACTTCCAACAAGGTTGCAAAATGTACTAGCGATGAAGTTTTAAAAGTGATGTTGAGGACATTGAACATTGCACTAAATTTCATGTTTCAACAAATCAACTTTTAATGTTTGTGAGGCCGATCTCTTAAAGAAGAGAGTGGCAATCTGTTATATGTCACATATAAAATCCATGCCTTAAATCTTGTGGCGCAATTGATCCCTAAAGGTTATCCACGAGTAAATGCTTTAATAACTCATACGAGGTAGTATTTCTCTAAAGTCCCTAAAACGTAAAAAGGTTTCACGAACTGTGTCCCAAAGTGCCTGAACCATCACAGCCGATTACTATGCGTTGGGGAACATGGTTAAAGGCAGCGTTTTACTACCGGGACACGCCAAAGCTATCATGAAAAAACAGAAAATGTTTCAAGATAGTCAGATAAAATGTGATTTAGAAAGTATTCGCAAGAACTACTATCGACTAGCGGAGGGAATTGAAAAATTACAGTGATTCGATATCGTTTCTGGATTCTATTCAAATTGTGGATGATTTTACTCACACCTACGTACGGCGGAAGGAGCGAAAAATGAACGTGTAATACAAAAATTTGAAAGTGTTATTGACAAGGACTTAGATTTTCTTATACTAAGACAAATTTGTGAAGGTGCGTCGAATTATCCATTAAGTTGTCAAAAGGATAACATTAAATTTGCAAATATAACATTACTCGATGTAGAACGGTTATTTTCATCATTAAAACATATTGATTCCGCAAGCCGTACTCATTTGGCTGAAACAAGTGTGGAAACATATTTAATGATTCTAAGATTTACTAGATGCCACCCAATTTGTGATTTCGTTGAAACTTCTTAAAACAGTTAGTGTCTCAGCACGTTAGATAATATATTTTTTGTAATTATTTTATGTGTAAACATTCCTGCGTCTGCCTCGCCTATGCTCACTCATGAAAATGACGATTATAAATGATGCGAGTACGTAAACGTTACTGAACATTCACCTTAAAACGGCCGCTCGGCGCCCTCACCTTATTCTCCGCACTGTTCTGTAATTTGACCCACTTTGCCGTGATTACTAATAAGTCGCTTATTCATGTTGATATTTTTACACCAACTATAACTTGAAACAAATAAATTAGTAATAACACAGTGTGAATGGAACAGCTGATTAATAGCTTAACACACCTCAGTTTATCAAAGCAGTCAATAATTCTGGTCTAGACAAGAAATATTCTGGACATACGTCAACACGTGCACAAAATCGCGAAACATATTACTTTATCTTATCGTGCCTCTAACATGATATTCGCATTTGTTTATGCCTTGCGTACCAACTTGAGAAGCTGTATATACAACCAGTGATACCTGCACCACAGTTTCAGAGCCCCTATTCTAATGTCTTGCTGCAACATATCTCGTATACATTCAGCGATGTAAAATTTCGTATATGTAATATTTACAAGCATTTTTTTATTAGCGTCAACACAGGAAGAAGAACTTCTTAGCAATCAAATTGATGCCGGTTCAAGGACCTCTGTTATTGTTAAGTTGAAAGGAGATTTGGATATTATGGTCAGTCCTTTATTATTAGAATCATTTCAAAGGTAGAAAAAATGTACATTTTGAAAATTATCGAAACTATCGATTATTTTTCTTACTAATTCAGATTTGTGGACGCCTTAGTACCAACAGTCTCTAATCTACATCCAATGACCGTCATTAATCATCTACATGCTTCATGCGTTGGTCAAGTAGAGTCAGCAAATATACTCAAAATACCAAAGAATATAGCTCTATTGACGCAACCGCGAGGCGAAGGAGAAGGTGAAGACGTTAGGCCGGATAATTACTACGAAGAAACCTTGAAAACTCAGTTACAGGCAGCTATTGTTTTACCGAAGGTTAGTATTGCTGTTACATTTCATATACAGTAGAACCCGCTTATAACGACAGTCACGGGACTGCAAATTTTTTGACGCTATAACAAGGTGACGCTATAGGCGGAGCTTTTACAAGTTCCATGTTTACATACAAGAATTGGTGGGAAACAATATTACGGGTGGTAAACAGATACATATGTGAATTTAATTAATTTAATGTACTTAACCATATAACCTTACACATGTAGGTACATACTAACTTGTTTGTCTAATGAAAGAAATCTGTAATTTTCCGTTGCACAGTTTTCGCACGCTAAAACAGTTTTTCTACATCCCTTTCTAATTCTCTTACTTTATCAATAACTTGAAGTGACGTTTCTCGCTGTCTATAATAAGTTTTTAAAAGTGTTATGGCACTTAGGGCTTCTTCGTTTGTCGGTACGTGTTCTGCTTCTTCCTCTTCGATTTAATTATCGTTTTCGTTATCCCGCTGTTTTATGTCCTCCACGATATCAGAATCTGAACTCATTGCCGACGTAATAAGGCAACTGTCCACGGATGCAAAGTCGTCGAAACAAAACTGGTTTTCGTCACTGATTTTGCTGCCACTTTTTAATAAGTTCACATAACGGAATGTCATCTTCATTTAAGTTGTCACAAACTGGATTATTCCTTAATCTTGAATGACTAAAGCAGTTTGCTATAGTCTCAGAGGTTATACTACGCCAAGCCTTCTCTAAAAAGTCCAACGCGTCGAGAAGTGAAACTGCACATGGTGCGTTCTTGTCCATACCCGTAATAATTTTCTGCAGAAGAAATTTTCTGTAAAAACATTTTAAGCTTCTTATTACGCCTTGGTCCATTGGTTGAAGGATGCTAGTGCAATTTGGGGGCAGAAACACCAAATTAATATTTTTTAAGTGGGCTAATGATGGATGTGCTGGGCAGTTATCGACTAAAAGCAAGATTTTTTTACCTTTAACCGCAAGTTCTTTATCCCATTTTCGAATTTCATTTTCAAAGATTTCTGAAGTCATCCATGCTCTTTTGTTTGCGCAGTAATTTGTTGGGAGTGTTTTTATGTTTTTGAAGCAGCGTGGCTTTTTTGACTTTCCTATGACAAGAATTTTACGTTTCTCCGTACCGGTCATATTAGCACACACAAATGCAGTTAACCGTTCTTTAGCTAGTTTACCGCCTACACATTTTTCGCCTTTAAACCTCAGAGTCTTATCTGGAAGAAGTTTATAAAAAATTCCCGTTCGTCGCCATTGTAAATTTCATTATCTTCATAATCTTTTCTTAATTTAGGCCAGACTTCATTTAGCCACATCTCTGCTTCTGTCATATTAACACTTTTCGCTTCACCGCTCACTTTTCCGAACGTTCTTGAATGTCTCCGTTTGAAACGCTCCAGCAAACCCATTGCTGCACTTAAAATTTGTGTCTCCAAATAAACTTCCAAATACTTCGGCCTTTTGCATAAACAGTGGTCCATTACCGGGTAAATTTGCACTTCTACATTGCTTAAACCACGTAATAAGCGCTTCGTCGATTTCAACCTTTTCGCACGATCGAATTTTTTTTGACTTTTCTTTCCCTTTCACAAAGGTATTCATGATTTCATTCTTATTTTTCACAATTGTAGAAATCGTAAAATTAACTAACCCAAATTCGCGACACACGTTCGCTTTCTTCCTTCCACTTTCGACTGTTTTGATTATCACGACTTTGTCGTTCACGCTTAAACTTTTTCGCTTTAAATCTGAGATTTTCGATAAAGAAATCTCGATGTTTCACTCATACGATTCAAATGCCGACTGAGGAAATTTCTTACGAACTTTGCCTGGCGTATTGTAAGAAACGGTAGTATTCCTGGAATCCCCGAACGGTCGAACGTTGTAGGCTAGGCAAATTGCAAGAAATCTTAATTCAACGAACTCTAATATTCTTGGAATCCCCGAACGGTCGGTTGCAGGCTAGGCAAATAACGGTAATTGAGCCATAAATGATAATATAAATACATACCTCAAGTGGTAAATATTTGTCGTTATATCAGGGGTTATTGATGCTAAAACCGGGTTTTTCTCTGTACGTTTGAAAAGTAAAGTACGAAATCGCTTAAAATTTGACGCTAAAAAAAGAGTGTCGTTACAGCCGAAGTTGTTATAACCGGATTCTACTGTAATTCTATTAAACTCCTATATTCAAAGGAAACCCATTTTAGTATAAAGGTTAAGTATTATTTTTTATCCTAATATGAAAAATACTGTCAGCTATGAATTTTAAGCTTCTAATTCTTTGAAATAATATGTTTCGAAAATTGTCACAATCTCCGTATTTGATTTTGGCGGATGCGCTATTTTTGTTCATGATCATTTCAGGTTAATATAACCATGGTTCAAGTTTCAATTGTTGAAGAAATTATATCATTCAGTGCATTGGACAACGTCAGGGATTTGACTTGTGTTTCCCTGTTCTCTGTATGTTTTGACAGTATAACAGCTAAATTTCACTCGGATAACCAGGTACATTGTTTCCACTAGAAAGTAAGACCCTTAATACACTGCAACACTTCTTTTGTAGATAAAAGAAGTTTTAAGGAAATATTACAGGCCAGCTGTAGTGCAAACTGGAAGCAAAAAAGGTGCAAAGAAAAACTTCTTGAATCTTCACACAAACACTAGCGCGGATACTATCAGGGGCGAACCAGTTTTTGTGGAGAGCTGCGAACAGCAACAAAAGCAATTGGTAGTGTGCTTAAATATTGGAAAAATACATGCCCAGTTAAGGAGATTAAAGAATGAATGCTCTGTACTAGATGACGCTGTCATTACCGCTATTCCAAGTTATTACTCGAAAGTTCTGTTCACTTCGGCCAAAGTTAGAAACAATAATCGTGGAGTCGATTATTATTTACAACCCAATCCGTTAGAGAATACAAATGTAAGATGAAATTAGAAACCACATTCGAGATATTTTAAATGTAATCCGTTATTTTTTAGACCGTACACACAGAGGAAATGAATAATGAGGAAAAGCTAGGGTTTATCATGTTTGAAAGCGGTTTGGAGGGTGTTTCATTGAAGGTGCGTATAATCTATTTCGTCGATCTTGCGTTATTAATTGCCAAATGCAGCTGTCTTTATTTTCTGCTGGGGAATTAATACCGGGTATCTCAAAAGTCTTTTTCAATTTGTTTTGTTCACTGTGCTAACATAATAGTTGAATAGGAACTGGGGGGTATGCCAATCGCAAGTGCTGTCCTTGGGAATTTAGTCGCTAGGGACCGCTTTACGGACGCGGAGCGTATGTGCAGTGGACACGAATTTTACAAAAGCGTCTCAGATGAGGCGTATTTTCATTTTAATAACCATGTAAACAGGCCGAACAGCTGTTACTGCAATTCAACAGAAGTTACTGTTTGGGCAGCAATGTTGGTGCAAGAAATTATCGACCCGTACTTTTTTGAAGATGGCAGAGATCGTACAGTAACTCTAAATTCCGAATGATATGCGGAGGTGATTAATATTTTTTACACCAGCCTTGCAAAATTTTACTGGTTTTAATTGGAATACTTGGTTGCAACATGATGGAGCGATATCTCATACGTCTAACGTGTCCTTACTAGTTGTTGTTTTAAGTGTTTAAACTTGTATGAAATTTCGAATCTTTTGCTTCTAAAAAACATGTTAAATTCGGAAGAATGGTAAAAAGCGCTTTATTCATTTATGTTTCATCGCTTGTTATACACTTTTCCCATTTTTCGGGTAAATTGTGATTCTGCTGAAATTGTTTATCATTTACCTTGACATATTCTCCACAAATCATCTATATTTTGCGGCTTAGCATCAGATGTAGCCCTTTTCAACTCAACCCATAAATTTTCAGTTGGGTTTAAGTCCGGCGATTGCAACGGTCAACCCAAAACGCGAATGTCATTATCTCGAAACCATGTTTTCGCTTTACAAGAAACATGATTCGGATCGTTATCCTACATATACAACTATCTTAGTGGTATTTCTTCCTCTGCATATGACAGAAACACAGTTTGTAATATCAGCGTTCATTCTATCGTATGCAAAGGGCCTACGCCATACCATGAAATGTTGCTATGCGCCAGAATTAAATAAATTTCAGTTTCATTTGACCACAATACATTACGCCAGTTTTTTTCGTCTCATTGTGCGTGTTTATGAGCAAACGGCAATCTACTGTGTATTTGCCTTTTATTTAATAGGCCTTCTTGCACGCAATTTTGCTTCCCCTAATACTAGAGGTGTTTATAGCAAGGTTTAAGTCATTTTTAATAGAAGTTGAAGTTATGAACGGTGTCTTCTTTGCATAAGTTACAATATTTCTGTCTTCTCTAGGACTGGTTTTCCTTTTTCCGCCACGACTTTCTTTCAATTTTCATCAGTTCTTAGCGTTTACAATCATTTTCGCAGAACAAGAGAGGGTTTCTTCTGTTCTAAAAGTCATTTATAAGTATTAGTTTAGGACTGCTATTTTCGTGCACATGACTGTACGCTTCTAATTTATACTCTAATTTTCACTCAACCTAAAGCCTAAAATAGGTTCTGGTGCGCATCGATTCTTAGGTTCTCTGGTTGATATTAAAACCTTTTTGCGAGGAAATCGCAATAAAAGATTATGATTTTCATGCATAGATAGCGTTACGTAAATAACTGTAATTGCACACTTTTTCTTCAAATAATCGTTTTAGAAAAAAATTACGACTTCAATAATTGTTTAGATTGTGAAAAAGTTTCAACAAGAATCACCCGAGACGCATGTTGACGAGAAACCCGAATCAGATCCGCAAGACGTACAAAATAAGTCTAAAGATGAATCGACTTCTACACCGAAACTCAGTGAAGCCAAGTCTTCTGCTAAAACAGATGCAAAAGCTACTAAAGGCCAAGCATGCGTGGCATCTCAGAAAGGTGGCGATAGAAATTCATCTCAACCAGAAGCGAAAGAGCAGCCGGAAGAAGCAGAGCCAAAGCAGCAGCCGCAACAACATCATCAAGTTCAACAGCAACTAGTTAGCGTTAAGAAGGATTCTAGCAATGTTATATCTTGTATTATCGAGTTGAAAGTGGTCTGGTTTAATTTCGCAGCGCCGCCTAGAACCCCCATTACTAAAAAGATTGACTATACTAGGTAAGATCACATACTCTTTTATTAGTGGCATTTATAATAGACATGTAATTCATCTAGATTGGATTGGAATTTATTGAGCACGGCATCTCCAGCGATAAATGCTTGGATGAATCCGAGTAATCGTTTAGCAATTCGAGTTGTTCACATGGTTAGGAGTATGTATAGAAGATCCACCGCTATTGTAGCTTGCTTGATGTCGGAATCTTTGGATGTTTGCGGAAGTCACATGCCTATCAAGGTACGTTCTTTGATTGTTTTCCAACTTCTTCTCTTAACACCTGTCGCTTGTAGAGCCGATATGATAAGTTGACCCCATTGTCAAGGACTTTACAAGATGATCCTAGCTGTCAACTATGTACCGTTCTCCAGAAGTATTATATGGAATCCGATCCAGCCGTAATAGAAGCAAATCTTAGAGAATCTGATTTACCGCAGTTGTTCACCTTAAGACAAGTGGGTTTTGTGCTTTTTTACATCTCTTTCTATTTTCATTTGCGATTTATTTCAGGGTGTTATTGTACTTAGCAGGCAATGGAAAACAAATTTATATACTCCACTACTACCACAGCACAATATAAGGTCAAGAATTAAACCGTTAAACGTAACCATAGCCGTACCGGAAATACAACAGGAGGTATATTTTTTCTCTATTATAGTGACGTAGCTTTCAACTATTTTTTATAAATATTTGTAACTACGAAAGTTTAGCGCTGCGATATAATCAATTTTCTAGGGGAGCCAACTCATTTTTTTCATATCTAGACAAGTTGCAATGGATTCTTAGAGATACCATTATTTTTGTTTTGGTTGTAAAATTTTGCGACATTCAAAAACTGAAACTGGGGCCGGATTCCGTAACTTCGATATTGTCGAAACGTTTTACTCGATAGATGCTTTGTTTTCGGGTAATGGCTTTATCTTTCTTCCGCTAGTGTAATTTGTTTTTCATCCTTCTTTGGAAGTTGCTGTTATTTTCAAATATGCATTTGGGGTATTTTATTAGTGTAAACACCAAATTAGTTGGCGAGTGGTGGGGATGCACCGTAGTCGTCTTTTAAAATGCGCATGCTCAGTTACTGAAGTAATCGTCAGAGTATATTACTCAGTGGTGGATCTTAATGTTTTTGCTAAGGGATGATAAAGTGATACACGCTCAAACGCGAGAAGTACTTTGTATTGCTTACAATTACTTTTATAAACATAAAAGTACATCAGTACCATTAAGTGAAATAAAAGAATGTGTTCGTGAAGCAACTGGTGTGTCGGTGCGAACAATAGAAAGTATTATTCGAGGGGAAATACAGCATCAAATAGCGATGAAACAGAAAAGAAAATAGAAATCGTGGTAAGAAGAGACAGGAAACAAAGAGTGTCAGAAATTTTCTGGGGTGTCAAATACGAATAGCACGAGATATGATCTATGATTTTCATAGAACAAATGAGCGACGAGGTATGGTTTCTGCTCTACACCAAAAATGCACGATGAATTGGAATGGAAATGATCAAGCACATCATTAAGAAGTATTTTAAAAGATTTGGGATACATGTACAAAAGGAGTTTTCAGTAACATATCTCAAGTATACAGACTAATAATAGTGCATGCAGGAGCCAACATGGGCTTTATTTTTGATATTCAATTGATTTTTGAGTCCGGCGTAAAAACTGGTAATTACCATTCGGTAACGCAGAAAATTATGGCAGATGGATAGAACAGAAGCTTATACCATAGAATACCCTAAATAGAAGCGTCACATAATGATGTAAAACGTATACATAAAAGTAGCGCCATTCAACATCTGCGTGGGTGAATTAAAATATATTTATTTTTGACTGGGTTTTTGTATATATCTTTTATTTTATATTATTATGAAACAGGAAGTTAATAAAAGGCTGAACTATTTTTAACTGGTGTATTATAAAATATTGTTAGAGTCCCAAGTATTGTGCGAAAAACAAAATATACTTATAAATGAAATAAAATTACAAATTCAATTTTCATCCATTTAAAATCTACCTGACAATATTAATGAATTGCTTAATATAATTAAATATTAACAATTTTGTGAATGATTCAAGAATCAGGTATTTTTAATAGCCAGCCAATCAACGTGACTAGCGCATGAAAATGTCTGAAGTAATGAAAATTGAGTACTACGTGGTCATCAAATTTTTAACAAAAGAACGGCATATGCCTACTCACATAAAACAACGTTTACACACGGTGATTCATCTTCATATTCCACTGTAAAAAAGTGAGCAAAATGTTTTCGTTTGGGGAAAGAATTCCTGGGAGATGCTGAACGGTCGGGTCGACCAATTGAAGTGACAACGCCTCAACAAACTTCAATTATTGAAGATTTAGTGCTAGATGATCGCGGTTTGAAAGTAATGGAATTAGCAGTGATAACAAACATATCCAAAGCAAGTATTCGCCGAATTCTCTATAACCCTTTAGGTATGAATAAAATCAGTGCAAGATGGATACCGCGACTTCTTCCTGCAAGTCCTTAAACATGTGCTGAGACGACCCAAAACCGATTTTGAACTCCATTGTCACAGGAGATTAAACAATGGTTGTATTTTACGGTCCTTCATCGAAAAGGGAGTCCATGGAATGGCGGCGACCTGAAGAACTTTGTCCCAGAAAGGCGAAAGTCGCTTAACCAACGAAAAAGGTGGTGGTACAATATTCTGGGATTGCGAGGGCATTTTGCTAATTGACTTTAAAGAGCGCAATACAACTGTGAACGGCACATATAATGCATCTTTATTTCATAAATTAAGGGACAGTATTCTTGCAAAACGTGGACAATTGAACGACAATCCTCCCGTCCATACTGTCGCTGTTTCACAAGCTGCTATGCGCGAGTGTGGCTTTCAAGAATTGGAACACCGTATAGTCCGGATATGGCTCCTTGTGATTTTTATTTGATTTAAAAAACGACCTTAGGGGATGTTGTTTTAAGGACGACAGTGAGTTGCAAGCAGCTGTTATAGAACATTTTGACAGAAAAACTTCAGATTATTTTTGCAATGGTGTCGAATTAGTAATTAATCATTTTAATAAATGTATAGAAGTTAAGGGAGATTACATTGAAAAATAAAATTTCTTATATTGTTCCAAGTTTCTTTTTTCTATATCAAGCCGAGAATTTATGGCGCCTCCCTCGTATATGTATATATATACTTGGCAAATTACAAATGTATTTTCATATGAAGGATGTTCAATAACTAATGAGGTAAACTGCAAGAACAGAAACAATACTGCATATTATTAGATGAAACGCTCTGAACGTCAATCGTGATGATAAATTCAATCAGCTGCTTGAAGGAAATAAAAGCAAACATCTTAGAGAATCCAGATCCACCTTGCAGTCCCTAGTTTGTATCGTCCGATTTTCATCTGTTCGGTCCAGTCAAAGAGTTTTTATACGCCACCAAGTTCGAAGACGACGAAACGATCAAGAAAGTTGCAGATAAATGGTTCCGTCAGCAAGATCAAAAAAATTTTATCGCAAAAATTAGAAAGCTCCCAAAGCAAGAGTACAATAAATGCATAAATGTTAATGTCGAAAAGTAGTGTAAGTTCCATTGTAATTAAATAAAACTTTTTTGTCCACAGCCATTTGTCTCGTTAATTATTGAACATCCTGCGCAGATTACCGAATTGGTTTAATTCACGTATGAGACAGATGAATATAAATACAATTATATACAACATATACATAACAAAATAAAACATACTAAAATAAATAATTGAGCTGGCAGTTGAAGATCGAATTTTAAATCAACAATTTTAAACAACTCGAGTTAGTCTTCTTTGTACTCCATTACATATTTTTAGATGTTCTTCACTGTTCTGAAATCTTACCTGATATCTCAGTACGGTGAATTAATTTCAATTTTCATGGTTAACAATTTCAGTTTCTTAAACCAATAATTAGGCCTCCCTGAAATTTACTCAATTGAGTGTTATTTGATATATGGTCTTAAGCTTGTTCCGACAAAGATCAAAAACTCGTCACACACGATTTAATTAACTAAAAAGAATTCGAAACTGCTTTCTGACTGATTTCTCTACATACAATTGGCTTTAGCTAGTTTGTGATTTCTGTTGAAACAAAGTTAAAATTTAGTTGTGTTAATGCAAATATCGCACAGTCCCAACTAAACTTTCGTGGTTAATACAGCACATATCTAGTATAGTCGTAGCGAAACGTAGTCATGGAATTTTTACAGTTTCCTAATGACTTTTGTCTCTTCTTAATATTTTTTCGTTGCAGCAATCAACTAATAGTTCTAGCGACCGATTAACAGACGGAACAATGAGCGCAATAGACAGTAAGGGTCACACTGACACACTGGTCGGAGGTGCTTTATATTGGGGGATATATTTAATTCTCATGCTTCATATATACATACGTGTTCTTGTGCTATCTTTTTAACTCATATCCGTATACACATACATAGATACATTACGTTACTTTTGTGTTTACTTAAATACACGTTAGTTATCCTCATTTGATCTTAGTAGAACTTTGTAAGGAACGTAGGGGGAGAATAAGATATTATGTTTACGGACGCAGTCACCAGAAACTGTTTTCAATCACTTAAATTGTAGTGAAGAATCGTTAGTTGTATATTACTATAGCCTGTTGATTCACCGACGTATTCTGTATTGCAAGCGATTAAGTTATATTTATTCACATCGGAACTAACCAAAATTTTCACTCTCTAGTTATATCTGGAGCGCCTAAATTTGAGAGAGTTTCCACGCAACTTTGTATCATCGGACAAGCATTGCGTTTGATGCGATGACTTTAATTAAGACTTTAATCCGTAAATTTTATAAACAGTTCCTTAAGTGACTGCGTGTAAATTTCTTCTTATATAGAATGTGTGTTTAATTTTTACTGTATATTTAGCCGGACAGACGTAGAATCCTTGTATAAAAAAGCGTAACATTTACGCAATAAGGTCGATCGCAATTTCTCGAAGGAAAAACAACAAGCGTGATTGTGAGCTTTCTAGTGACTAACAAAATTTCTCTTTTTTCTTTTTCTCGGGGTGTTGGCAGGATATATGTTTGACAGACGGTGAGCAAAGCGGTAACGAAGATCCTGATATAACAGACGAACACGCTCAGCTACTGCACTCTGGCATCATTCTTAAACCGCACAAGACCATCGGTACGTTTGAAGGCCGATTTTTGTTTATATTCAAAATATGCATGAATCCAATGATATTCTTATTTCCCCTTTATTTTTGAATATGTTATTCCAGCACGCAAAATAGATTTAAGAGATCTGTAATTTCTGTATTTTTTTAAAGAAAATTTTCGATCAATGTATGGAAAAATAGAAAAATATCGAAAAATGGTAATGTTACCATGCAATGAAATATTTTCCCCCCTGATAATTTTTGTACTATTTTTGTTTTTTTGTGAACTATTAGTGTTACTGGTAATTTAATTCTATTTCAGAGGTAACTAGAAGTGCTGCCAGCTTTTTTATACTAACGAGAACAGCTTAATAAACTTAGTATAAAGTTATCTTCAATATTATCGGCTGCTTGGTCTATTAAGGGCTGTTCTTTTTCAAACTCCGATACCTCAGAAAAACAAGATGCGTAAATAACAAAATTAATTTGTTACCAAAACTTATGATTATTTTTCTATAGAATCAACATTTGTTATGTCTATGGACGAGCCTTCCAAAGCCCGCTGCATAGAATGTTGCCGCCAGTGAGTTGAGCTGGTCCGTGACCTTGTTTTAAAGTTCCTTTATACTCTGGAAGTTCTGTCCTTCTAGTAACTTTTTCAGTTAACGAAAGAGTTGGAAGTCGCTTGGCACTGAATTAGGGCTATACGCCGGTTGTTCAAAAACTTTGAAACCATCGAAATTGTTCAAGAAGTCGTTGAGTTACAGCAGCAGTGTGAGGGTGGGCATTATCATGAATGAAAAGAACTCCAGAAGTCAGCATGCCTCTTCTTTTGTTTTGAATGACTCTCTGCAATTGTTATAAGGTCTGACAATAAACAGCTACATTGATTGTAGTCACCAGTTCCATAAATTCAACAAGCAGCACGCGCTTTCGGTACTAGAACACTGTAGCTGTAACTTTCCTGTTCTTGAATGTTTCTTTGAACTTTTTCGGTTTGTTTGGCAAATTTAAGTACATCAATTGGTGTAGCTGTTGTTTTGTTTCGGGGGTACAGTTTTGAATCTAGGTTTCATCTCCAGTCAGAATTTCAAAAAATGCCCTTCACTTTGGACCTCATAATGGCTGAGAAACATCGCCCCTGATCCCATCCAGCGAAATTTGTGGTCATCAGGCAACATCTTTGGAACGCATCGACCGTACAGTTTTTTTTGTAGGTGTTCCGTTACGATTGTGTACACAATTGATATTGAAACTTAAGGAAATTCCGCACTCAACTTACTGATGGTAAACCTCTGTTTTTTTCGAACTATTTTGTCAACTCGTTGAACAATGTCTTCTGATGCGGCAGACTTGTGTCCTTGCCCCCCTTCATCGTGAACATCAGCTCGGCCTACACCAATCACATACCACACCATCCGCTGTAAGGTTTTCGCCGTATACTCCGATCATTCTTCGAGGAATTTCATGTGCACTATTCCCTTCTGCTTGAAGGAATCGAATTATACTACGCAACTCGCAGTAGGCAAGATAATCAATTGTTGCAGCCATCTTTACGTCTCTGCAACTCAGTTGAAAATGGTGTAATGATGATGCAAGTGGCAGACATTATAGAGGGAGAGATGCGCAATCACTTTCTGGGCAACCATGTCTCCTACAGTTCGCGTGACTGTTTAGAGGCACGAACGGAGCTTGAAAAAAAACAGCCCACGTATTTCCTTCTCTTATTTTTGCATTGCTGTTTGTTATTATTTCACGATTACGAAGGTTGTCTTTTAAGTTTTACATATAGAGCTGGAATAAAATAGTAGCTAGCTTTTAAAGGCTTTGCTTTTCGAGTTTCTCCACGAAGATTAATGCACTTTTGCATCCGCTCGAACCAACATTGGAGGGCATCGACTGCTCCTGCCGACTGGAATGTTTGACCACGTATTCCGTTTCTGATTTTCGGAAAGAAAAGATCGCTGGGACTTTGGTCAGGACTCTACGGAAGATGGTCTAACAATTCGACATTCTCTTGCGTTAAAAATTCAATTATCTTGCGTGCTGTGTGCAAATTTGCATTGTCTTGGTGGAGAATGATTCGTCGTTTGGGGTTAGTTTTTTGAAGCTCAGCCATGGCTTGCGGCAAACACTTGGTTGTTCACTAAAACTTCAAGTTCAGAGATTCCGTAATACTTGATTTTTTTTCTCTATAACAGTTTTACTTGGCAATGCACTACAACTATTAAAAACCTTTCTGTACAGTCTATTGAATCTACGATATCTAACTTATTCTAACTATTTCTTTTGTATTGAAAGAATTTGGATTTTACATTATTCAAATAATTAATTAAGTAACAGATCTCTTAAATTAGTTTACCACTTTCATGGCTATTTTTATAATAAATTGTTTGTATTTTCCTAAAAATAGTCATTACATAAATCTATGGAACTTGTTATTATTCGGATCATATTTTAATAATATGCAGTAGCTCTCTCTTAATTAAGACATGCTTTAATTTAAAATTTAAGCAATAACCTTTTATTCAATTCTTTAATGGATAAGAACGTACCTAATGCTATTTATTACTAACATTCATTTTGGCACCCTATAGAATTTTTGTCTTCATCATTTTTATTCACTTAATCTACCACTATCTTTATTAAAATTTTCTGGTATTTGTAGTTTTATGTTGTAGACAGTAGTAGTAATTTATTATACGCTTCTCAGATATATTAAAGCGAAAAACGAATGACATTATAAAGTAAGATACGTCTTTTTTCCTTTTAGCGAATTTAGACCCTCCTGCACTCTTCTTGCGTCCTTGTTGCACCTTTGGCTCGCAAAATTGGAGGTGTGTTTTTTGTTTTTAAAGTAAGTCAGTCTCCAAAATACAATCTGCAGCACAAGAGCATGTTGCGGACTGTTGATAGTGGGCGTATATTGCAATAATTAATTTATGTATTTGGCTACAAGTATAAATTGTCACCTTTTTCTCATACTTTTTACTAAGATTTGGGCATATTATTAACTTAAGGAGCACCAAATTGTTCGAAGCTGGAAAGATAATTGCTTGATAATTTATAAACCTTCGGTCTTTATGTAGGCCTATACCTCAGTTTGTATAATGTAGGCAGTGATTCATACTTCAAAATATGGCCGTTGCGGGGAACAAAATTCCATAGGCGTGCATAATATATATACGTGAAATTGACAAATACACATTTAATATTATAGAATTTACTTGTAGCCAACAAACACGTGCAAGTTTTCTATCAAAAAACCAGAATCACTACAAATATGAGTGATTATCCACACCCTTTCCTAGTTTGATTATGTTGTTGTAAACTCTACACCAACAAAGCGTACATCAACAACATAATCAAACAAAAATAGTAAGTAATTACATTCGTTACTTTTAATATTGATAGTAACTGAGCAGCACGCTTCTCTAACAGCACTCGTTTCGGCACCCTTATCATAAATACAGCTGCTGAACGAAAGGAATAGGCATCATTATTACTAGAAAATGTTTGTACTTGCAATTTCAAGCGATACCGATAAACTCTTTACAATGCATGAAAGAGTACGTTACTGTTTGTTCATTGCAGATCCTCTTAGAGGTTTTTTTTTAAATAAACGCCCACATGTCCTTATGCTACAGACTGTACATTAAAAGCAATTTTCAAAGATATTTACTGATTTGTAGTTCCTTGTATATGCACCTTTGAAATTTACAAAATAATATCTTCATCATCATATCCATCAATTTTCTTTTCTTTGTCAAAGAAAAGGCACTAACACTGATATTCATCAACGTACATCATTGTTTCCTACTTCTTCACTAGCAAAATTTGTTGTATTTCTTATATCACATATTTTTCTATTCTGTTCAAAATTAACACTAAGTAATCACCTACAACATTTGTTTTCTAATTTGTGTAAGATTTTGAATTTTATACTTCTATGTGATCATATAAATTTACCCTCCAGCAAGTCATGAAATTATTTCTTCAAAATATCTACTTAGTAGTTAGTAGTGAATTGAGAGTGACAAATAAAGCACATTTGTTATGTGTACCGTATTGGTTTATTGACACAAACATGTTTACAATAAATTACATAAGGTTTCATTATCGAATGATACTTCAGAAATGGTATACAATTAGGAAATGGAGAATGATCGTACTCTTTCCAACTCTGTAAGTAGTAAGAATTTGCCAATTCGGGCTCGTCCTCCGAGTAGTGTGACCTTGAGCATTGTGAGAATCGAGAATTGACCCCCTCCACTTTGAAGCGGACGCGTGTCGAGCTGGAGCGCTCTAAATAATACGGTATACAGGGTTCAGCGAAATATTTCAGGATATAATACGCGGCGACATAATTCTGTATACAGGGTGCGAAGAGATAAATCAATCACAGCGAGTGGTGTGGGTGAACGAACATGTTGGTATTGTTGGAATGTTATGCGAGATAATAATGTAAAGTTAGAAATATACAGGACGCTATTTAGTAATAAGGGTATAGAATTAAATATATGTAAAAATGGGATGGAGCTGCTTCGAACAAGTTGGTACATACATCGTCAATTAAATTGGGTTATAGAATGTAAACTGGTTTAAGCGATTTCGAGTTCATCGCGTTGATATCTGTAAACTGGATTAAGCACGTTTGAACTTGCATCGTTAAAGGCGATGTGCGGGCGTTTAAATTACTACAGGAGATTTAGAGAGTGTCATTATATAGTGAAAATGCGAGATATAGAGAATAGTAAGAATATGGGGTTAAATACAACTGTAAACTGGATCAAGCTAGTCGATGGATTTCGGGTACAGTAACAGGACAGTTCGCGGCAAGTTATTCAAGAATCAGTGCCAAAATTTCGTAAAACAGGGTTTGTGCCCCGAAAACCAGGTAGTGGTAGATTATCAAGACGGACAGCTGAAAATATAGCAGATGTTGAGGAACGAATAACTCAATCACCTAAGAAGCAGCTTTCACAACAAGCGCAACTTTTAAAAAAGATCTGTAAAAGTTTCCATACAAGTTTCTTTGCGTGCAGGAGCTTTTATTCATTGATTAATCAACCCGGTTTAATTATTGTCAATGGTTTTTAGGTGCGATGAATAATGATGTTATTGACAAATCCTTCTTCTCAGATGGGGCATCTTGTTACTTATCAAGATATATAAATAAACAAACAATGCGCATCTAATCTAGTGAAAATTCACATGAAATTCTTAAGAGACTCTTACATTCTCAAAAAATAAAGCTGGTTCTCGTAGACGGATTATTGGTCCAGTATTGTTTAATGATAGTATAAATGCGGAACGATATCGCAATAATTTATTACAATCATTTTTAATTAATTACTCAACGAAGAACTCCACAAGAGATACTTTCAGAAAGATAATGCAACACCCAATACGACAAGGGAAACGAAGGAATTGTTGCTTTGATAGTAAACTTTCTACCACGATGTCCCTATTTGACAATTATGGAATATTTCATACATCCACGGCTAAAAAGTAGAATGTTTACAAGGCATCCTCATACAATTGACGAACTTACTGAAGCTATCTGAAATATCTGCGAGGAAATTACACCACATAATTTAAGGAATACCTTCAATAAATGAAACAAAGAGTGGCATTATGTATAGAACATGAAGGAGCTCACTTTGAACATTATTCTTTATTATTATTATTAAACTTTTTATTTTTTTCAACTAAAACGTTTGTGTGTAGTTATCTGTCAAAACCTGTGTCAATGGTGCAGTATAAGCTGAACCACAGAAAGAAAGTCAATTTACACGTTTTTAAAGTTATTCTACCAACTTAAGTTTGAAGAAGAAAAATTTCATGGTTTGCTAGAGGGTAAATGTAATGGATTACATGGCACTACTCCTTCACTGATTGATTTTACTTAAACAATCAACATACTACTGAATATTGACGTCATACTACGCATGCGTTATTTGACTATTATATGTTGATTTGCCATTTTGGAGACGATCCTTACTTAAAGAGCACGCCTCCAATTACGAAGCTTATGATCTTCCACGCCACTTCAATCGCAATTCT
Source organism: Trypoxylus dichotomus (assembly GCA_023509865.1). Lineage (NCBI taxonomy): Eukaryota > Metazoa > Arthropoda > Insecta > Coleoptera > Scarabaeidae > Trypoxylus > Trypoxylus dichotomus. The sequence continues at coordinate 19,824,451 of CM042082.1, read as the reverse complement.
TTGCTTTAGTTTGCAACGGAGTAACAATAGTTTTCTTCTTGATCGATTAGTTGCTGAAATACTAAAAATACTAATCTTACTTTATATCGTCATCGTAACTATTTCATATTTTAGAAGCTTTAATTGCAATTCAAATAGATCTAAATTTTTGGCTTACATTTAAAGCTTCGTACTTTACCTATGCATATTGCCGAAAAACAGGTTTATCAGCCCGAGAAAACGCGTTGCCGCTAAATTCGCCCAGGATGGCAAATTATATGGATCCGATGCTTTCGCCGCAGGTGGCGGTGGTATCCGGTGGTGTAGAGAGTCTACTAACATCACCAAGCCCTCCGAGTAAGTAATTAGGTCTAGCTAGTTTACCGCTTCAACTTAGGGGTTACCGTTCTAACCTAGCATTAGAAGATTTTGGTGATAGTAGTAGATAGTGGTGGTGGTTTGCTTCGCTTAATCGGTGTTTGTGGCTTTACAGTAACGCAGAAAAAGCGCAAGAAAAGTCAAGGACACGCACCTTCAAGTAGTAGGGCGAGCGTCGTGCTACCGCTGTTGAATGGGGCGAATCCATTCTCGCAAAAGAAACTGCACGATGATAACATCTGTAAGTTTCTGTAGCTTAAGCTTCTTTTGTACTTTGTATAATACTAAACATACTTATTATTGTTAGCGAAATCAAAGTAAATACGAGGGTGGATCTTTATGCTCTACCCCTGACCTCCTTACAGTAAAACTACAGCGGCATTATATTTTTTATTTTTCGACATAGTCTTCAACATCACAGATAGCAAAACCTTTCCAGCAGACGGCACGATCTTAAATTTGCGCGGAGAAGGAGAATCGCGATGTTTGCACTCTACTTTGCACTTTGGTCTCGGGATCGTAATGATGTAGCCATGACTCATCCATGGTCGACTAAGAAAGTTCTCTTTGTTTGCTTGGTACCTTTCCAAAAGACGCTTACAAATCAACACCCGATTTCTTTTTTGATCAATGGTTAACATTCGGGGCACCCATCTTGCACTCATCTTTTTCATATCTAATTCTTTAGTCAGTATGTTGTGCACCACATGTTATGATAAGTCAGTATCTTCCACAATGTCCCTGATGCATACTAGTCGGCGTTGCAGTACGATATCATGTACCTTTTTAATGTTTTTGTCTGTTGTTATCGTTATGGGAGGACCACCGGTATATTGACTTTCACAGGACGTTCTTCCGTATTTAAAATCTCAACACCAACGTTTGACTATATCATAAGAAACAGCAGACTCACCAGTAGTTGCCATAATGTCTTTATGAATTTGAGTTGGCGTCACGTTCTTTTTCTGGAGGTATTTTCTTGCGGCTCGTTGTTCTACAGGATCCATTTTTATGAACGATCACGACACACAATTCAAGGATTAACCACAGCACAATAACACTTTGAGATACAAACTTGATATTATGTAGACATGATCTACAAATGTCAGTTACTTAAATGTCAAAAACATTAATCAAACAACCAATTAGAAGTAGGTGAGGGGTGAAGCATGAGGATTCGTCCTCGTATGCAAATCTATATTGTAAAAATTTCTAAAAGAACATCTGCGGGAAATTTCCCTTTTTGATGACAAAAAGAGTGATGGTAACAGAAAATGGGGCAGAATAAAACAAAGAACCTTCTTCAAAGTGGATCCAACCACTTCAATATCGTTATACAAAATGTTTTAATCTTTGGGTTGACTATGTTGGAAAATAAAATTATTTCATTCTTCTTAACTTTGGTAGGGAGATTAATCAGTCCATTCTCGTATACTATTTGTGCGCACACTGCCTTCTCACATACTTTACCATAATCAACTTCCAAAGATCGTAACAAGTCTAAAGAAAATAAAATTACATTGTCGCCAAAAGGTTATTTAATGTTTAATTGGGAAAGTGACTTATGAGTCGTCTTAAGTTTGTTTGTCAAATGTAATAAAGCGCTAATTTCGATAGATTATATTGGTCCTTGTAATTACCAATATTTTTAAAATTTCTAGAAAAAGTGTCGGTCTCAGTAGGATTTGAATTTACTCTCTCTGGCTTTCTGGGCGAACGTCTTATCACTAGACCACGGGACCTTGAACTTACAAGGTCCCGTAGTTTAGAGAGGGTGTAAATTCAAATCCTAACGACACTATTTTTTCAATAAAAACCAACGAAAGCCTAACATTAATTTAAAGAGCTTATTTCTATAAGTGTATTCGTTATAAATGTAACTGATTCATTGTTTTCAATAATATTATATATATGGAAAAATATTCCCGGGTTTCTGCCCGTGTGCTCTGGTGATCCCGAAAGGGACCGTTTCGACGAGATCTTACTGATTGTGCTGCTTCTTGAACAGATAGGCTACAAGAAGACCAACAGTATACGTGGCTAGAACTCCGGGAATATTATTCCACATACGGAGACCGCGAAAACATACGTCACGATATATATAAATGGTGTTGGGATGTTTCTTTTAGGGCTTTAAAAATTTCCTCCACTGCTTCTTATCCTCTGCCAAGTTCGCTGCTTCAGTCCATGTTTTATCCAAAATTGTCTCTATGATATTGTCCTAAGTCTGCCTTGGCCTTCCTCTTCTCTTATTTTTCGCAATATTTGCTTTCCACAAAATCCATATTTGCTTTTGTTTTGTAATCAGCTATATACTTAAACTTCCCAACTTCGTCAGACCATATTTTAGGTGACAATTCCACATTTTACCTATTTAAACAACCCCCAGTATTGTTATTCGACTGATTTATATTTTTTTTTTGCATTTCTTGCTTCCGTATTAACCATTAATTACATTTCTCTTGTAATAATTTTATTGTCAGTAATTACTCATTTTGGCGTGCATAACAATTCCTATATAGTTTTGTTAAAACTGTTTGTGTTACATCTTCCGCTTGGGAAATCTTTTCTTCGTTTAATGCAATTTTTAAAAAAGAGAAATATTAATTTAATTAGGAATAGGAATTGTATGACTTTCAAAATAATATTACAATTTCTTTGCGTTATTTAATTGATATACCTAAACTTTTTGCTTAGGTTACGGAACATTAAGGGAAGATAAAATTGCCGTCAATCTGGGTTCTGATCCAAGTGTATGCACGAATTCAAGTCCCGAACTGACCGCAAGTCCTCTCCACCGAATCGGTGGTCGAACGCATTCATCTGAAGATCTTTATAGCTGGATGGCCAAACAGGACACTACATCAGGTTTAAAAGGTATATTTCATAGTACTTGCATGGGACGCAAATTTGCATCACTTATTAAATAATTTAAAATTTACACGGAGATAAAAGCGAAAGTTATCCGTTACTCTCCGTTTCAAGTTATAATGCAAAATTATAAACAATCCCATTACTGATTTACTGTGATAATTTTCTCATAAACCCTTGATGGTAAACACAAAGTTTCTATGCAGATTAAGAATATTCTGAAGTATAAGTGTTATCACATACCATCTGCTGTGCTCGTGCTACTGTAAAAGCTTATATTCCGTATTATATCTTGAAACAGACTGTATATCTATATACAAGGTGTCCTAAAAGTCCTTTTCAAAATAAAAAGAATACACTAACATAATGGCCAGGATTAATCAACAATTGTCTATTTTTTTTTAATTTATTTCGTAAAAATTATGTCTCCTAAATGTGCTCCATTATTTTGTTGGCATTCTTTTAAACGCGAGGTAAAATTTTCGAGAAGTATGTACTCGGTACATATTCTCCATGATAGCCGCCATTTTTCTTCAAATATTCTCTTTTAATTAATTGAAAGAGTGGGGAGTGTTATTGTATTCGTTTGATTTAAAGTAGCCCCACAGAAAAAAATCTACTTGTTTCACGAGCAACTGGTAAGGACACGTTAGACGTGTGAGATGTTGCTCCATCTTGTTGAAACTAAGTGTGCGGATTAAAACTATTAAAATATTGCAAGGCTGGTGTAAAAAAGTTGTTAATTATCTCCACATATCCGTTGAAATTTATGGTTACTGCACGACCTCTGTTGCAGCCCAAACAATAACTTTTGGCGAGTGAAGTGGCCTCTCATGCTTCTGTTTTGAATTTATTGAACTCTAATAGCGGCAGTTCTGCCTGTATAAATGACCATTAAATTCGTACACACAGCACGCATGCTTCGCCCCCATAAATCGCTCCATAGCGTATTGATGTACCCCCCACTCTTCGCTCAACAATTGCCTTCGCACAGTAAACAAAACAAATTGAAAAAGACTTTTGGGACACCCAGTATGTAATAATTGTAATTTTCGCTTTAGGTTGTATGGAGTCAAAAATCGATACCTTGCAAACCCAGTCTTCTGGCGAAGAACCTTATGTCAAAGAAAGTCAAGCGGTCCTTGTTCCTCTGCACCAACTTCACGATTCCTGGAGACTTTTAGATGCAAACCTAATTTTTCAACCGCTATTGGCTAGTCTCGGCGTTATGCCTCAGCAACTAAAATTGACTACGATGTCTGAAAATAGCAAGTTATTTTTCCTCCACATTACTGCTTGCCTCTAATTTTCTTTATTACTACTAGATGCAGGAAATGACGTAACATCTCTGGATGCATTGGGATCAAACTTATCGTTGGTCGGTAATATGGAAACAATGAAAATAGATATAGTAGTGTCGGAACACGGAAAAATTGATAAGAAGCGGGGTAAAGGCAAAGGTAAAGCTAGAATGGTTTTGGAAATTAATGCAGGTGAATATAATTTGAATTAAAAAATGCTGCCTGAAGTAATTCAACCTATTTTTTGTTTCTTTTTCTTACAATATAGATGAATGCCCTGCTTTTGTATGCGAAAAAGTGTCTATAGAATTGGAAGTCGATAGAATGACGGATATGGCCGTAAGTGAAATGATTAAAACGAAAAATGTTTTATACATTTCGAGAGGACAATTAAAGAATCATACAAGCACTGTGTTACACTTTAATGTTGGTAAGTAATATTAACTTAAAGCATTTACTATTGCCAAAAATACCTCAAGACTCAGTATTGTATCCGTTATTGTTTCTAATTTTCATTAATGATAGGCTAATTGTTACCGACTTGTTATTTTGTCCATCGTTGATGGAAATGTAGTAGAACTTGCAATAATAGCCATAAAATCCCAACGAATTGTAGCGGTCAAGGCGGCAGTAGAGAATTGCTGATTACTGCAGTAGACGCTCGATTATGTGAACGATATCAGCCAAGCACTATTCACATCACTGAAAGTTTACATTAGCGAACCTTATTTTATTTATAACGAAAATGCATAAAAGAAAATATGTATGTTTATTAAAAACTAAATTATGAACAATGATGACATAATACATATAATATTAAAAAATTAATTTTCCCATTTTTGTTTGCCTAAATTTACGGTTGATATTTTCTAATGCAATTGCCCGTAGTTTACGGTGCACTAAAATATCGGAATGTGATATGTCTTTTTCTTCAGCCCAATCTAGCGGTTGATTAAAAATTCCTACAGCTTGCGCGTCACTCACTGTATTTTTTATTTCAATCGGAGGGTCGTCATCTTCACTCACTCCATCTTCCTCTTCATGTGGATCATCCATCTCGTTATCGTCATTCCATAAACTAACATCGGTGATTGTGCAAACAATATCGGGATTTATTGCTTTTAATAATTTAAGAACGTCCGATGATGCACTGTCATTAACTTCAGCATCAGATAGTAACTGTTTTTTAATGATGGTTAACGGCACATTGTCTTCACCGTCATAATCATCACTGGAGTAAAGCAAATTTTTCCAACACTTTCTGATTGTTTGCTGGTTAAGGGCATTCCAGGCCATATCTAAATTTGAAATTGCTTCACGTAAAGTTACTTGCTTTAAAGATTCAGAAATGTTTTTAGGATGATAACACAGATGAAAGTACGATAATACAATTTAGTAATTTTTATTACATTTTGATCCATCAGTTGGATAAGCGGAATTACGTTAGGCTGCATGAACATAACAAAAATTGAGCCACCGTTGCTTCTTAATTATTCCTCTGGAGAATGACTTGGTGCGTTATCCAAGATTAACACCGCCTTTATTAGAAGATTTTGCTTTCTTAAGAAATCTTTCACCTACAAGTTGAATATGTATCATTAAATTACATTTCTTATTATTAGAGTTTTATTGTTGTACCTGAGGGACAGAGTGCTTGTGGAACCATTCCAGAAATATGCCTTTGATCATCCAAGCGGATTTTGAACAGTTATAATGAACGGGAAACATTTCTAAATGAACGTGGATTTTTTGCCTTTCCTATTACTAGTGGCCTTATCTTGTGTGTACCACTAGCATTAGTGCACGCTAGAAATGCTATGCGTTGTCTTTCCGCCTTTCTACCCGGAGCAGATTTCTCATGTGATGCAACATAGATTTTCGTAGGTAATAATTTCCAATAAAGACTGGTTTCATTTGCATTGCATATTTGCTCCTCATTTAAATGTAGCTTTTTGATTTTGTTCATTAACTTCTCCTTAAACCATTGTATTAGTTGTGATGGTGCTGATAATTTTCACCACATATTGACAGCAGTCGAACTCCATACCTGCTCTTAAATCTCTTTAGCCAGTCATCACTGGCTATAAAATTTTCGGTCTCTTTTTTCAGTTTTCATTCAATAATTTTGTTTTAAAAACCATTTATGCAGACGATTTTCCATTCTAGGTGCTTGGGCATTTTTTAATGTTCTACGAGATCCCGGGCCTCTACATGTATCTGGCACACGTTGTGATATTTGTCACTTGAATCGCTTAATTTTACAAATTGTGGCTTTAGATGCTCCATATTTTTTTGCCAATTGAGTCACTCCCGCATCTTTTTTAATCTCGTCGATGATTTTAACTTTGTCACTTAATTTTAAAAATGTTCTTTTATTGGACATGGATGCCATGTCTATTCTGGCGCGATTTTAGCTGCACATTACTTCACGAGAGGCAAGAGACCCAACGCTTACAGGAATTTCATACATAAATCGGGAACAACCAGTGCCGGCGCTGAAAACGTTTACGTAAACATTCTTTTGATCGATTCAATTACGCACGTAAATCGAGAAATAACCGGTACCCTAAACTGTTTACATTATCGAATTGTACGTGGTGCAAGCTTGTTTATATTACCGGGCGTTACATTTGATCCTATAGTAACAATTTTCTGTTTACATGACCGCGAAGTTTCCACTACCGGGTATTTACATGAGCGAGCGTTTACTGTGTTTTTAAAACCACCTATAAAATATAAATAGAATTGAGAGATATATATATAAACTGATAATAAACTGATCTTCAGCGGCTGTCGTCGCTTTCTTTTGCCCTGGCCGTTTTCTATTGCGAAATCAGCCTGTTCTCTGCATTCTCTTAAGAGTCATGAATACTCCGAGAATAGAATATCTTCTATTTCAGGCGTCCGCTACATCTCACAGAGGGTTAATATGCCGCTCCTAAGATTACTTCATCAAATAAGCAACATGTATCAAAACGTAAAGGACACTCAAAATGAATTACGTGAGCAGCAACCAGTGGAGATTCGTCGACCCAAAACCAGCGCTAGCGATCACGTAGAGGTTAAACATCATTCCACTTCCAGTAAGTATAAATCATTATCTCGTCACATTTATCCATCAAATATTCGATTTTTCAGCAACTGATTTGCCAGAAACTAGCGCCATTAACGATAGTAAACAACTCACTCTGAAAATATCGGATCCTAGTTCTATTACGTCCCAACAGAAGCCAGTGATCTCGCCTTCTCCTAGCGTAAGATCGCGACCTCAAAGTTTTGCTCAAAAATTACGATCAACGGGAAAGAGTGTAAAAGGTATTACGTTTTGTTTTTTTTTTATCACTTCCTACTAATTGTACGTCCATTTACATATATTATAGGATATGTCAATTTGAGTGAAGGAGGCGGTACACCTTTGACTATGAGTAGTCCATCTATTTCGGCATTCGAACGGATAACCGTTTCATCCGATAAAAGTATTGGAAGATGTTGGAAGACAATTTATCACTTGTTGGAGTTATATGCTAATATGCCAGATACGAAGACTATAAAACATAGGTTAGTTTAATTTTTAATTTGGAGGTTGTAAATATAGTAATGGTATACTAGAGGTACGATAAGTTCCAATGCATGTCATCAATAAATCGTGACGTCAGGTTTCAGGCCGTTGCCGAATACTCAGACATATGGTCGCCTTCAAAGCTAACTTGACATACTAATGTGACCTATCTCCTTACTTTACTTATTATGGTATATCAATTAGAAAATTTTAATAATTAGTGCTACAGAATTTAGTAAGAAGCATCTGACAATGTGTAAATGTGTTCAAACAAACTACAAGAAGTAAATATATCCCGACTGAAGGAAAATAATGTTTTATTTGTAGTATTTTAAATTATTTACGAATTAAATAACGAAGTAATGGATCACAATTACTTTATTAAAATATTTTCTGTGCAACTGTAAAAAAATGAAATTATATAGGTTTGAACGTTACAGTTGTCAGCACTGTAGATCCGGCAGTTGTTCGTAACGTCGCACAATTGTTGTGAACGCACTGCCATTTAGTAATCATGGATCGTTGGACTGGTGCGGAACGTGCAGTAGCTGTGAGAGCGTTTTATAAAAATGGTGACAGTGCGACGGCCGCGCAGAGAATATTTCGACAGCATTACCCGCTCGGCCGTCATGGACGTGTCCCATCTGCGCGTGCGATTACAACGTGGGTGCGTAATTTTGAACAGGATCTGTCTTGAAAAATAAAGCTCCAGGTGGCGTTCGAACGGTTCGTACCCCAGAGAACATTGAGGCTGTTAGACCTGCAATCGAGAGAAGTCCTCGCTGCTCCGTTCGACAGCATGCATCTACGCTAGGAATTAAGCGACGAAGCTTACAAAGAATACTGCACGAATTACATTTCCATCCCTATAAGTTGCAGATTGTGCAACAATTACATGAACGAGACCCAGCGTCACGTATGGAGTTTAGTAGGCAGATATTGGCTAAAATTAACGAGGACGCGATTTTCGTTGGTAATATATGGATATCAGACGAAGCCCATTTCCACCTGAACGGTTTCGTAAACAAACAGAATTTTCGTTATTGGGCCCAGGACAATCCTTGTGAGTTACACCAGCGACCACTACATAGCGACAAGGTCACAATATGGTGTGCTGTATTATGTCATGGTGTTATCGGCCCTTATTTTTTTGCACGTGAGGATAGTAGTGCAGCGACAGTAATATCCGCTCGATATGCTTCAAACATTCTTTACACCGAGACTGTACGAGCTTAATCTTAACATGGATAACATGTGATTTCAGCAGGATGGAGCCACGTCACACACTGCTCGACATTCGATGGCAGCAGTTCGTCAATTGTTTGGAAGACGTAACGGTGACATTGAACGGCCTGCGATATCCCCTGATCTTAGTGTGTGCGACTTCTTCCTGTGGGGTATCTTAAAGGCAAAGTGTACCGTACACGACCTGCAACAATCCATGAACTAAAGGAGAACATTCAACAAGAAATCACTGCCATTCCCCAAGATTTGCTATACCGCGCATTCCAGAGTTTTCATAACAAGCTGTTAGAGTGTGAACGCCGAATGGGAGGACATCTTTCCGATGTCATCTTTAAAAAGTAAAGAGACACTTTTGGACATTTTGATTGTAAAAACATAAATGGCGTGTCGCATACATGCACTTTCGTTAATAAATTACCAGATTTATGAATTTATTCGTGGAAATGACGTTATTTCAAAATTTCCCGTTCCCCCGCGCCACCCTGTATAAAAGATGACAAACACGTTAAAATAAGCTTAATGGATTATTTATTTACAAATTGATTACCTAATTTTCTTTAATATCACTCTCTGAACATGAATTATCACTATTTAAAATAAATAATTAGGGGAGAAATTTCGTCACGATCTAACCCAACTTCTCTTCCCCACCATCGTATGATTGAAGCTTCTGTATGGTGGATGCTGTTCGACCAAGTTACTTGTATAATTGTTGCTAATGTTTTTGTAATTTCCCATATATTTTCTATGGAGTTGAATATACAGTTGTATGGAGGTAATCTTAGTACTGTGTGGCCATGTGCACATACTAGTTCATCTATCACAAATTTCTTGGGTGGTTGTTTTTGAACAAGATATAAGTGAAGCACCTAGTATAAAACCATCGCTATTGCCAGCATGTATACCTATAAACAAGCTTAACGAGACGCAGAAATTATATTGACAATAAAACAAACCTCTTGCCTTCAGTCTTTAACTTTTTCACACTTTGCCGATTACTGTCCTGTCAAGAATAATTATTGCTGCGATTTTCAAATATCTATGTTTCATCTATGTAAACAGGGTCCTGAGGGTTATTACTTCCCATGCTCTTTACGTATCGTTGTAAAAGCTCAATACGAAGTAATGCAATATGATGTTGCTTCATTAGTCCTCGTCGAGGATTATCTTTTTTCCACGTAAATCCAATGTTTTTAAAACTTTTCCTAATGATGAAACGCCTCCACTAAACAAATCTTTTTCTTTCAATTTACATAAAAGAAATGAACGTGTAATGTTCTGATTACGCAGAATGCATTTTTACATACGTTTATGGCACATTTGGTAAATTACATTGCGGATAGTAGCTTCCCTTGCTTCATCAATATCCACAATTGATTTCAATTTGTTTCGGCTCTTGCTGCAGGAAAGTAGTGCTTGTTGTGACTTTGCCGAACTTGATATATTGCTCATAGTACAAATACTCACATTTGCAACAACAGCGACGCAGTAGAATGCAGCAATTTTAGCCCGTTATTATGGTGCATGCAGAAATAGAATATAACCTCTCTGACAGTAGCCAATGGTAACAAGGGACCTTTGTTGTTGCGTTCTTGCGCAAAATATATACTCAGCAAACTGATTATTTTTTCGCGTGTTAACACAATGCACGTGGCATTTTCGTAAATATACGTCGACTGGTTCTAAAAAGAATTTTTGGGGATGCAAAGCAATTAAAAAATTCAACAAATACTAAACAAACTAACGTAAACGAAGAAACAACGAAAGCGTTTGATACTCTACGACCTGTCAACATTTAAAATGGATGGACCAATGACAACCGACAACATCGTGCTTCATCAAATATCTTTCCAAATTGTATTAAAAAACAGTGTGTTGCGCCATCTATTGAAATTCAATTTAATTATTAACTATTACATTATAATTATGTACTAATATAAAATACTGTTAATTTATTTGTGTGGTCGCATTGGATATTTATTACGTCATTTGATTATATGTATGACGTCACGTTAATGGCATGCATTGGAACTTATAGTGCCTCCACTATATCAGATTATACTGTGGAATTATGTTCGATACTCAAATTGTTAAAATCTGCAAAGAACAGGGAAACTTCGTGAAATATCAAACCCCAGTTTTAATTAAAACTCGGAAAAGAAAATTCGTGAGGCCCTGAAACTGAAACTATTTATATTTTTAGATTTTCAGTTGGTAACGCCGACATATCAGAACACTACAAAGGCAATCGAAAATACGACATCCTAACGGAAGTAAAATCGTCCGAAGATATAGAGAAAGCTGAACACCCTACAACGACCACATCCTCAGCCTTACCCCACTTCGAAATAAGTAAGTCCAGTACAATCATAGCAAAACAGTCTTGAATTCTTCATTGACTCAAATAAAGCTACGAATGTTACAGGTTCTTATTCGAAAGAACATACCAAGTTAGTAGTTTTCGGCGTTGCAAGAATACACCGGACCAGGCTGCTGGCTACATTATCCGGTCTAAAACTCGAAGCAGAAATAACCAGTTTGCATTCGAGTTTAACATGCAGAAAGAAGTCCACACCGATGTCGTTAGAATGCTCTTCAACCGGTCAAGTTGGGAGAACAATGATTGTGTTACTGGAAGGAGTTGCACCAAATCAACAGTAATTCGATGCTTTTTGAGTCGGTATACACTTTTTCCAATTTTTCTCATTTACGTAGGACTGTGGTTAAAGTTACTGTGGGGAAATCTCAAGCGTTATACTCCAGCGTCAGTAAGAAATCAAAAGATAAGAATTCTGGATTGCTAACAGTAGGTGCTGTCAATGTAGATATTCCACAACATCCAGTAGCTTTGCATGGTATGGTAACTAGGGGTAGCAAACAATTGAGTTCGACATTACAGGTTCGTAATTTATAAAATGTAAATGCTGAATCTTGATTAAAAGATTGAATGGTGTAGGAATTGCGCGTTACAAGAACATCTAGCAGATTATCCAGATTTCAAGCGGAAGAAGAATTGCCTCAGCCACATTCGCCTAGCCATACCGATCCTAAATTGCCACGAGTTGCACCATCTATAATCCGAAATAATATCGGCGAAAAAGGACTTTTACAACCGCTGGTAATGCAGTTTTCCGTAATACTGCAAGTGAGTATATAACGTACATTCCCTGTATTACAATTTGCTTCCATTTGTTTAATTTACTTATAGAGCCTTAGTATCACAGCTGCACTATTACCTTCGCTACAAGCTCAATACAAAATGGATCAAGTAAACAGTACCGGTATTACAGGTAGTAAGGCGAAGTTTACGGTGGACCTACCGCATCATTCTTTAAGTTTTACAACCAAACTGCAGGTTATTTGATTTGCATTATAAAATTATTAAACAAGTTAGGTTTTATTTATATTTATTTGTGCAGGTTACAGAGGCAAATTTACCGTCTGAAGCAAGCATCGCCTTACCAGCGGTACATGTATCTGCGGAGTACGTACCAGATGGCACCACGGGTGCATTAAGAAATGATGGTCATAGAGGACCTGAAGGTGTAGTCTTCATGCAAGGAGGTTATCTCAGCGCCAATGCAGATATTGGTATTTTTGAGCATAGCTTGACAACTGATTTGTTGAACCATCTGGTCTTCGTCCAGAAAGTATTTATGAAGGTAAATGTTTCTCTAATGCTTGAAAAATGCTTGGTTTACTTTTTTATTTAGTTGCCTTTATTAATTATATACAGTAACTGCCATAGAAATTGAAACGACTTGGTAAAATATGAAAACGTTGCAATAATAGAGATAATAAAAACTTAGGATAGTAATGCTAATTGTAGAACAATATATATACATATATATATATATATATATATATATATATATATATATATATATATATATATATATATATATATATACAAACGCTCGTTTTATCAAAGTTGAAAATGTAAAAGACATAGCTATTTACTTAATTATTATATTTTCCATAGAGCAGTACCTTTACGTTGCTGTTATTGGCTATATTTGATGAAATACAATCTTGTCAGTTGTCCTTGGTCCGGCAATTTTAACTGTTGACAGTTCGTAAACTAGGTTACATTAGTAAATGACGATTGCAAGGACTGTGTGGATGTACAATTCACAGGTATAGCAGTAAACTCGCTTCGCTTTCGGTCCATCCTTTCCCGTAAAAGGCATTAGACCACCGAGTAGATTGTAAATAATCATATGTTTTAGAAATTTTAGAGCCTGCGTAGAAAATAATTTGCATGTGTGATACAGTTTTTACTTTCAGTCGGTAACACGGTTGACAATGAGAGCCTTCGCGCTCTCGAAACGCTGCGTTCCGCATAATTAATTAATTTGTGTGAGTGGAGTTTACTGCTATACCTGTGAATTACATTAGTATGTTAGGTTAGGTTTCATAGCGAGTTTATGTGTGTATACCGGCAATGGCGTAAAACATGACGTCACGATTTATTAATGATGTGCATTGGAACTTGGCGTGCTTCTAGTATAGTTAGTAATCTTAGCTTTACTTTGTAAATAATGGTAAGTTCTTTGTCTCACACTCATCAGGTTTAATCTATGCGCCCTTTTGTGAGACAAGTTATACATTAGGCCCCAACAGTAGTCTATGTGTAGGACAATAGATTTATACAGAAGTAATCTCATAAACATTGTTAAATTATTACCGATTGTTTGTAGAAAGTAAACTGGTTTTGTCATCTTTTTTTAAATGAAGTCCGCGTGTTCATTAAAGTTTAAATTTTCATCTATGATTACACCAAGCTATTTGCTGCAACCCTTTCAATATTTACTTATTTATATTTTCATCTTGTAGCTTATGTAGTGTGCTACCACTGCCAAGAATGATATATTTACACTAATCAATGTTCACCGCCATACCGTGTCACACAACCAACCATAAATTGCAATCAGATCTCTTATTTATTTTATCCACCATATCATTCAAATTGTTGTCCCAAATGTATAGCGCAGTATCGTCTGCAAATATTTTTATATGGTAACGTTTTAGACAGCTTATAATATCGTTAGTATACAATACAACAATGAATTTATTAAGACTTTTCGTGGCCGTTCATTAAAATGTCCACCTTCTGATTTAATAACCGGGGCGCAGACCTTCGGAATTTTTTCACTGTATTAATTTGACTTCGTCAAAGAAGCTTTTGAAGAAAGATCATAACGTTGTGGATATTTTATTTATTTAGGAAGTTAATGAAGTTGTCCAGAAAGTATATGGTGGAGAAAGACCCGTGCCGATATGGCTTGAAGATTCAGAAGAACCTTCCTCACTAAATAGGATATTATTTTCGCTTATGATCCGTATTCAAAGGATACAACTAACAGCTACTACAGCTGGAAGTTCCGCAGTTAGACTGGAAACAGGTTTGTACTTTCATTTTTGCGGGTAATATTTATACAATTAATTAATGAAATACGAAGTAATAGAAATGTATCAAATTTACTGTTAATTTGTAATTAAGTTGTACTTTTATAGGTGCGGTAGTTCTTGAATTATCAAATAGAGTTCAAAACGTATCTGGATCTAAAAAGAACAACGCGACATCCAGGTTATTTGGTAGAGCGCAAGTCGACTTAAACCTATCGCTTGGCCAATTAATAAGGAACGCCCTTTTCGAAGAAGCAGAAACAGATTTCCAACAATTTGCCTTCTTTAACACCAGAATTAGTCTAAGAAATACCTTCCAGGTAGGTGTGAAAAACTCCATTTTCATTATTCTTTTGAATGTATATTGCTTACTCTATATACAGGATGAAGTGAGTGAGGGTGAAGATAAAGAGGTGGTGCTAATAACCTTGAAGAGACCTCTGATATACATCCAACCCGTGGCCGTTGATAAGGCGATATTAGTCTGGCTAAATTACAAAAACGCCTATGATTATTGGAACGAAAAGAGAGCAAATTTAAACAAAGAGGTTTTAACGGCTACTCAACAAGTGTATGAAAAATTCCAACTTGGTCAGATTACGAGTCAGTTGGGTGCACCCCATTTGGGAATGTTATTCTTGCAATTAACTGTGGAAGATATGGGAATTTGTTTGCCACTAAATCCGTTACCATTAACAACGTGGGGTCAAAGAAATGTTTATGAAGAAAGCAGAGGAGCTGTGGTTGTCACCTTAGAAAATACAAGCATATCTGGTAAGTTGACTATGTACAGTAGCGTACAAAATAATAGCTGTAGGAAACTAAAAATATCTTAAATTAAGGTCTTTCATCATTAACTGAAAATAGAAATAGTGACATGTACACCTGAAATAAGACTAGCTTAACATATATAAAACACATGAAAACTTTTACGTGTGCTGGACCTGCATTTTACAAAAGCAATATATGCGTTATACCAGAACACAATAGTAGTTGTATTCACTCGTGTCTCGTCATGTGCAAATTCAAAGACTTTATTCGTTGAAGTACTTTACATGTATTGGATCAAAAACATTGTAACTCAAGATGGGTATATAGAAATACTAGAGAAGGTAATGCTGCCCTATACCGAAGAGGAAAAGTGGGTCTTAATGCAACCGAACGCACTAGTCGACGAGTGAAAAACTAGTTGATGCAACATAGGATTGAGGTCCTGGAGTGGCCGGCGCAGTTCCCGGACTGATCTTAAAAACGCGGTCTACAATGCAAACCTCAAAACATAGCAACAACTATGCGAAATTGTACAAGCCACTTGGTATTCGATCACTTCGGAAGACTGTCAACATTTGGTCGACAGTTTGGCCCGACGTTGTGCTGCAGTACTACCAAATAATGGCTACGCAACCAAGTATTAAATGTACTACATTTTATATTATTTAGTAAATACGAGGAGTATCCGATTCCAAAGGGACGTTTGCGTGGCATACGTGCCTACGTCGCTCCGATCAGTTTGAAACTTGCACGCATTTTAGATACGCATGTGTACTGCATGGGTGGCTATCGTCATTGCCTTAGGTTAAGTACAAATGCGCAGTGACAGCCGCACAATGTCAGTTCTGATCGAAACATACTAAAAGTTTGAAGTGCGAGCAGCTATTCGTTTTTTACATGCAAATAATGAAACAGTTACCGAAATTCATAAAAAAAAAATGATACGGAGAAGGCGTTATGAGTCCAAAACGAGTTACTGTTTCGTGTAAACACTGTAAACAGTTCAAAAGTGGACGCACAGCTTTGAACGATGATCCCAAAGATGTGCGAACAAAATCATCAATGAAAACGGATGAGAATCAATTAAAGGTCGATACGCTGATTCACGAAGATCGTCAGTTGAAAATACGGAAAATTGCTCTACCGACCGGCATTTGTAAAAGCTCTATTCATGAAATCGTATCTGAATTAGGCCATCGAAAAGTTTTCACGAGATAGCTACCAAAACTGATGACGGACCAACACAAAATGCAACGAATGGCAGCGGCAATGGAACTTTCAACGCACTATTGTCAGGTAAACGGATTTCTAGAGTCTATAGTGACAGGAGATGAAACGTGGGTACATCGCCATAACCCTGAATCAAAAAAGAAAGAAAAACACGACGACGTGGAAACATGTGAGAGTTCATCAACACCGAAAAAATTCAATGTTCAGCAGTCAGCAAAAAGGACAATGGTAACTGTGTTCTGGGGTATCCAAGGCATTTTATTCATAGAGTTTTTACGAAAACGACAGTTAACTACACCACAATGCAAGACCGCACACCTCAAATCAGATGAAGGCCTGATTTCAGAAACACCATTTGGGAGCTTATTGCTCATTCGCCTCATAGTCCAGACTGACTTCCTCTGATTTTAATTTACTTGGACCGTTGACTCATTTTCCGGGTAAAAGGTTTGAAGATGACAACGAACTTTAAGATCAAGTAAGATAGTATTTTAAAAATTTGGATCGCACCTTTTATAAAAAGGGTATACAGAAGCTTGTACGTCGCTGGGATAAGTGCCTTAATATTGGCGGCGATTTCGTTGAAAAGTAGCTACCAGTTTACGCTTGTACTGTATGTTTGATTTCTATAAATAAAGTAGTCTATCTGTAATTCACAAACATACCTTAGTCACCGAACATCCCTCATAATTTCTCTATCTCTTGACGTTCTCTTTCACAGCGTCACTACTACTATTTCGTCTGGGTCAGCTACCAATATTATTGAAATTGGCGATATTACTAAAAAATGCAGACCATGCAGATAGCGTAATAGATTTATGTACCACAATTTACATGAAGACGGTAACATTTCTACAAATTATCTAGCTGTTTAACAATAATAAGCATTTTTACATTAATTTAATTGTTCTTTCTTTTTAACCTGTTTCTTTTACAGCTTGTAGTTCTGGTTCACTTGTAAGTAAAGGCAAGTTTTCCAATTTATGTCTGAGATTTGCGGATGATTTTGAAACATCCCTGGACGATTGGAAGCCGGACATGAACGATGCTACGATTATGAATTTGTGCGTAGTTAGTGACGGAACTTACGAAGTGT
Source organism: Trypoxylus dichotomus (assembly GCA_023509865.1). Taxonomy (NCBI): domain Eukaryota; kingdom Metazoa; phylum Arthropoda; class Insecta; order Coleoptera; family Scarabaeidae; genus Trypoxylus; species Trypoxylus dichotomus. The sequence continues at coordinate 19,806,612 of CM042082.1, read as the reverse complement.
GCAGCAGAACTATAACAGGAAAACAAGCTCATGGTAAAGTTATTTTTTTTTAATTTGCTCTGGATTAACGTTGAATACAAAGTAACGAATTGTACATTTCCTTACACAGTCTTATGTAAAAATTTTTGCATGGCATAGCATTTTTATAATAAACTTCATGAATTTTCGCCACAACCAATATAATTTAATTTTAAATAATATCGAGCGCCGTAAAATAGTGTTAGTATAAATTTTTGGCTTTACTTGATTCTATCATGTTTACCGCTTGAAATTTAATAACCATACAAATGTAGTAATGTTGCATAGGTCCGATTTCTGTATTCGCAAGAAAGAAGTGTTGTAGGTGCAAAAGTACTGAGAAAAAAATCACAACACGTCTGCCCAATTTTAAGCAGCTGACAATTGATTTCGGTAGATATTCTACTGGCAACTGCTTCAACGTCATTAGGTTACATCATTAAAGTCTGCTGTAGCATGTTTAGGTTCTGCAACATCATCTTTTGTTTCTAGTTCTCATAATTCAAAGGTTGATGCGATGCGTTTTTACCGTTTTCGGTTACAGCATCAGTACTGTTCTTATTTTCATTACAATGCCGCAATAACTCTCTTACTTGGCTCAATCAGCAATTTTTTAAATTATCGCTGATGTTTTGCTGTGCATTTTCCTTGTTGTAGAAATGCAGTTTTTTAAAACCGTTTTGCTTGTGGGGGTATCGCTGTTACCCAAACTCATTTATTGAATCCTTCTCTATTCTTTAATTTACACTGTTCATTTCCAGCAGCATATCGCATAATAATTTAGGAAATGCTTTCTTCGAAGAGGGCCGCTTCCAGGATGAGACTTCCAACTTGCATAATTTATTCCTGTATGTAATTTTTATTACACAGAAAGATGTGACATACAAACGGACGGGATATAATATTCCTTACATAACTATAAAACGGTTAATGTTAATTTTCACTGCAGGGGTATCATCTATGTGTTAGAACTTTTTTGTATGACATAAGAATCAGTACCTAGACGGGTCCTTGAACGTGTGAGCATTTAACCGCCCGTGCAATCTGCATACCAGCTCTCAAGAAGGAGCTTCTTTTTAGCTTTTTTGCTAGCACGTAACTCAAGTACGGCGGTAGAAATATATTACTTGCAGAACCGTTAATCATAATTGAAGTAGCTGACTGAAAAATTTATCATCCTTTCAGGATATTTAATACTCTCCGCACAGGCTTGGTTCGTAGAAATTTAGCATATTTGCAGCAGGAATATCTTCTATTGTTTCACCCAAATTCTGAAAATACTTCATAATACTGCCAATACGACGCTGTCACGTCAAAGATAGGTTTCCTTTTAGCATCGAGTAAACTAGATCTACGCTAAACTACGCTTTGATAATCTAAACAATTTCTAAAGAAAAAACCTTACATTCTGTATATATAGACGAAATCCCGAATTTCCGCATTTCATAGTTCCTTCAGTTTTCAATTGTTTTCCTCATTTTGTGTAGAGCCTGTTTGGCCATCAGATTTTCTTCAAGGTTCGCCTCTATAATGATTGTGTAAAGCCCCAAAATTGATTTTACATTGTATTTATATGATTGTTAACTAATAACTGTTATACTTGTCAAGGCTTCTTCTAATACTTCGTTCCAAAAATGTTGATAGATCCGGTTGTGCAATAGTTTTTTTTTTATATAAAGACGTACCATCGTAAACTGCAAGAATATGTACTATTGATGTTTATTTAACCCCTTAAGTGCATATTCAACACAAGTTACCTACAAAATGTACAACATACTTTTCTAACCTAAAAGTCATTTTTTAATCAAAGTGACAGCGAATGAACTCAGTTATCTGTAGGTCTGTATACGTCAAAATAAACTTCTTCAACTATTTGGAATAATTGCAAAGAAATAACGGAAATACTTCATAAATATAAACTTTAACATTTTTCCAAGGTAATATGCATTCAAAATTACTGCTTTTTTAATTGCAGTTGGCATGATGAAGATTCAGTAGCAGTATACTGTAATACTACATGCTATTATGACTTAAAAAGATGCGCCTCTTTTTACTACATGTGGTCAAATGTCACGATAATGTTGTTCAAAGTCACTTCGCGATTTGAAAGTCCCCCACTTTAAAGTTTATGTTTATCTAGATATTAAGACATATCTGCGAACATTGTTAGATCAATCAAAGTATTAAAAGTGATTCGTTCCTACAGTTTCCGTAGCGTAAATGATAACGCACCTATCTAGAGGATATCAGTCGTGGATTCGAATTTTACCGTGAAATTTGTAATTTTACGAATTAATTGGTGTTCACGTTGAAAAAATAAAGTAAATTATCATTATATAATTAATCCATCATGAGCACTTTTCTTCAGAAAACGCCAAGTGGTTCTTGAATGTCCAATGGCAAATGGAAGGTGTTGACATTCACTTAGACACCAACGTTGGAAAACAATTATCAGCCTTAGGTTATACTCTAACTCAACTGACAGGTGCCGAAGAAACTTCAGTTAATTTAGACTATGATAGTGACGATAATGAACCAACAGATGGCACTAGAACTTCTCAGGAGAGCATTTTACCAGCGTTTGTTTTTGATCCAAACTTGGACAACAAAAAGCGTTCCAAACTCATTGAAAGGGAAATGAATGAACAAGCTAAGATAATCAATGATTTACGATCACTGGGAGCTTCTCATGGCACTATTGAACTGGAAATGAAGCGGTTGCACGAGTTGGAAGCTATGGTATTTAAAGATTTCAGGCGGTATGTTATCTTATTCCTATTATTACTTACTATTAAACATTTAAATTCTGTTGTTTTAATAGGGATATGATACAAAAGTTAAGACGTCAAAGCGTGAGATCATCATCAATCAAAGGAAAAATCCTAGGTTCTAAACAGAATACGTACAGATCCAGATCATTTATAGTACCAAGTCCCATGCTGGAAGCGCAAGGAAGGTAAGTTTGTTTTATCGCACTTCCGTACCGTCTTCACTAGAAATAACACTCTGACACACTTTATATGTATAAAGCTGATTAAAACACTTAGCCACTGTGTAACTTGTACATAAGCTTCTTTCTTGCGGTGTCCTTTTTATTTTCCTTTTATTTTGATTTACTTGTATCACCTAATAGTCCTGAAGATGGTCAAGTGGGTAGCGGTAGTGGTAATTCGGCAAGTTACGAAAGTTCCCCGAGATCAGGGCCATCTAGATCGGCTTCTTTGAAGGTCAGAAGTACGGATGGGCCAAGGGTAACGTTTAGCGACAATATTGGCAGGTAGAGTTGTGGTTTACGTCGTTGTAGTATCGTAGATGTATAACTGTAATTAATAATAATTTTAGTAGTTAGAAAGCTTAAATGATTATTTTTAAAGAGAATTAAATAATTAATATTTCCTACTAACTTTAGTAGACGTATATTTTAGAATAATAGTGAATATTTAACAAACCAAGATTAATAAATTCGTAGCGATGAAATCTGCATTCACTTCCACCAACACAATTAACTATCTGCTTGCTAGTAAGTTTGTAATCTTTATTGTTACATCAATAATAGATCACATGTCCATATCCTCAAATTATTTCTAGCCGAAAATATGATCTCAAAAACAATATATTTTATAATATTATAAGTTTGAAGAAGTACATACAGTAGCATTCATAAGTTATAGTAGTAATATATTGTACTACACTTAGAACTACAGCAGACGCTCGATTATGTGAACCATATCAGCCAAGCACTGTTCACATTATTGAAAGGTTACATTAGCGGGCCTTATTTTATTTATAAAGAAATTGCATAAAAGAAAATATGTATGTTTATTAAAAAATTAATTATGAACAATGAATAACATAATACATATAATATTAAAAAATAAAAAATAAATTTTACATTATTTTGAAAAATAATGTCCTATTTTTGTTTCGTAAATTTACGCTTGGTATTTTCTAATGCCATTGCCCGTAGTTTACGAAGCACTAAAATATCGGAATAATATGTTTTTTTCAGCCCAATCAAACGCTTGATTAAAAATTCCTAAAGCTTGAGCGTCACTCACGGTATTTTTTATTTCAATCGGAGGGTCACTCATCCCATCTTCCTCTTCATGTGCATCATCCATCTCTTTATCGTCATTCCATAAACTAACATCGGTAATTGTGCAAACAATATCGGGATTTATTGCTTTTAATAATTTGAGAACGTCCGATGAGGCACTGTCAATAACTAGCATCAGATAGAAACTGTTTTCTAATGATGGCTAGCGGTACATTACCTTCATCCTCATAATCATCACTGGAGAAAAGCAAATTTTTCCAACACTTTCTGATTGTTTGCTGGTTAAGGGCATTCCGCGTAATATCTAAATTTAAAATTGCTTCACGTAAATTTGCTTGCTTTAAGGATTTAGAAATGTTTTTAGATTTTTTTGCTAACGCAGACGAAAGTAGAAATTTCCGATAATACAATTTAGTAATTTTTATTACATTTTGATACATCGGTTGGATAAATCAAGTTCCGTTAGGCGGCATGAACATTACAAAAATTGAGCCATCGTTGCTTCTGAATTGTTCCTCTGGAGGACGACTTGGTGCGTTATCCAAGATTAACACTGCCTTCATTAGAAGATTTTGCTTTCTTAATAAATCTTTAACCTACAAATTGAATATGTATCATTAAATTACATTACTTATTACTGTTTGGATGTCCTAATTTCACCAGATACTAAGATGAATTCCTTCAAGATTTATGTAAATTCTTTTTTTACCTCCCTGTTAATGTCTCTTTCATTCTGGCACAAAATAATATAGACCATTATAATATTAGTTGTAACTTTTGAAAATGCGAACCGCAGTTGTTCGCGAAACGTAGGGGACAAAAACCTAGTGACACGGCGGTACCCGACAACCGTTACAACTATGTCAAACGGCCGTGAAAGTCTGAGATACCTTTATAATATTATTATAGAATTTTTAATTCGTAATAAAATACATTTATGGGACTGGTTTTCGTTTTTCTTGCTCTTTTAGTTCTGTAATTCAGCTTAGTTTCCTTTGTTAGCACTCCCTTTGTGGGTTTTCTCTCTTTCCGCGGCCCAGTATGTATTGTCTTGATTCAAGTCGGTAGGATCGGCTGCGTGTAGTGAAGTGTGTATCCTTGCGCTGTTTCTTTCGTATCGATTCTTATTTTTGACGTTTGTATTTTAGAATTTTTATGTGGTTAAATGACTATTTGTCAAGGCAAAAAAAACAAAAACTTTAGGCATTTTATGTTAAGTAAACCTGCATCTGATTGTGGCAACTCAGGTATCGCGTGTTCGAGTCCCGTGTCTGTCGATGCAGTGGCAGTACATTTTCAGAAGTGTCCGGTATGCGCCCAAGTCGCCATTCGCTGTTGAAAAAATAATTACCAGCACATGGCGCTTTACGGCAAAGGACGAAATAATAAAGCTATAGAATACTTTACACGCATTATTTACCCACTAAGACTCTAATAAGCCACGTAACTTGTTACTCCGTTGGGTCATTTAGTACATGTACAATAAAAAAAGATAAACAAGAAGAGATAAATTGTTTTAACTGATTATAATTTTTAGTTTTAATCAACGGTTTAAAACAGTCAGTAATCGTAACAGTAAATTATTATTAGGTGCGTTTAGGAATGTACACTAATGTTCATGTTGAATTCTGAACATTTCGTACACCTCTTACTACCTTTAAATATGTGATGCATACGCGGTAAGTGGGACATCTGTGAGATTCTTGACATCAAAGTAAGACATTAGCGGAAGATACAAAAAACAATGCAATTTTAAGAACTCCTAAATTTTAATTCTTTTACTATTTTTTCAAAAATTGTTTAACAATGTTTCCTTAACTAATAATACCCAGGTGCATAAAAGCTCTAGTTTTGCATTCATATAATATGCATAGTTAATTATGTCGGTGAGAGTAGTGCAAAGTAATGCAAATATAAGTAAGTTACTAAGATTATTAAAAACATTGTGTCAATATACTCAGTTCACCAAGAAAATAATTCGTTTATAGGCAATCATCTTTACCAAGCGCCAGTTCCGATCTGAGTCTACCAGAAACTAATCTAGATTGGGCCGAACATATCACGATCGACGGCCAAAATATCGAGCTAAGAAAGAAGCTTCCAGCATCGTATGAATTTGGAGAAGGGTACACTTGCAAACTATAGATCTAATACTTAAAATTTATTTCATTTATATACTTCTTGCAGAGATTCCTTTATGGATTCATTTGCCAAGGATGAATTTTTATCGTCTAACTCAACCCAAGCACATGGAGCGAATGTTTCCCAATCCGCGGCATCGCAGAAAGCTCAAGAGCCTAATATCGATTTAGAATTGGACGTAAAAGTTCTGATAAACAGTGGCAAATGTGTACTGCACACTAAAGATTACGTAAAAGAAGAAGAAATCAAATTGTAAGTAGTTATTACGCAAATTTAGTAAAAACAGGAACTTTCATATATCTTATGCGTCTGGTAAATGACCTTGAACGGACTCCCTGCGCTATATGAATACGTTCCAATAAAAAGAATATGATGATGACGATCCACTATAAATCGTACTTTCACCTAACTGAAAATCATGTAATACTAATGAATAGTCCCGGCAAGCTAGGGCAAGTTATAGTGTAGTGCGAACAACGTAGAAGGGCCGAGCGGTCGTATCAAGGCAAGTGTTCAGCAAAATTTACGTCATTTATGATCGTGACCTTCATGAGTGAGCATAGACGACATGGACGCAGAATTGTTTATACATAAAATAATGATAAAAAATGTGTTATTTAATGTGCTGAAACACTTACTGTTTTTCCACAAAATCACAAACTGGGTGGCATCTATTAAATATTAGAAGCATTAAATCTGTTTCCACACTTGTTTCAGTCTAACGACTACGGCGTGCGGAATGAATATTTTTAAATGATGTTCGAGTGATGTTATATTTGCAAATTTAAAATACTCCTCTGACAATTCGAGGCGTCTGCGCAAATTTGTCTTAGCCTTAGAAAATATGTGAATATATGAAAATATTCGTCTCCACCGTACATAGATGCGAGTGGTCATCATCCACAATTAATATAGAATCCACAAACGACATCGTAGTAGTTTTTCAATTCCCTCCGCTAGTGCATAGTAGTTCTTGCGAATACTTTCTAAATCACATTTTACCTGACTATCTTAAAACATTTACTGGCGTTTCTTAATAGCTATGTCGTGTCTCGGATCGAATTGTAAAACTACCTTCTTTATATTATCAAAATGTTCGTAGTAGTAAAACGCAGCTTGTTTCCCAACGCGTAGTAATCGGCTGTGGTGGTTGAGGTACTTTGGGACGCAGTTCGTGAAATCTTTTCAAACATTTTGGGGATTCTAGAAATACTGTGTTCATATGAAGTACTAAAGCATTTACTCGTGGATAACATTTAGGAATCAATTGCGCCACAAGGTTTAGAGCATGGATTTTACATGTTACATGTAACAGATTGGTCTTCTGTAAGAGATCGGGCTAAGGCAAGCATGTTAGCGGCACCGTCAAACATTAAAAGTTGGGTTGGGTTATTGAAACATGAAATTTGTTCAATGTCCTCAACACCACTTTTAAAATTTCATCGCTAATACATTTTGCAACTCTTTTGGAAAGAAGTAAAATAGCGGACGGTTCAAACTCTTCCATTGTACGTACCATCACATTCACCACAGAATGTTTGTGCCGATCGGTTGTATCGTCCACATATAACCACAATTCTTTCAATTGTGCTTTAATCCTTCTTTCAACATAGTCACGAACAGATGGTGTTACGTTCTCCTGGTTTGAAGAACAGCGCCGCTGCAGCCTGCTCGTAAATTCCTAAATTACTTGACCAATACTTACTTGTAGAGTATGTTCGCTTATTTACTAGAGGAAAGGTTGTACAGTGAAACTCAATGCGCATGCGCAAAACAAATATATTTAAAAATAAAATGTGTACACGGTTTCCACTCTTGCCTATGTACATTTACGATGTACGTAAGATGTATATATTTGCAATAATTGCAGTTATTCGAGCTCTCTTATACATGTAATGTACATTAGCATGTGTATATGTATTTTCATTGGTAGTAACATAAAGTAATGCCTCAGCATGTACATTGCAAAGCTATGTCTTAATTCTGTTTAAAAGGTTAAACTCTTATATGCTTCCGCTGAAGCTTTGTTAGAGGCATGTACTAATGCCTCTATCTGTTTGCATGCACCACTACCTTTTTATAGAGAGCCAACCCTATTTATTTCTTAAATTTATAAGCGCACCTCGGTGCTATGCTTATTATATGTCCCTTTCCGGGAGCCTAATATACTTTCCTTGTCTTAAATTTGCCTAAGGGACTTGGCCCTGTATTATTGGCATGTATTTGTACTTGAACCAAATACGTTCGTTATTTTCACATTTATAGGGGAACCCACCCTATCTCTTAGAGCTTGAACGCCTGGTCGAGGGCGACAGTAGCGATAATAGCCGATCTCAATACAAAAGTAATGTCACAGCTACCCAGGCGTTCTCGTTTGAAATATTACGCTATGTGCAATCTTTAGCTCTCTACTACTGCGCCTCAAAGAAGGGAAAAAGTCAGTAACCAGCAAATGTGCGAACTGTGCACCGACAAGTAAAACGGAGCGATGATGCCGACATTACATAAGAAAACTGGTCCGTGACACTCGTCCGCTACGACGAGCAACTAAATGAAAAATTTCTAAGTCCCGATACGACAAGGACCGAACAAACGTACAAAAGACAACGGGCGCTGCGTACGCAACGACCGTCAGCAAAAGCGGAGTGATCGTACTTGTAGAGGATGTCTATACATGCGCGCCGACAATCTAACCAAAATAATTTCCGACACAAACTTAACAGAAGACTAAAAATATGTATAGATGCCAATGGACACAGTAGCCTCGACGTACGATGATAAAAAATCGAGAATTTATACTTATTAAAAAAATCTATACATGCGATTCGACGACGTTACCAAATGACTCCCGCCAGAAATAAATGTATAGACAACGTCCTCGACGATTCCCGCCAAAACTAGAAAATCTTAGAAATCTCTAATAATCATACGACGACGTTACTGTACACGTTACGACCAGGTACGAAAGGTGACCGAGAGTACACGATCGCTAATACCTCGACCGTCGCGCGGGAGACGACTGCCTATGCTTGTGTACCTTAAATTTTAAGAAAACTCCCATTACTTATTCGACGACGTTGCACTGAATGATTTTTAAATTAGGCAGTTTTAGCTAGCGTAATGTGAATGGCCGGCTTGCATACATATTAAAATAAAATTGGATATAAGAGAGCAAAATAAATAAATATAAAAATGAAAATAAAGTAATATTCTAAATGAAAATAATAATGCAAAGAAGATAAAATACATAGTAGTAAAAAATTTATGAAATACAAAAAAACAATGTTAAGTCCTTAACAGATGGCATAAAATTTCTTAACGACGTCCGACTTGGTAAAGTATAATCCGAACACTTGCTCCAGAAGGAGGCAAATGCTTGTTGGTCTAGTTAACGTTACATAAAATAAAACACCTATATCAAATATTAATTGTTGGTTGTATCGTTTGCCACGCATTGCAAAACAGTGTTTTATATTTTTTTAGGTGGCATTCACACTTCCACCTGATGGTACACGTCAAATAGTTGTCGCACTTTACACAGTTAATTCTATAGCCTTCGTATTTTAAATCCAGCATACTCGCTATTACGTTTTCTAGTTTATTCGAAATACGCCGTTTCAGAAACGTACCTAAATGCGACATTTTCTAAGCGTGTGTGTACTGACAAGCACTCACAATCATCAATCGAATAAATAAACAAGCGTGCTCTGATGCGGGTACTCGATTCTCCGTGTCGTGCGCTTCACCCCTCCATGTTGTTCTCCGCACGGCACTAAAACTTTCCCCTCTTTGCCGAGATTATACATATATCAACCACTGACGCATATGGATGTCAAAACTAAACGACTGTGGTTTGCCCATGTCGCGTGATTCATACTTGATAGGCACAGTCGTCGATCCGCACCGTAGTAATAAATTTACAAAAGAATTTGTATGGAACGTTTTGCACCTGATATGATAGGTGATATCATGAGTGGATTTTCATTCAATAAAGATAGATTTCTCGGTTATAAAAATTATGTGTTTTCCATATTTCAATACTCAGAACCTACTTGAAATACATATATGGCATAAATAATTCATTGTTTTTTCTTTTTCATATTTTATTAATTAGGAGTAGGATGCGTAAAGATAGAAGCTGTTCGGCTGGTTTACTTGAATTTCCAACAACATCTGGAAGCCCGGACGCCACGAGGAGAAATAAAGATAAACTTTCCAATCAGAGTAGCAGTTCACGCATAAGGAATACACCTCACACGGTCTCCCTAGTGGACCTTACAATCTTTCATATACCAGGCATGGATGTTAAATTGTACTACCAATCTAAGGTTAGACATTTTCTGAAACATTTTTATATTGAATGCTTAATTTGATAATTCTTCTTTCTAAGGTTGTTAATGAAGAAACATTGCTTGAATCGGAGCAGGAAGCTTCAGCACATTTCCCAGACAATACCAATGACTTCTTCAACAATAAATTCTCGGAACATCCAACCGTCGCTTTCGAAAAATCGGAAGAGATACGTATTGAGAAGGCTTTCAAGCGGCAGGACAGCAAAACGGATTCGTTCGTTATCGATGATCTAGGAGACTTGAAAAATTCTTCGTCATTACACGGTATTTCAAATCCTAATTATGGAAGCACTCCATCTTCTAGTAAGACTAGTTTGGAGAATTTCCCGTTCCAAATCAGCATAACGCCACCTCACGAACCTTACAAACAAAGCAATTTAAGCTATAGAAAACCAGGTATTAAAAAGGCCTCGTTATTTGCTTGGATGACACTGCAGAGTGTACCGGAAGAAACTATTATTAGTCCTCATATCTTGGAATTTTTGGAACAATCATTAGAGCTAATTCCGCCAAAAACCAACTTCAATACGACAGGTAAGTAATATCATTCAAAAATTTTCCTTTTTGGTACTCTCTTTACCACTATTCATTACCCTACACTTATCATGTTTGCATCATATTTCAGCTGCTACATCTGTATTGAATACAGAACAAGATGCTTCTAACTACGGCAACTATGTTTATGCTAGTTTTCCGGTAGATGTCATCGTTTATTTCCACATGCAGCCTAGTACATTTAGGTTTAGCTGTTTACCTGTCTCAAGAGTTGAATGCATGCTTCAACTACCATCTTTGGATATAGTTTTCAGTTCGAAGCGAGCCGAGGAAGAATTGTTATATAGGTAAGAGATATTTTTAATATTTATCGATTACTTCAAATAAAATGTTCGGTTTAATCGAATCCAGAAGGAATCTAATTAGCAATCTCTATGTAGATTACACTGGCGAACATACATTTTGGTGCCTAGAATTTTTTAAGTGTAATTAAGCAATTTTAGGCTGCCTAATCCAAAAATGCCGTCAGACTTGTTCTATCAGATCTAGTTTTCCAAATTCACTCTTTCTGCCCTATTTAAGAAAAATTAAGTATTACTATTTGATAAGTGTCAACTGAAACACAAAAAAAATGGGTAGCAGATATTTATTTAACAGAAAAATATCATATACAACTTTCAATCATCAAATTTTCCTTTTATAAGATTTTTTACGTAAGGTTTACCGGAACAATCTCGTTAAAGATTCCAGCGCATCATCCAGGCCATCATATGGGTATCCCATCTTCCTTGGCACGTTTCCTCCATAATGCTGATGTCTTTGTGAAATCTTTCCCCCTGTCCCTCTGTAATATCAGTTTTCTGGAAAACGATCTAAGTAGCTGTGAAGGTAATGAATCTTGATGCTCATGTTACATCCGAGGGACAATTTAGGTCTCCTAAATGTAACTATTTTGATTTTGCTATTTATACGTATGAGTAATAAATTCGCCATGATGTATCTCAAAAACTAGAGCTGCTAGGAGGAAATACCAGTTATTTTTGGAGCCAGCACCTCTGAAATACCCTAAATCAGTTCATATTTTACAGGCACGACAAAGAAATTTATTTTGTTAGGCGATGTTGTTAACATTAATTGATTTAGTTCTCATGTTTACGTGTTTGAAAGAAAAGAATCTGTTCTTATTTCAATATAGTACTCATAGCGCAACACCAGTTACTTCGTTGAAATGTGTGTTTTGTGAAAAGCTATGAAAATAGGATTCTAATATAAGTTACTTGAAATCTGGCGTAAAAAAATAGTACATAGAAGAGTGGCGACGTATTTTCAGCACACACGTACTATGATAAAAGAATAATACGATAAGAATATAGTGTTTGGTATCATTGGAATCGTTAAGAAATTTACTTTTTATCTAACATGGATTACTCATTCCACTTTAAAAAAATCGAGTTTCTTAAAAAAGGGTGCCAAAGTGAAAAAATATAAGCACATTACATGATAAACGAACGTCAACATTCATCTTTCTCACCAACATAAAACGAACAGGTTGTACAAATGTACTAATGACATCATTGAGACGTCTTAACTTCTGCTTATAAATGCGTATTTCAGTAAAAGCGTGAACGCTTATAGCGTGCAAACGTCCAAAGTGAACGCGGGCTATAAAATTCGCACGCTTGTTACCGCTTGTAAAATATTTGAAAAGTATGAGTTATGTTTCTTAACTAGACCAGTAATGCATTATAGCATTGTTTGTAGGAAATCGGCAGTTTAAAATAGATTGAAAAAAGTATACATTCCGTTTAAAAAGGGCAAAGTTTTCTTTGGCGTGACGTCGCAGCAAATCATATAAGCATATGTCTCCCCTTTGGTAAATATTATTTAACCGAATTTAAAATTTTTGTGTATTGAATTTCTTGTAATTTAACTATATCACCTTAAGTGACACATCTTATATTTCCAAAGTAAAGCAAAGCTGCAACCACAAACACTTTTATTTTTATAGTGAATTTGGAGACGGTGCTCCTAATACAGCGGCAACAGCAGTTGGCGGCTTAAGCGTTACTGGATGTTTATCTGACTTCTCAGTGTACATCTTCCATCCTTATGGTGGTAAAAAAACTGCGCTAAAAGAAGCTCAATGGTCGCCGCTATCCGATAGCGAAAGAAAAGATTCCTTATCGATCAACGTTGAATTCGTCAAATTCCACTTATCAAGATCCAGAATGCTGAATTTCAAGCAAGAGTTAGCAGCGAAGGGCAGGCCTGCTTCCGATCAAAGTCGAAATGTTATCAGATTTTCAAGTAAGCATTATTTTTATTACCTTATTTTATCGTATTGACGTTTTGTTTTGCTTCCAGCCATCACGGATATTGGTTCGGCATCGTTTAAGTATGATATGAGACGACTAACCGAGATCTTGGCGTTTCCAAAGGCATGGTATAGACGTTCTATAGTCCGTCGTATGTTCCTTGGCGATTTAAGCATGTCACTACCGGCTAATGATGATGAAGAAAGTATTTTAACTCATGCATCACCAAATACGTCGAGAAATATTGAAAATAGGTAAGAAATTTGGTAAGATAATGTAAGCCCCACCCCAGTATGGTTAGAATTGTTTACAATCTCAATTCATACGAGGGAAGGTCATTAAATACATCACAAACTGCTGTGATAAAGCTAAAAATAGCAGTGAGCTATTTCTTTATTTGGCACTAGGTATCAGCACCATCCAGTTTTATGATATTCAACTGACAGCTGCTGCGCACGTACGCAGACAGTATTAAAATGGCGACCGTGCTCGAAGAGTGTACTGTGGAAGAGCAGCGTGCTGTTGTGCGTTGTTTTCTGGATAAAAGGACTTCCTGCAAAAGATATCCATAAGGAAATGTCTTCTAAGTGTGGTGAAAAGTGTTTGTCACGTAAACCCATGTATAACTGTGTCGAGAAATTTTCTCGAGGGCCCTCGAAAGTTGTTGGCGGTCAGCGAAGTGGCTGGCCCCATTCAGATATCGACAGATCCAACACTTCTAAGGATGCTTCGGACTGGCAGGCGGGTAACAATAGACAGCATAGCAGCTGTAATAGGGTGTTTGCATTATTTAGCCTACTGCTGCATCACCATAATGCCAAGCCGCATTCGGCCCACTTGACCCAGGCAAGAATTACACAATTAGAGCGGGAACTTTTTAAACATCCGGATTGTAGTCCCGACCTAGCCCCAAGCGACAGTCGTCTATTTGGTCTAATCAAAAAGCGTTTTTGCGGCAAACATTTCGAGGGTGATAACGATGTTCAACAAAAGGAACGCACGTGGTTCAAACTGCAGGCCAAACACTTTTATGCAGCAGGCATTGGGGCATTAATAAAGGGATGGGATAAGTGTATTAATGTAAATGGAGACGGTTGAAAAATAAAACTTGATTTTGGCTGTTTTTCTAATTATTTTCATAATAGCTTTTTATGACCTACTTACTGACTTTCCCTCTTATGTTTACCGCAATAGCCTTTTAATAAAATTGCTAATAAAATGGCAATTAAAGTTTGCTTCTATTCCATTTCAAGGTCAGCTAAAGCTCACTCCGACAAATCGCCATTACTAAGTAAAGATAAAATGAAATTAAGTTTAGAAGCAGAAACCGTCAGGCAAAGTCGATTAAGAGATCTAGGGAGAACCACAAGCCACGAGTCCGGCAACAGCAGCAATTCAACCCCTTCTGAGCACAAAAACTTGACAGCATGGGAAACTCTCGTTCTGTTTGCCGTGAATTTCAAAAAACTGAACGTTCATATGAATATGGGAAATGTAATGGGAAATGTTTCGTAAGTTTTTACAGCGAAATGGAAGGTAGGATATTGATGAAATAATAATCGATATTTCGTAGGTGGTTAACTAAAGATTTTCGAAGCGAAGGCCGACTTAGTATAGGATCAACCGGTCATAAGAATTTATACATCGCTGTTGGATTGGGAGGCTCCGGTTTGGACGCGAAAGGCGGTATAGTTGGTGGTAACATAGAAATTGCCAATATTGATACATATAGTAAGTAAACGTAACTTATTTGATTAGTAACTATCCGTAATATGTATAATCGATTAAGACAGTGAACATTACTGAAATTGGGATTGACGTGCTCTTTCGGACATTGCCAGAATATTATGATGATTAAACTTTTGCTTTATTATCGTAGATGTAGCCAGTTTTTGTCTACCATGAAAGTTTTCTCCAGTTTCATGCAAAATTTTACGTTACACAGTTGCTCATGAAAATCACACATCGCCATAATCCCTGCAAACACTGAAACACCTTGCATTTCAATAATAATACCATGAAAACTAGAAGATGTCAATAATCTGAAAATATGTGGTCACGCTGAACACAATGTTACCAACCGTACATCACTAAGTCTCTCTTTTACGGCGTAATTCAAAATGGTGGATTATTATTTGAACTGATCCCACATACACAGGAAGAAACATAATTTTCATAATTCTCCCCCTACCTCCCTACATTTTTGAAATTTGCAAGGTTATTGTCACTGCCTAATAGTGTTGCATGCTCTATAACTTATTATTATTTGTTTAATTTCTTAACGTTGATCTTGGGATTAACGAAAATAAGACGTGCATATTTCGGTTGAAAATAGCACGAGGTAGATCCATATAGAAACGTTGAGATATTTAGCCGTATTGCCTACTGCTGGTACTGTGAGTTTATATTACTTATTTATTGATGCTAGTTGATTTGATCTGTTAATCAGTATAAAAGTTGACTGCTTAACTTCTAATGCTTCCAGTTTTGCAAATTTTACCATTTAATCGAAGTTCGTATAATGAAAAATACGAGGGTTGTCATTTAAGTTTTGCATATAAAGCTGGAATAAAACAGTAGATAGCTTTTAAAGGCTTTATTGTTTTTCGAAGTATCCTCCACGAAGGTTAATGCACTTTTACATGCGCTCGAACCAACTCTGGACGCATTACACTCGTTTGTTGGTGCGTCTTCTTGTGACGACTGGAAGCTTTGGCCACGGAGTCCATTCTTGATTTTCGCAAAGGTAAAGAAATCGTTGCGACTTATGGTTCAGACTGTGCGGAGGATGGTCTAAAAGTTCGACGCTCAGCAATGACTTGTGGCAAACAAATGGTTGTATACGAATTGGCGGTAACAGTTCTTTGATCTTGTAGAGGAAGACAAATGTCGACAGTAGATGACTTTTCTTCATGTTGAAGCACCCAGACGACTGGTGTGTATTTTCTAGTTCGTATGAGTCAATCCAAGATTCAACACCACTGTTTTTAGAGTTTCCGGCGTTGAAGCGGTCTAGTTTTTTGACAGCAATTCACCCTAGCTGCTTTCTGTTCGTCGGTCAACAGAGGTGGTATCTTCTGAAACTATTTTTTTTTACACACAATTCTTCTTGTAAATTTTTTTGAATTAACGTCTCCAACCTCCATTGATACCTTTATCTCGCGATATGTCGCATATCGATCTTAAAAAAAAAATAAAATTGACAAAATCTCAAGTTTTATTGAGACTTAAATTATCTGATCCTGTTCGTTAATGCATACAAAATAAAATCGAATAGTATAAAAAAAGTAATAACTAAATTTGTACATCTGTTATCGACAATAGGAAGTGAAATTGTTTGAATTTATATGTCATAACCATTTTTAATTGCAGTACATATTCGTGAAGAACCGGATGTTGAACCTGATCATATAGTGGGATTAAGATTGCATGCTCTGGAGCTGCGATTGGATTACATGGCAACATCAGTGCTAATGTGCCGTGTTAGCGACCTCAACGTTAATTTGAAAGATGAATGGCGCTTAAATCAGGCGATAAATACGGCATCAGTAACTAGAAGGTAATTTTCTTTACACGAAAGTTATACCTAAAAGGCGATTGCAAATAGGAATGTGTGTATCGTGTTTAAGAAAGCAATAGATTAATAATAACAGAATAAATTCTGATCGTCATTAATTTATTTATAACAACTTTATCGTTGTCAATCTCGTTAAGTCGCTATGAATGACGAGAATCTAGACAGATTTTCGTCCATTTTCACCATTACAAGAGATCTGTATAACATCCTCTAAACATATTTGAGAAACATTAAAGACATGCATTGCTTAGTTTGAGAATATATTACCGATTTGATAATTTAATATTTTTCTGTTATATAATTACGACTATTGTTAACTGTACAATTTTATAATTTTTTGTCGTATCTCAGGCCTGCTAGTATATTTATCTACGGCGTCTTAACTTGGAATCAATTACAAATAATGATGTCGAAATCATCCACCGCAGACATGTTAAAGATGTACAATAAGTTAGAAGAATTCTTCTCGCAACAGTTTAATAGCAGTAAAAGAGCTTTCAGTGGATTCTCGCAAGGTCACAGACCTCCAAGGGTTACACCCCAAAAAAGTAAGCATTCTCAATTAACCCACTTATAAAAAGTATTCTTTACCGAATTCTAGAAGTGTATCAGTGTTATTGTGTTTCAGATCGTGAGGCTGCAAAAGCAGAAGTTTCAGCGGGTTGCGCGCAGGATGCTAGACACCACAGGCATTGGCAGAAAGTTCTGGCAAGTGTTGCTGGTCTCCAATTGTCCACAATGCACAGTCCTCTTCCCAAATTCGGCACAATACTTGGCGGTACTATGGAGCTGCATGGAAAGAACATATCGTTGGCGTGTTTCCACGGAATCAACTTTAAAAGTAAATCTTGGGCGCTGTTCAGCTTGAAGGAACCAAGTATTACGTTTAATACGGAATCGCAGGAAATACCATCTACTGCAGGTTAGATAAAAAGCTCTCAGAGTATTCTGTTAGGTGACGATTGCAAGGACTGTGTGGATGTACAATTCACAGGTATAGCAATAAACTCCACCCACACAAATTTATTAATTATGCGGAACGCAGCGTTTCGATTAATAAATTTGTGTGAGTGGAGTTTACTGCTATACCTGTGAATTATTCTGTTAGGGATTAGTCAACAATTTGAATTGCTTAGGTTAACGTTAATCTTCTCCATCTTCAGAACCGACTACACAGGATGTGCATGTCGTTCAAACATTAACTTGTAGTCTGGGCGTTAGCACATACAAAACCCATCAGTCTATGGCAACAGTGTGCAAAGTATCGAGAAGCGTTATATTCCCACCACAGTTTAAAACCTTGCAGGAATGGTTTCATTATGCGTTTGCTAACAGTCAAATCGATGGTGAGTAATGGTATAATATGCTACTTGATATTAATGTTTTGTGTTTCGAGTGTTAATGGCAATTTTTCCGTTAGCTTATATTTGGTATACAGTACCCATTACAGCGAGTACTGTATGGAAACGTGTGGGTTAAATATGAAAACATTACAAGAAAATTATAATTTATCATTACAAATTTATCAACAGAGGTTTTAGATTAATTTAATCAATAACAACTTGGCTTTAAACAAATATTGTCTCCTGAGATATTATAATGTATCTACAGACAGTACGACATCTAGATTTTAAAAGTGATTTGGGTCCAGTGGTCTAGCGATGAAGACGTTTCCCCGGCAAGGGTGAGGACTTAGGGGAAAATCCTATCGGAACTTTTTTTTCAAAAAAATATATTTTTAAATACGTTAGTAATTACAAGGAAATTGTAATTTATCATTACGAATTTGCCAAAGGAAGTTTCATATTAATTTAATGAAAACGTTACTAAAAAGATAAAAAAACGGTAGATTTTAGCTTTATATACTATTTTGTATTTAATTTATTTATTATTTAAATATTCGCCTTCTGATTCAGCAACCACGGCGTACACCTTGGCATGCTACTCATGCTGGTAGTTGAGTAGCATCAACTACCATCTAAACTTTTCTTGTCACAGAAATTCCATTTGTACGTTAGCGTCAAAAACATTGAGCTTTGTTATGCGTAACTGCAGGCTTTTTGTAATTTATTTTTAAAGAAGCTCCACTGTAGTCTTGCTGTTAGCGAACTAAGTGCAGCGATGATTTTTAAAGTATCTGTTCTTCAAATAAACAGGAATTTATCCTGAACGCGATATGAATTATGTATTACCGAATACACATGGAATGCAATCCCTAGATTATCTTCGGAAAGTTCATGGTGTGCAATTCATATGTCACAAATTGCCGCGTCTAGTAACGACACACATTTGTAAAGTTATTGGTCAAGATACCTTAAAAGATAAAGATAGAAATATAAACGTTTGTCATTCGTTTGTCGCATATCGGTAAGACAGACGTTCTACTAACCACGTGTGTTCAATAATGTACAGAACAAGGATAGAGATACAACAAAAATGAGATTGCGCTGTTTCACAGGTTGTCGAATGTCATATAAATGTGTTATTTAGATTTTATATGTGATCACTTGATGTTTGGACTTTTAATTGAGTTTATTTATAATACTTCACAAGTAATTTATAAAACGAGTTTTTTTAAACTAGTATCAATATTATTGACATCATGTCTGTTCGTAGAAGAACTTTATGTGCACGCCATAACATTTTTGAAATACTGCCGGAAGTACGATATCTAATATCACGCTGATCTACTGATTTAATTTATACATTGATTTACTAATGACATAGGGTCTTCTCTTATGATTACAACTATAAATAGTTCTAATCGATAGATCGAGTCTTCTTATTCCCTTTCGTATCTAAAATTTGATATTTCTACAATTTCTTGTTGTTTCTCTTCGACGTATTTATTACCTTATTCTACGACCAACCTCCTCCGATCCTTTCAATTTGTGATGACGTGTCCTCGTATATGCCATACACCTACAAGTTTGTTAATCGATGTTAACATTGCAATTGAATTCAATTTACATTTCCAGAAGTGGATAAGTTTCCGTCTTTGGAAAGAGAAAAAGATGGCAACAATTCAATAGAAAGGGGCAGAGGAAGTAACGCCCAAAAGTTAACGGACCCCAATCATAATCGAGAGGTCATATTCGCATTGCCAAGTTTACAATTGCATCTAAAGACGGAACATTTACAAACCGCCGCCATACCCGATTTGACAGGTAAAAATTTGATTTTTTTATTACACATATATACACTGGTAAAACTATTAGCGTTGCTTCGTAAAATAGTCCAGTAGTTAGAAGGCCCGCTTCTGACTGTGCCAGCTTCAGACAGCGTGCGTTCAAACTCTGGCGGAAACATAGTGGTAGGAACGGGTACTCTTCCGTTGCTGTTAAGAAATAATTAATAACGACACACTCCTTATGGTGTGGAGGTAAAGACCCGTAAAATACACATCATACGCACAACGAAATTTAATTCAAACTTGGCGATAGTTGACCTACTCGTAATAAAAAATCCATTTTAATTCGTGACATAGACGGATGCCAACATGTACACAGTTTCAAGGCGCCTCACCTAGATGGCGCTAAAGTCACGGCCCTAAACCAATATGATTACCAACTTTAGTATAAATATTAAAATCACTACACATGTTTACGCCTCCCCGATTATCAAGTGTGATTAAATGCGTAAACTCATTTTCAGATGAAAAACCTGTAGTGGAATGCAGTTTTATAACAGAATTCGAAGATCACATATTCGTTACTGTGGATGCAGAAGCATTTTTCTTTCTGCATGATTTGATCTCTTCTTACCTAAAAGAGAAAGAAAAAGTGGTAATATAATGAATATTATTTTCTATCTTCTTTTCTAATTTTACGATTTATTTTAGCTGGGTCAGAAAAGTTATGATAAAGCCTCTACTTCGGTTAGTGAGAATACTCAAGCTGGTAAAATAACCTTGGAAGGAGATATTTTCGCAAAAGATTGGAGAAATTATAATTGTAAAACATGGCATTTGGAACCTACTGTGCGATTATTAAGCGTAGCTGGCAAATACATCGAGCCTTACGGCATAGATTACATCTTACAGAAATTAGGATTCTCTCATGCAAGAACGACAATTCCAAAATGGTTGCAAAGAGGATTCATGGATCCATTGGATGCTATCTTAGCAGTATTAACCTTAAAAATGGTTCAAGTTATAAAAGGAGATAGTAGCAAAGACAAAGATAAAATTGAGGAGAAGAAATGAAATTTTTCAATTCATACTCGTTCTCTTTTTTGATTTTTATGTGATATTTAGCCAATGATGATGTCGATTTTAGTATAAGTTTATAGATATTTGTGCAATTCGTAGCAAAGATTCATGTCATAAAGGTTAAAACAAAATATCAATGTACGATCCTATTATACGTAGATTAGCGGTTAATGTGTAATAAATATTAAATGCCGAGTTGTTTTTCTTTGTACGTAAAATATTATAATGATAATTAAAATTCCTTTAATTATGTTTTATTTCGTGATTTTACTCTTTTTTTTTGTATGTGATGTTTTTATTTAATTTATCGTATATTTTTTATACAATAAAATTATTTTATCCATTGCTTTTGTGGTTTTTATATTTTGCAGCACAATAATTTTTGTCTTTTTTGTGAAGGTGAGAAATATTAATTTTGTTTGTACTACGGCAGGATAGGATTCGTCGTAGTAAGTACCAACAAACATGAAGCATATAGCCGATCGGAGGATGAGAATGGTTACATTCAAGAACTTTTTATTCTTTGTGAGTATAATGTAGTTTATCAGACTATTTCTTCTGGCACATAGGGGCACTACCGTCCATAGAAGTTTGGCCAAGTAACAAAAATTTAAAATATCAAAAAATAAAAGGCAATTAATACTAAAGAAATAACAATTATCAAAATCTAACGAAACATTTTAGTTTTTTCTATTCATTGTCGACAAAATTCTTAAGCCTTTTTTTGTTAAAAAAATCCACTTTTTGCTCTGATTACAGTTCGAACAAATCGCGGGATTCTTTCGATTAATTTTTTGAGGTTTTCGCGTGGGATGTTGCTTCTTGTTAAAGGATATTCCAAAACTGTTTTTCGGAAGTAGGACGGACACTTCGAAATCTATCAAGTTCATCCCACAGTAATTCTATAGGGTTGATATCTGGACTCTGTGGTGGCCATGTGATAACTTGTAAAATATCTGTTTGATTTTGCTCATTCAGATACTGTAGTATATCCTGGCTGTGTGTTTAGGATCGTTATCTTGCATAAAAGTAAAATTGTCGCCGATTAGTCGCAGCCCAAAAAGAGTGACATGAGTCTCCAATATCACGCGGCACTACACTTTCCTTATTATTTCTTCCATTCGACGCAGCGTCTCTATTCCTGAGTAAGAAAAACAACCCCAAACTATAACTGAACCATCACCGTGTTTTATTGTCGGTATAATGCATTCGGGAAGTAACCTTTCATTAGCGCATTAACGTCTGACAAACACTCTCCTGTTTTAACCCAGCACTTTAACTATTGATTCATCAGTCCATAAAACATTTTACCACTGTTCTACCGCCCAAACCCGATGCTCACGGGCCCACTGTAGCCTTTCCAATCGGTTACCTTTGCGTAGCAATGGTTTACGAGCTGGTAAATTTCCTTCGACCAGCCGGTGTTGGACGGTGGTAACTGAAATCGGACGCTGACGTCCGCGATTAAATTCGCACGCTATTTCTGGTGCTGTTTTTTTTAAGATTTCGCTTACTTAATAGTTGTAGTAGACGATCATCTTCTCAGGTTATTAGTTATTTGTGAGGCATCTGGACGGTCACGGTTCTCTAAGTCGCCTATATCTTGATATCGCCGAATGGTATATTTTACCGTCGATGCGGTTAGATTTAATTTTTCACCGATTTGCCTACTGGCAAAACCTTTATGCAAAGTTATTATACTAGATCGTTTAGCAGCACTTATTGATTTACCACGAGGCATTTCGAACAGCGTTGTTCACTTACTACACCGCTGATTACATAATATTGAAACTCAACTTCTGAGTTTGGTGATAGCAGTGAACGTTGGGGCCGAGCTGGAATGAACGCTAAGAGAGAGAGAGAGGGGATATAATAAAATCTTATCTGCTTGATACCCCAAAATCCCTGGCTACATTTAAAAGCGATCCTACAGACTGTCCCTCTACATAACACACAATATTCAACTTCATGTCTTCTGTTAAAACCTGACTAGTTTTATTTCTTTTTTTTTGTGCAAATTTAGAAGACAACTATCTTTTTTGAATTTGTAAAAAAATATTTAGAATTGTTTTCGCACAAGGTATATTCCCGTCAGGATAATTAAAAACATGGTCTCTACCTGCCCTTGAATTATTATCATCGTCACCTTTTCATCTTTATTGTACTTACCCATTATATAAATTAATTATCTACCTTTCAATAAAATATATTTAATTACAGATTTATGTATGAATAGAAAATGACCGTCAAAAAATAGTTTTGTTCTCTCCAAGGTAACCTAATTTAATCATTAAGCTATAGCTAGCCAATTAACGGTGTATAATTGGTTATACACCTAGGAAAACAGAAAAAATGTATCCGCAATGTTATAAAGAAACCAGTGTATATATAATATTTTGCCTTTTAGTTTTAAATCTATTATCATAATTGTGGAATATATCGGTGTTACTCTTTTGTTTTCTTTCTATTTAGCTAGTCAACTATCATTCATGTTTACTCCAGAATAGTACGTATATAATCGACCGTTTATCTTCTCTTGTCCCGAACTCATCACTTTTGTTTCCAAGACGTTCAATATTTTGACTTGACATTTTTTTTCCTCAATTGAATTTATTTTCCTGTTAGTAATTCGATATCCTCGTTCCCTTTCTTCACCAACATAAATTGTTTTCGTCTTGTTTACTCGTTTTTGTTACGGTTCCTTCTCTCTACACTTACTTGGTCCATAACCGGTTTCTGATTTCCATTCTTTTGATTTAATTTTTTGCTCATCGTTATTACACTCCATTCCCTGTAATTTTGTTATATCGAATTTTTACGATCTTGCCTTTCCCTATTTGCTTTTATACTGTCGGTTCTTCTTGGATACGTACGTATCGTATCAAATTTAACGTCTTTCGGCTTATATCTTTTTTCTGCGAAAATTTTTGTTTTCTATTCTTCGTTTTCCAATTCTATTAAATACTAAGTGATTTTAAATGTTTGAGGACAGTTTAAATTTCGCGCCTTGCTAAATTTTTGTCACGTTGGCGATTTGGGTTTGAATTCGTAACCAGTACCGTAGCAAATAGAATTTGGATGGGTGATAGAATATTGACAACAGATCTTCAAAAAATCAATTTCATATTGATTTTCTAAGCAAAATGGAAAATAACACTGATAAACAGTAGCTCTAAGAAAAACAGATTACAAGTAAAAATGAAGCAAATAATAACGAATAAAATGAAGCAAATAATAACGAATAAAATGAATATAAATAATGAATAATAAATAACGTGCCGCACAGGCAGTTGACAGGACCGATACTCACAATGGTCACTCTTAACATGTCAAATCCCCTAGAATCCACCGCGCGAAATTTAAACTGTCCTCAAACATATAAAATCACTCTGTATGTCTTTCTGTCCATATTAGTTACGTTTTTCATCTTAACATCAATTTTTAGATTATCTGTTTCAAGGTATCTAGATCCTCTGCAACCATTTGCATAATTATGTCTTTTCTTGTTTTTGTTTTCAACTTACTCTACTGTCTATCCAATTTCTCGTAATTTCTTCGTTTTCTTTCCTGATCTCTATACATATTTTTCTTCCTTAGGTTTTTTAGTTCTTTGATAAAGTGAAATAGACCTAATTTAATTGCAGCATTACAGTCATTTAAGAATCGATGCATTTAAAGAAATGTGAAAAGTGAAATTCTTTTAAAATAACACAACTGATAGGCATATGATGAAATCGTTAATCCTTATTATAAGTTATTGTATGTAAATATAAAATTGTTACACATAATCCTTATAGTCCAAACATTTAAGTACAAATTTCCCCCGAATACATTTTATTACTCTTTTCCGAGAATATAACCATTGTTTGACGGAGATGGGGTAAGATACCTCCCCCTAATTTCGATCAAACGGTTTAGCATTACTTCGGTAATCGTTTAGTGCATATAGTAAAGGTATTAATCCTAGTCTTATCGCTTTCCTGCGTGGAATTAGCATTTTGAAATCAGTGTACAATTGTAACAATTTGGTAAAGTTCTTATGCTTATAAAGCTCTTATGGCATCAGCTTGATCGAAGGGCTGGGATGGCAACAAATTGACGCGGACTATCTCGAGGAATGCCTAAAATTTGTGGGGCGGTTGTCAAAGCCAGAAGAGGTCATACAGACGAAAATAAACTTACGAGCTAAATGATACATAAATATTATTATGTTGAAATTAATTTACTTTTATTTAGACAGTCACTTATGTTGCATAAATTCATCAATAATTGCAATAAAATTTTCTGTATCCGTGACTTTTTGTAAAATCTGTTACTACTTCGAAACTTTTGTACGGTAGTGTATATGTCTCAATTTTGACAAGCACCGATGAACCTTAAACTGCCTTGCCTCAACAAAATATGTTTGAAATTACTAAAATGTAAATTTTCGTTCACGCTTTTTTTCATCGATTAACTTGCAGAATTGTTAAATATTTTTAAAGATATAACAGTCCAATTGTAATAGGTAAAGGTCTACAGTGATGTTATTGAAAGCAATCGCGATTCGTTAGGGCTCTAACGCTACGACTGTATTAAGTCTGCTGTCCGTGGTAAATTTGTTCTTAAAAGCCGATTATAATGTTTCTATTACATCCAATACATTATGCGTTGGCAGTAAACACCAAAACTGGCCAAACGAAACCATTATCGTTAACAAGTTATAAATGGTTTCTTTCCCCTAACATTTGTCACCTTTTCATCACCGATGTAATTTCAGTATTACAGTAGTTTTCACAAGAGCGCGTACGGAATAACGGTATTAAAAAAACACTTCAGAAAGAAACTTTTTTATTAAAAAACTACATTAATATATATACTACTACGCTCACAACTAATAAAGAGTCCAGTCTCCATTATTTTCTAAAATAGCTTCACATCGTCTAGGCATGCTCTCCGCCAGTTTTCTCGCATATTCTGCTGGTAGTGACCTCCATATCTGCCTGAGTTTTCGACAGAGCGACTTATAATTAAATATGTGTGTTCCTCGAAGTTGGTTTTTCATTACTGCCCAAACATTTTCGATAGGGTTCGCATCGGGCGATTGTGAAGGCCAGTCTAACACTTGTACCCCATTTTCTGTTTTCCATGACACACATCGGTGGCTGCGATGTTTTGGGTCGTTATCCTCTTGCAATATCCAAACCGACGGATCATCACCAAACCACTTTGTTGCTGATTGTAATGAACATTTTTTATAAATTTGCGTCATTCATTGAGCGTTTAAATTAGCCGTAAAGATGTGCAATTTGCCAAACCCAAATGCACTAAAGCAACCCCAAACATGCACCTTTAATGGGTGCTTAACACTTCGCTGTAGCATTGGTTTTCCACGGACGGACCACACTTTTCGTTGAGGACCAAAAGCCCAAAACGACGATTCATCTGAGAATATCACGTTCTGCCAATCGCGAGTCATATTCTCGCGCGCCCACTCTAGACGTTTTCCAACATGTTGTTCTTTCAAAAGTGGTTTCGTTCGTACATATCGCCACTGAATGTTATTTTCATGTAATCGACGACGTATTGTTGCTACACTAACACTAATATTACGTTTAGCTAATCGCTGTTGGCCTTGTTTTAATGTTAAAGTCGGATTTTTTCGGAAAATGTTTATTATTGCTCGATCCATGCGATTAACAGTCGCGCGCTTTGTCCCACGTTCTGGCAAATTGTCCACATTTTTATTTATTTTATAACGAGTAACCCACTTATCTACAAATGCCTTCGACCGATGTAAATACTTTGCCGCTGCTTGCAACGACATATTGGGCCCCTTAGGGTGCGAACACAGAAATACTGCTTCTAATCTTTTAATATAAGGTGAACTCATTTTACTATGTGACCTGTTCTTACGAATACACAAATAAAACTGACCTGAAACTCTCTAGCGTAATAAAGTAAACATAATTGTTTACGAAATATACCTCCTTTTCTAAGAAGGATCATGTAATTAGGTATTTACGCCGTTTACGCTCTTGTGAAAACAACTGTAGTTGAATAATCCTTTTTATATATGCTCTTATACCATAGGGTAATAGTAATGTTATAATAGTAATTTTTGAGACATTAGATACATGTAACTTAGCAATTATTTTAATACACATATGTATTCCTTTTTTCTTTTTGTATTTTGCTGTCGTGCATCTTAATTTTAGTTTTTCCTGTAACTGGATAGTGTACCTGTTGGAAATAAATTTCTAAGGTAATCGTTCCGACTTCCAAAATTATAGACCAATAAATATTTTATCCAACTTTGCAAAAATTTCTGAATATCTTCTGTCTCACAGAATTTACGTTAGTGTCAAGCCTTACTTATCTTCGCGACAACATGGTTTCATTCCAGGAAGGTCTACCACAACCAACCTTGCTGAGTTAGCACAGCATATTGCCGAATCCATGGAACGACGTCAACAAGTAGATGTATTATACACCGATTTTAGTAAAGCATTTGACACTATCAATCATTCCCTTATGGTATCTAAGCTGAGTAGTTTTGGTTTTCCGCCAAGTGTAACAGAATTGATCCGCTCGTATTTAACTGATCGTTCATGCTATGTTCACTACAATGGATATACATCCTTAACATTCTCTGCTTCCTCTGGTGTGTGCCAGGGATCCAATTTGGGTCCCCTTTTGTTTAATATTTATTTGGATGATCTCTACCGGGGCTGGACTGCAATGTACTGGCTTACGCGGACGATCTTAAGATCTACAATACCATAACCTCCCCGGCAGATTGTCTGTTTCTCCAGAACAGTCTGGATACAATTGTTAGATGGTGTACACAGAATGGAATTCATTTGAATCTGGATAAGTGTGCTGTTGTAAGCTACTCCAGATGTCATAGACTATACAATTTTCACTATGCTGTAAGTCAGGCTATTGTTCCTAGGCACTCGTCTGTGATGGACCTGGGCGTGCAGTTTGATGCAAATTTGTCGTTTGCAGACCACATATTGTCCATACGAAATTCTGCGATGAAATCCTTAGGATTTCTCATACGATCCTGCAGATCATTCAATAATCCTGCCTCGCTAAAAGCATTATACTATTCGCTTGTCCGCACTGGGTTGGAGTATGCCTCCATAATTTGGTATCCTCACTATCTCCATCTGCAAGTACTACTTGAAAGAGTGCAAAAACGATTTTTGAAATACCTGTCCTTCAAAATTGATGGCACTTACCCTGGACGCGATGTTGATTATGCTGGTCTGCTGAGGAGACACGGCTTTGTATCGTTATCGGATCGAAGGAAGGAATTTAGCAGTCAATTTCTACTTAAACTAATTAATCACGCTATTGACGCTCCATCCCTTCTCTCCAAAATTAATTTTCTGGTACCTCAGTACGATACCAGGTCCTTCCCTAATTTTAAGGTCCCGTCATGCAAAACTAATGTTCTGCTTAAAGCACCCTTTACGCATATGATTAGAAATGCCAATGAATTACTTCACGATCCTTTTGTTGAAGAGTCTACTTGGATTTACATTGTCGTCCTATTTTGTTCTTGCATTCTGATGTCACCGAGCCATTATTATATTTATGATTCAGTTGTATCTTTTTCGACTAATTTTAATTTATTACTGCGCTGTATATTGTTACTACATATATATGCTAGGTTACATTATTCTCGCATTGTCCTGTAAATGGAATTATTTTCTGTTGGGGAATAAAGATATTATTATTATTATTATTATTATAAACAGAGGAGCTACGATATGAAGTAGCCACCTCCAATAACAAAACAGGTGGCAACTACTTTAAAATATGTTTATTTGTGTATAAATAAATATAATCTATTATAATACATATAATAGTACATTTATTATAGAGAGAAATACACAATTTTAGATGTAAATATTGCAATTATTTATATGATTCAATTAGATAATTCCAAAGCTAAGAATTTAAGTAGTTATTTTGTAATAATGACAGTACTGTATTCAAAAATTGATTGTACATAGATAGAAGATTGTAATAGTAATTAATTTACGTTCACTAAGTAAATTGTAGTCGAACTCTTAACTAATCACTACGTATCTATTTATTACATAAGATAGGATACTAAATCACAAATTATACGTACAGAAAGAAGTAAGAATAAGGAAAGGTTCAAAGTAATATGACACATAGATATACATACATATAAAACTTACGAACAAAACTATCTATTTCATTGGATACACTCGCAAAAGATAGAAAAGATTGTAGCTATTAAATACATAACAATAAATAAACTACAAATTGAGCGATAATTTTTAAGGACTCCTTCACAGTCTCTGGTACCTATCAGTATCGCCTTAATGTTCCGATCAGAATCGCCACTAACAAAAAGGTTAGTTCCAATGGATTCAAGTTTAATGCACAACCAATATGAATGACATTCAATTTGTTATATCTTATATGTACAGGACGTTCGCGAATTCCGACATAAAATGTCGTATCATCAACAGCAACGTTAATTTAATAAAGTCGTTATATTTGGCTTAGTTATAGTCAAATAAATTAAAAATTCAATTTCATAAATAAATTAATCTCGGGATCTTTCCAAGCGTCATAAACGACACGAAACTTTAGGACTCCTAACTTCAATAAATATCATAAATATTTCGCTAAATATATTCATTCGATTAGATGTTATCATCGGTCGAGATTGGAGATCATCAAATTAAAAAAAAATTACACCATTTTTGCACTTTCTAAATAAAAAATTAACTTTGTTCATAGCGCTAAATTATTTTGATAAGTACAAAGAATTTTTATGCGGCTACCTTGTAAAAAATCAATTCTATTCAATCCATATTACAATATATATATATATATTCGTATATCAGTCGTTACAATATAGTATATACATTCAAAAATAATTACTAAATATATAAAAGCGTAATGTAACCTATGAGCAAATAGAAAAAAAAAACGAATTCAGATTCAGTTGTTAATAAAAGAAAGTCATTGCATTGCGAGATTTCCGTCAAATTTCAGTTGACAAATGATTTCAAATAACTTATAATAAATGTGAGTTACAACAGTGATAAGTTGAAACGGTTGACGTAAAAGAATGCTAGTCTGAATTTGTTATGTATATATGTATGTTAGCATACCAAGAAACGGGAATCTAATAAATACCTAATATTTTGTTGTATTCAGTCATAAACATTTAGCTTTGTAAGTAAAATTAAAAAACGTGACACTTTCTACATTATTAAATGGGTTAATATCAAAATCGGCTTTGTAATTTACAAAATACTTTAATGTAAAATTGGCATAATAGCTCAATATTAAAAAATAATTTTTTGGAGTAATTTTTAAACAATAAATTTGAAATTGATTGTTTAATTAAGTCAAATAAATCATCTGATAATTACAAAAAGATATAAAAAAATAACGATTCCCCCGTACTGATATTCATGTACTTGATATACCTTACATTAACATAAAACATAAATAAAATTAAGCTAGTGGAATAAAAATTATACAAACATTAAATAGCATTCATTTCTAAAACTACTTCCCTTCCAATAGAATATCCGTATTCACAGCACCCATAAATAAAAGTTGATAAACTATTAATATCTATAAAATTTCCATAAGCTCTCCCAACTGTACCTTTACGTCTTCCAGCTCAGTACAAAAAATAACTACACGAAACGTACAAAACTAAATGCCAGTAACTGTTCACAATCAGAAATTCACATTTTGTATATACCAACATAAACCTAATATCTACATTATTACATAACAATAAGCATAACACAGTCTATACCATGTAGATTTTCACGTAAATAATGGTAAATTATGAAAGTGGTAACCTCGTTTCCCTTTAGCCGCCAAATAAATATAAACCACATGATAGGCTCCTGGAACAAAACAGATGAAGCCCGCTACGAGGAATACTGCACCTTGCAAACCAGCTGAGGGTTCTGCGAGGGCCATAGTTCCCGTTGCTAATAATCCTATACCTATAAATAATAATGTAGTTGCTGCAAGAACCATACGCCAGTTTTCCCTGACTTTGGGATGATGAAAACAGGATCTATGCAGATTTTCCTGACTAGTACCATCATAGTAATCTTGTATCAATGAGTCTGAATCCCTAAAACCATTTTTTACCATTCTATAATCTCTATAACAAGGTTGGGTCAAATTAAAAGTATTACTTATTTCCATTAAGAACACATTTAACTTCATTAAAACTAGCTTAAAATCTTATACAAAAAAAATGTGTAGTTATTTACCTTGAGGAGTCTATTCTGATACTGGCACAATCACCATTGCCTAAGCTGTTTGAAGATACAGGAGATCTGGTAGTAGTTGCACCATACACTTTAATTGCTTCGTCGGTTTCTTCTTCAAAAGCATCATCGATTGAAAATCGTTTTTGTCTGGTAGAAATTCCATTTGACAGACCTAACTGTCTGACTGACATCTTTAGAGAAACGGGTTATGTGGGCCACAAACGCGAACTAAAATTGTATACTATTAGGAAATTACAGAAACAACTATTCCTCAACGTTTCCACCTTAAAAATGTAATCATTTACACTTATGTGGCTGGTTTTCTTTTACGAATAACGCCTCACAAAAATTGTGACACACCAACAACCAAAAAACAATGGATATATAGAACATCAAACACCAACATAAATACAGCAGCGCCAAGCAGAATAGCCAATAGAAATAACTGTCAATTCCGGTAAAAAGTTAATGTACATGATTTATTTTGCAAAAATTATGATTCATTCAATTATTGACGCAATTTATTCCTATTATTATTCAAAGAACGTATTCCATCTTACTAATTGAGTTCGTTTGGATTTAATTAAGTCAAACGTAGTTTACTACTTTAGTTTGTTTTCAAAAGGCAGATGCTAATTTTTTAATGCATGATCGATAATATAGAGCTCTGCACGAACATGAGCGTTCATATAAAAAAATATTCTATACTTGACGTTTGTACTGTCATCCACGATGAGAGACGTGTCAAATTGAACCAATAATTTAAAAATAATTCGCAGTTAGTGCTTCAAACCGACAATGGGGGATGGTCCTAACATAAAAGGGTCGCAGAGCGAACCCGTTATGAAAGGATGGCTCTTCAAGTGGACTAATTACCTCAAGGGTTACCAGAGAAGATGGTTTGTTTTGCAAAATGGACTGTTATCATACTACAGGTAAGTGCCAAACTGCTTTTCTAGGGAAAAATTACAAATATTATACAATGAATAGCCTTCGTAGAATGGTGATCTTTTTGAAATTGTTTTAAATTTCATAATTATGTCACATCTACTTTTTTATAATTTTTGCAATTTTCATGCATGAACTCTTGTTAAGTGAATATCTTTTTCTTTTTAGCATGGTTTCTTAGCAATTTAAATTAGCCTTGTTTAATTTACACTTCATCTACTTTTACTAACACTAATGATGACAGCTTTATAACGTTTATATACAGGACGTTATAACTTCTTGTAAAACGCATAAATACAACTGAATTAATTACGGTTTACTCGTATTTATCAATTGTAAAATGGAATGTAACCTTATGAATCTTTGAAGTCATGGAATTTATATTTGCCATCTAGTTTAAAATGTAAATACTATTCTTAATTTTCTTATAAATATTAATTTATGCATATGTTCATACACTTATGTCACAAATGCATATTTTAGATAGTGCTCTAAAAAGGGTGTAATTATGCTGAAAGAAAAAGAATAATTGCCGCGGTTATTGTTTATAACGTTTACAAAAACGTTAAAAGCATTTTTTATAATATATTATTCCATTAGTTCTCTTTCATTAACCATTTATGAATGCTGTTGCTATTTAAAAGTAAATTTTCTTTATTTCGTGTTTGTTAATGCAATTACAACTATGGTTTTAGTAGTTGTTTTTTTATCACTAAACTAAAGCATATAAATAATCCAATAAAATTTATTATCAGTGTTGACGTTTCGAAGTTTTCCACGTTAATTTTTGTTTAATTTTGTCGTGATGCTTAGAAATAAGTACATATACACAATATTCTATAGGTCTCTACTAGTGATGATGGCATATAATGTTTTTATAGTTTTTTTAATAACTAATTTTTGTTAATATCAATTTGGTATTTATTCTAATTTCTCTTAGGGAATGATTAATCCACATTCAGATCTTCATCTATTTTAATGTATTATATTATTTATATATTTTTCTTAAATCAACGTAGGCCTCGTCTCTTTTAAGTTAATTTTTACGATTTAGAAAATTGGCTTTGTTCCTCTATCTTTTAATAAAAACGCGAATCTAAAATGTCGGCTTTAATAATGAGTGTAAAAAAGGCGTTCAAATAAATTTTAGCTTTAGTAATTCACTCGAATAAAAGGTGATGTCGTAACTTATACTATTTTCAGTTGCATTAGGTGTCCATTTGACAGAGTATTTGTCACGTAATTATACCAAACAAAATTCGTATTAAGAGTTTCAGTGACAAGCAAAGAGAATTATATTTTCAAAGGCTACTTTGAGGCAAAATTTATTTGAACGCGTGTCATTTCTCAGAAATATGTTTTTTATATAATTGAGGACTTCACTGCAAAAACCAAGTATCTTCAAAATTAAAATTTTCACACGAGATAGAAAAAGTATAAATCTGCGTTTTGTAGATATATTTTTGAATGTCGTGCTGATACCCTGCTAGAAATAATGAAAGTTATGCAAAGTATGATTTAATTTTAAACATTGGTTAAAAAATAATCATAATACTTAACATTGGGATGCCCGTTGTTGTTGTTTATTAAAAAAATTATCGCTGACTATGTTATCATTTTTTTTATTATCAAACGGGAATATAAGTACAACAAAACATGTAGACGTTAACTGTCAATATTAGGTGCATTTCCGCTGTTAATGAGACTTCAAATCGTCTTATCACTCTGTGTCACCATATTTAGAATAGTCGAAATTTTCGCTGTTTACTTGTTTTGTCTTCGCTTGATGTGGTTCTTCAATGTTATTGTTATTATAAAATTACGTATCACATTGCGGCGCATATTTCTAGCAAGATCCATGATATTGTTAAACTTATGTGGTTATAAAATATGATTTTAATGTACACAATTTCACTATCAGCAACCAAGGAATTGGAAGCTTGTTTCCAGAAGGTGGAAACTCTTCCCATATATTGTAGAATATGTAGGCATTCCAACAATTTTATTGGATAATGCAGGACTGTGAAAATGGAGTAGAACATTTAAGAAATTTTAGTGTAAGTGTGATGAATAAAATTCTTTGACTTATACATGTTTTTGGGGAGATTTACAGGATTTCAAGATTTATCGCAGAACAGTTATGGGTGGGAGAGTGAAACAGTGTTAATTTATTTTCAAATTTGGCTTCTTATTACGGTAGAGAAGATACGAGGGTGAATCAAAAATTAATGCCTTCCATTTTTTTTCTGCTTTTAATTGTCAAGAAATTAAAACGTAACTACATAAGTTGGAAGCCACAATATTGATGATTAAGTTATCACTTTCCAATATAATTTGCGTTCATTTCCACAGTTTTCGTGCATCTCTTAACAAAGGCATTGACCCCAGTGTGGTAAAATATACTGTCTTGCTTCTTGAACCATTACGCACGAACGTTTTCACGGCCTCCTCATCTTCAAAATGAGCCCCACGATGAGCTTTCTTCCAGAAAGTCACCTTTTTCCAAACAGAATCACTGCAAGTACTGTGAGACGATTGTTGTTCTTGTTTCTTGATTTTTGTCGGTTAACATTCTTGGTATGCACTTTGCACAAATCTTTGAATACCTTAGTTGTCAAATAATCGTTATCACACTGCCTTTACTGAGCGAGAGAATGCTGCATAATCCATCTGCAGCCATCCGATGATCACTACGAATCATGTCATCAACAAGCTGAACGTTGCCTGAAATCATTGCATATCAACGGCCTGCCGCTCCGCATTTCGTCAGCCAACGAACAGTGACGAATCCATCGTCTAACAGTACTGACATCCACTGTTGCATCACCGCAAACATTTTTCAGTCTTTCATAAATGCGAATGGGCATTTCGCCCTTAGCATTCAAGAATTCAATCACTTGACGCAGAAAGTTAGTGCTGCTGTGGATTTTAGAAAAGAAAAATAGCACCAAATTCAAATTTTTTACTTAACTACAAGTACAACAACTTTATTTAAGTAGAAAAAAATAAAAGGCATTAAATATTGACTGATCCTCGTACATAGTATTTATTTAAAATTTTCTTGGACCGCCAACAAAACGTAATGAATACTAATCTGTTTGGCATTGAATTCACTAAATTTTGGAAACAGAACAGCTCATGTCTTCATGCCAAACTTTTCTAATGGTTTCTAACAATTGCTACTTTGTATTTGGACTATACTTTACTACCTCCTTCGAGACTATGAAGCAGCGTTTTTCCATAGGATTCATATCGGGTCTCTTCCCAAGTAAATGTACAGAGGCTCTTGAAATGGTAACGTTTCATATAAAATTACTTGAAAGATAAATTTAGTTACAATGTTTGCCCTGAGGCGCTGAGTCTGAGTTAAACTGTGCGTTAATTGTTGGCATAAAATAATTGTTTAGACTATTAATATATTTGCGAGCATTAACTGACTTATCCAGGATGCATAGTTCACTTATACCCTTGCTCGAGAAACTCTTCCAAACCGTAACACCTAAAGATGAGAACCTAAAATTTCAATGTACTTATGACTCACTGTTATAATATTGATATAAAGGGATGCAGCTAGAGAAATTAAGAGTACTATTTCAGAGAATTCACATTCAACCGAGGTAATAGCAATTGTAGCGAATTCTGCGAAATGTTACACTTTATTTTCACAGTACTGTATATTAGACACTTCTTGGTACTTTTGTTTAAATACCCTGCATTAAGATATCGTAAACTTTTCTTTTTTCTGTGGAGATTTTTTTTTCGAAATTTGGGTAAGAGTGGTCTTTGAAGTGTATAATCATATCTCGAGTGACATTTATGATTTTAATACCACCTGCTTCACGAATGGTTTTGTGAAACTTCAGATAAATCCGATCATATTATTTCTTATTTATCCAAATTATAGTTAATGCCTTTTTAAACTCTGACTTTTTAGCCTACCCAAAAAGATCTTGAAGGTATTTCGATTGTGATTGATAGAAACACCACCGCAGTGTATTTTTCATTTCTCACAACATGACTACGAATATTCACGTACTATTAGCTGCGAATTCTAAGATGTCTTCCAAGGGTGTTTCATTGTGACTCGTTCTTTACCCTTCTGGGGATTCACGGCATGAATTTCGTTATCGTTGGACTTCGTCGATATTGGTGTTTATGTTTTCAAACAGTTCTCCTACAGTCTAACACAACAATCACAAGTATTAGTAAACAATAAGTATTTCTATCAATGCGTGGATTCTAGCAAAGTGAAATACTGAAACTGTTAAGTTTAAAAGTTATATTATATAAGTTGTAATACATAATCTAAGTATAACAATGTTACGAAAGAATGATATGTGCTTGTGCTCAGTACAAAGTACTAAAATATCTGTATAGTATAAGAACAATGCATCTGCTGGAGATATCTCACTATTGGACGCTAAAATATGTGTTTGAAGATGATGGTCTCTGCCACGTCCAAAAGAAACGTTACCCACTTTTTCAGCTACAGAAGTAGACGGGAGATATTTCATTAATCCCTCATTAAGGTTTTTTAAAGTGGTCTTTAGCTGCTTTTCTTAGTTAATCTTCTTACTTCGGTATCAAGTTCTTCAGAATCTTCGATGCACATTCAAACCTGATAAAATTCACCTTCAATTGCCAATGTCGAACTTCATAGTTTTCTCCGAATGCCTTTGCTTTTAGTGTCAGCCGAAATTATATTTTCGTTGCAGCCTTGCATGTTAGAATTCAGAAGATTAAGCTTTTGAAAAATGTTTGTATGATATGCCAGTTGTGCATCCCAGATTACTCTGCTTAAGCTTTCTGAGGGATTTTTTGGTTTCGAAAGTTTTAGCCTCTTAGGGGCCAATGATTTTAAAGTGCAAGAATCAACTTTTGTGACCCGAGCCCATTTCTTGGAGTTTTTCGAAAATACGAGACTTTACTAAACATGTTTTTATATAATTGTAGAGATAATATTTGGAGTTTTATCGATTAATACCAGGGCGACCTGAAATGTTTCCGGAATCGACAAGAAAAACACGGTATTGGTGTGGTTTTTTATTTTTATCTTTCGAAGTAGTCTCCTCGAAGAACAATACACTTATTCAAACGGTGCTGCAGTCTCTTCAAGCCGTCGATAAAGTAGGATGTTTCGAGGTCTGCAAAATAGTCATCTGTAGCGGCGATGACCTCCTTATTTGCGGCAAATCTCTTTCCTCCCAGTGATTTTTTCAAGTTTGGGAATGAGAAAAAGTCGCTGGGAGCTAGGTCCAGTGAATATGGAGGATGAGAGATTAATTCATAGCTCAACTCATTCAATTTGGACACGGGATGTATAAGCCGCTGCATTGTCGTGGTGGAAATTTTTTTTCCGTTGCAAACGAGGCCGTTCCTCCTTCAATACTATTAGCCTGTAATCTTCCTTTCCTTCTGCAGATAGTCGATGAGGATCACACCTTGGGAATCCTAAAAAATGGTCGCCATGACCTTTCCGGCCGATGGAACGGTCTTTGCTTTCTTCGGAGCCCATTCGCCCGGAGAAGTCCACTGCTTCGACTGTTCCTTGGTCTCCGGTATGTAGTGGTGGATCCAAGTCTCATCCACTGTTACGAAATGCATAAGGAGATTCACTGGGTTGCATTGCATCCTGGTTAGACACTCCTCCGAAACAGTCACCCGACTTCGTTTTAGCTCTGGTGTGAGCAAACGCGGGACCATCGCGCCGAAAGCTTTTTCATACCCAAAATTTCGACCATTTCATCGTTGGTAGCGGTTTCTGGGCGTCCACCGCGTGATTCGTTACTTGAGCTTGTGCGGCTCCGTATGAAGTCGCTGATGGTGGAAAATGATGGAATATCAACCTCTAGCAAAATATTTCGAATTTCCGTGGGCGTTTTCTCAGCCATCCGAAAACAATTCGAATTTATTCATTTTTGCGAAACAGCCTGACTTGCTACACAAAACGCACTCTTAACAGAAGACGTCTGAAATTTTGACAGTTGCCATAAAAAGGTTACCCTTGCCGACCAATGAATCCACTTCAACCTTCGTGCGCCATCTCTTGCCGATTCCGGAAATGTTTCAGGTCGCCAACGTAAGCTATACTTGTTAGTGTGCTTATCACCATGAATACTTATTACAGTGAATCGAAGTAATTGACGGATTTTCTTTGTTAGCTAAACTGATAAAAACCTCTGACGCTGCCGCATATACTGCTACCCCACCTATATTCAAACATTAAATATATCTGTGCCTGTTGTTAACGTAGTAAGCTCTTTACCAAATGAAACTGTTTAGCTATTTCAGCTTCATCCGCAAAACGAACAAAATGTATGAGTTTCGGTTTGGCCACATGCATCAGTCGACTCGCCTAATTATAGAGCGAAGTTTTTACAATCCTTTATTGTTTCTGTTAGGACGAGTTCAACATTTGCAGACATATCGCTAATTCTGCAGCTCACTGTATCATTTGACAACGGTATCTTCTCAATTTGTTTCACGACTTCGACACCAAACATAACTTGCACCCAGGTAAGATAAGTGTTACCTAAATGTTGTGTGCGTTCTTCGTAATCGCGATCAATCCTACCACTTTGTAGAAAGCAGTAAGGTCTTTGTCGGAGATTTTCGGATGCTTCTTCATTTTGTGGCCAAACAAAAGACGCGGAAAATATTCTGCTGGTTTCTAGTGATTTTGTTCCCAAGCCCTTTTCAGTTTACTTGGTGTTCTTAACAGATCTGGCAAGTCTTTGTAAATATGTTTTCAGAAGATTTTGCTGACGCAGCTGGATTTGGAACAGATTGATGCTACGCCTTATGGTGGATCATGGTTTTTCTACGTTTCTTCAATAGGAATTTATCCATGTCCTTCAACTTGGTCTTAAATTCAGCTTAGTTTTACAGTGAGAAAAGTAATTCTATTAATTCAATGAATTTCAATGTATTACGATTTTTGGAGTTGAATTAACGTTTTTTTTTTTAATGAATAACTTTTATGCGATTTAGACAAGTAGAAACTATTAATTGAATAAGATAGTTCTTGTTAAAATTAATTTATTTTATTTAATCACATTGCAATATTCATATGTGCATATGTGCATAAATAACTTGGTGCTAGACTAACGATTTGCAAACTGGATTGTAACATCGTCTTATTTACGCGTCAACAAGATGTAACTGCCCAATCAGCGTCAAGTAAAAACTGTACCTAAAATAAAAAGAAAAACATCGTATTGTATTCAGATTACCATAAATATTTTGTTAATTTTACTGCGGAGTTATTAATTATTATCAAGAAAATTTTTTAGTAAAATTCCAAAACCTCTTTTTTTTTATTAAACCTTTAAATTGTTTTACTCCTAGTCCAGTAAACGTTACAATTTAAATTATTCATATAACAAATTCGTGTAAAAAAACAATAATTAGTATAAAACTTGATTCGTGTCATATTTTTATGCATTATTTAGCAAATAGAAGCAGGTACATGTAGTAGTTATACCGTGATATCATGGCCTAATGCGATTGCATCTTCTACAGTTGCATGTGTAATTTTTTACAATTTTCTAACAATTTCCATAAGAAAATCCAGTCTTTTGCGAAAAGCGTTTCAGCGGTTTTATAGGCTTTTCCATCCGTTGACGAACATCATTTATGAATTCTTGTGATTAGTGAGTCACAGAACCAGTCTCATGAAATACACCAACACAATTGGAAAGGCAATAATAAAATTTTTTGAGAATTACAGCTAACTCTGCTCTCTAAAACCATCCAAATATGCACGCTGACTGTACATCCAAATTCCATCAATTCGCACTCCAGTTTGAAAATAGGCTTCAATCATGTACATTTTCTGCAATGTATTGTAAACCATATTTGAATTTTTTCCAAACTCGTTGTTCAAACTTGATTTCAGCAGTTCTAACACACTAATTGATGACAAAGAATGTCACTGTCAAAATAATTTTCAAAACCGTAAAGTTATGATGCCTGGTTTAAGTTCAAACATGTTTTCTATTTCAATGCCATCTTCATCGTAGAAACTGTATGGTATCACGGCATTATTATTAACTTAATATTTCAATATATGTTACATAGTTAAAATAATGTCATTTAGGTGTTGTCGGGGGTTATTGTTTTGGAGGCGCCGTTAGTACAGAAAATAGAGTCCATTTAAACTTTCTTTCATCTTGCAGATGACTCAATAATAAGAATTTCATTAGTCTTAACTAACATTTGTATAGGGCGGCGTAGAGAAAGCTTTCAACTGTGAAACTCTATTGTAATTTCATGAATTATTCACTACTATCCAACTATATCTAGTTTCCTTAGTGTTTTTTGTTCAAAGACTTGCTTGTTGTTAACCATCCCACCATTAATCCATAAATTTAAATTAAGCTACCAATGATCGATCTTAAAAATAATATTCTGTTTTTACGTATAATATATATTGCTTCGCACTTGTAATTCATGCAAAACATACCACTTACAAAAACGCAGTTATCTCTGGGCAGCGAAAATTGACGTCATAGTCGCTCGTTATAGGTGCCTTCATGTCCACTTCTCTTCTAAGATTTCCATAAATAAATTTAGACGACATTGGTTTGTAACTTATGTAATTTATTTGTGCTGGACTGGTTTCTTAAATAAATATCCAGTATTTGGGTTTAATAATGTTATAATCCGTTTATTATTTTCGATTTTATATAGTAGTAGTAGGTACAGGGGTATGATGGTTTTTATTTTGTGTAGTTCTGCTATTGCTAAGGTAATTTTGTTTATCAACTCGTCAACGTGTTTATCCCATTTCAAGTTTTGTTGTATTGTGAGTCCTAAGTATTTCTCCTGATGCACTTTTGCTATAATGGGATTGTTAATATTTATGGTGAAATTTGGTGGGATAGTTTTTCTTGTGAATACCATAGACTTCTGTTTTTGCTGAATTAAGTTGTTAAGGCACCACTGTTCAATTATTTGTACGCCTTCGTTTATATCTCGTTGAATTGTTTGTTAGCATTTATCTGCATATATGTATGTCTCCATGTATTTCTAATTTAAACATATTATTAGTGTAGATTGTGCAGTGTCGGGGGCAGGTTTCCACATTCTGGCACTCCATACTCAATTGTGGATTTGTTGCTTTGAGTGTTGTTTGCTATTGTGATTTGGGGTCTGTTCAATTGATGTTTTGATTAGATTTAACTTTTTTCCTGTTACGCCGTAGTGATGTATTTTCTCTATTAATTTAGTTTTTGAAATAGTGTCAAATGCTTTCTTCTTCTGCTTAATATTATTTAGTAAATCCGTTAGTGTAGGCGATGTACCACTTGTCTTCAACTTATTAAATTATTATCTGTCAGATGTTGTGATAGTTGTTGTGTATGTATTTTTCTAGTACTTCATTCAGTGTTGATAGCAGTGATATGGGTCTGTAGTTTTCTGGGTGTGATTTGTTACCTTTTTTATATATGAGTATTTTAGTTGTTTGTTTTAAGTATTGTGGGTATTGACTTTCTTCTATAGTATTATTATTTAATTTACTAATAATATGTGATAGTTTTTCTTTGTTCTTTTTAAGTATGTTTATGGTGATTTTATCGAATCCAGGTGCTTTGTTATTTTGAAGTTCATCAATTATTTGATCTGGCGTCATTTACACCGACTTCCTTAATATATAGCGGCGGTGTTGTGGGATTTATTCTACTTGTTTTATCTGTATAATTTGGGTTTTTTAATTGTCCTTTTCTGCTAAAATCTTGCCAATGTTTGTGAAGTATGTGTTTGTTTCGTTATTTATTTCTTTCAGATCTATATCTGTTGTTCCGTCCTTCTTTTGAATTTCTTTAATTGCCTTATGTTTTTCTACTATTGCCTATTGTTGCCTCTTTGTATGAAATTCCAGGACCTTCGACTGATATACAGGACCGTACCATAACTGACGGAGGGTGTTTCACCGTTTGTAGTACACTAGCTTCACCAAACCGTTTAGATGGATGTCGTCTAACAAATTGAGTTCTTTCGGTCATGGTTTCTAGTTTTGATTCATCACTGAATACGATCTTTAACGAAAAAATATTGTTCAAATAAAAAAAAATTACTTGACTTCGCCAATCTTCAATTGTGTAATGTTGATGACCCATTCATAACGTGCTCGCTTCATCATCGGTGTTAATCTTGGCTTTTTTTTTAGGGGGCGTCTGCATTTTAATTCGGCTTCGTATAATCGTCTACGTACTGTACGCGTGGATATTTGCACTCCTTGTTGAGACATTACATTTCCTATTCCTTTGGCGGATAAACCTTGGTTTTCAGTTGCAACTTGCAGGATATGTCGATCTTCTCGATTACTAATGAACCTTTTCTTGCCGCAAAACTCTTTTCCGGTACTTGTAGTGGGCATCTTTTCTTTCATTAAAACGGCGATTCCTTGCACTGTTTGTCGGCATACTTCTTTCTTTGCAATTGTGCGTTGAGAATACAGTGCTGTACTCAAAAATGCCTCAATACGCAGTTTTTTTCTCATTTAGTATGTCCTTTTTTACCCATAAGAAGAAATATAGCGCATGCAACATTAACACATAAACACAGAAAAAACGTTGTTACATAAACAGATAAATATTCTTTCTACAATAGTAACCAACGCAAATAATATTCTACGAATTACTATGTCATACAGTACAGAATGATTCGTGAGAGGGATAATAGTAGGCAAGAGGTC
Source organism: Trypoxylus dichotomus (assembly GCA_023509865.1). Lineage (NCBI taxonomy): Eukaryota > Metazoa > Arthropoda > Insecta > Coleoptera > Scarabaeidae > Trypoxylus > Trypoxylus dichotomus. The sequence continues at coordinate 19,763,519 of CM042082.1, read as the reverse complement.
ATTAAGTTGCTCTTTCTGAATTTCTTTAGGGAACGTATTTAGATAGGTATTATAAACCCTATTCATGAATTTTTAAGGTGGCCCTAATAAAAGGGTCAGGGACTGTAGTAATTTAAAAAGTAAAAGTATTATGCCTTGTTATATTTATAAAATATGCTACCTTATGCTGCTTTCTTCACACTGGTTAGAAACTGTGTAGTACTTTTGTTGTACTTTTGACATTTCGATCGATTTGATCGATAATCTATTTCAGCAATGATTTGAAGTCTTTCGAAGACAAGCACAAGCGGCTGAATATTCCTTATAAGATAACTCAAAAAATATGATTCATTGCAAAGAGAAACATAGGATAGAGATGTAAACATTATTATTAATATTATTGGATCTTATTTGGAATGCTTCCGCAAGTTGAATGTATTTACATTGTAAAACATCACCGTTCTATTATTGTCAGTTGGTTTTTCATTGTACAGCAGTAGTAGTATGTATGAAGTGCAGATAACGATGGTGAATCTATTATAGCGCATCGCATTAAAATATTGCCATATACTTCTGCTTTTATCTTTAGATGCTGTGACAAATTTTATCCTATTGCACAGTCCCTAATTGAATTAGGGCTACTTCCTAATTCTACGATTTGTTGTGAATTGGACTTGTATATAAAGAGATACAACTCGTATACATTTTACCACTCCAACTTATGAGGGTGTACAATAACAGGAAAATACTATAATAGTAAACGATCTTACACATTAATATTATATAATATATTTATGTGTTTCCTAAATTAAGACTATTACATTAGTCCTCCTATTTAAACAAACCTTATATTTACAAACGAAAATCTGAAATGTGCTTAAATATACGTATGTACACTACCGTTCAAACGTTTGGAAACAGCAACGGATTTAAGAAAAAATCACAGATACAGTAAGATGCGTACAAGACGACTTACACACGGAGTAGCATGATTTTGCAAAATATTAAAATGCTCTTCTTTCTGGATTGTACCACCAATTTTCGCTAAATTACCCGTAGTTGTTCTAGCAAAACAACCCTAAACCATAACTCTACTACCTCCGTATTGGATGAACGACACTAAGCAGGCCCCACTAGCTGTTTTCGCTGGTCGCCGACGAACAAAAGCTTACCAAATAACTGAAATTTGGATTTGTCGGTCCATAAGACTGCGTTCCAATCATCTAGTAACCAGTTTTTATGCTCTCTTGTCCACGTTAATCGTTTGTCTTTATGTACGTGTTTTGAAACGTTTTTTTTTTTTGCTGCTGATGCATCCCCTTGAATCTACTGCCAATAAGCGTCTTTTGCTGGTGGTAACAGAAACATTTGTTAACGCGTGTTGCGATATCCGGCACCATTAGACGTCGATCTCCTTTCGAAGTCGTTACTATAAATCTATCTTCAGCTCCAGAAGTCACCCGTGGGCCACCACTTCGTCTCCTAGCAAGATTTTGTCCTGTCTCCCTTCTCCGGGCCAATGGATAATGCATACCTTTCGGTGAAATCCCTAACCGTAGAGCAATTTCTTTCTTAGTATATCCTTCGTCGCAAAGAGTACAAATATTACTACGTTGTTTTACAGTCAACTGTCTGCATTTTGGCATTTTTACGTTCAGTACTTTACCAAATTGTTACAATTACTCACTGATTTCAAAAAACTAATTCAGCGCAGGAAAGTTATAAGACACTAAGGATTAATACCTTTACTATATGCACTAAATGATTACTGAAGCAGTACTAACCGTTTAACCAAAAGTAATTACTGCAGGTAGCTCACACCATCATTGTCGAACAACAGTTGTCCTCTTGGAAAATAACAATAACATATATTAGGGTGAAATTTGTACCTAAATGTTTGGACTTCACAGATTATGTGTAATAATTTGCATAAAATGATTATAATATTTATAATAATTAAGTATGATACGGATTAACGATATCACGATATGGCCATTAGTTATATTATTCTAAAGGAATTTCTTACTTCCAAACTTATAGGCGGTAGTGTATGTGAGTTTGGACGCGGAGATGGTTCTAGTTCAATTGCCAGGGTCTATAACAGGCATATGACTGAATATATAATATTTCGCGCAAGTAATAGTTTTTATAAAATCCTTACGAAATATCACGTAAGACGTTACTTTTTAAGCGTTTGTTCTTCTGCCAAGTGTTTTTGATGATCTTGTGCAATAACAAGCTTTCTCAAAATAGCTAATAATTTGTAGTTATAATTGCTTGCGTAATAACACATATTTAGTACAGGAGTATAGGATAATAATAAGGTAACTTTAATGTATCAAGTATGACTAGTTTAAAACAAAATTAATCTTTCATACAAAGTTAATTTTAAATTTGATTCTCTGTGTTAAAACTTGTGTTAAACTATTCATTTTGTCGTTTGCGAATTTTCTCAAAAACATTTCCGTCTCTCTTTCAATCAATTCTAAACGAGTGACCTTGACTTTCGAGAACTCTTCGACCTCAGATTTAATTCAATTTTAACTTTTACTTGCACGTTAATGAAAGAACGATTAAATGAGAATTGTAAATACGAAAATGTAAATAAAATTACAGAAGTAGAAAAAGAAATAAACGATACATGTACATCGAATTCATACTCATGAATTAGTTAAAGAGATATTATTTTCGAATATGTTGTTTGGATATATAGAAAAATGACTACATGCAATCGTACTCATATATGACGCACTTAATATTTACAATTCTATTAAATTCAAATTAATATTTAAAATTTGTAGTGTACTTGGATTTACCAAGAGAATTTTATGTTTTGGAGTTGCTGTAACTTCCTAACAAATCGATGGAGAACAAAACTAACGATATACAGTGAAATCTTCCTTGAAGAGACACCAACGGGGGGACCAACTGAAGATGTCCGTTCAGGAGGGGTGTCCGCATAAAAGAAATATGTAGTAGATAGAACACAAATCGTGTTTTAACGAAAAATGAATATATTAAAGAAACTGGGACATTTAAATCGTATATGTATATGAATAAAACATTTATATACATATACGATTAAATAAATAAAATAAATAAGATACTTTAAATTTAAGAAAAAGAAGTTTATTTCCTTTAGATATATACATACAAAGTATAATATATGTATGTACATAGATGCATAGATACTAATATAAAACAATGAAATGAATAGTCACTTTAAGGACGCAAAAATTCATATATTGTTGTTTGTCTTATCTTTTTCTTTAAAATGGCGTCTTGAAATCGTATTTCTAATCTAGAAAGAAGCTCCAAAGACTCCGTGATTTTCGACAAAACATTCGAGCTGCTTGGTCAGGGTAATAGCTTTACCATAATTTGGAGTAGCTTCTGTTGGCACTGGAACCTCATCGGCATGAGAATCTTCCGAAAGTTTTTGTATTTCAACTGGATTCGCAATTTCTTGTTCTGAATCTGGATCTTCAACATACAAATCTTCATCTACGTTCAGAAAATCAATAAGATTTTCATTATCCGTCAATTTCAATAAATTCTTATTTTTGAGTATATCTGAAATTACACTAAGAGGCAAATCATCTTCTAGGTCAGATGTATCAGCCTCAGTTAACTGGTCTTCACTTTGCATATTTACATGATTAAATCCTGCTTTGCGGAAGCAATTTTGAACTCTTTGGTTACTTGGTCCCAAGCGGTTTTTGCCAAATAAACTGCATCCAGTGGTGTAATTTTCTTTATTAACTCAAAAGCTGTACCAGCAGTTTCAGTGTTTACTAGCAGATGTTTGAGTATTAGACTTCGATAATAAGTTTTAAAATTCTTTATAATTCCCCGGCCAAGTGGTTGACAAGCTGATGTACAATTAAGGGTTAAAAATAATATTTTTATATTATTTAAGCGAACTTTCGGATGAGATCCCGCATTGTCTAAAAATAACAAAATGTTTCTTTTTTCTTTAGCCATTTTCCAATCAAGTTCTTGCAACCACTCTGTCATAATTTGTCCTGTCATCCAAGCTTTCTTATTATATTTCCAAGTTACAGGCAGGTTATTTATATTAATGCTTTTAAAAGCTCTGGGTTTAGCTGCCCTACCAATGACTAGGAGTTTTTCTTTTTCACCCGCCATATTTGCACAATGCAAAATTGTAAACCTCTCTTTGGGATACTTACCCCCAACACATTTTTCCTTCTTTAATGTGAGCGTTTTGTCGGGTAGAGCCCTAAAATACAGGCCTGTCTCATCGGCATTTTAGATGTCTCTCGATGAATATCCCTTAATCAAAGAAGGACATTTTTTTAAAAAACGATGAAACATCTTCAGCATTAACCGAAGCTCCTTCTCCCGAAATCGCTTTAAAACTTATATTGTGGCGGATTCTAAATTTATTGAGCCAACCAGAAGAAGCACTGAATGTAGAATGTCCCAAAGAAGCGGCTATTTCTCTTACTTTACATCGTATTAGCGGACCTAAAAAAAAAAAATAAGTCTTTTGCGTTTTTGTCACAACAAACCTATTGGTAATCTCACTTTTATCTATTTTAGAATTTAATATGAAAAGAAAATCAACGCATTAATGCAAAAAAACCTTATATAAAAAAAACATATGCATACCTGTTAAAGGAATCCCCTTATGCCGAGCTGCTTTAAACCAGTCATAACACAATTTGTCAATTTTAGTACCATAACCCGTCAAGAAGCTTCTTTTTTCATTCAAATTGCTGTTCGACATCCATTTGTTTAGAAGGATTTCTTTATGTTTAATTATATCTGCAGCTTGTGTTTTTCCAATATTAAAACGCTTGGATAAATTCCTTGCACTTGATTTCTCTTTATTGTAAACTTCAACAATCTCAATTTTTTGTTTAAGCGTGAGAATTTTTCTATTTGGAGCCATTTCTACAATGAATGTGTCGCCCACTGTGTCTTTTCCGCATAGACATCAGATTAATATTGAAAGCAGATTCAATCGAAAGCGTACACCCAAAGAATAAGAACGGTAAATCCCCGACCAACTTGGGGAAGTCCCTAATTCACGCCAGGCAGAAATGCACGACATAGGCTGCGTTTGTACCGAAAGATTAACGTCGGTAAATCTCCGGTTTACTCAGGGAAGACCCAGTGAAATTGGCGCGCGGCGCGATTGAGAAATGCAATAGCAATACTATCGATATAAAAATAAGATAAGGCGTTTTTTTTATTTTATTTTTTGTCCGATTAAGAGAACATTTTCTCGTGTCCGCGTCCGTTCAAGAGAATGTCCGTCCAAGAGAATGTCCGTCCAAGAAAAAGTTAATACAATGGAAATTATATGAGAGCTGGTCGGGACCATGAGAAACTGTCCGTTTAAGGGAGGTGTCCGTGTAAGAGGGGTGTCCGCGAAGGGGAATTTCACTGTACTTGTATTCATAAAGTAATCTAACAATAATTTTAAAAAATAATCAACATATTTGAATGAGTTGTCTATGTTAGTATTGAAAGAAGTTCTAGATCTATGAAAATAGTTCACGTTGAAGAGTTCGCCGAAATTAACATCTACAGAGTTAAATGTTAATCAAATTATAAAACGATTGGGTTATACTACGGTTTAACGAATCATTACGTACAACAATCTTAACAGTACGTCCATATGAGATGCAAGTTTTGTTTAATGTAGTTAAGAAAACTAGTATGAGGAAAATTAGAAAGAGCTCATTTGATTTAGTAGACAGTTTGCGTCATTAATTAGTCATACCGTTATTTTAGCGCTGTTGTCAATTCTCATTGTTGATGTTTTATATTGACCCTCATTTAACAGACAACAAAGAGTTTATTTATATTGTGTAAAAATTTTTGTTAGTAATATTATGTTACATCTTGATATATCATTATCAGATACTAGTTTTGCATAAATACCATATTTTACTGTATGTGGTTTAATATTAATATTAACTTATTTGGTAAGAACTTGTCTTTAATAATATTGTGTCTGCTGAGAAATTACAATATATTTATAGACATTGTCACATCTAGATATTAAAAGAGATTTGAACTCACAGTCGGTCTCGTGGTGTAATGGTAGCACAATGTACCGGTAACGGCAGAGGTGGTGGATTCAAATCTTACCATCACACATTTTTGTTCAGAATTTGAAGATATTGGTTAATTGCAAGGAAGTTGTAATTTTATCAAGACTAATACCAACGGTGATTTAATATTAATATTGATTTAACCTTAACGATAAAGTGCCGAATTTATCAGCAATTGCTCTTTTTCTTTCTTTCGAAGAGTACAAATTGAGTAACTTTGTTCTAAACTTGGTTACTTGTGCTTTGATATCTTTGTAGCACTGATTAACTTGAAAGAAAATTAAAACTTCTGCGCTGATTTAGAGTAAAGTATTAACACACACAATTTACAAGAGACTACCAATAAAACCGCTCTGTTCTATAGTGGAACATGAATAATGCTGGGCTCTTTTCGCGGTCAGACCTCTCTACCATAAGAGCCCTCATGTTCTTTAGCATAATACATGCAATGAAACGGTTGCAATTTAATCTTTCTCATATTTCAAATTTTAAAATGTTGATAGATTATGTGTCTTGATAATTTAGTTTAAAATTATTAGGGATTAATATGTTTCGAAGAAAGTTATCTTACTGTCGTAACATACTTCATGATGGTAGTGTAGTTAATTAGTTAAGCAAACATTTACTGTTTGATTATTGCATGTGTTGTGAAATTGCAGGAACGCTAGCAAGTGTGATAAGCAATCGCAACAAAAGTTTAAACGATAGTTTATATTTACACGCTCGAATGCTTTGAAATACAAGGGCAACCTGAAATGTTTCCGGAATCGGCAAGAGATGGCGCATGAAGATTGAAGTGGATTCATTGGTCGGCAAGGGTAACCTGTCAAACTTTCAGACGTCTATTGTCAATAGTTGTTGTTTGAGAGTGTTTTGTGTAGCAAGTCAGGTGGTTTCGCAAAAATTAATAAAATCAAATTTCGTGCAGTGATAAAACACTTCTGGATGGCTGGAAAAACGGCTACGGAAATTCGAAATATTTTGCTAGAGGTTCATGGCGGATGTACTCCCATCATTTTCCACCATCAGCTTCTGGATGAGCGAGTTCAAACGTGCACGCAGTGGACGCCCTAATACTGCTATCAACAATGGAATGGTTGACAAGATTCATGATGTCGTGTTAGCCAATCACCGATTGAAGCTGAAAGAGATAGCAGACACAACAGGCATCTCAGAAGTATGCTTTGGCCATATCCTTCACGAACTTTTGGGTATGAAAAAGCTTTCGGCGCGATGATCGAATGACCGTTTCGGAGGAGTGTGAGGCCAGGATCGAACGCAACCCAAAGGATTTCTTCATGCGTTTCGTAACCGTGGATGAGACTTGGATCCACCACTACATACCGGAGACTAAGGAACAGTCGAAGCAGTGGACTTTTTCGGGCGAAACGGCTCCGAAGAAAGCAAAGACCGTTCTATGGGCTGGAAAGGTCATGGCGACCATTTTTTGGGATTTTCAGGGTGTGATTCTCATCGACTATCTGCAGAAAGGAAGGAGGATCACGAGGCAATACTACAGCGGTTTATTGACTCGATTCGATGCAGTATTGAAGGAGAAACGGCCTCGTTTCCAGCGGAAAGAAAGTGCTTTTCCACCACGACAATGCACCAGCGACTTTTTCCTATTCCCAAACCAGAAAATTACTGCGAGGAAGTCATCGCCGCTACAGTTGGCTATTTTGCAGACTTCGAAACATCCTACTTTTTCGACGGCTCGAAGAGACTGGCGCATTGTTTGAAAAAGTGTATTGATCTACATCGAAAAATAAGAATCAAACATCACACCAATACCGTGTTTTTCTTGTAGATTCCGGAAACATTTCAAGTCGCCCTCGCACCTAATGAATCAGTAATGAGAGGTGCAATATCTCGATTATCAAAACCTGTCTTTCGATTCCACCACTTTCTGGAATCTTTTGCACATGTGCGAATGAATCTGCCCACTGCTCTGGTGTTACAGCTTTTAAACATCAATGACCAAAAAATGAAACTTGTAGCTTCGGCAATATTCTTGTATGAGCGATTTAACTATAATAGGCCCTTGATCCTAGCTTATACATCAAACGAATACGTAATTATTTACATATCAATAACAATTTCGTCTAAAAATAGTTAGCAGCGTTCGTGTTTAGTAATTAAAGGGGCGTACAAAGTGTTCCGGCACGTTACGTATTAAACCGTTCCCTAATTCTTCATGATGTATGCCCCAGGCTTGCACGTATCTCGCCGAAAGGTAAATGACATGCTTATTATGAAACGTTCAGAAGTAATATGTAACTTTCCTTAGAATTGCTGTAGGTGAACGTGTTGATTTATCGTTGCGCCATTCTACTTCATAAATACCAACCCCTTTATAATTTAGCATTCTGGCACTAAAGCAGTAACCTCTGACCTCAATGCATTGGGTTGTTCGAAAAGTCTCCCCCGATTTTTAATACGTTAAGAGAATGACATAACTTCTTTAGATTATATATTCTCCGAAAAGATACACATTCGCTAGCATTTGTTTATATTTTGTATCAACAAACATTTCTTAAATCGTGTTTAGTTGGTGTAGATATGAAAATGGAAAACTAGCAAATGCATTTTGGGCATTCAATTCTCTTTTACTACTGCAAAGGCAAGAATGCAATTCAAGTTGCCAAAAATAATTCTATAGTGTATACGGAGATAAAGCTGTAAGTGAATGAACACTGCATGAATGCTTTGTTTATGACGACCAAATCAAGACGTTAGTCTACAACAAATGAGCGTATTACCATTCGTGAAGCAGCACAAACGCTCAGCAAACTCAACTATTTATGACTATTTGATCCAGTTGAGGTTTATTAGTTGCCTTGATATTTGAGCACTCCACAATTTGTTGGACCGTATTTTCACGTCCAATTTGTTCCTTTTACGTAACGAAAACAGTATGTTAGCAGAGTATGAGAAATGGATCGTCTACAACAGGTATGGGCAACCTTTGACATGTTGTGGGCCAAACTTTAGTGTGCAAATGCGTTCGCGGGCCGCGTTTAAAAGTAGTGTTTTATAATTTTTAGCGATAGATATCAGACATGAAATAATACGACAATGTTATTATAATGCAATTTATTTAAATAAGAAAATGAAATGAAAAAAATAGGTACAACATTATAATTAAATCGTGAAATTTGGAATTATTACAAACTAGGAAAGTTAAATAGCGACAACGAAATCAATGACATACTTGGGCTTTAATTTGGGAAACTAATCCATCGATGTTTGGATTCATTCCAATGATACAAAGACGTAAAAATTTTCCAAATTATCGTCAGTCAGCCTTGTACGATGTTTTGTTTTATTAACATTCATCATTGAAAACAACTGTTCGCATTTATAAGTACTGCCAAACGCACAAATCAATCTTCTTGCGAATTTTCTAAGCTCCAGGAAATGGTCTTCTTCGAGGTATCTTTTGTAGAAATCGCACAACTCCACGTCTTCAAATTTAGATTTTAGGAGTGAGTTTTCTTGAAGCGCGATCAACTCCATTTGCAAGTGTATTGGAGCATTTTATACATTACTTTTTGTTGGAGTGGCAAATAATTTGAAACCGTTTTCCATGTTTTTAAAATCGCTAAATCTGTTCGAAAATTGCTCCAACGATAACTTGAGTTCTTCAGCATATTGAGCAAAAGCAATATTTTCATATGCAATATTGGGTTTTTCAAAATGTCTCGCGGGTCGGATTAAACCTTAAATCGGGCCGGTTGTTGCCCACGTACGGTCTACAGCAACGTAGAGTAAAAACAGTCTTGGGTTCATTCCAGTGAACCACCATTAACCCCTCCAAAGACCAATACTTATGCACAGAAAGTTATGCTTTGTTGTTCGAAGGATTGGAAGGACATTGTTCCTTATGATGATATTATGAGCTGTTGCCATGTAACCAAGCAATCAACTATCAAAAATACTGTAATCAGCTGGATAATTTAAAGAAAGCAATTAAACGGAAAAGCTCAGAATTAGTCAATCGTAAGGGAGTGATTTTTGACCAGGATAACGATCACACGTATCTCTGGTCACCCGACAAAATTTATTACAACTTGATTGGAATGCCTTGGCTCATCTCTGTATAGTCTAGATTTGGCATCGCCAGGTTACTATCTGTTCCAGTCTCTACAAAATTCGTTGAACGGAAAATCATTCAATTCTTGAAACTTTCTATGAGAGTGGATGGTGAAACATCAAAACCGATGGCAAACAGTTATTAAACGAAATGGAGAATGCATTATTTAACAAATCAAATTGTTACAGCAATTTTCATGTTTTATTTACGTTAAGACTTGGCAGACTTTTCTAACAACCCGGTAGAAATTTTGTCCTTTTTTAATAAATACTGTACTATACGAAGTTTAAATTTAGATTCCTCATTCAAGGTAGGCACTTGTTTTTTAATTTAGCGAAGTTGTTTTCCGTTTGGCATCTGGTAAGCACCTGCAATTCCTTGTGTTAAATCGAATACAAGCAGATACATGTGCATATTTAGTACGAAATGTTCATCATTTATTATTTTTTTATTTACCCCATACCTATTGTTTTAATCTTCATTTATTTTTGTTACTCCTGAATTATTTTTTTCTAAAACATTTTTTTCTGATTTAAACACATAAAGCTTTTATAATATTTCAGCACGTATAAAGTTTGGTGTAAATAAAATCGTTAAGAAATTTACTTTTTATCTGACATGGGCGCCGTTCCAATCAGAAATTCGAGTTTCTGAAGAAAAGCAATCGAACGGAGCTTTCTAGCGTCACGTTAATATTTTTCTAGTATTACTTAGTCTAGCAAGAGGTTTTAGTGTAGCCACTATGGAATAAAATTTTAAACAATTCAAGATGGCGGCAGGAGAAGAAAGCGAATATTTATTTATTTCAAAATAATGATTTTTCTTAGGATAGCACTACCCTCATAATTGCGTCGCTGGTATATTTTTCTAATCTTTTGCTAGGTAATACAATGGGAAATATCGCTCTAACAGGGTATAGAACACGTACTATAATATTCAAAATAGAATGTTTTTTCGGTCTGTCCTTTCGTCGACAGATAACCGCAACTGTTTATTTGTAATTCTACGTTTCATCTGTTTTAATACATTATACTGGTGGTGGCGCTGCGTGCTCAATACGAACCTGGCCCACGGGTAAACATTCCAACTCTACTGATAAATAAAATTGATTTCTACATATACACTAGGGTGACAATAAAATAGACACCTACTAATTAAAAAAAAAGATTCTATTCTCGTATATATACAAAATATTTTAAAATTTTTAAATTAGACTAATATTTTGTCGATCTACCTTTACTTGCGTGAAGTGCTGCGAGTCGTCGTGGCATAGAATCTATTAAATGATTAATGGTGTCTTCTGGAATATTTAACCAGTCTTCTGTAACAGCTGCTACGAGTTCTTCCTTATTGCTGGGTTTTCGGGGTCGTTTCGCCATATTTGTCTGGATTATGTGCCAAACATACTCTATCGGATTCATGTCTGCTGATTGGCCTGGCCATGGTAAAATTCGAATCCCCTGTTCCTTTTCCATGTCGTTGTTGTTCTTGCTTTGTGGCAGGGTGCTCCGTCCTCCATAAAAGTGGCGTCTTCTTTAGATAAAATAGCGTTGTCGAATATCGGTAGTAGTCCTTCTGTTAATATTTGGATATATTTTGCCGCATTTATATTTCCGTCGCAGATTACTAATTGCGATGTTCCACCATACCATATCGCGCCCCACACCATGATGTTCACACCGCCGTATTTCACCGTCTGATGCAACAATTTGTCGTCCAGTTGCTGTGACGAACGTCTCCATACCCACGTACGACCACTATCTTTGAATTGGCAGTATCTGCTTTCGTCTGAAAAAATGACAGACCGCCAAAACTCTTCGGGCTTCGTTCGCAATTCGATTGCCCAAGCCATTCGGCGCCGTTTTTGAAACGCCGTAAGGAGAGGTTTTTTCTTTGCCACCCTTTTATACATCTCCACACTGTGGAGGTATCGCAGAACGGTGCGCTGACTTTTCTGTGAAGTTGGCGCAAGCTCAGTAGTACTTTACGGTTCTCTTAACACGCGCACAAGCACCCTTTTACTTCTTTCAGAAGGTCCGGCACGACCTAGTCTCGGCTCCACTGTTGTTTTTTCCTTGCGTTTAAATTGTGTAATCACACGGTTGACTGTGGTCAACGGAATATTTAAAAATTTACTTATTTCACGTTGCGAAGCGCCGCGTTCACTCTGAGCAACGACGCAACTCCGGGTGAAGTCGCTAATATCACTCGAACCTTGTAAGCGAGGTATAGTTGTAACGATACTAAACTATGACGAATTCCTTCCGATACATCTACCCTAATGACAAGAGAAAGTTCTTAATTCGTTCTTAGAATTTAGCTGTTTACATAATTATACCGCTTTACCTGGTGTCTATTTTATTCTGTCACCCTAGTGTAGACAACACAATTTTGAATTCAATTGAAAGTTTATTTAAAGTAGTACTTAGATATCTGTTAAATAGAGATACCTTTTGTGTCATGAATAAACTAAACGGTGATAGTGTTTTAATGTTTTAATTTCATATCAGAAATAAGTTTATATATGTAATAATACGTATATCACAAGCAAATCGTGGGTTATTTAATCTCAGCAAGCAATTACCAGCTACAGCTTTTATTAAATTTAATCTATAATCCATAACTAAACATGAGATATCTTCCGCGATTTGGAATAAATGGTAAACAGATAAATTATAATTTATAACTATGAATATTCTTCTTCGAAGCTGTTGTCCGTTTTAAGATTTTTTTACTAATACACCTTTATAGTAGATGGCCTTGAGAACATATATCTTGTTCATACATGTAATGCAAATGTCTCTATTACAAGGGAACTTTTTAATAATTCATAAATTCAACCAATTTTTCTAATCGCATTAGATTTCTACAAAAATTCCAGATGAAAATCGGAGGCGTCTCAGCAAATGGCATTTAAAATAAAACATGACGCGGACATTATTTATTAGCGCCAGAAATAACAGAAACAACAATGTATTAACCAGAATTCACATTTTAGAAGATGTACATGTACACTACCAACCATAAACGTTTACCCACTTGCGTAATTGGAGATTGTTCAAGTAAACTATTTTTATCCCTATCAAAATATTTGAGTAATTATATTGTAAGTGCGAGATCGATTATAATTCCTCTATAATGTTCTATATGTACGGTCGGCATTAAGATTTCGAAAATGACCCTCAGACTCGTTCAGTAGATAGGCGGATTAGATAAAGTGGAGTTTTATATATTAAAAATTATCTACGGAAGCGTGTGCTCAAATACAGCCATATCACAATATCGGTAAAAATAACCGAGAAATTGCTACATTACTAAAATTACACCGTAGAACCGTGGGTTATTATAATGTTAAAAACTATCAAAGAACAACAGCCAAGGAGCAAACGAAATAGATGAAAAAAGGGCCAGGAATTGCAGTCGAGTGAATATTTCGCGTCCATGGTGAAAAGGCGCCTGCGCGAAGCTGACTCGTTTGGAAGAGTTACTATGGCCCGTTTGCACCGGTGACCCTTAAACTTTCGGCTTAAGTAAGCCATGCTTAACTTTAAGCGATAGATTGCATTGCATCGCTACCTTAAAAGTACCAGTTTGTTAAGCTTCAGAAATAGTTGGTAAAACAAATAGCACCAGAAAATTTTTATGGATTTCTATTAGTGTATGGTTCTTAAACCTACGTAATAATTTGGCGGAGTTTTCCACTACGTATAATATGTACACGAAAAAAAAAATTAACAATGATGCGGGTATTAATTAATTAGTAATTATACACTATTTGAAAATCATGGAATCCCGAATTTTACAGTTAAGGAGAAAGTATCCGTATTATCGCTCATAAAGAAATATGGGGATATAATTGAATGAAAAAAATAAGCAATTGCAAGCGTTAGAAAAGTTTTAATTGAATTATAGAATTATGAGAACATTTTTTTTTGGTTTGATTTCAATATAGTCATGTACAAAAAGAGACCTAATATTGCCGAAGATTTTTAAAGTAGGCGTTATATTTACCTAATAAAATACATTGATGATACTGATTGCTTTCGAATTCAGCCAAAATGTTGCCATTATTGAAAATAGTTGAATCATATGTAGATCCAAGCCATAGTGGCATCGCAAATCATTTGCATATTCATTGAAAAGTATGATTTCCTGTTTACGGAAAAGTTCAGCATCATTTCCACCGACAAAATACATTAGAAACTTGTAATATAATATAATAACTCCAATAACTCTTGGAAATGCGATACTATAAGATTCCTTTGACAGTTTTTTTGTTCTTTTTCAGTTTTAGGAAATGTAACAAATCTTCTACTTAATTTAACAAGGTCTGCAATTTCTTGTAAGTAATCTTCTGTATGTCATTATTGCGGAATAAAATGAAATCGTAGACACAGTAATAACTGTTTTATAGAACCAACTCAGTTATTCCTACAAAAAAAACTTCGTGAAATAGGTAGACTCGCAACTCATCCACTTACATGTTGTTCGATTAATTTTGAAAACTTCATCGCACAAGCCCTAGATAATCAAAATTGAGGTATGACATTTACATCTCAAAATTCTTTGTCGTGGTTTTGTTCAACGTACACTTGCCTAGGTAGACCATATTCTATAGATTCTAGTACATCTAACTCATTGTCCTCTACTATATTATCAACGATTTCATCAACTTCCTGTATTAAATCCATTTTTATTGAAATTGGCATAATATTTTGATGCAAATAATTTTTGCTTCGCCCATACAATTGTTTACGAACGAAGTAAGGTTATTGAAATTTAAAAATTTTTACATGGCGCAAGCGCTCTTCTTTCCCATTAAAGTTAAGCCGTAGAATATCTGCCGCTTACAATCGTAGATGTTAAGCGTTACTTTAAAGGTATTTTCCTTCCGGTGCAATCCGCTTAAAGATTTAAGTGACGCTTAACTTTTAAGGGTAACCGGTGCAAACGGGCCTATGCGGAAACCATTATTACACAAAGGAAACAAAACTAAACAGTTAGTATGAGCGAGAGAATACAAAAACTGGACATTGGAAGATCGGAAGAAAGTGGTTTAGATCGCCGAATCCAAATATCTCACCTTTAGTTCAAACAGAAGAACATTTGTCCGTAGGTTGGAAGGGGAACGAGCACTTGTATCCTATATTACACCAATAATAAAACATGGCGGAGGATAAGTCATGATTTGCGGTTGTTTTGACGGTACCTCTATGGGCGATTTGGTCAAAATAGATGGTATGCTTACAAAAAAAGGTTATAGGGAGATTTTAGAGAAGAAAACTATATCATCCGGAACACGATTAATCGCTCGTGTTCCAGCACGATAATGATCCAGAACGCACTGCAAATATATGCCGTAAGTATTTGGAACAACTAGACCACAAAGAACGTATTTATTATGAAGTGACCGTACCAAAATCTAGATTTCAATTCGATCGAGTTTTTTGGGAGATACTCAACCGACAGATTCAAAAATTTGCTCCAAATTCGACAATAGTACTTTGAGCGAAACTACAGATACGCGGAGGAAAATAGGACTATAACACTGAGAAAGGTGCTAGACAAAATGATATTGACGAATCGTAAATTTAAATTAATTTGTAATTATCTTGGTTAGCAAATTGATAAGCACATTGCTTTCATAACTACTACAGTTCTTTGTGTAAATATAGAATAGAGGTTTATTTTATAATTAGCTGTTAACTTCTTTTTATAATACTTTAAGTGTGGGCAAACATTTATGACTGGTAGTGTATATTCCAATGCCTAATAACAGCTTTTCTGAAGGCCGTTCTCCAACCGCTTTTGTTACATAAAACATCGTTAATATACACTAAATGATAGAGAGAAAGATCGGCGTACGTATGAGTTGCTGTAATATTGAATCATCTCTAAACATTGGTTTGAAACAAATGCATACTGCATTATTATTATTAGGATTCCACTGTAAACAAGTTTTATGCTTTAAGACTATCACAAGATTCAAGTATTTTTTGTTAATTTCTTGGCATAAAAGTGGGTGAAAATATTGGATTTTTTTCATTTAGGTATTTTGCAAGTAAAACATTGTAGGCCTTATCCGATACACCCGATATCTTATTACATAAATAAAATTATCTTATAACAATATTAGTATAAAAAGTATTTATAGTTAAAATTCCCTTCTGTGTGTGCTGGTAGAGTATTGGGAATATCTTTGGAAGCTAGTAGTTTGAGCGGTGTTTTTCAACTGTCATGTTCGCAAAATTGGACATTTCTAAGTTACCATTCAGTTGATAGTTCGCATATAAATGAACTAATTTTGTTTACATGGTATTTCAAAAAGAGCAGTTTCGTGTAGAAATGGAATTTTGGTATGGAAATTTTCGAGGGCTGATCTTCTTTTTGGAACTTAGCTCCAAAACAGTGCATTGATCGATTTTTACTTCATTTTTCATGTCAAAACATCATCCATCGGCTGTCGTTACAATTAATTTCCCAAATTTCACTTTTAGGAAGAAATTTCATGAAGGTCACCCATCGATGAGTGTTGATGACTCGAAAGTTTTGTTCACGCGGCGTGTGGCTTAGCGAGTCTGGTATAAAGTTTATCGTACCTGGCGTCGTGGGAACGTAAAGACTTAGGGTGTCCCGTGAAATATCGGTAAATACTCGAAGATTAAAGACTTGTAGATCGACGGATGACGAGCGTCGGTAGTACTATAAATCACATATACCAAATATGAAAGCTTCATTAATCAAAATTTACGCTTGCAAATAGCTATGAGAAAAACTAACGTTTACTATGCAAGAAATTCACGCAAAACGCTGATATTAGTGTGTCTATTGACAGCAAAACAACACAAAACACGTTAAAACTATTATCAAAAACTAAACCATTTAATGAGAGTATCAATAATCCTGCATTACCTTTATATTGTTTTCCATTTCTAAATCCGTTGATTGTCGAATGAAAAGTAACAGAAATATCAAACATAAAATAAAAAACCCAAACTCACTTAGAAAATTACTGTAATTTTCTAAGAGAGTTTGGGTTTTTTATAATTATCTTTGTTAACAAATTGATAAGCACATTGCTTTCATAACTACTACAGTTCTTTGTATAAATACAGAATAGGGACTTATTTTTCATTTAGTTGTTGACTTCTTTTTGTAATACTTTAACTATGGGCAAACACTTATGACTGGTAGTGTATATTCCAATGCCTAATAACAGCTTTTCTGAAGGCTGGTACAACAAAAACATCCGTTTTCCGCGGTCACCGTATGTGAAATGATATTCCTCGGTTTCTGGACGCGTGTGCTGTTGGTCTCGAGATCTCACTCATCTTCTGGGTGGTCTCGTTCGGCTAACAATCGGAGATGAACTATTTTCTCCACATGTCGTTGACGTAGGATGTCCATGAAGTGGTCCGCATTCTTGACGTAGGCGGTCATTTGTTCGCCGTATGGCTTTAGGTGGTTTGTCAGGTATCGGGCAAGGCCTTGAGTCAGTGATCCTATGCTGCTCACTATGGGACTTACAGAAACATCCTGTTTGTGTATCTTCGACAACCCTTATATTTTTGGACACTTTGAAGATTTTTCTCTGGGTATGATCGATTTCTTCGTTTCTTTACTCAGTGATGCGTTGTTGATTTTAGTTCTAGTTGTCTTCTCCAGGTATGTTGTTGGATCTGTTCTGATGAAATTGTACGTAGGATCGTCAAGAAGTTTCTGCATTTTGTCTTTGTAGTCCCTTGTAGTGAGGACCATTGTAGCGTTTCCTTTATCTGCTGGGAGAATAACGATATTCTCGTCCCGTTTAAGCTCGATTAGGACCTTCAGCTTCTCTGTACTGAGATTCTTCTTTGATGGGCGTATGTTCCTTAGTACGGTGCAGACCTCTTGCCGTACAGTCTCAGCTGTGTTCAGTTCCAATATACTGATGGCGTTCTCGATCCCTACGCACGATCTTCTTCGCTGGTAGTTTGTTGGGTGCGATTGCGTAACTGAAACCTTTCGAGAGAACCTGCTCCGCTACTTTTGATAATTGTCTATCCGATAAATTGTATACCACCTTCGTATAATTCTGAGGAAGGGTAGGCGTTTCCTGGTTTTGTCTAAGTCGCATTATTTTCTTGTCTTTCCATCCTGCAGATAGTATCCTTCTCGGCTCTGAAAGCAGCCAGTCGGTCGATCTTATCCCACAGGCAAGGATGGTTTAGTTAGTTCATCTCCGATTGCTAGCCAAACGAGAGCATCCAGAAGAAGATGAGCCAGAAACTCGGAAATATCAATCCAATATATAGTGTGTTGTTTTTTCGCGTTTTTTGATTGTCCTGGGCAGAACTTTGTTAACATCTTGGTGGCTAATTTCAGTACTCGATCGGCGATCGTAACATGTTCGAGAAGAAGGTAGCTACGATGCCACCGAAAATGACCAGGACAATCAAGAAATGTGAAAAATATGGTAGAATTAGGAGGCTCAAACATCATGCTGTGGAGGCGTTATTCATGGTATGACGTAGGCCCTTTACATAATGTGTGCCTCTGCCATATATGGAGAATTGCCACTAAGATGGTTGTACATGCAGGATAAGGATCCGAAACATATTTCTCGTAATGCGAAAACATGGTTTCGAGATAATAACGTTCGCGTTTTGGGTTGGCCGCTGCAATCGTCGGTCTTAAACCCAATTGAAAATTTATGGGTGAAGTTGAAAAAGGCTGTATTTACTCCTAAGCTCCAAAACATTGAGGGTGTATAGAGAATATGTCAAGCTGAATAGCAACAAATTTCAGTAGCGACATATAGGCAACGGGTAAACTCGCTGTCCCTCAGATATCAAAAGGTGTTAAAGAATAAAGGTCAAGCAACAAAATATTAAGTTTTTCAATCCAATTACCTAAGTAAAATTATTATTATTGTAGTTATGTAACTTGTAGGAATAAAGAGTTCAATAAATTTGAATTGTTTTTAAGATATAAATTGATACTTCAGTCAAATTAAGACCACTGCTATCTCCGTGCACATGACTGTATGTTTAGGAGAAATTCATACTTGTGAAATTTGTGACCGCAGTGTATGTCAATGTGCTATTGTAATTTTCAAATGTATTGTATACTGTGCCTTGTGTAATTAGATGTATTTATACTAGCAAATTATTTTACAATTTTTCGTTTGTTTAAATCTATCTTTTAGAATTTGGAAATGATTTTCTAGTTTTGTTTTTTATACTGCAACACCATCCGTGATTTCACTAAGCTTTCTAAACAAAAAGTAAACGTCTGACGCATATCAAGTGTGTGCTTGATTTTCCCCTTGTTTCAAGGGATCCAGTTAATACATGGCAACGCAAAAAGAAGTGTAAGGTAATTGATCCAATTTTCAGCGATTTTTTTAAATTTTAATGTATGTCAGTTTATTTAAATTTTTCATATCTGAAACCAATAGAAAGGTTATTTATAGCATGGTTACAGTTTTTTATGCTGGTGGAGCTTGTTTCAATAAAGACGAATACATCACGTAACCTATGCAATTGGCAAACTTTATTTGAATAGTCCTTGTTGCTAGGTAACAGCCAATCAGGTTTTGATATTTTTATTACTTATACACAACGTCAAATTTTGCGTAGGTTTCAGTGATTAGATGTACCGGTCTTTATCGAAGAAAGCCCTACAATGAAGTCGAGGTTTACTATTTTCTGTATTAAAAATTTCTTTTTACAGTTACATATAAGTGAACATGTATATTGTTTTAAATTAGCAAATTATTTAGAATTAACAATCTTTTCAAATATTGGGTCTCTTTTGGATTTTTTTATGTAGATATTGTATACCATGAGAATCTTCGCAATTAAATTTTCATGCCCTGCGCTGCTTTATAATTTATAAAATAATAATTTCTCTCTTTCATATTTTTTCTAAAATGTTAAAAATCTATTTTGGCATTTCAAACTTCAATGTAGCAAATTTTGATGATAGTTTTTTTATTCAATATCTGTGCAGGGCTGAAAATAATGGCGGTGTCTCAACTTTATCCATTAGACGGAGGCGCAGATTCAGGCACGGGTAAGTCAAGTCAGCCCTGCACAAACCTCTTTTACGCTATCTTTTCTGTTATTTTTTCTTCACTCTGGTTTTATTTTCTTTATTGGTTTGGTTACTATAACTGGAATTTGCATGATACATTCTGAAAAGAAAAAACAAGGGAAACGACTTCTTGGCCGTTTTGCTTGGGTTTTATTGCTGGAAAAAAATGAAAGTGCTTGTACATAATAAGGTGTTGGGTTTAATTACGGTGCACTGTTGGGAATTCAAATTTAAAATAAATTTATGGTAGCAAATGGGAGAAAAATGGTTGTAAATAATTACTGGCAAATATCAATGTTTTTTTTTTATTTGAACACTTCCCAAAAAAAATTACAAGAAATCTTTTTTGAATTGTTTCATTTCAGAAATCAAGCGGAAATGGCACACACGTGTCGAGGAAGTATTTCACTGCATGGTGCTCTCATCCATACGGTTGACGCTTGTTCGTTTGTCATTACCAATGGAGGAACGCAAACTTTCCATATCAAAGCGGCATCCGAAGTGGAAAGACAATCCTGGGTGACGGCTTTGGAATTGGCGAAAGCGAAAGCAATGTAAGTAATATTTTGGTTTCGATCTATGCAAAATTAAGTATGGTTTTGTTACCTATTAGGATTGTTCCTTAAACTATATATAGTAACAAATGATTCCTCGTCACAAATACAATATGATCATAAAAAAAACGTAATCCAGACGGTCGTGTTTTCTTTTAATTATTTTTTGGTGTTGGTTACTGCTTTCATTCATTCACATCTGACAGTTAAATCGACGATTGAAGCTTCAAATTACGTTTGACATTTATTAACAAGTTTGAAAATCCAAACAACTTTTGATGTTTATTGATTTGAAGGCAAGTTTACTGTACTTCATTCAAAAAAGAGAAAGACAAAATTCTGAACAGACCCCCAGCCCAATTACAACCCATAATTTTGTGGAATCAATTTTACGCGTTAAACTTAAATTTAAGGACCTGTCTATATTAAGTCTGTATCAAATAAAAATGTTTTATGGATTCTGCAGAGATAATTTTACAATTAAAACAACAGAATGGTAAATGTAGTAGTTACAATAATTGAGAGTAAGTAAATTTGTCTAGAAAACACATTTCACTTATTTATTGAAAAAAGTTCAAATAGTACATGTCATTATATAGATAACAGTGTATATATAGTAACACATAATAAGCAATGGAGTTGAAAATAGCTTAAATTTTACAACCATAACAATGCATGCCAATTATTTAAAATTAGAACTGATCAAGTTAGTAACAACATTTGATTTTATAAACTATTTGAAGATTTTAGAAATCGAGTCATCACTATTATTGTCGTCTCCAACAGAAATTCTAAATGGTTCTATAACTTCATCGATAATTCCATCAAGATCCTTCATATTCGCTTCTTTTCCGATAACATGATTCTGCTAAGTAGTTGCAGTTACTTTATTGATGGCATTGTGTAAATGTTCTGTTGTGTGCAGCAACCTCATTTTTTATTTGTGCCCATATAAGTTCAATTGGATTGAGCTCACAGCAGTTTGGCGGTAAAACGAAGAGCAGTCATTGTGTTCTTTGACTTTGCAATTTCATCAATTACATATGAATTGTATTTACTTGACCATGTTTATTAAATTCAACACTTCTGTTCTAACCATATCCTCTTCATACTCTATCCCCTTATTTTGTAACCAATTCTGTATGTCTCTTTTCTCCACATTGTTGTTGGAGATTTTTCAACCTTCCGGCTGTGATATGGTGCAGTATCCATCACTACCATAGCATTCTCTGGTAAATATTGTAGTATTTTAATAAACGTGTTAATGGTATATCAATTACCGTTTTTGGCTCTGAAGTTTTCCCTGTTTATTTATACTCGCTGATAACTAGATATACAGTCAGTTTTGAAATTCCTACAATCACAATATCTTGTAAGGGGTGGATATGTTGTATATATTGCACTCGATAAAGTTACCTAGTACTTGGGAAATCTGTTTTATTATGTCACCATTTCTTGTGTTGGGTGTATCTGTTACAATTTTTTGTAAGCATTCAAAATTGTCTGCGTTTCAGCGTTACTCAATTGATTTGCCTTCTCTCGTTTCTTTGGAGGAGAATACACATCTGTACTTTTAGCAGTACTGGTGCTACGTTCTGCATCCATAATTGAAAGCTACAGAATTATAATTCCAGTACAACTAAAGTTCTCTGTATTTGCATATAACTTACATAATCTATTAATTTTCAAATCAAAGCTCCGAGAAGAACTAATCTATACCGCAAAATAGCTAAGGTAATATAATAATTACGAACAAAACTGTTGAAACGCAAACGTGATATAAACAATGGTAAGGATGTCAAAATCTTTGACAATTTATGGCAAAAAGGGAATGTTATACGGTGTGATATCGCCTCCCTTTCAACCAATAAGAAAAACTTCCATTTGGGTTTGTTCAGAAATTTGTCCCTCTCTTTTTGGAATACTGTATAACGATTACCAAACATTTATCATTGAAAGTTATGTATTTCATAATGAACAAAAGGAGCAATTACATTGTGGTCTCGATAACATGAACTAATTATGGACAACTATGTTCATATATTCGAGTACCCGATATTCAACGATACACGTTAGAAAATTTTCGCCTCTAGTGTGGCTAACACGTCGAGTTACCGTTACCGACTTTCAAACTGGTTTCGTCTCTAGCGTGGTTTACACGTTGAGCTACCGTTCCACTACTGAAGAAGCCGCTTACGACGGAGACGAAACGTCAAAATCCCAACTTTTTTCCTTTTATTTCCTTTTTTCTTTCTTTTTCTTTTTTTTTTTCTTTTTTTCTTTCTTATTCTTTTTCCCTTTTATTTCTTCTTCCTCTTACTCTTATTTTATTTTTATACTTCATCTCCAATTCCGAAAGTAATCCGCTTATTACCAAGAAAAAGGCTGTTGAAAGTCATCGTTTGCTGGGAGGAACATATGACGAACACGCTCCATCGATTAGAACACGTGAGACATGGTTTCGATTATTTAAAAGTGGTGATTTCAATGTGAAAGACAGTGAGCCCTTTGTCAGACCACAAAAAATGCGAAGACAAGCAATTGCAGGAGTGATTGGATGATGACTCAACGGCAATTAGCAGAAGCATTATATGTATCACAAGAAACAATCAGTAGATGCTTACGAGCAATAGGGATTGTCAATAAACTCAGGAAATTGGTCCCACACGATTGTACATCATGTAGAAAATCGCCAAGTCACCTATGAAATCATTTTTGTATCGAATTGTAATGGGTGACGAAAAATAGATTTATTTTGGAAACCCGAAGCGGAAAGAATCGTAGCTTTCACTTGACGAAGCCGGTCCTTCAACATCGAGGCTAAATCGCTTCGGCAAGAAAACGTACTCTGTGTCTGATGGAACCAGAGCGGTATTGTTAATTATGAACTCTTCAAGCCTGGCGAAACCGTTAATATACAATGCAATCGCCAACAAATGATTAATTTAAACCACGCATTAATCGAAAGAGGACCGGAGTGGGACAGAAGACGTGATTTTGTTACACGACACTGCACCGTCTTACACAGCAAAACCAGTGAAAGACACATTGAAATAGCTTGGAGAGGACATCCTTCCGCACCCGCCGTACACCCCAGACCTGGCGCCATCTGACTATCACCTCTTCGCATCAATGGGACACGCGCTTGCAAAGCAGCACTTCATCAATTTCCAGGAAGTTGGAAAATGGCTCGACGAATGATTTGCCGCAAAAGGCAAGCAGTTTTTCTGGCATAGTATCCATAAATTACCTGGAAGATGGGCGAAATGTGTAGAAGCCGATGGCCAATATTTTGAATAAAAAAAAATAATTTCTTTTGAAAATTACGTTTCTTTGAAGCAAAAAAAAAGAAAACGGAAAAAACTTATGCATTCTCCTGGTAACGCATATTTCGATTCAGTTTGATAATACTTGCTCTGAAAAGAGGAAACCTAATGTATTACAGGGAGAATACGTTGAAAAACTAAATAATGTTTTCCAGAAAAGTTTGTATTTTCTTGTCTATGCTCACTAATTACTGGTTTTTCCCTCGTATTTGGCACGTGTTAGAATGGCCGTATTAATTTTTTAGTCATTATACGGGTAGGTTATGTTAAAAGTACGTTAGGATGCCTACAGATACGTGCCCCAGTGCGATACAGACGCAGAGATGTTTACCCTGATGCAGACGATACATGAACATACGTTTTCTTATTTAGTCTTCACGGGCGAAACATACAAGTAATAGTGCATAGACGAGCGTCATCAGAAACAGACATTCTTTTCTATATTACATTTATTATAAGAGTTCTTTCTTTAAATATAGCGTTTTCACGTATACTGTGTTTCAATAACCGACCAACAACAACAACATTATCATGATATTAAAATTGCCTTCCAATTTACTATTGTAGGTTTTAGTATTTTGTTAAGTTAGTTGTTACTATGAAGCAGTAAAAGCAGCTGACATACGTGACCTATGCAAATTTACTATTTCCCTTGTAACGCATCAGTCGTATACGCTTACTAGCAAATAACAGACATTTTTATAGCAAAAGCGAGGATAAAGTGTTATGCCAGCAAAACATATACGGGAGAAATGTTGAAATGCATTCTTTATTTAATGCAAGATTTTTTTATAGTATGTACTTAGGTATCGGCATCTACCCTACCGTCCAAAGGTTTGGAAGCAGCAACGGTTTTTAGAAAGTCACAGATGCAGTAAAATTTTATTGTACTTATACAACATAAGTGACTGTCGTTAAATAAAAGTAAATTAATTCAAACATAATATTTATGCATTGTTTAGCTCATAAGCTTAGTTTCGTTGATATGACCTCCTTTAGCTTTGACAATCGCTGCACAAATTTTAGAAACTCTTCGAAGCAATTTTTCGAGACAGTCCGTGTGAATTTGTTGTCATGAGTTCTGTAAATATTTCCATAGGTGTTTGGTGTTCTTAGGTTATCGCTGTCTAGCCCTTCAATCAAGCTTATCTCACAAAAGCTCTATGGGGGATAAATTCGAACTTTAAGGAGGCTAATCCATTAATTTTAGTTCATTTCTTGCTGCTTTCTCCTCGAAGAAGTCTTTACAGATACGAGCCTTATGTTTAGGGTCATTGTCTTGCCTGAACACAAATGCCTTACCAATCAGACGGCTTCCAAAATATTAAAATACTCTTCTTTCCACATTGTACCAGTAATTTTCACTAAATCACCCGTAGTTGTACCAGCAAGGCAACCCCAAACCATAACAGTGCCACTTCCGTGTTCGACGGACGGCACTAAGCAAGCCCCACTAGCTCTTCTGGTCGTCGTCGAACAAAAACTTTCCGTTGCTTGTAACTGAAATTTCGACACGCCGGTCCATAAGACCGCGTTCCAATCATCCAGTGACCAGTTTGCATGCTCTCTTGCCCATGCTAATCGTTTCTCTTTATGCACGCGTCTTAAAAACGGTTATTTGGGGTCGGTGCATCCCCTTAACCTTCCTGGCAATAATCGCCTCTTGACGGTGCTAACTGAAATATTTGTTCGTCGTTGTGTATTAACGCACGTTGCAATATCCAGTGCCATTAGACGTCGATCTCGTTTCGAAGTCGTTACTATAAATCTATTTTCAGCTCCAGAAGTTACCCGTGGCTGCTTACTTCGTCTTCTATCAAGATTTTATTCTTTCTTCTGCGGGTTAATGTGCAATGCACACCTTTCGGGGAAATCCCTAACCGTAGAGTAATTTCTCTTTCGGTATATCCTTCGTCGCGAAAACTACAAATATTATTATGTTGTTCTACAGTGAACTATTTGCGTTTTGACATTTTTAGGCTCAGCATTTTACCAAATTGCTGCAATTGCGCACTGATTTCAAAAAACTAATTCCGCACAGGAAAACGATAAGGCACTAAGGATTAGTACCTTTACCACATGCAGTAAACGATTACATAAGTAGTACTAAACCGTTTGACCGAAAGTAAGTACTGTAGGTATCCTATCCCATCTCTGTCGAACAACAACAGTTGTGCTCTTGAAAAAGAACAATAACGTATTCGGGTGAAATTTGTACCTAAATATTTTAACTTTACGGATTATGTGTAACAATTTTATATTAGCATACAATAATTTATAATAGAGATCAACGATTTCACGATATGCCTATCAGTTGTATTATTTTAAAGGAATTTCACCTTGCTTCCAAACTTAGTGTATATATTACAAGATAACAAAAAAAAACGGTAGTTTTTAAAGCACATTGCTCAAGTTAATCTCTCCCATCTGATATACTTTAATGTGCTTTCCACATAAAAAAAAAACAATTTTTGGCGGTATTTTTTTTGTCATTCTAATGTCAAATTCTCGTAGCGGTTGGGGCTGTTATCCCTAAGGATGTATGGCCGCAGAATTCCTCTTACCTTCAACCGATGTATATCGATTGACGCGCTTAAGTAAATAATTAAAACAAGAAAAAATATACTTTCCATATTTTTGTTTTTTTTTTGTGCTATATCTAATTCCTATTAATTTCGATGTATTGCCCCTTCATTAGGCCACATAATTAGATACAGTAGTTAAAACCTTAACAAGCGACCATGAAAGTGTTAATGTGCATGCGAAATAGAAAACTTGTTAAGATTTTAATTCGACTGTTAGATCTAATTATATAGCCTGATAAATGAGAAATACCTCGAAACAGCAATTAGATAGACCAGACAAGTTGGGAGGCACCTCTTTTTCAATTTCATGATAAATACTACCCAATTATTGACCCGAAAACTATTAAGTTAACAACTTAAGGTGTATTCCTTTATGAAGTGACGGACGTATGCAGCGACGACAGTGAGACTAATGCAATGCGCTGTCAGAAAAAATTTAAAAAATACAAAACAACATTTTGTTTTGGTATTAAGAATTAAAGTATAAATCAATGTGATATTGTTTTAGGGATTTTATATCAGTAGAAACTGCTTGCGGCAGTATGTCATTTTAATAGTTTATATTAGTTGCAAATGTTGCCTATTTTCGAATTTCCATTGACTTCAGATACAGTATCCTAAATATCCTGAGTATCTAATCCTCAGTATAAATAAGTTAACAAAGCGTAATCCTTATTTTTATCATTCATTTTGAGCAGTTCATTCACATTGGAATGCTACAACACACCAAGCATCTTTGAGAAATAGTACGGTTGACTTCTTAAAAAAAGACAATATATATACTACCGTCCATGAAATGTGGTACGAGGACGACTATAAAATTCACGTTTTCTTTGCTTTGAATTGAAGTAAAGCTTTGGTTTGCTGTAATAATTACTAATAAATATTGGACATCGCGCAAAGAATGTTTAACAATGAAGAAGAAACAGAAAATATTACAAAATTTTAAGTGATTTCTCGTCAATATGCTCACCTCGAGATTGAATTAGGACGGCACATATTGTTGGCGTTCTTCTAATCAGCGATCCCACATAATCGTTTATAATTCCAGTCCATGCTACCTGGAGCTTCTGCCGAAGATCTCGTACGCTACCAGCTCCTCTTTTTTGAAGTCTTCGGTCTAATTTATCCCATTAGGTTTATTGGCAACAGATCTGGGAATTGGGGTAGCCAAATCATCCGTATCAACTTGTCTTTTTCTTCGAGTGACATCAAATACTAATAAAACTCACTTAATCGTTTAATTTATATGAATATAATAGTAATTATATAACTTAAATTATGTAAGTATTAAATTAATTGGATATTGACGACATTGGATACTTCTTTATATGATGTTTGCTCAGATAGATGTCATTGCGCAAATACACTTTGGCAAACGAAGGTTTAAGAAACTGTTAGTGTGTTTAAGAGACGGTAGCGAACACCAGAGAATCACTGAAGGCACGCCGAAACACAAAGCGGTGAAACGGTAACTTGTGACTATGAATACGGGGGTTGGTTGACCATGGAAATGAAAATAATGGCAGACAACAATTACAACATTGCATTGAACTAGCAGCTAACACTGAGACAAACGTTGTACAAATATTCCTTCAGAGAGCTCCTGACTCCTACTTGTTACGTGCTTGAGCTTATGACCTTGCATTTTTGTCCACTCTTTGGTTGCAGTGTAGATAAACCAGTTCCAGGGCCTCTAAAACTTTATGATAAAATGAACACACGTAATGTCTCAGTTGCTATAGAGCTTACATGGATTTTTTCCTTTCGAATGTACTTCTCTGTAGCGGATTGTGTCATCTGTTCAAAATTGTTGTGTTAAATTACAAAACAACTTGAACTTTACCTGAAACCCCATTTTTCTCAATTGTAGACGTAGCATGGAATCGGAAGAAGAGGAGGAAGAGGTTGAAGAGGGATCTGGATCGCCGGAAGAATGGTCAAACGTTGTTCGGGAGCTCCAAGCAAAATTGGAGGACCTCCGTACTTGTTCCGAATTGATCGCGAAACACGGTGGCGCTCTTCAAAGAGCGCTGGGCGAGCTGGAGATAAACGTGGACGCGGAATCCGCGCAGGGAAAATCGAAAGCCGTTCAAGAACGTGCTACTTTGTTCAGGATCGCCAGTAACGCCATGATGAATGTACGTTTCAATAGTTTATTACTTCGTTAATCGTTTGAAATAACTTTGCTTTTTGTTTGCAGTCGTGTACGGATTATTTGAATATGGCCTTGAATCACGGTCATAAGTGGACGAGACTTTTACAGCATGAGAGGGAGCAAAGGCAAAGGCTGCAAGAGATGGTGGAGACGCTCGCGCAACAACATTCGAAATTGGAACAGGCAGCGGCTGCAAACGCACAAAGGCCAAGCAGTAAGTAACCTATCGAAAACATCTATATGTATGTTTGTAGATTTAAGATTTTAAAGCAAATGATTTTAAAACTTCTTTCTCTTTTTAAACACACACCTGCTAAGTACCTGCATTAGCCAAGTAGAAATATTTTAACGTATATCTAACATTTAGTATTATCCGTATACGTATTCTATGAAATCACAAGTCAATGAAATATATACAAGATATTTAACTTTGCTGGTGCATTTGTTGATGAATTTGTTATTTTAAGTAAAGCAGCCTATAATCCATTCGCACCTTAAAATTCAGTATGGCTCTTGCGAAAATGCGGTTACCACATTATGTCAAAATTATATTTTTAAGATCTTTTAAATTCTACAGTTGGCTATATGAATACAGTATACAGTATTACAGATTACAGTATTATCTTGCATGATAGTATTAATATAAATATTACAGGTAATTTTCCAAATTAGACAAAACGACTTTTATTAAAATATAATTTACGAATGTTACATTTCTTTTTCTTCTAGAATTTTCTTCTGTAATTGACTATAAGATTAGTAATCTGATTTATTTATTGATAATACGCCTACAATGATATAAATAGTGGTCTTTTATACATATTAAGAAATATTAAGAATATTAGACATAAAGTTATAGTAGGTAACTTATTGCTATAGAGACTGTGTTTGTGGTCATTATGGCGCTGAAATTACGGATTGATAAGTTTTACTAGTAATCATTATATACATCTTTAATTAAGCAGAAAGTCGAAATTTTCACGTACCACGTACGCTACAGATTTTTACGGTAAAACAGGTGCTAGCAGAGATTTATGAGCATCATACTACATCATATCCTTTTTATAGACTTCAAGAATGTTTATTATGGCATAAAAAAGCCAATCTGATAAAAATGCTGCAATGTATTTACAAGTCCATCTATATGGCTAATAAATATGACGTTGGAAATCGCTAAAGCTGCAGTTAGACGAAGTGAACTACTAAATATAAACGTAGCATGTGATAAGACAGGCCATAGTTAACTTAGTTTTGGAAAATATAACAAGAAATGGTAAAGTAAATAAAGATATACGAGGGCTGTTTATTTTTAACCTTCGATAGTTTCTAAAAAGAAGATAAGCGTAAATAACAAAATGAATTTATTACCAAAAGTTATGTACAAACATTGTTACTTTTATACATAATCACCGTGAAGATTGATGCATTTGTCATATATTTGTGGACGAGCCTTCCAATCCCGTTCGCATAGAATGTTGCCGCCAGTGAGTTGAGGTGGTCCGTGACGTTGTTGTGAAGTTTCTCTGTACTCTAGAAGCTCTGCCCTTCTATATTCCATTCATGTTAAGAATGCAGACTTAGAATAGATAGGCCTTAAAGAACGGATTTGCTATTGGCTAATCGGCGAGGCATATTCACACAGGAGAACCGGCTGCAATTTCTTCATATCAAATTTCTTTCAGTTATCAAATTTACGTATTATCTGATTCAAATCTGCGTTAATATCATTTGCACAATAAATTAAAATTAGTTGTTCGTCTCTTTGCGGGCTGCCATTTGATTTATAAATCAAATTCATATGTTTATTTCATTTGTTATTTTATAAATAAAATGCTAACAGTAAACAAATTTTTATTTATTAATTTAATTCAGATATGAAGAGAAGATAACTATGTATATAAATTAGTAATATGCGCAATTAAGAAATTGCGATAATTAATTAGTATATTTGATATTTTATTGCAGTTATTAATGTGCATGCAATTATTTATTCATTGTACTGTCGTTGAAAATGTAGACAGGTTTTACTGCAGTCGGCGTACGGTAGATAAGTGTACTTGCAATGCTCTTTTCTTTTTTACGGAATAGCTTATTTAACTTCATCATTGACAATAACCAGATTCTGTACAAGATTTAAGGATCTTGGAATGTACTTCAAATCTATTCGATATACTTGGATACAGGCCCGTTGAGCCCATAATGTATGGGTCATAATCAGCAACATTCTTCCTTGTTTGAATTTGTTTTGTATGTACTGAAAACCATCGGAGTGATTTACTTCATGACAAATGACTTGGTATAACACTATAGATATAACTATTCACGTCGAAGTTATACTTTCAAATTTTCGATGCAAGTTTATCCATGGTAATATTGTTATTTTAAAGCTTGTCATATTTTTATTTATTTACTTTCTAACATAATTAAATAAGCTCCAGCTATCCAACTATGAAACAACCGAATGATACATTTATACCGCAATTGATGTCAGTTTTACTTCATTATTGTGGTATTATTCTATCAGGTCATATAGCCATAGTGTATTGCACATAAAGTATGAAAACTCTGCTGTTTACTATACAAAATTTTAATAACCAAACTTTGACGTTTAAGATGTTATTATTTGCCAATTCCATTGGTTAAATTTCACCAGTGTAATACGGTCGCCGATCGTAGCGCTATTTACTGCATTTTTAACGTGAATGAAGTATAATCACTTTTTTAGTTCACGAAAGAGGTTTGTTTTCATTATGGCGGTTTGTAAACAACTAATTTTGCCATCTCCCGCATCTCAATCTCCAAAAGGCTCTATCCCTAAAACCATCCTCGTCCAGTGCTCACTTCTACATAGCTTCTTTAATTCCTTTTTTCTAGCTCCATCCTGGTTTTCCTTTTTTCCTTCTATTAGCAAGCTTCCATTTCCAAACCTTTTGTGGTAGTCTGTCCTGATCCATTCCTCTCATGTGGCCATACTACAATAGTTGTTTCCGTTCAATTTCATGTATTAACGATGTGTCAATTTGCATTTCTTTCGTGATTTAATAACGTTTTCTTACAGCGTGTCCAGTACATCAATTCCGTTGACATTATTTTATTGCCCATCTTCTTATTCATCCACATTTCACTTTCATAGATAACACAGCTTTCAACAAAAGAGTGGAACATCCGGGTTTTTGCTTTCTTCGAAATATTGTCATTCCACACCACAGGGTGTAGTCTAATTATAGTTTTTTCCTTTATTATTTTATTCTGCATGTCTATTTCATCTCTATATGGATAGGAAGTTAACGTAACTCCTAAATATTTATATACATTTGCCGTTTTTATCACATTATTTTCCACCACTGTTTTCCTTGTGAACTAATTACCATGCACTTTGTCTTATTAATATTGATCTCCAAACCCTATCTCGTGTATTCTTCCCTCAGTTTCCCGAACATGTAATCGATGTCATCTCCGATATCGGCTAATATAACCTGATCGTTAGAGAATTCCAAACTACAGACAGGGACACAATTATTAGGCACCCCCAATTTTTTCAATTATCAAAGATAAACAATGAACAAATAAAACAAATATTATAAAAGCAAATATTTATTACTAAAAACTAGAAATTCAATATTTGGTTGGCCCCCCGCGGGCTTTTATGACGGCTTCAATCCTTTTAGGTAAACTGGCCACTAACATTTGGCTGGTTCAAGTTGGGATGTCCTCCCATACTCTTTCAAGTATTGCTTTTAAGTCTTGTTTGGATTTGCATTTGTGTTCGCATACTTTTCGCTTAATAATAGCCCACAAATGCTCGATCGGATTTAGATCCGGGCTTTGGGGTGACCATTCCAAGATGTCAATGTTCGCTTCCCGGAACCACGCTAAACTTGCAGCCGCTGTGTGGCATGGTGCATTATTTTGTTGAAACAAAACTTCGTCAGTATTCATTCCGAATAATTTTTCAATTGAGGGCAGTAAAACTTCATCTAACATGCTGGCGTAGGTCCTCAAGTTCATTTTACCAGTGCACATGAACATCTCTCCAACCCCTGTCAACGTCATACACCCCCATATCATGACACTACCACCACCATGTTTGATGGTAGGCACCACATAATCGGAATGGTATTCTTCACCAGGCCTCCGACGCACTAGCACGGCACCAGGTATACCAAAAATCTGTTTAAACCTACCCAGTTAATTCTTTCAACTCTCGACCTGAATATAAAACGATTAATTATATTTAGTTCTATATTACATTCATCTGTCCAAATCAGATTCGCCCAGTCCTTCTCTGTCCACGATTTGTGTTTATGAGCCCATGCTAATCGTTTATTTTTATTTACATCCGACAGCCATGGTTTCTTTCTAGCTTTTCTCGATGATAGACCGGCTTCTCTAAGACGTCTACTTACTGTTTTAGGCGACAAATTAACGTTGAGTTGTCGATTTAACGCGGCAGCCAAATTTGTTGCCGTTTGACATCGATTTCGTAGAGAGTGTTGTTACCACCGGTCCTCCCTTTCTGTCGTTTTACGTTTTGGACCTTTTCCCGGTCTTGATTTAGTATCCCCTGTTTCTTGGTAACACTTTAGAGTTGTTTGTACGGCGCAGCGTGAACATTTTACTTTTTTACGAATCACTTAGGATAATCCCTCGGCATGTAATGTAATAATTTGCGCACGTTGAAACTCAGAAAGTTCTTTAGATTTGGGCATTTTCAGTTACATAGAAATAAACTAATCACGAATAAATATTTTTATTTGCCAATAACAAACGCACATATAATTTAAAATAAAAATTCTGATGTTCGCCGGCCACTTTTATGTAGTGTAATAATTTGCGCACGTTGAAACTCAGACAGCTTAGATTTCGACATTTTCTGTTACATACCCATAAACTAATCATAAATAAATGTTTTTATTTGCCAATAACGAACGCACATATAATTTAAAATAAAAATACTGATGTTCGCCGGCCACTTTACCGAACTATACTAAGTGTAAAATACAAGTAGTTCCACAAATACAGCAATAAATGGATTAACAACGGTATTTCTCCCACCAACCCTTCTATTTATACTATGGGTATTTCTAGGAAGCGGCAGGTAAAGACTATTTGTCTGTTAATACCGCGATATTAAAACATCTAAAGGGTGCCCCATATTCATGTCCCTGGGTGTACATATATAAATATGTCGTAAACTTCTCGGGTATCCCGCGTCGTTGTTTTATCCTTACTAGGATAGTAGCTACGCTGACGTTTCGATGAAATCATATTCATCTTTTTCTTAAGCTTCTTCGAACGGTGTCTGTATCCTAGTAAGGATAAAACAACGACGCGGGATACCCGAGAAGTTTACGACATATCTTACACCCGCGAAAACATCCGACGAAACATATATATATATATATATGCTGTTCGAAAGAGATAAACCTCTGTTTTTCTCGAACCATTTTGTCAGCACATTGAACAATGTCTTCTGATGCGACGAACGTGAGTCCTTGACCCTCTTCATAGTGAACATCGGCTCGGCTTTCTTTAGACTTCCTATACCATTCACGCACAATACCATCCGCCATAAAGTTTTCGCCGTATGCTCTGGTCATTTTTCGATGAATTTCAGCTGCACTATTCTCTTCTGCTTGAAGGAATCAAATTACACTACGCAACCCGCACTTGGCGGAAGAATCAATTCTAACAGTCATGTTTATGTGCCTGCAATTCAGCTGAAAATGACGTAATGACGTTACAAGTGGCAGATATTGTAGTGGCAGAGATGCGCACTCACGTTCTTAACATCTCCGACTCCCACTATTCGCTTGACTGTCTACGTCTACAGGCACGTAAATATTGGGAAAAAAACAGCCCTCGTATGTCTAACACAAACCACTGGTGCCAATCATAGATAGATAATATTGTCCTACTGACAAGAAGGAAAAGATGCTAAAGGAAATTATCAAGACGATAATAACAAGAGAAAAAATATGCGGGATGGCTGTGAAGCGTAGGGATAACAAAGGTTCCAGATTCATAGGTATAGCAGTAAACTCCACTCACACAAATTTATTAATTATGTAACTGAATGTAAAAACAGTTTTTACATTCAGTCGGTAACACGGTTGACAATGAGAGCCCACGTGCTCTCGAAACGCTGCGTTCCGCATAATTAATAAATTTGTGTGAGTGGAGTTTACTGCTATACCTGCGAATTGTACATCCACACAGTCCTTGCAATCGCCAATTCAAAGGTTCCAGAACTAAAAAAAGAAAAACAACAAATTGTGAATAGGAAAGATCTTCGAATTAAAACGAAAAAGTTTTTTTTATTTGTCCTTTTTGAACAGTACAAGTTAGAAAGAAAAATAATCTAATATTAAGAGAATGAATTAAGTTACTATTCCAGAGCATCCAGGAAAATATCTCAATTTCAAGTGTCCTAATTTTAGTTAAAGTGACATGGGATCGCACGGCTTGTAAGTTCATTTACTTTAAGACTACGTACTTCGCATCAGGAGGATATATTACCTTCTTCTACCAAGTAATTGTATTTATTTCACGATAGATTCCCTGGAGTGTTGCCGTTGTTATATATACTCGTATCAACAGGGGTTATTTCAGTTCATTTGACGCACACAGGAAATCAACGTTCAAAACTCAGTTTTTTTTTTAAATCACAGACAGTACTGTAAAAACAGTGTTATACAAAGTTGTTACTTGATATCATCGTTTAGAAAATCTGTTACTATTTTATTCTTATGTCGAGTTGGCATTTATATGTAACTTTGCCCTTGATGTTATTTTATTGGTGCATTGATAGTGTTCTTTTTGCAAATTAATTCATTTCAGTTATCTCGCTTGTGAGATGATATTTATCTGAGATAATCTCGAGTTAAAAGAACGGGTTCGCATTTCCATCCATATCTTTCATAATTCCGTCAGATAACCATGGTGTGGCGTACTGAATTATGTTTGTATTTATTATTATTATTTGTAACAACCCAAAAAAACACTGCAGTAAAACTCGCTTATAACATACTCGTCGGGACTATACAAAGCAGTACGTTAAGAAAGAATATAACCAAAGATTATGTATATATTATCAAAGTGTAATTTTATTTATAAAAAAATACACAATAATAATAATAAATAATAATAGGTAATAATCAAATACATATAAAAATTTAATTAGTACAAAAGTCGGTAACAAGAGTCTGTCGTTTTGGTTTTTTGAAACGAATAGATTCTAAAACATGTTCAATACCTAATGCATTATTTAAAATTATATTGGCAGTACGCTCTTCAGTTTCTAAATATCGTCTAACTATCTTTATTCCGGTAATGCGCATCTTCGTAATTGGGTTTTACAATTTCAGCTGCCCCTTCTTCCTCACTTACTTCATTGTCACCGCTGTTATTTTCTTGATTTAAAACTTCCTCAAGAAAATCTGTGTCATTGGGGATACACGAAGTAATGAGATTATTACCCACTGACACAAATTCATCTATTGTTTCTAGATTCACGATACTAGGATCCTGCAAATTATTTTGCAACCATACACTTAAAGGAAAATTATCGTTACTGATGTTATCATTAGATTTGACAAGTCATTGAGACAACGGTAAATCATCTTCATCAAAATCGATTTCCCAGGCGTACTGAAAACAATTTTTTATGGTTTCTTGCGAAATTTGTTACCAAGCTTTGGCTGACATTTCCATCGCTTCTAGCAAATTTACTTCATTAGAAGTTCCAGTATCAGAATTCGTATTTCATTACTAATAGACGTCGATAATAGGATTTTAAAGTATGAATAATTCCTTGGTCCATTTGTTGCATCACAGAGGTGGAATTCGGTGGTACAAACTCCAGACGAATATTTTTAAGATCACTTATACGGAGATGAGCTGGACAGTTGACCGATAATAATATTTTTCTTTTCTATTTTGTTTAGATCTTTATTCCAAGTTCTTATTTCGTCTTCAAAAATAGATGTCATCCATGCCTGACGATTAGCAACATGAGTACAAGGTAGCTTTTTAATGTGTTTGAAACATCTTCGGTTTTTCCAATTTTCCAATTATAAAAAGTTTACGTTTCTCATTTTCTGCCATATTAGCACACACCAACACAGTTAATCTCAGCTTCGATTGTTTGTCCACAACGCATTCTTACCCTTGAATTTTAGTGTACGATTAGGTGTAAGTTTGTAGAACAAATCCGTTTCGTCAGCATTAAAGATGTCATTTATGCGATAGTATTTCATAAAATCACTTGGGGTCCACTGCAGCCACATCTTACATTCCTCCAAATTTACATTTGCCCTTTCACCGTGGATGTAACTAGCATTTATGTTATGACTTTTTTTTAAATGGTATAACCAACTTGCCGTGCAGTTAAATTCTTCTGCTTTAGTTTGAAAAATAGGACAACTAATTGGTATATTATTGGCTCGGAATACGTTAATAACAAATCCAGTAAGTTATAAAAGAACATAATTCTTTTTTGAATAAGATTTTTGTACGTAATAATAGAAGTACGTAATAAATATGTACGTAATGTCAGAACAAAAATACATAATTTCAAATAAGGCTTTGCCAGGACCAAGGAAAGTTAACGCTGTATCCGAAAGTACGTTATATATGTGTCCCTTATAAGCGAACTCTATTGTATTTCACGCGAACACAGTATAAATTACTTTATATTTAGACATTAATAATTAACGATTTAAAACTATGGTATCTTTATAGACGATTATGATAAAGAGTTGGAAAACACCTACATTGCACTTTTGGAAATTGAAAAATCAAGCGACACTCTAGCAGGTGTTGAGTTATTTTACATAAAACAAAGGCGTATTTATTTCTTATTTGATGTAGCTTCTATTAAAGCTAATTTCTCCATATTTTTGAACATTTTTCTGCACTCAGCGAAATTTCTATAGTTCCATATGAACTTTTGAATAGAATATTTTTCTTAATATCTTCGGCAAATTGCGGTAAAGCGGTATATGACGAATTTTTATTTTAAATATAAAACAATCTGCTTAGAGAATACACATATTTTTTAATTCAATTATAAATATGATGTTTGGTTCCGATTCAAATAAATGCTTCTGTATATTGCAGAGTGCTACCACAACTGATAACCTTTCGGTTGATACTTGACGCTGACCACAACCTAATAGTAACGCAGCGTATTTATAATTACTCACTGTATTGTATCGCACTTCCTGTTTTTATTTTTTCATAAGCCTATTTATAACGCCCGTTTTTTTTTTGAGTGTTTGTGATATTGGAGCCTTGGCCGTTCACTCTTGTAGCATTATTTTAATAATAAAAAATCAATATTCATCGTGGTGGGTGTCAAGTTACTTTTAAATAATAAATGCGGTGGAATATTGCGTGTTTTATGACAACTTTGTTTTACCTGCAGCACTATGCTTGCTACGTAAAATATCAAAATGCGATGTCGGTGCTTTATTAAAGGAAAAAGGTCTAACCTAATTGAAATGTCACGGAGTTTTGTGTGTACGAAGAAATGGTGTAATGGTTGATATAAAATCTAATTAATTCAACAACCTAAGAAAGAAAAAATAAATGCAAAGTAGTGTATCATGCAAAGTGCAGCATAGGTAGAAGTTTGCTTAATTAATTGTCCTCAAATCTTTGATATACACTGACGTCCATATTAGTTCGGACACCCAGTAAAATGTAAACTCTACCAAAAGATAATATAATTTCTTTTATACGTACATAACATTTATATTAGGTCCTTTATGAAGTTTATTGTTTATTAATTGTATTTATTAATTCCAAGAATATCGATTAGAGAATTATTAAAAACCTATTATATTTTATGACCCAATATAGTAATTTTCAGAATAATCCTCATCGCCAAAAATAGGATTATTTTTGGGACAATATTGTAGGTAAAATTTGGGTGGGAGCAGGCCACCCAAAAGTGTATTGTATATTGATAAATGTTTTAGTTTCTAAATAAACCTGCTTGTGCGTGCGTTAGTGTTAAGAGCATATCTTTTCGTGTAAATTATTAAAATACCAAGAGGAAAGGCGACAAGTTTAGGAAAACGCTCTGTAATTGTAGTTTTTCATCAAGAGGGTTATTCAGTGCGTCAAATTTCCGAAAAAAATACATGTTAATAAATTGACTATTAGTGATATCATGCGGAGACATCAACGCACGGGCAGCTTAAGAGACCGGGCACATTCAGGTCGTAAGAGAATAACAACTCACGCCGATGACATATAAAATTGATGAGCAAGCGAAATAGAAGACTGACAGCACCAGAAATCGCCGCCGAAATGAATCGTGATCGTGCAAGAAAAATGTCTGTTATTACAGTGAAATAAGATTAAAAGCTGCAAATCTTCACGGCCCCATTGCAACAAAACAAAAAGAAAACTACCTGGACGGGGAAACAGGGAAAAAGGGCTACACTAGGCAGACACACATTGAAATTGGACAGTGGATGATTGGAAAAGCATGCTAATGACTGATGAGTCAAAGTTTGAGGTGTTCGGAAAATCAAGGCGCGTTTTTGTAAGAAGAGCGAAAGACCAAAGGATGTTGCACGATTGTGTAGTGCCGATTGTCAAGCAAGGAAGAAGTGTGTGTGCTTGTTTAGAGTTGTTTTTCCTACGCCGATGCAAGAGACTTGAAGCGAATGGAAGGTATTTTACGGGGGTTATTTAGAAATACTGCAAGGTACAATGTCTAGTCGGCGAAAATTTTGTATTCATGCAGGACAACGACTCTAAAAACTCAGCAGTGATTGTAAAAGTTTCTTAAGTGAAGAACAAGATAAATGCTATGAAAGGACTTGAGGAATGATAACTTTCAGATGTACTGAGGTATTCATCAAGCTGTTTGTGGAGCAGCAAATGCTGAATAGAGTCTGGATGAATTAAATATACCGATTTTAGTAAAATGTTTATGGGAATTTAATATTTTTCAAATAATTAAATTTCCAAATATGTTAATATTGTCAAATGACGATTGCAAGGACTGTGTGGATGTACAATTCACAGGTATAGCAGTAAATCTATTCACACAAATTAATTAATTATGCGGAACGCAGCGTTTCGAGCACGTAGGCTCCCATTGTCAACCGTGTTACCGACTGGTTGACAGTAGGAGCCCACGTGCCTCACGCTGCGTTCCGCATAATTAATTAATTTGTGTGAGTGGAGTTTACTGCTATACCTGTGGAATGTTAATATTGTATTTGTTATTATTGCACATTATGAAAGGGTTGCTAGTGAAATAGATAGGTCTGTTTAGACCAATTTCAAAGGTTTCAAAGGTTAAAGAGGATGCAATTTAAGAATTTGTAAAGAAAAAGCAGAATAAATATAATGATCCACATTTGATTTGTAAGTAGTGTAAAACACTTTTTTTATCTTCTGCTTGAAGACCCGCAATATCAGCAGTTTGAAATTCCATTGGCTTCGCTGCTCCCAAATTATGCGGATTATCTAAAGTGCAGAAACCTCACATTCTTTTCCGGATTATAGCATCATCAACATACCCTACTTACAAATACCTATTAAATTGTCTTAAGCACTATATTGTTACACTGCACAACAACTGCTTTATTCGTCATTAGCTGATTCTCAAGGCATACTTGTCAGTCTTGATATCAAATCTTAATTTACCAAAACACCCATACTTGACACCGTTTTCATAATCCGATAAATCCTAACCAAAAAAGTCGAACAACTTGGCTAACCTAATCAAAACTTGCCTCTCGTCAACTTACTTCCAGTTCCATGGCAATTACTACTAACAAATTATGAGAGTGACCTTGGATCTCCTATTTCTGATCGTCGTTAACGTTTTATCTATAAAACTCATTTTCCTGCTATCTTAAAACTAAATAGTGGTTAAGATACGTAGATAATACTTTCGTCATATGGCCACATGGACAAGATTCACTCAATTTCCTTGCTTTAGTAAATTCTCAACACAGTTCTCTCTTTTCTTGGCGTTCTAGTGCCTCATTGTTCTGACAACAAACTAAAATGCTGTTATATACCGTAAAGCTACTCGCACTAATAGTGATTCCTGTCCCACTAACTCCCATTTTAAGAACAAGCCGCTATCAACTCAATAATACACAGAGAGCCATTTTCGTATTTGAACAAATTACTTTACTCCGAAAAGGACATAGACAGGATAATCAACCGACATCTAAGTCTCGCCTCAACTTTTCACATGAGTAATTCTACAAACACTTAGTTGTTTTACATTCAGGGTGGACCAATCATATTAGTAAGATGTACGCGATACAACAACTACAGGCGGACTTCCCTTTACACTTTCCAATCGTTTTCCTTCATTCGAACACCCCGACAAACACACCCTCGAATGTTGCGGCATGTTTCGAATTCCAGGCTATACGTCAGCGAAACAAAATGATCGGTGTCATAGGTAATTCTATAAAAAAATTCCCACAATTCTTTCAAGCTTGGTGTATTTCATAAAATGCTGAATCCGCTAGTACAATACGATATAGACGTAATTCAGCAGTATAATAACCATAAGTAACTTATTACACATCAGAATGAATTTTAAAAACAAAGCTTCTGGTTTTTAACAATACCAGAGCACTAAAAAGCAGTGATTTGCTCGTGGAAGTTTTTCTCATTTGTTACGGTGATGATATGTATTACTTTACCTATTGTTGTATTGTTCCGGGACAAATACCAATGATTTGTCTTCATTTGTTACTCTATACTTGAAATTATAATTATTATTATTATTAATATATAATTCATAATATTAATACTCTTTAGCTAATAGGTGCATATTCTGACCACCCATTTTCTAGATGGTCATTCAAGGCGATATCGAAATCAGCTCATTTTCACAATTTTTGGCAAATATATATATTGCTCTTAAATTTTCGTGCGTTTTTGGAAATGTTTCAGGCTAACGTAAAGTTTGTTTACGTAACATAGGTTAATATTTTGGGAAATCACTTACTATGTCACCCATACTTCGAAGCATTAGATCTTATACAATATAGCCGACTTTTATTACGTTATATGGATTCGCGTGCAACTATCTTCTTTTTTGGAAGTAGGAGAGTTGCCAAGTTATTTAGCGCGCTTTCTATTTAGGGTAATATATTTGTTTTGTTTAAATATAATTATATAAAATTGTATTTCAGATTATGAATCACTGAAAAAGAAAACTTAATCTGATATATTTTTTATTCTCTCGTGTTAGTATTTGAATGTAAAGGAGAGAAAGCGAAGTGGGGATAGCAACGGTCAGAGATATCTCTCTTTAACATTTTGGGTGAAAATATCGTTTATCTATACAGCATGCCCTAAGTTAAGTGTTCACAATTGCTAACATTTTTGTTATTGCGACTATGTATTTGGCTAGATTAGCACTTTAGTAGCATTGTTTGCTCTGATTGAAATAGTTTAAACAAAAAAAGAATTGAACATTTAATTTCAAAAATATTCACGAGAACACATTTCTTTTAAGTAGAACACTGTATGAATACGTAGACATTCACGGCTAGAGTTAATAATAAACGAACTACTTCCGGAATTGGACCGTGTCATGATGAGATAATACACAGAAACGAAATAAGAGTAAGAAGAGGAAAGAAATAAATAAATGAAAAAGAGATAAAAAGAAGAAGAATGGAAAAAGGGGGCGCGAGAAAAAGAAAGAAAGGTGAAAAGAGTAAGAGAGAGAGGGGGAGGGGTAGAAAAAAAGAAAATGAACAAAAGAGACAGGTGGGATCTCGACGTTTCGCCTCCGTCGTAGGAGGCTTC
Source organism: Trypoxylus dichotomus (assembly GCA_023509865.1). NCBI lineage: Eukaryota > Metazoa > Arthropoda > Insecta > Coleoptera > Scarabaeidae > Trypoxylus > Trypoxylus dichotomus. The sequence continues at coordinate 19,720,849 of CM042082.1, read as the reverse complement.
TTTAGGAGAAACAGGGGAAACCAAAGTGGCACGGTAACTCGATGTGTAAACCACGCTAGAGCCGAAACTACTTTGGCAGAAGGTTACTGTGACTCGACGTGTTAACCGCGCTAGAGGCGAAAACCTGCTTACCTACGACAGAGGCGAAACGTCTCTTTTGTTTTTTTTTCTCTCTTTCTGCTCCCAGCCCCTTCTTTTCTATCTCTCTTTCCTTCTCTTACTCTTTTCACCTTTCTTTCTTTTTCACACACCCCCTTTTTTCATTCTTCTTCTTTTTATCTCTTCTTCTTTTATTTCTTTCTCTTCTTACTCTTATTTCATTCCTATATATTATCTCATCATGACACAATAATTTAATTGATAACACAACTTGGCATTGATATTAAGATATCGTGTCTGCCTAGATATCAGGGGTAAATCTACAGACACTACTACATTAAATTTGCCACTTGAAATTTAGCAATTATATGGCGATGTAAATATCGATTTGTTCAGACGGTCTCCGTGATGTAAGTGGGTATACATCGACTTAGCGAACTGAAGCTATAGGTTCAAATCCTACCGGGAGCCGTGAAATTGTTATTAATTAAAATTTAACAGAAAACTAACCCAATTAAATTTAATGTTGCTAATAACGTAGAAATTGACGTAGAATTTCTCGTACATTTTATTTAAACGTAATTTATGCAATCAGTTCATCATAGGTATTAATAACCTATACGGAAGCTTTGACTAAAAAAAAATTCAAAAAGAAATAATAGTCATATGAAGTACCAACTTATTATTTAAAATTACCCTTGTATGAGAAATCCCACAATGTTTAGTGCTATCTCCATAAAAGCAGCACTTCAAACCCTAGGTGACAGCCTATAAAGTGACTGATTGTAACTGGTTATCCGTAATGTTAAGCAACTTATAAATCTTCATTATAATAAACTTATTGCCCCAAAACAAGTAAAAAAAAATGATTCTTGTTACTTCTTCAATTACCATGTTTCGCATAAGTACTATTTTAAATTCTAATAAAAAAATGGAAATTCTCATTTAACTTGTTACAATCGAAACCAATTGATATCGTCAAAAGAGGGTATACTCTACAAATTGTTTTACACAGGAGTGTCTATTAAGCCAGAAAACCTCATGCCCACGAAAATTGGTACATAATTAGCACACTGGTGTACTTCATCTAACTCGATAATTAGTATACATGCCTAAAGTAATCAGCAATCTTTGATGAATTTATTAACATAGGAATTGCATCACTCAATTTAAACCTTAAAAAGCCAAAAATTCCAATATCAAGTATATGAAAAATTTCCATGTTGAAGCGTTAATTTTCGTAGTTAAGAACATAATTTGCTATTAATAGATTATGTTACAAAGTGTACATCTACAAAATCCTTTAGCAGATTAATTGTTAAATTGTAAATTAATTTCAAAGGTACTGTACCTTTGAAAATGCGAACCGCAGTTGTTTGCGAAACGTCAGGGACAACAATCTAGTGACACGGTGGAACCCAACAACCGTTACGACTTGATTAACGTTGAATGTCATATAATTAAGTATTGTTTGTAACCACTTGCGACGACCATTCTCTATTTTTACACGCAGAAATTAGATCCCTACGTATATTTTAATACTGCATAGAAATTAAATAAGTTGAAAATTAGATTAACATTGCAGTTTGACACTTCGTTATGTGCGCGCCATAACATTTTTTAAATAATGCCGGAAGTACGGTATCTAATATGACGGTGAAATTTAATTAATATATTGATTTGTTGATGGCGTAGCGCTCTCCTCTTATGAGCCTGAGAATAAAATCAAAGCGTAGCAACGTCCGATATTTTATCCTATTAGCAACTATTGAAAGACAAAATACTAAACATCTTTTTAGTCATTGTCGAACAAAAAGATGTAATTTTTCTTTACTTATGATGCAAATACACCTTGAATGTAATTTAAAAAATAAATGATATATGTTTTGTGCAATAGTTTATTATTAACAAATTATATAAATTTTAATTTTAATGAATGGCGACAGATTCAAATGCTTATGATGTCAATAATGATGTGCAACCGAACATAAAAATTAAAATCTCTACTATAGTAGGTATAAAAATTTAATCTTATTCATTATATTTCATAAGAGTCTGTATATAGATATAAAATGAAGAATTCTCTACATATAATTAGTTACTGGGCTACTGCATTTTTATTGAGCATACTTACTTACAATCACAGAAAATTATTATTTAATTGTTCAACTTATTAACTTTGGGAATCGGGTATATTTCACGAAATCGTCGACTTTATCTGCACGAAACAAACCAATCATTTTTATAATCAAGGGAAAACGCGCGTTACTTCGTAGTTAGCGATATCGCTATAAGAGGCGCTGAACTGAACAATTCCCGCTTCGCTCCCCGCGCGTTATCAATTTATCAACTTTTTCCTTACTGACAGTTAACCTAACTTTTCGCCAAAGTCGATGCAAGCAAAATTCACAGTTCGCGTTTACACGTATATTGAAGTTTTCGTTAGTTGATAGTGGACGTGTTATGTGTATGAGGTGTCGGGCTGTAAAATCACGAGATCAAATTTATAGTTACGTAATTTCTACGGGGGATTTAATTGAATTAAAGTGCGTTTTGAATTGACAAATTGACGAGTTATGAACGTCGAATTAATTTGTTGATATCATTGTCTAATTCGGAGAAGATTTATTGTGACCGTCAGGTAATTCGTTGAATTTTCGACAATATCTTGAAATATTTTGAGTAAGATTTTGAAGTAAAACACCTGTTCAATCTCCTACGTAAATATTTACATCAATTTGACATGAATCTAATACGTTATATGCGCTAATCATTTTTGTATTACAATGGAAAACTGATTAAGAAAAAGATTAATTTTAAAAAAGGAAATGAGTCATTTTTTATACATTGTAACTCTACCAAAGTACATGTGCATATATATATATTAACTACATTTTTTTAATAAGATATAAAATATAATGTTACAAAAGAAACATGAACACATTTTTAATTTTTTTGGTTGTATCTTTACTTTTTTTTATTAACTTTGTACCTTAACACTGCTGAAATTTATTTTCATGTACAATAACCAAACACACTTGAAAGAAATCTGATGCTAAGGAATTTAATCAGTTTCTGTTGATATAAGTATATGCTTTATTTGAAAAGTATTAATAATTAAGTTGTAAATAAAGAGTCGCTTGGATTGGACAATTTTTGAGACAAAGATAGCTTTGTGTTTCATTGAATATTCGTGAAGTGTACTACGAAATATGCATTATAATAATTATTGTACTCCAACTAAAAATTTCCAGTTTATATAGTTGATATCGGAAAATGTCGGCTTTTACCACATCCAACAATTTTCATACTATAGTGGTGGCTCGCGCTTAAAAAAATGTGGAGGTTGCAAAACTTATGAATAGTTATTAATACCCTTTATAGTAGGTGCCTATGTATGTTTTATTAAAAATTATTTTTGATAGGGCACTTATAAGGAAATAAGAAAAAGACTTTTAAAAGCTCACTAATATCCTCCTATCCCATGTGACGATCTTTGGTGGTAGTAAATGAAATCCTTTTCCTGAAAAAGCACCGCCAATGCAGAAAATCTTTCTTGTGCCACGCTGTTTCTTAAGAAAGTTTTTATTCTTTTCAAAGTAGAAAAACATCGTCCTGCTTCACCTAATGTCATCGGAATTGTAATTAGAATTTTCAAAAGATTTAGAATTTCATTAAAAGTCGCACTTAGTTCATTGGTTTTCAAATTGAAGTCATACAGTGGAAGTAAACCCAAGATTGGTTTAAAATCTTCCGTTTCATAAATTACGCATTGTTCAAAACCGAATTTCCGTTCATCAAGGTATGGGTAAGTCTTAACTGTTTCCTGACAGACATTTACAGGAAAAATGGAGATTGTGTTAATTAAATTTATCAGCATAAAATAGAGAAGATGCAGTTAAGTGTTCAGTAAAACTAAACCTTTCTTTGGCCTGACAAATAATAGCACAAACGCTTTTTGCTTCTGAAGTATATTCGTATATCGATCTTATGTCATTTGTAGTTGATGGACCACTATAACTAATATCCTGAATGTTCGTGATATTATTGCTGATTTGAGCTAACTGAGTTTCGAATGATACTATAGAGTTATTGGCAATAAGGGGATCAATTTCGCTAGTTTGAAATGTTACATATAATACATTTACTTAAACCGTTATTTTGTAAAATTATTATTACCAGAATTAACCAGAAAATGAAACTTATTAGCAAGAAGCGTAAAATAGCCTAAAGCTTGATCGATAGCCGTGATGCGTACATTTTTACTTTCACTGAAAATTCTTCGCATTGTTTCCATAATTTCTTCCCTGTGTTCAAACACAATGCCGACAATTCTGGAATTAAAATGCTATCTTGTTGCGGCCGAACACAAAGGCAACGGCTTTTTAACTATTTCATAATACTTCCGACATTAATGTTGGCAGAGACAGCATTCAACACTAAATTTAATTGAGTAGCAATGCACGTAAGTAGCGTATTTGTAACTTTGTTTAATAAGTGCGTGTACCGCATTAAACGATCTGCTCATGACAGCTGCCCCATGATATGTCTGGGTAATCAGTTTTCTTTCGTTATCTTTAATGTGTGTTTCTAGTTCTACAAGAATGATTAGAGATAACGTTTTCGGTTTGCGATCTGACGGTACTAAAAAATTCCAAAATCGTTCAACCTTGGACAGTGGCGGACAAAAAAGTAGGTACAATGTGAGTATTTATGAATATATTGTATAATAAAATAACAGAAAACAACATTGGGTTTTATAAACGAGAATAGTCTTTATTTAGCAATAAAGAACATAAATATAAATTGAAAGGATTCTTAGCAAAGATTTAACTAAAATAAGAAGACTTGGACAAAATAATAGGTACAAATCATAAAAGTGTTGCAATAAATATAGCACGTACTTCAAATTGGTTGGTCAGTATGTAGTAGTGTAATGTATGCTAAGCACTCTATTGCATCGCCGTTATTACGTATTATATGGCGACACCTGTTAGGCAGAGAACGTACTAACCACCGGCATGTTGCAAATGGTGTAGCGTACCAAGTTTCTTTAACTGCTTGCCATAGTTCGTTCTGATTTTTAAATTTTGTTTAATACACTTACACAGGTTCTCTATTGGATTGATATCCGGCGACCCCAAAATTCCAATATTATTTTCGATAAACCACTGTTTGACACATTTGGAAGTGTGTTTAGGATCGTTATATATACATATATATATGGTGACAGTTCTTTACTGGCAGACGGACGTAAACTCTGTCGTCAGATTCGGGTAAATTTATTTTCGTTTCGTCACTCCATAGTATATTTCTCCATCTTTCAACTTTCCATTGCATAAAAGTTCTTGCAAACATCAGTCTGACTGCGATATTTTTTCTGCTTAATAGTGGAACTTTCCTTGTGGCTCTGCTATGCAAATTATTCGCAACCAATCGAAAGCCCATTGTATGGGCACTACTATCCATATTTCTTTTCCACACATATCCATTTCTTTTACAATTGATACGGAGGTTGCAAGTGGATTCTCCTTTTTTTGGTTTAATAATACAACGATCCATGTGTGGAGTTGTTTTTATCGGACGTCTTCGTTTCTGGAAATGCTTATGCGATTTAAGGGCATTGGTGTGTAATAGATAATTACCACAATATTTATACGTACAATTTTTAGTAATAAATTGAATTTACCTTTACAATTTTTGGGTTAACCTTACTGTACGAAACTTATTTTAATTGATTTATTGGATGTACCTCTTTTTATGACCGCATTCATATGACTCACAATCCCAGTAATGGCGGGGAATTACAGCAAGTGTAGTCAAATGGTCAAATGGTACCAGATATTTTCAAAACCAACCAGATATCATAAGCAGTAAACAATCAGTAGCTTAATACTATTACCATTTACTTTGTACCTAATTTTTTTTGTCCATCACTGTACCTAATACCTCTGTCATTTGATATTTATTGATACATCAGTAGTTTCGACAACTATTAGAGACATATAATCAGCTTCTTTTATTTGTTTAGAGATTTATTCCTAACATACACTGAACATCGTTTGTAAAATTTCATTTTAAATACGTTTTGAAGTTCCCTTGAAAACACTAGCTTTTTCTAAATGGTTTTTTAAAGCAACGTCCAATTCAGCACTAAAATGTATTAACCCACGAAAGCACCCAGGTTAGAAGACAAAATTGATTCATCGTGTCCTCCAAATGCAAGTTCAAAAGCTCTGCAAAAATGCACACAATTTATTGTAATGTTCAATACATATCGGTGGTGGTTCACTTTCTCGTCGTCTAATGCTATATTTTTTGGTACGCACTATCCATCTGAGCAACAATATTAACATTTTCAAACAGCGAAAATTGGATATTTTTCATTTGTTTTCGTGATACACAGTGTTTCTTAATTCGATCGCTTAAATGATTCAAATCACTCAAACCAGTTTTCTTCCATAATTCTTGAGCTTTAAATAGTAAACAAGGAATGCAGAATAGTGTGTTTTTTGTAGTGCAGCCACAAATCCACAAATGTTTATTATAAATATCTGGATTAAGTAGTCTATTGAAAGTTCGCGTTTTACTGGAAATCGATGGTTTCAGATTCGGAATAGCTCTGCCAAGCTGCTTTATTTCCGGAAAAATAATGAAACATATTTAGAGGACATAATTTTAAAGGAATAAATTCCAAAAGCCTGTATTTTAATAAAAACTAAACATTTATTCATTAAACCTGGTCATTATTTTATTATATTCTTTTTATTTTGAAAAGGACTTTTAGGACACCTTGTACAATTGTTAGATTAAACAATACTCAAAGTAATGACTAGAGACCGGATTATATACAAAGAAAAACCGAAATATATGCGCATACATATATATGCATCGATTTTTGAGAACATATGGATAAACCTGGGGCATACATGCAAAAATTGCGACAATATGCAAAATTTTTAGATAAAATAAATAATAGCAAAATTTAAACATTAACTTTATTGCACAACATTTTTTTACAACATATTTCTAAACCAATTTATAATTAAATGTTTTTCAAAATTGTGTAAAAGAAAGTTTTGTCTTCTATCAGAATACATATGTTTCGAAAAAGCTTCTTTCAACATCCGCAGATGTAATTGGTGCGTTTCTTAACTTTGCAATACGTTCTAAACTAAAATTAAAGTCGAAATCGTTTACTGTTTCACCTTCCAAAATTTTCTTAACTTCACTTCAACTGTTCAATTTCAAATACCCCGCATTTTTATTTATCACTTTTTTAAATTTATCGTATATAGAATTACCTATTGTACCCTTAACCTTCTTACATAGCATATCAAATTCGTCTACTATTTCGACTGATTCCGGGAGCGACATCCCTTGCGTTTCTAATTTACGAATGGAACTTGAAACAAAACTATAATTTGACTTAATATACAAAAGATTCTGTAACAATTCTGTTGATGTTATTATCTTTTTACAGCTTTCTAGAGCAATGCAGTCAGCAGTGATTTCAAGATTTACATTGTTTATTCCTTCAAAATTATCGGCGTAAAAAATTGCATCGCCTAACCATGTACCCCATCTCGTAATATTCGGTTCAGGAGGCAATTTAATACCTCATAAAATTGAATTCGTAAAGGTGCTTTTAAAAATACTTTTTTGACATTGCTAATTAAATCATTAATCACAGGAAATTGATTCCTGTCTTCGGCTACACGATTGAACCCGTGAGTTAAACAAGTGCTATAAATAATGTTATTAAAAAATTTTTTAAATTTTGCGCGGCTTTTATCATGTATGTTGTGTCGGACAACATTAGTACATTTTTTTCGCAAGATATACTTCCAAGTAAAAAGAAATTACAATGAATTGGGCAATTGTCACATTATTTGTTTTTTGAAGTTCTTTACAATAAATTAAATATGATTTACCTACAATATCTTCATGAAGACTTCCTATTAACAAATGGGCAACATAACGGCCACACTTCTTTGTACTTTCATCTACCATGATATAAATAAAATTATTCCCTATCAATTGTTGAAGTTCTGCCATTGTTTGCTGATAACAAGATGTGACATAATTTTTTCGTAAGGTACTTTCGTCAGGTAATGATTTCAAATTAACATTGTTTAATCTTGCTAATGGTATGTTAGACGAAATTAATGCGTTACACAGATCCGTATTATAGTCTTCTTGTTCTGAGTTTCGTGAGATTGATGCTACACATTGATATATAGATTGCTGCACACGCGCGGATCGCTTTAGTTTTCACATTTTTCAATAGCTGATGGAGTTTTAGCGTGTTGATCAATCAGGTATTTTCTCTCACAAAACACCTACAACAACAATTGTCATTTTATATCAAAAGTTAAAGAATTTAAAAGCAATTGTAAAGCTTCTAGTAAAATTAAAATTACCAGTTTACTGCAGGCTCGACAACATATTTTATCGCCATCCTTTACCAGTTCAGGATACGGCTTAATCCACAAAGAAATTTTGTTCGCTATACTCATTGTATGTACGCACAGTATTTGTGTAACACAATTACATGCTATTTCGCTCAATGATATTCAATGAATGAATAGTTTATTTGGGAATTAATAATAATAAAACGTATTTACCACATCCCTTCTGCTAGGCGAAATTAAACACGTGCACTTCTTGGGAAAAGGTATAAGAGAAAGTGATGTAAAAGATTTATCGTTCTGAGAATTGTCCGTTGTCGATCTACATTAAGAATTACTAACAATTTTTACGAATAGAAAGGATAAGAAAAAGCCTAAATATGCAGTATATGCAACTTTTGTAAAAATATGCATAGAAATGCCTAAATATGCAATATTTATCACTAATTAGCGCTAATTCACTTCAATTAGTGTACTACGTCTACATATAGACTATAATTAAACATATGGAAAAAATAAAATATATGCACTTTGCATATATCCGGTCTCTAGTAATAACAAATGCCATTGCTTGTTATATTAAAAATATGTACATATTGGCCCATCCGTAAGCCGTTGAATTCTATTCTATCCTATTTCCACACGTTCAGTAGTCAATACTCGATGAGGTAAAAACTTCACGAGGGAAAGATGGTTATCTATAAAGCATCCTTTATGTGCTGTAGCTTACTGAACGTATAAATACACCGTAGAAACTCAATAATAGTGTTCGCTTTACAAGGACTTAACAACAATTTCTATTCTATAAAAAAATTCTATGTCTTTAAAATGCGCAGTTATTCGCCTTCAGATTTTCGGTTAGAAGTAACATATTTTTAATATTTGCTTTATTTTCTCCATGAGCGCCATAAATAACATTTTCATATGTAGGTTTTCGAATTCAATTCAATTCTTGTTTCAGATGTTGTTAGTGCCAGCGAAGATGACGAAGACGAGAACGAATTCTACGACGCGGTAGCGGATGGTAGTAACAGCGCGCCGATAGGTAGCGTCGTCGGCACTACAAGCGACGGCCGCTTCACATTAAATATCCCTACCGGAGCGCCGCACAGGCGGAACAGTTCCGACAGTTCGAGCGAAACTGATGAGACACAGGAATCTCAGCAGGTCGTAGTGGTAACGGGCACCTCTCACGCACAGAAGATTGAAAAAGAGCCGGCAGAGGTGGCTAACGAATCGATTGAGAGCGTCGGCGGGGCGAGCGGTTCGAATACCAAACGCGTCAGGCGCACGTGTGTACCGGATAAACCCAACTACCCGTTGAACCTATGGAGCATCGTAAAAAATTGCATCGGAAAGGATCTCACAAAGATCCCGATTCCGGTCAACTTCAACGAACCGCTCAGCATGCTCCAAAGACTGACGGAAGACTTCGAATACTCCGAAATTCTAGATGTAGCTAGCAGGTGACGAATAATGCCCTTAACAGTATTTGTTGTGTTGCGTTTTGAAAAGAAAACATTTAACCTTGTCGATTGGCCAAATTTTAAGAACTTAACTAAAATTTAAAGTTAGGAGATCGTATCAAATATGAAAGTAAGCTTGAGTCGGAACTTGGTGTGTGTAATTGTTGAAATACTTTAAGAATAATTTTGCACAGTTTTAGCCATAGTTGACCACCCACTTACAAAAAAAGATATTTTTTTATGCCGTTTCTATACATAACTACTGTTACAGATTAGAGTCACAGTTTTAATGAACGCATCGAGCTATTTACCAAAAGACAGAGTGCTTCTCACATGATATAACGCGAACATCAAACGTGCTACACGTACATATATTTGAAGTACTCATATGCACAAGTATTTGCACTTTATAGTCACATTAAGATATCGATCGTACCAGAGGTATGGCAATTTCACAAATGTCAAAATAGAACAACATAACCTTAGTTTTTTGAATTCACGCCTAGGATATTCCTGTCATGTAACTAAACATAATATAAATTTGTATATTTATTATCGAATAGAACGAAAATTATTACATTTAAATTATAAGAGTTATTGATCTTAACACAATTATTTAGTCTTAATTTTTGAACATCTTGTATACGTTAACAAATTTTTCGCAAGTGCAACATAAAGCTTAATTAATTAGTAGATTCTAGTGTGAATTTGAACTAAAAAAAGCACATGTTAACAATTTACACCTTGAAATTGGTCCTACATTTTCATAAACTATAAATATTTCAAAAACCGCAAGGTTTAGGTGAGGTAAACTTTACTTTAACTAGCTTTTATTTCGATCCTAAACATCTAACATGAAATAATATACAGGGTATTTCATTTTTAAAAATGCAACTTTGATACGAGGTAGACGCCATACATTTTCTGCCTGATATAGAAAAAATAAACTTGGAACAATATAAGAAATTTTATTTTTCAATGTAATCTCCTCTATCTTCTATATTAATATATATATATATATATATATATTATAATTCGATACCCTTGTAAAAATAATATAAAGTTTTTCCGCCAAAATGTTCTATAACAGCTACTTGTAACTCACTGCCGTCCTTAAAACGCAGTCCCCTAAGGACTTTTTTAAATTAGAAAACATAAAAATCACAGGGAGCCTTATCCGGGCTATACGGTGGATGTTTCAATTCTTGAAAGCCACATTTGCGGACCGCAGCTTGTGAAACGGCAACTGTATGGACGGGAGCATTGTCGTGTAATAATCCCACAACTTTTGTCAATTTTCTACGATGTTTTTCGCGAATAGTATCCTTTAATTTATGCAATAAAGAATATGTGCCGTTCATAGTTGTATTGCGCTCTTTAAAGTCAATTAGCAAAATGCCCTCATAATCCCAGAATATTGTGGCCATCACCTTTTTCGTTGATTGAACGACTTTCGCCTTTCTAGGACTGGAAGGTTCATCAGGTCGCCGCCATTCCATGGATTCCCTTTTCGATAGAGGATCGTAAAACAACCATTGTTTCATCCCCTGTAACAATAGACTCCAAAACCGGTTTTGTGTCGTCTCCACACATGTTTAAAAACGACCCCGCACATTGCAGAAATAAGTCGCGGTACCTATCTTGCAATAATTTTATTCATATCCAAATAGTCGTGGAGAATTCGGCGAATACTTGTTTCGGATATGTTTGTTATCACTGCTAATTCCTTCACTTTCATACGGCGATCTTCTAGCACTAAATCTTCAATAATCGAAATTTGTTGAGGCGTTGTCACTTCAATTGATTGACCTAACCGTTCAGCATCTTCCTGGGATTCTAGTCCCAACCGGAAACATTTTGCTCAAACGCCATCTAAACGTTGTTTTGTGTGATTAGGCGTATGCTCTTCTTTTGTTAAAAAATTTATGACCGCGCCGCACTCAATTTTCATCCCTTCAGATATTGTCATGCTCTAGTTACGTTGGTTTGGTGGATACTAAAAACTACTACACTTCCAACCATTATATTTATAGCATAGACCTCGCATATGTGCAGGCATAGCGTGCGGAGTTTGAATACGCTTAAATCTGTATAAGCCTGTCGGGTCGAGAATTTATAGCGTCTACCTCGTATGGTTTGTATTTTTTACGTTATGAAAATAATTTCAAAATATAGCCCTAATAGTCCTCTATCCACTCCAAAACTAAAACTACCAAAATCAAATAATTTAGCCGTAATATTTCACTCTTGACGTGTTATTGTTTGTTAATGATAGATTATAATTAGAGATGTTATTTGGGTTATTTCCGTCGTTTGTGGAACTTGCATAGTCCGACATTTCGGCAGTGTCCCTACTACCGTCTTCAGCGTAACCCTAAGAAGAGTTGCTATTTATTCCTTATTCATTCAATGATTTTCTCTGACGTATTGGTTTTCCCTATTTTTTTATCAGTGAAATTCTCTTGTGGGAGGATCGAACTCGATTTGTTTTTTCTCGAATTTCATACTCCAATGGACTAAACCACGAAGCTAGTAGGTTGGACAGAAGTTACTTCTGCGAGGAAGAGGTTGCGCAGTAGACTACTTTTTTGCGCAGAAGAGGTTGTGCGTTCCGGTAATATTTCTCTATTCTGCGGGGTTGGTTTGCGGATGCTTATTATCCTTCTATCCTCCGTATCGCGGTTACCGGTTTCCGTCTGATACTCTCTTTAATCATTAGGAGCCTGACATTTTTTATCTCCGGGCTAGGTGTGCTTATGGTGCATATGGTGTTATGGCCATATATGCTGTTCCCAACATTTTTCTTTTTGTGGCGTTGTCTACGTAAGTTCCACAAGCGATACAAATAACCCAAACAACAACTCTAAGTAATATTTCGCGTCGACTAACGTGCATATGGGTTATACACGTTATACAGTTTAACGTACAATGAAATTATGAGGCAGTAATGGCTATATTTATAAATCGTACTCAAGGTAGTGTTTACACTTAAACGTCCGTTGTCGGCTCATATACGTTTTACAAATAAACGTCAAACATGGATCTGTGCTCAAGGCGACAAAAATAGGAGCTTAGCGCCAAGGTTGTATTAACGTAATCTTGAGTAGTTGTTTGACACAGACGAAGCTGCTTATACGTAAACGTAACCTATATTTGCATACATCTTTAAGATAAACAGTGAACAAATAAAACAAATATATATGTATAAAAGCAAATATTTATTACCAAAAACTAAAAATACAACATTTGGTTGGCCCCCGCGGGCTTTTATGACAGCTTCAATCCTTTTAGGTAAACTGGCCACTAACATATGGCAGGTTGAAGTTAGAATGTCCTACCATACTCTTTCTTTTTATTGCTTTTAATTCTTGTTTGGATTTGCATTTGTGTTCGCATACTTTTCACTTAATAATAGCCCACAAATGCTCGATCGGATTTAGATCCGGGCTTTGGGGTGGTTATTCCAAGATGTCAATGTTCGCATCCCGGAACGACGCTAAACTTGCAGCTGCAGTGTGACATGGTGCATTATCTTGTTGAAACAAAACTTCGTCAGTATTCAGTCCGAATAATTTTTCAATTGAGGGCAGTAAAACTTAACTAACATGGTGTCGTAGGTCCTCGAGTTCATTCTACCAGTGCACACGAACATCTCTCCAATCCTTGTCGATGTAATACATCCCCGTATCATGACACTGCAGCCACCATGTTTGATGGTAGGCACCACACAATCACACACTAGCACGGCACCAGGTGTACTAAAAATCTGTAATAAACCTATCCAGTTAATTCTTTCAACTCTCGATTTTTTTTTACACAATTCGTTTAAATTTCTATAGAACAGTTACCTTACACTGAATATAAAACGATTAATTATATTTAGCTCTATATTACACTCATCTGTCCAAATCAGATTCGCCCAGTCCATCTCTGTCCACGATTTGTGCTTATGAGCCCATGCTAATCGTTTATTTTTATTTACGTCCGACAGCCACGTCTTCTTTCTAGCTTTTCTCGATGATAGACCGACTTCTCTAAGACGTCTATTTACTCTTTTAGGCGATAAATTAACGTTGAGTTGTCGATTTAACACGCCATCCAAATCTGTTGCCGTTTGACGTCGACTTTGTAGAGAGTGCCGTTGTAACCACCGGTCCTCCCTTTCTGTCGTTTTACGTTTTGGACCACTTCCCGGTCTTCATTTAGTATCCTCTGTTTCTTGGTAACGCTTTAGAGTTGTTTATACGGCGCACCGTGAACATTTTACTTTTATACTAATCACTTAGGATAATCCCTCGGCATGTAGTGTAATAATTTGCGCACGTTGAAACTCAGACAGCTTAGATGTCGACATTTTCTGTTACATACCCATAAACTAATCATAAATAAATGTTTTTATTTGCCAATAACGAACGCACATATAATTTAAAATAAAAATACTGATGTTCACCGGTCACTTTACCGAACTATACTAAGTGTAAAATACAATTAGTTTCGCAAATACAACAATAAATGGATTAACAACGGTATTTCTCCCACCGATCCTTCTATTTATACTACGGGTATTTCTAAGAAGCGGCAGGTAAAGACTATTTGTCTGTTAATACCGCGATATTGAAACATCTAAAGGGTGCGAAGAACATGTGCGAAAAAATATATGCATGACGTGGACAACTCCGTGGATTTTTTTTCTGCAATAGCATATGTTATCGATCTACAAAAAAGATACTGTGGCTAAATCATTTTGCCGCTAATTATTGACAGACTTCAAAAGTCGGATAACCATGGTCTAGATACACCTCCAATCTACAAAGCAAATAAATGTAATATTCAATCTCGACCATTATTTCATAACACCAACATTAAAATAACCGATTTCCTGTCGTTACCGGGCTACCACTTGACTATACTTTCAAATTTATAAATGGGCGACATGTAAATTACGTGCCCTCTGGCTCTAATTTTTCATAACTACTCTCGGTTGGATAATCATAAATTATATTATAAACAAGACTGCGTGTTTCTTGGTCGTGTGATTTTTCGTATGAATTTATGCATAATTTAACATTCGATTAAATTGAAGTGATGACTTCCCATCTGTTAAATATAGATTGTTGTGTCATTTTGAACAAGCAAACGCGTATTATAGTCTTTAGATAATCGTTAATTACTTAGAAGTTATATGTGTAAGATGAGTCTTAACTGTTGCATTCATTTTGAATTTGTTATATAGATGCGACGATCCTAGTGAACAACTTGCTTACGTGGCTGCTTTCACTATATCATCCTATTCCACAACTAGCTCAAGAATCGGAAAACCATTTAATCCACTTTTAGGTTAGTCTTTGGAAGTGCGTTTGAAACAAGATCAAATGTTAACATCTAACAAATTATAGGAGAAACATACGAATGCGATCGAATGGATGATCTGGGGTGGAAAGTGTTAAATGAACAAGTATCACATCATCCCCCGATGGTAGCGCAGCATTGTGTAGGTAGGGGTTGGACGTGTTGGCAAGAGTTCACTATGACTTCTAAGTTTAGAGGAAAATATTTACAGGTTAGTCCAAATTTAATATTTTTATTATTAGATCTTAGAAGTATTATTTACCAGTATTAACATAAAAACTAATTAACCAAAACCATGAAATAGAGTAAAGTAGACAATTATTGATCCTTTAAGCGTATTTCACTGTAATACTACAGGCAAGGACACAATTATTAGGCACCCCCATTTTTTTCTTTAAAATAAATAATGAACAAATAAAACAAATGATACAATTACAATGGTGCAATTGGTAGCACGCTATACCGGAGATGTAGAGATGTTGGGTTCAAGTCCCCTCCGAGACCGATATTTTTTCGGAAATTTAATACGTTGGAAATTGCAAGAAATTTGTAATTTTATCATTACTAATGCCAACGGTGGTTTAGTATTTATATTCATATTAATATTAGTATTCATATGGATGTTAGTTTAAATAAAACAAATATTATAAAAGCAAATATTTATTACTAAAAACTAGAAATTCAATATTTGGTTGGCCCCTCGCGGGCTTTTATGACAGCTTCAATCCTTTTAGGTAAACTGGCTACTAACCTATGGCAAGTTTAAGTTGGAATGTCCTCCCATACTCTTTCTTTTTATTGCTTTTAATTCTTGTTTGGATATGCATTTGTGTTCGCATACTTTTCGCTTAATAATAGCCCACTCAAATGCTCGATCGGATTTAGATCCGGGCTTTGGCGTGGCCATTCCAAGATGTCAATGTTCGCTTCCCGGAACCACGCTACACTTGCAGCCGCAATGTGGCATGGTGCGTTATCTTGCTCAACCAAAACTTCGTCAGTATTCATTCGGAATAATTTTTCAATTGAGGGCAGTGAAACTTTATCTAACATCCTGGCGTAGGTCCTCGAGTTCATTCTACCAGTGCACACAAACATCTCTCCAACCCCTATCGATGTCATACACCCCTATATCATTACACTACCGCCACCATGTTTGATGGTAGGCACCACACAATCGGCATGGTATTCTTCATCAGGCCTCCGACGCACTAGCACTGCACCAGGTGTAACAAAAATCTGTAATAAACCTAAACAGCTATAAACGGATTAACAACGGCATTTCTCCCACCAACCCTTCTATTTATAGTACGGGTATTTCTGAGAAGCGGCAGGTAAATACTATTTGTCTCTTAATACCGCTATATTAAATCATCTAAAGGGTGTCTCATATTCATGTCCCTGGGTGTATTTATAAATTTCTTAAGCTGTTCAGCTGAAATTTACCAATACTACAAGATGTCCCAAAAGTCGTTTTCAAAATAAAAAGACTATAATAAAATAGTGGTCAGGTTTAATGAGTAATTGTTTATTTTTTTTTATTAAAACACAGGCTTTGGGAATGTATTTCTTAAAAATTATGTATGTGTAAATGTCTTATTTCTCGTTTATTTTGCTGGTACTCAGTCAGGCAAAGTTTCGAGTACTAATCGAAAAATATTTTCCGTAATAGCCACCATTTCTCTTCGAATATTCTCTTTTAATTCATTCAGAGAGGAAGGTGTGTTACTGCTTTATTATTATCGGCCAATTTATGTCGCCCCGTCTGAATATAAATTTCACGCATAACTGGCAAGGTGTGAGATGTCGCTCCATCTGGTTGAAACCAAGTGTTCCGATTAAAACTATTAAAATCTTGCTCCTAAGAAGCTGTTTCATCTCCACATATCGTTCGAAATTTATGGTCTTTGTACCTCTGGCATCTTCAAAAAGCACATGCAGGTAATTCCTTGCGCCGAGATTGCAGCACAAATAGTAACTTTTGACGAGTGGCTTCTCATGTTTCTATTTTGGATTTAAGAAGTTTTTTAAAATCGCGCAGATAGGACGCGCGCTTCACTTCCGTAGAAAGAAGCCATGGCTGCTAATTTCGCAAGAACGAGGCTAGTGAGTGATTGGCATACCCCCCACTCTCTACTCAATGATTCCGTTCACGCAGTGAACAAAACAAATTGAGAAAAACTTTTCAGACACCTACTGTATCCAGCAGTAAAACAGGAAGCTTCACTGCCAGCAATGTAAAGAAGAGCTATTTCCATCTACATATTGTAATTTTCTCTAACATTTTTTTAAGTCTTATTATTTTTGATTATATTTACGTATCCCAATCGCAGTACAAAGATAAACAACTGCGCCGTTTACCCTACCAAATAATATAAGATCTTGTAACATGACAATAAATGTTGCTTTTTTTTTCTTTGCAGATAGTACCATTAGGCATAGCTTATGTAGAATTCCAAAATGGAAATAAATATTCTTGGAGAAAAGTCACTACGACTGTACACAATATTATTGTAGGAAAATTATGGGTGGACCAACATGGTGAGGAAATGTTTTATTACTATTTATGGGCGCGCAGTTTAAGACGATATAAAGAATGTTAAGAATTGTATTACCATATGCATTCACTTATTATTTAACGATCATAAAACTAACTTGCATCTAACATATCGACTCAAAAGTCCCGGGCCTAACAAAGAAAACACGGTTTTTTGGTTCAAAATTAGCTTTATTCATCAACGTAATCTCCATCAAGAGCAACGCAATCATTCCAGAGCCGCTCTAACATTTCAATACCACTCTTGTAGAACGATTTATCTTTTGCCTCAAAATAGGCCTCGCTTTCAGCGATAACCTTTTCATTCGTGCGAAATTTCTTACCGGCGAGCATTTTTTTGAGGTCTGCGAACAGCCAGTAGTCGCTGGGAGCCTAATCTGGCGAATACGCTGGATGTGGGAGCAATTCGAAGTTCAATTCATGTAGTTTTGCCATTGTTTGATTGACTTGTGACACGGTGCGTTGTCTTGATGAAACAAAATTTTTTTCTTTGCCATATGCGGTCGTTTCTTTGCAATTTCGGCCTTCGAACGCTCCAATAACGCTACATAATATTCACTGTTGATGGTATTTCCTTTTTCAATTTAGTCGATGAATATTACACCACGCACATCCCAAAATACCTTTCCAGCCGATTGTTGTGCTTTCGGGCGCTTTGGACGAGGTTCACCAGTTGCTGTCCACTCAGATGACGATCGTTTTGATTCCGGAGTGAAGTGATGGATCCATGTTTCATCCATTGTCACATATCGACGCAAGAATTCCGGTTTGTTACGTTTAAACATGGCCAAACACTGCTCAGAATCATCAACACGTTCTTGTTTTTGGTCAACAGTGAGCAAACGCGGCACCCACTTTGAACAGAGCTTTCTCATAGTCAAATGCTCATGCAATATAAAGCCAATACGTTCTTTTGATATCTTTACGATATCAGCTAACTCACGCAACTTCACTTTTCGATCATTCAAAACGATTTTGTGGATTTTTTCTGATGTTACCCTCATTTGGACGTCCACTGCGTTCTGCATCATCGGTGTCTCTACGACCACGTTTAAAGTCAGCAAACCAACGTTTTATTGTTGTTTCTGATGGAGCGGAGTCCCCATAATACTTTTCAAGCCATTGCTTCGCTTGAACGGTATTTTTTCCCATCAAGAAGCAGTGTAAAATTAAAACACGAAATTGTTTTTGATCCATTGTTTTGAAAATAACAAAAGTAGCGTGACTCTTAGCACAATAACTCACAAACTAATGAATAGAATATCATGAAATTTTAACAGCTGTCTTTTGAAGGTTAGTACTAACTGAGAGAAAGGTGACTGCAATAAAACTAGCGTCATCTATGTGTTAGGCCCGGGACTTTTCAGCCCATGTGTTAGCATAAACATGTCGCCGTACTGCTGGTTGCTACACAATACATAGATACCTGACTTATCAACCATGCACAACAATGTAATAGAGTGCGTTTAATAATTACAAGGAAATTGCTGCATAGCAATATATAAACGAAAAAACAGCAATACTTTTTGTAAATCGTATAATGTGTTTAACAACGGGTATTTTATTGAGAAAAATAATGCACTAAGCAAAGGTGAATTTCATAAAACGTTGTAGTTGGAAAAAAACTAGCTGTTACTTTTTGTGAGGGTTGTGTTTCTGCATTGATGTTGAATTCTGAAAAAAAAACTTTCTAATTAATAGTAATATCGCTATGCAATTGCTTCACTTTTATGACTGTGTTGAAAGTTCGTGTCACCCTTCTCTGAAATCATCCTTTAATCATTTATTACAATATTTCAAACGCGAGCATCGTTAAAAAAGTATCTTTCTTCGAGTTTATACCTCTTTCCTTCTGGCACAAACAGTCTAGACGTCTATAACATTATACGACTTAATTCGTAATAAATTATATTTGTGAGATCGGTTTTTGTTTCTCTTCTAATTTTGTAGCTTAGCTTCGTTTCCTTTCTTCATTTTTGTCTATATCATTTCTATTCTGCGCCGGTAGATGTATTGTTTTGATTCAAGTCGATACGATCGACCCCGTGTCGTGAAATATATATCCTTGTGTTGTCCCCTTCATCTTTCTTTCGGTTCTCTTCTTCCGTTTCGTGGTTAGTGCAGATCGTTTGAATTTTGAGGTTTTTTCTGTCTCTAAATATTACTAAAACTATAAATAATATTTTGTTTATAGGTGACATGGAAATAATAGGAAGAGGCACTACATCCGGTCTTAAATGTCATTTGAAATTTATACCATACTCGTATTTTTCAAAGGAATCACAAAGAAGAGTTAAAGGCGTTGTAATGGATAACAGCGGTAAAGTCAACTGGATTATCAATGGTATAACACTTCCAAATCATTGTTCAATTGTTTATCAGCAATATTTATTTCTGCAGGTACGTGGGATGATAAAGTAGAAATTTGCAAGGTGACCGGTGTAAGCGGATCGGAGACGAATCCAATATATGAAACGAATTCGCCAATTGTAGCGTGGAGTAGAAAGTTACCGAACCCCGATTCGCAGAAGTATTATAATTTTACTTTGCTCGCGTGTCAGATGAATGAACCGGAAGAAGGCGTGGCTCCGACAGATTCTAGGTAATTCTTTTGATATAGTTGTAAATTCATTGCATAGCTGTTTTATTTTATTGTGTGGGATTCAGGTTTGTCTTTCAAATTCCCTATATGAAGTTCCATGAGCAGTTTGCGCAGTTACTAAAAGCAAGTCAGATAATTGTTTTTAACGTAAACCTTAAATATAGATTTCGAAAATTATCCAAAGTTTAATAAGATCGACACTAAACATTTACACAAAATTAAATATAAAATTATATAATTCCATTTTACAAGCTCATACAGGCGTAGGAAGATACGTTAGTTCGTAAAAATTCGGGGGCCAAATCTACGAGGAATGTTTTCGAATGTTGACTAATCACCCGAAACTTCTCAAGGTTACAATAAAAAGTCTGATTCACATAGTAACCGTGGAATCTGTTTGCTCAAGGACCCAATTGGTGAACTTTTTTCGCTGTGCATGGTGTGTTGACGGAAGTTGTTGAGTGAATTGGACTTTGTAGGCGTGAAGATGCAAACCTTTAGTTAGAATACCCTAAAGAGTGGCTGTTGTAATGTCCAATTCTTGGGCACGATGACGAATCGGCGTCTCTGGACCTACGGTCACACTCTCGCGAAGTGCCGTGATGTTTTGTTCTGAATGACCTCTACTAGCTCGTGTCGTGTGTTTCACATCACTAGCCGAGCCAGTACTTTCGAATTCTTCGATTATTCTTTTCGCGCTAGATGAATTAGGAACATTCTGTCGACCGAATATTGTACGCCCTTTACAAATGGTGGCATCAAACTTTCACCATTCTGATAATAATGTTTAATAATCAGGACGCGTTGTTCTATATTGTAATACTCCAGTTTACGAACTCCCATCTGCCAAGTTGCGGTCTGTCATGTCATAATCACGTGTCATTATGACTATCAAACATGGCGTGTAATTCAAATCTTGCGCTCTTATTGAAACCTCCTGTATTTGTTAATAGGTACTTGACAACGCGAAAAGAATGTTTAACAGCGAAAAAGAAACAGAAAATACTTCAAAATTTTAATTCAATGTGATTTCTTATCAATACGTCCACTTCCAAATTGAATTACGGCGTTACATGTTCTTAGCATTCTTCTAATCATCACCTGTAATTTTATTCCAAGCTTCTGCCAAAGATCTCGTGCTCTGCTAATTCCTCTTTTTCGAATTCTTCGGTCCAATTCATCCCACACTAGTTCTATTAGCGACAGATCTGGAGATTGGAGTGACTAAATCATCTGTATCAAGTTGCCTTCTTTCTCGAATGACATCAAATAAATTCTTCGTAAATCAAATGAATGTTTGGAATCGTTATCTTCTTGGAAAGTAAAGGTTTGGCCACATAATATTACCCCACTCGGCGCAGTATTTTGCTGTAACCCTCCTTACGCAGGCTCCCATCTATTTTTATCAAATCGCTTTCAGCTGTACCAACAAAGCAATCCCAAACGATTACACTACTTCCACTATGTTTCACAGTAGGAACCACACATTTGTCACTCACTCTTTCTCCAGTCTGCCGCCTCACACGTGATAGACGTTTGCAACCGAAGGCTTGGAATTTGGATTCATCTGTTGATAATACTTTACCAAATGTGGACAACAAGCGGCCCGCTATAAGATTTGATCCGGCCCGCGAGACATTTTGAAAAAGCCAATTAAAAGAAATATATTACCCTACTTACTCATACTCACTCCAAATGAGGAAGATCTAGTGATATGGGGTTTAAACGCGGCCCGCGAACGTATTTGCACATTAAAGTTTGACCCACAACATGTCAAAGGTTGCTCATACTTGCTTTATACCATTGATTACAAAACTAGAACCACGACATTTTACTAAACACGGGATGCACATTTCAACAGCTAAGCTATCATCTTCAGCTGTAATACTGAACTAACAAACTAAAGTAAAACTATACTATAAATAGTATAGTTTTAGTTTAGTTGTATAGTATATGTAGTATAGGTGTAAATACCATCTTAAAGTTGCGGAGCATGATTGAATAAAGAGTAAACGCTGGAATTTAGAGACCTTTCGTATTACACGAAAAAAAAGTTGATTGCAAAATCGTTTTTTCGGCCTGTTGACTCAAAATCTTTTTAAGAAACCCTGAAGACCAAGTAGATAATATGGAAAGATCGCGGATTTACAAAATATTGTTACGTTCTTCCCGGATATTGTGGTTAGGGAGATATCGAAGTACTTTATTCCATTGCGCAAGTGTCCAATCGTTGTGTTTTATGACCTATTCCAGATTCTTTTTCTTATTTGGTTATTTCAGCTATGGATCTTTCACAGTTATTCTTCCCTATTGCTTGTAGTCTTCGCTTAACTGCTGTGAGATATTCGTGTTCTTGAAGTATCGAGTTGTGTTAAGTGATGTCTGGGGGGTAACAACCTATTTCGTTTCGACGGTACTCTGATAAACTGATTTTCAACGACTGTCGTTGTTCTCTTTCACCCTGAAGATTTTCTATTGCGAATTGAACCTACTTCCTGCATTCTCTTAAGAGTCATAAATATTCTTCTTTTTTATACCTTTACTTTTTTTAGTAATGTTGTTGATTACTATATATATTCTACTATAAATTGAAAAAGAGTAGTAATACCATTGAACGCTGTGTATAATTTTATAATTTATTTAATAGATTAAGACCGGATCAGCGTCTTATGGAAAACCAAATGTGGGATGAGGCAAATAGTGAGAAAGTACGATTAGAAGAAAAACAAAGGGCAGTTCGAAGACAAAGAGAAGCGGAAGCTGAGCAAGCCGCACAAACAGGTACAAATAAAATTTGGTTCATGCACCAGCGAGCGAAATACGGAGAACGAAATTTCGCTTTCTCCAAACGAAATAATAGCATGTCATGCACTTGGAGTATATTCTTACTAAGTTTTATAACTATGCATACAGCGGATCGATTGTAGATTTTACATATTATATTGTATTATCTACTACTTGTTTGTCAATTTAAGTAAACTGCATAATGTAAGAAGTATATGCGCTTTATAATTTTCAACTTCAACAAAAAATAGACCCTCACAATTTTATTTTTCGCTTTTTACAATTCGTTGGTGCATGAACTTGGGTGTTTCGAGAATTTAATTTACATTTTTTTCAAGGTCAACCGTTTAAGCAATACGAGCCAATTTGGTTCAAGCAGGTTAAAGACGAGGACACGGGAGGCGTGATACACAAATACACCGGAAAATATTGGGAATGCAAGAATAAACAGGATTGGTCGATGTGTCCGGACATATTTTAAATTTGTGTGAAAATGGATAATTAACGAATCTGTAGATAAGCTTAAAAAATGAATGGAGAAACGAGGCCGCAAAGTAATTCGTTCGGAATTCGTCTTTGATGATTTAGGATCCAGCCACACTTGTTATTTACGTTCTGAACTATTACGTAAACCTTTTCACGTACATACGAGGAACTTCACTTTCTCTCTACTCCATCTTGTTTACTAGTAAGAATTATTCCCACTACGTTTCTTTCTCCCCCTCTCTTCTGCCTTCCTTCTTACCTACTTTTTTGTATTACCCCCTTATTAGGTTTGATGACTTCATTATTACGATGAAAAATGGAATAATCTACTATCGCATCTAGACTAGTTCTGGCGTTTTGTCAAATAAATGTGTAAAAAAAAAAAGTAAGTGAAATTATAAATTAAGTCAAATATCTTTACAGAAATATGGAGAAACGTATGTAAAGAAAATAAGGATTATTAATAATAATATATACAATACCGGTATTTTATTTTCTTGTTTTCATTACCATTCCTATTCATAAGTGATTAAGATAAGAAATTTCCTCTTGTTAGAACAAAAATATACCTATAAGAAGCCTCACAGTATTACAGTGTATAGCATTCACGTAAATTTCGTTAATTCATTGCTTAATACAACACCTGATGAAAGATGAATTTTAGGAAATAAAAAGTTTTGAAGTACCTTACGAACGAAACAAAGTTACACATGCGCACTGCAATTGTTTTAAAATATACTTGCTAATATGTGTCGCTTACGATATGAATAAGATTCGCTGTACGAATAAAACATTACTAGAGTTGAGATGTATTCCCGCGGACCAGGTTCGTATCGAACACGCAGCGCCCTCCCCCGTGTAATTCAATAAAACGGATCAAGCGTATGGATCTTTATATAAGCGGGGCGTATAATTATTAAGTGTGACGTACGAGACCATTGTGTGACGCAGTGCGAAAGTGTATTGATAAATTTTCCGATTTATATATTATTCTAAGATGTACTGAAGAGTTTGCGATAAACCGTTGACATGGACAAACGCGAGTGTAAAAATCAAACAAAATGAAAAAAATGACGTCATCTAAAACATCATTTATGTTTGATTTACTGTTGATGATAATCGTATATAATTTAAGACTTCGTCTACACAATAAGCAACTGTTCCATGACTTCTGGAACAGATACAACCATCTCGGAAAGCGTTACAGAACCATATGCCAAACGTACGTATCGACATCGAAAACTTGATCAAAGCTGCAGTAACAAATAAACAGTTGTGGGTTGTGTCGACGGAACGACAGATCGAAAGAAACGTTTTATTTTGAATATTATAACAACATTTCTCACTGTATTATGATTAGAAAAATTAGCAAAAGATTACCAAAGCAATTGTGAAAATAATGCCAGATGCGCCAAAAAAAAATATCAACTTTCAACTTATCAACTGTTGATGTTTGTGAGCGATGGTGTAGCGACAATGTATAGTGTAGGTCGTTTTCTTAAAAAAAAAACTGATAGATTTCTACATGTGACGTGTGAAGTTGATGCTTGCAGCACAATGTATTTGTCAATGTTATCTATAGGCGGATACATTCATTTCGAATACAAAAAAGGTGCTTTCAAAATTTCCCAAACGAATTCGAGAATTCCACAGATGGTATTCCTGAGTCGCCAAAACCAATTGTAATACGTTGGCGAACATAATTAAAAGCAGCTTTCTGTTATTACGAGAATTTCCAACAAATAAAATCTGTGGTTCTGCGATTTAACTCTATCGAAGCTACAGCAAGTAAGGAAAATCAAAAGAGATCTGAAAATATTTACGTTGAAACTTTCAGACTTTCACGGCCGTTTGTCGCAATCATAACGGTTGTCGATTTCTTGTGTGCCGAACGTTTCGCGAACCGCAATTATTCGCGATACGTCAGGGAGAGACACTACGGAACCTCAGAACCGTTATGACTACAACAATTGTAACGGTTTATTTGACTCAATGGAAACATGTCAAAACACTGAGTTGTTGATGGAGTCAATGCAAATTATGAACCATGTACACTCATCACTAGAGACCGAACTATTATTAATTATTTTTTATTATTAATTAACGCTAATTAACTTTAATCAGTGTAATGCATCTACATATAGACGTAAAATATAATAAATAAAATATATGCACTTTGCATATAATCCGGTCTCTACTCATTACTATGTGGTGCATGTGACGGAAGTTTATTGCAGGAAAGTTCGACAGTGTTATAAGCAAAGGCTAGGTTTTGCTAGGTTAAGACAAATTTGTGGCATTGCATGTATAGATTATTTATTTCTAAAGATTTCTTTGATTATGCGCGTATTACATCCGTAGATGTCAGCACTGCGTACGTTGCTTTTCGAGACAAATATGGAATCTTACGTCATGTTGCAGACCTTTTATTAATTTTATCACTGCGCTATACAAAAACAGCTGCGAGTAAGGTAAGTGTGTTATTTATAAAATATAACGTATGCATCGCAAGGTTGCTCGTTTGTTTGTACACTCCTCTTGCTACGATCCTGATACGCGAGAAAAATAACTATATACTAACAATTAAAAGGCACGAGATTTCTCAGTAATATTAAATTTACAACAAAAATGAAAATGCTCGCAAACGGATTTGTTACAATAAACTATTTTGTCTTCGTATGGTTATCCATTCCATACTATTTGCTTAGCTTATTCTTATAATCCTCTCTATACATTTTCAGTGCTTGTACCAGGAAAAGTGAACATTATTCTGTTTTCGCAATATACACTAGGGTGACAGAATAAAATAGACACCTACTAATTAAAAAAAAAGATTCTATTCTCGGTATATATACAAAATATTTTAAAATTTTTAAATTAGACTAATATTTTGTCGATCCACCCTTACTTGCGTGAAGTGCTGCGAGTCGTCGTGGCATAGAATCTATTAAATGATTAATGGTGTCTTCTGGAATATTTAACCACTCTTCTGTAACAGCTGCCACGAGTTCTTCCTTATTGCTGGGTTTTCGGGGTCGTTTCGCCATATTTGTCTGGATTATGTGCCAAACATTCTCTATCGGATTCATGTTTGGTGATTGGCCTGGCCATGGTAAAATCCGAATCCCCCGTTCCTCTTTCCATGTGGTTGTTGTTCTTGCTTTGTGGCAGGGTGCTCCATCCTCCATAAAAGTGGCGTCTTCTTTAGATAAAATGGCGTTGTCGAATATCAGCAGTAGTCCTTCTGTTAATATTTGGATATATTTTGCCGCATTTATATTTCCGTCGCAGATAACTAATTGCGATCTTCCACCATACCATATCGCGCCCCACACCATGATGTTCACACCGCCGTATTTCACCGTCTGATGCAAAAATTTGTCGTCCTTGTTGCTGCGACGAACGTCTCCATACCCACGTACGACCACTATCACTGAATTGGCAGTATCTGCTTTCGTCTGAAAAAATGACAGACCGCCAAAACTCTTCGGGCTTCGTTCGCATTTCGATTGCCCAAGCCATTCGGCGCCGTTTTTGAAACGCCGTAAGGAGAGGTTTTTTCTTTGCTACCCTTTTATACATCCCCACACTGTGGAGGTATCGCAGAACGGTGCGCTGACTTTTCTGTGAAGTTGCCGTAAGCTTAGCTGTACTTTTTCGCGGTTCTCTTAACACTTCGCGCACAAGCACCCTTTTACTTCTTTCAGAAAGACCGGCACGACTTGGTCTCGGCTCCACTGTTTTTTTTTCCTTGGGTTTAAATTGTGTAATCACACGGTTAACTGTGGACAACGGAATATTTAAAAATTTACTTATTTCACGTTGCGAAGCGCCGCGTTCACTCTGACCAACGATGCGACCCCGGGTGAAGTCGCTAATATCACTCGAACCTTGTAAGCGAGGCATAGTTGTAACGATACTAAACTATAACGAATTCCTTCCGATACATCTACCCCTACCCTAATGACAAGAGAAAGTTCTTAATTCGTTCTTAGAGTTTAGCTGTTTACATATTTATACCGCTTTACCTGGTGTCTATTTTATTCTGTCACCCTAGTGTACATCTGATTACAACCCTGAGACGCCAATAAAATAGTTTGTTGCCCTTTCACCTTCTCTTCGACATCCCCATAAACTGATGATATTTGGAATAATGAATGCATGCAAACAATGTATTGATAATGCGACTAATGGTTGGGAACTTCATTTAATGGATTTTGTGAATACTGGATTTCATGGGGATACCTCGGACAAATGAACACCACTGTATAGTGTAGATACGAGTACTAATTGCGCCTATTAATTACATCTTCCTTATGAAATGTGATTTACCTGACCAAATCTCTGAATCTTTCATCTTTTGGATGAACAAAATGCTTACGTAGCATTGAAGAAGTAGACATGCATTTATGTTGATTTCAAGAGAGTATATGATATCTCCACATACTCAGACAGCAACTCGTACTTAGACATAAGGGTGGCTAAGAAACTAAGCTTACCGTATTTTGTTCTAAGAAATTTTTCTAAACTCGTTTTTAGTGATACAACTCTACAGTACGCTTATAATTTTATTTTGTGGACGCGTAATAACTTTAAAATATCTTGGTTAATTCTGTATAAACTTCATTGTGCATTCTTAAAAATAACAGGCCGGCACAAAATTATTTGACGAGTATCTAAAACTCAAATCAATATTATTTCCTCTCCCTATCTTCCATACCTTACTATTTTTGAATTGCTTATACACGGGTAATCTGATTTATATACTCAAAAGTGTTGGACAATCATATAAGGTAAGTTGAATATATTTTTTTTTAAATCATATTTGTTAAGTTTAGAATTACGGTGATAGTAAATAAGTTGTTGCGAATACCAATTTAACAAAGACTAATAAATGATGTTGCAAGTGAAATATTACCTAGCTTTTAAGAATCGTTAAAATGTTTTGAACCTTTTGAAAATTGGTATTACCGGGGATACCTTAAATGCTTTGGCATAAATACTTTTGATGATTCAGTTAATTAAGTTAGTAAGTAAATGAATGTTTACCCTTGTTATAGTATTCAGTTACTTACTATTGATCCCATAAGCATCCAGAGCGTCCGATTTTTCTAATATTAATTATATCCAATATTGGCTGTCGTATACAAAAATGCAGCAAATATATATGATGATATCTATTATCCAAGATGCTTCGCATATTTTTTGCCTACCTTTATTTGAAGATAGAACTATTAATTGAAGAAAGAAATCATTTGATATTATAGAGTGCGTTCAGGGAGTTACGCTGCTAGAAGTCAATAACGGTGGCTATTACAACCAGTGTTGGGACTGGTAAAACGGTTTACGGAATTACTTTTTCTGGTGCATGTCCATTGGTAACTTGACATTGGCGTGATTGCGGCGACGTTTGTTAGTATACGGCTTTGTTATGTTTAAGCTTTTGTCTGATACACACTACCGTCCATAAGTTTGGAAGCAAGGTGAAATTCCTTTATAATAATGCAACTGATAGGCATATCGTGAAATCATTAATCCCTATTATAAATTATTGTATACAAATATTAAATTGTTACACATAATCCGCAAAGTTCAAACATTTAGATACAAACTTCAGTAAAACGGTTTAATGCTACTTCGGTAATCGTTTAGTGCATGTGGTAAAGGTATTGATCCTTAGTGTTTTATCACTTTCCTGTGCGGAATTATTTTTTTTAATTACGAAAAAATGTTTCTGTTACCACCGTCAAGAGACGACTATTGGCTGCAGGATTGAGGAGATGTATCGGCCGCAACAAAAAAAAAAACGTTTTAAAAACGCGTGCACAAAGAGGAACGGCTAACATGGGTAAGAAAGCATGCAAACTGTTCACTGAATGCTTGAAGCGCAGTTTTATAGACCACTACGTCCAAATTTCAGTTATTTGGTACGCAACGGAGAGTTTTTGTTCGTCGATGACCAGGGGAAACAGCTAGTGGGGCCTGCTTAGTGCCGTTCGCCAAACACGAAGGTGGTAGTGTTATGGTTTGGCATTGTTTTCCTAAAACAGTAACGGGTGATGCCCAGATTTGCCCCCCATTGAGCTCTTATGAGATAAGCTTGATCGAATGCCTAGACAGTGACAACCTCAGAACACGCAACGCAATAATATAGAAATAGAATAGAATAGAACGCCTGGCAACAAATTGGCGCGAACTATCTCGAAAAATTGTTCGAAGTATACCTAGAATTTGTGACGCGGTTATCAAAGCCAAAGGTCATATCGACGAAAATAAACTTACGAGTCAAAAATGCATGAATATTATTATGTTCAAATTAATTTACTTTTATTTGACGACAGTCACTTATGTACCTGTGAGTTTTTGTAAAAGCCGTTGCTGCTTCCAAACTTTTGGACGGTAGTGTACTTCATGTATTTGTCCTGTAATTGTCAATTTTATGGTTAAGTAGCAAAGGAATTAATAATGATATTAAAATAATATATTACCATTTACCTAAGCGGACTAATGAACTCTATAAGATTTTATGAGAGATAAATATCCTTAAAATATTTAAAATAAAATATCGTTTACATTCTAACTACAAACGTCACACAAAAAATAGAAGCAAGTCATGTTTTAAATAAAAAAAAAATACAATTTTTGTAATAAGAAATTGAATCCCATGTGCAAAAACATGTTCTATCCGAAATATTTTGTTGCAATGTCACTATTTTTTAATTTGATTAAAAAAATATATTATATATAATATGATGAATGTTGTATTATTATATCATCAAAGGCATGATTTGCAGATATTGCAAATATAAAGTTTGCTTTTTTTTGTGACCACCTCATTTTATGTGCAGAACCTTCAAAGTAGAAGCTATTAAACTTTATTCCATCATAAATTTTTAAAATAACATCGAATTCAATTATGTATAATAGAGTTGTGAAATATACAAATGAAATTTTAACTCAGCAGCGATAAGATGTTTTTTTTCACATTTTAGAAGAAAACTAATAATATAGAATAGAAAAAATAATAGAAACTATTTTTCTTATATTACGAATTACCCTTCATGCTTCTTTGTTTTTGTTATAGCCAACTATACTGCTTATTTCACGACAGATACTGTTCCAGTACTCATTCTTTTCTTTCCTAACCTGTGTTTTGACATCTTTTTTACATCTTGTATATTTTTGCCGTCAAATGGAAACAATATATACGCCGAATGATGCATGAAAAGGGACTGCAAGAAGACTGGGAGGATAGAGAATACTGGCACACGATCAACGTCTGTTTTGGAAATTTACGAATACTAACGGAACTCCTCAAGAATTCCCGGGTCTATGAAGTATAACAATACAGTTCTTGATCAGCCTTCTGATATTCTGCAGGCCTTTGCCAGTGTGTTTTCAAATGGATATACCATTAACTTCTCCAATAACACTACTACATCCAATTCGGAAATCAACAGCTGTTCTTTCAATATCGGGTACTTTCGGTGCGGGATGTTTTGCATGTTTTGAACAGATTCAAAACAACTTCTGCTTCTGGACATGATGATATTCCGAGCTTTCTCATGCATGATTGTGCTCCGGTGTTGTGCGATGTTCTTTGCTTTATTTACAACTTGCCTATCCGCACTTCTACCTTTCCATCTTAATGGAAAGTTAGCAGGATAACACCAGTTTACATGAAGGGCGATAAGGTTGATATTCTTAACTACAGATCAATTAGTATTCTCCCTAATTGTACTAAAGTTTTTGAGCAACTTCTGTATACTAGGTTGTACAACTGTGTTAAGCCATACCTCTCTATTAATTAGCATGGCTTTGTTAGTGGACGGTCAACTGTTACCAATTTAGTTGAACTCACTCAGTATGTCAGCAAAGCACTTGACAATCGTCGACAAGTAGATGTTGTCTACCCGGATTTTACCACAGCATTCGATACAATTGACCATTACATCCTAATAGATAAACTATCTGCTATTGGTTTTTCTTCTAGCGTTATCACTGTAATTCAATCCTTCCTTCACAACCGATCATGCTACGTCCATTACAATGGGTTTGTGTCACACACATTCATTGCATCTAGCGGCGTACCTCAGGGCTCCAATTTGGGACCACTCCTCTTCAATATTTGTATCAATGATCTTCTACTATTATTGGAATGTAATGCTCTTGCATACGCTGACGATCTTACAGTTTATAGTACAATTAGCTCTTCCTCTGATTCTTTAATGTTACAGAGAAACGTTGGTGTCATTAATGATTGGTGTTGTATAAACAAAATTCAGCTAAGCATTAATAAATGTGTACTACTTACCTTTACTCGGTCATCCAACCCGCAAATATTTCAGTATAACATCTTTAGCGCTTTCATCCCAAGAGTTGACGTTTTTAGGGATCTTGGAGTCTTATTTGATTCCCAACTCTCATTCTCCCCACATATATACGTAATGACTTCTGCTGCATCTAGGTCGCTCGAATTTTTGTTCAGATCCTGCAAGTATTTTTATAACACCTGCGCCTACTACTCAATTGTCCGCTCGAAACTGAAATATGCTTCTATTGTTTGGTACCCATGTTATCACTACCACCAATTATCAATTGAACGAGTCCAGAAGAGATTTCTTAAATATCTTTCGTATAAATCTGATGGCATTTATCCTTCTCGTGGTACTGATTATATCAATTTACTCTGTAGGCATGATTTCGAGTCGCTGTCAGGTCGCAGAGACGCAACTAGCGCGAAATTTCTTATTAAATTGATACACCAGCATATTAATTCCCCGTCTTTACTATCCCAGGTGGACTTTAGCATACCCCATTACAGTCATAGATCTGTTGACACTTTTTATTCCCACGGTACGAGCCAACATACTATTAAAAGCACCACTAACACACATGTCTAAAAATGCCAACATCTTATACAGTGACCCTTTTTTCTTTCGTGAGGATTTCTTTTCATTTCTTTCATTCCATTATAGTTTTCTTTTTTCCACGTTATTCTTTTTATTTGCTGTTAATCATTAGAAGTATTAGCAATATAATTTTTATTTTTCTTTACTTTTATATTACACTAGTTTGTACACATTTCAGCTTGTATTGTATACTGTACTTAGTTTTGTTTTACATTTTGTCCTGTCATTGGATTTTCTTAATCTGTTGGGTAAAGTTTATTATTATTATCATTGCAAAACGACTACTAAAAGTCGCCTACTATTACCACTACTAGTAAAATCGCCAGTGTAATGGAAAACAGCGTTAAATGTAAAGAAAACTATATTTTTGTGTCCTACACGGTTCTATTTAATAAGACTCGTACCCAACCTGTGAAATCTAACCGCATCCGGAGAACATGTTTCAAACACAGATTGCCGAGCACCTGTATTTCGCACACATTTTGCTTTTGTGATGTATTCCGTTGCAAACAAAACTACTACTAAAAGTCACCTACTACTACAACTAAAATTACCTATGTATTTAAAAGCAGCATCAAATGTAAAGAAAATGCAAATAAATCTGAATAAAAGTGGAAAAATAAATATGAAATATCACTTTACCAATTTACTAATTCATTTTAATATTAGTCTGTTCCAATCTTATCATTGATTTGAGATTTTTTGATGATGGAACCAAAACAAAAACGGCACTATCTAAATATTACCAAACTTAATATTTCAAATCCTCAATAAGTATACTGTCCAAACTTTTGTTAGTAATATAAAATATGTTGCCTTGACCAATTGTGTTAGACACCCTTTACCTTTATAGATTGGCACCAAATAGTAAGGAATAGAATAAAACTACAAAAACAAAAATTTATACAACGACAGTGCTTCAACAGTACGGACTCTCTTTGGCATACTTACCATATAACATTCATCTACAGATATTTTCTTCCATTCTTGAAATATTTTTTGTTTCAGACTGTTTTTATTTTTTCTACTTCAATTTTTAAAATCTGCCCATTATTATCACTGAACCAACATACTGATTGTTGTGATTTATGGCACGACGCATTATTTTGTTGGATAATATTCCAGTACTTCAGTATCTAATAATTTTAACATGGACAGCTTTAATATCTTTTCTATCATCTGAGCACAGCGTTGCTGTACCGTACCCGCGCATACGATGAGTTATCCGACACCGGCTGGCGACATGCACTTCCAGACCATGATCCTACCTCCATCGAATTTTACGATAGGGACAATACAATCAGGATGATATGCTTCTCCACGTTGTCGTCGAACGTACTGTGCCCCAGGTCGCTTGAAAAACTACAAGCGGTGACAATAAAATTTACCTATAGTGACCTTATTTGTTTTTAAAAAGTACAGATAATAATTTGAATTATCCACATCCACTAGTATTCAAAGTTCTCATACTTATGTACCTCTATGTTACTTTCGTCCGACTATAACATATTACCCCAATCTTCCACGGTCCAATTTTTATATATTTTTTTGCCCAGTGAAGGTGTTATTTCTTGAGTACTGGAGTAAACCAAGATTTACGATAAGATATGCGTCTGTGCAAATCACTAGATACTAGACGTCTTCTTACTGTACGTGCAGAAACAGAAACTCTATAAAGCTCTAGTAGTTCACTAGATAAATCTGGTGTTTCTGTACGATCTCGTATAGCTGTCTTCTTTATAATGCGATCTTCTCTTGCAGTTGTAAGGCGTTTCCGGCCACGTTTTAATCAATTGGGTAACGATTCTCTACTTTCATTTTGTAGCATGGTACGAACTGCACATAGCGAACATTTTATGACTCTCCCTGTAGCGGCTAAAGTTTTACCTTGTGACTTAAGTAGGACTATTTGACCGCATTCGACTTCGGTTAATTCTCGAATTTTTGGCATTGTTTCACTATTTTAAGTTTAAACATCAAAAATGAAAGTATCAAACACAAAATATCCTGGTCATAAATTAAATATGCAAATTAAGTATAAATTCGGTGTTCATTTTCTTCGAGATATAATAGTACTTCTAATATTGGGGTTTTATTAGGGTGCCTAATACAATTGACCAAGGATGTATATTTAGTCGGTTGTTATTTCTACTTTTTCATCGAGTCTTAGGAAGGTTTTGAATTAAGCATTGGAAATTGGTTTAGTTGGATTAAAACAGATTTGAGAGAGATTATATACATTTCTTATAACATTTTAAGAAACAAGACGCAGATTTCTAAAGATTGTGTTGCAAAGATCGGTCTTTTCTATAATAGCAAGATATTTAGGAGCGAACAATAATACGTTTTGTAAAATTGGGAACAATAGCTAAATAGTTTATCAGAATAATAAAAAAAATGAGTCCTTTATCAAAAACGATATCGTTTTGCTATGGTCTATTGCAATCTATGGAATCACGAAACTCGCTTGCCCAGATCAATTCAGTCAATCGAAATAATTTAAAAGTACTTCCTGCAATAAGAGAAGTACGCCAACCCACGATGAAACGCAAAATTAACGACGCTCCCGCACTTTCAAATCTATGTTTACTCGACTTATCTGTAGTACTTAAAACGAGGATCAGCCGCACTTTCAATCACCTGACTACACACATTATGCAATACTAATCTAGCGTAGGCTCATCCCGTTGTCGAAGAACGACACTATAATATACGCAGACTTTATTTATTTTAAAAATATCTCCAAATAGTGCAATCGATGGAATACAATAGTATAATATATATTTTTGGCAAGCGATACATCTTTCTGTCCATCATATTAATTTTATGAACGTCTATTATACTCTGCGTTTTATCACTTCAAAGCTGTCTGGATTATCCTCAAGGTATGGTAAATGCAATGACCATCTTTATTCATAAAATTAGTTCTACGAAACTGAACACGTTCCCTTATTACATAATACATATTTAGGCACTGACTGTGAATCACAACCTGAATTTTACCAGGGCGAATCAAATATGAACCGGACTTTGGTTTTAAGACATTTATTGGTACAGTAAAAAATATAATTTCTATATAATCTCTTATTTTATTCACACATTTTTCCCACCGTACCGGAAGTTTTTTAATTCCGTCATCAAAGAATGAATGTGGTCGCGTTTATAACCAATTGCGCATGAATATTTCCAGACCTTCTTCATCCTCAAAGTGCTGATCACCCAGTTCTCTTTTGAGTGGACAGACATGTGGTAGTCACACGGTGACACATCGGGACATTAGGATGCATGTTTCAATGTTTCCCAATTAATTTTGTCCAACTTATTTTGGGTCAATACAGCTGTATGTGGCCGAGCATTGCCATGAAGCAGAATCGCACTTCGAATAGGCATTTCTCGCCTTTTTTGTTGATAGGCCAGTTTCATTTCATCAATTGGTTGGTAGTTATACGCAGCGTTAACTATACGCCGTTCGTAGAAAATATCAATGAGCAGTATGACTGTAAAATCGCAAAAAAAACTGTTGCAAGAACTGGCGGCATGCATGGCTCTCGATTTCCATTAGCTCTCGGCCATCA
This sequence comes from Trypoxylus dichotomus, assembly GCA_023509865.1. Lineage (NCBI taxonomy): Eukaryota > Metazoa > Arthropoda > Insecta > Coleoptera > Scarabaeidae > Trypoxylus > Trypoxylus dichotomus. The sequence continues at coordinate 19,684,608 of CM042082.1, read as the reverse complement.
GAATTTATTTTGTGTCAGCCGTAGACTTAGGTCTTTGAAAGCGTTTTTTCAGCGAACCGTGCAGTTAGTTGACGCAAAATTTCGACAGATTTTACGTCCTCCTGTGCCAAACATTTAATAATAATACATTGCTCAATAGACGTGTGCACTTCTTGCTCATACATGATGCTACTAACAGACCATCTGCTCGCGAACCGTACCGGTTTACTCCCATCCGCCTTACATCCCTCTCGAAACATATCAAAACGTTATGCCAGTTATTTCACCTAGAGGGCGTTGTTACGTTCTCCTGGTTTGAAGAACAACGCCGCTGTAGCCTGCTCGTAATTTCCTAAATTACTTGACCAATACTTACTTGTAGAGTATGTTCGCTTATTTACTAGAGGAGAGGTGGTACAGTGAAACTCAATGCGCATCCGCAAAAAAAAAATATATTTAAAAATGAAATGGTTACACGGTTTCCACTCTTGCCTATGTACATGTACGATGTACGTAAGATATATAGATTTGCAATAATTGCAGTTATTCGAGCTCTCTTATACATGTAATGTACATTAGCATTTGTATATGTATTTTCATTGGTAGCAACATAAAGTAATGCCTCAGCATGTACGTTGCAAAGCCATGTCTTAATTCTGTTTAAAAGGTTAAACTCTTATATGCTTCCGCTGAAGCTTTGTCAGAGGCATGTACTAATGCCTCTATCTGTTTGCATGCACCACTACCTTTTATAGGTGAGCCAACCCTATTTATTTCTTAAATTTATAAGCGCACCTCGGTGCTATGCTTATTTATATGTCCCTTTCCGGGAGCCTAATATACTTTCCTTGTTTTAAATTTGCCTAAGGGACTTGGCCCTGTATTATTGGCATGTATTTGTACTTGACCAAATACATTTGTTATATTCACATTTATAGGGGAACCCACCCTATCTCTTAGAGCTTGAACGCCTGGTCGAGGGCGACAGTAGCGATAATAGCCGATCTCAATACAAAAGTAATGTCACAGCTACCCAGGCGTTCTCGTTTGAAATATTACGCTATGTGCAATCTTTAGCTCTATACTACTGCGCCCCAAAGAAGGGAAAAATCCAGTAACCAGCAAATGTGCGAACTGTGTACCGACAAGTAAAACGGAGCGATGATGCCGACATTACATAAGAAAACTGGTCCGTGACACTCGTCCGCTACGACGAGCAACTAAATGAAAAATTTCTAAGTCCCGATACGACAAGGACCGAACAAACGTACAAAAGACAACGGGCGCTGCGGCCGCAACGACCGTCAGCAAGAAGCGGAGTGATCGTACTTGTAGAGGAGGTCTATACATGCGCGCCGACAATCTCACCAAAATAATTTCCGACACAAACTTAACTGAAGACTAAAAATATGTATAGACGACAATGGACACAGTAGCCTCGACGTACGATGATAGAAAATCGAGAATTTATACTTATTAAAAAAATCTATACGTGTGGTCCGACGACGTTACCAAATGACTCCCGCCAGAAATAAATGTATAGACAACGTCCTCGACGATTCCCGCCAAAACTAGAAAAACTTAGAAATCTCTAATAATCGTACGACGACGTTACTGTACACGTTACGACGAGACACGAAAGGTGACCGAGAGTGCACGATCGCTAATACCTCGACTGTCGCGCGGGAGACGACTGCCTATGCTTGTGTACCTTAAATTTCAAGAAAACTCCCATTACATATCCGACGACGTTGCAGCGAATGATTTCTAATTAGGCAGTTTTAGCTAGCGTAATGCGAATGGCTGACTTGCATACATATACAATGCATAATGTACATACATATTAAAATAAAATTGTATATAAGAGAGCAAAATAAATAAATATAAAAAATGAAAATAAAATAATATTCTAAATGAAAATAATAATGCAAAGAAGATGAAATACATAGTAGTAAAAAATTTATAAAATACAAAAACAATGTTAAGTCCTTAACAGGCGTTAAAAAGAAGTCAGGTTAATATTTGATTCGTCCTCGTACAGACTTTATTTATTTTAAAAATAATTTCAAATAGTACAATTGATCGAATGCAATATATTTCAAGTGTAATATATATTTTTGACAAATCTTTTTGTCTGTTCTATAATATTTATTTTATGATTTTATTATACTCTGCGTTTTGTACATAATGACCAACTTTATTCATAAACTAAGTTTAATGAGCACAGAATAAGTAAGAATTAATAAAAATGATTAGTTTTAAAGTTTTTAATTGAATGTATCTATAATTTGATATTGCCCCTTTCAGAGTATGTTACTTTGGAATGCACCTAGCGTCTCCAGCGTGTTTTCCATTCCCGGTAACAATCTTGGAAGCCTTGTTCCGTTAAACTGAACCTGCGACATGAGTCTTTGGAATGTTGTTTATTGTTCAGTAATAAGAACCTTTCAATTCCCACTTAAGCGTTGGAAGAAGAAAATAATCAGCTAGAGACTTGTCTGGACTGTAGGGCGTGCGTAGGGGTAGTGGAATGTTTTTCTCTGCCAAAAATTCTCTAACCAACAATGAGTTCTGGCTAGAGGCATTATCATGATGTGCATTCCAAACGAGCATACCTTGAAGGGGACAATATTAAGTTGTAGATACATTCAGTTAAACACTTTGAAACAAATCAATCTTATTAATTCTGGGAAATGCAAATACCTCGTATATGACTGTTACTCTTATTATTCTTACGAACGTTGAAACACCAACACTCTTGTTCCTTAAACAATAATCTGATTTCGTCCGGGCAAGCTCGGGTGTTTACGCTAGTTGTTAGTAATAAAACAAACAATTACAAAAACGATAAATGGAACTGAAGATTATTCTCGTAATTAGCATAGATTTGATAAAGCTGCAAAGTAATGTCCTCATGTAATAATTGCACCAATTAACAGTAACACTCCTAGTCATACAAATTATCGATTTATTGTTAATGTATCACGTATTAACGCAATGAGATGTACCGAATTTCATTCACTAATGCCAAATACTGTTTGAAATGTTAAACTGGTTAAATATTTTGTGTAACCTTGTATGTGCACGACTAGAGGGTGAAAAATACTTCAATAAAGGTGATATAGCCGTCACAATAATAACTGGATAAATCCATAAATTTGGTAGCCAGTTTACACCTGCCGTACAATTTTTGCGGAGTATGGGCATAATACAATTTAACCAACGCGAGATATACATATTATTAACTGCGCATTCATTCTTCTAGTCTACATAAAACGAATGAGCTGTATGGAAATCCAACGAAATATTGAATTACTTTTTTGAATTATTTTTGTAGTATCGTTAAGCATGTACTGTAAACGTCAAATTAGATGGCAAGCGGTGGGAACAAGTCGCGCAGCATTAGAAATAGTGATAGCTTTGTAATTGTTTTTACATAAAATTGCAAGTAACCATAATAATCTAGAGTAAAATATATACAAACATTTTTTAACAGTGTAAGATTTATTGTGAAATCAACCACACGTTACAAAAACAATTAAACATGTGTATAATGAGATATATACATATACATTCATTACCAGACGAAATACTTTTAAAGCAGTATAAATTTACACAGGAAGCAACTTCTTTCTATCACTGTCATTATTTACATTAATAATTAAACTTTCTGTCGCTTCGTCAACTAATATGTCTGATTCTAAATATTTATCTTGTTGTTAGTAACATGTTTACAACGCCAATCTTCCTGAGAAATTTTCGAGAATTCTTCCGCTATTCAACGAGCATCCTATCTTATGATTTACACTTTACGGTAGCCCAGAAAAACTCAATTTGGATTTAGATCGGGGTGATACGGTGGAAGTCTCAAAACTGTGTGTCCATTGCGTTATAGAATTTCGTCGAATTTATACGTTGTATATTGACCCCTACAGCGTTCGATTAGCTGATATGGTTGTGGATTTAACATTTTAGCGTTAACGTTAGTCATTCAATCATTTAATTTTTCTTACTACTACTTCTTGGAGCATGGTTCGTTTGTGTATTGTGATACGGAGCATTATCAATTACGACAACGGAGTTAGTGGGCAAGTTAGGTATAATCTTCTACTCCACCCACTTGCCATATTTTTATGCGTACATATCCGAATGATTATCACCAGCTTTTACGCTGGGCTTAAAAAATCAATAGGGCGATAGGGATAAAACCCATATTGCCTCCTGCATCCACTATTATTAAGTCTGAGTCCTTTAGATATGTTCTTGAAGAGACCTTTTGTATTTTCATCAATCCACATCTTGGAAGATGTATGACTACTATCAATGTAAATGTCATCTATACAATGGTTCGATTTGTGTAACGTAAATGTTTAATCTTTTTCAAGTAATCAATTCCTAATGCTCGTATATCTAATCGTTCTATCAATACTTTCCTATTATTATGTGGATATCGAAACTTCAATCCCCAATCTTTTCAAATTCTTCTTAATGACGAGTCTGATCATTTCCATTCCATTTCATCTTGCATCTTTTGGGATAGCGCTGAAAATGTAACTCATCGCTCGTCTGTTCTATGAAAATTATAGATCATATCTGGCACTATTCGTATTTGATACTTCTGACACTCTTTGTTCTTTGTCTCTTCTTACCAGGACTTCTAAATTCTTTTTTATAGCTATTTGATGCTGTATTTCCTTCTTGAATAATTCTTTCTATTGTTCGTACCTACAAACTAGTTTAAAACACATCTAAAACAGAATGCATAGAAAATATAACACCAAGATAAGAAAACGCTGTAAATAAGCTTTCTCATGGTATTAGTGAAATCAATTCACGAGAAAGACATGTGGAGATATAAAACGCTAACACACGGACATGTTTCTACCTTCCCAGCGTGGTTTCGAGTAGTTTTATGCTAACACATGTATTCTCTCGTTGCTTCTATCACCATACTTAACTCTACGATACAAATGAATATTCCTGGCGCTAGCTAGTGCAAAAAGAAAGAAACAAGAGACAAGAGAAACAAAAGAATGCATAGAAAATATTTTCTAGGCATTCTTTTAGATGTGTTTTAAATACGTCATGGTAAGCCTACGGAAATCATTCGCATGTGCAGTTTTACTATGCACTGCCTTGGTGCAGGAACGCCCTCTTGGGAGAGCAATCTACGAATTGCACGAGAGGAGGGTGGGAAACTGTACCCGCTTCTTTTCGCTATTTGACTTTGCGGTCAAATGTTTCTTTCTTTTGGCACTAGTTAGCGCCAGGAATATTCATTTGTATCGTAGAGTTAAGTATGGTGATAGAAGCAGCGAGAGAATTACATGTATTAGCGTAAAACTGCTCGAAACCACGCTGATGACGCCGGGTAGGCAGAAACATGTCCGTGGTTAGCCTTTTATGTCTCGCATGTCTCTCGAGAATTGATTTCACTTATACCATGAGAAAAAAGCTGTATTTACAGCCGTTTTCTTATTTTGGTGACAAACCAGTTGCTTCATGAACTCATTTTTTATTTCACTTAATGGCTTAATGGCTGATATACTATGTTTATAAAAATAATTGTAATCATTGAAAACTAGTTCTCGCGTTTGAGCTTATGTCACTTTCTGATTCCCTAACAAAGACATTATGATGATCACCACTGACAAATATACTCTGATTATTTCTTCAGTAAGTTTTCTAAAGAAAGAAGAGGTGAAAAGTGTAAGAGAAGGAAAGAGAGACAGAAAAAAAAGAATGAAAAGGAGAAAGGTGAGATCCCACCTCCCTCTTTCTATTAAGTTCATTCCTCACAGGCGGCCTACAGAGGTAGGGTCACAGAACAAGAAAGATGGCAATTGTCGGGGTGGGGGCAAAACTAAACTCAGCGCCTCTTATGGTCATGGGGTAGGGTTAAAGTAAAGGCGCGTTTTTCAAAGGCACAGATTGGACCCAGACCAATAATATTAAGCGGAATAGAATTAATACTGCAAAAACGAATGCTTCGTAGTAGTGCATGGCTGGATAACTATCAATATTAAAAGTAATTAATGTAATTACTTACTACTTTAGTGCATCCTAATGCCGGAGATCGCTTTATTAATATGTTAATAGATAGACTTAACCGATTACGGACATTAGAATACACAAAAATAGTAAGTAATTAAATTAATTATTTTTAATATTAATAGTAACCGAGTCGCACACTACTGCGAAGCACTCGTTCCTGGAGCCTTACAAGTACAATTATTTAAAATTAAATTAAACTATATATTTCTACAAAAAAAGCAACAATTTAATGCGAAAATATATTTATATTACAAAGAAAAATAATGTAAATTAGCTAATAGAAAATAACTTGTTGCAATGTCTAACAATCCCAAACGCAGTCAGTAACCAAATGACCATATGACCACAGAACAATTAATTTAGTTCTATGGTTTTACCCGATGACCGTAAGAGGCGCTGAAGTTAGTTCTACCCCCACCCCAAACGGACTCTCCTGTCCAATTCATCCCATAACAGCTCGAGGGGGTTTAGATTAGGGCTTTGCGGCCGGCATGTCATTATTTGTAAAGCGCCATTATCTTGTTCTTCATTGAAGAAATTTTTACATATCGCTGAGTGTTTGGAGTCATTGTCCTGCACGAATACAAAATTTTCACCGATTAGACGTTGCCCCAATAGTACTGCATTTTTTTGCAGCATTTCTAAATAACCCTCTTTTCGAAAAATACCTTCGATTCGCTTCAAGTCTCCTGTACCGGCGTAAGAAAAACAACCCAAAACAAGCGTAGAACTTCTTCCTCGCTTAACATTTTACACTACACAATCCTGCAACATTCCTTGGCGTTTCGCTCTTTTTACAAAAACGCGCCTTGATAATCAGGTTCACACAAAAAGATACGCTCTTAACACTAACGCACACACAAGCAGGCTTATTTAGAAACTAAAGCATTTATCGATACGCAATACACTTTCGGGTGGCCTGCTCCCACCCCAAAGAATATTGTAAATTTATGACCTGCAATATTCTCCCAAAAATAATCCTATCTGTGGCGGTGAAGATGTATCTAAAAGTTACTATATTGGCCGATAAAATATAATAAGTTTTTAATCATTATGTAATCGATATTCTTGGAAGTTTACCTTAATAAACAATAAAGTTCATAAAGGCCCTTTTACGGGGTGTCCGAACTAATATGGACGGTAGTGTACATAAAATTATATTTATTAATAAATCTGGTATGATAGATAAAAGATAATTCGTGTCTCTAGATCCATAACTTTTATTTTATTAACATATGTTAGTTACTGCCAATTAACTATAAAATGCAGACTGTATGGACACTTTTGTGCATCATTGTAAATATATCGTTTTACAGCTTCCGGGTCTGAAAAGTTACGATTGCGGTGAAATAAGTGTATAAATAAACTTGGACTTGGCTTTGAACTATATTTAGCGAATATTATCTCATTTTTGCATGACGTTTAGCACTTAAATTTATTTCGTATGTACATTATTTCGTTGTTAATAGTTTGTAATAAAACGTTATTACAAACGGATAACCTTTGCGTATTTATTGTAAATGAAAGTGAGATTTATTTATTGTGTCCCATATAAAATGCATTGTGATAAATTTATCTCTGTGACACTATATGATTTGTCGATTAATTAATCGATTGCGTTGCATGGCAGAAATTGCGATAGTGTATAACCGTCTTATTTGTCAAGCGTTCAACACGCGAATTAATTACTGCTAATATCACTTCAGTACGAGAAAATGGCGATAACGGCGAGTGGGAGTATTGATCAAGTCCGCCTTAGACGTTTGAAGGCATGCCGTATTAAACGATCTCGTCCGATCTCGGTTTTATTAAAATTCCGCAATGGAACGGAATAATTTCGCGCGAAACTATCCGGCACGGAAAGCGAGGCGTTTCGATTAATCCACGTCGAAGATAAACCTAATATGTGCGCATGTTTCGGCGCGCGTGGTGTGTCGCGTACAATGCTATCCGGTTTGTTTTTTGTGGGTCGCTCGTTAAATTTTAGGGTCAAGGAGACGTTTCATGACTGAACTTGCACTTTTTTTCGCAAGCGTTCGATACGTTTATCAACCTCGCGAAATGTTACTCAACATCCTCGCAGTGTCACTGAAAGCTGCAGACATTCAAGAACGGCGGGCGGATGGTAATAGCGCTGTCGCTATTTCTTCGAACTTGCGCGGATTTTTCACGGTCGCAATATACATGCATACGACTAGCCGCGTATAATAGATCGGAATCCGGCGCAATCGTGCGGCATTAGACGCGTGCATTCCGTTCGGAACGAGCTTTTCTCCGCGGATACGCGCGAATCAAATAAAAATCAATTTGAGTCGCGTTTATACAGTCAGTTTGGATTCGGTTTTAGCGTTGCGAACGTGATTTTCGTTCTGTTTCGATCCGCCGGTTGTTCTCCCCGATTCAGACGTCGATCCTACGCTGTCTGCTTATTTATTGTATTCGGATGAATACGGGTTAATGCTGTCGGCATTTAGAAGATCCTTCTCTTTTATTGTTCTTCGTGAAACCCCGCAAGGATGTCAGATATTAAGGTGTACGCGAACGATCTCAGCTTCCCCCGAGAAGAGCCTAAGAAATGCTTGATCTACAGGATATTCGGTGAGTTCCCGATGTTTAGTTCGCTTTTTTCCGAATTTATTACCATTCTGATAAGAGCGTTAATTTAACCATCTGGTCGCTGATAAGTATTTCATTGATAATCGAGTAATTTACTTTATGCAGATAAACTGCTGATACTAATTGAATTTGCTTTAATTAAAGTCTATCACAGATTTTCTAATTACCAGCAATAAAAAAGACATGTTTTTACCTCATAAATACTGTAGAGGTTTCACGCTATTGTGTTAATTTACGCAAAAACCCTTAGGAGCTCTAAATCGAAAACATTCTCGTTGAAATTGATTTTTATATAGGAATGGACAAGGATTTTTCCCTTTGTTTTCCGATTTACATAAAATTGATTTTGTTGGGCTACTCCACATAGTCATAGCCTTTATTTGGTACAGAAGAATTTGTCACTACTCATTACATACAGTGGTAGATAAAATAATAAGAGCACGTAAATTGTTTTTAAATAACAATATTTTCAAACAACAGGAATCCTAATTTGTAGACCATCAAATGATGGACAAAAACCGAGGCAATTCGAAATCATGAAAAATTCGGATTGCTAGATCAGATTTATGTAACATATTCAGCAAAAGTGTCAGTTCACAAAATAGTAAGAAAAATTTTTAGAAACGAAAACATTGTATAAAATTGCAATAAATAAATGCATAATAATGTATAAGTAGGTATGCACCTATTGCAGAATGTTAGAAAAGAAACCTGAAATTTTCATTTGCTTTTGCGTGCTTGAATCTCATCAATACATCTTCTTTTAATCGCTGCAACACTAGTGTGACACAAAGCAATATTCTTCCACCCACAATATGGTGATGCCTATGATGAGATTACCGTCCATAAATATTTAGCCACCTATGTTTTTTCTTAATTTTTAATTCATGAATTATACTACAAATAACGGAAAAAACTGAAATGTTCCTGGAATCGACAAGAAAAGCACGGTATTGGTGTGGCTTTTTATTTTTCGGTGTAGTGTCCTCGAAGATCAATAGACTTTTTCAAAAGGTGCTCCATTCTCTTCAAGCCGTCGGAAAAGTAGAGGTCTGCAAAATAGCCATCTGTAGCGGCGATGGCCTCCTCATTTAAGGCAAATCTCTTTCCTCCCAGTGGTTGTTTCAGGTTTGGGAATAGGAAAAACTTGCCCAAGACTAGGTCCGATAAATATAGAGGATGAGAGACTAATCCGTAGCGCAACTCATTCAATTTGAACACGACGATGCGGGATGAATGAGCCGGTGCATTGTCGTGGTGGAAAAGCACTTTTTTCCGCTGTAAACGAGGCCGTTTCTCCTTCAATACCGCATCGAATCGGGTCAATAAATCGCTGTAGTATTACCCCGTGATTGTCCTTCCTTTCTGCAGATAGTCGATGAGAATCACATATTTTGGGAATCCAAATAAATGGCCGCTATGACCTCTTCAGCCGATGGAACGGTCTTTGCTTTCTCCGGAGCCGATTCGCCCGGAAAAGCCCACTGCTTCGACTTTTCCTTGGTTTCCGGTATGTAGTGGTGGATCCAAATCTCATCCACGGTTACGAAACACATGAAGAAACCCTTTGGATTGCGTTAGATCCGCGCCAGACACTCCTCTGAAACGGTTACCCAATTTCGATTTTGCCCCGGTGTGAGCAAACGCGGAACCCATCGCGCCGAAAGCTTTTTCATGCCCAAAATTTCGTGTAGGATATGGCCAACGCGTTTTTCTGAGATGCCTGTTGTCTCTGCTATGTCTTTCAGTTTCAATCGGTGATCGGCTAACACGACATCCTGAATTTTGTCGACCATTTCATCGTTGGTAGCGGTTTCTGGGCGTCCACTGCGTGGTTCGTCAATTGAGCTTGTGCGGCCACGTTTGAACTCGCTCATCTAGAAGCTGATGGTCGGAAATGTTGGAGTACATCCGCCATTAACCTCTAGCAAAATATTTCGAATTTCCGTGGTCGTTTTCCCAACCATCCAAAAGCGTTTTATCGTTGAACGAAATTCAATTTTATCCATTTTTGCGAAACCTTAGGAATCTTAGGAAAAAGATGACGTGAAAGTTAACATTATAAATAAAGATGAATGGCTAGAATACTATATAAAACTTGAGACAAAAACCGAAAAGCTTGGGGACGAAATAATGTAAATACGGAACTCCTCAAATCTGCCCTTGCGGAGGTAAAATTAAGGTTTCTGCAATTACTAAATATATGCTGGAGACCGAAAACAATCCCTGACAGATAACAACAATATTTAAAAAGGGAGACCGATCCAACTGCGAAAACTACGAAGGTGTATCTTGCTGAACACCGCATATAAAATATATTCAAAAATAGTGACCGCCAGGTTAAATAAAGTAGTGCAGAATATACTCCTAGAGGAACGAACAGGTTTCAAATGAGGAAGATCTTGCACTGACAATACGTACATTCACAATTAAGCAGATAATAGAGAAACATCGAGAACATAACAAGGAAACACACATATTGTTTGTAAATTATAAAAGAGCTTTCGACACGGTAGAAAAGAGAAAAACTATGGGACATACTGAAAAAAAACGAGAAATACCACTACATCTGATTAAAGTTATTAAAAGCATGTATAACAACTCAAAGATTACCATAACCGATAACGAAGTTAATATTGGAATTATAAATTTAGAACTATGACAAAGACCAACACTTTTTAACATATGCAATGATGACGTTCAGCTGGAATGGATGATGGCGAATATCAAACACTACACACTCAATCTAAATAGACAAAAATATTGGATGACAGTACTCTTTGCTAACGACTTATTATCAATAGCTTGTGACGAAGACACAGTTCAAAGAGCTGCATACGAACTAAACAAACTAACTGAGGGATATAACTTAACTACATTGATAGAAGAACTAAAGTAATGGTATTTATTAAAAATGAAGCAATCAGATCAAAAATAATAATTAACAATAAGCCAATAGAATGGAGAACTACAGGATACCCAAAAGAGTGGAATTACGAGGCGAGAGGAACACGATCAGAAAGTATATCCACGAAAGAGATGGGCAGACCAAAATTAAAGGTCGTAATAGGCCTAAAGTCTCATACATGCAATAATAAGAAGAAGAAAATTCTTATTAAGGAAACAAAATAAGCGGAAGCGGTATGAGTGGATACAAGCATACAAGAATTGAACCATCGAAAATTAAAAAAAAGATGGAGTGACGAGTCAAAGTTCTTTGTATCGGTCATCAAACACAGAGGAGGTTCGGTGCTAGTTTGGGGATGTTTTGCGGGCGCTTCTATCGGGGATTTAGTAAAAGTTAACCGTATTCGGCGAAAATAAGGGTGGAGAAATAGTTTAGAAAATAATGTATTACCGAGGTTGCAAGTACTTGGTGAATATTTCAGAGGGAGAATGACCCGAAACATAAACCCAAGATTACTTACAAGAAAAACAAGAGGAGGACAATTTTATAGGTATGGAATGGCCTCCCCAATCTCCTGACCTGAATCTCATCGAATCATTATGGGATGAATTCGATCGAAAGGTGAAACAGGCCATCCCAACATCTGCTACCGTCCTGTGGACCCTTCTCCAGGAAGAATGGAGCACGATATCAGAAGAAATTCTGTCAAAATTAATTGGTATAATGTCTCGATTATGCACAGAGAGAACGTTTGCTTGTATCAAGACTGTCCACCTTTATTCAAGAAAATAATCGTTTCAATTATCCACAATAGAATTACTGTTTCAAATCATTAGAAATATTTTCTCAGCATTTTTTCTCCGCTAACGAGAATTATATATTTGTATTGAAACAATAGTATTTCTTTGTGTAAGAAATTCGTTAACTTGATTCAAGAAAATCCTGCAGAAAATTTCAAAATAAGGATTCTTAGTATAAGTAAATCGCCGTTATAACACAAAACAATATTTTCTTAAAGATCGTAATATGTACTTTTCTTGTATTGAAAATGTAAATATTTTGCTTTTTCAATATAAGTTAATATGTTCTCGAAGGTAATAAATATATTCTTATTGCTAGAAATATTTATAATAATTAGAGAGTTGTTTTTGTTGGCCTATTTACTCGTTCATCGTTTGTGAATCAATCCACTTTTATATCCGACGTTTCGACAGTCTTCAGGGTAGCCCTGAGAAGGGTTAAGTATATTTGCCAGATTAATCATACGCTCGATAATTTGCGTCTGATGTGTACGAGAGATCGAACTCGATTAATTCAATCGAGTTCGATTTTCGTATTCCACCTGACTTAACTACTAAGCCAGTAGGGGAGATAAAAACTACTCTGTTAAACCTACATTTAAACTACAATTTCCTGTGCAGAAGGGGATGCGCTGTAGGCCGATAATTTCTTGTACAGAAAGGGATGCGCAATAGATCCATCTTTTGCGCATGAGTGCATTGCACTGACCCTTCACCATTCAAACTAGTCGTCGTAAGTATATTACTAATATATAACAACCCCAAATGAAATTATATAATAGTCGAATGATTTAAGTAGTCGTTCCACGTTTTTCAAATTCAGTGTTCGAGTTTCATTTACAAAAGACTTTCTATTATTTCGTTTTTCTTTATATCATTTTTCTATTTTTCTCTGTTACAAAAAGAAAAAGGTTTGTGAATAAATTTATTGATTTAAAAGGTTAATAAATAATTTGCGGAGTAATTTGAATACTGTGTTTCTTAGATAACCTGTAGCATTATTAGACATAAAAATCTTACGTTACTAACAAAAGAGAAAACATATTACACGTTTGGCATTACTTTAACAACAATTATTATAATACACTAACTTCTTGCAAAAAAAGCACTAAATCTATAGTGCAGGCAACTGGTTACATTGCCGTTAAATAAAAGTTTGTTTTGTTTTACTTTTATTTTTAGAGCTACTCTCATAAAAGTAACATTGCCAAATGTCTACCTAGAAATTATTTTATAAATTAAATGACTAAATTGCAATATCATTGAACATTTTCTTAACTTAAGACTAAATGATTTACTTCGAAGAAGCATTTTTCTGTCTTGCATTTATTTGATTTTCTAACACCAAGAAAATATTTATTTGATGCAGGTATAATTTCAAGAATATTATTTTCTGATATTAAATATTTTTTTAGTCTTGAAGAGAAACTATTTACTCGAATAGAGACAGATTTCTGCAAGAAAATCTAATTGCTAAATGCAAGAAAACACTTCTCTGAGTGTGCGTGGCAGTTATATAAGAAATCAAGGAGACATTGACGAAAGCAAAATTTGACTTAATTTTGTATATATATTTGTATGTGTGTTTGTATGAGTTAATGTAGGTGTAAATATTAACTAAGTACCATTAAATTATAATATCCACGACTTAAATGCGATTTTACTTCAAAATTAAAAAAAAAAAAAGGCGGCCAAATACTCATGGACGCTAGTGTATATGGTTAATATCTTCTTGTATATTCGCCGCTATGAATTGCGGATAATTAGTTTCTTGCTCTTATCTTCGTTTATCTCGAACGTGTTTCAACAGGCGATAAAAATTCGTCATTCTCAAACCAAACGGGTGTGATAACGTTCTCATATCGTAACGATGGATTATCAAATCAGAAAAATTATGTCTTCCCTCTATAATAACATTTTATTCCTAAGTGCTCTTAATGGCAACAAATCTGTCTCCGTATTGTCAATTGATTCACCAGGCAGAAATTTATGCCAGCATTTCTTTAGAATATTAGATGCGAACTTTTGCCATGCGCTGTGGAATATACGCACGGCATCTTTACGATCGAATTTTTTTAATAACAACGTACAGATTTCCTATTCTTCATTGCTAACAATCCCTGTGAGTAATCTTTTTTGATAAAATAGCTTCGTCAAACGTATACCGTCTTGGTGTAATGGTTGAAGCTATGCAGTACAATCTACTGACAAAAAGGTGTCCTGAAGTAACTATCTTCGCTTACAAATTCTTCTGGCTTTCCATATATAGCTAGCGTTAACTATCAGTAAAGAACATCGAATAAGTAGATTTTTAGTTTTTAGGAAACTTTAACCTTTTTTAAAAAACAATTATAAAATCACTCTTCAAACAGAGGTGTGGTTATCCACGCATTAGCCCATGACATATACTCGAATGGAAGTATTGTGTTTTTTAAGCGCTCTTAGGTTTTTAATGTTGCCTAGGAAGTAGTAAATTCAGTTCATGTGATTCATCATAACTTACGCAAGCTAGAAACGTTAAGCTTTGCTCACAAATTTTATGTCCTGCTGCGGTTTCTTCGTGGCTGGCGACCAATGCTTACTTCGATAATAGCTTTCAGGATAATGCTAACTCGCCAGCGTTCTGTATATGTCAAGGTAAAAAATGTAAGCTCCGAATTTTCTCTGATAAAGCTGCTATGAGAGGATTGACTTCACTGTCCACAACAGGATTACTTTTATTATTTACCACATACTTTGAGTGATCGTAAGCTATGTCTGCCTCTGAATTTGGACACTTAGCCCCTAGCTAGTTATGACATTTTTTTTTCGCGTATGCCTGAATGAAAAATTGTTTTGCTTTTTTTGTCAAAATCTCGTATGTGTGCCGTGAACATTGTTTTGCAAAATTAATCGCAGAATAAGCACCAAGGAGGCCGATACGATGCCATTTCCCGCAGTCCTGTAAGCTTTAAGCTTCAATGCATTAGACAAAATTTTACTCTCAGTGGAAAAAAGAAATGTTTTAAGAAAGAAGACTGGTAAATTCACGAGGAATAGTGAAGTTATTGATCGAAGTGCTGGTAAACTCACCAGAAACAGTAAACATTATTGGTCAAAATGCTGTAGAAAAGTAATCTGCAAACCTGTTAACTATCGTGTGGTTGTGTAAAGTTTTCATTATCGCAAACCATTTGTTAACTATCTACTGTTTATAAACTTCCAAAATGTTTTTGGGTTAACTATGATGTCAGTTTTCACTTGTCTACGGTATTTTTTCTATACAGATTGTGTTTCTTCTTTAAGCGGCTGTCGCAAACGATGACATTCAGTACGGTAGTAATCCAGTTTTGTATACTTCTATTTTCTAATGTAAAACGCTTTCAAACGCACAAGCCATTTAGTATCTGACGTAAATCATATAGAAAGATTTGATTTTAAGAGTCTAAAAGAACTGTATTAGAACTATTGCAATGCACCAAAAGATTCCAATCCATTGAGGTCAATTCATTACGTAAATTGGCCATATTATTCTTTTGAAAATTATAGCCATCATTCCCATTAGATAGGAAATTAGTTAACATGGGATGCTGAATGTAGATTCGTAGAAATATCCAAAGCAAGATGATTTAAATCCTCCAGAACCAATGATGCTACATCTCGCCTGATGACTATAGTCAGATCTATACTTTTGAAAGCCAAATCTAATAGCTTACCATTGTCATTAACAACACTGTTAATGCACCGAAACGTCATCGTATCCATCAAGTACATAATAATGCCAGATTGTCTGTCATCAAAATCACTCTACCAAAACAAGAAGCATTGAACTCACCAACAATTAATCATCGTTTATCTAATAGGAAAAGCGCCGGGG
Organism: Trypoxylus dichotomus; assembly: GCA_023509865.1. Classification (NCBI taxonomy): domain Eukaryota; kingdom Metazoa; phylum Arthropoda; class Insecta; order Coleoptera; family Scarabaeidae; genus Trypoxylus; species Trypoxylus dichotomus. Next base: position 19,668,395 of record CM042082.1, on the reverse strand, counting down.
TATTTAAAAATGTACGTTATTAAAAAGATTCAAAAGTCCTCTGAAGTAACATCATGGGGAATATATAAACTGTCGACATACGCATGAAAGATGGGCAGTAGGCACTTGCAAATTGTAATATCAATTAGTGATCATAATTCTTTTAAGATGGAAACATGAATCAAAACTGCTGTAAGATCTTCCACAAACGTTGATAAAAATTGCTGTATGTTCCTGTCACTCGTACAAATCATAAAAGTAGGAACAAAAAGTGCTTCACTGTTTATACGCAAGTCACGAACATGAAATATCGAAGTGGTGTTGGGAAATACTGGTTTAGAAAACTCCTGGTTTCCATTATTTTGGGCATATTCCTTGCTTACTTGATAACTATATCAGTCTCAATTCCTTTCAAGCGAGCACTGCTATCTCATTTTCAAGTACAAGGCAATTTGATACGGTGCCTTCGCTTTCATTTGTCGTCTGTACTTTCGAAGTGCTTTATGAACGATCTTAGTGGAGGGGAATGCTAGCAATGAAGTATCTAAAATCGACAAAGTATTTGTATAGGCGACTATATGAGCAGCAACCTTATCGTTCCTGCCTCCACCAGTCTCTTTCGGCAGATTAAACAAAATATTATATTGTTCCTCCTGCTCTCTTTATCCATTATTTCATGAATCGCAGTTTTTGTTTTCGTCGTGTTCAAGTCAGCCCTGGGTGAAGCTCCCTGCTTAAACACATCAAATTCATTCTTCAAATGGTTACTTTACTTGTTGCAATATGCCGGCCAATAAGATGTTACTTTACGACCTCTACTTTTGAAACACTTGGTCTCCAATGTAGATAATCCAATAAGTACAGAATGTATCGAGTTTTTACACAAATTACATGTAATCACTTTATCACGAATCAAATCCTTGGTACCTATACAGAGCAAACTCTTTTACTTCACAACGCCAAAAAGGAACAAGACAAGGCAAAGGAAAGACACAAGGTTACACTGCACACCGAGCTGATGCCGGATACGGTGACTAACTAACACAAACACAAACAAGAAGCCCGCGGAAAATATAAGCACAAATTTAGGAGGAACAAGTGGTGCTTGTATCGAACAAACAGAAGGTTGTAATGCTGCAAAAAAACAGTATGATAAGAAAATAACATATACGTAAATATAACTCATAGAAATAAGTTTAACTAACGGTTACATACCAAGGAAGGAACACTTTTAGAAACAAAATATGAAGAGACATAAAACGCTAACACACGGACATGTTTCTGCCTACCCGGCGTCATCAGCGTGGTTTCGAGCGACTTTACGCTCGATACATTGTCATTCCCTCTCTGCTGCCATCACCATATCTAACCCTACAATTCAAGTGATTATTCAGACACAGCGAGAAAAAGCGGGTACAAGTCGCTGTGTCTGACTTTGCAAGAATAATCACTTGAATTGTTGGGTTAGATATGGTGATAGTAGCAGAGGGAATGACAATGCATCAAGCATAGAACTGCTCGAAACCACGCTGATGACGCCGGGTAGGCAGAAACATGTCCGTGTGTTAGCGTTTTATGTCGCTTCACATTGTCTTTCTCGTGAATGATTTCACCAATACTATAAGAGAAGCTGTATTTAACAGCGTCTTTATCTTTGGTGTTATTTTCTAGGCATTCCTTTAGATGTATTTTAGATACGTAAATATGTTTTATTTATTGAAGAATTACCTCACCAAACGAATATCAAATCGCACAATTTTGTACCAACACGCCGTTAATAATTAATTAACATATAACTCTTACTCTGCGAGATTTTTTATGTGTGGATACACCAAAGAGAACACTGTGGAGGTTCAATAATGGTTTAGGGATGTCTGTTTTAATTTCGTGTTGGTCCTTTTTATTGGACCAAGAAAGCAATGACCAAAAATATTTACCAAGGCGTTTTAAAGATTGTAATTTGTATTATAAAATGAAATTTTCGGCGTTATAGCGATTGTAAGCGTTTTTGTATTAGATTCTGAAGAATACAAGTTTGCGAAGATGTTCTATTGGGTTCATTCTAAAACCTACGAGCTTGACTGTATGTTACTTACTATCTAGTACCAGATTAACTTTTAACTAAGTTTTTACCAACTGGAAATGCTGATGCATTAATTATGACATGGCGAAAGGAGAAAGAAGTATATTATATATATATATCATATACTTGATATTCATTATATATATACCCTGTTACCCATTGGGTGTCGAGTTAGATTAAATTTGCTTCCTAGGATTTTACAAATTCATTCCAGTCCTCTCTGTTCATTGCAATCCTCTGAGTTTCATCCCAAGTTTTTCTTTTCTTATCTAAAATTTTGCCTATTTCTTTATTCCAGCTTTCTTTTGGTTTCCCTCTTGTTCTTTTTTTCTGCATCTTTGCTTTCCAGATCTTCTTAACCGGAATTGTGTTGTCCATCCTTTGTATATGTCCCCACCACGATAATTGTCTTTGTTCTTTCTATTGATTCCGTTTGTAGCTCTCTTCTGATTTGTTAATTTCTTATCCTGTCTCTTCTAGTTACATTTTTCAGTCTTCTTAGATATTTCATCTCCATGGCTTGAACCTTACTTTTTAATCGACGATTGAGTACCCAAGTTTCACATCCAAATGTGAGAATTGGTCTGAATATTGTTCTGTAGACCGTCATTTTAGTTTGTTTTGTTACTTCTTTTCTGTTTATAAATCCTGAATTCATGGCATAGTAAAGCTTGTTGGCTTTCTGTATTCTGTTATTAGGTTTTTCTTGTCTTCCTGAGAAAGAAGTATATTACAATTATAAAAACACATTAGATAAAATACAGTTATACGCTTAACTTGTTTGTGTATATTTCTTTTCCCAGTTCTTTTTCTAAACAATTTTATATTACTTAGCTGTTATTGAGTATATCAAAGTAGTCTGGGGGAAAAGTATCTTGAATAGTTTGTCCCAATTTTTTTCCTCCTTCTTCTATGTGATTTCATATGAATTTGCAATACTGCAAAATAAAGCTGAATTTGGTAAAAACAAGCATAAAAAGCCATTACATTTTCTTTATTAGTTTCAAAAATCAAATTTTCTAGATGTTAATTTTTTCTCATAATTCGAAATGGCACACGGTAATGGTTAAAATTAATAGTGGAAAATTTCAATCTATCCTCCTAACGACTAACGTTACGGTGCAAATGTACAAAAGCAGTATTTAATAATGCAGGTGACAATCAATACGTAACAATGTCTTTAGTGTCAGTTGCTATGTCGTTGCTTACATAAACCCGTTTTGCGTGAATTATACAAGCTTTATTTTTGTTTTATTCACATTCTACTTTATTTTGTAAACGGTTTATATAATTCTCTTGTTTAACTATTTAATAAATACCGTTAAGCATTGTGTTGTATTCAATGTTACTATCTTTTTCACCATTTATGATTTATAATTATAATGAGATATTAAACTACTTTCTGTACTTATACATGTACAACGTGATCAAAAAAGGTCAATTAAGATGGCAATTTGGAAGCAGATATTTTTAGCTTAGCATTTTTTTATTAACAACATTTTATTTTTGTCACTGATGTATTGGTGTTTTGTAGTATGCATTGTGCGTTAATACTATTGTTGCCTACGTATATATACAGCCACGAGCAAATGTTATAGGCACCCTAATCAAACATGTATTTCGCGCAGCAGGTAGCGCTTCTTAGAACAAGGGTACTACGAACCTACACCTGGTCGTTATCTAAAGTAGAAATTCCTAGAAAATATAAATTACGAAGGTATATAAGACAGAAATCAAAATGTTTAGGTTGAATAATATATTGTGCGTAGAGACAGAAATGTCGTTTGTCGGTTTCAAAAGTTCATTTAGAGTGCGGACCTTCTTTTGTAAGTTTGTGTATACACAATATGCCAAAAAGCCCCAAATATCTGAGGCTTTACGAGGCCAGATAATTTTATTGCACAAACCAGGATTATCACAAATAAAAATTGCTAAGACAATAAAATGTTCGCATTGTGCAGTGCAAAACACAATTAGTCGCTGCCAAAGGACTGGAGAGTATCATAATCTACCCAACACGGTAGAAAACGTGTAACGACTGTGCGAGAAGAACGATTGATAGAGCGTATCGCGCTCCGGTATAGGCATAAATCCGCGATAGCGATTTCTGCAGAGCTCCGCGCTCAACGAGGCGCACCAATCTCCGTACATACGGTAAGAAGAAGGTTAACTGCGGCGAATTTACGTGCCCGGAAACCGCGACACAAGTCTCTGCTGACCGAGCCACACCGCAAGCAACGCTTTGCGTGGGCAAAGAAGTACAGACATTGGACTGTAGATGACTGGGCCAAGGTATTTTGGTCCGATGAATCTAATATAGACGTAAGTGCTTAAAAATATTTCATAATCAATATATATAATTGAACTCAGCTCCCCTACTTTTCTCACCAGAATAGAAATATTCAAAAAGTTAACGTCCTTCGTTTATTATGTGCAGGTGCACAGCGTTTCCGGAGCAAGTTATGTTCGAAGGAGGTCCGGCGAAGCATATTCCCCAGAGTGTATTTTACCGACTGTTAAACACGGCGGTGGAAGCATCATGATTTGGGGCTGTATGTATGCACAAGGTGTAGGGGAAGTCCATGTATGCGAGGGCCGCATGAATGGACGGATCGCTACATCGGAATGTTGGAAGAGGTTCTCGAACCATCAATTGTCAGATTTTATGATATGGACTCAGAGGAGTATTACTTTCAGCAAGAAAATGCCCCTTGCCACAAGGCTCAACTTGTAATGAAATGGTTTACTGACAACCAAGTGAAGATTTTGGACTGGCCCCACAATCGCCTGACCTCTCGCCTATTGAAAATCTATGGCATATATTGAAGGACAGGGATCGTAAATACAACCATGCCTCTAAAGAAGCTCTAAAGCAAACAGTGTTTATGGAACGGGCGTCTATTTCCCCAGAAACATGTTACAAACTGGTGGCTACCATGCCTAAAAGAATTAAAGCTGTAATAAAGGCTAGAGGAGGCAGCATTAAATACTGATGTGTTTAATAAAAGAACCTTATAAATTGAATTATGTGTTTTTTTTAGTTTGGAGATTCTCGTAACGCTAAAAAAGTTACCCTGCCTGTAACATTTGCTCGCAGCTGTAAGTAACACCACTTCTCAGTCGGGCATATAAAAAATGTATTTCTCTTAGAGCAGGATACTTTTTAGTTATTGTCTACTTCTGCAATAGTGCAAGGTATCCCAGAAAACCTTTTCAAAATAAAAGCAATATAGCAAAATAATAACCAGGCTCCATGAGTAAATGTTCATATTTATCAAAACACAGGTTTTGGGAATTTATTTCTTAAAATTAGATCTTCTAAATGTGTTCCACTATTTTGGTGCCATTCTTCTACACGTTTGGAAACAATTTCGAGAACCGTTCGATACAGATATTTCTCTTCGAAAATTCTCTTTTAATTCATTCAGAGACTGAGGAGTATTGCTGTATACCTTTGAAGTAGCCCCGTTGGAAAACCACTTTCTATCACCGCGTCTGGAGACCAATTTTCCATGGAGAAATTCACGCACAATTGGTAAGGGCACATCAAACGTGTGAGATGGCATCCCTAGCTAGCCAATAAATTCTGTATTTGAAATTTTAGATAAATAAACGATTTTACTAAGGATGAAGTCCTTTACTTTCTGTACTCACACACGCATCTATTGCGAACTATAATTGTGGCGACAGGTCCACTACAACTTTTATATAACTTTTGAGGTATTTTACTTACAATAATATGCGAAATTCGCGTAAATACGGAGCATACAAACTCTGTTGATGCTCAGAAATTATATACCGACGCTATTCGTCGGTTGTTCCGCGTGTTGAGTCCTGATCACGCTCGTAAACGGCTACTAGATCCAGATATTAGGCGACAAATGACTACAGTAGGGTCACCATGGCAACGAAAACATCTTCTATGTGTTTTCAGAGATGGAGATGTAGGCTTTGGATCTTCGCTAAGTGCGGTGTGGATATGCGTGTGTGTTAAATATATTTGTGTAAAGTTTTACATTAATTACAATGAATTTTGTGATATAAACTTTTGATAGGATAATTTCATTATTCTCTTCGCCTGTTATTTAAAGGACTCTTTTTAACAAGAAATGGAATTTAATAATAATAATAAGGACGAAAAGGAATTTTGGGAAATTGTAAGAAAACTGTAATTTACAAATATGTTAAGATATTTAGTAATTAAATATTGTATTAAAGTACGATCCGACCTTAGAGGGAGTCCAACCTCGCTTTCTCCCTAACAATACCATTAAATTAAAGGAAACTATAATTACAGAAAATGAGCTTAATGAAAGATAAGTCTAGCAAATACATTAAAAGAAAATGGGCAGCAATGAGGAGAACGGGGGCCTCAAAAAATCCCATTACAATATATACAGTAGACGCTCGATTACGTGAACGATATCAGCACATTAGCGAAATATTACATTAGGGAGCGTTATTTTATTTATAAAGAACATGCATAAAAGAAAATGTATATGTTTATTAAAAAATAAATTATGAACAATGAATAACATAACGCATATAATATTAAAAAATAAATTTTACATTATTTTGGAAAAAAATGTCCTATTTTTGTTTGCGTAAATTTACGCTTGGTATTTTCTAATGCCATTGCCCGTAGTTTACGAAGCACTAAAATATCGGAATATAATATATATTTTTCTTCAGCCCAATATAACGCTTGATTAAAAATCCCTACAGCTTACGCGTCACTCAGTGTATTTTTTATTTCAATCGGAGGGTCGTCATCTTCACTCATCCCATCTTCCTGTTCATGTGCATCATCCATCTCTTTATCTCATTCCATAAACTAAAATCGGTAATTGTGCAAACAATATCGGGATTTATTCCTTTTAATAATTTGAGAACGTCCGATGATGCACTGTCAATAACACTCAGATAGAAACTGTTTTCTAATGATGGCTGGCGGTACATTGCCTTCATCGTCATAATCATCAATGCAGTAAAGCAAATTTTTCCAACATTTTTTAATTGTTTGCTGGTTAAGGGCATATCTAAATTTAAAATTGCTTCGCGTAAAGTTACTTGCTTTAAGGATTCAGAAATGTTTTTGGGATTTTTTGATAACGCAGACGAAAGTAAAAATTTTCGGTAATATAATTTAGTAATTTTTATTACATTTTGATCCATCGGTTGGATAAGTGGAATTACGTTGGGCTGCATGAACATAACAAAAATTGAGCCATCATTGCTTCTTAATTGTTCCTCTGGAGGATGACTTGGTGCGTTATCCAAGATTGACACCGCCTTTATTAGAAGATTTTGCTTTCTTAAGAAATCCTTTGCCTACAAATTGAATATGTATCATTAAATTACATTACTTATTATTACAGTTTTATTGCCATACTTGAGGGACAAAGTGCTTCTGGAACCATTCCAGAAATATGCCTTTGGTCATCCAATCAGATTTTGGACAGTTATAATCAACGGAACTCTTAAAATTTCTAAATGAACGTAGATTTTTTGCCTTTCCTATTACTAGTGGCCTTATTTTGTGTGTACCACTAGCGTTAGTGCAGGCTAGAACAGTTATGCGTTGTCTTTCCGCCTCTTTACCCGAAGCAGATTTTTCATGTGATGCAACATAGGTTTTCGTAGGTAATAATTTCCAATAAAGACTGGTTTCATCCGCATTCTATATTTGCTTCTCATTTAAATGCGGCTCTTTGATTTTGTTCATCAACTTTTCCTTAAACGGTTGCACTAGTTGTAATGGTGCCGATAATTTTTCACCAGATGTCGACAGCAGTCGAATTCCATACTTCCTTTTAAATCTTTTTATCCAACCACTTCTGGCTACAAAATTTTCGATCTCTTTTAGGTTTTCATTCAATAATGTTGCCCTCTCTTTAATTAGTTTACCGCTAATTGAAACATGATTATTCCTTTGTTTTAAAAATTATTTATACAAATGATTTTCCATTCTAGGAGCATTTTTAAAATTCTGGGATTTCCGTGGGTGTTCCTGGCTACGTTATTCCATAAGAGGCAAGAGAGCCAACGCTTGCAGGAATCCCATACAGAAATCGGGGAACAATCGGTGCTTGCGCTGAAAACGTTCTTTTGATCGATGAAATAACCGGTACCCTGAACTGTTATAGAATTGTACGTGGTGCAAGCTTGTTTATATTATCAGGCGTTCTATATGATCCTGTAGTAACAATTTTCTGTTTACATGACCGCGACGTTTCCACTACCGGGTATTTACATGAGCGAGCGTTTACTATATATATAACTACAACACTATATGCCAACGAAAGCGTCCAGAAGAAAATGAGTGCGATCTCGTTGAGACGTCGACCTAGTCGAAACGGTTCCTTTCGGGACCAACAGCACACGCGGCCGGAAGCCCTAGAATATTATTCCATATATATATATATATATATATATATATAATATTTGTATAATACTGACATTTTCGTGAAATTTGGTGTTTTTGCACGTATTTAATCGACTTAAATGTCATATATTTGTTGTTAGTTTATGCGTAATCTTTCACACTTTTCACAACTATTTACACTATTATTTAAGATCGTATTTTCCACTAAAAATAATTTCATAAAATAGTCATGTTTTCTATTATAAGCAAAAACAAGTATTTATGATAAAAATGTACAGCTGTGGCCATATGTATTCGCCACCCTTTTTTGTTTTTTATTCCGACGAATATATAAGAAATAAAAGAAAATTGATCGATGAAAATGTTTCATTGTGAGTGTATACAGATATTGCTTAATATTTGGTAGCTCCTCCCTGGGCTTTTATCACCGTACGAATTCATTGGGGCATACTGCTCACTAAGTTGTAGCACTGTTCGGGGGTGATTTTATTCCACTCTTCGAATGTTTTTGTTTTTAAGCATTGCTTTGTGGTAGATGAGTATTTAGCTACATTTCGCTTTAAAATGTACCATGAATGCTCAATTGGCGATAAGTCCGGGGATTGTGCCGGCCATTCCAGGACCCGCACGTTATTTTCCTCGAACCAGAGCATTACTTCGCGAGATTTATGGCACGGTGCATTATCTTGTTGGAAGTAATACTCTGGCTCGTCATTATCGAATAATTTTAACGCACACGGTTCCTGAACTTCTTCCAACATGTCGATGTACGTCCGACTGTTCATTCGGCCCTCGCAGACGAACAGTTCTCCGACGCCTGTTGCACTCATGGAACCCCAAACCATTATGCTACCACCCCTAAAGTTGACAGTCGGGATGATACAGTCTGAATGGAAGGCCTCTCCTCGCCTGCGTCGCACGTATTGAGGCCCAGGTTTACCACAAAGCTACCAACAAAAACATGAACACTGTTACATTTTGGAACCCACTAAAAAGAATAAAAACACTGTAGATACCAGGAACTGAATACAGAATACCGCAAATACAATAATTATGTATTACTTACCTCAGTATTTGACTCATCCGTCCACATAACATTGGCCCAATTGTCAATGGTCCAGTCCCGGTGACTTTTAGCCCACAGCAGTCTCTTTTTCTTTTGTTGCGGAGACAACCGTGGTTTAAGTCGAGCTTTATATCCACCCAAATTTAATTCACAAGTGCGTCTTCTAACCGTGCGAGGAGAAATAGCAACATTATGTAGCCGGAAAAGCTCATTGGAAAGCTGTTTAGACCCTTTCTTCCGGTCTCGTAAAGACATCCGCGCTAAGACTCGCTCATCTCTGCTAGTTGTCTTCCTTTTCCGACCAGTTTTCGGTTTGTTTGTCAAAGATCCACTCTCTTTGTATCGTTTTATCGTCATTCTAACTGTCGATCGCGCACATTTCACTTGTCGGGCAATAGCAGACACCGACAACCCTTGCTTTTCTAACACCACAATTTGTCCTCGCTCTACCTCCGTCAATTCGCGTGTTTTCGGCATTACTTTTTACTGTATACTATCGTATTACACAGACAAAATCAGAGACACAATATCTTCACTCTAACTAGCTCAACTTTATTCTTACAACTTTTAAGAAAGACTGAAGAAATATTCAGAAATAACAATTTTACGTCTATTTTCTAATTTACTCAGAATGGCCTACAATAAACCATTAAACCCTCATTACCAGGTACCTAGTTAAGTCCGTCATCGACCCTGCTTCTTAGAAATACAATAATATTCATGTAACACGTTCAAAACGAGAGTGGCGAATACATATGGCCACAGCTGTATGTATATCTAAATAACATAGAATTAGAAACTATCATCTGTGTCTCAGAATGATGCAACATTTCTATTTATCACCGCTATTTATTTCGACATACTGAAACTCACACTTACACAAAATAATTAACGATATATATAGTCATAATAACATAAAACCTACTTGATAATGGTCAACCAGTGCTGCTCACCATTAGATAAGCTACTGTATATTGTACTTGGATTTTACGTGTCTTTTTTGGGATTTTTGACATGTCTGTAAAAATTTTAATATCTATGTTATTACATATTGTCGAACATCAAATGGCAAGATAGAATATGATGATTCAACTAGAATTATTTGCTTGTCACGATTATATCTGTTTTGGTCAGTAGTTAATTCGCGTTTAACTTTGATGTTAATAAACCGACGTAAACAAAAAAGTTACATAAACAGGATCAATTGTTAATAGACGACACAACCCAATGCAAGTGGGTTACATATTGAACTTTTAATGCGAATTGCTTTAGAAGATTCACATCTGTCATCATGAATAGAATTGGAATATTTTCCCGTCAGGTTCGTAAGATCTTATTACGGCCCTAGTCATTAGTTTATTCGTACACTCGCCTTGAATGTACACACAAACGGACTACCTTGCGATGCATATCAGATATCACAGTGTGGTGTTTTATAAATCACATATTTACCTTCTTCGCAATTGTTCTTGCGTAACGTAAAATCGATAAGACTGATGCAGCATGACGTAAATTTCCACATTTGTTTCGGAGAGCATTGTATGTCGTTCCGAATAGATATCCTTATATTTAGAAAACGGCTGCTCCATATCTACCGATGTAATACTAATAATCTTTAGAAATAGATAGCGGATCTATACCCGCATCATCATACGTTAATCTTAATCTGGTAAAATCGAATTCTTTGTTTATAACACTCTCGAACTTTTCTAAAACACGCATATTTTTTAAGCTACTCGTAGTACATAGTAGTGAGTGTATATCGTTCATAATTTGCATTGACTCCACTAACGACGACTCAGTGTTTTTAAATTTGTTTATTGAGTCAAATAAACAGCTATAATTGTCGTATTTTTAAGTCGATTTCAACGGAAGTATTTTCAAATCCTTTTTGACTTTTCTCAATTGCTTAATACTGCAGCTTCGTTAGGGTTGAATTGTACAACTACAGGTTTTATTTGTTCGAAATTCTCGCAATAATAGAAAGCCGCTTTCAAGCATGTTTCCCAACATGTGAGAATTGGCTTTGGTGGCTCAGGAATATCGGCATATCCAGCATTTCTTCAATTCGTTTGGGACATTTTACGATCATTTTTTTTTGGTATTTGAAAATAATGTATCCACCTCTGGATAACATTGTCGAATACTTTGTGCTGGAATAGTGTTCTTTAAGAGAGCAACCTACACTACACGTTGTCGTCACAAATACATATCAACAATTGGACAGTTGAAGGTTGAAATTTTTTTAGCGTTAGATATCTTCATAATTACTTACTAATGTACTTTTCTAATCTTTTGCTAGCTAATACAAAGGGATATATTGTTTTAGCAGGATATAGAACACGTGCTATAATCAAAATAGAATGTTTTTGATCTGTCGTTTCGTGGACACATAATCACAGCTATTTATCTTTTACTACAGCTTTGATCGTGTTTTCAATACCGTTACGCACAGCTGGCATATGATTCTATAACGTTGTCCTGGATTACAGCTTCCAATTGGAATTATAAAAAATGGATAAATTTGGTTTTGGTGCGGGTTTCCAGTCGTTGATTGAGTCTTACCTTACTGGAAGGGAGTGTTATGTCTACTACAACGGTGTTCCTCAAGGTGCAAACCTTGGACCACTTCTCTTCAATTTTTATATAAATGATTTACTATCTCTGTTTACGTGTCACGTCTTAGCATACGCAGATGATGTAAATATATTTAATACTGTTGGTAGCATTTTCGATTGTAAACACTTACAAGACAATCTTCTTCGTATTAATACTTAGAGCAAGGTCATTTATCACCCTCTGAACATCAACAAGTGTACTGTGGTTTCCTACAATAACACTCACACTACTTTACACTATAACTACCAGATTAATGATGCAGCCATACCACGCAATATCAAAACTTTGGATCTTGATGTTTTGTTTGATAATAAACTGTCATTTACGGAACATACTTCGTCAATGTGTTCATCTGCTTCCAAAACTCTCGGTTTTGTCATGCATTCTTGCAAGCATTTCTCAGATTTAGGTGTAATGAAACGTTTATATTATGCCTGCGTTCGTTCTAAGCTTGAATACGCCTCCATTGTTTGGTATCCCCGTTATTTATACCAAGAGCTTATGATCGAACGCGTTGAAAAGAAATTTCTAAAGTATCTCTCCTTTGGAATAGACAACGTGTATCCTGCAAGAGGTATCGAGTATTATAGCTTACTTGTTGAGCATAATTTTCTATCTCTTACTGACCGCCGCGAGCGTAACAGTATGGAGTTTCTTTACAGGATCCTGAGAAATAATATCGACGCACCAGTCCTTCTAGCGCAAATAAACTTTACCGTACCTACTCGGCATACTCGCTACTATAATATATTTCAAGTACCTGGAGCTAATACCAACATTTTGCTTAAGGCGCCTATCAGCCACATGGTGAGGAACGCAAATAAACGAGATCTGGAACCATTTTTGTCTCCCTTTTTTTTTCTTGTTTCATTATTATATACATTTTCAGCGTATTAGTATTGTAGCCAACACAGTTTGAATTATTTTATTTTTTTTATAAGAATTGTATTGTAATTTGTCCTGTAATTGGCTCTTGGACTGTTGGGCAATAAAGGATTATTATTTATTTATTATATTATCACGAACAGAAAATCAAACATAAATTTCATTTTAGGTGGCACGTTATTTTTCTTATTTTGGTGTTGTACACTCTATATGATTTTTACATTTGCATTTGTCCCAGCACATCAACGGTTTATTGCAAACTTTACTTACTAATAAATTCCTTAAATCTATCTAAGAGAGAGGTCGTTTTAGTCATAGATAAACAAGAATTCTTCTCACTGTATTTCACTAACATATGGAATCTGGATGAAAAGTAATTTTTGGGCAGACAGAAAACTATGATTCCATTTAACGCAAGACTAGAAGTACTGTAAGAAAACACACCATACCTAGGAAGGTACATACGTTTCAATTTAGCTAGAGACCTAAATTTAGGAAATACGGATGTGAAGCAGGCCTCTTTTATTTATAACTAAACCAAACTTTGTAGGTAATACGTATTTTCGTAAAACATCTATACCGAAGACCATAGAAAAATTGTACCTATATATTTTTTTGTGTATAAATTTAAGAATTTAAAAAAACTCCGTAAATTAGCTAACTGTAAACTTTGGGATTTTTGCCGCTGCTAGACGTTTTTAGTCATTCAATCCGATAACAATTTTACGTGACTAATCGGGTGAGTAGTTATTTCTTAGATAGTATTGTTTATGTTGTATTTATCTTATCTGGATATCTACCGATTTTGGTTGAAATTTTGGGAAGGTATCATTATCACTAGTATTAGCATTGCGATAATTCAGTCAGCAGCGCGTGTTTCATAAAAGTTGAACCGGTTTAACAGATATTATAGTAGGATAGATCGTAAGTCAGCTATCGCTTATCAGGGAGAATATACACTAGGGTGACAGAATAAAATAGACACCTACTAATTAAAAAAAGATTCTATTCTCGTTATATATAGAAAATATTTTAACATTTTTAAACTAGACTAATATTTTGTCGATCCACCTTTACTTGCGTGAAGTGCTGCGAGTCGTCATGGCATAGAATCTATTAAATGATTAATGGTGTCTTCTGGAATATTTAACCACTCTTCTGTAACAGCTGCCACGAGTTCTTCCTTATTGCTGGGTTTTCGGGGTCGTTTCACCATATTTGTATGGATTATGTGCCAAATATTCTCTATCGGATTCATGTCTGGTGACTGGCCTGACCATGGTAAAATCCGAATCACCTGTTGCTCTTTCCATGTGGTTGTTGTTCTTGCTTTGTGGCAGGGTGCTCCATCCTCCATAAAAGTGGCGTCTTCTTTAGATAAAATTGCGTTGTCGAATATCAGTAGTAGTTCTTCTGTTAATATTTGGATATATTTTGCCGCATTTATATTTTCGTCGCAGATTACTAATTGCGATCTCCCACCATACCGTATCGCGCCCAACACCATGATGTTCACACCTCCGTATTTCACCGTCTGATGCAAAAGTTTGTCGTCCAGTTGCTGTGACGAACGCCTCCATACCCACGTACAACCACTATCACTGAATTGGCAATATCTGCTTTCGTCTGAAAAAACGACAGACCGCCAAAACTCTTCGGGCTTCGTTCGCATTTCGATTGCCGGAGCCATTCGGCGCCGTTTTTTGAAACGCCGTAAGGAGAGGTTTTTTCTTTGCCATCCTTTTATACATCCCCACACTGTGGAGATATCGCAGAACGGTGCGCTGACTTTTCTGTGAAGTTGCCGCAAGCTTAGCTGTACTTTTTCGCGGTTCTCTTAACACTTCGCGCACAAGCACCCTTTTACTTCTTGCGGAAGGTCCGGCACGACCTGATCTCGGCTCCGCTGTTGTTTTTTCCTTGCGTTTAAATTGTGTAATCACACTGTTAACTGTGTCGTCAACGGAATATTAAAAAATTTACTTATTTCACGTTGCGAAGCGCCGCGTTCACTCTGGCCAACGATGCGACCCCGGGTGAAGTCGCTAATATCACTCGAACCTTGTAAGCGAGGCATAGTTGTAACGATACTAAACTATGACGAATTCCTTCCGATGCATTTACCCCTACCCTAATGATAAGAGAAAGTTCTTAATTCGTTCTTAGAATTTAGCTGTTTACATATTTATACCGCTTTACCTGGTGTCTATTTTATTAATTAATTTAGAAGAAGATATACCTTCCTATTTATATCTGATGAAGAATATGACTAATTCAGCGACAAACAAAATCTAGTGCTGATATTATTCTGCATTTTGATATTATATTGTTATATCAGCAAAACAAATTATAGGTTATATAAAAAATATATGTAAATATATATATCTACGAGGGCGACCTGAAATGTTTCCGAAATCGACAAGAAAACACGGTATTGGTGTGGTTTTTATTTTTCGATGTAGTCTCCTCAAAGATCAATACATTTTTTCAAATCGCGCTCCAGTATTTTCAAGCCGTCGGAAAAGCAGGATGTCTCGAGGTCTGCAAAATAGCCATCAGTAGCGACGATGACCTCCCTCCCAGCGATTTTTTCATGTTTGGGAATAGGAAAATTTCTCTAGGGACTAGGTACGGTGAATATGGAGGATGAGAGACTAATTCGTAGCTCAACTCATTCAATTTGGACACGATGATGCGGGAAGAATGAGCCGACGCATTGTCGTAGTAAAGGCACTTTTTTCTGTTGAAAACGTTTTTCCTTTAATACTACATCGAACCGGGTCAATAAATCGCTGTAGTATTGCCCCGTGATCCTCATCACTTTCTGCAGATAGTCGATAAAGATCATACCTTGAGAATTCAAAAAAATGGTCACAAAGACCTTTTTCGGCCGATGGAACGGTCTTTGCTTTCTTTGGAGTCGATTCGCCCGAAAAGTCCACTGCTTCGACTGTTTCTTAGTCTCCGTACGTAGTCGTGGATCCAAGTCTCATCCACGGTTACGAAACGCACGAAGAAATCCCTTGGATTGCGTTGGATCCTTACCAGACACTCCTCCGAAACGGTCACTCGATTTCGATTTTGCTCTGGTGTGAGCAAACGCGATTCCCATCGCGCTGCGTGGTTCGTTACTTGTGCTTGTGCGGCCACGTTTGAACTCGCTCACTCAGAAGCTGATGGTCGAAAGTAATGGAGTACATCTACCATGAACCTCTAGGAAAATATTTCGAATTTCCGTGGCCGTTTTCCCAGCCATCCAGAAGTGTTTTATCATTGCACAAAATTCGATTTTATCCATTTTTGCGAAACCGCCTGACTTGCTACACAAAGTACACTCTTAAACAACAACTATTGACAGTAAACGTCTGAAATTTTGACAGTTGCCATGAAAAAGGTTACCCTTACCGACCAATGAAATTCGACCTTCATGCCCCATTTCTTGTCAATTTTGGAAACATTTCAGGTGGCCCTCGTATATCTATGCATACTCCGGCTATAAGTGGTTACCCACCCTGTCAAAAACTAACTTAAAAAAACCTTTATTCTGTGCTTGTACGAAGTGCTGTAACTGTTATGAAAACAATGTGCTTGTCAATTTGTTAACTAAGATAATATTAAATTAACTTAAATTTGCAATTCGTCAATGTGTCCACCTTTCGCTCTTATTACAGCCACACACAATCTTGGTATTCTCTCTAGCAGCTTTGATAGTATTAGTGGCACTATTTTGCTCCATGTACCCTGTTGTTGCGCCCAAAGTGCTATTGTCGAATTTGGAGCAGATTTTTAAATCTGTCGGTCGCGTTCTCTTCACAACAGTTCGATCGGATTGAGATCTGGACTTTGGAGCGGCCACTTCATAACAGCAATTTTCTTTCTGTGCTCTAGTTGTTTCAAATACTCAGGGCATATTTGTAGTGTATTTTGAATCATTATCGTACTGAAACATGAAGTTTTCATTGATTAGATTCCAGATGAGATGGCATTCCTCTGGGAAATCTCTTTATAACCTTCTTTTCCAACGATACTTTCTATTTGGCTAAATCAGCCATACAGGTACTGCCAAAACAACCCCAAGTCATGACTGTTCCTCCGCCATACTTTATTATTGGATTAATATAAGGACGAAGTGCTCGTTTCCCTTTGTATGTGTTCTTGTGTTTGAACGAAAGGTGAGATATTTAGATTCGTCGATCCAGAACACTTTCTTCCAACGTTCGAACGTCCAGTCTTTATGTTCTTTCGCTCATGCTAACCTTTTAGTTTTGTTTGCAAAGTAATTGTCCCGTACAAACCAGAAATTATGCAAGAGGGTAACAACTTATGGCCGGCAGTGTACGTATGTATATACTATTGTTAATTGAACAGTAGCTTTACTGAATATGCTGAAACTATGTAACATACATATAATGTGCAAAAAAATGCTTTTACATTAATTACGTACGACAATAGTTTTCACGTGTTGATTTTCGCAATTTTCGTGGACTTTGAAAATGCACTTGATGTTTTTTTTTCTGTTTGTCCTTCGTTTTTACAGTATTACATTGTTTCATCTAGCAATTGCTTCATTACAAGCACGCAAGATAATCGATCAATTGGTATATGTATTTCATTCAGACAGTGACAAGTGAATGTGAAGTAATTTCTCGTTTATCAATAATCAAATAATCGTGGTGCACGATAGTTCATACGATTGTTTGAGACTTGGTTTAGTTTTTATATAGAATGTGTCGAATGGATTGGTGTTGCGGTCTCTTCAGTAAGTAGAGTCATGTAGTTATGTTATTTTAATTATTGTATTCCTAGGATATGAAATCGTTGATAATTATTTATCTTTCCAATGAAATGCAACAAGGAGTGAATAAGTGTTTGTATAATTATTCTCAATTTGGTTAGTTTGATACTACAAAAGTCTGCATGCATCCTTCGCATGCCAAATTTAATAGATAAAATTGGCATTAAATGTAGCTTTTGTAATATTACCAGTTTGAACATACAGTTACAGTGCCTGTCCATTTTATTAGGGCCACCTTATAAATTTAAGCTATTGTATGTTTCCAACGCCAGAATTTACAAAAACAAGTATAAAATTCATGAATAGGATTTACAAAGCTATCCTAAATACATTCCCTAAATTTGTTTCTAAGAAATTATTATTCCCTTCATGAACCATTATGTACTGCATAGATGAGATATTTTTTTGGTTATCTTATAAGGAAAATTCAGCTGCTTGTGATTGTCTTCGAAAGACGTCACATCACTGCTGAAATAGATTACCGACCAAACTTCAAAAGTAATACAAAATTTCTAACCAGTGTGAAGAAAGGAGCATCAGATATATTTTATAAATATAACAACTCACAATACTTTTAATTTTTAAATTACTACAGTTCCTGACCATCTTAAAAAATCATGAATAAGGTTTACAATACCTATCTAAGTACGTTCCCTTAAGAAATTCAGAAAGAGCAGCTTAATGACGTCTTGCCTATTATTATCCCCTTCACGAATCATTCTGCACTGTATAGAAGATGGGTAGGAACAAGATTGGAAGACACAGTAATTCGTAGCATATTATTTGGACCGGCTACTATTGTAGAAAGAATATTTATCTGTTTATATAACAACGTTTTCTTCCGTGTTTACGTGTTGGTGTTGCACTTTAAGTTATTGATTGTATGCGCTTTATATTTTTTTTGTTATGGGTAAAAAAGGGACACACCAAACGAGAAAAGCTGCGTATCGAGGTATTGTTGGGTACAGGAGTGTATTCTCAACGCACAATTGCAAAGAAAGAAGAAGTGTCCCGACAAACGGTGCAGCGAATCGCCGTTTTAATGAAAGAAAATATGCCCACTATAAGTACCGGAAATGCGTTTTGCATCAAGAACAGGATCAGTACTAATCGAGACGAACGACGTATCCTGCAACTAGCAACTTTTAACCGAGGTTTATTCGCCAAAGAAATAGGAAATGTAATGCCTCAACAAGGAGTGCAAGTATCCATTCGTACAGTACGTAGACGATTGTACGAAGCCGGATTAAAATACTGACGCCCCCTGAAAAAGCCAAGATTAACACCGATGGTGAAGTTATTTTGTCTTACCTTTCGCCAATCTTCAATTACGTAATGTTGACGACGTTTTGCCCATTCATAACGTGGTTCATCGATGTTAATCTTTGCTATTCACAGGTATAGCAGTAAACTCCACTCACACAAATTAATTAATTATGCGGAACGCAGCGTTTCGAGAGCACGTGGGCTCCCATTGTCAACCGTTTTAATTCTATTTCTAATTTAGTACGTTTGGCGTACTGGTATCTTATTTCATTTACTAGCCAATGTTTTTTGGCCGCTGTAATAACTTTCGATGGTTGTTTACAGTTACTAGAAGTGTTAACCTTCATGAATTTAGGAAAAACATTGTTCTTTTTACACCGTGCTAGAAATAAGATGTCTGCATGAATTAATCTAATCATACTACTTACCTTACTAAATCGGTTTAATTCCTTGGGCTGGAGAGCCATAATCAAATGACGATTGCAAGGACTGTGTGGATGCACAATTCACAGGTATAGCAGTAAACTCCACTCACACAAATTAATTAATTATGCGACCGACTGTCGGTAACACGGTTGACAATGGGAGCCCACGTGCTCTCGAAACGCTGCGTTCCGCATAATTAATTAATTTGTGTGACTGGAGTTTACTGCTATACCTGTGAATTGTACATCCACACAGTTCTTGCAATCGTCATTTAATCTTTGCTGGTTTGCTCTTAATGCGGTCACAGATCTAAACCCTATTGAATCTAAATTAATATGAAACTTCCGTTGGCAAATTCGTAGTGATAAATTACAATTCCCTTGTAATTACCAACGTATTTAAAAATGTAAATAACTCTTCCGTTGTACGGCCCATTACATTCACCACAGTTTCGTTTTCGCCGTTAGGTTCGTCCACACATAAACACAATTTTTTATCTTTCAATGCTTGCTCCAGAAGGAGACAAATGTTTGTCGGTCTAGTAAAGTGCACCATACATTACATAAAATAAAACAAACACCTATATGAAATATTAATTGTTCGCTGTATCGTGTGCCAGGAATTGGAGAACAATGTCTTATACTTTTTAGGTGATTATTACGTTTTCTTGTTTATTCGAGATACGCTGTTTCCGAAACGTACCTAAACATGTGCCTTGATACAGGTATTCAGTTCTCCGTGCCGCACGCTTCGCTCATCCACGTTGTTCTCGCCACGGCACTGAAACTTGCCCCTCTTTGCCGAAACTACCAACAGCGTATATTTGTCTGTAAGAATTCTTCCTTGAAGCAAATCGTATTTTAAGAATGTCCTTTAAGGATTCTAGATCATTTTTCTAACTTGTGGTTAGTATTTTTTTTAAAAAAGGAACCTTTTTTGAGTGAAGTAAATTTCTTCATATTCTTACTGGGATATTAAAATGCATATGTGGTTGTAGACTTCTGGGTTATTTGTTTTCTTTGAAAGAATTTAGGTGTCCGGATTGAAACCTACTCGTTATTCCACTTTTCAAGTTTTTCTGCGCTACAGCGTGTCTAGCAGCAGCCCAACAGAAGCTCCATGCAATTGAGAGCAAAGCATCGACAAAGACATGCAATTACGACACGGTTTCAACTCGGAAACCTAAATTCTTTAAAATATTAGAATCTGTCTCAATTTCTGAAAAGGTATGTAATTGCTGTGAACATACTTGTATTGTGACGTTAAAAAAAACTCTTCCGAATTGTACTGTACTAATTTTAGCTGACAGCATAACAACGCAGCCAAGAATATTGTTATTGTTTGTAGAAGTAAAACTATAAGTATTTGCTGAGTGGATAATGGAACACATTACCCTGAATATGACAATATTTATGTACTTTATAGTATTTATTACATCAACTCACGTAATAACGTTGTATAACACGCAATTTCCTTTAAAAGGATTATAAATTTTTTAGTACTAAACTAGTTTTTCAAATTACACTAACGTAATTGCTGGTAGCTACATATTTCTTTAATATCCTTTGTCTACAAGTAGATCACAAGTTACATAATACACTATAAGATGTCTCGCATAGTAATACATATATATTAACGGAAAAAATTTTGTTTGCCGTGAGTATTTATTAACTTCAGAAAATCGAATTGAATACCTAGAAGTCATAAATTATATTATTATATACAATAAAATGTATTACAAACATAGTAATTACACACAAGGTCCCAATTTTAATATGCCGATATTAATGTTTTCATTAAAAAAGTATAAACAGTATGACTTTCATATTTTTATACTTTATCAATCACATTATGTCTAAGGCGTTGAAAGTAATTAGATAGCGGTTACTCTTGTTTTTATAGACTGCGACTATAAAATAACGCGTAAACATATTTATAGCTTAACAAGTAATTTTCATGGAAAATCCTGATATAAATCTATTTCTGTTTTTTACTTTGTTTCTTTTTATTTCGTAAGGTATTTAAAACAATTAGGTAAAAGTAAAGCCCTGAGAGCGTGGTTAATACGTTAACTTTCCGTAATTATTGTGTATAGCATTTCTGCATCCAATGTAGTTTTTATCTGAATAATAGAGTATTTCGACGATTTATGATTCAATCAAATACAATAATGCTTCGCTTGAAAAATGTAATTAACAAATATTACTTTTATGATTTTTGACTAACCCATCTAAAGTTTGGTATTATGTAAAATACTTTATTGGAATTAAGTACAGACAGAGAAGAAGATATGAGGGACAGGACTAATTCAAAAATTTACAGCTAGAGAAATTTAATGTTATCCCTAGAAGAAGTTTCCCTTAGAATGTACTGCTACAACACTATCGAAATTAAGACTAACTTGTGGTTTACATTTCTTTCTAATTACTGATCGCAGCATATAAAATAACAAAGTAAACTAGACAGATAATGTTTGCGAGGAGTTTATTAAAGAAACAAAGATTATTAAGTTAAAATGTTGGCAAAATAGTACATTCTAATAAAATACATACTGTTATAGTGTTTCTTCGAAGTAACCAGCTTTTACTTGAATAATTGACAGATATGCATCCTGTAGCATTCCACACTTCCTTCAGATCATTGTAGAATGCTTCTTTACCAATGATCCCACAAGAGCTCAATGAGGTTGCAATCAGGTCTATATGTCGGGCACCCTATTCAAGATAAGACTCCAGAAGATTTGTTTTGAAAATAAGCATTAACCGCCTTTGTGGTGGCTTTAGGATCGCTGCCTTGTTGATACATGGGCCTTTCCCCAATCAAGTCACATACAGTTGGTACCGCTTCCTTTTCTATAGGTTTCTTAAATACAGATTGTTACGTTCTCCTGGTTTGAAGAGCAGCGCCGCTGTAGCCTGCTCGTAAATTCCTGAATTACTTGACCAATACTTACTTGTAGAGTATTTTCGCTTATTTACTAGAGGAAAGGTTGTACAGTGAAACTCAATGCGCATGCGCAAAAAAATATATTTAAAAAATAAAATGTGTACACGGTTTCCAGTCTGGCCTATGTACTGTTACGATGTACGTAAGGTACATATATATTTGCAATAATTGCAGTTATTCGAGCTCTCTTATACATGTAATGTACATTAGCATGTGTATATGTATGTTTTCATTGTTAGCAATATAAAGTACTGACTCAGCATGTACGTTGCAAAGCTATGTCTTAATTGTGTTTAAAATGTTAAATTTTTGTATGCTTCCGCAGAAGCTTTGTTAGAGGCATGTACTAATGTCTCTATCTGTATGCATGCACCACTACCTTTTTATAGGGAAGCCAACCCTATTTATTTCTTAAATTTATAAGCTCACCTAGTTGCTATGCTTATTTATATATCCCTTTCCGGGAGCCTAATACATTTTCCTTGTTTTAAATTTGCCTAAGGGAGTTGGCCCTGTATCATTGGCATGTATTTGGACTTGAACCAAATACGTTCGTTATTTTCACATTTATAAGGGAACCCACCCTATCTCTTAGAGCTTGAACGCCTGGTCGAGGGCGACAGTTGCGATAATAGCCGATCTCAATACAAAAGTAATGTGACAGCTACCTAGGCGTTCTCGTTTGAAATAATACGCTATGTGCAATCTTTAGCTCTCTGCTACTGCGCTCCAAAGAAGGTAAAATGCCAGTAGCCAGCAAATGTGCGAAATGCGCACCGACAAGTAAAACGGAGTGATGAAGCCGACATTACATATAGAAAAATGGTCCGTGAAACTCGTCCGCTACGACGAACAACTAAATGAAAATAAGGTAATAATGCTAACCCATACGGTTGCAAAGAAGATAAAATCATATGAAATACATAAAGTAGTAAAAAAGTGGATAAAACACAAAAACAATGTTAAGTCCTTAACACAGATCTTAAGTCATTCTTTCATCTATTTTAACTAATTTTTCAATCTATCCGCCTCCGAAGCAATCCCATGCCATAATGTTTCCTCCTCCATGCTTTTTAAATACATTTGTCTAACATTCTTTCCCTAGGGCGGCGACGAACAAAGGTGTGACGTTTACTTCCGAATAATTCGAATTTTGATTCGTCCATTTATAACACGTTTTTCTTATCATTTATATTTCAGCTTTCCAGTTTGCGTGAGTTTTTGCCCAATTTAGTCTTTTCCGTTTGTGTATAGAACTTAACCATTCTCTTCTTGCTGCTACACGACCGCTTAGACCAGCTTTTATTTGTCTCCATTCTACTGTCGACATCCTTGCTGGCTGATGGCGTTGTAATTCAGCTGTTACGTAGTTTGCGGTACAGTAAGGTGGCGGTTTCATAGAGACCTATTGGTTATTCTGTTGCGTCTTGCATTTCCTAGTTTCTTAGTTCCGTTTCTTAATTTAATGGCCAACGACTGTATATGAATTACAGTAAATGCTCGATTATGTGAACGATATCAGCCAAGCACTGTTCACATTACTAAAAGTTTACATTAGTTAATTTAGCCAGCCATCGCTGGCTACAAAACTTTCGGTCTCTTTTAGGTTTTCATTCAATAATTTTGCTCTCTTTTTAATTAATTCGCCGCTAATGGGAACATGATTATCCCTTTGTTTTAAAAACCATTTATACAGACGATTTTCAATTCTAGGTGCTTGGACATTTTTTAAAGATCTGCGATTTCCCGGGCCTCTGTATATATCTGATACACGTTGTAAAATTTGTGACTTTAATCGCTTAATTTTACAGATCGAGGCTTTAGATACTCCATACTTGTTGCCAATTGAGTCACCTCCGCACCTTTTTTAATCTCGTCGATGATTTTCACTTTGTTACTTCATTTTAAAATTGTTCTTTTATTGGACGTGGATACCATGCCTGTTCTAGCGTGATTTTAGTTGCGCACTACTTTATTTCACGATAGGCAAGAGAGCCAACGCTTACAGGAATTCCATACATAAATCGGGGAACAACCGGTGCCTGGTCTGAAAACTTTTACGTAAACATTTTTTTGATCGATTCAATTACGCACGTAAATCGGGAAATAACCGATGCCCTTAACTGTTTCCATTATCGAATTGCACGTGGTGCAAGCTTGTTTACATTATCAGGCATTGCATTTGATTCTATAGCAACAATTTTCTGTTTACATGACCGCGACGTTTCCACTACCGGGTATTTACATGAGCGTTTACTATATATCTTTTTAGTTGTAACATTTTTATTTCTTTGTTAATTATTTTAATCTTTACTGCTGGGTAATAAACATTAGACGTTAGAATACTTGGACGAATTAAACTTCTTTATTCAACAATGGTAGTAAATAAAGAAGGTCTGCTTTATACTACTGAACGCAGACATGTTAAATCCCATGTAGTTAAGGTATGCGCATACACATACACATTGAAAAGCATCTAAGTTGCATTGCTACTTATGACAGACGTGTTAATGATGTTATTGCAGATTGTTGACCTAACGAATATTATTATTTTAAAAACTATCCACAAATCCGTATTACTCTGCTTAGTGCTTTACAAATATGAGGAAATTTGTATGTATATACTTACTAGCTGGTCAGTGAAAACGACTAAATGTTAAGCAAATATTTTCAAATCCAACGGTAGTAAAATTGTCAATGACCTGCCGGACAAACTGATGATTGATGATACGTGATAGTGAATTCTCATTATTTTTATTGCAAATAAATTAGTGTGTCTATATAATTATATAATATCCGGCAGTTAACATTGCATACAAATTTGTAAACATGAAGGATGTTTTGTAATATTACACTATAAAACAGCTCATAAATTCAGCACCATTTTAAAGAGGTAGTAAAAATATTGCGTTTAAAATTAAGTAACGATTTTATTACGGGCACATCACTTATGAATATTCATTAGAGAATATAAAAACAAAAGGAGGAGCGGATGTAAAAACGGTTATAATCATGTCAATAATTTTGTCAAAATATCCGCTTTTAAAGTACAAAAATTTTAGCTTCTTTTAATTTTTATTGTATTCTTTTTACTAATTTTATAACATTATTCACAATGTCCGCTAATTGTCTGGCGAAAATTCAATATTTCATATTAGAAATATAAAGAAAAATTGTATGACATTACGAAGTCCACCATGTAAGATTATTTCTGTATATACAGGGTATTACATATTATCGTGTTAAAATTACATTTTAAAAAATAAAACAGTCTGCATACTTTTTCATGTTTGTATTTAGGACTATTTAGTATTTTTTCTGTAATATGTGAGGTTGGCAAGTTATTTCATAACTTATTAAAATGTGTAACCTAATTGAAAACTTCAGAATTGATACGGATTGATTGAATTATTTTCTGAAAAAGTAATATCTAACACTATTCTAGATATCATCACAGCTTGTTGAAATAATATAACTTTTCACGTTTCATCAATTCAAATTGATAATTTAATTTCTTTTTGAAACATCCTGTATATTAAAATGTGGTTGAATTAATAAAACCTTGAGATTTTCTTAAGTATGCGGCCAACATATTCATGGACATGAAAATGGTATTCGACACAATATCAAAATCAAAAATAATTGAAAAACTGGAAGCTTTGATCATAAAAGACACTGAATTGAATCTAAGTAGGTTTTTACGATTTAAAAGATAAACAAGAAATCACAAAGATAAACAAAGAGGAAAGCAACTCCCTCTATGCAGGATATGACTTACAGCAAGGAGGAAATCTTTCCCAAATCTTATGCATTATATGTAGGGTTGGCCAAATCTTCGGCGTTCCAGATTCGCACTCGGCCGCATTCAATTCGTTGAACTACTTTGTCTCCGTTTCCCTGCTGTGTATGCACGTACAGTGTATCGTATTATGTGCTGTAATGTATTTATACTTTATTCTGTAGAACTTTTAAAACAGTTTATCTGTATATATTTCATCAAGAGTAGTAATATGTAATTACAAAATATGGTTAGCCAAATGTTTCGAATCGACAAAAAAAGTAATTAAGCCGGAGAATGTCGGCATTTTCTTTTTGTATGTAAAGATGTTTAGTTGTTTTTTTGTTAAAAACTTAACTATAGAACCGGTGAACTGACAAATGGCTGGAAGGGTAGAGTTACAGTAAAAAGGGATTTCAAAACAACGACACGGTCCATCTCAACTCACTGGCGACATTTTATGCAGAGGGGATTGGAAGTCTCGTCCATATATGTGACAAATGCATCAATCTTGTCGATCATTATGTAGATATTTGTATATAACCTTTGGTAATAAATTCATTTTGTTATTTACACTTGTTCTGCTTTTATGAGCTATCGAAAATTGAAAAAAAAACAGCCCTCGTAAATAAAACAGAAATTTGTCCCTTTTGGTTCGCAAATTAATTTGTTTATTGATTTTAACGGAATATTAATGCATCTTCTCTGTGTTTTAGCACGTATGTTGAAAACATAAAGACTTACCTTCTTTATAACATCCGGCGTGTTTCGACATTTGTCTCGGTGATATTGGTTTGCAGGTGGAAAAAATGTCTTTGTACCTTGAAAAAGATCGTTCAGCATTGACCGATGTAACACAGGCATGGTTAAAATATTTTTTGAAATTAATTAACTGCAGATGCACCACCACAAATTTGTTTTAATGTCATAAGATCGGAATCTCTATATCTTAAGTTCTTATGTTAACTTGAACTTGGCTTTAGAAATAATATTGTCTGCTGAGATATATCTGCATACAGTACGACATCTAGGTTTTACAAGTGACAAAGACGCTTCCCCCGGCAAGGAAGAGGACGTGGGTTCAAATCCGACCGGGACTCTTTCAGAAAAACACTTTTATGCACGTTGGTGGTTACAAAGAAATTGTAATCTATCATTACGAATTTGCCAACGGAAGTTTCATATTAATTTATTTAAACCTTGTTTGTCTCAAAAGCAGGTGTACCGAGTTTCTTCTGTATTACTTGATGAGGTAGCGCCACATAAAATTTACTCGTTCAAAATCTTCTTTCATTTTCTAAACAAAGCTGCTTTTCACTTCTTGCAATTTTCTAATTTTCCGAATAGTAATTGGAAGTTTGCCTTCATTGTATATCATATACCATTGTACAACTCACATTTTTGTATCTGACATCATTTTACTAATAGAAGCCATTACCACCTTAGTTGGTAAGATATTGAAACATGTAAAGCCGTTTAATATATTGTCTATATTATAAGGAAGTTGAATTCGCATTCATTACTGAAATTTGTACTTTTTATAGGAATGTATATACATATGTATAATAAACCTTGTTTATGTACAGGGAACCGCAAATGTACCACAACGTTCCTATTGTTAATAAGTTTCCTTGCAGCCAGATAAGGTTTGTAGATAAGCTCCAGCACACTGTATCTGTATCAGAGTTATGTAATTTCTATGCATGAGTCTTGGCTTTTCCGGGATTTCTGCCGCATTAACATTTGAGTTTATGTTTATCCTCTTAGTAATCATCATCTTTTCTTATCAATTATATTTCAGTAAGTAGTTTGTTTATAATATAGCATTGTTAACTTAGTATCTAGTGAGACAAAACTACTACATTATCGCAGCATTTCGCAAAGCATTTCGAAAAAAATTGTAAACCGTACCGTCTTGTACGTAATATTACCGAATTATTAACTTTCTATAGTATAATAAACACAATACAGTTACACTGACCGCAATTATCTATTTACTAAATATTTTTTTTACCTATTTTAATGTTAACAATGCGAGCAGTGCTGCAAATCATCTAGACTAAAAACATAATTTCCAAATAAAGTAATTCAATTACCGGCTCAATGGTCCAGTGGAAGAGGGCGTTTTCGACCCTAGCAGCGGCAAATAGTGTGGGTTCGAGCCCCGGCGACAGTGTTGTTGGCGGGAGCGGTTGTCATTCTATGCTACGAAGTAATGAACAGCGTTATACTGTTTACGATGAAGGGTTGAAGTAACAATGCCATTACACACATTACTTACACCTAACGCTTCTGCGGTTACGGCAAGTTCCTTCAGCATTTAACCCCGTAGGGCAGTTTACCGCGCGAATAAAAAAGTATGTGTTTAGGGTATAAGTTTAGGATAAAACTAAAAACTTCGCGGTGTTATAACTTTTATTAAAACTGCTTTATATGATTTCAAGCGGAGAATTACAGAGTAACTATACATCGTATATTCTACAAAAATAAAAAAACCGGAAAATGAAAAGCTGTAATTATATAAAACATGAATCTAAAAAATGTTGTGTTGAGTACGACGCGAATGTTAGAATTAGAAAAACCCTAGGAAATTGTAATACGAGGGTCACGTTATATATTTTGAGATGCCACGAAACCAGAGAAGTTAGAACTGGTAGTGCTGCATTTCTAAATACCGCCATCCTTAAGTAGTAAGTTCTGACTGTCAGCTGAGTCGCTGCTGTATTAGAGTTAAAGTGGTACATACGATTTGTCATCGAAACATGAACTTGTCAAGAGAAGATGTGCACGCAATGATCTACTGCGATTTTAAGGTCGGTTTAAGCGAATAAGTTTTGAACGATAATCACTAATAGTCTGGGTATCAAACCAGTAGAAGTGGTCATAGAAGAGAGACAACTAGGATAGCTTGGACAACTACACAGAATGGAAGAAGATCGAATCACAAAGAGGATATTTGAAGCCAAAACAGAGGGCAAAAACAGAATAGGTAGACCCCGAAACACCTGGAAGGAGCAAGTGTATAGAACATTGGAAAAGAGAAGTATGGGATGGATTGAAGCCAAACAACTGGCTCAGAACAGGAACCTGTGGTAGATAAAAATAAGAAATAAATAGTCCGACACCGCAAGGTACAAAGGACATAGGATTAAAAAAAAAGTTTTGAACGATTGCAATTCGTATTCGGTGATGAAAATCCTCAACGCGCAACTGTGTTTCACTGGTATAGCGAATTTAAAAGAGGACGGATATCTCTTAGTAGTGAGATACGTGCTGGTAAGCCTTGTTCTTCAGTTACCGCTGAAACATTGAGAGAGCGAGACGTATGATCGACGAGGATCCAAAATGCATCTATCAAGCGATTGAGACAACTCTTGGTATTGGATCTGCAACAGTGAATTCAATTTTCAATGATTATCTTCGGTTGAAAAAAAAACATTACTTATTGGGTGCCACACACGCTTAACGATTTTCAGAAGGCAGGACGAATAAGAATCGCTCTGGCAACTTATTCTATCTAAAGTAGTAAGAGGTGATGAAACTTACACCCCATTTTACGATATTCCTATCCGCCAGGAGAGCCATGTGTGGATCCATGAAGGTGCACCAACACCTACAATGGCCAAAAAGTAAAGAGCTGTCAAGTTATTTACGTAGTTTTCCTTCGTAGTACAGGATTAGTAACACATGGGCTGAAAAGTCCCGGGCCTAACAAAGAAAACACGTTTTTTTTGGTTCAAAATTAGCTTTATTCATCAACGTAATCTCCATCAAGAGCAACGCAATCATTCCAGCGCCGCTCTAACATTTCAATACCACTTTTGTAGAACGATTTATCTTTTGCCTCAAAATAGGCCTCAGTTTCAGCGATAACCTCTTCATTCGTACGAAATTTCTTACCGGCGAGCATTTGTTTGAGGTCTGCGAACAGCCAGTAGTCGCTGGGAGCCAAATCTGGCGAATACGGTGGATGTGGGAGCAATTCGATGTTTAATTCATGTAGTTTTGCCATTGTTTTGATTGACTTGTGACACGGTGCGTTGTCTTGAAACAATTTTTTTTTCTTTGCCATATGCGGTCGTTTCTTTGCAATTTCGGCCTTCAAACGCTCCAATAACGCTATATAATATTCACTGTTGATAGTATTTCCTTTCTCAAGATAGTCGATGAATATTACACTACGCACATCCCAAAATACCTTTCCAGCCGATTGTTGTGCTTTCGGGCGCTTTGGACGAGGTTCACCAGTTGCTGTCCACTCAGATGACGATCGTTTTGATTCCGGAGTGAAGTGATGGATCCATATTTCATCCATTGTCACATATCGACGCAAAAATTCCGGTTTGTTACGTTTAAACATGGCCAAACACTGCTCAGAATCATCAACACGTTCTTGTTTTTGGTCAACAGTGAGCAAACGCGGCACCCACTTTGAACAGAGCTTTCTCATAGCCAAACGCTCATTCAATATAAAGACAATACGTTCTTTTGATATCTTTACGATGTCAGCTAACTCACGCAACTTCACCTTTCGATCATTCGAAACGATTTTGTGGATTTTTTTGATGTTTTCTGGTGTTACCGCCTCATTTGGACGTCCACTGCGTTAGTACTAACTGAGAGAAAGGTGACTGCAATAAAACTAGCGTCATCTATGTGTTAGGCCCGGAACTTTTCAGCCCATGTGTTAAAAGCAATCAAGCTGGAAAATCAACATACAGTCACAGCAAATCGGTACATCACAAAATGTTTATCTGCAGTTCTTCAGTCACTCAACATTCGCGGGTTAATATTGCATCACGATAATGCTCGTCAGTGCACAGCAGACAGTTGAATTTTTACGTGAAAATAATATAAAACTCAATGAACATCCACCCTATTCGCCTGATTTGGCCACGTGTGATTTCTGGTTGTTCTTTAACCTAAAGTAAGATTTACGTGGACGACGTTTCACGATGGAGAATGAGATAGATGAAGCAATTCACTCGCAGCTTCTGCGTTGGAGTGTATTACCGATCAGAATCAGTCATGCAACGTCTATTTCAGCGTGAATATAACGCTCGCAGGTATGTTAGAATTTCTTCGCGAACACACTTTTATTGTAAGTTGCAAACTTTCGTGATAATGGAAGTGCACCAAATAAATATGTTGGTTCAGTAAAAACTGTGCGTACACCAGAGAACGTAGGACGAGTAAGCCACGCTATAATAAGAAGTCCAACCTGTTCAGCAATGCGATACTACCCGCTGAATTGCAACGATTTGGATTGAGAACATAGCGACTTATGGTTCCAGTAAGGTGGAGAAACAAGCCATATTGTGGGAACTTGCATGGCTGCGCTAAGAAACATGTTGTCTGAACGGGCTGCCAAGGTCACCGACCGTTTGATTAGTCCTGATTTTTTTTGGCATTACTTAAAGGCTGAGGTTTTCCAAAATATTCCTCAAACGCGACAAGCTTTAAAAGCCAACATTAGTCTAGAAATTAGAACGATAAACCAGAAAATGCTGCAACAAGTTACAGCGAATTTTCAGTCACGACTTCGAGAATTTTGGAAAAGCATAACGGCCATTTAAGAGACGTTATTTTCATAAAATAATTTTTGCTGTTAAACTATATTATATGTATAATAATGATGTATTTTTTTACCCGGGTCGTTCCATCTGTGTGTTCGTAATAACCTGTTACAGAGAGAGAAATTGTAAAATGAATCTTGACGTGTTCTAACACGGAGCGTTAAAAGATTCGATACAATTAGATACAAAACTAATTAACTTTGGCGAACACACCTTTAGCAACTTTCTTGAGGTTCACCAAGTAGCTCAGGAAGGTGGGGTATTTCCAAACCCTTACTTAATTAATAACCTCGCGTACTGTCAAGAAAGATGAAACTCACGAGGGTGTTCGGTTATTTATTTTTTTAGTGCTGCTACCAAAGTAAAATTTAACAAAGACTTACTTAAGAAAAAAAAAATACGGAGAGATAAACGTTAATAATAATAAGCTTAAAAAGTATACGAAAAGAAGAATATTTAAAGCCATAAATACTAACAGTTTTAGCCTTCACAAATGATATCCACATCCTCCAGTTACAAAATAATTAAAATCAAGAATTGTTAATTGGGTTAACTAACAATATTAATATATTTTTTGCATTTTAAATATTGAAACAGGAACAGAGGAACAATAGTGAAAAAGAAATATATATTGAATTATGTTTGTTTTTGTTTTGAGATTCTCGTCTTGTCGTAACGCTAAAAAAGTTACACTGCCTATAACATTTGCTCGCAGCTGTAGCTGTGACGATGTCTATAAACAGTTCTGAATAAACTTATGCTTGTCCAATACGTTTTTCATTATATATTTTAACAAAATCGCTATTTCCGCAAGTGACCCTAATTAGTTGAAAAGGGGCTGTTATCTCATTTTATTAATGATTCTTGCTTATTTTCTCATTTTACTAGTCATTCGCTCATTTAATGGTGTTTAGATGCATATAGTAATCGTCGTAGAACCTCTAAAGCGTTTTGTGTAAGTATCTTCCTTATTATATGACAATTCCTGAATTGTTCAGGTTCGTATCGCTCACCGAAGACAGAAAAGAAATATACATTGCTTTTCATTAGGTAAAAGTATTACACACATATTTAGTTTGCTCCACGTGCATGTGTTACAGGTGCTGTATTAGCGCGTTTAATAAAAAAAGTCTGCGTTCGAATTACAAAAATGTGCCGAGTCATCGTAATGCGATTATTGAACACAAATATGTCGCTAAACAATATATAATGATAATGACTCGGCATTTCCCTGCAATCTATTTGTGATTAATCACGTTCTTAAATCGTTTATATAACGACTTCATGTTTTGAATGTTTTATCACATAACAATGAGAACTTTTGTAGCATAAATACGAATAAAGTATCTATGTACACTACCGCTCATAATAGTATGAATACTTCCTACTTCACGGAAAATTTGACGCTTGCTTCAAAACTTTAAACAAAACAATTGTTAGAAAAATATTTATTCATCTACGGCTTATTGCAAATGTTTACACAAAAGAAACAGTAGTAATTAGTAAAGTAAGTTATACCTTCTTTTCATCGAAAAACCACCTTTTCATTTAATAACTGCTCGCACAATTCGTGGCATTTTTTCTACCAATTTCCTCACTGTATCTTCAGGAATAATGTTCCACTCCCTCTGCAATACCGTTCAGAGATGGGGTTTGGACATTCTTTTCTAATTTGTCTGCACAGTTCTACCCACAGAAGCTCTATCGGATTAAGATTCGGGCTCTGGGGAGGCCAAGTCATTAATTTTAATATTCCTTCATTCTCTGCATTAGCGAGGTAGTTTTTGCACAATAACGACGTGTGTTTCGGATCGTTATCGTGCGTCAACTCAAAATTGTTGCCTATTAAGCGCAATTCGGATGGTAGAGCAATTTCTTATAATATTTCGCGATAATTCTCCTTTCTCATTATTCCATCAATTTTCACAAAGTTCCCTGTTCCACTTAATTAAGAACAACCCCATACAAGAATGGAACCACCACCTTTCTTTATTGTTGATGTTAATGCACTTAAGAAGCATTTTCTCATCTTCTGAGCGCCTGCCAAATGTTCTGCGGTTTTGATCAAACAATTTTTATTTGAAATCATCAGTCCATAGTATGTTTCCCCATTGTCTTATTGTCTAGTCTAGTCTTTATGTTATCCCACTGGAGATGTTTTTGTTTATTCCCACCACGTACCAATGGTTTTTGTGTAGCAATACGACCGATATCTTCCTATTTATAAGAAATGCTGTCTCTAGATCCGGACGTACCCGAATATCCTATGCCGTCTATTTCCCAGAATTAATCCAAATTCCTACAGACAACTTCCTCATACGACACAGAAGGAGCATTAGGTGTTTCACCAAATCCACAACAAAATTTCTCAAAATAACTACGAAAACACTGCCTTAGGCAAACAGTTTCGTCGATACCTTACTTAAACAGCTAATCGCTTAGAGGTCAAAAGCAAAAGTGCCGGAAAATCTTCTTGAGGTTAATATATATATATATATATATTTATATAATTTAACAATCCTTTATTAATTGTAAAAATTTAAATAATATAAACAAACAAAAATAAAAAGTAAAAATACACAAAAATCGAAGAAAAAGAGATTTTTGAACGAAGAAAATTTAATTCCGTCCATCTTGAAAACGATATGTTAGCGTTATCGTTGAACGCACTGGAAGAAGACATAATACGTGATCTCGTAAACAGCTAGTCGACATCAACACTCTAGCGGCGATATCCAACAGATAATTCGATCCAAAAAAAAGTTCAAAGGAATTGTTAAGTAAATAATATGAAATAACGGAGGAAATAGTATTAATTAACAAAACTAAAAATGCTAAACTAAATTATACTCTACGTCTTGACGTGATATTGTTGACGATGGATTCTCATAATAGCTAGAGTTGTTGTTTGGACCATTTCCATCGTTCGTTGAACTTGTACAGTCTGTCGTTTCGGCAGTTTGTCTACTGCCGTCTTCAGGGACTGCCCTGAGAGGGGATTGCCAGAGCAATCATGCTTCTTCATCCTATAAGCTAGAATTTTCTGTGCAGAAGGGGATGCGCATTGGACCTGCGCGGAGGTGGCACGCAGTAGGTCGATTTTTTGCGTATGGGCGGTTGCCGATCTTCGGCTAATGCTTTCTCTAATCATAGGGAGCCAGACGTTCTTTATTTCCAGGCTGGGTGTGCTGATGGCGATTGGTGTGTTGGCGTCCTACAGTTTTCTTTTCGTGGCGTTGTCTTCTTTATCCAGGATTACTACATTGTTCCATGCAATCCTATGATTTTCGTCCCACGCATGTAGAGCCAATCGGGACTTATCTGTTTCCCCCAACCGAACCAGTCTCTGGTGTTCTCTGGTTCTGATTGACAGGGGTCTGCCGGTTTCTCCTATGTACGGTCTTGCACATTCGCATGGTATTTTGTACACACAGTTCTTAGTTTTCTGATTTTCGTTATCGGGCTTTCTTTTTGTTAACTTCGACCTGTTCGTGTTTGAGGTTTTGATGGCCGTTCTGATATTATAATCTTTTCCTATTCGTCTGATTTTTTCCGATAAGCCTTTCACGTACGGAATTGTTATAGTACATACATTCGGATGTGGTTCTGTACTATCATTCCTAGTTATACGCATTGTTTTCGCCTTCGACAGCGTTTTTTCTGTGTATCCATTTAATTTCAGTTTATTTGTGATGGAGCGGAATTCCTCATCTCTATCTCCATCATCCGAACATATCTCTCTGGCCCTATTATATAGGCATTCTGCGACACCCAATTTGACGTTGTCTGGGTGATTAGACTCGAAATGGAGGCATTGTCCTGTGGGTGTCGATTTCTTATGTACAGTCGTCCGTAGTGTGCCATGGGACTGTTTATGTACCAGGAAATCTAGGAAAGAAATCCTGTTATCTACCTCCTACTCCATAGTGAACTTAATGGATTCTTCTAAGCCGTTAAGATGTTGGAGGAAGCCGTTGACTTCTTCTTCCACATGTGGCCAAATTACAAAGGTATTATCGACGTATTTGAGCCACATTTTCGGTTTAAGTTCATATGAATCTCTTCGTTCAAATTCCTCCATATATGTGTTACTCAGGACCGGCGACAGAGAAGAGCCCATCAGCAGGTCTACTACGCATCCTCTTCTGCGCAGAAAATTGTAGCTTATAAGACAAATACGTCAGACAAAAAATCATTGAAGCATGATTGCTCTGGCAAGCAACAGCCCTACTCAGAGCGTCCCTAGGCAGACTGCCGAAACGTTAGACTATACAAGTTCAACGAACGATGGAAATAGCCCAAACAACAACTCTAGTTATTATACTCTACGTATAGAGCGTTAAATTAACGAAATAAAGAATTACGCGAAACAGAACTAAAAATACAAAAAAAAACGCAACATTCTTTAATTAGTAAATTGGGTACATACTTATAGAATTATTACATGTATAAAAGTGCTTCTTTTTAAAATACTTTGTTAAAATTAAGGTGTCCGTTTTATTATGAGCGGTGGTGTATATCTTGTGTATGCTCGGATCGATTTTA
Organism: Trypoxylus dichotomus; assembly: GCA_023509865.1. Classification (NCBI taxonomy): domain Eukaryota; kingdom Metazoa; phylum Arthropoda; class Insecta; order Coleoptera; family Scarabaeidae; genus Trypoxylus; species Trypoxylus dichotomus. Next base: position 19,632,046 of record CM042082.1, on the reverse strand, counting down.
CACGTTTATTGGATTATTCGAATATATTATACAGCTAGAGAAAAAAGATGTTCAGACAGTAACCAATTTAAATATAATGACCAATTTTTTTTGTTAAGCATTCATTTATGGGTTTATAGTATAGTATAAGCTGGTAAATTTAATAAGCTCCAAGATAATACATAACTTAACGCCAACATTAATATATTTGTAGGAAAAAGAAAAAAAATCTTTTTAGGGATTTTAAGGGTAGCATGTATATAAGAAGGTCTTGGACTTTACAAATTTTACTATCAAAAGTGGAAATATCTATGAAAAATGATGTAAGAGACGGTACATTTTTTCTAGGCCAATATTTCCAAACCAGGTTATGTACATTTAATTTAAAACATTTAGCAATGATCCTTGATTTATTTGCTCTACATTTTAACAGGAATTTATCACATAAAAAAATTTGCGTCGAAAACCGAGCGGCATTTCATTAATCTTGACATATATAGCATCTGTCGGTGTGGAATTCATAGATCCCAAGCAGAGACGAATAGCTTTGTTTTAATAATGAATTGTACGCTGAACCATAAAGGAAGCAGCCATAATCTACCAGAGATCTCACTGTTACCCTATAAATAACTTTGTAAATCTGCTCCAAATGATACTTTACTAATAACTAAAGATTGGAAAATATGCACTAAAAAGTTTGCCAAATATATGTACATGCAATATGCACTGAAGAAAATCCTAAATATGCACTTAAAATTCCAATGCGCTCTTATGATATGCATTTATTTATGTTCTCAGAAATTAAAATTCACTTGTCGTATTTACAAATTATATATTTATTTATTTCAATAAATTATACACATTTATTATTTCAATAAAAAAATATATATTTTTTAAATTTTCCATACTTAAATTATGTCACCAATCTGTAAGTACATGTTTATATTGGGAAAATCATTTAAAGATAATTTTCTATCTTCTAATCTAGTAATTGCCTCCTCAATTATCACAAAATTGGATGTAATATTAATAATAATAATAATATTTGGTTTTTTATTGTGGAATTATTGAAAATTACGTTACACTTTTCTATGGCAAGATTTTGTTGAATCAAATTGAGTTATAACATTTTTGATGCCTTCGTAATTATCAGCAAGATACACAGCGCATTTAAGCCATGTTCCCCATCTTATTAAGATAGGTTCTGGTGGCAATGGAATGTCAGGAAGCATATGGTTATATAATTGCACTCGTAAAAGCGCTTTATACTTTTTTGATGGTTATTGAACTATTTGCATCTGGAAAGTATAATCTAACTTTTTCAGCAACTCTATTTAAACCATGGGCTAAATAAGTGGACTAAATTGAATTCGGGAAAAAATGTTCAGACTTCCAGCTGCTTTCAACATATATGAAGCAGGTTCAGTTACCATTAATAGAACTGTTTCAAAAGGTACTTTGTCGGGTAAAAAGAAATTACCTAAGGTCTCGTTGACAAGTCTGACTATGGTAACATGATTTGTTTTGTCTAAATTATCTACATTAATTAAATATCCTTTAGATTAATTTAGACCATTTAAGGTTCCAATAATCAAATTAGCAACTCGATGACCCTTCGCGGCTATTGTTTCATCAACAGAACTGTCGAAGGATTACCATGATACTGCATATTAAAGCAATGTAACATTGTTTTATTCAAAATGAAAACGAACTACAAAAATGCGTACATTCCCGATAAAGGCGTGATTTCAAAATTCGGTTTTTGATAAAGAACAGTATATTATGCAGTTCTACATGTGGTATATAACAGTCAGCATTTGCAGTGCATTACCCATATTAAAATATTGAGAGTTAAGTTATATCGTTTATTGAATTTAAGAAATAATACCAAGCAAAGAAAAAACGCAAGAGTAGAAAATTAGTAATACATCATCATAAAGAGGGATCAAATTATAAAAAAATTATAAAAATTAGGGAAGAACAACCAAAAAACTTAACAGAAACAGAAAAACGTTTGATAGCAGTAAACATAAAAAAGGATTCCCATAAAAGTGTTCCTAAAGTTGCAATCGAGGTTCTATAAAAATGTGGAAAGAAAGTACACGTACAAGCAATTCTTCAAACCCTTAAGATGCAGCAGAAAGAAAGGGCTAGCATTTGCAAAAGAATAGAAGAACATTGGCGGGATGGTGTTATATTTGCGGATGAAAGTAAGTTCAATGTTTTTGGATCTGATGGAGTACAAATGGTATGGAAAAAGAATGAGGAGCTGAATTTAAAATCTACAGTGAAACACGGCGGCGGCTATGTTTGCGGATGCATATAGGCTGCTGAGGTTGGAGATTTAGTCTTTATAAAAGGTAACCTCAGTAAAGCAAAATATATACATATCTTAAGGCAACATTTAAGACAAAGGACAGAGAAATTACGTATGAGCATTAGCCACATTTAAATTTTATGAAGATGATGATGCAAAACATACAGCATACAGTTGTTCGTCAATGGTTACTGTATAATTGTCCACGAGTTATAGAAACTTCACCGCAGTCGCCAGATTTACACCTGATTAAGAATTTTTGGGAACAATTGGATCGCCAAATACGTTGCACAAGATTAGTTGAATTAGAGTACTCAGAGAAGGATTACAAGAGAAATGGAACGAAATTAGTTCAAATTATATTATTTTTTTTTCTAATATGCCAAACCGTTTTAGAACAAGTGATGAAACAAAGGGGTTACCCTGCTAAATACTAGTTTTGTCATCATTTTTGTTTAGTGTAGTATAAAATTGATGCATACATGTACATGTTGTAGAAACCGAATATTAAAGTAACGCCAATATTAAAGATATTCGCGTTTTCTAGTTTGTTCCTTTATTTTCAGCAAATATTATATATTCATTTATTAAGTCTATCTCATTATTGCAAGTTGAAGGAATTCTAATTAGTTTTTCAGATTTTATTACAGTTGTTATGAAAATGGCTAATATATGTGTAAATGTGCAAAATAATGATGAAACATGCATGCTTATATGCACTCAAGGTAAAGTGTCCATATATGCATTATATACACTAAAAGAAATTGTAGAACACGTATTTTTAGTGTGAGAACTGGCTAAGTACAAACTATGGAAGAAGTATACCAAAAAACAAAAATATACATTTCGCATAAAATCCAGTCTTTACTAAGAACCCGTAGCACATTAATAGTCTTCTCACATTTTTTAGCAGATTCAGATACACGAGTCCTCTACGTTAATTTACTAGCCAGCCACATACCAAGGTACTTAACAACATTGGAGACCATAAAGAGTTCGTTAGCTAATTTAACTTGTTTATGGTCAGAGGTTCCATATCAAGTAAATCATACAACGTTGCATTTATTGAAGGCAATTGTAAATTTTTTCGAATAACACAACTTTTGGAACAATGACATATTCAAGATTGCAGTACGCAAACTAGTGTTGTGAACTCCATTCAGTATATATAACAATGTCTTCTGCATACTGAATGACCTGCACATTAGGTAAAGCTAGATCCCTAGTGTAGATATTAAATAACAATGCACTTAGAACTGCTCCTTGGCCAATCCTGCAGATTTTACTCGCAGTCCAATTAAATTATTTGTAGGGGATCTTACTACTAAAGAACAATTAGCAAACACATTGACTATATTTGTTGGAATTGTAGATGACATATTTACCTCCGTAAGACTGTTTAAAATTTGTTGGGGAATTGTTGCAAGGTATTTTAAAAATAAATAGAAAATTGAATATAAGACTTGAGTAAATTCTTATAGTCGAGATTGCGATAAAGATACGTGGTTCAATTCTGTTTTCCATTCATAAATGAACTGTTTACTACGTTACATCTTGTGAATGCAGAGAATTTATTTTATTTTATTAATTGGAATAAGTTAGTAAATAACCTGTTCATAATTATTGATCGAATCCTTCGAAGGTGAAAGCAATAAAGGTTGTATGTCCAATTGCGGAAGCTTGACCTGTATATCAAATATATATATATATGTGCGTTTTAAAGTAGCAACATGATTTTCTACTTCCTGTAGGTTTCCTTTTATATTCGTTATATACTAACAAATCATTGATAAACGAAATCGACGTTTCCTGTTTACAGAATTGATAAAAAAAAATGATAGTTATTTTCATTGCCAACTGCTGCCACACGTAGAAATTGCATTTTTACGTACTTTAGGTAGTTCCAAGAGTAAAATTTCCGAAAATGTAAAAAAAAGAACGGAGGAGAATAAAAATGAAATAAAATATCAATACTGAATCGTGTACACGTGCTTATTTATCTATGAAGCAGGTAAATCAATCCCAAGATTCAAGGTCTAGATATTAATGCATATTTATGCTGTTTTGCATACATGTGGATACGTTCTTGTGTAATTTATCATCGACCGACCGTGGCGGTTTCAAAGGTAACAACTGAATTAAACTATATGGTGATTGTACGCACAAAAAAAGAATTAGAACTTTTAATCAATTACCGAGTCAGTGAGCAAGGTTTGTAGGTAATGTAACCTTGCAAGTTATTCATATTTCTGGTGCTGCAGTTTCACCAATTTATAATGTTGTTCCAAATGTTTATATTATACAGGTGATTTTTGTAACACAAGTTAAATTAATATCTCAATTTGTATTATTAATTGCTATGCTTTTCTTTTAATTTCCTATTACATTTTTTTTTTGTGTAAGATAACACCAGTTAAACTGAAAGTATACAGATTATTTTCAAATAAAATTATTGTATTTTCTTATTACTATCAAAGATTTTTTCGCAAATTAAATAAAATGAAAGGTATTTCAATTTGAGGTTGCTTTTTAAATTTATAATGGAACATATAAATTATTTGAAATATAATAACTGTGATAACCAACTATGACCTAACTACAAAGTTTCGTGATTTTTGGTATATATATATAGATGCCCATTTAATATAATATTTAATTACTAAATATCTTAATGTATTTCCAATTTACAGTGTTCTTGCGATGTAGTTTGCATTTTTTTGCAACTTTCCAAAATTCCCTTTCGTCCTTATTATGTAGAAAATTCCTTTTTCTAAAAAAAAAAGAGCTTTAAACAACAGGAGACAAGTTTGTAGCTTGCAAGGACAAGAAATTGCATCAGTCGTTTTCGTATTTAATCCTACTTCTTTAAAATGGGATAACACATGTAAAGTAACTGAGAAAGCCTTCTTGATAAGGCCAATATAATTATAATAATTGCGTATAATGCTAAATAGATGAATAACAATTAGGTATTTACTGTAAAAATATGTAATTGTTGCAATAATAATGTTTGTGTATCTATTACCAACGATAAATTGTTATTTAGTGAAATATTTCAGTTATGCCATTAACAGATAACAAAATCTAGGACACGAATTCTATTAACGGTTCTACGCATATCTTTCTATGCTTAATGAAATCTTTTTTCTTTTTTGTAAAACTCATTGCCACCAACATTGCACAAAATAATTTACTGCATGTTTAGATACGTGGTTTATTTAAATTTATCTTGCCGTAGGTAAGGGTCGACTTCGAATGGATTACAAACGAGTCATTTTAATAACCTTATTTCAATGAAAATATCTTATCACCTTTGTTTTTAATTATAAATATTTACGTTGAATGATTAATCAAGTTACATCAAAAATGACATCAGGGGTTATAAATGTTGATAAAAGAATAAATAGCCTCGTTTAAAGTCTACATTCCCTTCGAATGATGTATTTAGATGTGTATTTAGAAAGCAAGCTTCAAGATGTAACCATTGTACGTATCTTTTTTTAGTTTTATTGTAAAACTGATAAGGAAAGTACATACGTTCGCCATTCAACTATTTATTTTTGGAATGCGTGATCCGCAAGTGGTAGTGACATACATTCGCTATTAACAATGGAACGTTTTACAAAGGCTTTTGTATATTTATTACAAATAAAAGAAAAAAAGTGTAGTGATTTCAAAAATTGCGATGGCGTCATAATTCAAAACAAATAAAGTTAAAAGTTATGAAATATAACAAGGAAAAATTTGTTATGAATTTAAATTCATAAGACGGTTTACACTTATTTTGCATTCTTAAATCATTTCTTATGTACACTACCGTTCATAAGTTTGATCACACCTAATATATTGTATTACACTTTATTAAAATTTTAATAAATTTATATATAATTATTTTAAAAATATTTAGAGAAATGCATACTAGTCTTCGTAGAATGGCATTTAATTTTTTAATCTAATGTTGATATGAGTATACATTCATAACAATAACGCTTGTTTACAAAACCCATTCAAACACGAAAACAATGTATTGTTGTATTAAATTTTATGTTGGTATTAAAGCAATAATGCGCTAATAGTAGAAATTTAGAGATGAATGCGTTAGAATTTGGGAGGGGTACTGAATATGTACATACATTCAATATATTGCCGAGATATTGGAGATGTGTTTATTGCGTTAGGAAGACGCTATTTAGATATTGTTAGTTTATTTGATCCTACATATGCCAAAACGAGGGTAATTGTATATTAAAACGCTCGCCAGAATGAGTATGCGTTTTACACAAAACAAATGTTTCAAATCGACAAGTTGCTCGTCAATTAAATATGTCTGAGTATTGTGTGCGTAATATAATTGAAAGAAAGAAGAGGCCCAAATCAACGACGGAACGAAACGACATCCCAGTGATTTCCCTAAGAAATCGCCACCTTACCGCACCAGAAATTATGGCAGAGTTCAATTTATAACTCCGTCAGCCAGTAAATGTGTCGACTGTAGATTGGAGATTAATAAAAGCCGATTTGAGGGATCATATAGCAGTAAAAAAACTGCCGTTAAGTTCTATGCACAAACGGAAAAGACTAAACTGGGCAAAAACTCACGCAAACTGGAATGTAAATGATAGGAAAAAAGGTGTTATGGATGGACGAATCGAAATTAGAATTATTTGAAATTAAAACATTTTAAGTTAATGAATAAAGTTTGTTTCTTTAATAAATTTCCCGCAAACAACGCCGAATTACAATGCGGACCAACAGTAGATGCGCAAAAACCCAAAAATCTAAATTAACTTATATATATATAATAATATATACAATATATATATATATATATATATATATGTATATATATGTGAATTGTAACTGATGGTTTCGCGAGGTGTTCTGTTGTGTTTTCATTCAAACCACAACGTATCCGGTTCTTCTGGGAACCAACGCCGAACGTTAGATGAAATTCGGGAGAACAATAGAATACGTATATATACATATATATACATATATATATATATATATATCAGCGTCCATTCATTAGCTCAATTGATTTTGTTGCATCTAATTCTTAATTAATTTAAATATATACTGACCGTCATAAATAAATGAACACTCAGTAAATGCCCATTTGCTTTATTGAAAGTTTCGGGAAATATGTATCTTTTTCCTATTAAAAAATGAAAATTTGAACAAGATATGATACTAACAATTCATTTAAACACCAATTATATGTCGATTCTTCTTTGTTTCTTAGGAATTTAGATAGTATATTAAGCATACTTGAAATTAGCGAATCAATAGTAACTTTTGATTTGCTATCCCAAATCCTTTGCCGAAAAACATCTATGTGCATTGTTTGGGTGACTGTAAACTGTTGATCCGCTGGCCTGCCAAGATTTTCTCTTCTCTTTTCTCCGGGCCAATGTATAATGAACACCCTTCGGTGAAATCTCTAACCGGTATATCCTCGTCGCGAAAAGTACAAATGTTACTGTACAGTTACCTTAGTGTCTTGACATTTTTACGCTCAGTACTTTATCAAATTGTTGCAATTGCGCACTGATTTCAAAAGACTAATTCTGCACAAGAAAGGCACTAAGGATTACTGTGGGTATTGTACTCCATCCCCATAAAATAATAGTCGTATTCTTGGAAAAGAGTAATAAAATGTATTCGGGCGAAATTTGTACCTAAATATTTGGACTTTACGGATTATGTGTAACAATGTTATATTTGCATACAATAATTTATAATAGGGATTATCGATTTCACGATATGCCTATTAAGTTGTATTATTTTAAAGGAATTTCACTTTGGTTCCAAACTTATGGACGGTAGTGTATCTGTTTCGCACACTATTTCGAAATACTCTGGGTTCACCGCCAATCAGTACAGTAAAGGATATAAATTTTAACAGAATGTCTACTAAACGTGGAAATGTAAGTGTCCAAACGTACTGTATTTTCTAATTTTTCTCACGCATTCAAAGCACATTTAATGTTCATAAAATATTAAGTGGGAATTGCACGCTATTCATTAAACTGTAGACAAGTGCCACCATCAACCTTTTTTTTGCGATTCTAAATAATCTTAGCCGATTAACAGTGAAAAGCTACATAGTACGCAATGACTTAACCTTTCTGCATCGCTCAGCTTCATACCCCATGACACTATTTATTAATTCGCTCAATTAAGATACTTGGAAACTAAAAGAATGATTTATTAATTGCTTTACACTGGCAACAAACAGAGAATAATATATTAGAAGTGCGTGATGGGAACAGATGCGTTTAATTAGTTTGATATAATGCAGCTTCTTTGTAAAGTAGCTATATGTATGTATGTATCTATTTTCCGATCATGAAATATGCAAAAGGCAGATCTACCGCAAACCGCTTTTTTAATGAGTTCCTCCGAACCTGTCAGGTTTAACCATCTATAAGGACTGATTCTGAGAATTGTAACGAAATATTTATCGAGACTTTATTTACATGATAATGGAGTTACGTAATTGAATTTCATGATATAAACACGACAGAAAATACAAAATAACATCCTTTTCTGATTCCACTGGTAACTGCGGATTTACTTACAATCGCCAGATAAATTGTTTTAATGAGATCTGTACGATTCCGTGGGCTTCTGTAAGGCCTTCTATAAATAATTCTTTTTGTGCTGGCCCAAACAACATCCATGTGTTCATTATCAAATCTGTTCTTATTAAATCTTTTCTCTTTGAACAAGAGTAATCTCCTGTCAATAATCATAAAGGAGTAGTAGCACATTTAGAAGATACTTATAGCCTTCGCATCCGTCTCTTCTAAACAATTTTGTTTTTTTTTTCTATCCTAGATTAATTTTCTAGAAACGAAATTTGAATTATTAGAATATACGGTTTCAGAAAAAAAACCATTTCCCCGGAGTTATGTTGCAGGTATTCGTAAAACTATAAGAGATGATTACGGCAACACATATAACGATCCACCTACCATCCTACCTCCTTTTGGAGAGCTTTTCCAATCAGCTTGTACCTACATTAACTGCGATGGCTGTTACTTCGATTTCTCCGGGTACTAGTATGGTTGACCCCCTTTTTGTGATTAAAATGGACGTGGTTTATGCTATTAAATAGTTAAAAGACAATTGTGCAGCAGGTAAAGATAATATACCAGCCTTTGTTGTTAGGGATTGTGCGCAAATATTTTTTGCTTCTCCTCTCTCCTACTTGTTCAGTCCTACGCTTAAGACGTCCACCCTTCCATATTTACGGAAGATTGCCAAAATGGAATCTGTTTTCAAAAGTGGCGAGGAGGGTGTCGTTTCCACTTGTCGTCCAATAAAATTATTAAATAGTTTTGCTAATGTTTATACAAGTATATTGATGCTCAAGTTTCAGGTAACCAGCACGGTTTCGTTGCTCAGCAATCTACAGTAACTAATGTTTTTTTTTAAAATTGCTCGATACTTATCCGATAGTGTAAATACCGGAAAGAAGGTATATGTTGAGTCGATCACAGCCTCCTTATTAATAAATTGGACAATATTTGATTTTCGTCTTCGCTTTTGTTTTTATTCCAGTCGTATTTTCTTGATAGAAAACAATTTGTGACGTACATGGACTTTAAATCTAATTACTTCATGCCAATCTTTGGAGTTCCTCAAGGGACTCCACTTTTGTTCTTGATATTTATAAATGATTTGTGTTATCAACTGAGTTGTCCCAAGTTCTTATACGCAGATGACTTAATATTATATATCGCAATTAATAATTCTCTGGATTGCAGTTATTTGCAAAGCCAACTTAATATGTACCACCGGTGGTGTATCATAAGCAAGCTAACAGTTAATGTGAACAATTGCAACATTGGCTGGATTTCCTTTACCTTTACACAAGTCTATGATGGTCTTGTTTGTCATCTTCGATCCAAAAGAAACTTATACAGAGCATATATCTAATATTCGTGCATCAACGTTGAGTATCAACATCATGCGGGTTTCTCTTCTATAATAGCAATTCTTCATCTTTATTTCGCTTTTGTTCGGTCTAGTGTCCTTGGTCTAGTCACTTATGTACATTATTATTACATACATAGATCTTCTGGGACAGATTCAAAGGAGGTGTTTAAAGTTCTTATATGTACTTCAAAAAAATTGACACCCGATACAACGATTACCACAATACCCTACTAGAGATATTTAGTATTGATTTTTTAGAATAAGTATGGGCAACCTTTGACATGTTGCGGGCCAAACTTTAGTGTCCAAATACGTTCGCGGGCCGCGTTTAAACCCCATATCACTCTATCTTCCTCATTTGGAGTGAGTATGAGTAACTAGTGTAATATTTTTTTTAATTGGGTTTTTCAAAATGGCTCGCGGGCCGGATAAAATCTTACAGCAGGCCGGATCCGGCCCGTGAGCCGGTGGTTGCCCACATATGCTTTAGAACTACATCAAAAACAAACTGAATGCAAATTCTTATTTGGTTTACCTAATAATGGTCTTGATATCCCAGAATTGTTGAGTCAAATTAATTATTTTGTTCTACGTCTGGGATCCAGGTAAACAAATGTATTTTATTGTTCTTCCACCTACAGTCCGTTAGAACCTTAAAATTCAGTATGACTCATGGGAAATACGAACGCAATTGTCACACTGTGTCAAAATTATATTAGAATATTTTAAAATATACAGTTGGCTATATGAAGAAATGATGAATGAAACATAATCAATATTTCTCATAAATGTTTATTATAGTATTATATTAGACGATTGTATTAAATATAAATATTACAAATTATTTCTGTTTTCCAAATTATACAAAACGCCTTTTATTAAAATATGATTTACTTTCAGAATTATTATTGAGAATAGTGCGGCAATGATAAATAGTGATCTTCTATATATATACAGCTGTGGCCATATGTACTCGCCACTCTTTTTTGTTTTTTATTCCGACGAATATATAAGAAATAAAAGAAAATTGATCGATGAAAATGTTTCATTGTGAGTGTATACAGATATTGCTTAATATTTGGTAACTTCTCCCTGGGCTTTTATCACCGCACGAATTCGTCGGGGCATACTGCTCACTAAGTTGTAGCACTGTTCGAGGGTGATTTTATTCCACTCTTCGAATGTTTTTGTTTTTAAGCATTGCTTTGTGGTAGATGAGTATTTAGCTACATTTCGCTTTAAAATGTACCATAAATGCTCAATTGGCGATAAGTCCGGGGATTGTGCCGGCCATTCTAGGACCCGCACGTTATTTTCCTCGAACTAGCGCATTACTTCGCGAGATTTATGGCACGGTGCATTATCTTGTTGGAAGTAATACTCTGGCTCATCATTATCGAATAATTTTAACGCACACGGTTCCAGAACTTCTTACAACATGTCGATGTACGTCCGACTGTTCATTCGGCCCTCGCAGACGAACAGTTCTCCGACGCCTGTTGCACTCATGGAACCCCAAACCATTATGCTACCACCCCCACACTTGACAGTCGGGATGATACAGTTTGGATGGAAGGCCTCTCCTCGCCTGCGTCGCACGTATTGAGGCCCAGGTTTACCACAAAGCTACCAACACAAACATGAATACTGTTACATTTTGAAACCCATTAAAAAGAATAAAAACACTGTAGATACCAGGAATTGAATACAAAATACCGCAAATACAATAATTATGTATTACTTACCTCAATATTTGACTCATCCGTCCACATAACATTGGCCCAATTGTCAATGGTCCAGTCGCGGGGACTTTTAGCCCACAGCAGTCTCTTTTTCTTTTGTTGCGGAGACAACCGTGGTTTATGTCGAGCTTTGTATCCACCTAAATTTAATTCACAAAGGCGTCTTCACCGTGCGAGGAGAAATAGCAACATTATGTAGCCGGAAAAGCTCACTGGAAAGCTGTTTAGACCCTTTTTTCCGGTCTCGCAAAGACATCCACTCTAAGACTCGCTCATCTCTGCTAGTTGTCTTCCTTTTTCGACCAGTTTTCGGTTTGTTTGTCAAAGATCCACTCTCTTTGTATCGTTTTATCGTCATTCTAACTGTCGATCGCGCACATTTCACTTGTCGAGCAATAGCAGACACCGACTACCCTTGCTTTTCTAACACCACAATTTGTCCTCGCTCTACCTTCGTCAATTCGCGTGTTTTCGGCATTACTTCTTACTGTATACTATCGTATAACACAGACAAAATCACAGACACAATATCTTCACTCTAACTCAACCTTACTCTTACAACTTTTAAGAAAGACTGAAGAAATATTCAGAAATTACAATTTTAGGTCTATTTTCTAATTTACTCAGAATGGCCTACAATAAACCATTAAACCCTCATTACCAGTTACCTAGTTAAGTCCGTCATCGACCCTGCTTCTTAGAAATACAATAATATTCGTGTAACACGTTCAAAACGAGAGTAGCGAATACATATGGCCACAGCTGTATATATATTAACAAACCTTAAGTATAGTAGACATAAAGCTATTGGTAGTAAGAACAGATATAAGATTAAAGCAGAACACCTAATAGCGAATAGGTAAAACTTAAATACCAATTTATGTGTTCGTAATGTAGCTGTCAAAAAAAGTCGCTAGTATAAAATTGGACAACTGTGTACCGGTTGAAAAGAAATGTGCATACTGTAGTAATATGTATTATTATAATTTATTAAAACAATGACTTTTTTCTAAATTTTCTAACGAATCTGTATATTTGATTCTTCTCAATAGTGTTTGGTTCACGCCCTTATTTTGTTTTGTTCTTGTTGGAAGCAAAGTACCGTTAGGACTCCCTCTTCTTTAACTTCTTACAATATTTATTCCATACTGTTTTCTTTCTGTGTATTGGATATTAACACATGGGCTGAAAAGTCCCGGGCCTAACAAGGAAATCATGTTTTTTTTGGTTCCAAATCAGCTTTATTCATCAACGTAATCTCCATCAAGAGCAACGCAATCATTCCAGCGCCGCTCTAACATTTCAATACCACTTTTGTAGAACGATTTATCTTTTGCCTCAAAATAGGTCTTAGTTTCAGCGATAACCTCTTCATTCGTGCGAAATTTCTTACCGGCCAGCATTTTTTTGAGGTCTGCGAACAGCCAGTAGTTGCTGGGAGCCAAATCTGCCGAATACGGTGGATGTGGGAGCAATTCGAAGTTCCATTAATGTAGTTTTGCCATTGTTTTGATTGACTTGTGACACGGTGCGTTGTCTTGATGAAACAAAATTTTTCTCTTTGCCATATGCGGTCGTTTCTTTGCAATTTCGGCCTTCAAACGCTTCAATAACGCTATATAATATTCACTATTGATGGTATTTGCTTTCTCAAGATAATCGATGAATATTACACTACGCACATACCAAAATACTGAGGCTATAACCTTTCCAGCGCTTTGGACGAGGTTCACCAGTTGCTGTCCACTCAGATGACGATCGCTTTGATTCCGGAGTGAAGTGATGGATCCATGTTTCATCCATTGTCACATAACGACGCAAAAATTCCGGTTTGTTACGTTTAAACATGGCCAAACACTGCTCAGAATCATCAACACGTTCTTGTTTTTGGTCAACAGTGACCAAACGCGGCACCCACTTTGAACAAAGCTCATAGTCAAATGCTCATGCAATATAAAGCCAATACGTTCTTTTTATATCTTTACGATGTCAGCTAACTCACGCAACTTCACTTTTCGATCATTCAAAACGATTTTGTGGAATTTTTTGATGTTTTCTGGTGTTACCGCCTCATTTGGACGTCCACTGCGTTCTGCATCATCGGTGTCTCTACGACCACGTTTGAAGTCAGCAAACCAACGTTTTATTGTTGTTTGTGATGGATCGGAGTCCCCATAACACTTTTCAAGCCATTGCTTCGCTTGAACGGTCTTTTTTCCCATCAAGAAGCAGTGTAAGATTAATACACGAAATTGTTTTTGATCCATTGTTTTGAAAATAACAAAAGTAGCGTGACTCTTAGCACAATAACTCAGAAACTAATGAATAGAATATCATGAAATTTTAACAGCTGTCTTTTGAAGGTTAGTACTAACTGAGAGAAAGGTGACTGCAATAAAACTAGCGTCACCTATGTGTTAGGCCCGGGACTTTTCAGCCCATGTGTTACACATATCTACTTTAGTTATATATAAATAGCAAAAATTTAAGTGTTAGTATAATGGGACGAGAAAAACATTGCACACAAGGACATATCAATTTCAGAAATATCACGAACATTAAATTGTTCACGTAAATTAATACAAAATGCGATAAAGTATATACAGAAGGTGAAAAATGTAGAGAACAAGAAACGGAAGATTAGGCCTCGTAAAACAACGCCTTACGACATGACAAGCTTATCCGTCGATTAAGTCAAGATCATCGGTTTCGCACAGCTACGCAAATAAGAGCCGAATTTTATAAACAATTTGATATCGATATATCGAGAAGAACAATACGACGTCGGCTGAAAGAATTTAAATTACATGGGTGTATTGCAGTACGAAAGCCACTGGTGTCAAATAAAAACCGCCAAAGAAGATTGCAATTTGCGAAAATGCGTAAAGAAAAACCGCTTTCCTTCTGCAAAACTGTACTTTGGACAGATGAGAGCAAATACAACCGACATAGTTCAGACGGAAAAATATATGCGCGACGCTCCATCAGTCGGAGATTCAACCCTAGCAAAGCTATAAATACATTGAAACGCGGTGGAGGAAATGTTATGGTATGGGATTCTATGTCATGGCGTGACTTCTAATAACCTGAGTGTTTAATGCACGACAATAATCCCAAATATACAGCGAGGACCGTAAAGCAGTGGCTAGAGGAGAAACAGATTTGGGTGTTAGAATGGCCTGCACGGGGCCCTGATTTACACCCCATAGAAAATCTAGGGAACGGATGTTGAGGTTGTTATAAAGTCTACATCTCCAGCGACATTAGACGAATTATGGAACACTATTGAAGAAGCCTGGCATAACATTCCTGTCGAGAAGATGTGCAGCAGTGTTGGATTGTAAAGGATTTCCAACAAAATATTAAATGTAAAAGCAAAAAAGGATAAAAAGAGTAATAATACAGTATTTCGTTATTGTTATTAAGTGTGCTATTTCTATGTCCACTTAAAAAATAATACATTTATTTTTTTAATTTGTTTATCTTGAAGTTTACAAAATATTATGTCTTTATTATAAATTGCGTGCCATCTACTACATTTTTGTTAATCTAAGTTAAATAAATCACTTGTTAACATTTACAAATTTATCAATTCTTCAATAACAGTTTACCTGTGCCATGTATATGGCCGCCACTGTACGTACCTGTTGTTTACCTCTGAAAATGCGGAGAACCTATCCCATACTCATCATATTACAACTAATAAATAACGAAGAGCGACCAAATAAAACGATGAAGGTAAAAATCTACAATTTTCTAACTACTTATGCTTTTAACAAATAACGAGAAAACTTAAAATTCACGAGATGGTGTTATATTACGAATTATCGGAAATTTGATCGTTAATATTGATTTATGAACCATTTATATGCTAATTTATTATTCCTATGAATATTTCCCAAACCACAAATCTGATATCCACTCTGGCTATTAACAAATTGATACGAGGGGAGGTCCAGAAGTTCGTGAAATGGAGGGGATGGAGTAGAGATAGGTGCGCTCGCTATGTGTCATTCTGATTGGCGATTCATCATTAGTATATAAGTTAAGTTGCAGCCCTATAGCGTCAGTCGTTTACGAATAGTTGCCTGCTAAATAAGTCAATCCGGAAGAAAACTGAAACTATGAAGGAAATTGAACACCGTGCTGTGATAAAGTTCCTTACAAAGCAAGGAAAGAACGCTCAAACCATATTGAATGAAATGGAAACCATTTATGGGGGACAGTGCCCTAGTAAATCAATGATTTATAAGTGGCATGGTCTTTTTAAACATGGTCGGGAGTCAATTGAAGACGACCCCCGCTTAGCACAGCCAGTTGAAGCCACCACATCAGACATCGTCGAAAAAGTGCAAAAATTTCTACTGCAAGATGCCCGTTCGAAGAAAAAACAATTATCTGCATTAGTTCGAGTATCAGATACCACAATTTTGCGTATCCTGCATGACCACCTGGGTATGACAAAAGTCAGTGCAAGATGGGTACCGAGAATGCTCACGCCGCTGCAGAAACAGCAGCGCGTCTGTGCGTCCAAACAATTGTTGAAGCTGTGTGGAGACAAACCTGCACAGATTTAGAGATAAAACATGGGTTCATCACTTTGAGTCCAAACAGGAGTCCATGCAATGGCATAAAAAGGGGACACCACCATCAAAGAAATTCAAAGTGTTAGAATCGGCTGGAAAGTTGATGGCTACTGCTTTTTGGGATTGTGAGGGGATATTATTGATTGATTACAAAGAAAAAGGTAGGAGCATAACCGGAGAATATTACCCAGCGATATTAGAAAATTAAAGGAGGCCATCAAGGAAAAACGTCGAGGAAAATTGACGTGCCGGTTCACAAGAGCAAAGTTGCAATGGCTGCTCTGCACAAGCATGGCTTTCAATCAATAGTCCATCCACCCTACAGTCCAGACCGGGCACCTAGTGAATTTTATTTGTTTCCCAATTTAAAAATAGACTTACGTGGAAGAAAGTTTTCCGACGATAATGAGGTAAAGGAGACAATTTTGGCCCATTTTGAGGCGAAAGATAAAAAACATTTTTATGATGGTTTAGAAAAATTAATTCATAGATCTAATAAATGTATTGTGCTTAAGGGTGATTATATTGAAAAGGAAAAATAGATTTATTACTTTATTTTATTTAAAACCCTTTCATTCCACGAACTTCTGGACCTCCCCTCGTAGTATCAGTGTTACGGTGGGCGTTGTTTACAGACCTCCTTCTATCGGCATTGCATTCTTTATCAACGAGTTTGAGAATGTGCTATCTAATTTGGACAATCATGAATTAGTTGTTTTTAAAGATTTCAATATTAATCTTTAAATTCTAATACGTGTGCTTGTTTATTTTTCACTAACACCTGCGATTCTCTTGGTGGCAAACAGAATATCAGCAGTACTACTCGTGAAACGGAAAATTCCTCGACACTTATCGATCTTATTCTGATACCTCGTTCAGCAGTTGTTATGTGTTGCATGACTTAATTTTATCTGATCATTCTCTTGTTTGGCTTCGACTAGAATTTGGTACGTTAATATCTATTTTTCTTACTTGTACTTTCAGTAATTTCTCGCATTTTGACCGTGTAGTTTTTGCTAATGACCCAATTACTATTCATTGGCATCATATCTATAGTTTGCCTAATATTGATAATAAACTTTGCATTTTTAATGAATTGATGATTAACCTATTTAACTAACTAAACATCCATGATCAAAACAGTTGTTTTCAAGTAAAGAAAGTACACCATGCTTAACTGGTAATATCAAGTTTACGATGAAACTCAGAAATAACGCTCTAGCAAGGACAGAGGGAGATAAAAGGAGTGGATCCTTCAACTATTATAAGCAACTACGCAATTTTACAACATCTGCTATTACTCGTAAAGAACGCTCATACGTGGGACATATTTTTGAAATGGGAGATGCAAAACTTCTATGGAAGGGCTTAAAATCATTGAACATTTATAACAATACCGAAACCTTCAAATTAGCAGCTCATTTTTGGACGTTAATGAAATTAATGATCATTTCTTTGGTTTTATGCACGACGGCTCTGTTGCCACTGATTTAGTAAATGATTACAATAGCAATGCATGTACTGGTACTACGTTTAATTTCATGTTATTATCAGTTGATGATATTAGTGCTTAACTTAATTCTATTAAATCACAATCAACCGATATTGGTGGCATTTCTATTAATTGTTGACTTTTTGCCGCGCACACTTCTTGCCGACAATTACATATGTACGTAACTAACACCTGCTTTTCGGAGAATGAACATTATTACACCTATTCCGAAATCTAAGACACCAGTAGGTTTCTCAGATTTTCGTCCAATTTCTATTCTTACTGTATTATCTAAATTATTAAAGAACGCGGTTAGTTCGTAAATTCAACATTTTCCTGATACTTGTGATATCTGACCTGGCCAACAGTCAGGATTTCGCTCTGCCTACAATTGTGATTCTGCATTGGTTCACTACACGGTTTGCTATGTAGTATTGATAACAATCAAGTTGCTGCTTTGATTTTATTAGGTTACTCAAAGGCTTTTGATATCATTAATCATTTATTTTTACTGACTATTTTGAAGTCGGTTTTAATTTTAATTCCATATCAGTCTTCGCTTCGTATTTGTCCAATAAAACCCAAGTAGCTTCATAGTTCGTTGTCTTCCCCACTTCCTATTGTATTTAACACCCCTCAGGGTAGTATTCCTGGTCCTATATTGAATACTATCTATAGATCTAACATTGTAAAAAGTTTGAAACATTGTAAATACTATCTAGATGCTGACGTTACGCTAATTTATTATTCTTTTAATGATGACGAAGCGTGCGTGGCTGTTTCTAATAGAAACAATGATCTTCAAATACTTGTTGATATATTGCTAAAACATTGTCTTCATATTAAAACAAAGAAAACTTCTGTCTTGCTTTTTGGCTGCACTAAAACTCGTAATGCTGCTATACCGCATATTTAAATCGAAATTAATGACGAAATTATTTCTGTATCGGATTGTGTGCGTAATTTATGACTTTATTTAGACACTAAACTCCGTTTCAAAGAACATATAACCTCATCTATTGAGTATTGTGGTTATTGTAATCTGGAAATTACAAAATCTGAAATGTTGGCAAAGAATGTTTAGATATAAATTTAAAGAAAACACCATGAATGTCTTATCCTGTGAAGATTTAATTTTTACGTGAGTGTTTACTGCAACTGCTTGGCTAGTATTGGCATAGCTAGAATTCAGTGACTTCAAAGTTCTTGCTTAACCCACACTCTGGGATGGGCAGGTTTGGTTGTGTATGTATCTTAGAACTGAGTTCCGTTTGACTAATTTTAATCAAAGCTTAATTCATTATAAAAATCCTAGCTATCTTTACTGCGGGATTCTCTTCAGAACAGCTACTCGTAATATTAATTTCAGATTTAGAGGCCAGAGACTTCATAACCTAGAGAAGTTTAAAAGATCATTCTCTTACACTGTTGTTAAATACCCTAATGCAATTCCAGTGGACCCTCGTGTTTAAAACCCTAGTTAGCCATTTCTTTAATATTTATTTTCTTTTATTTATTATTTTTTCATTCCCATTTTAATTTTTAACCAAGCCGTTATAGTAATAATTTGTTATTATGTAGGTTATCTTCGTGATTGGAAGGAAGAACAGCCGTTTATTTTTAAGTTGTTGATCCTGAACCTATTGAGGCAGTTTTTATTTGTTTTCCGTTTTACGTTTACCTTTATATTTTGAGCTAATAAACCGCATATTATCAATATTATTATAAAAGTTCGTTACTTAAATCGTATCATGAAAAAAGCTAACGCCATTGACCACACCAAATACGAAACTACGTCTTTTATTTAAGTTGTCTCCTCGTACATTAACTAATAAAAATTCAACGCAGTATTTTTTCTCCTTCAAGAAATACCTGTTGGAGCGTTGCCTACGTCAAATTGTATATTACAGTTTTGAACTTGCTCACTATGCAAATTTTTTGAACCGGTTTGCAAAAAGCAGCACTATATAATAGCGACCAAATGAATTGCGAAGTAAACATACAGTTACAGTTCTGGCCAATAAAATAGAGCACCCTAAAGACTCACAAATTTTATTTTTAATTAAATAATAATAATAAAATCATCAGTGTTTGTGAACTATCATGGAGAAAAACGATAGTTAAATGAAATCAAGCCGACGCAAATTATAATCTTTATTATTATAATCTAATCCCCAGGCAAGTTATTCTAAAATTTAGTTGATAATGCAATGACATTAATATTAAAATTATAGTGTTTGCTTACATATCAGGGGTATACCTGCAGCTACTATTACATCAAGATATAAAAATTTGTCAATTGAAATTTAATGACTTATATGAAGATTTAAATAAGGATTTGTTCAGACGGTCTTCGAGGTGTAAATGGATACACACCGGTCTAGCCAACTGAAGCTGTAGGTTCGAATCCTACCGGAAACCGTGAAATTTTTATTCATTAAACATTTCACCAAAAACTTATCCGATTAAAATTCATCGTTGGTAATAACAAGAAAATTAAATTTTCACTAAAAAACCAACGGAAGTTATTCTAATAATTTAATGAGTAAACTTTGTAAGCCTAAGTGATTATTTAACATTTGTAGTGAGTGGCTAACCTTTAATACCTCTTATGGAATTTTCAGAAAATATTTTCTCATATGATGAATAAATATAAATTTACTAAATATATAAATTAAGATTAGAAACACATACATTTGAAAAATGTTACGTAATAATATGCAGACTTATACACCCTTATATATACAGCATTAACCAATTACGTTGAATATCGTAATTTTCGGTCTGGCTTATATCAGTCTCCTTCAGATGTGCCACAGGGCTCTGTTCTTGGACCACTCCTATTTATTATTTTCATTAATGACCTTCCTGACCGGCTTAGATCTAAATGCTTACTATAAGCCGATGACCTTAAAATTTTTGGTAGAATATACTCCACTGCAGATTGTGACATTTTGCAGGGTGACCTGCTATCTATTCATCTTTGGTGTCTAGGGAACCAGTTACCACTAAATATTGCTAAGTGTAAAGCGATCACGTTTGGCTGTAGAACTGATACAGTAGGATATGCGTACAATGTTGGCGGAGAACTTTTAACGCGTTGTGAGGAGTACAAAGATCTTGGTATATTTTTTGATACTAAGCTAACATTTAACAAGCATATTCTAAGTATATGTCAACAGTCTCTTAAAACGTTAAGCTTTCTGTTTCACAATACTAAACACTTGAGTAGTGATGCCCTTGTTACTGCATATAATGCATTTGTTCGATCGAGATTAGAATATGGTTCTATTGTGTGGAATCCGGGATATCCTGAATATATGAATTTAGTTGAGATGGTGCAGCGTAAATTTTTGAGAACCTTATATTTCCGTAAACACCACGTTTTTTTGCAGCATGGTTATCTATATACTAATCTTCTAAAAGAATTTGCATTTATTTCATTGGCGGATCGTCGTGTTATATCATAAATAAGTTTTGCACATAGAATTGTAAATGGTGATTTACAAGTTCCGGATTTGCTGCCTCTTTTGAATTTTTATATACCGAGACTTAACAGTAGGAACAGATTAACTTTTTATCTTCCCGTGGCTAACACGCGCCACAATTCTCAGTCACCAATTATATCAATATGTAACAGTGTTAATGTATATGCATCTAGATTTGATTTGTTTAACATTACTATCAATGCTTTGGGGGAACTTTTGTTAGAGCAGTTTTCTGTTACTTAAAACATTTTTGCATTTTCATTTGCTATTGTCTTTTTTTTTGGTATTACACATTTACTCTAGTTTCGTAGTTATCATGGTACGATTATCCTGTAATAAGCTGTATGCTATTGGGTAATAAATTATTATTAGTATTATTATTATTAAATGATGTATGTAACAAGATCATTAGAAAAATTGAGATGAGCAAGCTACAACCCATTAATATAATTTGAATATATTACAATTTCATTAAGACCTATAAAAGGATATTCATGTAGGACATGTACTAAAAGATATAAAGAATAAATTAAAATAAGGCCACATTCTCAAAACTGGGATAATTTGGAGAAGCGTACATTAATAAAATACATCGTAGAAGAAAACCACCTAATCGAAAACAAAAATAGATAATACTGTATGAAATAATGATAATGTGAGAGCATGGGAGCGCGTTTCATACTTCGGCCCTAATCACATTTGTATGTGATACAGCCTCCATCGAAAATTGCTAAAAAGCATGAAGCTACAGATGTAGATAAGTCTAGTGTAAATATGAAATGATATGCATATATAGCAAATGTTCTTAGGTATCATTTACTGTGTAATACAACATCCCAAATCGTTAGTTACATCGAGTCTTATGTTGTAAGTTTTGCTTATGAGTCTCATGGTTTTTTAGTACCTAGCCATGGAAGTATCCGGAATCTTTTTTTCTTGGAATGACAATAAATTATTTCGGCTATTCAGTATTTGTAGAGAAACGATCCCTTTCAGACCGCGCAATACTAGCGTCATTGTAAGATGGCTTTAAGAATTGCATCGTTCGCACCGTCAAGCACTGAGATAGTGTTAGTGTAAGGATGATAAAAATTATGATATATTAGAGGTTTGGCTCCAAAATAAGACAACAGTCCTTCTCACCCCGCAAATCATGAAATTAAGGTTTTGACATGTGAAAACGAATCTTCCTAGATTGGTCGCTTGTAAAAATGCCTCTAAATTGCAAATGTTTCTCAAAAATTCAGTTGGAAGTTGGAATAAAGAGGAATGAAAAAAGCTAATTACTACGATGTCTAAGCGTATTCCAATGACTATCTCGCTCAAGGATATTACTCAAGACGTTAATTTATAGACAATTGTATTTTTTTTTTGATCAAAGCTGTATACGGTACAATAAACAACAAATAACAAGAAATTGGTCAACGTCGATTCATTAATATACCTCAACACTGAACATTGCAACCTCTTTATTTATTTATTTATGCGAATTATTTGCATTTGACCCTCTTCTTGGATTCGGGGAAAAGTGACTGGGGAATTCCGACACGCGTGCGGTCGTTTATGATATGTATGTTGGCGTATTTTAAGTAATATCGAAATAGCGAACGTAAACGCAGCTTTCCATATACGGAGCATAGTTGCCGGAAATATTAAATAATAGATTAGATTGCGGGAAATGTTTCGTTAATCGTACTTAATTCTAGTAAATATTTGTGTGGTAAACTATAATGAGAGATTATAAAGTCTAATGCATTCGTCCAATAGCCTTGAAGTACCAGAACTGAATTTCTGGGTTATTTCTCTTAGAGTTCGGTTTTTCAGAACGAATGTTAAAGCGCAGATGTCTATAGTCGACCTACACCCTTTGTATTTGGTGAATGCCATGACGTGAATTGTACCGTTACATTAGTGCTATAGCTGTGGTATTGGTTTTCTTCTATGTAATTATTACTATTAGTACTACTAGAACGTAAATACTTAGGAGTAACGATTACAAGCAATGGCAGCAAATATTGGGGAAAAAACAATAATGAGAATTTATAAAACAATAACACAACCAACAATCTTGTACGCAGGAGGAACAATGACAAAGAAGCAAGAGGAAAATACAAGAACAGGAAATATAAAGAACAATACTAAACTCGATAAAAGCTGACAGTAATGAATACAGGCGTATAACAAATTGTGAAGTAGCAAACGAGTTGAAAGGCATGGATGTGGTCAGAAAAATAAAGCAACAGAAAGCAAGACGGTTGGGACATGTGTGGAGAGCTGGGAACAAAACCACAATATCCTAAATGGGGTGGACGAAGAAGACGTGAACGACCCACTACTTAGCTGCAGGAGGTGAAGACGGACCGTAATAGAGCTGGCGTATACAAATGGCAGGGGAAGACCAAAGATAGAAACAGATGGAGAGGCACATAAAAAGCCGAAGAGAATGAGGATTGATCTACTCCGAAGATTTTTTAGATTTAGAAGAACATAGAAGGGGCGATGCCGACATGGGGTGACTACCCGTTATATATGTTCCCGGGTTTCTGGCAGCGTGAATTGTTGATCCCAAAAGGGCCCGTTTCGACTAGGTTGACGTTTCAACGAGATCTCACTCACCTTCTTCTGGACGCTCTCGTTCGGCTAGCCTTCGGAGCAGAACTCTCAGTTAGTTAGTTTATCTCCGATCGCTAGCCGAACGACAGCTTCCAGGAGAAGATGAGTAAGATCTCGTCGAAACGCGGCCAAAAAGTCAGGAATATTATTCCACACACGGTGATCGCGAAAACAACAATGAATACTTAGTCCCAGTTTTGGATCCCTGTCTCTTACTTCAGACGGTGTTAGATATGCGCATATTGAAAAATTATTGTCATGCGCGACTGACAGCAATTCACTTATCTTGCTTAAATGCTCCGAGTTACCTCTTTTAGAAGAGATCGCCATATAAATGATAGCTCTGTGCAACTGTAATTTTACCGTCCATATATATGGGGACAACTCTAAAATTAACATTTTCTTTAATTTGAATTGAAATATAGAATTGGTTTGTAGTAATATTTATTAATAGATATTTAGCATCGTGAAAAGAATATTTAATAACGAAAAAGAAGCAGAAAATAAAAATTTTAATTGAAAGAGATTTCTCGTCCGTGTGCCTACCTCACTTGACACTACATTTGCCTGTGAGATTCTCAGACAACTCTCCTTGCGCAGGATCCCACCTATTTCTAGTAAATCGCCTACAGCTGTACCACCATGGGTAACTCACTTTGTCTCTAATCTACCGCCTCAAAATGATCGACATTTTGAACGAAAGACTTGGATTTTGCATTCATCTGTTCTTAATACTTTATACCATTGCTCAAAGATCCAACTAGAGTGTTGAATGGCCCATTTC
This sequence comes from Trypoxylus dichotomus, assembly GCA_023509865.1. NCBI lineage: Eukaryota > Metazoa > Arthropoda > Insecta > Coleoptera > Scarabaeidae > Trypoxylus > Trypoxylus dichotomus. Next base: position 19,607,101 of record CM042082.1, on the reverse strand, counting down.
AGTATCTTTTTCTTATTTTGTTTGTTGGCTTTTTCACAGATATTCTTCCCTTTAGCCCTGCTACGAGAAATGTCCACTTAACTGTTGTGTGAAATACTGGTGTTCTTTTTCAAATATTGAGTTGTTGGGTGATCCCTGCGGTGGTGAGAAATTTATTTTCAGCGGCTGTGATTGCTTTCTTGAGTTATAAATACTCCGTTTTTTTATGCCATTACTTTTTGAGCCATTTGTGCTGTTGAATACTCTTCTTCGCATAATGTTATAATGGCTGAACGTTTTTAAATTGATATTTCTTACCGTTTCGGCATTCTTAACTACAATCTTACACGCACGATAACAAATTTTAAACTGGCGTTTTATTCAAAATACTTGTATACATTTTCAGGTACTTTTGTAATTTATTTCTTGCAACCGTTTCTTCTAACATTAGAAATAATTCTTTCCTAGAATTTATCTGAACCTGATTACAGTAAAGATTAATACAATTTCAGTTATCGTAAAATGTAAAATAAGGCAGATGTCGTACACTGCAAATTAGTTTTAAAATGTACTATATTAAAGTACTGTTTGTGCAAACTAAATCTTTCAAAATATAATTGAAATTTAGATTTCTGAGTATTTCTATACTTTTTATAGTCGTCCTTAAATATATGGGCGGTAGTGTATATACTGATGAAAAAATACTGTCATGCTTGAAAAGGTTGGCCACTATACCAATGAAACGTCGTATATTAAGAAAAAAAAATAAGAAAAAATATTATTGCTTTTCTTTAATACGATGACCCAATAAAATTAAAGGAACGAAGAAAAAAAAAGGGTATCTGTATCGACATATATCGAACAATAATGCTTATTTGTGGACTAAAAGTCCGAACTTCGAGAAGGACGTATGATACAATATTTTCATGTTGAGATTTTTTTTACTTAACACCAAACTATGTCGTTACAAATACACAAATATTAAACATATCTCCGGTTATCATGTTTGCAAAAGGATGTAAATGATAAGAAGTAGTTATGACATGAGTGACAAGTACTGAGAAAAGCAAATGCTTTGTCGAAAGTTACAGCTGTTATATGATGCATTTCTTGACAACTATGAAATCGATTTCACTTCATATTACATGTATGTTTATAGATAAATTAATAAAAATTTAATGTTGTATTCTTTCATATACAGTATATATTAAAAAAATTATTACTTGATTTATGAAAACATTAAATTTTCGTTATTGCAATTTTAAACATTGATTTTCTAAAAGATATCTTTACCTACAAACAAATTGAATACACATTTAAGCACTTTATCTTGGAAATTTCTATAATCTTCATTGTAATATATTTATTAGTTTGTAATTCCTTTCTATGACAATTTACTATTTTTAATAACTACACTATCTGTGCATTTATAATTAGGATAGCTGACTAGATGAATTGAGGGAATGGCGATTGTATTGTTACACATCTATGTAAAAGGGTAAAGTTCGCATTATTTTATTGCTTTTTGATTCAAAACTTGTGATCATAATATTGCATAATACGTGTTCTGTTGTTTTTAGATGTTCAGCTTTTTCAAGTTTCCATAAATGGTATTTCACCGCTACATGACTTGCCCAGTAGTCTGAGATTCCCTTTGCTGATGGAAAACAATATGATTGTTGTACTTGACAAGACATGACTTTGTTTAGGAATATTTTCCAAGTACTAGGCCTCTTGATATTCTTTCCATTCGCAATTTCGTGTTTCAGGTGGCTCTTTATAGACCACAATTGAACTCTGGCCCAATGAAAGACCGGGATGATCCTAAATTAATAGTCAATAATTTTACGTATGAAGATACTTGTGGCAGTACCTTTAATTTTTTATGTGCATTATCACATTCCCCTCCAATAAATTCATGAATTCCGTGTAAAGTTTAAGCAACACATGTAGCCTTCCATGCAATGGTAGGTAATTGTAATTCATATTTGATGGCATTTTCAAATACCCACGATCGTCCCAATTTATTATTTATAGTGCCTTGGTAAAAGATGCAAGATGTGCATGTTCACCATGTCAACGTGAAACTCAGTTCGTTAAAGGTATTTTGTGAAAACTGTGAAATGAGCTTCTTTGGAAGCCAAGTTTTCAAAAGACGACGACATTAAATTGAGGTAGATACTACTGGGCGTCCCAAAAGTCGCTATGGAGCGTTTTACGGGAGCGGAGAATGCGGTTGGTGTGTGAATTTTACAAAAACATATCAGATGAGGCGCATTTTCACTTTAATAGCCATGAAAACAGGCAGAACTATCGTAGTTGGAATTCAACAAATCCAAAACAAAAGCACGAAAAGTCACTTCACTCCGCTATTACTGTTTGGACTGCAATGTTGGCGCAAGGAATTATCGGGCCGTACTTTATTGAAGATAAATTCCAAGCGAGATCTGGAGATGATTAACAACTTTTTCACACCAACCTTGCAAGATTTTAATGGTTTTAATCGGAACACTTGGTTCCAACAGGATGGAATGACATCTAACATGTCTAACGTGTCCTTATCGGTTGTTCTTCTAATTTTCCCTGGAAAATTGATATCCGATATGATGACATAAAGTGACATCAACCGCGTGTTGCCTCGATATGACACCAAGGGATTTTTCCTATGGGGCTACCTTAAATCAAAGGTATACAACAACACTCCTCGCTCTTTGAATGAATTGAAAGAGAATATTCGAAGAGAAATGGTAGTTGTGACGGAAAATTCTACCGAGCAGTTCTCGGATTTTGCTTTGCGCTTAGAAGAGCAAAATAACTGAACATATTGGAAGACGTAATTTTTAAGAAATAAATTTCCAAAGCCCGTCATGCAAAACTAATGTTCTGCTTAAAGCACCCTTTACGCATATGATTAGAAATGCCAATGAATTACTTCACGATCCTTTTTGTTGAAGAGTCTACATGGAGTTACATTGTCGTTCTATTTTGTTCTTGCATTCTGGTGTCACCGAGCCATTATTATGTTTATGATTTCAGTTGTATCTTTTTCGACTAATTTTAATTTATTACTGCGCTGTATATTGTTACTACATATATATGCTAGGTTACATTATTTTCGCATTGTCCTGTAAATGGAATTATTTTCTGTTGGGCAATAAAGATATTATTATTATTATTATTATTATTATTATTATTATTATTATTATTATTATTATTATTATTATTATTATTATTATTATTAAAAAAAAATAAACATTTATTCATTAAACCTGGCCATTATTCTATTACTTTCTTTTTATTTTGAAAAGCACTTTTGGGACACCTTGTATACAAAGCATGTTACAGGTGGTATTTAACAGTTAAAAGATTTATGGCAAGCCCTGTGTAAAAATTGTATACATATGTACGTTTTTTTCAGATTTAAATGGTTTAACCAAGAATAACCGGTCCGTCTATAACATATAAAGTAAATATTTCTGCAATAATTTAGTACTCATTGTACTTTCAAAAGTTATAAAAATATTTTTTTATAACATAAGCTTTACAACAAACATAAATGAAGTACACTCACATTCCTAGTTGAAAGATTGGCATTTTCTTGTACAGTACCCGCTAATCCGAACTCTCAGAAATTCGAATTTCCTTGTGATCCGAACAAATTTGTAATATTGCCCTTTAACATTGGGTATCTTCTAATCCGTATCGCAACCGCACAATTAGTCGCAGTCGGTGTCATGTATTCGTTGGTTTGTTCTTACCGACGGTAGGGTATCACCGAAATATATAGTACAAGCTATGTATTATAGCGACTAAACGAGCGCATAAAACGCTAACGCTTAGCGAAAAACAGGAAATTTTGAAGCAATTGAGCAGTGGTGTAAGTGGAAAATCGTTGGCTGTAAAGTATCGCGTTGGTGGGGCAACAATTTCGAACATTAAATGCAATAAGGATAAAATAATGGGATATGTAGTTTATTTGTTTATTAACAGATTCTAGTTATTATTGCAAATTAAATTTCGCATAGGTACATTGGGCATTTCGACACCAAAACGTAAAAAACTCTCAGATTTCCCCCTAATGGAAACTGAACTTTATGAATGGTTTTTGTCACAAAGAGAAAGACACGTCAACGTAACCCCCTCTGTTCTAAGGGAGAAGGCTGTACAAATTTATGCCAAACATTACAATGATAACAAGTTTATTGCAAGTAAGAGGTGGCTAAGCTGATTTAAAGAAAGGCATGACATTCGCAGACTAAAAGTTCGTGGCTCAGCCTTTTCTGAAAAAAAACATACGGAAAAAATGAACGAGCTTAAACTATTACCTAACCAGACATACATTGCTGACGAATCAGCACTATTTTGGAAGCTGCTACCAGATCATACATTAGTATATGTCAAAGAAACCTCAGCGCCAGGGCGAAAAAGCTTCAAAGAGAAAATAGCTTTTCTCGCGTGTGCCAATAAACTAACACTGATGGTTATTGACAACGCTAAAAATCCTAGAGCTTTTAAAAACGCTAATATTCCAGTTGAGTACCATCCAACAAAGAATGCATGGACGACATCCGCATTACTCGTTGCTTGGTTTCATACATCTTTCGTCAAACAAGTAAGAATATTTCAAAAATAGAAAATCTTAATGGGAAGACGCTGTTATTAATCGACAATGCTCTTAATCACGCTCCAGAGGCGTAGTTGAGAAGCGATAACAGTGAAATTGTAATAATGTTTTTGCCGTCTAATTGCACCCCGTTACTTCAACCAATGGATCAAAATGCCATACAGCAAAGGAAACTTTATTATGTTGAGGACGACATTTCAAACTCTCTTAAAAATATTAATTTGAAGGATACAGTCTTTCTTCTCTCTTGCTCTCGGGAGGACATGTCAACTGATGCAATAAATAAATTCTGGAAAAAATATTTTCTTATTCTACTGATAATGACTCAGATGATGATCTTCAATTAACTGCAGTGAAGAAAAGGCTGTTTTCTGAAGATAATCAGTAAGAACTTACTGAAATCACAAACATGTTGCAACAAATTTCGTCTGATAATGATCAGCATAACGAAACTGAACTTAACGAATGGATTGATGGAGATGACGACCTTTTGCTTCTATATAGCAATGATAGTGTTTCAAATGATGAAACAGTTATAGATGAACCAAAAGTGAAACATGAAGAAGCAATCAGCAGTTTTAACACTAGTGTAAAATGGGCTGAAGAAAATGGGGCCGAATTAGGAACGCTGCATACACTTAAGCTGATGCGAGAACGAGTAATAGAAGCTAAACAATGGAAATGTCGAGAAGCAAAAATTACAGACTTTTTTAACTAAATTATTTACTTATGTATCTACATACATATGTTTTATAATCTGTTGTCTTATTAGCGATGCTTTAAGGTATTATGATACTGAATGACAAGTTATGCATTATGTATTAATGTACTTTTTTTTCTTGAAAATCTGTATTTATTTTTTTATTTTAACAGATGCAATAAATGTTTAATACTTTTAATAATGATTCAGAAATCCGAATTTATCGATAATCCAAATCGTCTATGTTTTAATCAATTCGGATTAACAAGTCCCCACTGTAATATTAAAATATGAAGCTAAAAGTTACACAGTCTACAACTGTGTATATAGAGGCAGTTTATATATCATTTGCGCAAATTCCATTACATACTTCCGCTTATTCATATTTTAGTTCTTATCTATAACTGCAAGTATTTATCGTGTAGTTAGTTTTTTTAAATACCATACGTTATACAATAATCACATCTGTCGTGCTTGAAAAACTTCGATGCTAATATTTGTAATGAACCGCGTCAAAGACAAACGAATGACAGGGTAATCAACTAGGTAGTTTATGCTTATTAAGAATTGCCGATACATTCCAATATTAATGAATCTATAACGTAGAAACGTGTTTAACGCAATTTCTGTCCAATTAAAAGTCTATTGTTCGAATACTTGCGTTTGAAGTAAAGTGGAAATAATGGAAATGCCTTAGTCACGCAAGGATATTTTTATCACTGAAGTTTGAATGCACTCTCTGTACTTGTACGATTTTCGCGATTGAAATAGTATGCCTATTAGTGTAAAATAAATGACTATTTATTTACGGTAAATAACAACATTAGATATTGTTAATCACTAATAAACACAGTCCTAGTATATAATACAATTAGAATTGCCTCGGATTGCCTTTGCTATTTAATATAAATGCAATCTTTTCAGTCGCATAAGACTGCGTAGACGTCATCAATGACGTCAAACATTTTAAATTATGAAAAAATATGTAATAAAACATCGCTTTGTCTGTAAACGATAAATATTCTTATGTTACTAAACTATTAAATGTGTTAATCTGCCTAATCATCTTAATCGTATTTGACTTTGTTCTCCAATAAAAATTAAAAATTACCACATTTTATATTTAAATAACAAAAAGCGAACATTGTAATAATATTATAGATGTGTGCAATTTTTCTACACGCACATGCCCATGTAGTAACAAATTAGTTTACAGAATAAATTAGATTTCGTGCATTTGATGAAGCTACCGTGTGGCGAAGTGTGGCGAAACAATTATTATATAACGGAGCTTATAAAATAAAGTGGAATGAATTCCGTATTTCAATGTATCTTACAAATAAAATGTGTTTACTTCCATTTACTATACGTACAGGATGTCACGCAGGTAGTTGTTTTGATAATTTCGAACCGACAACACTATTCGTTAAACAAAATCATTTTCGTAACTTCCACATTCTTTAAGCAAAAAGTTGTAAGAGGTACGAGGGGAGGTCTAGACGCTCGTGGAATGAAAGGGTTTTAAATAAAATAAAACAATAAATCTATTTCTCCTTTTCCATATAATCACCCTTAAGCACAATACATTAATTAGATCTATGAATTAATTTTCCTAAACCATCATAAAAATATTTTTTATCTTTCGCCTCAAAATTGGCCAAAATTGCCTCCTTTACCTCATTGTCGTCGGAAAACTTTCTTTCAGGTAAATCTTTTTTTAAATTGGGGAACAAATAAAGATGGACTATTGATTGAAAGCCATGCTTGTGCAGAGTAGCCATTGCAACTTTGCTCTTGTGAACCGGCGCGTTGTCTTGCAAGAGCAACACACCCTTGGCCAATTTTCCTCGATGTTTTTCCTTGATGGCCTCCTTTAATTTTTCTAATATCGCTGCGTAATATTCTCCGGTTATGCTCCTACCTTTTTCTTTGTAATCAATCAATAATATCCCCTCACAATCCCAAAGAATAGTAGCCATCAACTTTCCAGCCGATTGTGACACTTTGAATTTCTTTGACGATGGTATCCCCTTTTTATGCCATTGCATGGACTCCTGTTTGGACTTAGGCTCAAAGTGATGAACCCATGTTTCATCTCCGGTAACAATCCGCTCCAAAATCTGTGCAGGTTTGTCTCCACACAGCTCCAAAAATTGTTTGGATGCTGTTTCTGCAGCGGCATGAGCATTCTCAGTACCCATCTTGCACTGACTTTTGTCATACCCGGGTGGTTATGTAGGATACGCAAAATGGTGGTATCTGATACTCCAACTAATGCAGATAATTGTATTTTCTTCAAAAACGGACATCTTGCAGTAGAAATTTTTGCACTATTTCGGCGATGTCTGATGTGGTGGCCTCAACTAGCCGTCCTGAGCGGGGGTCGTCTTCAATCGACTCCCGACCATGTTTAAAACGACCATGCCACTTATAAATCATTGATTTACTAGGGCACTGTTCCCCATAACTTTATCACAGCACGGTGTTCAATTTCCTCCATAGTTTCAGTTTTCTTCCGGATTGACTTGTTTAGCAGGCAACTATTCGTAAACGACTCCATCGGATTGGAATTCGCTCGGACGTCCAGCTACTCAATTCATCTTTCGCCCGAACGACTTTTCCTCGACGCAATTGATGGACGTCTAACGCTATAGGGCTGCAACTTAACTTATATACTAATGACGAGTCCCCCATCACACCTAGCGAGCGCCCCTATCCCCACTCCATCCCCTCCATTCCACGAACTTCTGGACCTCCCCTCGCAGGTGATAATTTCAACATAATTTCATGTTAGGCAGAACAGAACAATTTAGAAGTTTTGTAGTGAAATATACTTATATGATATATATATTTCACTACATATTTTCAAATATACACAGAAGAGGTGATAACACCCATATGCTTAAAAGCGGAAAATGGCTGACTGATTTAACATTTTTAACGGACGTCACAATGCATTCAAACACCATTAATTTGTAGCTGTAAGGTAAAGGATATTACGATATATCTACAGACATCATGACATGTAGGTGTTAAAAGCAATTTGAACTCACAAAGGGTCTCGTGGTGTAATGGTATCACAATGCGCCGGTAACGCAGAGGTCATGGGTTCAAGTCCTGCCGAGACTGATATTTTTTCAGGAATTTAATTACGTTGGTTAATTGCAAGGAAATTGTAATTTTATCATTGCTAATACCAACGGTCGTTTAATATTAATATTAGTTTAAAGGTTTCTATAATAAAATTCATTGTCGAAAATCTATTTTATTTATATTGATATATACGCTATATGCTTTTTAATCCTTAAAATAGCATATCAAGTTTCTTATAACTTACCACTACTTAATTGTATTTCTTTTTAATATTTTCACACCATTTCAAAAATTACTATAGTCTTCAAACTGTTAACAAAATTCGTGGTATTGTCAATTTTTTGCACTTTGAAGCCTTGTAAAGCCTTTTAAATTAAAATATATCTTATAAATTTTATTTCAGGACAGGTCCCTGCCAGATTGGTACTCTACCTTCTATCATGGTCCGGATTTTTGGTGTCGTTTATGATGAGGACAGACATCAACTTGGCAATAGTTGCCATGGTAGAAGAGCCAACACAAACCGAATCGGCAAACGCCACCGACGAATATTGCTTCACCCATGATTCGTTACAAGAAGATGGTCCAACAAAGGTTGTTGTAAGTAGATCCCACAAAGGAAATCATAAAACTACAGCACTAATGATGAATATGTATTATACAGGATTATGGTGGGACATTACAATGGTCATCCGACATCCAAAGTTACGTCTTAGCTTCCTTTTATTGGGCATATATCGTTTCGCAGGTGGTCGGCGGACTGGCTACCCAGAAATTGGGAACCAAACGGGTATTCGGATATGCGCAGCTTGCAACGGCGCTCTGTAGTTTAAGCATTCCATGGGCCAGTGAGACCCATTATGCCATCGTGATCCTTCTGAGGAGTATACAAGGATTTGCATCAGTAAGCATCTAATATATTACTTCCATCGTGAAAACAATGTATGGCATCTCGAATTAATCAATTGCAGAAAAAGTTTTTATCAATAAACAATTAAATATTTTGAAAACGTATAAACTACAAAAATGCTTTTGACGAACCAGATATGTACATATATATACAGAATAACTAAAGGAATCTGACATTTCAATAACCTCCGTTTAACATGAAATAAATCTTGAATAGTATATTCCAATACAATTTCGTCAAGTGACATTTTGATATTTAAGTTATATCCTCACACTTAATGAATGAAAGTGTTAAAAAATGATCACAGTATTATAGTTTATTCCCAGTGTTTTTTATTTATTATAAATTATCATTAAATACGCGGAAAATTTTGCAGATTTTTTGAAGATCCCATGAATTCGTCCCAATTCCATTGTCCACATGAGATTATTTTCTTGAATTGTTAGTGAAATATTCACACGGCGGTCTTCGTCGGTTGTTGTTCTTGGAGGTTGGTACATTTGTTACTTGGCAGAATTGTCCAATATACCGTACTTTTTTGATTTGGTAATCCCGACAAACAGTATTAAGCAAAGTGCTTAAACTTCTTCAAAAGAACGTTGACGATCACCATATTGACGCATTATCAAAGTGTCAATTCGCCTAGATTCTGTGAGTTTTACTGCCATGATAATTAATCACCAAAACCAAAAAGTAGTAACATCAATCACTTATAACAACAATCTGCTTTCAAAGATCTTGATTTTACGTTATTGAGTATTTTATTATTTTTATACTGCGCTTTTATCAATAAAAATAAACATGTTGATATACCTTTCAGTCTACGTGTCGAAAATGTAATAATATACTGGGTTCCCTATTTTAGAAAAAAAAGTAGGACGCATTTTTTGTCAAATCTGAAGCGAAAAAAGTGTGAACATATTTTAACAAGTTCGTTATTTTTAACTATTATCCAAGTTTAAAAACTTCATCTCCTCAAGCAACAAAATGCAGTAAACGCTGGCTCATGTAAATACTCAGCATGTAAACAGAAAATTGTTACACTAGCGGTTATTTCCAGATTTACGTGCGTAATTGAATCGATCAAAAGAATGTTTACGTAAACGTTTTCAGCGCCGGCATCAGTTGTTCCCCGATTTATGTATGGAATTCCTGGCTCTCTTGCTTCTTGTGAAATAAACTAGTGTGCAGCTAAAATCACGCCATAACAGACATGGCATCCACGTCCAATAAAACAACATTTTTAAAATTAAGTGACAAAGTGAAAATCATCGAGGAGATTAAAAAAGTTGCGGGGCTGACTCAATTGGCAAAAAAAATATGGAGTATCTAAAGCCACAATCTGTAAAATTAAGCGATTCAAGTCACAAATTTTGCAACGTGTGTCAGATACATACGGAGGATGGAAAATCGTTTGTATAAATGGTTTTTAAAACAAAGGGATATTCATGTTCCAATTAGCGGTGAATTAATTAAAGACAGAGTAAAATTATTAAATGAAAACCTGAAAATTTTGTAGCCAGTGATGGCTGGCTAGAAAGATTTAAAAGGAGGTACGGAATTCGACTCGATATCTGGTGAAAAATTATCGGCACCATCACAACTAGTGCAACTGTTCAAGGAAAAGTTAATGAACAAAATCAAAGAGCCGCATTTAAATGAGGAGCAAATATAGAATGCGGATGAAACCAGTCTTTATTAGAAATTATTACCTACGAAAACCTATATTGCATCACATGAAAAATCTACTCCGGGTAAAGAGGCAGAAAGACAACGCATAACTTTTCTAGCGTGCAGTAATGCTAGTGGTACACACAAAATAAGGCCACTAGTAATAGGAAAGGCAAAAAATCCACGTTTATTTAGAAATTTTAAGAGTCCCGTTGATTATAACTGTTCAAAATCTGATTGGATGACCAAAGGTAAATTTAGATATAGCGTGGAATGCCCTTAACCAGCAAATAATCAGAAAGTGTTGGAAAAATTTGCTTCACTCCAGTGATGATTACGACGATGAAGACAATGTACCGCTAACCATCATTAGAAAACAGTTACTATCTGATGCTGAAGTTATTGACAGCGCATCATCGAATGTTCCATCAAATTATTAAAAGCAATAAATCCCGATATTGTTTGCACAATTACCGATGTTAGTTTATGGAATGAGATAAAGAGATGGATGATGCACATGCAGAGGAAGATGGGATGAGTGAAGATGACGACCCTCCGGTTGAAATAAAAATACACTGAGTGACGCACAAGCTGTAGGAATTTTTAATCAAGCGTTAGATTGGACTGAAGAAAAAGACATATTATATTCCGATATTTTAGTGCTCCGTAAACTACGGGCAATGGCATTAGAAAATACCAAGCGTAAATTCACGCAAAAAAAAAATAGGGCACTATTTTTCAAAATAATGTAAAAGTTATTTTTTAAGATTATATGCATTATGTTATTCATTGTTCATAGTTTATTTTTTAATAAACATACATATTTTCTTTAGTGCAATTTCTTTATAAATAAGGTAAGGCTCGCTAATGTAAACTTTCAGTAGTGTAATCAGTACTTGACTGATATCGTTCACATAATCGAACATGTGCTTGGACTTTGTCCTAACTAACTAACTGAGTCTCCTTCTTAGAGTTCATAGTGGACGGGAAACTTGGTATTGGTTATTACAAACAAAAGGGTTAATCTAACCATAATTTTCTTTTAATGAAACTTAAAGAATTTAAATTACATTAAAACAATTCTTAGGGTTTAACGTGGCCAGCAATGTATGCGCTGGTAGGACATTGGATTCCAGTTCCCGAAAGAAGCCGATTTATGTCCAGTTTCCAAGGTTTCAGTATTGGTATAGGTATTACTTATCCCCTTTGCGGTCTATTGATTTCAAGATTGGGTTGGAGATCAGTATTCTATACCACCGGCTCAATAGGTATGTTAAATAAATTTTATTTGAATGGCTCTTTTAGACTTACCGACTAATCCATCTACAAAAATAGGTGTGTTGTGGTGTTTCATTTGGTACTTACTGGCCTTTGACAGTCCGGAAATGCATCCTAGAATCTCTTTAAGCGAACAACAATACATTAAAGAGAATACAGTTAACACGTACGAATCTTCGCGGAAAACAAAAGTTCCATGGGGCCAAATCTTAAGATCTATGCCTGCATGGTCTATTGGCATAACCACGTTCGGCAGGATTTGGGTCCATTATACCTTTATTGTTCCTGGTCCGAAGTATATGAAGAGTATTCTAGGATTTAATATCGAAGCGGTAAGTCTAGAAATATTAATGTTAAATGATAATTAGACATTTAAACTGCTTATGTGTCAGTATCAAAAGTAAACGTTCCGGGATTCTCAAAAAAATGTTTCTACAACGAGAGTATAAACCGAAGTGTTCAAAATCTATTTGTTCATATATGTGTATGTTGGTCCTAGTGCATTTATGTTACAGTCACGACCAATTCCTGTGCAATTTCGTCTTATATATACTTAATGTCATACACTGAGAAAAAAAAAGTTGAACCAATGCAAAACCTATTCAACCAACGATAAGTTTTACTCACTTATTAGCAATGCATTTTAATTCTTCAGATAACATTATAACCCACGTCTATTTGCCAGACCCAAAACGATTTTCAAGAGTTGGTTCTTTTATCTTATGGTAGAGCTGGTTAATAAAGTAATAGATAGCTTTTGAAGACTTTATTGTTTTTTCGAAGTATTCTCCACGAAGATTAATTGCTTGCTTTCGAACCAACTCTGGAAACAGTTATTGCATTCGTTTGTTGGTACGGTTAAAATTGCGTTTTTGAAAGCATCGACTGCTGCTTCTGACGACTGGAACTTTTAACCAAGCAGTCCGTTCTTAAACACATCTAAAATTCCTAGAAAAGCAATACCTACATAATAATGCTGCTAAATACAGCTACTCATGGAATTGGTGAAATCATTCACGAGAAAGGCACTGTGAGTAGACATAAATGCTCACACACACAGACATGTTTCTGCCTACCCGGCGTCATCAGTGTGATTTCGAGCGTCTTTTTGCTCAACACATTGAAATTCCCTCTCTGCTACTATTACCATATCTAACCTTACCGCTTAAGTAAGTATTCTTGGCGCTAACTAGCGCCAAAATCTCTCATCTATCGGTTCAAACGTAGTGAAAATATGTTCTTTCGAGCGACACATGGCCAGCACCAAGAATACTCACTTGAGCTTTATAGCTAACCTTATGGTTAGATATGGTAATAGTAGCAGAGAGAGAATTGCAATGTGTTGAACAAAAAATCGATTGGAACCAAGGTGATTACGCCTGGTAGTTAGAAACATGTCCGTGTGTTAGTGTTTCTTCTCCCCTCACATTGTCTTTTCACGGTTCAATACCATGAGTAGCTGTGTTTAGCAGCTGTTTGTTCTTGATTTTCGGAAAGGTAAAGAAATCGTTGGGACTTAGGTCCGGACTGTATGAAAGATTGTCTAACAAATCGACGTTTTGTTGCGTTAAAAATTCAATAAAAACCAGACATTGATTATTCGCATACACTATTGTGCGAAAGAAAGAGGCACCTACAGAAATTTTATAGAAAGGAAATTTAAGAGAAAATGTGTTACCGTAATGTAAGTAACTATATTGTCCGATAAATGTTTACAATTCATACAATATATATGTATATATACATTTCAGTAAATAGTATACTAAATGTCTTCAGAACTTTTAGTTTTTCTAATATCTTGCATGGTTACCTTTACTTTTTACATGCTGCTGCATGACAACTATTTGATCACGAGAAATAAAAAAAATAGTTCTATCGAAGTATTCAGCCTAATCTCATAATTCTTCTTTATTTTAAAGTCAAAGTAATTATTTTTTATTTATACATCATTTGAATCAAATCTGAACCACTTCTAATATTTTAGAAAATTTGATTTTTAAGATATTTTATTCTACAATGGTCGGGGAAGTAAAACTCAATTTACAAAATTTCCAATATATTTATTGCAGTATTAGTATGACTCAATAGAGATATTTTGTTCTAAATAAATAAATACATAATGCGTTTTTTCTATTCCTGCTTAGTATCTTGTACTATAATTAAGTGTAATTACTAATGCTTTTTTTTCTATTTCTGCTTAGTATCTTGTACTATAATTAAGTGTAATTACTAAAGTACATACACTACTGTGCAAAGGAAAGAGACACATAGATAAACGTTATAGAAAGAAAATGTAAGAGAATATGTGCTACCATAATGTAAGTAACTATATTGTCCGATAAATGTTTACAATTAATACAATATTTGTATCAGTAAATAGTATACTAAATATTTTCAGAACTTTTTAACATTTTGTGTGGCTACCCTTATTTTGATAGTGTCTCTTACAGGAGCCTGGAGACTATCATGCAGTGTTCTGATGTAATGTTCGAAATACGATACCACTCTTGTTGCAATATGTTCCATAACTTATTTAAAGTCTTTGGTCTCCCTTCAATCTTTTTACGGTTAAGATAATCCCAAACATGTTCGATAACATTTAAGTTTTGTGGCCAGACCATCGTGCGAACTACTCCGCCCTCTTGTAGCTGATTTAAATACTTCTTGACCAATCGAGAAAAGACAAATTAGACGAGGCCCAGAAGGTATAGCATGTTGCTCCAGTATTGTTCGATGTTTCCTCACTGTAAGTGTGCCTTTAATTTTAATGTAATCAACTCCTTGCGACGAAATGCAGCGCCGAACCTGGATATTGCCACTCCCATGTGGGGGCCAGGGCCTGGATTAGTTGTGCTCATGGGCAGGTGTTGGCCCGCGGCTCGTAGTTTGGAGCCCTCTGGTTTTGAGAATGTTAGAAAACGTTCCGGTGAGCGTTATAAAGAAGAATGGCATCTTCTGCAATGATTTGGTCATGAAACACAATACATAGTCCAAATTTTTTGAATTTTGTAATGTAAACAATGAAATGCATAATAATAATACAAAAACCATCTCAGACGTGCATTTATTACCATATTCAAAGGTTAAATGAAACTAACAGGCTGTGTATGTTTATGCCTTGCAGTGCTTCGTGCTGTAGAACGCAATTTATTAAAAATTATCTAAAGCAAAAAAAAGGTGCTGTTGCTGAATTGACCTTCAAATTCTCTCCAATGGAAAATGTATGGGATGTTTAAAAATAAACATGGCATCCTTATGGAAATATACCAAGAAAAATTAATGAAAAATAAAAAGGTGTTTTGTTTGCGTATTTTAAATATTTATTTTAACGATTATTAATGGAATAGTGTCGAAAAATCGGTTTTTACTCGTTTTATATATGGAATTAACATAATTTCCTGGTGGTTCTAATTTGATAGCCAACAGCTCTATATAAACATGTTAATATAATATAAAACTAGATTTGCGTACGTTCTAAATAAATTACTTCTTTTCTAATTTATTTTGTGCTATCGGCGATCTCTCCCAAACGTTTTTATCATTCATGTTGAAAATTCAAAACCTACTGTAGTTTTCTCTTTGCATTCTAACGGTGGTAGTTACCTTTTTATACAATCGAATGCCAAATTATATGTTGCTACATTTTGTGTGCATAATTGCTATAATAAAATTTGCTTCACTGTAACTTTCTAATGTATCTTTTTGCTTAGATTACATAATTCTGGGCAATATTAAATAGTTATATGCAATTGCAAATACTATCCATTAATATCCTTTTTTTCTCGTTTTGACGCAAAGAGTTAACCTTGAATTAGAAATATAAGGACGTTTTCTTTGTTCCGCATGTTATTCGCGTTATTAGTGAATGTCAGTGATATACCATATACTATGTTGGCAAATAGTACGGATTACATTTATGCGATTAGTTTTCGTTTCTTCTTCGCTTTTAGTTTTGTAATTTAGTTTCGTATCCTGTGTTTACCATTCCTTTTGCTAGTTTTGCTTCTATTCCGCCGCCCTGTTTGAGTTTCGATTCAAGCCGACACGATATGTCCCATAACATAAAGTTATGGATCCTTACGATGTTCATTTAGTATTTCTTTCTGTTCTTTTCTTTTCACAATTCTAGATGTTTATCATTATTAATTATTAACGGCGGGAATGAAATAAATGATGTACAAAATTCACAGTAACGTTTTCAAATGGCAAGGTAAATACGATAGGTGTACGTTATAAAATGTCACTGGTTCTTGTAGTAAAAAATAAACTACTGTAATTGTTTTAATTGTTGTATTCGACGTTAAATAAATTAACTATAAGCAGCCACTGCTGTTAATTGTACATTGAACGTTGTGTTGTGGTCAATACAATATCTATATATATATATATAAATAAGCCCTAATGAGCTCGCCCCTCCAATGGTAATTAGTGCGGGAAATTTGATTTAAATATATGGCGCCAACAATAGGATTTTAAGACACAAGGCAATCAGATAACTAGAGTGAATAAACGGTTTAATGAGACTTATACACAATAATAAGCCTACTGAATGGCATAGATCCCCTGATATCGTGTTAACGCATTTGCCAAATATATTATGCAATGAACACCTAACTACAACTTTTTTTCTGCGCTTATGCGTGTAATCTTGGACTACTCCATTCTTGCACTGGCTTTCATGTAAGCCAGGCAGTATCCTTAATACTTTTCAATAAAACGAACTGAAAGTATTGTAAGTATTTCCTTCTAAATAGATTTTTATCTGTAGTAGTACGGTTCACTGGAATATCCTTATTAAGCTGTAGGCCAGCCTACACATAAATATACCCTAACATTGAAATGAAACTTAATGGTGCTGCCAATAAATAGGTCTTAATAAAAGAAAACATTCTTGCAATAACTAAATTCACTTCATATTTTTGATCACAATTATTACGCGTCCAATTAGTTTATTGGTATATAGTGAACTGGTTGATAGCTTTCGTAAATTAAACTCAGTCTGTTTAATACATATATTAAAGAACTCATAAGAAAGAATTACAATTCTGTGTGATAAAATTATTCTATGTGTTTATATAATAATAATAATTAGTTGTTACCACCAGTCTGTATAAATGCATATGTAAATATATATGCTTAAATGTGTTTGCTTTTGTTAGAGATTTTATACTCTAAATTCTATTTGTTTGATACGGTTTCCGTAAATGTTTGCTATACGCTTGCGCACATATGTTTGTTTGTATTTGGAGTCCACTAATACTTTTGTTTAGGAGCTGGAAGACCCAGTGGGGTGACTGTGGCGATTAATAGTCGGTCAACGTCTGTCGTAAATACGACCCAACTCTCGACTACCCAGGTCTACCTTATATCCTTCGTATAATATTAGTTTGCTATGCCTACGCTTTCGTAGGATAGGCTTCGCATCAATGTGCGTATGAGTCCGTAGACTTTGCTTTGCCTCAATGGGCGTATAATATTTATTTGCTATACCTACGTTTTCGTAGGATAGGCTTCGCATCAATGTCCGTATGAGTCCGTAGACTATGCTTTGTTTCTGTGTGCTTATATGTTCACTACCGCTCAAAAGTGTTTAGGCACCCCTGTTTTCATGGATTATTCATATAGTATTATGTTTACCAAAAAAACATTATAATAAAATTAAATACGTATTTAAAATGTAGTTCAGTAAGATAAGCACCCATTATATCGCATAACGTTTACTATCATTTACCTGCACTTGGTCGGATTACCATAAACTGTTTATTGCGGTGCAATTACAATAACAATCCCTCTGAATTTACTGGGTAAATTTAGTCATCTGTTAGATTGTAGGTAATAATGTTTAAATAACCGGGAAACTGGCAGCTTTCTTAATAAAAGACGGAGTGGAAGGCCAAAAGCGACAACATCTGCAGATGATCGCAGAATAGTGGTTACCAGCAGGTTAAATAGACGCAAAACAGCACCGGAAATCACCGCAGAATTAAATGTTGGTCGCCAAAAACTAGTCAGTGTTTCTACAGTCAAACGTCGCCTACAGAAAGCCATGGACGTATTGCGATGAAAAAGCCATTAATACGCAAACAAAACAAGCAAAAGCGACTTGAGCTGTTCGGAACCCGAAGACGCATATTCGTAAGAAGATCTGTGGGTGAACGTGCCAGAGAAGAGTGTATTGCTGTTACCGTGAGGCATGGTGGAGGTTCTATCATCATTTGGGGCTGTTTTGCTGGCACTAGTGTAGGGGACATTGTGAAAATTGACGGTATATTAAAAAAAAACTACCGCGAAATTTTGGAGAACCACGCAATACATTCCGGAATTCTACGTTTGGGTCAAAATTTTATCTTCCAGAAAGATAATGACCCAAAACATTCCTCTAAATTATGTAAAGACTATTTACGCCATTTAGAAGAGGAAGGAACTCTCAAAATTATGGAATGACCTCCCCAGAGCCCCGACTTGAATCCAATCGAGTTACTATGGGAAGAACTAGATCGGGAAGTACGGAAATCGGCTCCGACATCAGCTACTGACGTGTGGAACAAATTGCAATCGAGTTGGACCTCAATAACACAAGAAACTCTGGTAAAACTTATTGCGAGAATGCCTCGATTGTGTGTTGCAATTATTAAATCAAGAGGAGGTCACATAGATTAAAGCAAAATTTAAATTAAACGTTTTAATTTTCACACTTATTTAATATATTTTTATTCATACGTACGTGTATCTGTACATAAAAAATAAATATTATTAACATTTTTGCTGTCAGTGAGAGTGCTTAAACACTTTTGAACGGTAGTGTACGTTCATAAACGATACATTACTTGCTCCTTTGCCACAGCCCCCTCACTATAGGCAGAAAACTTTAAACCGCCAATCGTGCTAACAGAATGATTATATATTGGCCGTGTAATACGTGCGGAGCAGCCTGAGCCCGAGCGTGCGCCGAGTCCGGCGCAGTCGATGGGTGAGCCGCGACAGACCGGTAGTCGTACTGTTGCGATTCTCGCGACGTGAACGTTGCTATGACAACTGAATATGTACTCGGCGTGCTGCCGTAAAGCGCTGAGCTAAATTCTGCAGCAACACCGCGCTAATATATTATAAATGCTTTTTAAGCGATTTCTTTTCTGTTAAAGTATTTTTGTTAGCATATACATAATACAGGTTGAAGTAAGTTCATAAGACAATATACACAAAAATGTACAATATAAGAACGTAACAAAATTCGCAAATAACATTAAAAAATATTGAACTGAAAGATACATAAATATAAAAAACCAAACATTCTCGATGATTTAGAGTTCGTAACAACAATTCAGCAATATTTTTTTAATATGTGGTAAGTGGCCAACCGGGTTATAAGGTGTTTAGCTTCCTATAATCCTAGGAGCCTGAAAGTATGGATGGTGTGTATAAACTGTTGCATGGCTTTGTTACTTCGTTCCCTTGCGGTAAAGGTAAATGCACCGTCAACACATTGTTACTATGTGATGACGGTCGGGACTTGAAACGTTCCAAATTTGATGCTGACATAGACAGATG
The DNA here is from genome assembly GCA_023509865.1 of Trypoxylus dichotomus. Lineage (NCBI taxonomy): Eukaryota > Metazoa > Arthropoda > Insecta > Coleoptera > Scarabaeidae > Trypoxylus > Trypoxylus dichotomus. The sequence goes on along the minus strand of CM042082.1, from coordinate 19,587,298 downwards.
TAGGTCTTTTTTCTACTGTATCGCCGAGTCGCTAAATAACGATAATATATAGTTTTTTTTATAAAAAAAGTAATATTTTTTCTTTCAAAATAAGTAAGAATATCCAGCTATTCTATATAAGGAAATATTGTTTTCGTAATTACGTATCTTCATTTTTGCGCTCTGTACTCAACAGCCCTTGTCATATTTGTGAAGAAAAGAAATACCATTAATTTTCTAATATAAATAACAAGCTCTGAATTTGTCCAAATTTATCTAAACTTAAGAATTAATCTTTTGTTTTAGAACGGCGTGTTATCAGGCGCGCCATTCATCTGCAGCTACGTTGCTTCGGTCCTATTTTGTTATATAGCCGATAAGTTAGTGACAAAGCACATAATGTCTCTAACAAATGTGCGAAAACTCTTCACCGCTTTGGGTAACAATTACCATTAATCTCTGTTTAATTAGTGCTATTTTTCTTTTTTTATTACAGCACAAGTTGTTCCTGGAATCTTGGTATTTCTAATTCCATACTTGGGTTGCAACTATATTGTCATTTTAGTGATCTGGTTTATCGCCGTTACGATGATAACAGCTGCTTATGCAGGAGCCATGGCCAATGTCGTTGATATCGCTCCAAATTTTGCCGGGCCGGTCTTGGCATTTGCACAAACTATACATATGACGGCAAGTTTCCTAAGTCCTCTCGCAGCAGGATATTTAACTAGTGGCGGGGTAAGTAATATTCGTTACACAATGGTTTAATGGTTTTTGTTACAAATAATGTCTAATCTTGGAAAAATATTATTGATCATCCGCTTTAATTGTGTTAATCACTTCAACTAGCTTTATTCCAATATTATGCTAGTATATCAGCAGCAGTTACCTATGAAATAAATTAAATTACGTATATAGTGTTTACGCAAACACTTATCAATTGGAAAATAAAACATTAAAAAACCTGATCTCCTCTGTTGGGTAATATTTTGCGTAGGTCGGCAGCCTCTTTGTCGTTAAAATATGTAATATAAACATCTTAAATTTTATCACCCCTTAAGTTAAATATAGACGTATCAGTAATAGATAGATGATGCCTAAATGTTTTTCAGTAGCACCAAAATATATTTTTAAATATTTTTATTTGATTCACCTTGTAACACGGATAATCGAGAGTTCGCTATACTTCTTTGATTAATAATGATTTGCCCTGTCATCATGTTTAATGACACACTTATTGAACAACGATGTAAAAGTATTTAGATATAAGGATTGTAATTTGTATTGCTTTTTAATTTTAGCACAATTTATCATCGTGGAGAAACGTTTTTAATGTATCAGCAGCAGTTGCTATATCCACTTACGTCGTATACCAAATTTGGGGAACCTCCGAGGTAATTCCTTTTTAAAAATAATATTTTATGAACTTCGAAAGTGAATTAACACCAACGACGTTCTCCCATTTCTCAAAATTATAGAAAGAAAATATTTTGCACGTCGTTTTTATTACAAAATCTGAAAGGTTCATTCATTAACATACATACACTAGGGTGACAGAATAAAATAGACACCAGGTAAAGCGGTATAAATATGTAAACGGCTAAATTCTAAGAACGAATTAAGAACTTTCTCTTGTCATTAGGGTAAGGGTAGATGTATCGGAAGGAATTCGTCATAGTTTAGTATCGTTACAACTATGCCTCGCTTACAAGGTTTGAGTGATATTAGCGACTTCACCCGGGGTCGCATCGTTGGCCAGAGTGAACGTGGCGCTTCGCAACGTGAAATAAGTAAATTTTTAAATATTCCGTTGTCCACAGTTAACCGTGTGATTACACAATTTAAACGCAAGGAAAAAACAACAGTGGAGCCGAGACCAGGACGTGCCGGACCTTCTGAAAGAAGTAAAAGGGTGCTTGTGCGCGAAGCGTTAAGAGAACCGCGAAAAAGTACAGCTGAGCTGGCGGCAACTTCACAGAAAAGTCAGCACACCGTTCTGCGATACCTCCACAGTGTGGGGATGTATAAAAGGGTGGCAAAGAAAATACCTCTCCTTACGGCGAATGGCTTGGGCAATCGAAATGCGAACGAAGTCCAAAGAGTTTTGGCGGTCTGTCATTTTTTCAGACGAAAGCAGATGCTGTCAATTCAGTGATAGTGGTCGTACGTGGGTATGGAGACGTTCGTCACAGCAACTGGACGACAAATTTTTGGATTAGACGGTGAAATACGGCGGTGTGAACATCATGGTATGGGGCGCGATGTGGTATGGTGGAAGATCGCAATTAGTAATTTGCGACGGAAATATAAATGCGGCAAAATATATCCAAATATTAACAGAAGGACTACTACCGATATTCGACAACGCCATTTTATCTAAAGAAGACGCCACTTTTATGGAGGATGGAGCACCCTGCCATAAACCAAGAACAACAACCGTATGGAAAGAGGAAGAGGGGATTCGGATTTTACCATGGCCAGGCCAATCACCAGACATGAATCCGATAGAGAATGTTAGGCACATAATCCAGACAAATATGGCGAAACGACCCCGAAAACCCAGCAATAAGAAAGAACTCGTGGCAGCTGTTACGGAAGAGTGGTTAAATATTCCAGAAGACACCATTAATCATTTAATAGATTCTATGTCACGACGACTCGCAGCACTTCACGCAAGTAAAGGTGGATCGACAAAATATTAGTCTAATTTAAAAATTTCAAAATATTTTGTATATATAACGAGAATAGAATCTTTTTTTTTATTAGTAGGTGTCTACTTTATTCTGTCACCCTAGTGTATTTTATTGTTAATGAGTTAACCTTTCAGTTTTTTGTAATAAACATCCACGTGCAGAATATTTTCTGTTCACAATTTTGAGAAATGAAAAAAAAAATGTTGACTCACTTTTGACGTGCATATCACATAATCATTTTGTTTTACCGATAGATCCAATCCTGGAACAACATTTCGCAACCCGATTCATCAACTGCCGAAGAAGAGTTGATGCTGCAAAAATCGCCGGATACCAAAGTGATTCCTAAGAAGGTTAAAGATAATGAACTACCTACGTAATTGGTATCGGACACAAGATAATGGATCAACACTCAACACATTCACCAATAAGTACATGCTACTTAATATATGTATAAGTATATACTATCATACATAACTTCTTTAGATGTGCAGCTCAATAATAATTTTATTTTTGTACTTCTACTATTTATTATTTTTATACGTCAAGATCTTGTGTTATTTAATATTTGTTGAAAGAAAACTTAAGTACATTTTAACTGTTTGATATTCCGATTTTGGTATTGGTAATTTTGCTAAAATTTGATATCTACATATATCTAATCAAAATTTCCATTTCCAGCTTGTTTTACATTTTAACAATTTTAACTTCGTAAGTTTTCACGACCGGTGTCGATAGCTGCAGTATCCTTTTACGGATATCGCTATATCTCACTGGTTAACTTAGGCGTTTCGGTGTCCAACTACCAGATTCATTAGGACCTGTGAGTAGACTGATTTTTCCCGTTAATATCTTCGTTTATATAGGAGTACTGTGGTCGTCACTTGACCATAACGGGTTGATTTCGATATACACTCTTCCGGCTCTTGCTAAGTGTGTCCATCTTTTTGATTGAAGTTATCGTTTTTGGCTATCTCGATGCCTTTTCTTATTTATAATCACCAGTACTTATAGTCTTTCGAGGTCTACTCTGTGTCCGCTCTCAACTGCTAAGGAGAAAGTATTTATTTTTAGTTCTACGTACCAAGAAAACTCAGTTATTATCGAAGTGAACATTCCTAAGGATATATAGCGACCGAAAAAAAATAATAAATTTTTAACGAAATAAAACACGACATTTGAGCAGAAGTAATCAAGAAGATACTTATGAAGGACTTGAAGAAGCACTAGTAAGAGAACGAATTCACCAAATTCGAGGAACTATACCTGAAACTAGTGAAGCATTGCGACCTAACAGACAAATTACATAGACAACAGCTGAAAAAACACTTCGAATGGTGCAAAGAGATCGAACGGCGAAAGAATGAACAACACATAAAAGAAAAGAAAACTAAGCAATCTCGTTGTTAATTTATTATTTAAACATCTAACGGCGGTAGACACCAAAACACTTTGTCTATAAACTTCGACAGCGCACCCAATAAAATACCAAAGGAAGACGTCATCTTCGAAATAGAAGCGGTAGTAATAATAATAAGACAGGAAGTGTGTGAAGTTGCCAAGAAAGCCAAAACTCTAAAAACCAACACCGCCAGAGAGAAAAAGCGATGTTAACTGGTAACATACAGTAGTACCCGGAAGAAAATATTACTAATATTTTAACCAATTAATTTGATTATAAAAAATTAGTATTTGTTTCCATTAACCTTGTTTGTCTTTAATAAAAATCGAAAGTAATTATGATAACTACGTTAATTTACCTCTAAATTAAGCTGGGTTCATAAATCTGCGTTCACAAGTTAAAGTTGGTACATCAAGCAACCAGTGCCCGTTACTTCTATATATTTCATAAAGTTTTTTTCGTTTGTCTGAATAATTCATAGCAACAGTTAGGAAAATATTTGTTTGTAAATTCATGACAATTCCAGACGGCTAAAAATTGTCCTAACGTGCACTTTTTCGAAAGTAGCAGTACGTTGTAACAGTAGCAGGAGACGAAATGATAAGTGTTAAATGAAAAGACGGAACCATCCTTTTTGAACATTTACTAGCACAATTGTCAACAAAAGTTTAAAACAAAGTACTTAATCATGTTGAGGTTGTAGTATTCTGAATCTGACAGAAGATCGAAAACGCTCAATCCATCAACTACAGCACCGGACAAAATAATAGCAGTGTTAGCAATTAATGTAAAAATATTTGTTATTGTAAAAGGGCTACATACTTTGTAGGAATGTTATCGTCTTCGGGTAAATAGTGGTAAATCAAGGTCCGCATTGTTTAGTAATATCGCCAATTTCAATAATAATTGTAGGTGACGCGGATAAAATTATAGCAGTGACACAATTGGAAATTATTTACTAAATATAAAATATAATACAATTAATATTTGATTGTATAACCCTTATTTCGCAATATTTCTGCATAAAGATCGATTGTTAGCAGTGTTTTGGGGTGATTGAATACGAAGCGGCTTGTACATACAGTTTCCCATAAATTTCCGATAGGATTAAGGTCTGGGGACTGCGCCAACCACGCAAGATCTCATTCCTATGTTATTCTTCGCTCAAATATTAGTGTGCTTGAGGTCATTGTCATGCATTAAGACCCATTTTAGAAGCATTTCCTCTTCGGTATAGGGCAGCATAACATTCTCTAGTATTTTTACATACCCTTATATGTAGTTCAATTAAAATATCGTTGATCCAGTGTATGAGCCCTGTACTATAACAAGAAAAGCGCCCCCTCTTGTTTTTAAAGTGTATTATGACTAATACGCTGTGTTGGGAGGTCTGGCGTATGATCTACGACTACTCGAATCAAATAAAATGATTTTACTCTCATCAAACCAGAGGATATTGCGCCAATTAGCATCTACACATGATGACACTCCATTGAATACTGCTATTATTTTGTCCCGGCATAACACATAGTCCTTGTGTGAAATCCAGGGCTTCCTCTAAACAATAACTCAATGAGTGACTTACGTGTTTTTTATGTCTGTTAAGTTAGTCTCATTTCAGGTATAAATGTCACTATGTCTGTTTTCAGTTAATAATGACAAACATTGGTTTGCTATTATTTTGAACGCTACTGTACGTACTAATAGTATTAAATGTTTATCTTTGACACTAATTTATAACAAGAAGTAATTGTCCATCTTGTCAACACCCATTAATAAAGTTGAAGTATACTAAAAGAAAATTTTTCTTTTCTTATAACGGTAATCTAACGGCAAACCAAAGTACTTATGAATAATGTATATTGTATAATGTATATCTAGAGAACAACAGAATTGCTGGGATGGAAAGAGTGCTGCCAAAATTGGAAGCGATAAAGTTTGCTGGAAATTACGCTCTTATCCTAATATTTGCAGACACACACTTTTGGTAGTAATTATTAAAAGGTAGCATATTCGCGTTTTTTAATTGCATTTAAACGTACATTTTTGATGAGAAGAATTACCCTTTTTGTACTTGCAAAATTACAAATACAAGATTCGGAATATTCAACCGTACCTAATCAAAAACTATTTGATATATGCATTTGTAGTTAAGAAAAGAAATATTTTAAGTTTGGAAGGCTGTGCCAAAATATTTTGCGAACCATCATCGTCTTTCGATGGCAGATTCGAAGACGTTAAACTGTAGCATTTAATTATTTAAGTCCATTATTACGTGTTATGTACTGTTATTGTATTCCTAGACTATACTTCTTGTATGAAATATGAGAAAAAGGAATCGCGTTTTAGAAACTCAGGTTCATGTGATAGAGTAGAGAAGAAAGTAAAAGTAGCCGTTGGATAGCAAAATTTTCGTGCTAACGTAGAGTTAGTAGTTCTCCGTAAGGTTATTAAGAGTTAAAAAGTGGTCTCAGGTAGAGTTTAAGATAGATATATTTTTCTTCTATGAAGTTCTTTCTGAAAATTATATGCAGTGTACGCAATAAAATTGCGAATTTTACGAACAAATAATTTAGTATTGGGAATTTGAGATAGATACAAAAAGAAAGGGATATAAAACGTTATGATTGTTATGGTCGCAGAAAAATATTTATCGTCACTTTATACGCAATTAATGTATCTTACTTCTGACATTTGAATAAACGATGTATTATCATTTATTGCAGAAGTAACGGAAAAGGTTACAATCCGAATATATTTCATAATAAGTAATAATATCGCCTGTTTAGACAAAATATAACTTTATAGTGCAAAATTGCAAATAAAATTTTACAAACATATTTTATAATTTTTTTTATATAGAATTGCATATGTGTAATACAAATGTTATATCGCAAATTATTATCATTGACCAAGTATAAATATAAATAATTATGTATATGTTTTATTTGATACCATGAATTAATGCACACTTTTGGCACTAAAATCTTTATTATTGTTTAGAATAATACACCTAGTTTGTTTACTACGCAGAATAGGCCAATAATAGCTGATTTGAAACCTGGCTTCGAAATAAATTTATTCTTTACATTAGACGGAATTGAATTATAGTAAGACGCTAGCTTGTATGAAAAAGGGCGTTTACACAGGTAGTTTTATGATGGCAGTTTATGGGAGATATGGTGTTTACGAAGAATATCATAAATAAATCTAAGACATATTCTGTATCATTCGAATATGATTAGCATCAATAAACAAGGCCCATATATGTATTACATCGCAAAAATTAAAATGTGTTAATACTATAATCAATGTCACCCAGGGTTCGAAGTATTGGTCTTGCGGAAATAACCCTAAACGTTACCAGACCTTTAATAGAAGGATTACTTGAAATAATAGGTTGGTACGGCGAATGATTGTTGTCATTTTGACAGATTTTATTAGTAGAAAAAGTTTTCGTAGGTTATTGATGCTTTTGATGAACCAACTTTGTTTAAATTAAAATAAAATATACGAATACAAGAAACCTGAGTGACATAGTCTATACATAGAACAAAATTGAGATTTTTCATTTACATTAAGAATATGCCAAAACTTTGAAGTTACAGAACGCTTTACGAATCGTATAATTTACATGTTCTCGATGAATTGACATCGACAAGTTGCCCAAGATTGCGTATGCACTTCTTACGTTCAAGAATAATATTTGCAAGGACGAAGTTAATACTCGGCAAAGTAATTGTACGCGATTCCCTGCTAGATAGCATTAAGTAAGATTTAATTGAATTATATTGTAACCAATGATTGCTTAACATATCAGCCGCTTTTGTAAGTCATTAACAGAAAAGAATAGAATATGGTAATTCATTAATATTAAAGGAAAAATAGGACATGAAAATGACCGTAACTAGGACGTATAAATTGAAAATAATAAAGTATTTAGAAAGGAACCTTGCGGAACACCGGAATTCACACACACTCTATGATTTAAGTAACTTTGAAGAAAATTGGATGCTATGAAATCTAAACCAGCATAATGTAGAACAGAAAGCATCAATTCATTATTTATTACGTCGAAAGTCTTGAAGAAATACAATAAAACCGTTAATTACACTAATAATATCATTTGTAAAATGAGCTAAAGATGTAGTACATCTGTAACTGGGACTAATACCTGACTGAACATCAGGACGGCTTTTCATCAACATACTGTGTGCATTTAATATAAAGTGGTTTGTTATAGCCATTAAAAATTGGACCGTTTTTTTTATAATCATATGCACTTTTTTAGTGAATACTTACCTGCACTAATTCATGATACCCAATAATGCTATACATATATTGTTGTTTCGAGAACTTTTTTTTATGTGTGTCGGAACTGGTATGTCAAAAAAATCTTAAAATGATTGTAATTACTTTAGACGATTTGCATACTATTTCCCATCATCCAATAAAAAATTATGGTTACCTTTGATCATAAAAATATATAGACAATCAAAAAGCTAATGTGAATTTTTAGTTCAAAATCTTTTATTCTTAAACTGCGGAAACTACTAAAATCATTGTCGTTGTTATTCGTTAACTTAGTGGTTTCCATGTAAGATCAATGTAATAATTATAAAAGAAGTGCTCAAACTACATGACAATATTATGAATTTCGGCGAACTTGAGGTCTTCACGAAATAAATGATAATACACAAAAAGTAATATTATATAACGTTGCTAGTTAACAATTTAGAATATGGTTCAGTATTGTTTAAATTATTGTAACACGATATAGCACAGTTATAATAATGTATTCTATTCACTACTGTTAGCCATCCATAAATACTGATAAATATTATACAAAATCGGGTAGTAGTTCGATATATGGATTTCTTAACTTGACGTGCGTGTATGAAGACAGCCGTTTGTCGAAATGGTACCCCAAATAATACTAATTATATATGTATTAAAATTTTCCCGATGATATAAAGTAGATCTTATAAGAATGAACTAGCACACAAGGAAGTCCTTGCGTATTGATGATAGTTCTGAAAAGTATATATTTTAGCCTTAAAAGTTCTCTATTTTTTATATCGATGAAAATGAGGTGGTATAAGAATAACTTAATTTATAGCTGTATGCATGAAATATTCAATTAATATATTATTCATTCCTTATAACGAATTTTCAAAATGAAAGCTAAAGAACTCAGTCTGCTGGTAGGCTATGACCATTTTAGCTTTTATTTTGCTTCTGTATTTATTTGTTTGTATTAACTTTTATACACTGTTAATTTATAGGTGATGTTTACGTAATGTACTGTAATGAGAAAATACAGATTTTATGACGCAATGTTTTTTTTTATTTTGTCTCAATCTAAAAAAAAATGTATGACTGTACAATTTTCAATGTAGCAGCATGTTTACTCCCACATTAAAGAAAACGGTAGTTTCTTGTAATAAGTAGTACGCATAAACTTGAGACATTTTCCTTAGGCGTCGGACTCTTTACTATCATATAAGTATTTTGTTTGATGGCATCAGTATTTTGTTGCGTTGATATTGCATTGTAGAGTAATTATGTGTGAAAGCAGTAAAATAATGGTTTGCTGTTCGTGAACCGCGCCCCAAAAGTTCTTTTCAAAATAAAAAGATAATAAAATAATGGCCAGGTTTAATAAATGAATGTGGGAATATAGGACGCCGAGAACATAATACTGGATGCGTCGAAACGAAAAAAGAGAGAGACGCACGGAGTACGCGTTATGGCGGTCGGAAACATGTTCGAGTATACTAATGAATAGAGACCGAATTATATGCAAAGTTCAAATATTTTATTTTTTGCATATCGAATTATAGTCTATATGTAGACGTATTACACTAATTGAAAGTTATTTAGCGCTAATTAGGGATTGCGTATATTGCATATTTAGGCATTTCTATCCATAGTTTTACAAAAGTTGCATATATTGCATATTTAGGCATTTCTATCCATAGTTTTACAAAAGTTGCATATATTGCATATTTAGGCTTTTCTTATCCTTTCTATTAGTAAAAATTCCTAGTAATTCCTAATGTAGATCGACAACAGACAATTCTCAGAACGATAAATATTTTACATTGGTTTATCGTACTTTTTCCCAAGAACTGCATAATTCTTACTGTTTAATTTCGCCTAGCAGAAGGGATGTGGTAAATACGTTTTATTATTATTAATTCCCAAATAAACTATTCATTTATTGAATATCTTTGAGCGAAACATGTAATTGTGTTCCGTGCATACAATGAGTATAGCGAACAAAATTTCTTTATGGATTAAGCCGTATCCTGTACTGGTAAAGGATGGCGACAAAATATTTTGTCGAGGATGCAGTAAACTGGTAAGTTTAATTTTACTAAAAGCTTTACAATTGTTTTTAAATTCTTTAACTTTTGATATAAAATGACAATTGTTGTTGTAGGTGTCTTGTGAGAGAAAATACCTGATTGATCAACACGCTAAAACTCCACCACATATCCGAAAATGTGAAAAACTAAAGCGATCCGCATGCGTGCAGCAATCCATATGTCAATGTGTAGCATCAACTTCACGAAACTCAGAAAAAAAAGAATACAATACGGTTCTGTGTAACGCATTAATTTCGCCTAACATACCATTAGCAAGATTAAACAATGTTAATTTGAAATCATTTCTACAAAAATATTGCAAACATAATATACCTGACGAAAGTACCTTACCAGAAAATTATGTCACATCTTGTTGCCAGTAAATAATGCAGAACTTCAAGAATTGGTAGGGAATAATTTTATTTATATCATGGTGATGAAAGTACGGATAAGTGTGGCCGTTATATTGCCCATTTGTTAATAGGAATTCTTCATGAAGATATTGTATGTAAATCATATTTAATTTATTGTAAAGAACTTCAAAAAACAAATAATGTGACAATTGCCCAATTCATTCGAATTTCTTTTTACCTGGAAGTATACATACTTTGTGAAAACAAATCCGTTCAATTGTGTAGCCAGACATTAGGAATCAATCTCCTTTGATTAATGATTTAATTAGCAATGTCGAAAAAGTATTTTTAAAAGCACGTTTACGAATCCAATTTTATAAGGAGAGACTTCCCGGTGTTAAGTTGCCTCCTGAAACGAATATTACGAGATGGTTAGACGCTGCAATTTTTTACGCCGATAATTTTGAAGGAATAAAAAATGTAAATCTTGAAATCACTGCTGACTGCATTACTCTAGAAAACTGTAAAGAGATAGTAACATCAACAGAATTGCTACAAAACCTTTTGTGTATTAAGTCAAGTTATAGCTTTGTTTCAAGTTCCATTCGTAAACTAGAATCGCAAGGGATGTCACTCTCGGAATCAGTCGAAACAGTAGACGAATTTGATACGCTATTATAATATATGTCTAGGAGTGATCCTGCCTCACACCCCCAGAGAGCGCGGAGGTGGCCAAGGACACATACATAATATACATATCAATAGTTGTAGTGTTTATATCACGGTTGCATGTTGTTAGTTGTATTAAGAAACGTATAACAAGATTATAAAATAAATGGAATTAAATCATTACAGCTATGTAAGAAGGTTAAGGGTACAATAGGTAATTCTATATACGATAAATTTAAAAAAAGTGATAAATAAAAATGCGGGGTATTTGAAATTGAAGAAAGTTTTGGAAGGTGAAACAGTAAACTATTTCGACTTTTAGTTTAGAATGTATTGCAAAGTTAAAAAATGCACCAATTACATCTGTGAATATTGAAAGAAGCTTTTCTATTTCGAAACATCTGTATTCTGATCGAAGACAAAACTTTCTTTTACACAATTTTGGAAAACATTTAATTATAAATTAGTTTAGAAATTTTGTAAAAAAATGTCTGCTATAAAGTTAATATTTAAATTTCTGCTCTTATTTATTTTATGTAAAAATTTTGCATATTGTCGCGATTTTTTTGCATATATGACCCAGGTTTATGCATATTTTCTTAAAAATCAATGCGTATAATCCAGTTTTTCTTTGCATGTAATCCGGTCTCTACTAATTAAGATTTGATAATTAGATCAATTTTGTGTTATTTAGTAATAGACAATACTTTATACGCCATAATATTCTATTGTCCTACAAATAATGGAGGTTTGTGAACATCAACTGGAGAAAAGAGAGCGCTGAGACACAAGGTGAAAATGCACCTCTGAGAAGTTTTTGTAAACACTCAACGAATGTGTTCACGCAGTGAACAAAAGAAATTGAAAAAGACTTTTAAGACACCTAATAGTTTGTTTAGCGTGTAACATCCTGTTCGTCTGTTGGAATAAAAACAATAATTTTAATCACGTAAACAGAAAAAACCAATACAAAAGGAATGTGGTCCCAAATCTAAAAACGAATTTGCGTTGGAATTACATGTATATTGACGGCTTGTAATATACTATTTAAGATATTGGAGAAGATATAGTTCTGTAAGTTTTGGAGAAAATATAATCTTGACTATGTATAGTTAAGCGAATTAATTAGAAAATTATTTACCAACTGCGCGTGAAAAAACAGTTCAGTATTAAAGCTGTTTTACTTTTTGTAAAAATTATGATCATTATCCAACCTTGAGCGTTTACAATATCGATATTTGCACCAAAATAGATCTTTAAATTCATTTTTGCTAGACTCACGGGTGTGTTGAAAAACGGGTGAATACGGTGAGATCGAAAGAACTGCAGTAATATCTGCAGACTATTTTTTATAGTTTTTAAATGTGAGCGTAATAAATATTTTTATTCTTATGGCACATGGTGTTATTAGAATGTCACTCGTTCCTCTACATGCGCATGGTCTGGCACCGGCTTGGCGAATCTTATCCATGAGATTAAACCAATAAATTGCTCTATACGCAAGGATTATTCTACTGTCTTTGAGAATAACTCAATCCCATATGACCTGAATGAGTGATGAATATTATAATATGAGTTGCCTATTTTCCTTGTATCTTTCCACTAAAAGTTTTAACAATCACAATAGTATCATTGACAGATTAACTTTCGTATTCTCGAATTTTCGTTATTTTCATGTTAGTTTTATTTCATTGTAACAGTTTTTTAAGAGCTATTGAATTTGTACTTTCGCGCGTAAGTCAGTAACTTCATTTTTCTTTGAGATAATTTTTATTTTCTGGGAAATACTCCGTTAATTGAGTTTTTATATCACACAAATGCATATTCAATCCAATCTGTGGTGAATGACAGTGTCTTGTTCATACAAATTTTTCTCAAAATAATCAGAAGTGGGTGGGAACATAAACAAGTTTTTGCTTTGAAGGCGAATAAGCCGGATACAAAACTTCTTAATGAAAGTATTAACTTTGTCTGCCATTAATAAAATGTTTTCATCACGATCTTGTAAATCATATTCAAGTCGTTTAAATACGAACACATCAGATAATAAGCCAACGATAACATACACTCATTAGACTTTATTCTGTCAAAAATAATGAGTGGCGTTTGTTTATTCTGGAAAAATATTTACAGCTTCACAAAGAATTAATTATAAAATTAGGGTAAGGTGGGGGAATTAGATGGGTAAAATTAATATTTTGGTATATATTTTTTAAAATATACAAATAGAAAAAATAGCCTACAATATTGGCAGGCAATAAGATTTTGAAAGTTAATACAAAGGTAAAATTCTTGCTTGGAAGACGTGTTTTAAAACAAAATATATTTAATAGGCAATTCCCCATGGGGTATTTGAGAGGTATTCTTGTAAACCGAAGCCCCGGCAATTTACTTTTATGGGAACAAATGAGGGGTATAGAATAAAACGAAAAAGTTTCTTTAAGTTAACAAAATTTTATGTGCTATTAAGGAACAGCTGAAAATAAACATTTATTCTTAAAAATAGGCAACTCCTGCGATTTTAAAAATATCGTCTTGTTTTTCTTACATTTTCCTTACGAAATATAATAACTGACTAATCATTCTTATTCTTTACATAACTAGAAACAATCATAAAATGAAAACCTATTTGGACTAGCTTAAACTTGTTTTTTAAACTTCCATATTATTAAGATTATTTTTGTCAGAGTCCACAATTTTTGTACTTTTTGGTAGTCCTCGCCGATTAAACCGATGTATCCCTTACTAACACTGGCAAGGGTATTGACTGTTGCTAAAATATTCGACATTGGGGTGCCAAATATGTCATCTTTACTGGGCCACATATTATTGGACCCTATGGGCTCCATATATTTTAGTTTTAAAATGCTGTCCTTCTGCGGGTACGGCGTCAGCCTTCTTTGAACATGGTTTTGTGATTTTCTTTTCTTTGTAGTATTCTTGAACAATATTTGAATGAACTGAAGATAACAATACTGTGTTATCTGCCAAAACTATTTCTGTCTTACTGGGACGAAAAGTACTTCTACCACCTCCAACACGATTATACGGGCCTCTTTTTCTGTTTCGAATAGGGAACTCTGGGATATACGGCTTAAATACTTGTTTCGGTGTTTACTGCTTCCATAGCAACAATTAAAACGTCTCTAGAATATTTCAGATTGTTTTTTCAACATATTTTCGTGCCATGTCGATCTGAGATGAAATACAAAACATAAGTTAATTTCCACCCATTTCCCCAATTCGGTACCTTCCATTTTCTCCGATGGGCAAATTGGATGGTGTGCTTTAACATCTACATTATTTCCTAAGGAAATGGGTATTGAAAAAAACTTTATTGACAGGCCTTTTATACAAGGTTTATGTATCACCTATTATATACTATTTATGTATCAGTCGTTATATACTTACCGCTTTCATAAAGACTCCCACTGTTTAAATGTAGCAAGGCACTTCATTTGAGATTATAAACCCAATATGACGCTTAAAAATAAGTGTAAATCTAAATATTCAAATTTGTAAGGTCGCATCTATTACCGATAGTAGATACAAAAACCAATAACATTTACAAAAAAGGAAACCGTTCCAAAGTAAGATGTTTCCACACAAAGAACACTTTTTCAAGTTAACCGCCCAAATGCCTCATGCGCCCATTTCTCTCACCTTACCCAATAGGAGAGGGTCACGACATATTAACTTTATTTATATTATTTGGGGGGTCGCAGGGCTAAGAAGGGTGAGAATCGCTGGATTAGAGGGTATTTACATGTGGAGGCTATGTATTAAAAACATAAAATCTTTTAAATAAAATTAATTTTAATCTTCAAAAGTATACTACAAGTGCTTTACATTGTACTATTTAAGAAAGAAAAAAGAGATAGAGAGATAAAACAACAACTTAAACAAATATAACACAGCTGGTTCAATCTTTTTTTTTGTTGATTTTTGTATTTTATATATACTATTTTTTCTTCGATTCAAATAAAGGAAATATAACGTTTTTTTTTTTCGAGATAATAATTCTACTAAATACAAATACAGGGTAAGGATTATTTTTCGCAATGCTGATATATAATTTTATATTTCACTAAAAACAGGAACAGGAAGTAAGTAAATTTTCTTTCATTACATCACCGTCTAACGAATAATGTTCGAACAGTTAATAAAAAATATTTATACAATACTTATTGTTCAAAGTTTCGATAAAAATTGTGTTTTAAGGAATTAAAGTGATGCTAAAGCTCAAATTGCAGAATAAGGAGATTAAAAAAATAAAAATTATCATTGGAAAAAATCACTGGCAAAATACTTCCTAATATCAAGATTTCTTGATAGTCAAAAAAATATTTATTGCACAAATATTTTCCAATTCCGACGAAAGCGACCGATGAAACAACAGAGCGGTGAAATATTGCAAGATTACAATACAAAAAGTGATAAAGGATAGAAAAATAAGAGACCTGGATTAAGTATCATGATGTCAAATATAAATACTTAAAATATCCTAAAAAGTAAACCTATACTATTTCACAGTTTTTTTTTTTTTTAAACGGCGAAGGACTCTTTCTACTAATCCGAGGGGCGTCCGAGCTTTGTTTAACCGACGAACGAGAATACAAAAACTACGGGTGCATATTTTTATGCCTAAAATATATTATTATCATTAGTATATACGACTCCCAATAATATTGTGAGCTTTCTGGTTTGGGGATGCCCCTAGGGTACGTTTGAAAGGGATCCAGCCGACGTCCAGGAGATTCCCCGAGAAGAATCCCATACAGGACAGTAATACTGTCGGGAACAATTTTTTCCGTGCGCGATGAGAATGATTCTAACTCAAACTAGAACGTTTTCTCTTCCACCTTTTCTGCATCCATGGATAAAGCTTCTATTAGAGCGTCAACGCAATTTTTTGGTATTACAGTACCTAGAAACATACCACAAATATAAGTATACGATTATTTATTTAATGTAATTGTTTACGAGGGATATCTTTAAAGTTTTGCATACTGGGATATAGAGAGCGCCATTAATCAAATGTCAGTACTAAAAATTAACCTCCATCTTTAGTTAACCTAAATCCAAACTTTCAGTACAATACGTGTAGTGTTCTATAGATCGTCCCAACCTCCGTATTCAGTATGGGATAGAATAGCAACTTTTATCTCTTACTATCCTTGGTTGCTGTCATTAGCGCTATCTCTACAACCGGTTGCTATGTTGCAACTTATTTACATATGCTGTTTATGCGTCGACAACAGTTGTATACTATCTGTCTATTAGCATCAACTGTCAATCGTCATCGTCCTTGTTTTGAAATATTTCGTTAAATTGTTAATTTGCTTATATAGTTGTACAAATTGTTCTTTTCAGAACACTTCTATCTTTTCAAGCGTGCACAGGGTAATATGGGTATTTTTATTTATTTTTATAAATGTTATAACAGAATATAAATGTAATTACAGTTTCCACTACATTAATGGAGCCTATAGGGAAGAAAACGCGCAGAGGAGACAAATTTAACTGTAAGGAGAAGTGTGTATGATTGCAAATGTTTTCAATTATTTCAATAAATCAATGAATGTGGGAGTGCTGCCGTTCGAGAAGCAAGTAAAGCTTTGGGCATCTCAGACCGTGCAATATATCATGTAAAACAGGAGCAACAAAATGGTTTATTATCAAGTCCAAAAAACCTAAAAAAGGAAGGGCATACAAGTAAATGATCGACTGCATACATATGGTGAGAACACGCAAGCAGCTATTCGACGTAAAGTGCATGGATTTTTTATACAGAATATGCCACCTACTTTAAATACAATTCTTTACTACTGTCAATGCTGACGATGATCTCCCCTAACTTCAGTCGAACAACTTTTCATAGATTGTTACACGATATGGGCTTGAATTTAAAAAAGTAGGACGAAAAAGTATACTCATTGAACGAGATGAGATTATTAGATGGAGGCACAAATACTTGCGAGAGATCAAGAAATTTAGAGAAGAAGGTAAAATTTACCTCTTGCTATTTGACATGGCTGTAATTTTATATTTCAGGTCGAACTATTATATACACTGATGAGTCATGGGTGAATACAGGACATACGGTAAATAAAACTTGACAGATACTGCTATTCAAAGTAGTCGACAAGCTCTTATTCAAGGACTAAGCACTGGTTTGAAATCACCAACCGGGCTAGGACTCTCGTTTTGCATTAGTTCATGCAGGCAGTGATAATGGGTTTGTTCCTGGTGCTGAATATACATTTCTTTGCAAGAAAAACACTGCCGATGTTCATCATGAGATGGATTCAGAAACGTATGAGGATTGGTTTATAAATAAATTACTTCCAAATATACCACAGAAGTCAGTCATTGTTCTTGATAATGCTTCCTACCACTGCAGAAAATTGGAGAAAATTCCAACAACAGCATGGAGGAAAAACGAGATCATTGATTGGCTCAATGAAAAACAAATACAAATCAGTACCGATATGCTAAAAAGGGACTTACTGTATTGCGTGTCACAAATTAAACCGCAATATGATAAAAGGATTGACGAATTTGCAAAAGAAAAAGGTCATGAAGTTCTTCGATTACCACCTTACCATTGCGAGTTAAATCCCATTGAAATGGTATGGGCACAACTTAAAAACTACGTAAGAATGAATAATACCACATTTAAGGTAAGAGATATGGAGCAATTAATCTGACGAGCGTATAGCACTGTAACAACTAATAATTGGCAAAACTACATCAAACATGTAAACAATATTGAAAAGGAAATGTGGATAGTGGATAATTTGCAAGACGACATCGAAGAATTTATTATTCACGTAAGATATTCGTCATCATCTGAAGATCAAAGTGATTCTTCGACTGACTAGAAAATTAACGTAAGACATAGATATATGTGTGTAATTGCTATTCCTTTCTTAAATATTATTGTATTATACATATACGTATTTCTATGACTCCAGTTCTTTTTGTTACAAAAGTGGAAACTATTATTTGTATATATATAAGGATCATCTTCTTTTTTAATTTAATAAATTGCATAGCACCCTCAATATCGAAGCAAATATTCACTGTACATTGCATAGATATCGTTCATATGTATATTTGTTTATAGATGTGTGTATAGTATTGTTAATAAATATTGAGATATAACTATTTTATCTGTAGTATTTTTTCCTATAATTTTACGTGCAGCGAAGTCGCTATGCACTCTGTTAAAAGTTAGTTACTTTAATAAAATAATAAGCAAAATGTCATATGAATGTCAATAATTTTGCACCTTCAACGTCAATAAACGTTAATAAAGGTTATGAATTGATCGGGTGAAATTGCAAATAATTAACCGGAAATAGTAATGTACAGCCGATCGGATGATTTGGCAACCATGAAACAAATTCCCATAAGACGTATACTGAATACGGAGGTTGGGACGGACTATAGGTACAACGAACTGTCAAAGTTGACAAGTTAATTAAAAAACGAAATTAAATCAATAACATTTTCGGGAAATAATTTTTATAATTTTCGAAGACAATTATCTCAATAAGAATGCCTCGCCAAGTTGGTTTGCTTTCGGCAATGAAACACCACATCAAACAACAATTTTTCGTCGGTACGGAGAATTTAAAGTGGGCGGATTAGTCTTAGAGACGATCCAAGACCAGGTGTACGAAAAATGGCAGTCACTCAGGAAAACGTCGATGCTGTACGGAAGACATCAATTGCGAGATTGAGGCATCATCGGAGATTTCAAGGAGCTCAATTCAAAGAAAGTTACATAAAGAATTGTGTGTAAAAAAATTAGCTTTCCGTTGAACACTGATCTGTTGACCAAAGAATAGAAAGCAGCTAGGGTGAGAATTGCCGTCAAAATACTCTCGACCGCCTCAACGCCGTAAGCTCTAAAAACGTGTATAACATCGTCAATGGTGATGGATCTTGGATTTCGATTGAATAGGCCGATACTTGGAAATCCATATTGAACATGGGCTAAGAAGTAAAACAGAATTTTACAATATTTCCAATATATTTGACACAGCTTAATGTGACATGTTTCGCTATCACTGTAACTTCATCAGACATCTAATGAAGGGAAACGTGTTATATTAAGCTATATTAAATATCTTAGCATATTGGATAACGCAAGCCACCACAATGTTCTCGCACCAGGACATCCTAATTTGAACAGCAAAAAAAGTGGAATATTTCCGTGCGCTTACGCAGAATTCATTATCAGAATGCAACAAAAGGTGAGCTTTATTGCGCAATAAAGCAAGGAAAGCTACAGTTTACTGAACACACCGTAATTTTCTAAGTGTGGTCACACATTTTGCCGGTTATCGCCTTATCATTCAGAACTAAACCCAACTGAAACTTTTTGGACAAATGAAGCTGGATAGCTTGAAACAATAGAAAATATACGCATATGATTATTCAAATTCTCATAAGTAAGAACAACGTTACAAAATGTATACAAAATATTTTTTTGGCTATAACCTAAAACAGGTTCAATTTTATATAAGTACGAGGGCGACCTGAAATGTTTCCAGAATCGGCAAGAGATGGCGCACGAACGTTGAGGTGAATTCATTGGTCGGCAAGAGCAACCTTTTTTTATGGCAGCTGTGAAAATTTCAGGCGTCTGCTGTCAATAGTTGTTGTCTAAGAATGTTTTGTGTAGCAAGTTAGGCAGTTTTGCAAAAATGGATAAAATAGAATTTCGTGCAGTGATAGAACACCTCTGGACAGCTAGGCAAACGGCCACGGAAATTCGAAATGTTTTATTAGAGGTCCATCGCGGATGTACTCCATCATTTTCGACTATCAGCTTCTGGATGAGTGAGTTCAAACGTGGCCGCACAAGCACAAGTGACGAACCTCGCAGTGGACGCCCAAAAACCGCTACCAATGATGAAATGGTCGGTAAGATTCATGATGTCCTGTTCGCCGATCGCCGATTAAAACTGAAAGACACCGGCGCAAAAACGAAATTGGCTAACTTTTCGAAAGAGTGACTGGACACGATCCAATGCGATCCAAGGGATTTCATCATGCGTTTCGTAACCGTGGATGAGACTTGGATCAATCACTACATACCGGAGACAAACGAACAGTCGAAGCAGTGGACTCTTCCGGGTAAATCGGCACCGAAGAAAGCAAATACCGTTTCATCGGTCGCAAAGATCATAGCGACCATTTTTTGGGATTTTCAAGGTGTGATCTTCATCGACTATCTGCAGAAGGAAAGGACGATCACGGGGCAATACTACAGCTATTTAATGACCCGATTCTATGTAGTAGTGAAGGAGAAACGGCCTCGTTTGCAACGGAGAAAAGCGCCCTTTCACCACGACAATGCACCCGCTCATTCATCTTGCATCGTCGTGTCCAAATTGAACGGATTGCGCTGTGAATTAGTCTCTCATCCTCCACATTCACCGGAGCTAGCCCCCAGCGACTTTTGCCTTTTCCCAAACCTGAAAAAATCACTGGGAGGAAACATTTGGCTCAAATGAGGTCATCGCCGCTACAGATGGCTATTTTGCAGATCTCGAAATATCTTTTCCGACAGCTTGAAGACACTGGAACACCGTTTGAAAAAGTGTATTGATCTTCGATGAGACTACATCGAAAAATAAAAATAAAAAGCACACCAATAACGTGTTTTTCTTGTCGATTACGGAAACATTTCAGATCGCCCTTGTACATACTCTTACTCGGTTCCGACTTACCAACTATTTTAAGTCCATCATCAGTCCTTAAACGTATCACTTGCATCTTATTGTTATGCGTGCCATTCTTGTTGGCCAAAACGCTTTCAACTCGACTCCATACCGATAAAACAGACCCTGATACTACGTTGTACGTCCTTCTTCTTAATCCGACCTCGCAATCGTGCCCCATGTTTACATTCCTACAATTGCCTCTCCAATAAGCGTGCGAACAAGTTGTCACTGATGCGTCATATTGTGCTATCCATGCCTCTTGAGCTTCGTCCGATTCCACCTATATCACAAAAAAAAAATAAATCTAAAATCATGCTACATGTGAATGTAGGTGTTATACCTTCTTATATTTCTTTTCCAGCTCCGCTAAACTTTCTTGTCTAAATTGCAAACCTGTATTAGGCCTGTACACATAATACATCTGCTCTTTTTTAGATTCTGGCTTCTTCTTTACTCCATTCTCTAAGGCTACCGCTAAAATAGCTGTATGTTTGTTGTTTCTAATTTGATGCGATATATAAAAGCCTTCCTTGGAGCCTGTAAGCTCTGCCCACTTCTCTGTCGCTTCTGTCCACGACATACCTCTCTCTACATGTACAGTGTGGAGTTCTGTAGGTGCTGTTCCTGTAGCGTGTTTTCGTAAAAACATCCATGTCTTTACCCTTTTAACTGTTTCACCCGATGTTCCCAAATCCAAAATACCTAGTTTAAGCAGATAGCAAGTCACAGATTATATCACTAAAAACTATAAATAGTGATATTATCACTATACTGAAATATGACGTTTTAAAACGCGATCATCTAATATACTAATTACCTAAATCAAATCTTCCAGATCGTTTAGCTTGTGTTACTATTGCTGCTAGTGTATCTGTAAAATATCTGAAAAAAAAAAGCAAATCAGGCAAATTACATTAACTTTGAGCTTGTATTGGTTCTTTTTTAAAATTCTTACCTGAACAGTCGATTTTGTAATTCAACAGGCATTCCCAGAATGCGATTGAGGAACTTTGACATGTTATTGTGGTCTTTGTCGAGTGTTAATATACCTGGCATCGATTCATTATTAACTATGAGACCCACTCCAACTAAAGCGTCTGCTACGTCTTTGAAGAAGTCGCCTTTGTAATCTTGTGGGGGTGGTACTAATGGAGGCTAGAAAAACAGTTTCTATTAGAAAGATCTATCCTCGATAAATACTATTTAGACTATTTCGATACTTCTTGTTTATATTTTTCGTACAGTAGAACCCGGTTATAACGACTGTCACGGGACTGCGAATTTTTTGACGCTATAACAAGGTGACGCTATAGGCGGAGTTTTTACAAATTCCATGTTTACATACAAGAATTGGTGGGAAACAATATTACGGGTGGTAAACAGATACATATGTGAATTTAATGTACTTAACCATATAATCTTACACATGTAGATACATAGTAATTTGTTTGTCTAATGAAAGAAATCTGTAATTTTCCGTTGCACAGTTTTCGCACGCCAAAACTGATTTTGTATATCCATTTCTACTTCTCTGACTTTATCAATAATTTGAGGTGACGTTTCTCGCTGTCTACAATAAGTTTTTAAAAGTGTTATGGCACTTAGGGCTTCTTCGTTTGTCGGTACGTGTTCTGCTTCGTCGCATGAATCTTCTTCCTCTTCGATTTCATTATCGTTTTCGTTATCCCGCTGTTTTATGTCCTCCACGATATCAGAATCTGAACGCATTCCCGACGTAATAAAGCAACTGTCCACGGATGCAAAGTCGTCGAAACAAAACTGGTTTTCGTCACTCTGATTTTGCTGCCACTTTTTAATAAGTTCACATAACGGAACGTCATCTTCATTTAAGTTGTCACAAACTGGATTATTCCTTAATCTTGAATGACTAAAGCAGTTTGTTATAGTCTCAGAGGTTATATTACGCCAAGCCTTCTCTAAAAAGTCCACCGCATCGAGAAGGGAAACTGTACATGGTGCGTTCTTGTCCATACCCGTAATAATTTTCTGCAGAAGAAATTTTCTGTAAAAACATTTTAAGCTTCTTATTACGCCTTAGTCCATTGGTTGAAGGATGCTAATGCAGGAGGGCAGAAATACTAAATTTATATTTTTTAAGTGGGCTAATGATGGATGTGCTGGGCAGTTATCGACTAAAAGCAAGATTTTTTAGCTTTAACCGCAAGTTCTTTATCCCATTTTCGAATTTCATTTTCAAAGATTTCTGAAGTCATCCATGCTCTTTTGGTTGCGCAGTAATTTGTTGGGAGTGTTTTCATGTTTTTGAAGCAGCGTAGCTTTTTTGACTTTCCTATGACAAGAATTTTACGTTTCTCCGTACCGGTCATATTAGCACACACAAATGCAGTTAACTGTTCTTTGGCTAGTTTAACGCCTACTCATATTTCGCCTTTAAACCTCAGAGTCTTATCTGGAAGAAGTTTATCAAAAATTCCCATTTCGTCGCCATTGTAAATTTCATTGTCTTCTTGGCTTAATTTAGGCCACACTTCATTTGGCCACGTCTCTGGTTCTGTCATATTAACACTTTTCGCTTCACCGCTCACTTTTCCGAACGTTATTGAATGTTTCCGTTTGAAACGCTCCAGCCACCCATTGTTGCACTTAAAATTTGTCTCTCCAAATAAACTTTCAAATTGTTCGGCCTTTTGCATAAGAGGTGCGTTAACGGGTAAATTTGCACTTCTACATTGCTTAAACCACGTAATAAGCGCTTCGTCGATTGCAACCTTTTCGCACGATCGAATTTTTTTTGACTTTTCTTTCCCTTTCACAAAGGTATTCATGATTTTATTATTATTTTTCACAATTGTACAAATCGTAGAATTAACTAACCCAAATTCGCGACACACGTCCGCTTTCTTCCTTCCACTTTCGACTGCTTTGATTATAGCGACGTTCACGCTTAAACTTTTTCGCTTCAAACCTGACATTTTCGATAAAGAAATCTCGATGTTTCACTCACACGATTCAAATGCCGACTGGAGAAATTTGTTACGAACTTTGCCTGGCGCATTGCAAGAAACGGTAATATTCTTGGAATTCCCGAACGGTCGAACGTTGCAGGCTAGGCAAATTGCAAGAAATCTTTATTCAACGAACGGTAATATTCTTGGAATCCCCGAACGGTCGGTTGCTAGGCAAATACCGGGAATTGAGCCATAAATGATAATATAAATACATACCTCAAGTGGTATATTTGTCGTTATATCAGGGGTTATTGAGGCTGTTTCCCTGTACGTTTGTACCGCTTAAAATTTGACGCTAAAGAAGGAGTGTCGTTACAGCCGAAGTTGTTATAACCGGGTTCTACTGTATTTACAAAGTTAAAAAAATTAATTGAGTATTTCGCTATTTTCAATAACACGCCCCTTTAGACAACCAGTGGGTATAGATGTTTTGTGTTCATAGAGACAATTGTGCAATTTTAATGGCAGATATCACGACGTAATATGGAGTATAGTTTAGGCATATAAGTGATAAATTTAGAAAGTTGGTAAAATAGGTACCTTCAAGTAGGAGTAATATTTCGGGAGTAGGCATCTGTTCTGATGCTTTTTGGAGTAGTCTTTACTAACTTTTTCGGGCAATGTATTTGTACAAATGAAAAACATAATTATGTTTTGACATTTGTACAGTGTAAGTATATATCTTTTATTAATTATTGATATTTTCATATACATATGGATAGAGCTACCCAATTTTATCAGCAGACCAGTGGCGGCGAATTTGTGCGTCAAGTCAGTGAATCTGCTTTACGAACGTTTTTTTTTAATCCTATGTCCTTTATACCTTGCGGTGTCGAACAACGAACGTTTTGTATCAATCAATATTTATTACTTTTGCGTTGGTGATGTTTCAACTTCCTACTTGTTTTACAATACAATTTATTTATTTGTACAATAATTAGACAAAAGTATGTAGTAGGTCAACTAACTGATGGTAAAATATAAAAACAATCCACGCCTATAACCGCACATCTAAACGGATGTAAATACAGATATGTGGTTAGTGGAAAGTAATGATTTGGACAACCAATTTTGTTTTCACTTTATTATTATATTATTAAATGGATGAAGGTACGTATCGGTAATATTTCGTTTTATTCAACCCTGTGAAAGAGAATACTACACAGATTCCTTTGTCTATTCGCTTATCTATAGTAATAACACAATTGCAAGGACTGTGTGGTTGTATAATTCACACGTATTGCAGTAAACTCCACACCACACAAATGAATAATTTATTCGGAACGCAGCGTTTTCAGAACACGTGGACTCCATTGTCAACCGAGTTATCGACTGGATTGTAAAAATGTGTCGCATTCAATATATCCTATGCAGGCTCTAAAGGCTCTTAAATTGCCAACACTTTACAACCCTTTGGGTGTGTCCGGATATCTTGTATCTTTTCGAGAAAGGAGGAAATGAAAAGAAACCGTATCTTTAACAGGAATAAATCAATCAGACTCGAGTATCAAATTGGGGGTAATTCCCTACTGAGAAAGATTTAGTTCTTTTTTATAAAAATAAGGTTCATTAATCCAATATTTTGTTCGTATTCTAGTATATGTCCTGCCACGCTAGATAGTTCTGGTTTATCGAGACGATACTACCTAATATGTTCTTTCAACCTCGTTTCCATAGTCCTTTTTGTTTGTCCAATATAAAATTTATCACAATCGCTGCATATGACGTGACAATTTCCAGATCTTTTCGTCATATCCGGTTTATCTTTAGGATTGCTTAAGCTGTTTTTTTATACAAAAGACATGTTCATATTTTGTTCAGATTAGCAAACTACTTACAATAATTATAAAGAAATAGCAGAGGCAATATAAAAAAATGCAAAATCTTTCGTTGCCATTGGCGGAGTGACTGCCAGCAGTGGACGATCTACACTCGCTGCTATGCGCTATAAGTGACTAATAGCCATGGTTGAGACAGATGCAGATTAAAACAAATAAGTGGTGTTTCTGTACCTACAGATTCATTACACAATTGCAATAATTACTTTAATTATACGAACATTATATCGTTAGATATTGAATGGTGTTTTTTCTCTCATGTAAAATCCTTTTCCGCACGAGGCATATCGCTGGATAGAACTATAGAAGCATAACACATGGGCTGAAAAGTCCCGGGCCTAACACATAGATGACGCTAGTTTTATTGCAGTCACCTTTCTCTCAGTTAGTACTAACCTTCAAAAGACAGCTGTTAAAATTTCATGATATTCTATTCATTAGTTTGTGAGTTATTGTGCTAAGAGTCACGCTACTTTTGTTATTTTCAAAACAATGGATCAAAAACAATTTCGTGTTTTAATTTTACACTACTTCTTGATGGGAAAAAATACCGTTCAAGCGAAGCAATGGCTTGAAAAGTGTTATGGGGACTCCGCTCCATCAAAAACTACAATAAAACGTTGGTTTGCTGACTTCAAACGTGGTTGTAGAGACACCGATGATGCAGAACGCAGTGGACGTCCAAATGAGGCGGTAACACAAGAAAACATCAAAAAAATCCACAAAATCGTTTTGAAAGATCGAAAAGTGAAGTTGCGTGAGTTAGCTGATATCGTAAAGGTATCAAAAGAACGTATTGGCTTTATATTGCATGAGCATTTGACTATGAGAAAGCTCTGTTCAAAGTGGGTGCCGCGTTTGCTCACTGTTGACCAAAAACAAGAACGTGTTGATGATTCTGAGCAGTGTTTGGCCATGTTTAAACGTAACAAACCGGAATTTTTGCGTCGATATGTGACAA
This sequence comes from Trypoxylus dichotomus, assembly GCA_023509865.1. Taxonomy (NCBI): domain Eukaryota; kingdom Metazoa; phylum Arthropoda; class Insecta; order Coleoptera; family Scarabaeidae; genus Trypoxylus; species Trypoxylus dichotomus. Next base: position 19,560,302 of record CM042082.1, on the reverse strand, counting down.
TGGATGAAACATGGATGCATCACTTCACTCCGGAATCAAAACGATCGTCATCTGAGTGGACAGCAACTGGTGAACCTCGTCCAAAGCGCCCGAAAACACAACAATCGGCTGGAAAGGTTATGGCCTCGGTATTTTGGGATGTGCGTGGTGTAATATTCATCGACTATCTTGAGAAAGGAAATATCATCAACAGTGAATATTATATAGCGTTATTGGAGCGTTTGAAGGCCGAAATTGCAAAGAAACGACCGCATAATGGCAAAGAAAAAACTTTTGTTTCATCAAGACAACGCACCGTGTCACAAGTCAATCAAATCAATGGCAAAACTACATGAATTAAACTTCGAATTGCTCCCACATCCACCGTATTCGCCAGATTTGGCTCCCAGCGACTACTGGCTGTTCTCAGACCTCAAAAAATGCTCGCCCGTAAGAAATTTCGCACGAATGAAGAGGTTATCGCTGAAACTGAGGCCTATTTTGAGGCAAAAGATAAATCGTTCTATAAAAGTGGTATTGAAATGTTAGAGCGGCACTGGAATGATTGCGTTGCTCTTGATGGAGATTACGTTGATGAATAAAGCTAATTTTGAACCAAAAAAAACATGTTTTCTTTGTTAGGCCCGGGACTTTTCAGCCCATGTGTTATCGAAAATTATGTAAATAATTAACCGGCTAAATTAGGTATGAACACTTTTTAGGAAAGTACAGATTGATCGCCGTAAGGTGGCGAGAGCAAGGTATCCGCAATGGTTCAAAAGTGGAGTCAAATTCAAACAGTGGCAGTGGCGTGCATTGTCATTCCACATAGATTTATAAGTAAATGTTGAAAGAGTTCTGAAATAAATTCTAAATATATTTCAATTGTGTTTTTTATAAAATGTTTGAATATTTTGTTTAGGTTTAGTAATTGCGTATAACTAGGCTAGTTTATCTCGTAATTATTAATTAAATGCCGATTGTTTGCATACCGCAAATCTTATGTTACGCCTATGATCACAGTAACCCATCCTTCAGCGATTTACCTGTAAGTGCTTTAGAATATTTCAAAAAGAATAACGCATAAGGTGGTGCGCATTATTAGTTTGTTAATTATTACTTATTTTCTTTGAATTATTACGAAGTCGCGAATGCGGCGCCTCTGGTACGCTGACGAAACGGGCAGGTGTAAGTATGAGTGTAAATTTATAAAGCTTAGAAGAAACATTGACACTTTGGTAATTTAAACTTTCTTGCTGAATTGATATTAACGGAGATAAGCGCCTTTTTATATTATAGGGAAGCACTTGATGATACATATTTACAAGCCAACTAAATCATCCATCACAAAAACATTCTGAAATATTACAATATTTACCTCATAACCCATTATAGTTTTCATTGTCGCCTCTAATGCTGTTCTTCCATACTTATTGTCGATGTTAAATTGACTGAGATCTCTTGTTTCCGTAGCTCGTCTGTCGCCATGCGTCAAAGCACCTGAAAATGAAAAAATAACGTTATTGTAATCTTTACGAAAAGAATCTTTATATAGAGCTCACCTAAACTTTCCAATCTTTTAGCAACAATCGACGCAAATCTCCTTTCACCAGCCAAATCTGATATTAAGAATATATATTCCGGTGCGTTCACTTGATTACTTCTATGCGTTCTACCGAACTGCTGGATCGCTCTATCGGCAGACCAAGGTAATTCCAGCGTTATATGGACTCTCCTTCTTTGATTTCGAACTCTTCTATCGCTTTGCAAAGATATACCACTAGACGCTGCCTCTGAAATTATAGCGACGTCTTTTTCGCCGTCCATAAACCTTTGCTTCTCAGTTAAATTTAGCGTCTCAAGTGGAACATCTACTTCCGATCGACTCTCGTATTGTATGCCATCCTCCGTTTGAACTACTCTGCCCTTCCTTCCGGTCATTTCCGCAACATTTTCCGGTCCGCCTAACTCGTCGATGAGTTGATCCAGTGTATTGGGCGGTAATTTCTCTCCTAATTTTTCTATTTGCGAAAGCAATTCCTCTTTCATATTGCAAGCTCTTTCTATAGCATCGGGCGGAGGGACACAGTGTTTTTGATTGACCACATTTCCCCCGTTAGCTTTACTTTTGGTGTTAGTCTTCTGAGCCAATAGCATGGAAATTCTATCCTGGGTCGAAGGTCTTTTCTTAGGTACCTTCTTTTGTTTCTTACCCTTCTTTTTTCTACTCCATGGATCGTTATCCGAATCGCTGTCCGAATTGAACGGATTAAAGTCGCTACTTTGGTTCGAGTCCGAATGCTCTTCTGAAATTTCCGATTCCGCGTCGGACATCTTGAATTCTGAACCTGATGTATGTTCCGAATCGCTATTTCGTTCGCTGTCAGACGTTGACCACTTGTTACGTTTTAAGGCTTTAGCTGCCGCTTGCCGCGCTGTAAATAGTTTAAAATACAAAAAATATATAACAAAGTATTCACGTTTGAATAGTGAGAATTTTATTGATTCTTTTGGTGGCGAGTTACCCGGCGGGGTTAGAAGCTATTTTAATTTGTTATAACCGCAAGAGCCTTACTGTAGGAATAGTATGTGCAAAGTATTCTATGGTTTTGCTACTTCAGACCCTTGTTGTAAAGGGCGAAACAGCTTTAATTATTTTCCCCAAGGGCGAATGTTGATTCGGGAGTATACCGAATCCGACGGAAAAACTACTGCCACTTGTGTTTATTAATAAATTCAGATGCAGGCCCTCTTACCACTGGACCACTAAGTCGTTAATTAAGAGAAGAAACAAAAAATTACTCACTTGGCTTTCTTTTTCCTGTAGAACTATTACCCTCATCATTTCCGTTGGCAGTCTTTTTTGATGTATCGATACCTAACAGTCTTTGTATCCTATTCCTGTCAGGAGCAGGGAAATGCTTTTCCACTAAAGTTTGGAATACGCCTAAAATTTATAATATAGAAAAAATAAAAAATATTTAAACTATTTTATAAGTTAGGCACTACCTTTTGCTGTTGATACAAAATCCGTCAGTTCTCCATCATCCCGTTCTAGTTGCTCTAAAGTTCGTGCTTCGCCAGTGCTTTGTAAGCCGATAACGACACATTTTCCTAACCGAATAGCAAGATATTGTTATTTTCCTTTTTTTAATATCCTATAGGTTCCTAGCATTTTTCTTTCTAATAAGATTGCTTACCACATTTAATTGCTTCGTGCGCAGTAGCCACGGCATGGGATACCTTCGCCGCGATACATAAGTACTTGAAAAATCTTTGGTGAGAAGACCAAAACTGTCCCCACATAGTTTTCCTCATACGACTTTCAGCATCGATGAGTTCGGCAGCTTCGTGGAATTTTTGCATAGCCTCTACCCAAAGTTTCACGCTGGCATCGTACACCTTGACGAAATCCGGAGAAAGCGGCACCTCCTCGATTTTGAAAGCTACACCATGAAAACTAAGCTGCCGCGCTATGTACATGCCTAAAAATACACGCCGATGTTAATAATTACACTCAGAATTAATTTAGCGTAGCATCATTAATAGTCTCGGCAAAGAGGGCAAAGTTTCAGTGCTACGCGGAGAACAACGTGAAGGGGTGAAGCGCGCGGCACGGAGAATCGAATAACCGTATCAAAGCACGCTTGTTTAGTATTGTTTCACTGGTCCTTGTGAGTACACACATACTTAGAAAATGTTGCATTTAGGCACGTTTCGAAAACGGCGTATTTCGAAAAAATTACGAGGGCCATAGAATTAAATGTATAAAGTGTGACAACTACTTAACGTATACCAACAGGTGGAAGTGTAAACGCCATCTAAAAAGTGTAAAACACTGTTCTACAATCCGTGGCAAATGATACAACGAACAATTAATATTTTACATAGGTGTTTGTTTTATTCTAGGGTGTACCCAAGAAAAATATCTTTAGAGCCCTACATCACCCTTTATAACAAACAAATTAAAAATGCTCAACAACACAATTGTTAATTGCGTATTTTCTTTCTCCGCGATAATTATCTTGTAATTGATAAATTCTTTAAACCGATAAAAAAATATAAGATTCCTATTATCACTACATGTAATTATATAAATAACTATATAAATAATAATAAAAAAATTACCTCTCAATTTCATGTCCATAGCAACTATTTCCATAGCTCCAACACCACGTTTTTCTACCGCCGATATGAAGTCATTAAATTCTGTAAATGGTGTACCTTCACCCCAGAGACCTAGCCTTACCATGTATGCCATATTTCGTGGTTCTGACGCTCCGGTAGCGGATGCATATATAACTCTTGCTTTCGGAAGTTTATTTTGAAGCTCCAGCACAGTAAGACCTATAATATACAATGTAAATGTTATCTTAAACTATAGAGTCTTGGCCTATTTAATAAATCATTAATACGGTTAACATTAGTCGTAAGTTAAAAACAATTGTTAAGGAGTGGATGCATTCTCATGATTAACATATTCTCAATAAATGTTCCAAGATAGTTTTTAGACGTCGCATTTTATATACGAGGTAACATCAAAAACCTTCTCGGAATTCGCCAACAATGTTTATCCACTGTCCAGTCAATCATTTTAAAATTTCGGGAACGATTAAGTTGGTAGTTTCGACAGTATAATATAAACACCTTTATGTTCCTTGTTTGAACATTTCCTACATTTTGATTTAAAAGCAGGTTTTTCCAAATGAAAACTATATTATTAGCGTGATAAAGAATTTTGATAAGAAAACATTTAATAATTAATTTAGCCTATTCACTACTTATAATCATATTGGTTGCAATCACCCATGGTTTGGTTTTTAAATGTATCGTTGTCTAAAATGTTATATAACCAAGAAAATGTATTGACGATGATAACTTCATAAATTTAACAATTATTAGTTTCGTACAATCATTGCAACATGGCTGGTGCACCTGAATTCGTTTCAAACGGTGCATTCGTCATAACCAATTATGACGTAACTACAAGGTTTCGTCGTTTTGAGTGTATTGTCTTCGATGTCATTCAAACATCGGGAAAAGTTCACCACGAAGCCCATTTTAATACTAGAAAATAGATAATAGTCAGTAGAAACTAGATCAGAGGAATAAGGCGATTCCAGTATTACTACAATTTGTTTCGCTTCCACGGATTCCTGAGCTGTTAATACTTTATGACTGAATGCATGCCATGATATAGTTGCCAGCAGCCTTGGTTCTGTAGTCTTACCTACCTACTGCATATTCTCACGTAAGCAAGTGAGGAGTTGTACGTAGTATATAGCATGAGCCAAACACACGGTTCATCACCATTGGCATCAAAGAATGTGATGAGCATGATCTTCCAATTTAATTTAGGAGTCTGCTGCTTCTTCGGCCGTGAAATTCTGATTCAAAATCAAATCCGGAATACTCAAACAGTTTAGATGCACCTTCTATACGAACGTCATTTCGTGGCACCTAACCGTTAGAAATTTTCATTTCATTAACAGGTTGATGGAAGGTAATCTTGCTATCAGTATTCACATAAAAAATCCCAGCAATCATGTGCGTTTTCACGGACGTTGACGATTTCCCATACAATAGGAGACTTTTGTTAATTTTTGAACCGCTTAACTCGTACAAAGCGGATTTCTTTATGATTTCCATCCACTTGTAAACCCTAAGGCGTTTTTATTGCCGTTTTTTCTAAGCGACACATAAATTTGATGTTGCTCCTCTGCTCAAATTACATTCCGTCAAACATGGAACACATCTAGACCGTCTATCGGTTCTAATTGAACGATGTTACCGTTACCTATTTGACATCGGTGGGAGAATCATCAACGCAATTACGGAAATTTTTTGAAATTACCTCATACGCAGGTTATATTTACAGCTCATCTCATTATAAAAAAACTATAGAGTGCATACAACATGAGAACGTAATATCGCGCGATCGATTTTTTGCGCGGCAAAAATTCAAATTTTATGTTGCGTGTACTATCTCAATTTGTACGCATATAAATCAAATTTTTAATAACCATTCCTTTTTTGATATCCTAAAGCTACTCATACTACTTACAAAACAACAATAAGGAAAATAATGTCAGTAGTACCCGGTTATAGTATCAATATCGGAACCAACTGTTTTTTGACATTATAAGCGAGGTAGGTGAGTTTTGAAAGACAGTAGTTTAACAAACTTTCACATAACTTATCCGATACGTAATATGCTTTATTACCTATTTTACATTATTATACACTAAATATTATGGCATATACATACAGAAGTACAACATTAAAGGCTATAATTTTGATTTGTTAGATGGTTCATGAATTCTAAGAAATGAGGAAATGACATTTTCCTACAAAGAACTTCTGTAAAATTCGGGTCATACGGAAATTCCCAGTAGTTATTGGCCATACATGTATCTCAATTGGCGTTAATTTCGAGATTGATGCCGTTATATGCAATCTTTTTTAGGTTGTCTACTATAGGTAATTCCGGGGCAAAGACGATTATGATGTTATATCCGTGTTGCCGCTATAACCGATGACATTATAAACGGGTTCTACTGTGTATTTTAAAGTTCTTTTCACTGTTTGTAACCATCCCGTAAAACAAGCGACATTTATGAATTTGTGACGTTCTATTCAAAATAAATATCAATTTTAAAAGCAAATGTTGGGTTACGTGTTTATCCCCAGTGAATTTTATCTTCTAACGTATTCACAGGTATAGCAGTAAACTCCACTCACACAAATTAATTAATTATGCACGTTTGACACTGGGAGCTCACGTGCTCTCGAAACGCTGCGTTCCGCATAATTAATTAATTTGTGTGAGTGGAGTTTACTGCTATACCTGTGAATTGTACATCCACACAGTCCTTGCAATCGTCATCTTCTAACGTAATATCACGTTCTCACGTTGAATCCACTCTACGACCCCTATGAGTTCTATTATTATAACGTGTGAGAAAAAGTATTTTTGAAGATTACTAATGTAAGGTTACCTGTTTTTGTAGGTTTTGACGATCCTACAGGACATAAATTCTTCGCTCGATGACACTCGTCGAAAATTATTAATCCATCGAAGTCGCTACCGCACCATTGTAAAAGCTGTTTTAATCGGGACTTGTATTTTCCGCCAGCCGAACTCGATTCGCCAATCAGCGCGGAGTATGTCGAAAAGATTACGCCCTTTTTGACATTTCCATTTTGAGCGGACGAAATCTTCGCGTACTTGAATTTGTTCAACGGATGAACATCGATTTTTCCTGCTCCAATATCCTTCAAGTCTCTTTCGGCGTCGTATTTGAGATCATTCGAGACTGACACCCATATGGCACGCTTTCTCCCTTTCATGTAATTTTCGAAGATTATGCCGGCTATGGTTCGACCTTTTCCAACACCAGCGCCATCACCTGATTGTAAGAAAAGTAACGATTTATTTACGATGTTATTGTAAAAAGAAAACAAAAGAATGCAATTTATAAGCACTAAGATATCTACAGTATTTTCAAAATTATAATTATTTAATGTAATACTTGGAACCCTTTTTGCTGTACACAATAGATTTAATTTGTTTCAAATTCGTAGATCACGCAATGACATCATCATAGCTTTTCTCTAATTGAATGCATTCTATTTTCGGTACGGAATAATTCTTGTAAAATGTAAATTATATAATTTAATGGTACTTCAAATTACCTATTAAAAAACCAGCCCTGCATCCCTCCGGTAAAATGTGTTCGTGGGCTTGCGAAGCGTACGTTATACTTTCTAATTGCAAAGCAGAAAGATGGCCACCTTTAATAGTATCTTCAGGCACGGAAAGTTTATACCTAAGGAAGTTTAATTAAAATTAATTTTCTCCTATAGCGTAAACGAAGTGAATATCTTTTAACAGCTTACCAAACATCTGCCGGTGCTACAGATGATAAAGAGGCAGTTTCTACCACCGGATCTGGATGCTTTTTGCCCAATTTTAATTTGGCGGGCATGTAATCGGCATAAGTTTCGGCGACGCCTAACTCTTCGTCATCAACCTAATAAATGAATTGAGCATAAACAATTAGAATGTTAAATATACGGCAAACAGTTAATGACATGTAAAGCTTATTCGCCAGTTAAGGCGGCTGCACAATTAAACGGTAACGAGAACGAGAAAGAAGTTAAATCATGCGATACTAGATACTACTTGCACAATACATTTTCAAGAGCGAGAGCGAAAAGCCAACCAAGATAACGAAAACGGGAAAGTTGGTCAAGTTTCAGCTTTTTAATTCTCGGGATCTTCTCGGAACCAATAGCGTGACTGAAAAGGCTGAGTGTGCGCAAAGTGTAGTATGGACGTGGTTCGTCTTATAAATCGTGAATATACACATAACCCTAAATCGACCAAAAAATAATATTACAACATTTGAATAAACATATATATTATAAAATGCATGTACATGAGAAACATATGTATCTCTATCTAAGAAATCCTTTCTTTTATTTAGTTGAGTGAAAAAAAAATGGAAAAAAAATAATGCTAGAGATTAAATTTTGTTAATTTGGCAAGAGAAAAGTGATGTAAATAATAAACATGTAAAAATTCCTAAATTTCACTAAATTAAGATAAATATCCATAGACGTACACGTAATCTTATCGTTAATTGTAAATCTAGGAAAGCTTTTCCGTTTGCGTTTAATTGTGCAGCCGCCTTCAATCTCTGACTTTTTCTTGCTTACCTCTTCTTCTTCATGAGCTTGCATCTGTTTAGGATTATTGTTCATCCATATAGAGGGTACACCTTTACCCCCGAATTGTGGAGGCCACATTCCAACAGCAGCTGGATTAGCTAGGAAAGGATTTTGAAGGTACGGATTCTGCATAAACGGATTGTTCATATTCATTCCCAATGCGGCCATTTCCACTGGAATCACAAAATGTAATTACATCTCTTGTGCACTACTTATCTATCGAGTTAAAAAAATCTAATATGCGCAAGTCCGTGCAAAATAAAGGATAAGAGTTACAAAATATACTGTATGTTACTAATTATTTGACCTGTTAAATTGGATGGCGGAATCTAATTTATATTGGAAATGTTAAAAATAAATTGTTTTCCTTGATATAAAGCAAAATCGAATATTTCCTACTGCTTAAAATATGACGCATTTTTATGAATAATAATTTAATTTTAGCTATCACTTCACGGTAGAAGGATAATAGAATATTAAGGCTCTTATTCATGAAGGTACAAGATGTTTACAAGTGTTTGCATTGGTTTCCAAATACGATATACTCCCAGTATATATAAATTATGCATTTGTCAGTGGTCCATCTGAAGCCCTAACATTAAAAAAAAAGCGCTGCATGGAAACAATACAACACAGTTCTTGCTATCGTTTCCATACAGTTCGCGAATTTAATATAAAATTAAATATTTAACAACAAAGCTAACATATTTACACAAACGATGCAAATTTTTTTGGGAACTGTTTAATTATGTGACTATCTATCTATCTATTGCTTGAAAATACGCTTTCAGTGGAGACAAAATATTAGCATATATTTGCAACCATTTGTAAACCTTGTAAGCATTATGCGATCGTTTGATACAAATGGCCACTTTTAGAAGTCTAACGGCAAACAATTTAACAGGTGTACTACTTATGTAAAGCAATAAAAAAGTGCACCACACAATAATATCGATCAAAATTAATCAGAAATGTTTACTAAACTGAGGCAAATTAAATCTTATAGATACAAGGGTCATTCGAAAAGTAAAGAACGTTTTGTTTTCACACGTGACCGCGTCGCCTCACCGCCACCGCCGACTCCACTGATCTTGCTACTCATCCGGTTTGGTTTGGCGGCTGCTACGATCTAATACGGTTAATTACTGCTTAGCTGTACGATTTTAAAATGTGTGACAAAATTGGCAATCCCGCTAAGTGTGAGGTGTGCAATATTATTCGCTTTTTAAATGTATAAAAACTCCGATCTATCGAAATTTATAGATAGTTAACTGGGGTTTACAGTAATGTGATAAACGAAGCGTCAGTTTGGAAGTGATGTATCATGTTTAACGCCGGACGGAAGAATGTTCATGATGAAGATCACTCGGGCCAGTCCTAGGATTGAAACAAAAATTCAAAAAAATGGGTGTTTTACAATCAGTGAACTGGACTTATTCTTTCCAGAAATTTTAAGAACTGTGTTGTGAGGAAGACAGATATAGACTATAATAAAGTGTGGTGGGTGCCTCCAATTTTGTCAGATGAACACAAAACCAACCAAGTGGCAGTTGCATTGACATTTCTCGGTCATTATGACAAGGATGATGATGAAGTTTTGAATCACACTATCACTTGTGATGAGACTTCGATATTACATTCCACATTAGAAACAAAGCGCCAAACAATGCAATGGCATCACCCACAGTCCCCAATAAAAACAAATTCTGAGCACAAAAAAACATATGGCTACGGTGTCTTGAGATCTTTAGGGTATCCCGCTCATCGACTACATGTCTAAACGTGAAACCATAAATGCAGCGACCATCTGTCAGACGCTTTAACGACTTCGCTGTGCTATTCAAAACAAGCGACGCGGAATGCTAAGTTGTGGAATCATCCTCCTTTACGGTAATGCACGTCCACATGCAGCGGAAGTGACACAGGACTTATTTCAATAGTTTCGGTAGGAAATTTTTCAACATCCGCCATAAAGTTAGCCAAGTCATTTTTACTTATTTTCCAAATTGAAAGATTTTTTGAGAAGACAACGCTACAGAAGTCATGATGAACTTAATGTAGCCGTTAATCAGTGGTTCAACAACTTGGTGGCAAATGAGTATCCAAAAAGCTGACAAAACGGTACGACAAGTGCCTAAATTTGAACGGTGACTACGTAGAAAAGTAGTTGGGGTATCTAATTTTATGTAAAAGACAGTTTCGTTTAATTATATCTAATAAAAATTTCTATAGAAAAAAAACGGTCTTTACTTTCCGAATAGCCCTCGTAATTCATTAAAACTAAGGTAGTGCAGACTTAATTACACTTAACGAAATAGAAAGATTCGTTAAACTTATTAATATTCACCTTGAATTTTTTTTCTTAAAGTCGAATTTTTGTATGTTTCCTAAGAATTAAAGAAAAAATAAAAATGCAGGGAAAGCATTAGTTGGAAGACGGTGCGAAAAAATTGCATAGGACAAGCTTGAAAAATAGTTTTTTCTTTCCGTATACAACCTGATACCCAAACAAAAGTTCAACTTTAAGAGAAATAAAAAAGGGCATATAATAATTATAATTAATATTCGCTAATTTGCTGAAAAAAAGGGATAATTTCGTAGTTATTTGTAATGCACATCAAAGCTTTTATTACTTTTTTTTTAATCTTTCTGGCATACTAAAGTTTTAATTTTAAAATATATTTGTATGAAATACTTATACGGTTAAACTCTACAGTACTCCCCTCCCACCATCAATCTGTTAATATCATTCAAATCTCAATTCTAGAAAAGTAAATTATTCTTGTTTATTTTTTGTACTTTACTCAACCTAATTGTATATGGAGGGAATTCTGTATTTTATTGTTAGTAAAATGAGATGTTATTTACTCGTTTTCCCATAGTATATAATAATAGTTTTCTAGCAATTTCAATTTTTTATCCTATCAGTTGGTCAATCTGCAGATTTTATCGTATCTGCCAATTACAGCCTTGGCCATAAATATTTGCCACCCCAGAGAAAACCCATTATTATCGCTATTGAATTTCTCGGAACTACAGTTGAGGATTATAGCAATAAAACGTTATTCATGAGGTGTTATAATTCGGGCATTTTAAGAACTTTAAATATTTTGTGTGTTCAGTCAGTAAAGTGCGCTTGTGATTGATTATTATTTGTGAATTTTTAATGATTGTTAATATAAAAGAACGCCTAAATTGCGGGAACTAACAAAAGCTGAACGTGCTTAGATAGTTCTGTTAAGTTTGCAAAAGAAGAGCGTTTCTAACATCGCGCAAATAATAAAATGATCGTGAGGGACGGTACGACACAGTGCAAAGTTACCGAGATTCTGAACCTACCGAACTAAACGAAGATGTGGACAAAAATGTGTAACATCCGGAAGAGAAGATCGAATATTGTAAACGTAAGCGTTGCGAATTCAGACAAAATCGTGTAAAGATCTCTCTAGTGAATTGTTAGGGTACCATAGAGTCGCGATTTTGGTACGTACAGGAAGAAGGCGACTCGTATCAGCAGGTTTACTAGCCGGTAAAGCTCGGCATAGACTCCTTTTAACCGAGGTACACAAACAAAAACGGTTATTGTGGGCGACAAAGTACTCACATTGGTCGGTTGACGACTGCAATCAAATTCTTTGGTCTGACAAATATAATCTAGAGGTAAGCTAGAAATAATGGTCATCATAAATTGTAAACACAACATATTTGATTTACTTTATTGTAGTGTTTTTTATTTTGAAATGTTGGTGCTATTTATTGATTTTTGATGCAGCATTTCGCTCTACCTGATGCAGAATTTGTAAGGCGTAGACCAGAAGCTTTTTCGCCCCTATTGCATAACCCACAGTAAAACACGGCGATGGTAGTTTGGAGATGCATATTCTCCTCCGGAGTCAGTGAATTGTACGTATGCGACAGGCGTATGAAACCTCGCCGGTACATTGAAATGTTAGAAGAGGTTCTGGAAGCTTGTGCATTAACAATATTTGAAAGTGATACTTCAGATTACCAATCACGTGATGTAATACACTGGCTTGATGCAAACTCCATTAAAGTGTTGGAAATGCCATCACAATTGCCGGACCTATTACCTATCGAGCATTTGTGGCGCATATTAAAGTTACGAATTGCAAATTATAAATGTGCTAGCAAACGCGTTTTGAAAACAAAAATTCTTAAGGGATGGGAGAAGATTTTCTGGATAGCATCCCAAGAAGGCTACAAGCTGTAATAAATGATAAAGGCGGTGTAACAAAATATTAAATTTTATGAATAAATTACATTTACAAATGATTTTCCATTTGTATTTTTATTTCGTTTCTGGTTTTTTATGAATTCCGGGAGTGACAAATACTTTCGACAAGGCTGTAAGTAAGGCGCTCTATGGTTGGCTCAATGTAATTTGTGTGGTTCGCTCGCCAAAATGTAACAAATTTAAACAAAGCTACTACAATAAATAATTAATTGCAATAAAATTTCAGAAGGCAAATAAATAATAACAAAGAAAACAGGAATAAATAAAGGAATGAAATAATTAGCCTTACCATAATAAACTTGCTAGCCAATAATTGAGATAACTATGCATTAAACTTATCACAAGCGATATGATAGCATAGGTAAATTTGTTTTTAATCAGCAATTATGTGTCACTAGCATAATTGATGGTAAAGGCGTTGTTTGGGAAAATATATCGCTAATGTAACTTATCAACAAGATAGGTCCAAGTACGCTTTCCTGTGGTACCCCACTTGTTATCTTTGACGATGTTGAACACGCTACGCAAAATACTGACTTTATGCAGGCCTTTTGCGGTCGGTTGCTCAAGTAGTCTTTAAACAATTTGCTACATACACCCCTTACGCCCAGTTTTAAGTTTTGCTAACAATAACATACACTGTACATTGTTAAACGTTTTTATAAGATCAACGAATACTCGAAATGACTTTTATTTTCAAAATCAGTTAAAATTTCATTTCATCATTCAACTGCAAGAATAAACAGTAGCTTCTATAGATTTGTTCTACTTAGAACCATGTTCACTATACAAGATATATCTGCTCCCTAGATGTATAAGATGGTTATATACTGTGATTTTTAAGAACTTAAAAATAGATAGTTCCACTGTTGTTTCTGTGTTCTTTTTTAGATTCCGGAAATATTTCTACTATCCTTCAGATTAAAATAAAAATCAAAATATACTGTGAGCAAACATGATTGATAAGCCTAAAGTTCCAGCTTTAATAACATTATATTAAAGATATATTTCATATAGCTACACGTAATTCCTTTTACTATCAAGATAGGGTTAAAACTTATTTGAATCTGGCATGCTAAAATTTTTCCTTGAACTGTGCATAATAAAAGAACAGTGTTGCTTGACATGACACACTTGCTTGGTCAGACAATAGGCGTCGATATTTAAAATTATTAGTCAACTTCACTCATGTTTTGTTATATCTCAACGGTATGAATATTTTTAAAATCAAACCAAACATTACACTGATTTTTTTTATCCGCAAACAATTGCCCAGTTCCAGTATAGGGAAAGGGATTGAAATGGAAAGGAGATAAACTGGATAATGGTACTACCAACTAACTGAACAAGGAAAATTGTGGCTCTATTGAAAATATACTTCTAAAAATGCAAAGTGTGTTCTGTAAAATATTTCCTACTATATGAGGGGGAGATTTACACTTTAGCAATTATATGTTTTAAAATATAAAATGTAAAGTATGTAAGTTATGATTAAGCATATAGACTTCCTTATATCAAAAACAACAGAAATCCATCACCGTAACTAAATAACAATTTCTCAAATTGGTACTGAATTCTTACTAAATCACATTGGTTTTCAGACATTGCAAAATCATAGAAGAAAAGCAGCCATGCAAGAGAACTCACAGTGTTTCTGAAAATTTGTTGACTTACTCTGCTGCAAAAATTGTGCAGCATTAAACCCAGCTCCCGATGGCGTAAAGAGGCCTCCCATATTCATGGGACCCACAAGGCTGCTTAACATATTAGCCATCGCAGCTACACTATTCATCCCGTACGAAGCCACTGTAAAAACCACACTCAAAACAGATGTGACAACAAACATAGCGCTGTAGTAACAACGTAAGCAGGTAAAATGAGAACGAAGACATATAACAACTTATTACACGTTAATAGCATAAATTTACGGCATACTTACTGTTGGGCAAACTTGGATTTAAAATATCATACATTGGCATATTCATGCCCATTTTGCTATTACCGCTCATCATGGCAGGAGGCTTAATTTCTTGTTTCGGTTGCTCTTTGACTTTATTTTCCAATATTCCAGCAGCGGCTGCGAGATCTTTACCACCTCCTAAATACACATGAATATTTTATGTGCAAAGACATAATGAAGCATTATTCCATTCAAATACTAACCTGGTACTTGTATCTTATCTGGATCCTCATCATCATCGAAGTCTGAACCAGACGACTCATCACCTAAATCTTCTTCCATCATCTTCTTGGACTGTGTGCACCAAAAATTAAAAACTAGTATATTTCCTAATACTCATAAAATCAGTGAAAACGCGACAGCTGCCCTACTATCCAAAACCCTAGCTAAAAAAATGGGTGCAAGAGCATATTATAAGCATTGTGAAACATTCACAAGAAAAGCATTATTTTTTAAATTTGCAGCAAATATGGCGAAACCAACGCCCTGTTAAAGCTTATTTAGCAGAAATATCTCTACTATTCAAATTAAGGATGATACAAACATGTATTTGTATCGAAACTAATCCAACATGGGACATTGTTTTTTTTTACTTTTTGGTTATGAATAATTAAACATGTACAGGGTTGAAAAAAACGAAAAAAGCTTATTAACTATTAATAAAATCGATAGAGCAGATGAGAAATTTTAAGTTTCTAAGCTAAATAAAGCGAATTAAGGATATTATATCATTTAAAAATTGAGAAAATAATACCGCAAGATCACTTAAGCCAAAAGACTGACAAAAAATGACATTACCATTTTTTAAACATTCCTTTTCATGCAGGAGAACTTTAAATAGAAGCAATTATAGTATCTACCAAAACTTCTACGTCTTCTAATCGCTCGCTCATAACAATTAACTTACTGTACGTTTTGTACGCGGCATATTACTTTAATCTCACAAAGGACAACCAAATCGCAAAACACGCCACTCCATATTAAAATTACCCAGAATGCAACGCCGACTACCAACATTGATTTCTAGTGACAAAAGAAATTAAAATAGCACTAAAAATTTAGGGATTTTTCATTATTTATATACTTAACTAGAAAGGTACCGTTCCCAGCAATTCTACGTTCTTTAATGCTTTCTACAGTATTACTTGTTAGAAACTGAAATAAGTTTAATTATAAACAAAACGAAAAAATTGGCGATTTAAAATTATTTTCGGTCGAAACAAAATATGTTAGAATCATGTATTTTATTTTTAGAAAATACAGTTAGATTAATTTGGAGCCTCTTTTTATGGATTTCTGAACATGAGCTCTGTTCTATCAGCCGTGGCGCTAGATTTGAGTTTAGCGATGGTTTGAACACAGCGGCAAAATTAAATGGAGTTAGGGATCGACATATTTTTTAAAGAAAATAAATTCAGCTAGGGCTATGGGCTAAATTACGCAGCGAAGACTGGGAATGTCGGTGTAATAATTAAGTTTAAATGGATGCATGTGCGTTACTTAACATATAGTATTTTGTTGATTTCGCATATTTTATTTTTTATAATACATTTTTAAGTTATTTTGAAAACAAAATAATGTTGGAATAATGTACAACGTTTGCTTGATATGTACATATGTATTGATTATATATTTGGATATGTCAGTAGGGTTACCCAATTGAAATGTGTAGCTAATTATAAGGTAATGCGACAAGTATGTGTTGGGTTCTTGCATTAGATATCAATTTTCGGGAAAAATAAATACGGAAATACCTTAATAAAAGGATAATTATAATGAAAATGCATAAATTATGCTATTAAACAACAAGTTCATTTCTGTAAACAAATATTTAAGTATAATTTATAAGTAAGGCGTGTTTAGTTCCGGTTGTATATTTTGTAATAAATAAATGTACTACTATTTTGTATTGCACAATAATTGCAAAACATCTTTAATTCTGTCAGTTAAGAAATAAACTGTAGTCTAAGTCAGAGATATGCCCAGACCATGTCTTCAGTTAAATTTTCCTTTAGAGTAACCTATGATTTTCATTTAAATTTGGGAACACTGTAGAATAGTAATGAACCCCAATTTTTGCTTGATATAACACATCTTTATGTTTGTGTTTTTAATAATCCGGTAAATTTATCTAGACGGTCCACGAATGGCAGACTATTATTCTATTTTGCACGCATCGTTACGATCATCATCTATATCAAATGCTGATTGTTATTAAAATCAACAAAAACTCGTACTTACGTATCTGAATCTATATAGAAACTGCTCAACAAGAATATTTAGTCAGAAAACAAGAAAGCAAATTCGAAAGTACGTTTTATTTGAAAAATCTACTATAATTAAAACTGCGATTAGCAAGTTGTCATCGGAATTATAAATCCATTAAAATTGGAATCGTGAATATTGAGGATGATGAATAGAGACCGGATTATATGCAAAGTGCATATATTTTACCTTATTTATTTATTATATTTTAAATCGATATGTAGATGTATTACACTGATTAAAGTTAATTAGCGTTAATTAACCTTAATCAGTGTAAGACATCAACAAATAGACGTAAAATATAATAAATAAATAAAATCAAATATATGCACCTTGCATATAATCCGGCCTCTAATGATGAATAATGACATATTCACCATCTGCAACTATAACTGTATTCATAAAATATATTTTTCTGCGTATTCTATCTTTGCACATTGTAATAAAAGCTAATAAACTGAGCATGTCGGTTATGTCTTTATTCAAAAATCAAAGTTTAGTAAAGGCATTTTTATTAGAATGTGTATTATAGTTTTTTCAAATGTGATCATTTCTTTAACATCCTATTCACATAGCAATTCTTCCTTCCAGTATTTCCAGCAGTGTTTGATCATCACTACTTTAAACTAAGATTGAATAACTTCAAAAACGATATAGAGAAGCATTAAAGAACAAAATATATGTTTCGTTCACAGGTGTAGCAGTAAACTTCACTCCACGCAAATTAATTTCTGTGGAGTGGTTTACTGCTAAACTTGTGAATTACACAACCACACAGTCCTTGCTATCGTTATTTTTGATGTTTCGTTCTTTGTTTTATTGAACATTTTACAAGATCACCAATACAGGCGCGTGAATTAACGACAAAATTATGGTGCTTAGAAGAAATATGTGTTTTAATTTTGTAAATGGTTATGATTGTAATTAAAATAATTTGTAGGTGGTATTTTTGATAACATAAAGACCATAATTTTCCTTGGTGTGGTACACCTAGGGAACGTATGAAATATGACCAATCATGTGGCAGCTAAATTAAATACCATATCGTTATTGGTGTTTATTAAATTTGGCGCACTTTTCCGAGACGCCGAGTTGAAGAATCGTTTAACTGACGCTTTGTAAATAAACAGAACCGTAAGAGATACTATAGAATCTTTAGTCATCGTTGTCATCCGTTATTATTTTATCGTAATTTCAAGTAATTTAAGCACAAAATAATTGAAAATGTCGATTGGTGTACCAATTAAGGTATTACATGAAGCGGAAGGCCATATAGTAACATGTGAGACTATTACCGGCGAAGTTTACAGAGGAAAATTAATAGAAGCTGAAGATAATATGAATTGCCAAATGACTCAAATAACAGTAACATATAGAGATGGTAGAGTTGCTCAATTAGAAAATGTATACATTAGAGGTTCCAAGATTCGATTTCTAATACTTCCTGATATGTTAAAGAATGCTCCGATGTTTAAGAAACAAACAAAGTCTGGGACGGCTGGTAGAGGAAAATCAGCTATACTTCGGGCTCAAGGTAAGATGTTGAAATATTCTGAATGTATACATACATAAATCAGCACTACATTTTCTTAAAGTTTCTTTGTTTTCTGTAAATTCTCCACCTTGGCATCCCGGATATGTATATATGCCAACCATACTAGTTACTGTGATTTTCATGCCTGGATTAAGAGTGGTTGTTTATATTTACCTACCATCTTTTTTATTATTTCTTCATTCTTTATCTCGTTTAGTATTGCAGTTCTTTGTATTTGTTACTCAATTTATTCAAGACTCTATTCCTTATTATTTCTTTTTCTTTTTATAAACTGCGAGTCACAGTGATAGTTTACATTAAGTTGTCTGAATACCTCTGCTGTTTTTTAGTTTTTTGATCTGTTTATTTAGATACGTCAGCAAATGCTAATGCTGCTATCTATTTTAGCAAATTATTTTGATGAAATTAATATAATTAATTTGCTGGTGAATAATTAAGATATAAATCTACTAATAAAAATACATCTGAATATGTTAATATACTTTATTAATGTAAATATTCATTACAAAAGATCAAGAAATTACTAAAAATTACTGAATATATTATTTGTCAAATGAAGTTTTAGGTGCACATCATTAATCTTTATTTGTAAGAATCAAATTGGAATTTCTGGATGTTCAAGCACTTCCTGCAACACTTTTACTGATACATGTTTATCTATAAAAATATATTTAATTAGAATTAAAATTTAATTGTAAATGAACTCACTATCGTTGTACATTTCATAAATTACTTTATGAATATCTATTTTATATCAAGTGTTTTGGCCATCAATATTGACTTGTACTGAGCTGTTGAAGTATTAACAGAGGGAACAGCAGTTGTAGTTTCTTTCTTCTGTTTTATGTTGTAGATGGTACCCATCGAAATGCCTAAAGCCTTTGCAACTTTCACAATTTACAATGGAAACTTTGATTTGATACTAACTAACTACAATTTACCTCATGATAACAGATATTAGAGGACTTCCATTTCGCTTTTTCTTCTCAAAATACACTAGTAAATGATAAACTAACCCTCGGCAACAAGAACTAAGTCGTCAATCGGGCATCTTGGACTGTAACCTTTAAAAAAATATATGATTTTCTTAAAACCAGTTGGTGATCGACTTGGCCGTAGGCTTTGGATCTCCATTGTATTGAAATGTATACGAGTCGGTGAGTCTTCTCATATTAGCACTAGGCACAAGGTTTGCAATATGCTGGGATAGATTTCTTTATTCATTATACCGTTAATGAAATTTAACTTTCCAAGTTTGTTCCGTGACATACATCCCCACAGCAAGCTAGAGTTTTTCTATATTTTAATAAACAAATGACTTATTAATTAAAATATTAAACGGCTAAATATTTCATTTTTAGTTAGGTACGAATCTTACCTCCGGCATATTTTACTGTACGGTGTCGTCTTATACTGTTCACCTGGCTTTCTCCAAGTTTTTATGTCATCAGACCACATTATTTGCTTCCATTGTTCTAGTGTCCATGTCGCTTTTTCTCGTGCTGACTCATATCTTCTTTTTTGATATAAAAGGTTTTTTGAGCGAAATACTCCCCCTCAATCCAGCGGACCTTACACGTTGGCACACGGTCTAGCTTGAAATTTTAATTCCAAATAAAGTATTCATTTCAGCTGCTATTTTTGGAGCAGATATAACGATCTTTTTGCAACTTGTCTAATTATCATTGCGCCTACTCTTGCTGAAGTTTTCTTCTTTCGACCTCTTCCACTTAGTATTTCCAATTGTTTGTATTTTTTATATTTTTACACAATACTTTACTTACTGTTTTGGTTCACACGAACTTTGTTCCTTGTTACAATACGCAACTCCTTAGGTTTCGCTATTCTGGTGCGGTGGCGATTTCACTATAAATGAGTTCTTCATAAAAAATGTAATAACAACACTTTCCAACCATATGTTACTTATTTTTAAAACTTACTACATTAATGTATTTATAATCTTACCTTCAAGGTATGTCCCTCTTGTTCTTAATTTTTAGAAAAATAAAACTTCTAAATACACTAACCTAATGCACTAAATCACTATATCTAAGATAACCTCTTCTAAACTAATAAAAAAATAGTACTTGAATCTATAATAGGTATTGAACCATAGGATATGATAAAAAACGAATACTTTCAAATTTAATAAACGAACTACTTCCGGAATTGGACCATGTCATGATGAGATAATTATAAAAGAAATAAGAGTAAGAGGAGAAAGAAAAATAAGAAGGAAAAGAGAGGCGAAAACCTCTCTCTCTAACGCGGTCAACACACCGAGTCACTGTAACCTTCTGCCAAAGTGGTTTCGCCTCTAGCGTGGTTTACACGTCGAGTTACCGTGCCACTTTAGTTTCCCCCATTCTCCTGAAGAAGCCTCCTACGACGGAGACGAAACGTCGAAATCCCGCCTTTCTCTTTTGGTCTCTTTTTTTTTCCTTTTTTTTTTCTCGTACCCCCCCTTGTGTCTCTATTTCCTTCTCTTATTCTTTTCACCTTTCTTTCTATTTCACGTTCCCACCCTTTATCATTTTTCTTTTTATCTCTTTTTCTTCTTATTTTTCTTTCTCCTCTTACTCTTATTTCTTTTTATATATATCTCATCATGACACGGTGCAATTCCGGAAGTAGTTCGTTTATTACTACCTCTGGCCGTGGAAGCCTACGTATTCATTTAACTTTCAAATTTAACTTGTTAATCGTCGGACTAGTTGACAACAAAGATGTCAGACATACGGTGAATAATAATGAAATAAGTCGTAACGGTTGTAGGGTTCCGCCGTGTCACTAGGTTTTCCGTCTATGACGTTTCCCGAACAACTGGGGTTCACATTTCCAAAGGTACCACTATCTTTGTTCGCGAAACGTCAGGGACAGAAAACCTAGTGATACGACGGAATCCGACAACCGTTAGGACTATGACAAACGGGCGTGAAAGGCTGAGATATTATTTATTAATCGAATAATATCAATAGGAGGAAAAAGCGGTAACGCAGTCGATAATATCGTGCTACCAACACATCAATTTATTTGTGCTTCCTTTTGAAATTTTGCTCTACTATTTCTAATAGAATCGATTACTTGTGTTAAGAAAAGAGGTCCTGATTGTTCTTATAATATTAAAGCACTTCAAAGCGAGATACTTTAATATTCTTACAA
Organism: Trypoxylus dichotomus; assembly: GCA_023509865.1. Classification (NCBI taxonomy): domain Eukaryota; kingdom Metazoa; phylum Arthropoda; class Insecta; order Coleoptera; family Scarabaeidae; genus Trypoxylus; species Trypoxylus dichotomus. The sequence continues at coordinate 19,538,393 of CM042082.1, read as the reverse complement.
CACGGCTCTCTATACGACTGTGAATACTTATGTTGCGTTGACAGCATGAATAGGAACCTTTGTCTATTTATTCATAAATACATTTGCTGTAGCAAAATGAATAGTTGCTATTCTTAAGATTTATTGCAATGAAATCAATATATACTTCGTTGACTTTGTTCAACATTTGTTTGATATTACAAGTAGAGACCAGGGATTTGAATAACGTTGTTAGATAGTGTATGTATTGTAATGATATGAAATATTGTCTATTAATTATCAATGAATTTTTCAAAATTTTACTAGTTTCCCTATTCCAGATATTTTCTCGTCACTGTTTGGTGCACGCCGTTATTTTTTATTATGGTTGATGTTATGAGGCAAAGTACCGTTAGTACTCCCTCTTTATGAATTTTTAGCAGAGATATTCAATCTGTACAGGTTTCTTTCTAAAGTTTTACAGATATCTACTTTGGGTATTCTTTATTAACTTATAATTCATAATTCTCATGTTAAGTTTGTTGGAAGTTCCTTCAACAACACTTGCAGAGGAGACGTAAACTTTACTATCGTTTATTATATGTATATTGCTTTTAGTAAACATATTTTTATATAAATAAATATTTTCAAATTTCATTCTTAAAAGACGCTTAATATATTGTACTCACACATTTCAATCACATTGTATAAATATGCATTATTACGAAATTATACTTATAATCTTCAAAATTTCTCGTACGACGGAAGGATGGCACAACTGGCAGCATTTACCTGTATAATTCCACTTATATCAAGCTGTGTGTCTGCTGTGTGGCCTACCATATAGGCAAACAAATGTGTTACTATGGATATAGAAAAACATCATGTCAAAGTCACACATGTTCTTCGATTATATCCAGTCATAAAGTGTATCAGTTGATATTACAAATAAAATCTGGAAGTTAAGTTATATTGGAAGCCGAAGACCAGTACATCTTAAAGGCGAGAAATTACGTGCGAGTGAGTACGATTTCAAAGATTAAAGACGTCGAATCTTATTAAATTCATCAAAATTATTTGTATTTTTGCTCTCATTTTGTTTGGTATACTAATTAGAGCATTTAAAGATTAGCTAGACAGTGATTGCCTTGGATTTTCTGTAAAAAGACATATTTTTTGTCAAAAAGCGGTATATATTTATTAATTTGTCAATATATTTATCTTTTTCAACCTTACATTTCGTTATTTTAATTAGAAAACATTATCATTTAATTTAAAAACAAATAGAACAAAATTTAAATCAAAGAGCCTGAGATCTTCCACCACAGTATGTATACATTATATAGCTTTTTTGTAATATCTGTGGTGATAAATAAGAAGTATACATTACTTAGTCTCGTTTTTCTGTAACTATAATTGCCAAACCAGAAACGAAAACTGAAAGTATAGTCCAGAATAGAGTGATTTATTTGACGAAGTATTCATTGCATTATTATCTTTTATAGCGGCAAGAGGACGAGGGAGAGCTGCCACCCCTGCTGTTAGAGGAGGAAGAGGAGGGTCATGGCAGCCTGGAGCTCAACAAGGAGGTTCGCAAGCTGGCAGAGGAAAATAGATACATAAAATTAAAGAACTTGATGTATATATTTATTTTAAGTACAGTAATTAAGTTTACAAATAAGGAGAATAAAAAAAAGTTTTGTTTAACAACAGTATTTATTTAAACAACAAAACAAAAGTTAACATTAAACATGTTATAATTTGAATCCGGAATGGATTGCGACAATACCCATGGTGAGATTTTCGTAGGTGACCTGTCTGAAACCGGCCGTTTCCATCATGTGCATGAAAGTTTCCTAAAAATTCAAAAATTATCAAGTCTCGCATTAAAATGTGATTAGCATACCTGATTTGGAAATTGTCTTATGCTTTCAACTAAATATTGATAATGCTGCCATTGTCCAGACACTAAATGCCCCATTACTGGGATAACTTGGAAGCTGTACAGGTCATAGAACCTTAAAAAATTGTTTTGATAAAATGTAATAGTATATATTAATATATTTACCATTGTGCAATGTTTGTTTCTAAGTGACTAAATTCGAGACATAGAAATCGTCCTCCGGGCTGTAAGACTCGATATGCTTCAGTTAAAACCTATTTAAGACATTAAAATGATTACACATACAAAATTCATAATAAGTGCTGTAACAATATGTTGAATGATTGCCGTATTAGTTTTTGTTTATAATTTTAGAAAAAATATTTCTTAATAGTAGCTTATATGACGTCACTTTTCATTTAATACCTTTAAGTTTTATTACTGCGATAGTCAACTGTGTGAAGTTTTTTTTACTTTTTTCAATATGATTTATTACGAATGCAATAGGGAAAAATAAGTACTTCTAGTATTGACGTTTCAAAAATCTAAAATATAATAATTGCTTTAACCTTGTACGAGAGAAAGTAAGTAGGCCAGAAAAATCTATTATAAAAATAATTAGAGAAATAGTTAGCCAAAAACAAGCTTTATTTTTCAACAAAGTCTCCCTCTGCATTAATACTCTTATCCTATTGCTTTATAAATGCCCCAATGTCTGCTGCATAAAGATGTTTGTGTTGCCGTCTGAACCACGTGCGTACCTTTTGTTGAACATCGTTATCACTCTCGAAATGAATACGTAGGCTTCCACGGCCAGTCAGTAATAAGCGAACTACTTCCAGAATTGGACCGGGTCATGATGAGATATAAAAATGACTAAGAGGGAGAAGGAATAAAAAGAAAAAGAAAAATAAAAAAAAGGGAGTGGAAAAAGAAGAAAAGATAAAATAAAGAGTAAGAGAAGGGAAGAGAAAAGGGAGGCAGAAACAAGGAAAAGGGAGAAGGGAGAAACCAAAGTGGCACGGTAACGTGACGTGTAAACCATGCCAGAGGCGAAAACACTGAAAGAATGTCACAGTAACTCGACATGTTAACCATATTAGAGGTGAAAATCTTCTGACATTTACTGTAGTTTATATAAACACTACTCTTTTTTTTATTTGGAAAACAGGATAATATGATTATCTGAAGCTTGAATGAATATTTCAAAATATCCTGTATATCTGAGAACGGCATTGTATTTATTTGACAAAATATGATTAGTCCTACAATACTATAGTTCTCGGTTTTGCAACAGAATACATTTTCATGTGTAAACCATACCTTATCAATATGGGTCACATTTCTTATCCCAAAGGCAATTGTATATGCATCAAAAACATTATCCTCGAAAGGTAATTGTTCGGCATCACCAACTTTCCAATCGATCTGGTTTTTATCATAATTTAATCGTTGACATCTAGCCTCGCCTACATCTAACATAGCTTTATTAATATCACACACAGTAACGTGGCAACCATTGACTGAATTGGTATTTTTCACATAATCCAAAAATCTGAAAGCAATATCACCTAACAAAGTATAGCTTTTAGAAGCATTTCTAGAATAACGTTCCTACCTGTGCCTCCAGCTACATCTAGTAATTGTGTATTCTTCGTTGGACTTAGAGTGTGCATAAAAATGTCTTTCCATAAGCGATGAATGCCCGCTGACATTAAGTCATTCATTAAATCATATTTATTGGCTACGTCTTCAAAAACTTTATGAACTTAAAATTATTAAAGTGACTGTAAGATTATTGTGTTAAAAAGTGTATTACAGTAAGTACCCTTTTCTGCTTTCTCTTCTTCTTGAACTGTTTGAAAACCAAAATGTGTTTGACCTGGCTGCGTAGATTGTTCTGCACTGTTATATTGGGTAGATTGTCCTGTACTATAACGGTTAATTAAACTTAATATTGCAGTACGATTTGTTCCTAAGAATCTTCTAATATTTAAAGAGGCCATATTATATTATCTTATAATTGAATGAGGTATCAAATGCAAGAGATATTTAGCATAACCTACACTAAAAATGTGTAAACAATTTTAATCTTTGAAATGTCAATTGTTGATGAAATATTGGTTGCCTATGCTTATGGGGTTTGTATTCCTCACAAGTAGAGACCGGATTATATGCAATGTGGATATATTTGATTTTATTTATTTATTATATTTTACGTCTGTTTGTAGATGTCTTACACTGATTAAAGTTAATTAATACTAATTAACTTTAATCAGTGTAATACATCTACATATAGACGTAAAATACAATAAATAAATAAAATAAAATACATGCACTTTGCATATAATCCGGTCTTTTCTCACAAGAGTTTTTATAGGATTTTATATATATTAAATTCTTAAATAAATTATAAGTTCTTAAATGTATGCAGTAATAAAGAGAACATATTAATGAATTGCGTTTACAGAAAGAACGTGAGTGGGACAGTGGGATTAGTTTTTTTAGTAATAAGAAGCCAGATGATAATTCATTTTCTTGTTACCACCAACGTTGAACTTAATTGGATTTTAACAACAAGAAAATTGTTTTATTATTTTAAAGAGACAGATTTTTGCGATTTGGAAATGAGATTCAAAGTTCTTATTTACTGTTTTTTTTTTGTAAAAAAACTTAATTAAATTTATACGCAAAATATGTTGGAGCAACAATTCCGATTTTTATATGCATTACAAATATTTAAAAAAATTACCTCTACAAGTTCAAAACATAATATAGTTGTCTGAATTGCGTCGTTTTTGATTTGACAGTTGAAGCTTCAATTTTAAACATTTTGAACTAATAACTTATCTAGCTAATATAATTAAATATATTCAGCAAGAATAGTCTTATAAAATAATATATTTATAAATAAGGTCTATATGTTGAAATTTCGTTATTATCTATGTATATTCAAGTATTTAGATAAGTCTTTATAGCTAATAATGATAAGAGTTGTTGGTTTCCCATCCAAACCTTAGATAAACTTTTTATGGTATAGGTATAAAGATTTGAGCTAATAAATCTCAAGAAAAAGTGGTTTAATGGTACTGACACCTCATTAAAGTAACTTTCAGTATGTTGCTTATTTTCAGTGTACTTGTGCATTTAATATTTTTTGTTAAAGCAGGTAATGTTAATAAGCTTATATAGCACGTATAATGTATTATTATTTAATTGAACAAATATTGTCATGTATTTTGAAAAAAGGAAACAACATTTTTGTTTCAATTAAAGTGGTTTATTTATGATATTGTCATATTCTACAATAAAATGTTATTTCCCCTAAATTTACTGTATACTCTATTTTTTAATTCTTAGGAGTAAAATGAAAAGATGCGTTTACACGATGGAAATTTTGAAAGCCACCTTTTGGCGACAACTTTAGAACTACTTAACGTAGTTATTATTATAACATAAATTTAAGGAGGAAAATTAAATACAAAGGCACTCAAAAAAATACACCACCCAAACATCAATCAGTTGTAACAATATTGCGGCCGGGAATATATCAAATATCGCTAGTGCAATTTTTACCGAAAATTGACCAACAGCTAGCCTACTTTTCGGCGCTTCAATTTAAAAACACTCCTCCGAATTAAAAAAATAGAGTATAGTTCAATAAACTAAAAGGTCTGCTACAGTTAGTTATACATATAAAACTTAGTCTTTAAAAGGTGTGGAGCCAAATTTGGTCGAAGTTAAGTGTAATGTTAAAGTTCAATGCAATCCATAAGCATGATTATGACAGAAATGAAAGATGAAGTGAAATTTTTGAAATTATTAAGATTCTGGTGACTTTCTCAAATAAAAAAAAAGGAGCGACGATAGAAGCTAATTATGAAACCAAACAAATAAAATTGAAAACTATTTAACAAGTGTATAACTAATATAACTGATTTTGTACTTTTTTATAACAGAAATATTAAATTCATCATGCTGTAGACGACTAATGTCTAGTTGACAGAATATATAAAGCTTTAGTGGAAGTTCCCAAAGATTTATCTGAATATAATAATTATCTCCAGTAGCGTGGACTTATTACTATGTATTGAGAACGCTTTAGGTTCCTTGTACTTTCTTAGTTTTAATAACTACGTAATCAAGTGTATTGTTGCAACTGTCCAATTAAGGAAATTATAATTTTTGGCAGATCAGATCTATTTATAAAAAGTAATTTAAACAAAATATTATACAAGCTTGTATGTACTTAAAATTATTAGCATTCCCTTTGTAAATATGTGTATGTGTTTGTACATTGTAGATGTTCTTGAGTAATTTATCAATACAAATGTCTTTTATTATTCCAAATTTTGAAACTCCTCTTCATAACAGGGATGTTTTTCTCTTTCCTTGATAGAAAAAGTTTCGAAGCTTTTGTTTACGATATCCATTTTATTTTTTCGTGTCGACAGGATTACCAATCCAATGTCATCATATTTTTATTCTATAATCCTGACGTTGGGTATTTTCATATTTTCAAGACTATAAATTTCTGTATATTATAGGGTTTCCAATGCGTGTACTAAATTATGATTATTAAAAAAACATCAGAGGGTCATGTTTTTTTTTTTGAATTAACCTTTATGTTGGTTATAAGTATGTCTGACAGTTAAATCAAAAAATGCAACTTCGAATTACGTTTGGCATTTATTGGAAACTTTGACAATTCAAACTACATTTGGTGTTTTCTTTTAAAGTATTTAGGTTTCTGGGTTGAAACCAAGTGGTAGTTATATGAGTCTGCCGATGTTTCGCTCACAGTTGCATGGAACTTCTCCTGGGTTACTGCATGTCGGAACGATGCTTTCTCTCACAGCAACGGTTTCAACCTGAAAATATAAATTCTGTAAAAGAAGAGAAATACCGCGGAAGCTTACAATAACACATACATTTAGTGTTTATTGACGAATCTTAAGGATTTTAAAGCATTATAATTATTGACCTAGATTACCACACTAGCCCCATTCATGCCTGAAACAGATTACTGTAAAATATGTCAAACGTAATTTAAGGACTGAATCAGGACTAAATCTTGATATGATTTAGGCAAGATTTAATTGTCAGATGTATGTAGTGTAACCAAATTGAAAAATAATTCAAAAATAGAACATTATCCCCTCGTTTGTTTTTCTGTGATCAAATTGTATATAATAGGTGTAATTTTGACAATATATTGTAAATAAAATGAGTATTTCGGGTTTTTATTATCACCTAGCGTCTTTTATTATCACCGCCATACTATACTTACTGGACTCACAAATTAAGTCGTTCATTGTGACAAAAGAGTGGTGAAGTTTGTTACAGAAATAATTGTTTTTAAAACTTATTACGGATTCTTTTTAAAACTTATAACTAGAGCTGAAGAATTTCATCGGCATCGCAGTGTAGACTCGGGATTCGTCATATCGCTTAACTGGTGAATCATTCTTATTTCAGTTTTGTAATGGAGGTGAAACATACGAACATCCGTACAACAAAAAGAAATAGTTTATACGTACCGTAATTGGACTAGTTTTGTTGCAATTATCGATGAGTAAGCCGAGGCGTTATCATGATGGCAGATGATTTTTCTTTGGTCGGCTGGGCCTTCTTCTTTTTAGTTCAGCGTCGAATCGGTCTAGTAACCTTTCTACTAACCATTAGTTTCTGGTGTGTAGTGATGTATCCATGCTTCATCTACAGTCATATAAAAAAATTAAATTTTGTTAAATGAAAAGAGAAAGTTTGTCATAAAGTCGATTTCAACGGTGAACCCATCATCGACATATCGTTTCTATATTTGCACAGACCGTTAGAGATATGTTTTCAATTAATCATCATGACAGGACTATACCTTGTGCGAAAACAATTCCAAACATTTTTAACAAATCTAAAGGAAAATAAAATCAGTCATGTGTCAACAGAAGAAGAGTTGAATATCTTGTGTTATGTAAATGAATGGTCAGTAGAATCGCTTTTAGATGTAGCCAGTCATTTTAGAGTATCCTACAGTTCGATATACAAAATCCTAAAAGAACTTAAATATAAGCAATACAAGATTTCAAACCATTAAGAGTTTTTCGAAGAAGACAAAGTAAAGCGAACAGATTTTTACGAAATAGTGTTTCATATGTTAAAAGAAAATGAGGAAATTTTAAATAAAATAATTTTTACTGATAAAGCTACATTTACCGTAAATGGTGAAGTCAACTCTCAGAACTTCTGCTCAGTACCCTACGTTTATCCGTTGAAAAATACAAAGTTTCCTTTCCATTAGTCCGTTAGTTATTGATCCCGAACAAATCCTCATGCTCAAAACCTGACCCTGACACAGTACCCTCAAAAAGTCAATGTCTGGATTGGAATAATAAGTGATAGACATATTGGCCCATTTTTTTATTTACGGTAACCTTACTGCAGCAAAATATATGAATCTGGTACCAGGCCACATCATTCCATCAATTGAGATACTGAATATTGATGAACATTGGTTCCAATTGGATGGGGCTATGCCACATTCTGCAAACGCCATCAGGAATCTTTTGAATGGCGTATTTCAAAGACGGTAGGTTGGCAGGTTTGGCCCCATATCATGGCTCCCAAGATCAGTCAATTTATTTCCAAATGATTTCTTTCTTTGGGGTTATTTGAAAAGTAAAATTTATAACACGTAAATACGTAACTTGGACGAACTGAAGGGCCGTACGTACTGCATGTGATGGAATAAACCCAGAATTTACTCGGAATACCTTGCGTTGTTTTCAAGATCGCCTTGCTTATTGGCTTGAAAGAGAAGAAGGACACTTCCAAAACTTACTATAAAATTAGATTTCATTTTTGTTATGTTGTTTTGTTTGTCTTAATTAATTGTTAAAATAAAATAAAATAATATATATATAATATTGTGTTTGGTCAGATATATATTATTAAAGGCAAGTTCCTACCAATTAAATTAATATTGATATGAATATGAAACTTTGACTGAAATTTTTTAAGGAATTTAAAAAACATTAGTTAAATACAAGGAAATCACAATTTTATCATTACTAATACCAACGGTAGTATTAACATTAATACAGATATACAGATATTATGACATCTAGGCATTAAAAGCGATTTAAACTCACCTTCAGTCTCGTGGTGGACTTGGTAGCACGTTGCGCCGGTAACGCTGAGGTTGTGGGTTCAAATTCTACCTTCACCGATATTCTTTCTGAAACTTAAAACACAAATATAAGGAAATCGTAATTTTATCATTACGAATAGCAGCGGTAGTTTCATATTAATATTAGTGTTAATTTAATAAACGTTATTTTTTTATGAAGAAAACGGTTATATTTATAGAGAATACTTTCTGAAGATCACATCCATGACTACTCTACTTTCTCAATATGCTTAAGCTGCCATTACTTCCATTTTTCTAGTAGTCCTACAACGGTTTTAAATTAGCCACTTCAGATATACTTAATTAGAGTAATAGTGTTAACAAAGTTGCTGTATTTTGTGATAAACGCAGTGAGGTTGTGAACGATTATGAAACAGTCAATTGAAATAATAAAAAATTACAGTAGATTACCAAATGCTGTGAGGGCCATCTGTCTTAAACTATCAAAACATGCACTCGCTTGCCCAATTCAACACAGCCAATCACAATAATTTAAAACTGCTCCCTTGAAGTAGAGCCGTTTTTCATGAAACGTAAAATTAAAGAAGTTGTTGCACCTCACATTTGATTTTACATGACTTCAACTATGTATAACATACATTTGTAGCATATTTTTTACTATTATGTAAATTTTACCGATGCATTTATTTTATTTTAGAGGTGTTTACACCATTCTTGAGATAAATAAAGGTCATGAAATAAGTTCCATAACCCCCCCCCCCTTCCCCCGCCTGTAAAATAAGTGTGTCTTCTCGAGATGACGCTATAAATTACAACCTTAAGTTTTTACTTGATTCTCACCATTATTAACGTTGAAATACTTTATCAAAATTGTTCCTTTTAAAATAAATTGGTTTTGCCGAAGCAATACCGAGTGGCTAAGCTAATATTTCTACAATAAGCAACCTTCGTGAAAATGAGATTCAATTCTGTTATCTTTGCAGACAATTCGGAAGGAATTCCTAACAAAAGATTCCGAAGAGTGATAAATGGTCAAGAAACGACAATAACACAATTTCCGTATCTTGTAAGAATTGATCAAAAACAAGGGGGCTTTATTTGCGGAGGTAGTATAATTACTAACTCGGCGATTCTGACTGCGGCTCATTGCGTTGATGGAGCCAATATTATAGTTCGTATTGGAGAAGACGAATCGAAAATGATATCCGGTAATATTGCTGATGTTGATAGGATGGTGATTCATCCATCTTATAATCCTACAAGTTTGAAGCACGATATAGCTGTGATTTTGTTGAAGAGAGGTTTACGTTATGATTGGAAAGTTGGGATGATCGAAATGGCGCGTAAAATTGGGTTGTTTCCTCAATACGCTACTATTGTTGGTTGGGGTTGCACCGCTTGTATTTGGTTTATACCTATATGGCTTTGTCAATTATTCCCACCGTCGAAACAACTTAGATTTGGAGAATTAGTACTGGAAAGGATGGACCAGCATACGTTTGTTTCGACATCTAGAGTGAAGAGTTGTCCCGTAAGATATATTTTAATTGGGTAGCTTTCTGCAGAAACGAACCAAACCATAATATAAAAATATTGAGATCCTGAAATATTCGTTTTATTACGCATCCTAAAAAGTTGTATAGAAAAGGTCCAGGCTATACTTATAACAAAATAATAATGAATGTTGAGTTAGGTAACACTCCAGAATTTGGTATTGCGTGCTTGTTGAATAGAAGTGGGTTGGTTCGCTTCTGCAGAATCATATGATAAGTGTATAGAGTCAACATCTTGCTACAAGCGAATTTTTAGCGGTTAGTTATTGTTATTGGTCGCACGTCGTGTACTGTGTAACTTAAAATGTACGGACATATGTGGAAAGTTATGGATTCTAGTGATGATAAAGACCGACATAAATGCGAAAAATGTTTGAATGTTTTTGTGGATGTGTGAATTATTTTAGGAAAATCTTCTCCGTTTTGAAATCAATCTGAAAGAAATTCTGCTACAAACGTAGCTCTCTAAATCAAACCTTGATCCAATTCTTCAGGAGCAAAAAATTGCAAGTGATATTAATGGATACTGTTTAGATAAAGATCCCAAGTATAAATTTCCATCTGGTACCCAAGAGGTCTCCACATCAGAGTCGGAATTAGTCCACTGTAATTCTTATAAATAATTTGTAGCTCTGGTTCAACTTGAGCATCTAGAAATTACTTTCGACGTTCTTCGATGGCAGTTACTTCGTTAGAATTAAATTGTTAAACTTCAGTATTCCTTTTTTGGAAGCGTTGAAGGTAATAAAATGCTGTCTGTAACTATATTCCACAGCATGTAAGAATCAGCTATGGAGGTTCGGGGATGCTAAGACATTCTCTGTGAATTTCGCGAATACGTATTGGGGATTTCAGAAATACTACCTTTTGATGCGTTATTAAACCGTCTACTTCTGTATGACACCTTAGTTTCTGTCAGACTTTTCATTTTTTAATATCTTTTCGAATCACGCGCTATTGACCGAACTGTATTTATAACAATGTTTAGTCTGTTGGCACCTTAAAATTCAGTATGGCTCTTATTGAATGTTACCCTCTCTTTCTATTGATAGAGAGTTTATGTATGGACATCTGTCAACCCGGGCAGAGTTGCGCGATTTTGAACTATAGTGACTCTTTTGACAGCTGCCTTATCAATAAACAAATTGGTATTTAAGTTTTACTTATTGGTGTCAGCTGTCTTGCTTTAATTCGAAAAACCCTTATGTTTGTCCTTATTATCATTAGCTATATGTCTAATATTCTTAATGTCTGTTAATATATTGTAATGATATGAAATATTGTCTATTAATTATCAATGAATTTTTCTAAATTTTACGTTTCCCTATTCCAGATATTTTCTCGTCACTGTTTGAAGCACGCCGTTATTTTTATTGTGGTTGATGCTATAGTTGGAGGCAAAGTACTGTTAGTACTCCCACTTTATGGAATTTTAGTACAGATATTCAATCTGTACAGGTTTCTTTCTAAAGTTTTACAGATATCTACTTTGGGTATTCTTTATTAACTTATAATTCATAATTATCATGTTAAGTTTGTTGGAAGCCCCTTCAACAACACTTGCAGAGGAGACGTAAACTTTACTATCGTTTATTATATGTATATTGCTTTTAGTAAACATATTTTTATATAAATAAATATTTCCAAATTTCATTCTTAAAAGACGTACTCACACATTTCAATCACATTGTATAAATATGTATTATTACGAAATTATATCTCATAATCTTCAAAATTTCTCGTACGACGGAAGGATGGCACAACTGGCAGCTTTACCTAAAGATAATTTCACGCACATCAAGTGTGTGTCTACTGTGTGGCCCACTACATAAGCAAACAAATGTATTACCATGAATATAGTCACACATGTTGACATCGACTCTCCTCAGAATAATCAGTTATTTTGTCATATAACTCTTTAATTTACAAAGATATTCGATTATATCCAGTCATAAAGTGTATCAGCTGATACTACAGATAAAATCTGGAAGTTCCGGACACATATATTGGAAGCCGAAGACCAGTACATCTTAAAGGCGAGAAGTCACGTGCGATTCCAAAGATTAAAGACGTAGAATCTTCTTAAATTCCTGAAAATTATTTGTATCTATTGATCTCATTTTGTTTCGCATACTAATTAGAATATTTAAAGATTAGCTAGACAGGGATTGCCTTAGGCTTTCTGTAAAAAAAACATATTTTTTGTCAAAAAACGGTATATATTTATTAATTTGCCAATAGATTTATCTTATTCAACTTTACATTTGGTTATTTTAATTAGAAAACATTATCATTTAATTTAAAAACTAAAAGAACAAAATTCAAATCAAAGAAGACATTTGCGAAAATTAAAGAGCCTCAGATTTTCCACCACAACATGTATAGAAGACAACTATTTATATTATATCATTGCAGTAATATTCTCAATAAATAAATCAGTTTATTAATCTTATAGTCAATTGCAGAATCAATTCTAAAAGAAAAGGAAATGTCATATTCCTAAATTATATTTGAATAAAAGCCATTTCTTATGATTTGGAAAATATAGAAATAACTTGTAAAATTTATATTAACTACTATCCTGTAATAATAATACTACAATAAACATATGTTATATGAGAAATATTCGTTATGTTCCATTTGTCATTTCTTCATATAGCCAACTGTAAGAGTTTTTCCCATAAGAGCCATATTGAATTTTAAGGTGCAAACGGACTATAGAGAGTATATTCTTCCTAATCATAGTTGTTGTTTTAAGCTAATTTAGATGCTATATTTTCATTAAAATATTTAATAAAATTCTTTATTTTTTGATATCTTTTGCTATCTTAGTTAATATTTCAGCTGGCATGATTTCAGGGCGATTCTGGTGGGCCAGTCGTGGACAGAGACGGAAAACTCATAGGAATAATAAGTCACCTGGACGTGTATTTTCTAAGAAATAGACCAAATTACTTCACGAGTGTTCCAGATCATCTAGAATGGATTAACGGCGTTATATGAAAAACAAATGACATTGAAGTTATAATCTAAAACACCTAGAGCGGTTATTAGTATTGCGTAAATTATACGTTACCAGTAAATGTATTAGTGTTATTTCCACACGGTGCGAACCTCTTTGTATACATTGAGTCATAATTTCTAGTATAATCGTTAAAGGCTAGTTCTATGTAGATTTATGAATCTTTTACGTACTTAAATAGTATCTCAGAATTTTACGGCTGTTTGTTATAGACGTAACGGTTGTCAGGTTCCGCCGTGTCACTAGGTTTTTTTGTCCCTGATGTTTGGCGAACAATTGCGCAACCTTTGAAAATGCGAACAGCAGTTCGCGAAACGTCAGGGACAAAAAGTCTAGTGACACGGTGGAACCCTACAACCGTTACGACCATTCTTTGCGTAGTATTACATGATATACACCAGCGCACTCATAGGTTTAAGACTAGCTTCAGAAATCTGCATCAAAATTTAATAAAAAAATAAAATATTCTTAAAGAAGAAAAGATGTATATTTGCTAGAAATTATGATAGCAACACGAAGATTATAATGTAGAAAAATATTTCAGTTGCTGTAGGTCGGCGATATTGTTAATTGGTTATCACAGTAATGGTTTTTATTTTAGGCGCGAGCGATCAAAATTTTTTCTTGTTCGATATACAGTAGAACCCGGTTATAACAACTTCGGCTGTAACAACACTCCTTTTTTAGCGTCAAATTTTAAGCGGTCTCGTACTTTACTATTCAAACGTACTGGGAAAATCCTGGTTTTAGCGTCAATAACCCCTGATATAACGATAAATATTTACCACTTGAGGTATGTATTTATATTATCATTTATGGCTCAATTCCCGATATTTGCCTAGCCTGCAACCGACCGTTCGGCGATTCCAAGAATATTACCGTTCGTTGAATTAAGATTTCTTGCAATTTGCCTAGCCTGCAACGTCCGACCGTTCGGGGATTCCAAGAATATTACCGTTTCTTGCAATGCGCCAGGCAAAGTTCGTAACAAATTTCCCCAGTCGGCATTTGAATCGTGTGAGTGAAACATCGAGATTTCTTTATCGAAAATGTCAGGTTTCAAGCGAAATAGTTTAAGCGTGAACGACAAAGTCGCGATAATCAAAGCAGTCGAAAGTGGAAGGAAGAAGGCGGACGTGTGTCGCGAATTTGGGTTAATTCTACGATTTGTACAATTGTGAAAAATAATAATAAATTCATGAATAGCTTTGTGAAAGGGAAAGAAAAGTCAAAAAAATTCGATCCTATGAAAAGGTTGAAATCGACGAAGCGCTTATTACGTGGTTTAAGCAATGTAGAAGTGCAAATTTACCCGTTAACGCACCTCTTATGCAAAAGGCCGAACAATTTGAAAGTTTATTTGGAGACACAAATTTTAAGTGCAGTAATGGGTGGCTGGAGCGTTTCAAATGGAGACATTCAATAACGTTCGGAAAAATGAGCGCTGAAGCAAAAGTGTTAATATGACAGAAGCAGAGACGTGGCCAAATGAAGTGTGGCCTAAATTAAGACAAGATTATGAAGACAATGAAATTTACAATGGCGACGAAACGGGAATTTTTTATAAACTTCTTCCAGATAAGGCTCTGAGGTTTAAAGGCGAAAAATGTGTAGGCGGTAAACTAGCCAAAGAACGGTTAATTGCATTTGTGTGTGTTAATATGACCGGTACGGAGAAACGTAAAATTCTTGTCACAGGTAAGGCAAAAAAGCCACGCTGCTTCAAAAACATAAAAACACTCCCAACAAATTACTGCACAAACAAAAGAGCATGGATGACTTCGGAAATCTTTGAAAATGAAATTCGAAAATGGGATAAACAACTTGCGGCTAAAGGTAAAAAAATGTTGCTTTTAGTCGATAACTGCCCAGCACATCCATCATTAGCCCATTTAAAAAATATTAATTTGGTGTTTCTGCCCCCAAATTAGACTAGCATCCTTCAACCAATGGACCAAGGCGTAACAAGAAGCTTAAAATGTTTTTACAGAAAATTTTTTCTGCAGAAAATTATTACGGGTATGGACAAGAACGAACCATGTGCAGTTTCACTTCTCGACGCGTTGAACTTTTTAGAGAAGGCTTGGCGTAGTATAACATCTGAGACTATAGCAAATTTATACATTTATATAGACGATTTTCCATTGTAGATGCTTGGGCATTTTTCAAAGTTCTGCGATTTCCCGGGTCTCGGTATGTATCTGACACACGTTGTCAAATTTGTTACTTCTATCGCTTAATTTTACAGATTATGGCTTTAGATACTCCATATTTTTTACCAATTGACTCGCCCCCGCACCTTTTTTAATCTTGTCGATGATTTTCACTTTGCCACTTCATTTTAAAAATGTTATTTTATTGAACGTGGATGCCATGTCTGTTTTGGCGTGATTTTAGCTGCACACTACTTTATTTTACGAGAGGCAACAGAGCCAACGTTTACAGGAATCCCATACATAAATCTGGGAACAACCGATGCCGGCCCTGAAAACGTTTACGTAAACATTCTTTTGATCGATTCAATTGCGCACGTAAATCGGGAAATAACCGGTACCCTAAACTGTATGCATAATCAAATTGTACGTGGTGCAAGCTTGTTTACATTATCAGGCATTCCATTTGATTCTATAGTAACAATTTTCTGTTTACACGATCGCGACGTTTCCACTACCGGGTATTAAGATGAGCGAGCGTTTACTGTATTTAAATTAAATAAGGTAATATGATAATCGTTTCAAATTAGTTATGGAATTACAGTAGAACCCAGTTATAACGACAGTCACGGGACTGCGAAATTTTTAACGCTATAACAAGGTGACGCTATGGGCGGAGTTTTACCAGTTCCATGTTTACATACAAGAATTGGTGGGAAACAATATTACGGGTGGTAAACAAATACATATGTGAATTTAATTAATTTAATGTACTTAACCATATAATCTTACACATGTAAGTACATACTAACTTGTTTGTCTAATGAAAGAAATCTAATTTTCCGTTGCACAGTTTTCGCACGCCAAAACTGTTTTTCTGTATCCATTTCTACTTCTCTCAGTTTATCAATAATTTGAGGTAACGTTTCTCGCTGTCTATAATAAGTTTTTAAAAGCATTATGGCACTTAGGGCGTCTTCGTTTGTCGGTACGTGTTCTGCTCCGTCTCATGAATCTTCTTCCTCTTCGATTTCATTATCGTTTTCGTTATCCCGCTGTTTTATATCCTCCACGATATCAGAATCTGAACGCATTCGCGACGTAATAAGGCAACTGTGCAAGGATGCAAAGTCGTCGAAACAAAACTGGTTTTCGTCACTCTGATTTTGCTGCCACTTTTTAATAAGTTCACATAACGGAACGTCATCTTCATTTAAGTTGTCACAAACTGGATTATTCCTTAATCTTGAATGACTAAAGCAATTTGCTATAGTCTCAGAGGTTATACTACGCCAAGCCTTCTCTAAATAGTTCAACGCGTCGAGAAGTGAAACTGCACATGGTTCGTTCTTGTCCATACCCGTAATAATTTTCTGCAGGAGAAATTTTCTGTAAAAACATTTTAAGCTTCTTGTTACGCCTTGGTCTATTGGTTGAGGGATGCTAGTGCAATTTGGGGGCAGAAACACCAAATTAATATTTTTTAAGTGGGCTAATGATGGATGTGCTGGGCAGTTATCGACTAAAAGCAAGATTTTTTACCTTTAACCGCTTCTTTATCCCATTTTCGAATTTCATTTTCAAAGATTTCTGAAGTCATCCATGCTCTTTTGTTTGCGCAGTAATTTGTTGGGAGCGTTTTTATGTTTTTGAAGCAGCGTGGCTTTTTTGCCTTACCTGTGACAAGAATTTTACATTTCTCCGTACCGGTCATATTAGCACACACAAATGCAGTTAACCGTTCTTTGGCTAGTTTACCGCCTACACATTTTTCGCCTTTAAACCTCAGAGTCTTCTCTGGAAGAAGTTTGTAAAAAATTCCCGTTTCATCGCCATTGTAAATTTCATAATCTTGTCTTAATTTAGGCCACACTTCATTTAGCCATGTCTCTGCTTCTGTCATATTAATACTTTTCGCTTCACCGCTCACTTTTCCGAACGTTATTGAATGTCTCCGTATGAAACGCTCCAGCCACCCATTGCTACACTTAAAATTTGTGTCTCCAAATAAACTTCCAAATTCTTCGGCCTTTTGCATAAGCATTAACGAGTAAATTTGCATTTCTACATTGCTTAAACCACGTAATAAACGCTTCGTCGATTTCAACCTTTTCGCACGATGGAATTTTTTTTTTACTTTTCTTTCCTTTTCACAAAGGTATTCATGATTTTATTATTATTTTTCACAATTGTACAAATCGTAGAATTAACTAACCCAAATTCGCGACACACGTCCGCTTTCTTCCTTCCACTTTCGACTGCTTTGATTATCGCGACTTTGTCGTTCACGCTTAAACTTTTTCACTTTAAACCTGACATTTTCGATAAAGAAATATCGATGTTTTACTTATTTATATGGCCCTTTGCGGCAGTCAAATACTTTTTCCTTGCTTCGAATTTGTCTGAGGGACCATGTTTGATTGGCTTGTGTTTGTACTCGAACCAAACACGTTCCTTATTTACACATTTATAAGGGAACCCAACCCTATTTCTTAAAGCCTGAACGCCTGATTGAGGGCGACAGTAGCGATAATAGCCGATCTTAAAACAAGAGTATGTAATGTCACAGGTGCCCAGGCGTCCTCGTAATAGAAATAATACGTTATGTGCTTTGTAGCTCTTCGCTACTGCCCCTCAAAGCAGGGAAAAAGCCAGTGGCCATCAAATGTGCGAAGTGTGCACTGACAAGGAAAACGGCAGAGATTAAGTCGACATGACATATAGAAATTTGGTTCGTGAAATTCGTTCGCATTGACATCGACGGACAACTATACTTCATTTTTTAATTCGGAGGAGTAAAATGAAAAGACGCGTTTTGCACGATAGAATTTTTCAGTTACTTCTTGGCGGTAGTTTTAAAATTAGCTGGGATTTTATATAAATTGTAGTTACGTAATGAATTATATATTCATTATTCATTACAAAAATAATGAATCAATTAAATATAGAAAGCACTGCAGAATAATATTTATTGATCAAATACACATCATACGAGATTTCAACTTTATACATCGCACCTTTCTTAATGGAAGTCACTAAATGTTGCTAGATTCTACTATAATCCTTATTTTAATATGTTTATTTACAAGCGAACAACAATTTAGACTAAATGCATGTGAATACATTACATTACCTTCTAAAATAATTATTCACTATCATTTTCCATTTCATTTGAACTACTATCTTTGCCGACTGATATAATAAATGGCTCGATAGTATCATCAATTAATTCATCAACTCACATTTTTCTTTCTTCTTTAATCACATGTTCTACACATTATCTTCCAATTGTCTGTAGTGACATTCTGGGTTGCCGATAGTAAAAGTACCCTTACATCAGCCAATTTGAACGAGATATTCTTAGCTGCCACCTCATTTTTATTTGAGCCCATACTAACTTAATTGGGTTGAGTTCACAGTGGCAAGGTGGTAACCTCAAGACAGTTTTGTTGCAATTTCTGGCCATCTCGTCTGTCACAGACGTATTGTATTGATCTTTATTAAGGCGAATAAGCTGAAGACATTTAGATCTAACCATCTCTTCATCGTACTCGTTATTTTTTGATTTCAACCATATTTGCCTATCAGGTTCTCTAGATGTTGTTGTGGGAATTTTTCAATTCTTCGACTGTGATATGTAGCGTTGTCCATAGCAATAACAGAATTGTCTGGCAATACTCTCAATATTTGATGAAACCATCTTTCACAACACACATACACACTCAACACCTCGGCATTCATTTCTTCATGGTAATCGGTTGTATTTTTACCTTCGAGGTTTTCTTTAGAGGGATAACTTGTTCTTTCTCCTTGTATTCTTTTATGGTATGATAGAGAGTAGACTGTGCCATTCCTAAAAATAAGATAAGATCATAATATGTACGACGATGGTAATGTAATATAACACCAACCTATCATGCTTGATATTCTTGCAACAATAGCAATAATTCTCATTCTTGGCTTATCAGCTCGAAGTTTTTTGAATGTATTTTGCTTCTCTATCAAAGATAGATGTCCTAAGCTCAGATATTTTCGCATTCTCGGCGAAGATATTTGGGTTCCAGTAGTAGCTGGTACTTCCCCCATATCTACGAAAAACGCTGTGAAAATGTTTTATACGGAGAATATGTCAGCCAATTAGTTCTCAAAATAACCTTTTTTATTACAACAATGCGAATTTAGAGAGAGAACTGAATACAAACACACTCAGAAAAATACTTAATCCAAACATCAATCAGCTGTTGTAACAATATGGCGGCCGGAAATATATCGAATATCGCTAGTGTAATTTTGGCCCAAATCTGACCGACAGTTAGCCTTCTTTTTGGCGTTTCAATTCAAAAACACTCCTCCTAATTAAAAATATAGTATAAATGAAAAAAAATGCCTAAGTCCCCTTACAACAGAGCACCGAACAAACATACGAATGAGAACCGACGCTGTCGCCTCGACGACCGTCAACTAGAAGGGGAGAGATTGTACTTGTTGAGGATGTTGCTATATAAGCTCAGACGACGTTACAATAAAGGTTCCCACTATACGAGAACCGGCGAGGTACGAAAGCGGCTGAGAGTGAATGATCGCTATTACTTCGACTGTCACACGGGGGTTGACAGTTACATGAAAATATTGAATATTAAAAACTCCTGATACTCGTCCGACGACGTTACACCTAATGGCTATAATATTAGGCACTTTTAATACGAGTATTGCGAATGGCTGAATGCGTTCATATGCAATGCGTAATGTACATAAATATTAAAATAAGATTCTATGTATTTTACAAAGGGAGAAAAATAAACGATGAAAATTAAAATAAAGTAATTGTTACGTTCTCCTGGTTTGAAGAACAGCGCCGCTGTAGCCTGCTCGTAGATTCCTAAATTACTTGACCAATACTTACTTGTAGAGTATGTTCGCTTATTTACTAGAGGAAAGGTTGTACAGTGAAACTCAATGCGCATGCGCAAAAAAATATATTTAAAAATAAAATGTGTACACGGTTTCCACTCTTGCCTATGTACATGTACGATGTACGTAAGATATATATATTTGCAATAATCGCAGTTATTCGAGCTCTCTTATACATGTAATGTACATTAGCATGTGTATATGTATTTTCATTGGTAGCAACATAAAGTAATGCCTCAGCATGTACTTTGCAAAGCTATGTCTTAATTCTGTTTAAAAGGTTAAACTCTTATGTGCTTCCGCTGAAGCTTTGTTAGAGGCATGTACTAATGCCTCTATCTGTTTGCATGCACCACTACCTTTTTATAAGGAAGCCAACCCTATTTACTTCTTAAATTAATAAGCGCACCTCGGTGCTATGCTTATTTATATGTCCCTTTCCGGGAGCCTAATACATTTTCCTTGTTTTAAATTTGCCTAAGGGACTTGGCCCTGTATTATTGGCATGTATTTGTACTTGAACCAAATACGTTCGTTATTTTCATATTTATAGGGGAACCCACCCTATCTCTTAGAGCATGAACGCCTGGTCGAGGGCGACAGTAGCGATAATAGCCGATCTCAAAACAAAAGCAATGTCACAGCTACCCAGGCGTTCTCGTTTGAAATATTACGCTATGTGCAATCTTTACCTCTCTGCCACTGCGCCCCAAAGAAGGGAAAAAGCCAGTAACCAGCAAATGTGCGAACTGCGCACCGACAAGTAAAACGGAGCGATGATGCCGACATTACATAAGAAAACTGGTCCGTGACACTCGTCCGCTACGACGAGCAACTAAATGAAAAAATTTCTAAGTCCCGAAACGACAAGGACCGAATAAACGTACAAAAGACAACGGGCGCTGCGGCCGCAACGACCGTCAGCAAGAAGCGGAGTGATCGTACTTGTAGAGGATGTCTATACATGCGCGCCGACAATCTCACCAAAATAATTTCCGACACAAACTTAACAGAAGACTAAAAATATGTATAGACGACAATGGACACAGTAGCCTCGACGTACGATGATAGAAAATCAAGAATTTGTACTTATTAAAGAAATCTATACATGCGATTCGACGACGTTACCAAATGACTCCCGCCAGAAATAAATGTATAGACAACGTCCTCGACGATTCCTGCCAAAACTAGAAAATCTTAGAAATCTCTAATAATCATACGACGACGTTACTGTACACGTTACGACGAGGTACGAAGGGTGACCGAGAGTATACGATCGCTAATACCTCGACCGTCGCGCGGGAGACGATTGCCTATGCTTGTGTACCTTAAATTTTAAGAAAACTCCCATTACATATTCGACGACGTTGCAGTGAATGATTTTTAAATTAGGCAGTTTTAGCTAGCGTAATGTGAGTGGCTGGCTTGCATACATATACAATGCGTAATGTACATACATATTAAAATAAAATTGGATATAAGAGAGCAAAATAAATAAATATAAAAATGAAAATAAAGTAATATTCTAAATGAAAATAATAATGCAAAGAAGATAAAATACATAGTAGTAAAAAATTTATAAAATACAAAAAACAATGTTAAGTCCTTAACAGTAATATTAATGCTAACCCATACGGTTGCAAAGAAGATAAAAGCACATTAAACACATACAGTAGTAAAAAAATGGACAAAACAAAATACATTTCCCTAGAAAATTAAAATTCCTATACGAAACACATTAATAATGTTAAATCCTTAAGAATTATCTAGGTAATTTTGTGTTTTAGTTTTATTTGGACCGAAATTACAAATGCGTACTTCGCCTATTTACGCAAATAACCTATACTTCTGTATAGTATTAATTGGCCTGGTAATGGAGAATGGATATTGAAAATTGAAATGCTTGTTTATGATAAATAAATGCGAGTTCTATCACCTTCAAAGATTCAGTCAGATATACGCAGCTAATGTGGTGAACAACATTTTTAGGTTAAAAAATGTATTCACAGACGAGGTACTACGTTAACATTTGTTCAAATTCGATCGAGGTTACAAAAATTACCACAGCAATAAAGCAGTTTGCAACAATTTAGTGAATGTACTATCGTTGTATACGGAGAATACAATGTTGCTGAGTTATTTTCAGTTACCTAATTTTTCAGAGTGTAGTAAACTGCGCGTGGCGACAATAATAGTTTCATATTTTCAAACATCCTGCGCGCAGCGGTCACAGATTAATTAGATTTTGAGGTCCTCAAAATTGGCCGACAGATTTTATTTATAAATACGTAAGATAAATGACATTAATATTTCTTCCTATACTGCAGTATTACATTAGTACCGACTACTATAATAGTTATTTGTGTCAGAAGCGACGTAACTAAGGTTTTGAGGTCGAGGATATTGTAAATGCTACCCGAGGCCGCAAAACTATACTGACTATTTCTATTCTTATATTATACCATATTAAATTATCTCTTGAAAATATCTCATTGGTAGTGAGTAGTGAATTGATAGTGACAAATAAAATACATTTGTCATGTGTACTGTATTGGTTTATTGACACAAACATGTTTACAATGAAACACGAAGTTTCCATTATCGATTCATACTGCAAGAATGGTATAAAATTCGAAAATGGAGAATAGTCGTACTCTTTGCAACCATGTATAGATAAATTTCGGGTAGAAATTTCAAATTTTGCAGTAATATATGACAGTTTGCGGCAAGCTAATCAAGAATCAGTTGCAAAATCTCGTGGAAAAGGGTCTATGTTCCTAAAACCAGGTAGAGCAGTATTAAAATCGTAAGAAACTTGCGCAGAAACCAATTTATGCACTAAAAAGATGAAATGAGGAAATCGAGTGAAAGAGATATACATTTCTCGTGTAAAACTCTACCTACAAATATAGACTGTCGACCACCTGTTCGTTTTTTGGCGTTCGGTATTCAATCAATCATTTTATAACATATTATTTTTTTATATTATACTTTGCAGTGTTTGAAATCAGTTTTTTTTAAACTATATAGCGTGTTGCTTAGCTATTCCATTGTATGTATATTAGTTTTTAATAATTATGTGTTTATAATGATATAAAACAATTTTATTAGATTGATGGTTAGATGCCGGGATCCCCAAGGAGTGCGGGTTGTAGGAGCAACCCAAAGAAAAGAATGATTATTCCTGAACATTTTCGTAAAATAATCTTCAATTTTCTGCATTTTGACATTACATTGTAATATTAACAGATTATAAACGTTACTGTTTTCAAAGTTATTTGGTACTGTATACGTAAATTAGTAGTGATATTTAGTATTTGCATTATCTCTTCCATATAAAGTAGATATGATTCTGTAGCACAGAACGTAAACCTTTTGGAAGATTATCATTCTCATATTTTTGTTATTGTAGTAGATGTTCTTATTTTATTTCTATAAAGACTGTTAACAAAGGGGTTTACGATGGAATACAATCTACATTTTCTACTTCCAAAATACTTAGTCAGTCAATATATAACAAAATAACCTTTGGAAGCAATGCTCTTTCCCAATTTTTTAAGATTTTTATGTTATTACAAGTTAAATATATAATACTTTTCAAGACGATATACAAAATCATTGCACATTACAATTATAGAATACATATGAAATAAAACTAGTGCACAAAGTGTCATTAAAATAAGGTTACGTATATATACTTGACGTTAAACATATACCTCTGTATCGAATATTTTTAGAACGGTCTTTACATACTCATGTCACGTGATTCACGCAGATTGGTTTCTTCCAACAATGTAAATATATTACAATGTTATAAATTGGTAATAAGAAATAGTTATATAGCTATATTTCAAATTGCCTTCGCGGAAGATATTTATACACCAGACTTGTCTTTGAATGTAATCATTAGATCTTATAAATATAGAAATTTTTGGAAGAAAAAGACAACGAAAATCTAAAACATAGTGTACAAGATTCATCATTTTCACATTATTGTATCAAAATATACAGAGCGTGAAAAATAAATTGAATAGCATATATTTTTATAAGCAGTTTAACAAAACAAATAAACGGGGCACTGGCTTAGACAAATCTTAATGACATTATAATACCAGGGTTATGCATGTCTATACATATTTTGTAGGACAATTTTCAGACCCATCTAGCGACAGAACATCGTCAACTATGTAACCGCGAAATTTAAATGGTTTTTTTTACTTTCCGCACATCCATTTGTCTTTTAGCCATTTGATTATTTCCTGCTTTCCCTATCCTGATTTTTTGTATGGCTTCTTCCACTTCTTCTTCTATTATTTTTTGTTGTTGGTTCAGTTCTTCTCTGCTTATCCTTTGTTCTGTATTTATTGCATTAAATTTGTCTTCATAGTATTATTTTCATATTGTTTGAATTCTCAAAAGTAAAAAATCACGTAGTTTTCGCAGAACGTAAGGAAAACCTATTTAGTGCATGATAGTATAGAGTTTAAAACCATTTATTAGTATTAAATAGAATGTAAATGAAACCGCAATTAGGAGTAAAATCTAGAATATTTTTGTGTAAAAAGAAGCATTTCGTAGCGTTAAATAGATTCGAAACAGAGGTGCCTTTGATAATACGAAGTACAGTTGTTCGCAAAACGTTAGGGTTTAATAACATAGTGACACGGCGGAACACGACAATGACAAACGGCCGCGAAAGCCTGAGATACTATTTATTATACTCAAAGTATAATAATTAAATACAATTTGGACGAAAGCCCGCGGCATGTCGACGTAAACAATAGTAAATATATTGTATGTAACACATGGGCTGAAAAGTCCCGGGCCTAACACATAGATGACGCTAGTTTTATTGTAGTCACCTTTCTCTCAGTTAGTACTAACCTTCAAAAGACAGCTGTTAAAATTTCTTGATATTCTATTCATTAGTTTGTGAGTTATTGTGCTAAGAGTCACGCTACTTTTGTTATTTTCAAAACAATGGATCAAAAACAATTTCGTGTTTTAGTTTTACACTGCTTCTTGATGGGAAAAAATACCGTTCAAGCGAAGCAATGGCTTGAAAAGTGTTATGGGGACTCCGCTCCATCAGAAACAACAATAAAACGTTGGTTTGCTGACTTCATACGTGGTCGTAGAGACACCGATGATGCAGAACGCAGTGGACGTCCAAATGAGGCGGTAACACCAGAAAACATCAAAAAAATCCACAAAATCGTTTTGAATGATCGAAAAGTGAAGTTGCGTGAGTTAGCTGACATCGTAAAGATATCAAAAGAACGTATTGGCTTTATATTGCATGAGCATTTGACTATGAGAAAGCTCTGTTCAAAGTGGGTGCCGCGTTTGGTCACTGTTGACCAAAAACAAGAACGTGTTGATAATTCTGAGCAGTGTTTGGCTATGTGTACACGTAACAAACCGGAATTTTTGCGTCGATATGTGACAGTGGATGAAACATGGATCCATCACTTCACTCCGGAATCAAAACGATCGTCATCTGAGTGGACAGCAACTGGTGAACCTCGTCCAAAGCGCCCGAAAGCACAACAATCGGCTGGAAAGATTATGGCCTCGGTATTTTGGGATGTACGTGGTGTAATATTCATCGACTATCTTGAGAAAGGAAATACCATCAACAGTGAATATTATATAGCGTTATTGGAGCGTTTGAAGGCCGAAATTGCAAAGAAACGACCGCATATGGCAAAGAAAAAAAAATTTGTTTCATCAAGACAACGCACCGTGTCACAAGTCAATCAAAACAATGGCAAAACTACATGAATTGAACTTCGAATTGCTCCCACATCCACCGTATTCGCCAGATTTGGCTCCCAGCGACTACTGGCTGTTCGCAGACCTCAAAAAATGCTCGCCGGTAAGAAATTTCGCACGAATGAAGAGGTTATCGCTGAAACTGAGGCCTATTTTGAGGCAAAAGATAAATCGTTCTACAAAAGTGGTATTGAAATGTTAGAGCGGCGCTGGAATGATTGCGTTGCTCTTGATGGAGATTACGTTGATGAATAAAGCTAATTTTGAACCAAAAAAACCGTGTTTTCTTTGTTAGGCTCGGGAGTTTTCAGCCCATGTGTTACAATGACTATGAAATATGTTTTTCGTTTGCTTATATTCTGATTTATTAAAGAAATATAACAATTTGAAAATGTAACTTTTTAGTTCCTTTAAATAACCTTGCGTGTGATTCCAGTAACGAGAAATACATAAAAGTCTCGGTGCAAAAAATGTAATTATTCTCTATTCTCTATTGTTTCTGCGAAGTTTTATATGGCGTACATACATACATAGTCTTTTGTTGCGCCGCAAGGAATCATAAAATGTTATAACGCGTTGACACGTCATTAGATAAATAACAAGATAGATTATATCGTGGTATGTTTAATTTAAAATATTTCTTTAATGTCTCACGTTTATTTATTTTCGAAGTAATGGATATTGTGAAAGTAAATAAATAAACAGGTAGATAAGATAATAACGTATCTATTTTAACGTAAAATTTCATAAAATTTACGGTATTTAAGAGTGTATGCCGACGATTTAGACTCTCACAGAATACTTTACGATAGCACACGTAACTATTTCAGGAACTTTTTTCGTTTCTGGGACGTGGACGTTATTTCGCGAAATTCATTCGAATAATTTTACCGGGAATCGATATTTACCTTATTCCATGTAAAAATTCCCGTTCAGGCGCGTATTCATACGTATGAATCGAAATACGAAACTTAGGGAAAACCCACGCGTATGCATTATAGTAAATTGATAATTCCACAAAAGAAACGGATTTTGCTTGAATCGCACCTGTTTATTCGAATATTCTTTCATGGATGTTGACTCTTACGTCGTTTATATAATTAGTTGTTTAAGAATTGACGTCCTTTTTGTGAAACCGCGTTAACGCTAGCGCCACTGAATATCGCGAATCGTATTGGATATTTTTAAATCTGGATTTTCGTGCGTACGCCCCTGGAGTTATAGTAAACGATTTAAAAATATCTGCCGACTTATTATTAGAATGTTTATATCGGTTAAAATTTTCATTGATGTAATGTTTTGTTAAATCGCAATCGAAAAGGTGTGCTTCCTGTTCTCTCCGTTTCGTCTACATTTTCCAACTAATTATGGCCAGTTTGTACTTAATAGTGCTAATATTGAGCACTGTCTCAGGTATGTCGAGTTGTGTTTTTAGTGTATTGTTGGAGGTTCATGAATAATTTCTTTCTTCGCGCATGCTACTGCACTGTTTACGCTTACATATTACGTGGTACTGCGTCTAGGAGAGCATGTTAATTGCATACGTCTATCGTCTTTGTTCGAATGACTAGCTGCAGGCGATGCTATTAACTGATGAATTTTATAACGTGATTTTTAGAATGATACACTAATTAATTACTAAATATTTACGGATGCATTTAACACATGTTATTTTCTATTGCGCATCCTACGATGTAATAACAATAGAAAATTATGACTTTCAATTTTTTTTCAGTTATTTCAGACAATTCCATAGGTATCTCCGATTATTTTCACGGTGTGATGATTGTTGTAATTTTTATTTTTTTATTCATTAACTACCATTTGGATGTGCTCTTTCATACAAAAACTTGAAACTATCAAATTAAGTGGATTAAAATAAAACCCAAAACTTTTGTTTTAGATGCCAACTAATTGTGAAGATTCTGTTTTAATTAAGTTTAGTTTTATTTTTTAATTTTATATACACTAGGGTGACAGAATAAAATAGACACCTACTAATTAAAAAAAAGATTCTATTCTCGTTATATATACAAAATATTTTAAATTTTTAAATTAGACTAATATTTTGTCGATCCACCTTTACTTGCGTGAAGTGCTGCAAGTTGTCGTGGCGTAGAATGTATTAAATGATTAATGGTGTCTTCTGGAATATTTAACCACTCTTCTGTAACAGCTGTCACGAGTTCTTCCTTATTGCTGGTTTTTTCGGGGTCGTTTCGCCATATTTGTCTGGATTATGTGCCAAACATTCTCTATCGGATTCATGTCTGGTGATTGGCCTGGCCATGGTAAAATCCGAATCCCCTGTTCCTCTTTCCATGTGGTTGTTGTTCTTGCTTTGTGGCAGGGTGCTCCATCCTCCATAAAAGTGGCGTCTTCTTTAGATAAAATGGCGTTGTCGAATATCGGTAGTAGTCCTTCTGTTAATATTTGGATATATTTTGCCGCATTTATATTTCCGTCGCAGATTACTAATTGCGATCTTCCACCATACCATATCGCGCCCCACACCATGATGTTCACACCGCCGTATTTCACCGTCTGATGCAAAAATTTGTCGTCCAGTTGCTGTGACGAACGTCTCCATACCCACGTACGACCACTATCACTGAATTGGCAGTATCTGCTTTCGTCTGAAAAAACTTTTCGGGCTTCGTTCGCATTTCGATTGCCCAAGCCATTCGGCGCCGTTTTTGAAACGCCGTAAGGAGAGGTTTTTTCTTTGCCACCCTTTTATACATCCCCACACTGTGCAGGTATCGCAGAACGGTGCGCTGACTTTTCTGTGAAGTTGCCGCAAGCTCAGCTGTACTTTTTCGCGGCTCTCTTAACACTTCGCGCACAAGCACCCTTTTACTTCTTTCAGAAGGTCCGGCAAGACCTGGTCTCGGCTCCACTGTAGTTTTTCCCTTGCGTTTAAATTGTGTAATCACACGGTTAACTGTGGACAATGGAATATTTAAAAATTTACTTATTTCACGTTGCGAATCGCCGTGTTCACTCTGGTCAACGATGCGACCCCGGGTGAAGTCGCTAATATCACTCGAACCTTGTAAGCGAGGCATAGTTGTAACGATACTAAACTATAACGAATTCCTTCCGATACATCTGCCCCTACCCTAATGACAAGAGAAGGCTCTTAATTCGTTCCTAGAATTTAGCCGTTTACATATTTATACCGCTTTACCTGGTGTCTATTTTATTCTGTCACCCTAGTGTATATTAGTTCGGACACGCAAGTAAATATTTAAAAACGAGAAAATATTTAAACTCATTTTTCCAAAACTTAAAATTTTTATTGCATTTTATTAATAACGATAAAAATCAAAGTATAAAAGTAACTTCTTAAACATTCCCTCCATCAAAGAAACTCTGTTTTATGCAAAGAACAGCTTTCACAATCCGAGGCATCCGCTCCACTAGTTTTTCAATGATTCTATTTTTTTGGTGCTGTGAACCTCCTATTTCGCTTGCTCAGCAATTTTATACGCTCATAGTCTGTGTGAATTGTTATACTCTTACTACCTGAACGTGTCCAATCTCTTGAACTGCCCGTGCGTTGATGTCTCCGAATGATATCACTAACAGTGGGTTTAACAATATGTATTTTTTCGGAAACTTGACTCACTGAATAACCTTCTTCATGAAAAGCAACAATTGTAGAGCGCTTTTCTAAACTTGTTGGTTTTCCTCTCGGCATTTTAATAACTTTAGTCAGGTTCACACAAAAAGATACGCTCTTAACACTAACGCACTCATAAGCAGGTTTACTTAGAAGCTAATGCATTTATCAATACGCAATACACTTTCGGGTGCCCCCACCCCACCCCCAAAAAGTATTGCAAATTTGTTACCTGTAAGATTGTCCCAAAAATAATCCTATTTGTGATGAGGATTATTTTGAAAAGTACTATATTGGGTCATAAAATATAATAGGTTTTTAATAATTTTTTTAATCGATCTTCTTGGAAGTTTGCCTGTACAATTAATAAACAATAAACTTATATTACCTTTTAGTAGAGTTTACAACATTCTACTGGGTGTCTGAACTAATATGGACGGTAGTGTATGCCGATCAATTAAAAAAAAAATGCACGGATAATATCGAAAAATAAACATACCGAGATAACGGTTGTATGTCAATACCAATATCTCTCAGGCAATATCAAATTCTTGGAAATGATTTTGAAGAAGCAGCTAGATAACCATGTCAGCAATTACAATTATAATTTAATATTGTCTCCTTCAAAATACATTCTTTTTAAATGCATGGGTTTTTTCATTCCTGGCAACAATTTCGGAAGTCCTGCTCCATTAGCCTGTTTAGAACCTGCGGCGCACAATGATGCAACGGCGGAAATAAATGCGGCCAGTAGAATCATCTTTTCTTAAGAAATGTACCGATTTCTAGTTTTAAAATAGTCAATATCAATTAGGTATGAAAAAAAACCAAACATATGACAAGTGAATAAACCAATTTACGCTATAAATAGTACATATAATTTGACTAAAAAAGCATTACCCAGTTCGAAATCGGCATCGATTAAGATATAATTAGAATGTATTAGTACAAACAATCCCATCAGCTGTCTACATTTGCTTCTTTAGAAATTCTCGTCATTTAAGTGGGATCTAAGCGAAAATTCGGAAAATGTGCAAATAGTTTCAATGTCTTAACGTCATCGAATTTATTTCAAAAGAAAAATATCTTCCATTGGTGTTACGATGTTTATAACTACATGTATATAACTATCTGTAGAGGGTGTCTGACCAAACTGTCTTGCAGTATAGTCATGGTGAAGTATAATCCATTTGAAAAAAATTGTTATGGCTGTGTTATATAAAATCGCATTTAAAATCACACTTTACACCGTGATTTAGACCTGGATTGTGTACACTGAAGGTTATTAAAATTTATATCATTGAAACTGGATGGAGTGCATCCGCCGAGGGTTGCCTACCAGAATTAATAACTTCAAAAGCATGGATTAGTCTCTATGTCGGCGACATGATGAATATAGCGATAACTTATTAGACAACATCTTTCACAACAGAAGACACTATGAATTTCTACTATTTTGAGTGCCATTTAATACACCACGTTTTGCATCTAGACGTGCTTCAAATTTTCTTATTTCTACAGCTCGCACAAATCTGCTATTGTATGCAACTATTTTTGCTATGTGTACGAGTGCTAACAGATATTTTGAAGATGTCTTTGTATAACCTCGTAAACATATGGTATCAACAATTATTATTTTTGTTTTAATTTGATATGTAGTAGCTGAAGATGATTTAATTGTTATTGCAAGTGTAATGTCCTGATATTGAGTGTTTCGTGTTGGATAAATAAGCATATATCATATTTTTTATATGCTGTAAAACTTATGAATCCATAATAAATAGCAAACTTTTGCAATTTTCCAGTAAATTCGAATAATCTTCTAAAAATCAACAAGGCTTCCTCCCAAATCTTTCTGCTAATTCACCTTTCTTTCAAATTTTAAAGCAAATTTCCACCACTCTTGACTATACATACCTCGTCTTGCAATGTATATTGATTTATCAAAAGCATTTTACAGTAGTATCTCAGACTTCCACGGTCGTTTGACATAGTCGTAACGGTTGTCGGGTTCCGCCGTGTCACTAGGTTTTGGTCCCTGACGTTTCAAAGATACAGCGCCTTTGAAGATGCGAACCGCATTTGTTCGCGAAACATCAGGAACAAAAACCTAGTGACACATAATATTAATCCACGTTAATCTTCTATACAAAATATAGCGATATGGCATCAATGACGTACCCCTAGACTAGTTCAGAAGTTATTTACAGAATCGTCAATAATATTTCTTTTCCAATACGCATTACCAACAAAACTATTCCACAATGATCTGTTCTTAGGTCCCATACTCTCTTACATTAACAACCTTTCTAATGGATTATTTAAAGTTTTTTTTAATGTTTTGCGCAACTTGAAAAAATCTTGCGGTTTAAATGATTGAAAGATTTTATTTTTCTAATTGTTACTCTAAGAAGACCTATGGTATAATTCATTGGGGTTATTGTTCTGTTATAAACCGTGCTTTTCTATTACAGAAACAAGCTAGAAAAGACTATTTTTGATCTTCCTTCGCTATATTGTTGTTTCACCCTGAATGATAAGTTTTTAAGAGACCTTACATTCTAGAAATTCTATTTTTTGTCATATCGTCAACTGTTTTATTTATTTTGTAGAATGTACATTATATAATAAGTTAACTACTAATTATTAATTGTTAAAAAGATTTAGAGAATTTGAGCATAAAGTTAAAGTGTATTTACTTCTATGGAAGATTTTCTAACTCCATAGCTTGCTATTGTTTTTTGCTATTGATGTTATTTTGTATACATACAGCTTTGGCTAAAAATATTTACCACCCCCCTGGTTTCATAACAACAGAGAAACAAAATAAAAATACAGATGCAATAAACTGTAAATTTATTAAAAAAATTAATATTTGTTGCACCATCTTTAGCTCTTATCACAGTTTGTTGCAGCAATCGTTGGAGAAAATCTTCTCCTATTCTTCAAAAATTTTTGTTTTCAAAACGCGTTTCTTAGCACCTTTATAATTTGCTTCGTAACTTTAATATGTGCTGGAAGTGTTCAAATAATTTTAACGTAGACGCTTCCAGAATTTCTTCTAACGTTTCAATGAACTGGCGAGTACTCATACGCTCTTCTTTTGCGAACTTAGTAGAGCTATCTGAGCACGTTCAGCTTCTGTTAGTTTTCGCAATTTGGGCGTTCTTTCATATTGTTAATTATATGTAATAATTAATAAAAAATCACAAACGCACCTTACTCAGTGAATACACAAAATATACTAAGGTCTAAATTTAAGAAACACCACTTAATTGTTGAGTATTCTTCTTTAAGTAGCTAGATAGCAATAAAACTTCATGAATAAAGTATTATTGCTATAATCCCCAGCTATACCGAAACAATAGAAATAATATCGGGTTTTCTTTGGGGTGGCAAATACTTATAACCAAGACTGTATATGTGTAGATCGAAGTAAAGTTTTATTACTACTATCAAGAACGTGTCGAAATTTAGTATGACTCATACGCTACATCGCCGTAAGAGATATTCCTTAGATGTACGAAAAGTACCTAGATCGCTTACTTAGTAACATACATATATTGAGTCACTATATATATGTATATTACAGTGAAAATGATGCAGAGGTATATAATTTGGTAAGAAGCTGAAAATGATAGGTAAACTATTTATTTGGAAAAAGTAAATTAAATACATTATATCTGCTATTCTTGAAATACATTACAAAAACAAAATTAATTCGAACAGGTATTACGAATACTAATCAGCTAATATTACAGCGGTTACATATTTAACATCACAGTGAAATTGACGCACCTACAATAATTATGAATTAATTATTTTTGAATGAAAAGAAACAATTAATATTTAGTTGGGTTTCCTTTGGATTTTATAATTTATTATAGTCTATTTGGAACAGATTCCACTAACTTATGCGTATAATATAGCGAAATACTGTTCCATCCTTGTAACAAAGCATTTTTTAGATCATTCCTATTGGATATTCGATGATTACGCAGTTTTTGTTCAAGACTAAGCCACAAATTTTTGATAATGTTTGTCAGGTGACTGAGCTGGAGTTTTCACCGTACTACGGCAATTATATAACAACCATTCCTGGACTACACGCTAAGAATGTTTCGGGCCGTTGTCCTGGTAAAATCTAAAATCATCTTCTGTATCAAGTTTCCTGGCACTAGACACGAAATTCTGTTTAAGGATGTTTAAGTACATAAACCTATCAATAGCACATTCGATAAAATGGTTTCCAACACCAGCAGCAGAAACACAGCCCTAGCCCATTACATGCTTACCTTCACGTTTAACTGTTGGTTTTGAATGTTGCGGTTTTAATTTTTTATTCTTTTTTTTCCCCACATATTACCTTTCCCACCTGACCCAAAAAAATTAAATTTACTCTAAAATAAAACAGTTTTCTAGAAGTCGAAATCTTTATTTTGATCCTGTAATGCAAACTGTAAGCGACTTCTTTTATCCTTTTGGCTTATAAACGGTCTTTTCCCGGAACTGTTTCTGGATTTACACGTTTCACCTCCAGGGTTAACTTAGGACCACTCAACAGTGGATTATTTCTAGGTTGTCTAATATTCCACCGCCCGTCATGTTTGTTAATTTTTTTCTTGACTTATTTTACATTTGTTCTTCACTGTGTTTTTTCGGTTACATAGTTCAATTGTATGTTGTATCGTGGATGTGCTTCTATTTAATATTTTTGCAATTTCTTGTTGACTTTTATTTTTCTTATGGTGAAAAATTACAAATTCTTGCCCTTCCAACGTTGTCTGTCGACCCATGTTGAATAACTCCAGTTTATACGCTGCTTGTGATAAAATCGCACTTTATAGTTGTAACAGATAAAGAGGTAAAGTACACGTGCACCTACGGACTTTCCCTATTTGAATAAAAATTGTGTACTGGGCTACATCATTTTCACTGTGATGAATATGTAACCTCTGTATTGTTGTCTGGTTAGAATTCGTAATACCTGTTCGAATTAGTTTTGTTTTATTTTTGTAATGTATTTCAAGAATAGTAGATATAATATATTCAATTTACTTTTCCTAACATTTTCAGCTTCTTACCAAATTATATACCACTGCATCATTTTCACTGTAGGTTCCTCCATGTATACGAAAATAAAACACGAATGTCTTGGCCATCTACTCAATATATCGACATAGCGTCTGACTCACACTTAAATTTGGGACGTCCTTAGTTATTATATATTTTGAAAGAAGATGACATTTTAAGTGACACACATTAGAAATTTAAAAATAAAAAAAGTCCAAGCAATTGTGTTATAACTAGCTGGAAATGAGATTTACACATTTAAAAAAAATGTGAGCGATTAGTGATTTATATATGTTTCAATAAAAATTGTCAATGTGTTCTCAACATTACAGTACTTTGTTTCCCAACAGAAATTTACCTGTTCAAGAAAATTTTTTGACCACTCTTTGAAAGTAATGATAAAATTACAATTTCTTTGCAATTAGCTAATGTAATTAAATTACTGAAAAAATATCAGTCTCGGAGAGACTCGAACCCACGACCTCTACATTACCTTGTATTGCATTACCATTACACCACGATGTCAGTAGATGTATCATAATATCTCACAGACGCTATAT
This sequence comes from Trypoxylus dichotomus, assembly GCA_023509865.1. Classification (NCBI taxonomy): domain Eukaryota; kingdom Metazoa; phylum Arthropoda; class Insecta; order Coleoptera; family Scarabaeidae; genus Trypoxylus; species Trypoxylus dichotomus. Next base: position 19,502,734 of record CM042082.1, on the reverse strand, counting down.
TATTAATAAAGGCAAGTTCCTAACAATTAAACCAATATAAATATTAATATTAACACTATTAGTAATGATAAAATTATAATTTCTTTGCTTTTAATCAAGGTAATTAATTGAATTACTGAAATACCAACGGTCGTTTAGTATTAATACTAATATTGATATAAGTTAAATGAGAAGGTGTTTATAAATTTATATCAAGGAAGATATTTACAGCTAATAAGGAAACTGAAACCAACATTCTAGCATATTTTCAAACGTTTCCTAAAGATATTAATAAAGATTGCGTACATAATTTTAGATGGCTCTGGAAAACTGCTCAACACATTTTAAAAAAGAACAACTAGACTAGTTTGATTCATATTTAAATAATAGAACTCAAAAAGTGAAATATAACAATAGGATATCTGATAGCTTAAATACAAACGATGGTCTTCCACAAGGGACGGTGTTAGGTCTCTTATTCTTTAACTTATATGTTAATGATTTACTGTTGACAATGGAAGGCTGTAATCTGTGTATGTTTGCGGATGATACCACGTTGTACATAAGTAGTAGTAGTGTTGGCGATATGACGAAGACTATCAATAATCAACTCACTATATTATGTCAATGGCTGTGTATAATAAACTAAACATTAATGATACTAAATCAAAAATCATGGTTATTGGTAGCATGCATAAGTTAAATAATATAGATATAGCTAGTATTAGAATAAAAATTGATAACAGTGATTTAGAAAGGGTAGACTACATTAAGTACTTGGGAATTACCATAGATAAACATTTGCTTTTCAAAGAACATTCAAATATTATGAATAAAATGTCGAAAAAAGTAGGGTTTAAGAGTAGAACTTGCGAACATTTATCTCTGTATATAAGAGTGCTTGTTTATAAATCTGTAGTTGCACCACATACTGAATTTTGTTCAACAGTATTTTTTAATTTAAATAAGAATGAAGTCCAGCAAATATAAAAAATTCAAAATAGAGCCATGAGAATCATTTTAAAATGTAGCAGATATACCCCAGTTAAAGATATGTTAATTACACTTAATTTAATGAATGTCCGTCAAAGAATTTTATTTAAGAGTCTAGTGTTTATACATAAAATGAAAAATAATTCACTTCCAAGTTACCTTGGTGAAAGATTGAAAACGGTTCATGATACCCAGAAACTACAACGACCTTTATATTACTCCCTTTCATAGAACCCAGACTTCCAAGAACATATTTGTAAGTGATCTTATGTTATATAATGGTTTAATGAAATTAAAACTAATCATATTAGTACCTTTAAGAAGAAGAAGTATTTGTACATGTATATTATTGAGCACTTGTTAGCTAAATAAACTATCTATCTATTGTAACGAATACTAAATTAACCATAACTCAGTTACTACAAATGTTTTGTTAAATTAAGTAAAATTATTCTGGTGTACACTTGTGTTCTATTTTCTCGTAATTTCTTACTGCGCCGCAACTTCACAAACTTCATCAAATTCTTTAGACTGTAAATCATAATCATTGTTTAACACATATCTCTTGGAACGAGCCTAAAAATTCTTTCTTTTAGCGTTACCGTCACAGGGCCGTGTTAAACGAGTAATAAATGGTGTATCGACTCCCATAGAAGACGTACCATATCAAGTAGCACTAGTCGTAAACAATTTTCCAATTTGTTGTGGTTCCATCATACGAAGCAATGTCGTTATTACGGCAGCACATTGCGTTTGTGGATACTTACCCAACGACACCCTCGTTTACGCGGGGATGTATAACAAAATAGAAGACATGCCAAAGCTCAAGGGAATTCAGATCAAAGACGTGAAAGTTCATGAACTGTACAACTTTACTGGGGAGGCGACTCCGGATGATATAGCGTTGATTGTATTAGAAGAAGATTTGGTTTTCGGTCCGACGATAGCGAAGATCGATTTGATAGAGGAGGAATATGATATCCCAGTCAATGCTACGGTGAGCGGTTGGGGTTCGACCAATTGTAATTTCTCTCTGTCCGACGAAGACGCTTGTAATGGTTGGTATTCCATTGAGTTACAATCAGGCACGTTAACTATAAGCAAAAGGGAGAACAAATTGATTTACTCGCCGCATACAAGAGTTACAGGAAATTACGTAAGTATTAGATTAATTTACTTAGAAATACGTATGTATTGTAGTGGTGTTATTATGGATCCAAAATGTTACGTGAAACTTTAAAATTTATTCTGGCAATTATTTTGTGACAATTCAACTAACTTAAAGATATTACAGTCAATAATATTAGCTCAATTGGTTCCGCCTTCTAACACATGGGCTGAAAAGTCCCGGGCCTAACACATAGATGACGCTAGTTTTATTGCAGTCACCTTTCTCTCAGTTAATACTAACCTTCAAAAGACAGCTGTTAAAATTTCATGATATTCTATTCATTAGTTTGTGAGTTTGTGAGTTATTGTGCTAAGAGTCACGCTACTTTTGTTATTTTCAAAAGAATGGATCAAAAACAATTTCGTGCTTTAATTTTACACTGCTTCTTGATGGGAAAAAATACCGTTCAAGTGAAGCAATGGCTTGAAAGGTGTTATGGGGACTCCGCTCCATCAGAAACAACAATAAAACGTTGGTTTGCTGACTTCAAACGTGGTCGTAGAGACACCGATGATGCAGACCGCAGTGGACGTCCAAATGAGGCGGTAACACCAGAAAAAAATTACAAAATCGTTTTGAATGATCGAAAAGTGAAGTTGCGTGAGTTAGCTAACATCGTATAGATATCAAAAGAACGTATTGGCTTTATATTGCGTGAGCATTTGACTATGAGAAAGCTCTGTTCAAAGTGGGTGCCGCGTTTGCTCACTGTTGACCAAAAACAAGAACGTGTTGATGATTCTGAGCAGTGTTTGGCCATGTTTAAACGTAACAAACCGGAATTTTTGCGTCGATATGTGACAATGGACGAAACATGGATCCATCACTTCACTCCGGAATCGAAACGATCGTCATCTGAGTGGACAGCAACTTGTGAACCTCGTCTAAAGCGCCCGAAAGCACAACAATCGGCTGGAAAGGTTATGGCCTCGGTATTTTGGGATGTGCGTGGTGTAATATTCATCGACTATCTTGAGAAAGGAAATACCATCAACAGTGAATATTATATATATATATATATAACAGTGAATATTATTGGAGCGTTTGAGGGTCTAAATTGCAAAGAAACGACCGCATATGGTAAAGAAAAAAAATTTGTTTCATCAAGACAACGCAACGTGTCACAAGTCAATCAAAACAATGGCAAAACTACATGAATTGAACTTCGAATTGCTCCCACATCCACCGTATTCGCCAGATTTGGCTCCCAGCGACTACTGGCTGTTCGCAGACCTCAAAAAAATGTTCGCCGGTAAGAAATTTCGCACGAATGAAGAGGTTATCGCTGAAACTGAGGCCTATTTTGAGGCAAAAGATAAATCGTTCTACAAAAGTGGTATTGAAATGTTAGAGCGGCGCTGGAATGATTGCGTTGCTCTTGATGGAGATTACGTTGATGAATAAAGCTAATTTTCAACAAAAAAACCGTGTTTTCTTTGTCAGGCCCGGGACTTTTCAGCCCATGTGTTACATTCCGAGAAACAACTGTTAGGAGTCTTTCAACCTGAATCTTATTGCCTCTATTTCTACTGCTGAGCTTTACGCTATAATGAAAGCTTTGCAATTTTGTTTAAAAAAAATTATCTTTAATAGCGTTGTTATAATATCTGATTCTCAATCTGCGGTGAAGTCGATACAAAATTCTTGGAATTCCAACAAAATATCATGTCATTGTCACTAAAATGTTTGACTTCATATATCGATTACAAGAAATGGACGTGCAAGTTTTATATGGTGTACAGCCCATTCAAACATAATTAACGACATAGTCGACATGTAATCGAAAAATCCGGTTACGGATATACGTTCTTCACCGGTTCCTGTTTCGGATATTACTAATTGTCTAATTTGTTTATTTTCTAATATGTAGGGAGATTCGGGAGGCCCAATAGTGGCGTACAACAAGCTCATCGGGATCTCCAGGAACTGCGACATCGTCGAACCTGACATATTCGATTTCGATGCTACTAGTGTGCTAGATTACCTTGATTGGATAAAAGAGACTTTAGACACCATAAAATGAAATGTATACATAATTCGGACAGAATTGTAAAAATAGAATCGAGTTTAGTTAGTATCAGACTGATTAACGTCTAACTAATTTATAGTAAAAGGAACCAAAAATCAGAGATTTAAGCAAATTACAACTAACCTTGATCTTCATTTCGTATTTAAATTATTGTGGTAGCTGGTAAATACTAATTACGACAATCTCGGCGACACCCAATTCAGTAGGCTTAGGAAAGTGTAACGTGTATTTAATTTTGTCGAAGTAGTATTTTTAATAAAGGAATGTCTCTAGCATTTTATTTTTTTCTTCTTTTGTTTTCTTCCTGTCTTACCTTTTACTCCACTAGATATCCCAATTAAGAAAATAAGGATTCACATGCAACCACATTTACTATCAATACAACATCAATAATTGTGCCGCACCTACGCAAGTAAGTATATTATCATTGGCGTACCACTTTCTTTAGTTTAATTTTTTTGTTTTAAATTTATCTTCTTTTATTTTTGTTTTTTTTTTTATATTTTGTTTATTAAGACTAAAGGTAGAACGCCGTATACCTCCATATATGGAGATAGGCGCTTTAGTCCTTTTGGCATAAAAATTTAATGAATTACTACTATTTTGTTTGCTTTTTCACAATTGTCAATAACTTCTATTCTATTTGTTATTGCTTATAATTTTTGAGGTTTCATGTATACCAAGAGAATAAAGTAATCATGGTGCTTGTGAGGAAAGAGAATGAAGTCACGTGTATTTTTCTTTATTGGGATTTATTATAAATAACGGCTTTCTCCAACATGAATTGTCGCTAGCTCTCCGGGGAGGCTGCGGGTACATGGCGGGAAAGCCGAATAACCGCAAACACAACGTAATATATCTCCTATATATGGATGATTTAAAGATTTACGCCAAGAACCAGCACGACCTCCGAAAGATGCTAAATGTAACACAGGAATACATTCACAATATCGGCATGACATTTAACACAAACAAGTGCGCCACATAGCACCTCGAACGCGGAAGGAGTGTCATGGAGGGGGAAAGCGTGAGCCTGCTGGATGGAAGTACCATACAACACCTCCGACGAAACGATTCATATACCTATCCCGGAATAAAACAGAGAGAAATGCACGATATAACTACGGTCAAGGCGACACAGGGACCGATACAAAAAGACGCTTAGAACAATCTGGATGAGTGAACTAACTGCAAAACACAAGAGTACGGCCATAAACATGTTAGCAGTGCCGATTGTATCGCACACACTCGCGTCCATAAGATGGAATGTGGACGAAATAAACCAACTCGATAGAGATACCAGAAAAATCGTGACAATTTGCAGAAGCCTACATCCCAATGCCTCGGTCCAGCGATTATACCTACCAAGGCGCGAGGGCGGCCGAGGACTTATTAATATCGAGTGGCTACATAACCGACTGGTGATTGGGGCCGTGTACCAGGTTCGCCGGTCTAGCGATCCTCTAATGTGTATGGTTCGTGAGGCTGAGAAGGACGGGACTCAAGGTAGTTTTTTACTTAGAGCAGCAGTAAGAGCATGCCAAGCACTGAAAATAGGATTTGATGCAGCTCCTGCCAGTCGCAAGAAGGATAACATTCTTGAGAAACCAAAACAAGAGTTAAAAATCCTACTGAAACGAGTGGTATGTCAACACCTGAAGGAAGTGCACCTGCAAAAGCCAATGCACGGCCAATATTTTAAACTGGTGTCCGAGCAGGGGCTCTGGAATTGACTTTCTCGTATCTAACATCGCCAACGCTGTACTCAGAAACAGAAGGATATATCACCGCTGTCCAAGATGGCGTGTTTCATACGTTGGCGTACGCAAAGCGTGTGTTGGGAATGCCATTGGGGGACACCCGCTGTAGGGCGTGCAGAACGCATGAGGAAACGGTGATGCATCTGTTGTCGGAGTGCCCGAAATATGCACCCACGCTGTACACGGACCGCCATAACATGGCCTTCAAAGTGCTTTACTACCACCTCAGGCATGAATATAAAATAGACGACGCCGTACCAGGTTCGTGATCCGGAGGCAGTAATCACCAATGACAGATGTAAGTTGTACTGGAACTTCTCCTTTAGCACCACGACTCAGCTGCCACATAACAACCCGGATTTGATGATCCTGGATTCTTTGGAAAAGAAAATGTACGTAACAGCGATGTCCTGTCCTGCCGATACTAACATAGCAGATAAGGAGGACGAAAAAAATAACAAAGTACAAAGATCCAATGTATGATTTTAAAAATACCTACAAAGAATACGAGGCCATCTTCATCCCAATAATAGTTGGCGTAATGGGAGGAATGAAGAGCAATATAGTCGCGTATTTAGGAAAAATAAAAATAATCAAAAGCAAAACATCAAAGGACTCGTTAACCAAATGCAAAAATACGCCATTCTTGGATCGCTCCATATCCTGAGATCTACGAGGCTAGCCACTTCCCAACTAAAGGCTAGACGTTCCGACTGCTAATCTTCACGAGGGGAAGTAGCCGAAACAAACGTGGGGGCAGCGTAATCGCGAGCTGCACTGCTCCTTATGGACGTATCCACCCATAAACTGGAATCACCTACTGGCCGAACAACAGTGCCTCCGAGGACAGTGACGCAACTGATAAAAGACGGTTTTGGGGGGCCGCGCCGGTGGCGCTCTTACGCTTGTGCGTGGGGCCTTGCTAGGGCGGTCCCAGCATGAATAATAATAATAATTTATCAAATGCCCAACAGATGAACATCTAAACATGGACAGAATATTAAATAAAGGCATTATACATAATGCATTATAAACAGACAAAAAAAAATATATATCTGTAGTGAATTTTTCTCTCAGGGTTCGAAAATCTTAGCTAGTTCTTTGACCAGGGATTTTGCTCTTTGAAATAAAATTTAGAAGACGTTAATGAAATTCAATGAATTAAATGAAAAGTAGATTAGATTGAAATAAAGAAACTAACGGTATATTAACAAGTTTAGAATATATCACTTACATTGGGAATATGTTCGACAAAATACCTATCGCAATCCCTAGCTATCTAATAAAATTTGCATTTTAAGATTTTAAATAATAAATGACGTTATTAAGGATGAAGTTCTTAACTTTCTTTAGTCACATACGCACTTTGCTATTGTGGGATAGTGTATCTCCCTACTTTTGCGCTGACGACAGAAGGCCCAAGGTTACGCCGGAGTTGCTCTGCTGGATCAGCGGTGTTTCACCCGATATTCGGGCATTTTAAATGTGGTGACCAGTCCACTACAACTTTATATAACTTTTGAGGTAATTTCCTTACAATAATATGCGAAATTCGCTAAGTAGGGAGCTTACAAACTCTGTTGATGTTCAAAAATGTAATACCGACGATATTGTCAATTGTTTCGCGTGTCGATTGGCGATCACGCTCGTAAACCGCTACTAGATCCGGATGTTAGGCGACAAATGACTACAGTGGAGTCATCATGGCAACTAAAACATCTCATATGTGTTTTCAGAGATGGAGATGTAGGAATATGCGTCTGCGTTAAATATATTAGTATAAAATTTTCCATTAATTATACTTACTTTTGTGATTAGACTTTTGATATGATAATTTTATCAATATATATCAATTTTAATATTCTTGTCTCATGTTGTTTAACGGACTCTCTTTTTTTGACAAGAAAGGGAATTTTCTACATATTAAGGACAAAAGGGAATTTTGGAAAATTTTAAAGAAATGCAAATACAGTGAAATCTCCCTTGAACGGGCACCAATGGGACCAACTGAAGATGTCCGTTCAGGAGTGGTGATACAACAAAAATCGTGTTTTAACGAAAAATGAATATATTAAAGGAACTGGGACATTTAAATCGTATATGGATGTAAATGATTTTGAAATAAATAAGAAACTTTAAATTTAAGAAAAAAAGTTTATTTCCTTTAGATATATACATACAAAGTATAATATATGTACATTGATACATAGATGTAGTATGTAATACAAAACAATGAAATGAATAGTCACTTTAAGGACGCAAAAATTCATATATTGTTGTTTGTCTTCTCTTTTTCTTTAAAATGACGTCCTGAAATCGTATTTCTAATTTAGAAAGAAGCACCAAAGACTCTGTATCTCCGTGATTTTCGACAAAACTTTTGAGCTGCTTGGTCAGGGTAATAGCTTTACCATAATTTGGGATAGCTTCTGTTGGCACTGGAACCTCATCGACATCAGAATCTTCCGAAAGTTTTTGTATTTCAAATGGATTTGCAATTTCTTGTTGGATCTTTTTCAACATACAAATCTTCATCTACGTTCAAAAAATCATTAAGGTTTTCATTATCCGTCAATTTCAATAAATTCTTATTTTGGAGGATATCTGAAAGTACACTAAGGGGCAAATCATCTTCTGGGTCAGATGTATCAGCCTCAGTTAACTGGTATTCACTTTGCATATTTACATGATTAAATCCTGCTTAGCGGAAGTAATTTTGAACTGTCTCTTTGGTTGCTTGGTCCCAAGCGGTTTTTTCCAAATTAACTGCATCCAGTGGTGTAATTTTCTTTATTAACTCAAAAGCTGTACCAGTAGTTTCAATGTTTACTAGCAGATGTTTGAGTATTAGACTTTGGTAATAAGTTTTAAAATTCTTTATAATCCTCTGGTCAAGTGGTTGACAAGCTGATGTACAATTAGGGGGTAAAAATAATATTTTTATATTATTTAAGCGAACGTCTTTCGGATGAGATCCCGCATTGTCTAAAAATAACAAAATGTTTCTTTTTTCTTTAGCCATTTTCCAATCTAGGTCTTGCAAGCACTCTGTCATAATTTGTCCTGTCATCCAAGCTTTCTTATTGTATTTGCAAGCTACAGGCAGGTCATTTATATTAATGTTTTTAAAAGCTCTGGGGTTAGCTGCCCTACCAAAGACTAGGAGTTTTTCTTGTTCACCCGCCACATTTGCACAATGCAAAATTGTAAACCTCTCTTTGGGATACTTAGCCCCAACACATTTTTCCTTCTTTAATGTGAGCGTTTTGTCGGGTAGAGCCCTAAAATACAGGCCTGTCTCATCGGCGTTATAGATATCTCTCGGTGAATATCCCTTAATGAAAGAAGGACATTTTTTTAAAAACGATGAAACATCTTCAGCATTAACCGAAGCTCCTTCTCCCGAAATCGCTTTAAAACTTATTGTGGCGTATTCTAAATTTATTGAGCCAACCAGAAGAAGCACTGAATGTAGAATGTCCCAAAGAAGCGGCTATTTCTCTTGCTTTACATCGTATTAGCGGACCTAAAAAAATAGGTTTTTTTGCGTTTTTGTCACGACAAACCTATTGGTAATCTCACTTTTTTTATCTGCTTTAGAATTTAACATGAAAAGAAAATCAATGCATTAATACAAGAAAACCTTATCTAAAAAATCATATGCATACCTGTTAAAGGAATCCCCTTATGCCGAGCTGCTGCAAACCATTCATAACACAATTTGTCAATTTTAGTACCATCACTCGACAAAAAGCTTCTTATTTCATTCAAATTGCAGTTCGACATCCATTTGTTTAGAAGGATTTCTTTATGTTTAATTATATCTGCAACCTGTGTTTTTCCAATATTAAAACGCTTGGATAAGTTCCTTACACTTAATTTCTCTTTATTGTAAACTTCAACAATCCCAATTTTTTTGTTTAAGCGTGAGAATTTTTCTATTTGGAGCCATTTCTACAATGAATGTGTCGCACATTGTGTCTTTTCCGTATAGTCAGGCTAATATTGAAAGCAGATTTAATCGAAAGCATACACCCAGAGAGTAAGAACGGTAAATCTCCGACCAATTTGGGGAAGTTCCTAGTTCACGCCAGGCAGAAATGCACGACATAGGCTGCGTTTGTACCGAAAGATTAAAGTCGGTAAATCTCCGGTTTAGTCGGGGAATTCCCACGGAATTGGCGCGCGGCGCGATTGAGAAATACAATAGCAATACTCTCGATATAAAAGTATGATAAGGCGTTTTTTTTATTTTATTTTTTCTGGTTAAGAAAACATTTTCTCGTGTCCGCGTCCGTCCAAGAAAGAGTTAATACAATGGAAATTATATGAGAGATGACGATATCCTTAAATTAAAGGAAACTACAATTACGGTAAATTAGCAAAATTAAAGGTGAGTTTAGCAAATGCAATAAAAAAATGGGCATGTTCATGAGGAGGACAGGCGCCTCAAAAAATCCCATTTTAATATATATTTATATAAGTAAAATGGGATGAAATGGGATTTTTGAGGCCTGTTATATATATATATATATATATATATATATATATATATATAAAAGAAAGACTAAAAAAAAAATAAAAATTACAAATAATATGAAATTAAAAACTCAAAAAAAATGAAAAAATGACAAATTAGGGCAAACCTGGGTTGTAACTATTAAATTTTCTTGCCGAGTGTACCAGCGGCGCTCGTCACAGCACATCCGTAGCAGCTGATGCGACCTTGATTCCAAGCGTGGCACAATGAGCCTAACTCCATACTCCACATTAGCTCTATGGGATTCAAGTCACAGGAGGAAGGCGTAATACAGTATGACCCTTGGATTTCGCACACTCATCAATTACATATTGCGGCATTAGTTTGTACCTCCTAACGATCTCCAGGGATTCGCATTTTGACATACGTGGGTAGTATGGTATGTTCATCGATTGTAGCTGAGAAATTACATCACCTTTTCTTTCGAACCTCTGAATTGGGTTTTATTTAACATGAACACATACAGAATATTTAGAATTGGCGTTGTCTTATCAAACTGCACATAAGGAATTAATTTTATTGCGAAGTACATATCTACAACAGAAAAACAATAATATAGTAAATACTCACATAAAAAGTTAATATTTTTATACCTGTCTGCATAATCTACCAAAATGGAGCTTGTCCTGACAATATCCATCGATGAAAATTGTGATTCGGTGCTTCATTTTCCTTATTACAAGCGTCGGTTTAATTTGGTGAATTGTTCCTGCATATTTTCCTGTCATTGCTGACACACTGCTTTTTCGCTCTCACAAAATATGATAATATTCCGCAGCATTGTGAACGCATTGCTCAAATAAATTATATATCTAACACCAATTAGCATCATTAAATTTAACATTATTAACCTGATAAATCAGACGAAAAACGCTGTAGCTCTGAAATAAGCAGTTAATAGTGAATATAAAACGAAACAGGATGAAAATAGAAACGAAAATTAAAAAACAAACTTGATAGACTAGCGAAATTACAAGAAACATCAAACTAATCTATGAGGGGTAAAGAGTTTCGGGTATTATTTCACATATTTTCCGCCGGCCAAGTAGAATTGATCGTACTTTGCAATAGATTTTTTCAAATCATTATCTCCCTGTTATTATCCATTGCTAAGAAAAATACATTTTCAAAAAGTTTGATATGAAATGGAGCTATTAATAGTTCAATGTGCGAATACTGTAAAATGCAATTTATATATTTAAGGTTTAAGGTTACATCTATTACTGCTAAATATAACAATATTAATAACGGTAATAATAGTACAAATTACTTCCACCAGGTTGAGGTATGTAGAAACATATACAAGGAAAGTAATATCAAAATTTACAGGCAAAATTAACTATTCTGTAGTAAACTAAATGTATACGTATTAATTGTAGACATAATATTTCCAATAATCCTTATATGTATATACTAGATACGTATTATGCCGCGTACTTACTTTCATCTACGAAATTTCTTAAACGATTCGAGTTTACCTAAAAATGTATTTAGTAATAATTAAATGAATGAATATTAAATGCCAGTTAATTATTGGCCAAAAAACCTGTTTTATTACATAGCTTATTTACACGCCTACTTCTATTTGTATTCATCGATCAAGATATAATAATATATACCAAAAAGATTGACTACACGTCCTACATCCACATATTCCTCTCTTTACTCGCAAGAATCGCGGTTATTTTATTCCTCTGTTGTACATAATACGTAACTGTGCCTGCATGAATAAATATACGAGGGGAGGTCCAGAAGTGGAATGGAGGCGATGGAGTGGGGATAGGGGCGCTCGCTAGGTGTCATTCTGATTGGCGACTCTTCATTAGTATATAAGTTAAGTTGCAGCCCTACAGCGTTAGTCGTTTACGAATAGTTGCCTGCTAAGCAAGTCAATCCGGAAGAAAACTGAAACTATGGAGGAAATTGAACACCGTGCTGTGATAAAGTTCAAGGAAAGAACGCTCAAACCATATTGAATGAAATGGAAACCGTTTATGGGGGACAGTGCCCTAGTAAATCAATGATTTATAAGTGGCATGATCTTTTTAAACATGGAGTCGATTGAAGACGACCCTGCTCAGGACGGCCAGTTGAGGCCACCATATCAGACATCGTCAAAAAAGCGCAAAAATTTCTACTGCAAGATGTCCGTTTGAAGAAAAAACAATTATCTGCATTAGTTGGGGTATCAGATTACCACCATTTTGCGTATCCTACATGACCACCTGGGTATGACAAAAGTCAGTGCAAGATGGGTACCGAGAATGCTCACGCCCCTGCAGAAACAGCAGCGGGTCTGTGCATCCAAACTATTTTTGGAGCAGTGTGGAGACAAACCTGCACAGATTTTGGAGCGGATTGTTACCGGAGATGAAATATGGGTTCATCACTTTGAGCCTGAGTCCAAATAGGAGTCCATGCAATGGCATAAAAAGGGGACACCACCGCCAAAGAAATTCAAACTGTCAGAATCGGCTGGAAAGTTGATGGCTACTGTTTTTTATTGATTGATTACAAAGAAAAAGGTAGGAACATCATCGGAGAATAGTACGCAGCGATATTAGAAAAATTTAAAATATTAAAAAAATCAAGGAAAAACGTCGAGGAAAATTGACCAAGGGTGCTCTTGCAAGACAATGCGCCGGTTCACAAGAGCTAACGTTGCAATGGCTGCTCTGCAAAAGCATGGCTTTCAATCAATAGTCCATCCACCCTATAGTTCAGACTTGGCACCTAGTGATTTTTATTTGTTCCCCAATTTAAAAAAGGACTTACGTGGAAGATAGTTTTCCGACGACAATGAGGTAATGGAGGCAACTTTGGCCCATTTTGAGGCGAAAGATAAAAAATATTTTTATGATGGTTTAGAAAAAATAATTCATAGATCTAATAAATGTATTGTGCTTGAAGCTGATTATATTGAAAAGGAAAAATAGATTTATTGTTTATTTTATTTAAAACCCTTTCATTCCACGAAGTTCTGGACCCCCCCTCGTAATTATTATCATAATTGTCTAGGATCTGTAGAAGCTATGTATTCGGTGTAGTAACATATAGTTACGCACCCAATTTTATATTTAGGTTAGACACACACAATGTATTGACCTGTTGAATTTGAATAATTGCTTTTCGTTATATCTTTTTCTTGGGTGTTTTGGATAACCACCCATATTGGGGTATTTCAATTCTTAAATTTAATTCATATTGTTTTAGGCAGGCAATCACAAGAGTTCTGCTAAACTTGTAGCACAATCGTTTTGCAAAGTTGCTTTCACATATTTACATACCATTTTTTAGAAAATTCGAATGGAACGAATTGAATTTGTCCTTACCAGTTCAAAACATAAAAGCCGCTATAATTCATTATATGCTGTAAATTTGGTATTTTAGTTATCTTGGTACAAAATGATTACGACTTTAGCCATTGAACATACTTAACATTTACAACTAGTAATGTATATTCCTAAGTAAGTATGTTTACGTGTTCAAAAATGCTTATAAAGCGACCGCGTCTAAACGAATGTTATTTGTTTAGTGCAGTTAGTGTTTGTGCATTTGAAGATGTCTGTGCTGTTAGTACTACTTTTGGCTGCTGGAACGTACTGTAAGTGCGAATAATCTGTTTTGACTGTTTAAACAATTAGGAATAGCTTGGTGAATTCATTCTAATATTGCTATAACAAATTGTGATTTCGATTAAATTTAACGGCTTACATTTGCTTTAAGATATTGACATTTTCTTTTTGGCCTTATTTTGCGATAGAGTAGTTGTGAACTCACAGGTATAGCAGTAAACTCCACTCACACAACGTTTATTAATTATTCGGAACGCAGCGTTTAGAGAGCACGTGGATTCCCATGGGTGGTCTCGAATGTTTGTGTATTTTCAGAATAGGATGGAAGAAAAACGAATCGCATTTTTAACAGGGCCTTATGGTAATAAATCCATGAGACTCGATTGTGCAATTGGGGGTGGTTCTCTGTTCAATAACTTTCTGTACTTTTTCATAAATATCGTTTCGTACGCGTCCAATTCTCTACTAGGGTTTACGTTTTTAAGAAGTTTAAGATTTTTTAAATCAATTTTATGTCCGGATTTTACCATACGCTCTGCTACGCTTGACAGTTATGGTTTATCGAAACGATAGTGTCTAATATGTTCTTTGAACCTCGTTTCGATACTCCTTTTTGTTTGTCCAACATAAATTCCAGACCTTTTCATCATCTCCGGTTTATCTTTGGGATTGCCTAAGAGATTCTTTAAGTTGTTTGTTGATACAAAAGAGACGTTCATATTTTGTTGGCGGTAAACTTTTACTTAACCCTTTTACTGTTAGGTGGAAAGGAAGCGCTATAAATTTCATATTACCGGAGTTTGTTGATGTCAAGGTCGTAGAGTTTCTGATGTGTTGTTTGTATTTGACTTTCCTTAAGATACGCTCAACATCCGTAGAAGAGAAACCACTGTACCTCGCTACATCTTTGATATTATTTATTTTTTTTTTTCTTTTTTTTAATTCTTTTCCTACCTGCTCTTGCTTAATTGTAAAGTCTACCAAAATTCTGTCCAGGATTTTCGTTAATCCTACTGGTCTTGTTTCCGACTAATCGCAACATTTCTTTAACCTGCGTAAGTTAGTTCTACGTATCTCCTGTATTATCGACAGGCACCGGCAGAGAAAGCGTATGATTTTGAAATGGATGCAAAAGCTATAAAATTGCAACAATACAACTTGTGTGATTTGGAATAACTTTCGTTGGTTTTTCAATGATAATTGAATTTGAACTTTTTAAACTAATTTAATTAAATTTAACAGTGGTAATAACAAGGAAATTTAATTATTATTGAAAACCCAACGGAAGTTATGACTTAATAATGTAACTTGGCATTGATATTAAAATATTGTGTCTGCTTAGATATCAGGAATATATCTAGCGAACTGGTTGTGTAGGTACAAATTAAAAATTTCCGAAAAATTAATTAAAGAAATTTAACGTTGGTAATAACAAGGAAATTCAATTAACAATACAAATTCTTATTATGAAGAGCATATATATAGAGAGAATATAATTCTCTATATATACATATATATTTGAAATTTACGTACATCCAATAAATGACGTCCACCATTCCTGTCGAATCTTTAACCTTTCCATCGCCATTACCCAACTTGAATTTTTGAATAGTGCGTGGTCTTCCAACATAGACTTTCGGGATTAAATATACCAAGAGAAAATAATTATACATTTAGGGTTATGAGAAGGTCACATGAGGTATCTATTTCTTGAAATGACTTGTTCGGGAAACATTTCCGTTGCAGTTGTTGATGCTGTAGCCGTACGTGCCGTAGCGCCATATTATTGGACCCATATATTAGCAGCATTGGTTCGACTATATGTTAGAAGCATTTATTGCATTACGAGCAAACTGCTGTGCGAGAACGTTATTTAGCATTTCCGCTGAATTAAACGAATCAGTTGTCACTCTGAAGTTTTCCACAGCGCACTATGATTCGATATGCAACTGACAACATTCGCGATTGTCAAAATAATTAACGGCGTTTCACGCTTTACTGTGTGGAGGTCAAGTACGATGAGCATGGAATACTTTGCACACATTATTTCTACACCTTAAGGCTACTTTGATTGAGACAAGCTAAATAACTTATAATCCCGTTAGACTGTTTACCATATAAAGAAATTGACTAATTAAAATTATATAGCGTTCTCAAATTTATATAACATCGACTGATCTAATAGTGGTTTTCCCCTTCTTTATCATTTCGTTTCTGCATACAGTGTCGGATTTTGGTTGCCCAGCTTATCTACTAGTCGTGGGGATGTTCCTTACATATTACATAATATGATTAAATCCAAAATATCCCATGCAAGCTGCATAATAGTGTATTATTTAGCATCCTACATGGTGCTTTCCATAAAGACCTTATTCAATGAAGATTTATTGAAAAAGGCAGACGTTTGTTGGCAACAGTATTTTTTTTTTAATCCTACATCCTTTGTACCTTGCGGTGTCGGACAACCATCCTCTTATTTTTGTCTACAGTTCCCTGTTCTGAGTCAGTTGTTTGGCTCCAATCCATCCCATACTTATTTTTTCTAATGTTCTATACATTTGTCCTTTCCAAGTGTTTTGTGGTCTATCTATTCTGTTTTTGCCCTCTGTTTTAAAAAATCGTCTTTGTTATTCGATCTTGTTCCATTCTGTGCATATGTCTAAGCTATCCCGATTGTGTCTGATTAAATATATGGTTAAATTTGTTGGCTTGGTATTTAGACTACTAGTGGTTGTCGCGTTTCTGATTTTCTCTTTCCTTGTTACTCCTTCTATTCTTCTTAGGAATTTCCATGGCCGTGACTTTGCTTTTAATTCTATTCGTGGCTGCCATGTTAGTGTTGGTCTGACCACGCCTTTATACACTTCTGTCTTTATTTGTTTTGGTGTTTCTTCTTTACATTAGTTCCTGTACTTTAATTGCATTCAGTTTGGTTCTAACCGGCAACAGTATTTACAGATATTAAAGATCTACCTTCAGATCATACATCGACAGTACACAATTTAATATTAACTGCTTCGATAGCAATATTTAACATATACTTTAAAATAACACCAAATAAGTGATAGGATTTACATTTTGGATATCTCCTATATATATTTTGTTTCCACCACCTTTAACCGTTGTTAATACGATTCTTTTAGATGACAACACTTTATCCTTTTACTGGAGGAATACCTGCATTCCTCGTATTATTTTCGTGAATATCGATTATTAAAATTTGAATTTTGTCCTTTTGACCACTGCATGGGCTGCAAACTTTTATGCCTTAACAATGAAAAACTTTTTAGGAAGTCCTCGAAAATTATCCATAGAGTAAAATCGAAAATTTCAGACACCTAGAAAGATGGAAGTAAACTTTTTCTTACATTAGAGTGATCCTGATATTCTCACCAATATAACTCGTGTGGAATATATATGGAACGAAAACAGGAATTTAGCGGATCCTTCACAAACACTGAAAGCTCTCCGACTTAAATTGCAGGTTGTTTAGGATACCATACTTCAACAGGACATCGACCACCTGCTGGAATGAATGATATGAAGGGTGATCAGCTGTGAAACAAATAGGAGGGGACAATACATGTGAAATAATATTCCTGGTTTTGTGATGGCGTGTATTGTTGGTTTTGAAAGGAACCGTTCTAATTAGGTTAACGTTTCGATGAATTTCACTCATCTTCTTGTGGATGTTCTCGTTCGGCTAGCGATCGGAGATGAAAGTGAAGCAGATAAGTGGGAGCTCATCGAAATGCCGATCTAGTGGGAACGGTCCCCTTTGGGACCAACAACGCGCGCGGTCATAAACCCGGGAATATTGTTTCATATAGGGCGACCGCCAAAACATCCGTCTCAACATATATATGTGTATGTTGATTCGGATATTTTCGCGATTGTAATCTCTTCTGTTAGATTCTTGGATGTTGTTCCACGTCTGATGCTGGTCCGCGTTGTAACGTGGCGTTTTCCTCGACGCTTCGTTGAAAACTTCTTCTTCTGGAGGTTATCGGTTGACAGAGGGTGGTATGCAGTCCGTCGTTACTTTATATATCCGCTGCTCCAGGCTATAATATATATATATGTAATTATATAAATTGTTGTCCTTTATTTACCAATGATTTTCTTCTATAATTTTACTAGTTCACCTATTGCAAATATATTTTTTCGTCATTGTTTGGTGCACGCCGTTAATTTTTATTTTGGTTGTTGTAGAAGTTGGAGGCGAAGTACCGTCAGTACTCCCTCTTTGTGAAATTTTTAAACACAGATATTCAATCTGTACAGGTTTCTTTTAAAAGTTTTACAGATATCTACTTTGGGTATCCTTTAATAACTAATTATTCACAATTTTCCTTGTTTAAAAAAGAAAGAATCCCTTCAACAACACTTGCAGAGGATACGTAAACTTTACTATCGTTCATCTGATATATCGCTTTTCGTAAACATATTTCTTATGTAAATAAATTTTTCTAAATTTCACCTTTAAAAGACGTTTAATATACAGTACTCACACATTTCAATTACATTGTATGAATATGCATTATTCCGAAATTGTACTCATAATCTTCGAAATATCTCGTACGACGAAAGGATGGCACGACTGGCAGCAATTTCCTTCATAATGTCACACATATCGAGTATGTTTGGTGTACACTGAGTGGCCTACCATATAGGAGTACAGGCGAACCAATGCGTCGCTCTGATTATAAAACAAAAGAAGAACAGACAGATAAAGATCGGGAACAAAAGTGAGAGATGATTTTTTTTCCTAAGAAAGAATAAGTCGTTATTTTTCTCATATAACTCCGTAAAATTATAAATGTCTTCGTATTATATCCAATAATAAAACGTATCAGCTGATACTACATACGAAATTTGGAAGTTCCGGACACTTATGTTGGAAGTCGAAAGCCAGTCCATCCTAAAGCCGAGCCAGTGAGTACGATTTCAAAAGTTCTAGACGTCGAATCTTCTTAATTTCTTCAAAATTAATATTCTATCTTTCGATCTTATATTCAGTTTCGCAAATTAATGGGAATATTTCAAGTTTAGCTAGTCAGGGATTGCCTTAGGTTTTCTGTAAAAAACATTTATTATATTATATAGATATATTTTTTTATTTGTCAATATATTTGTTTTTTTAACTTTACATTCCGTATTTTAATTTAGAAAACTTTTTCACATAATTCAAACCAAATAAGTCAAAATTTTAATTCGAAGAACCCGGTTAAAATTTTTTTAATATGCCTGAGATTTTCCACCACAATATATATATGAAACTGAACTGGTTCTGCGACAGACACCGTTCGAAGAAGCTTAAGAAAAAGATGAATGTGATTTCATCGAAACGTCAGCGTAACTACTATCCTAGTAAGGATAAAACAACGACGCGGGATACCCGAGAAGTTCCCGACATATCTTACACCCGCGAAAATATCCGAAGAAACATGTCGTTCATAAGTATGATTGCACTATATAAAACAACAAAATAAACTAGAAAATTGAATGCGAGAAATGTATGTGTACTCATTAACTTAAAATATTTTATTGACAAAAAATACATTCCACTAAAATACATACTGCTATGTTTCTTTTCAGTAACCTTCTATTGCGTTAATAATGCCTGACAGATACGCGGCATGCTTGGAACAAATCGCTCCAAATACGGTTCGTCTGTCGCATTCCATACTTCCTGCATAGCTTTTCCAGAATGCTGCTTTGCTAGTCGGAGATTTTTTTCCGGACCTAACGCTCTAAGTAATCTCACAAGAGCTCAATGGGGTTGCAATAAGGACTCTGTAACGGCCACTCCATAGGATAGGATTCCTTCAGTAGATTTGGCTTGAAAATAAGCTTTAATCATCTTCGCGATATATTTGGGATCATTATCATGCTAATAAAGGAATCCATCCCCAATTAATTCACATCCAGTTAGTACCGCATTGTTTTCTAGTATTCTCAAATACACAGGTTTTGCAATTCTTTCATCTATTTTAAGTAATTTTGCATTTTGAAAGTGTATGCATATACTGTCGTATAGAAGACCAATTTGAGAAATGTGTATTAAGATTTGATTTTAACATATTTTTAATAGTATATGTTGTAAAAAGTGATCTCCGACCAGCGATAAACTATATACAAGTCTAAAATTTCGTTATATTGCTCTTTTCTTAATATTTATTCAATTCCAATCCAATTTTTCACAACATTCACAGAAAAACATCCCCATACTATTATCAAATTTCCTCCTTGGTTTACTGATATCACGATAGTTTATGGTTACATTTCTTCTTTAGATGAACTTGGAATTAAAGATCACCACTCCAAAGAACATTTGTCCAATCTTCTTTGGTCCAATTTCTATGTTCGAAAAGCTAATCTACGTTTAGTAGTCATTTGCCTCCGGATATTGATACAATAGTTTTACATCTTCTATTAACCTTTATACAGATTTCAGCTGCACCGATTTAAATATATGTTGATCTTCGGCAGTAGTTATAATAAAATTTTGAAAAAATATCAGTCACGGTAGGATTTAAACCCACGATCTCTTCGTTACCAGCACAGAGGGTGAACTCACGTTCAGTATAGTGGTATAATAGTAGCACAGTGCATCGGTAACGCAGAGGTCGTGGGTTCAAATTCCACCGTGACTGTTACTTTTTCAGTATTTTAAAAAACATTGTTTAATTGCAAGGAAGTGACTTTATCATTATTAATACTAACGGTGATTTAATAATAATATTAACTTAATCGGTAAGAACTTGCGTTTAATAATATTGTGCATGCGGAAATATTACGATATATCTACAGACATTGCGACAGGTATTAAGAACGATTTGAACTCACATTCAGTCTCGAGGTGCACAATGTGCCGGTAACGCAGAGGTCGTGGGTTAAAATCCTACCGTGGCTTATACTTTTTCAAGAATTTCAAAACGTTGGTTAAATGCAGGGAAATTGTAATTTTATGATTACTAATACCAACGGCAGTTTTATATTAATATTCATTTATTTCGGCAGTAGTTGTTACTTTGGGTATTCCTGAGCGCAAGCGATCGAAATTTCTTGCTGTTTGCTGTTTTTGAATTTTTTTATTTATTTTAAATATTAAATTCACTTCTATCTTCAGTAAAAAGAGAGTAATTATCACAGCACATTTTCCACATTACGCAAGCAAATTCAACATAATTGCCAAAAAACTAAAAAAAATTAGATATATCACTGCTGGAACATGGGAAAAATTGATTACATTTCATTAAATAAATATATTTTATAATAATGTAGTAACAGTACTTACCTTACAGTTAATAGTGGTATATAATCCGAACGCCAGCATCGCGTTCTTGACAGCAACGTATACCACAAGCGGGAGTCTTCTGTATGTTTCGAGATAGAAGCTTAGGCAATGTGGAACATCCACTAAAATATTTATTTGTTTTTTTTTCGATGTGATTGGCTAGAGAAGTAGAAATATAAAAGAAAATGTGATACAATTCAAACAACGCACACTATAAACAAAAAAAAACTAATTCAGAAAGTCGAATGAGTCATAGCAACATGAAAAAGGGCGTCCATTGTTTGATATCAAATATTATTAAATTAACATGGTTAGAGATATTTTAGTGAGAAAATAGATAATATGTTTACCTCATTGTTGAGTAAGGTTGAGTATAAAATTGCACAAAGTACACTTCGTCTATTTTCAGTTTTTACCTACGTCATTGATTTTTATCCATATGAAATAAATCGATACTTCTGGCTCAAACTAAATACTGTATAAACAGTTAATTCGAAAATAAATTTAATGTATTATACTTATTATTAATTATTTTATTTTAACAAAATTACTTATCTTTTGATTTATTAATGTTTTACAGCAACTACTTAATGAAAAATATATTTACAGCATTCAAGGATAATAGAGGGTCCCCGTTCTCTTTTGCCTTCTGAAAATATGCCAACAGATTAAGCATAAGCCCCTTTGCCTTGAAATTCAACCATTTTCCAGGCATTCTCTGTAACGATAGTAGAAACATTAACCTCTATTCGATGCATTGCCTTTATTTAAAATAGCTTACTAAAGACTTTGCAGTCGCAGTCTGTATTCTGAAAAGAACAATTACCGGTGAAATGCAGCGAAAAAGGAAAAAAGTGTGAAACGTAACCATAAATATTAAACTGTAAATACAAAAACGATGCTAACCTACATTTGACAACCGACAATAAACAGTTCACGTAATTTGAATAATGTGGTAGTATAACACATGGGCTGAAAAGTCCCGGGCCTAACACATAGATGACGCTAGTTTTATTGTAGTCACCTTTCTGTCAGTTAGTACTAACCTTCAAAAGACAGCTGTTAAAATTTCATGATATTCTATTCATTAGTTTGTGAGTTATTGTGCTAAGAGTCACGCTACTTTTGTTATTTTCAAAACAATGGATCAAAAACTATTTCGTGTTTTAATTTTACACTGCTTCTTGATGGGAAAAAATACCGTTCAAGCGAAGCAATGGCTTGAAAAGTGTTCTGGGGACTCCGCTCCATCAGAAACAACAATAAAACGTTGGTTTGCTGACTTCAAACGTAGTCGTGGAGACACCGATGATGCAGAACGCAGTGGACGTCCAAATGACGCGGTAACACCAGAAAACATAAAAAAATCCACAAAATCGTTTTGAATGATCGAAAAGTGAAGTTGCGTGAGTTAGCTGATATCGCAATGATATCTAAAGAACGTATTGGCTTTATATTGCATGAGTATTTGACTATGAGAGAGCTCTGTTCAAAGTGGATGCCGCGTTTGCTCCCTGTTGACCAAAAACAAGAACGTGTTGATGATTCTGAGTAGTGTTTGGCCATGTTTAAACGTAACAAACCGGAATTTTTGCGTCGATACGTGACAATGGATGAAACGTGGATCCATCACTTCACTCCGGAATCAAAACGATCGTCATCTGAGTGGACAGCAACTAGTGAACCTCGTCCAAAGCGCCCGAAAGCACAACAATCGGCTGGAAAGGTTATGGCCTCGGTATTTTGGGATGTGCGTGGTGTAATATTCATCGACTATCTTGGGAAAGGAAATACCATCAACAGTGAATATTATATAGCGTTATTGGAGCGTTTGAAGGCCAAAATTGCAAAGAAACGACCGCATATGGCAAAGAAAAAATGTTGTTTCATCAAGACAACGCACCGTGTCACAAGTCAATCAAAACAATGGCAAAATTACATGAATTGAACTTCTAATTGCTTCCACATGCACCGTATTCGCCAGATTTGGTTCCCAGAGACTGGCTGTTCGCAGACCTCAAAAGAATGCTCGCCAGTAAGAAATTTCGCACGAATGAAGAGGTTATCGCTGAAATTGAGGCCTATTTTGAGGCAAAAGATAAATCGTTCTACAAAAGTGGTATTGAAATGTTAGAGCGGCGCTGGTATGATTACGTCTTGATGGAGATTACGTTGATGAATAAAGCTAATTTTGAACCAAAAAAAACCGTGTTTTTTTTGTTAGGCCCGGTACTTTTCAGCCCATGCGTTATACCACTATCCTTGCCTGTCACTCTAATAAAATCAAACTAGGTAGATCTTTGTCTGTGAGACAAGAGCAAATCTTGCTTCCTTTTTCAGCAACAACTGAAAGTGTATATTTAAATATTCTTATCAACATTTCACGGTTGCCCAATAACTCAATTTAATTTAATTTTTATAATTCCAGCAACCCATGTGCACACTCAACATTCGAAAAGGATCATAAACGGTACACAAATCGTCTCACGCCAATGTCCTTATTACGCATTACTTTACTATGGGGGAGTTCATAGCGGAGGTGTCATAATTAGAGACAACATTATTCTAACAGCAGCTAGCGTGGTCGATGGATTCAATGACACCGATATCGAAATATTCGTTGGCATAAATTCTATATCAGACACTTACATTCTATTCCCGTACGACAATCGTAGAACGATTAAGCATCCTCAGTATAAATACGGAAACGCTAACTACGACGTCGCGCTGATGTTTTTAGAGGATCCGGTGGGCTTTAACGGTAACGTGCAGCAAATCGGTCTAGCATCGACAAGAGCTCCAATCGGTTCGACGGTGGGAATGTGCGGTTTCGGATACGCGTACTGTAATAAGACCAGCAATTCTGCCGATAGATGTCAAGGAGTGGCCTCGTACTATCCTCGCTGGGGCGACTTTCAAGTTAGGAGATACCAAGGCAATACTATGTTTGCATCGGGTTATGGAGTTAGCAGTTGTTTTGTAAGTATAGATTTTTTTGTAATAATAATGGAGGCCTTCAAAACAAGAGTTGGTAAATACAGTAGAACCCGGTTATAACGACAGTCACGGGACTGCGAATTTTTTGACGCTATAACAAGGTGACGCTATAGGCGGAGTTTTTACAAGTTCCACGTTTACGTACAAAAATTGGTGGGAAACAATATTACGGGTGGTAAACAGATACATATGTGAATTTAATTAATTTAATGTACTTAACCATATAACCTTACACATGTAGGTACATACTAACTTGTTTGTCTAATGAAAGAAATCTGTAATTTTTCGAACGCGAAAACTGTTTTTCTATATCCATTTCTAATTCTCTCACTTTATCAATAATTTGAGATGACGTTTCTCGCCGTCTATAATAAGTTTGTCGGTACGTGTTCTGCTTCGTCGCATGAATCTTCTTCCTCTTCGATTTCATTATTGCTTTCGTTATCCCGCTGTTTTATGTCCTCCACGATATCAGAATCTGAATGCATTCCCGACGTAATAAGGCAACTGTCCAAGGACGGAAAGTCGTCGAAACAAAACTGGTTTTCATCACTCTGATTTTGCTGCCGCTTTTTAATAAGTTCCCATAACGGAACGTCATCTTCATTTAAGTTGTCACAAACTGGATTATTCCTTAATCTTGAATGATTAAAGCAGTTTGCTATAGTCTTAGAGGTTATACTACGCCAAGACTTCCTAAAAAGTCCAACGCGTCGAGAAGTGAAACTGCACATGGTTCGTTCTTGTCCATACCCGTAATAATTTTCTGCAGAAGAAATTTTCTGTAAAAACATTTTAAGCTTCTTATTACGACTTGGTCCATTGGTTGAAGGATGCTAGTGCAATTTGGGGAGAGAAACACCAAATTAATATTTTTAAGTGGGCTAATGATGGATGTGCTGGGCAGACTAAAAGCAAGATTTTTTACCTTTAACCGCAAATCCTTTATCCCATTTTCGAATTTCATTATAAAAGATTTCTGAAGTCATCCGTGCTCTTTTGTTTGCGCGGTTAATTTGTTGGGAGTGTTTTTATGTTTTTGAAGCAGCGTGGCTTTTTTGACTTTCCTCTGACAAGAATTTTACGTTTCTCCGTACCACTCGTATTAGCACACATAAATGCAGTTAACCGTTATTTGGCTAGTTTAGCGCCTACACATTTTTCGCCTTTAAAGCTTAGAGTCTTATCTGGAAGAAGTTTATAAAAAATTCCCGTTTCGTCGCCATTGTAAATTTCATTGTCTTCATAATCTTGTCTTAATTTAGGCTACACTTCATTTGGCCACGTCTCTGCTTCTGTCATATTAACACTTTTGCTCACTTTTCCGAACGTCATTGAATGTCTCCGTTTGAAACGCTCCAGCCACCCATTGCTGCACTTAAAATTTGTGTCTCCAAATAAACTTCCAAATTCTTAGGCCTTTTGCATAAGAGGTGCATTAACGGGTAAATTTGCACTTCTACATTGCTTAAACCACGTAATAAGCGCTTCGTCGATTTCAACCTTTTCGCACGATCGAATTTTTTTTTACTTTTCTTTCCTTTTCACAAAGGTATTCATGATTTTATTCTTATTTTTTACAATTGTACAAATCGTACAATTAACTAACACAAATTCGCGACACACGTCCGATTTCTTCTTTCCACGTTCGACTGCTTTGATTATCGCGACTTTGTCGCTCACGCTTAAACTTTTTCGCTTTAAACATGACATTTTCGATAAAGAAATCTCGATGTTTACTCACACGATTCAAATGCCGACTGAGGAAATTTCTTACGAACTTTGCCTGGCGCATTACAAGAAACGGTAATATTCTTGGAATCGCCGAACGGTCGAACGTTGCAGGCTAGGCAAATTGCACGAAATCTAAATTCAACGAACGGTAATATTCTTGGAATCCCCGAACGGTCGGTTGCAGGCTAGGCAAATACCGGGAATTGAGCTATAAATGATAATATAAATACATACCTTAAGTGGTAAATATTTGTCGTTATATCAAGGATTATTGACGCTAAAACCGGGTTTTTCCCTGTACGTTTGAATTGTAAAGTACGGGACCGCTTAAAATTTGACGCTAAAAAAGGAGTGTCGTTACAGTTGAAGTTGTCATAACCGGGTTCTACTGAATACTAATCTGTTCTCAGGTTGTGAGAGTGTCAAAATGGGCTTACATAGAATATTTTGTTCTATAGTACCTACTATTGGAGAGTGATTCTTAAAGCAACAAGATATCGTATAAAGATAACTGTGGCGCATAAGTTATAGTTTCCATAAGCGCGTGTAAAACGGCTGCAAATGTGTAGCGGTAGGAATGCTGTAAAAATTTAGTCTAGCTAATATACACAGATTGTCAAACACTTGTCTCACATTTTTTTTTTGTATAACCATGGGCGGGTCTTTTAGCCCCGAAGAGCAACTCGGCCAGTGCCTTGCCTATTGTGCACCATGTGACTTTAGTTCACTCGACCGGGTTGTACCTGAGCAATAAAGTCCATAGTCCGATCAAGCGATGATTTTTCTATCTTGGGTTCGTCAAGCTGAGCACCCCCAAGGTAAACCTGTCTTTCCTTGCAGACTGCTGGTCAGTCAACAAGAAGGCGCACAGGAGTTTTCTCTGCTCTCCCACACTTTCTACATGAAGGAGAGTTTACTAGACCTATGCGGTGCATGTGTATGTGCAGTGCGCAGTGTCCAGTTAAGATTGCTGCGAGTGCTCTCAGTTTGGTCCTGCTCATAAGAACTGTCTTACGCAGTCTTTTCTCGCCTGGATAAATCCCGAGAGATTTGCTGTGTTTGAAACCGTCTACACCGTTCCAGTAGGACCGGTGATTGGTGGCGAGCTCGGACTTAACATAGGTTTCAATACTGCCATAGGTACTCCCAAACGTCGGTTCAGCACCTGAGAATGATCTTCCACTGGCGTCTCAAATATAGATGAGTTTCAGCTTGTAGTGTAGGGTCTCTTTGTAATTTGATTTTCTCTATAATACTCGCTGTGAGATCATGTTTCAAAATGCATATGGATGGGGTACAAGTTCCACTGTCATCAGTATAAAAGACGCGCTTGCGATCGCATAACTTTAGTTAAGTTTCGAATGCGAAGTGTGCGTCTGGCGCTTTTATTTTAGTGTACGGTCTACCGTGAAAATGAATTGTTTTTTTTTAATTTCTTATGGGAAATGGTTAAATTTGGGAAAAATGAAGTAAACCATCTACATCCAGTGAATCAATTGGTAAGAAAACAGGGTTCTACAATTACAGTTATTTAAATTACGATTTCACCTCATTGGATTAGGCGAAACACAGCCACAGTCTATTGTTTGCTAGCAAGTTCTCTCCGATGAAAATATGAAGCCATCAAAATTAGTTCGATACTTGGAAGCATCTAGCTCATAAAAACAAACCCTTAGAATTTTTCGGAAAAAGTTACCTTCTTTGACAAATCAACAAACTTCTATTTGTACGTCCAGCCATATCAATAAAAGTATATTTCAAGCATCTTATCTCGTAGAGTCAAGAGTAGCCACGATGTTCGAACCTCGTATAGTCGCCAAAAGCCCCATATTGCCTGCTGCAATTGATGCTGATCGTCAGCTATTTAATGGACCCAAGAGGAACAAAAAAAAATTGAAAAAAATTCACTTTCTAACAACACAATATCAAGGCGAATTGATGACATCGCTGCTAACGTTGGCGATGAGAAAATTCAGTAAGTGAACTCAACTGAATTTTTTAGTATTCAATTTTGGGAATGAACAGATGTAGCAAACATGTCACAGTTCTTATGTTTTGTGAGGTACGAACGTGATAGGGTCACATCAATCAAAGACAAAAAGAAGTTGTTTTGCGACATAGTACTGAGTCATGCAACTGGACTATGCATTTTCGATGTCTTTTTTACGAAGCTACTAGAAACTATACTAACACAGATTGGACAAATATATTGCAGTATGTAATGAAAAAGCAAAGGCGATAGCAGGAAAGAATACATCGTTCTTTCTTTCGGATATAATGGAAATATTAAGCGATCGTAATATACCAACAAATCTCTTCTTTTTATTAATCCGAGTATTATAATCGGGAGATGAATTAATAATATTTTTCCAGAGTAAACAAATGCCATTCTCATTCCTTTTATAAAATAATGAGTGTATGTTGTCTTTGGCTTACTTAGTTGATGCATTTTCGCATTTCAACGCCTTGAATGAGAATTTACAAGGACGTGATAAAAACATTTTATTAATGACAGACAAAGTTCACGTTTTCATCAAGAAGCTTGATATCTATGCCCCAGTTCGTATAATGTAGGCAGTGATTCGTACTTCAAGATATGGTCGTCGTGGGGAAGAAAATGTGCGGGGAACAAAATTCCATAGGCGTGCATAACATATACATGAAATAGAAAAATACAAATTTAATATAATAGAATTTATTTGTTTTTTATTTCCTTGAGTTAGCGGCATAAATGAGAACTAAATGAAAATAAAATATCCTACTGCATTTCTTTATTATTATATTATTACATTATACAATTACACATAAGTCAACAACAAAAACAACTACAATGAAAACGCCCTCAATCACAAATTTAAGTTAAAAAGTTTACTAATAGTTTAATTTGTAAACATCAATTGAAACAGGGTAATCAATTTAAAAAAATAATAATATTCGAAAACCATTTTTCAAAACGATCGGCGTCCATATCCTCGTGATAGTTTCTTTGTCTCAAATACGTTTAAGCTTTCGTCCAGAAAATCAGATCCTTTTCCAGATGGAGCCTTCAAGCCAGTGGCCTACCACACTTTTTCAACTGCTTTTTATTTAACCAACTTTCATCGGCATAATATACTTTTCGTCATTGTCTCGGGTATGAATGTCTCCTTAATACTTTTCAGTTGTTCGCGAAACGTGACACGTGACACACCTTCTGACACGGCGGAACCTAACAACCGTTACAACTAAGCAATGCGATGTTATGTGGTAGTTCAAAATTTCGTATGCTACAGAATACAACCGCATTTTCCCAATAGTGCCCCTTTACTGTATATGAATCTCTGCCTACAAATAGCCGTACTGTAATACAGGTTATTCGCCTTCAAAGGAAGAATTTGAGTATGTTCCCACTTACTTCGGATTATATTGAGAAAATTTGAGCGAACATTCATTCACCACAGTTTGGATTGTATGAAGGTGCATTTGCATGAGCTAGAAATTCAGTTGACGGAATATTTTCCGGAAGATAAAAATGATTTCTCGAAGAGTTAGGTGCTAAATCTGTAGTAAAAATATTGTTGTCGCTGTTAAGTTCTCAGTTGAGATTCACAGTCAGCTCATCGAAATGTCTGCCGACAAAACGCTACCACAGCAAATTACATCTGAAAATTTAAATATGTTTTGGCCTTTGCTCGTCAACGTCAATATGGAAATTTAGTCGTAAAAGCATTGCTTTTCGTCACGTATTATGTTTGTGAAAAGGATTTTTCGTGTTTTAACGCAGATCTACGTATGGAGTAATTTTAAATGAAAAAGCATTACATTAGCTTTTTCGTTTCTTCACGTATGTACTTATTCCAAGTAAAATGTTTATAATAAATAATTTTTGTCATAAATGATTGCATTGCTATTCATGTTACTTTCGTGACCCCCCATTTAATACCACCAGGTTGAAAAACAATGTCCTAGGGCGTGTGTCCCACAGTTCTGCGTTCTGCTTATCTCACGATTAGAGTTGCTTGTAACGTTGGCATACCAGAGGCGCTTTTATAGTTATATGAACCAGCGATGTTTGCCGTTGTGAGGAAACAATTTGTATGAGGAAAACGATATGTAATGGAGTAAAATTGGTATGATTAGAATAATTGTTGTAGCTGTCCAATGAATGTATGGACGCAGTAAAGTTACACATCTACTTTAATCTAGAAAACTTTGAATCTTTTTCAAGAACATGGTGAAACTTTGCTACGACACTATTATTTTTCGTGACACTTACAGAGCACAGCAGTGAACGTATGTCGTCTACTATTTTGCAATTTTTTTATTGCCTCAACTATTCCTTTGTAATTATTGTTAGTTTGCAGATTAACTTGAGGATTGTTTAAATATTGTTTAAGTTCCATTGATAGCATCTGCTTCTTTAAGATAAAATAGTAACAATACAATATTTTCTTTGTGGAACCATTCAGAATAATAAAATGCAGTCTTTAATAACGTTCCCCAACGAAGAAGAAGCGTCTGTGTTTGTTCATGGACATCAGAACAGTGCGAAGTTCTTGAACAAGTTTTAGAGATTTGGGGAATACCGCATTTGTAGATGATACGAGGGATGTCTTTTAAGTTTAGCATACTGGGGCACAGAGGGCACCCTTAATCAAATTATCAGTACTAAAAATTAACCTCCATCTTTAGTCAAAGTACATTCAAAGTTTGGCATACTGGGGCACAGAGGGCATCATTAATCAAATTATCAGTACTAAAAATTAACCCCCATCTTTAGTCAAAGTACATTCAAAGTTTGAGTGCGATGCATGTAGTGTTGTAGCTATAACAACCTATAAAAGTTGACAAATTAGTTGAAAAATGTAATTAAACCGAGAATATTTACGCGCAATAACTTTTTATAATTTTTAAAGATCATCTAGACAAGAATGCTTCGCCGAGTTGGTTTCTGCATTTCGCAATGAGCAGCACATCAACAATTCCTCATTGGCATGAAGAATACAAACGTAGACAGTCTTAGCGACGATCTAAGAAAAGTTGCACCAAAAACAGCAATCACTCAGAAAAACGTCGATGTTGTGCGCAGATTATCAGCGAAGATCGACATGTGACATGTCACGAGATTGAGTCAGACCTAAATTCAAAAAAACTGCATGAAAAATTGAGCGTAAAAAATTAGTTTCCCGTTGAATATCGCATCTGTTGACCGAACAACAGAAAGCAGCTAGGATAAAGCGATACCAAACTCTAGACCGCTTTAACGTCGGAAAGTCTAAAAACGTCATCATCTTGGATGTACTCGTACGAGCCAGAAGATACACATCAGTGATGTGTTTGGGTGTTCCAAAGTGAGGAAAAGCCGACAAAGGTCATTCGTTTCTGAAGTGTCTCCGAAACCATGGTCGCGACATTTGTCTCGAATGCAAGTCATGTAGCAATAACTCCTCTATCAGATCAAACTGTTGCTGCCGATTGGAATACAAGTATTTGTTTGCCGCAAGTCATTGTTGAGCTTCGAAAAATCAACCTCGAACGACGAATCGTCTTCCACCAACACAATGCAAGTCCGCACATAGCACGCAAGGCAATTGATTTTTTACACAACAGAACGTTCAATTGTTAGACCAACAGTCCAGACCTAAGTCCCAACGACTTCTTTAACTTTCTGAAAATTAAGAACGGAGTACGTGGTCAAAGACACCAGTCGTCAGAAGGAGTAGTTGATGCCTTCATAAACGCAATTTTGACTGTACCAACAAGCGAGTAGAATAACTGCTTCTAGAATTGGTTCGAGCACATGCAAAAGGCAATTAATCTTCGTGGACTCTTTAAAACCTATCTACTGTTTTATTCCAGTTCTACATATAGGTTATTTCACTCAAGCAGATTGTATTAACTTCCGGTAGTCGGAAGAAGCAGTTATGTTAAATTATTTTAGACAAACATTGTCCATAATTTTTTCAGTTTTCTATAGTTTCTATTTTTTTCTGGCCCTAAATTTCAAAATTATAGTCGTAGTAATCGTTCTTATATTAGCAAATACTGATATAGTACTAATCATTGGTTGTAAAGCAAGCAAAATAATATCTAATGATAAAATATTTTTTCTTGCCAACATCTCCGGAAGTTGTTGTATGAAATGATTAGCAAAAACCATGTCAAATGTAACATTCTGATCCAGTGCGATAAATAAATATAACTAACGCTCATCTAAAATAACACTTTTTTTCTGTATGCTTTATTGATACGTCAAAAACCGCAAATTAGCGTGACATAACTGAAAAACTTCCGTTTGATTCCTATCGATAAACAAAAAACAATACCTGATAAGAAGTTTAAGTTACTCTCTAAGGAGAGGAAGTGTATCCAATTACTAATCAAATCCTTGATTTATAAATTTAGAACTAATAGTAAGTTTAATTAACCACATATGGAACATACGGCATTGATAACCTCGTTTTTATTTTTTTTTCTTGATTGAGATGTTATGCAATGGAACTAAGTTTGGTCCGATATTTTTTAGGGCGACTTTGGCGGACCTGTCGTACAAAACAACGAATTGAAGGGAATTGCGAGCTTGATTCAATACCAAAATTGTACAGGTGCTAATTTGATCGTATCCATACCGGCAGTTCGGCCATGGATTGAAGAGACGATAAGACAGCAGCTTGGAACCAGCTGAGATGATTCGACACTTCAAAATCTCGACAATCTTGCCGCTTATGTATTGTAATTATTTCACATAATGTTATATAATATAGTATAACTATAAACTATCAATGACTTCTTTTTTTAAATGTAAATAACAATCCTTTGTATATAATACCATATTGAATTGATCAACTGTTGATAGAAAAGGTTGGAACGTTCGGGCATAGTCACATTTGTTTAATGGTAGCCCTCTAATGTCTAGTGCATGCTTTTTTAAATACAGTAGAACCCGGTTTTAACGAATGTGCGGCTTCGGATACGCGTACTGCAATAAAACCAGCAATTCTGCCGATAGATGTCAAGGAGTGGCTTCGTACTATCCTCGTTGGAGCGACTTTCAAGTTAGGAGATACGAAGGCAATACTATGTTTGCATCGGGTTATGGAGTTACCAGTTATTTTGAAAGTATAGATTTGTTGTAATAATAATGGAGGCCTTCAAAACAAGAGTTAGTAAATACAGTAGAACCCGGTTATAACGACAGTCACGGGACTGCGATTTTTTTAACGCTATAACAAGGTGACGCTATAGGCGGAGCTTTTACATGTTCCATGTTTACATACAAGAATTGGTGGGAAACAATATTACAGGTGGTAAACAGATACATTATGTGAATTTAATTAATTTACTGTACTTAACCATATAACCTTACACATGTAGGTACATACTAACTTGTTCGCCTAATAAAAGAAATCTGTAATTTTTCGTACGCGAAAACTGTTTTTCTATATCCATTTCTACTTCTCTTACTTTATCAATAATTTGAGGTGACGTTTCTCGCTGTCTATAATAAGTTTTTAAAAATGTTATGGCACTTAGGGCTTCTTCGTTTTTCGGT
This sequence comes from Trypoxylus dichotomus, assembly GCA_023509865.1. Taxonomy (NCBI): domain Eukaryota; kingdom Metazoa; phylum Arthropoda; class Insecta; order Coleoptera; family Scarabaeidae; genus Trypoxylus; species Trypoxylus dichotomus. The sequence goes on along the minus strand of CM042082.1, from coordinate 19,469,125 downwards.
ACGTGTACTGCTTCGTCGCATGAATCTTCTTCCTCTTCGATTTCATTATCGTTTTCGTTATCCCGCTGCTTTATGTCTTCCACGATATCAGAATCTGAACGCATTCCCGACGTAATAAGGCAACTGTCCACGGACGCAAAGTCGTCGACACAAAACTGGTTTTCGTCACTCTGATTTTGCTGCCACTTTTCAATAAGTTCACATAACGGAACGTCATCTTCATTTAAGTTGTCACAAACTGGATTATTCCTTAATCTTGAACGACTAAAGCAGTTTGCTATAGTCTCAGAGGTTATATTACGCCAAGCCTTCTCTAAAAAGTCCAACACGTAGAGAAGTCAAACTGCACACGGTTCGTTCTTGTCCATACCCGTAATAATTTTCTGCAGAAGATATTATCTGTAAAAACATTTTAAGCTTCTTATTACGCCTTGGTCCATTGGTTGAAGGATGCTAGTGCAGGGGGCAGAAACACCAAATTTATATTTTTTAAGTGGGCTAATGATGGATGTGCTGGGCAGTTATCAGCTAAAAGCAAGATTTTTTTTAGCTTTAACCGCAAGTTCTTTATCCCATTTCCGAATTTCATTTTCAAAGATTTCTGAAGTCATCCATACTCTTTTTGGTTGCGCAGTAATTTGTTGGGAGTGTTTTTATGTTTTTGAAGCAGCGTGGCTGTTTTGACTTTCCTATGACAAAAATTTTACGTTTCTCCGGACCGGTCATATTAGCACATACAAACGCAGTCAACCGTTCTTTGGCTAGTTTACCGCCTACACATTTTTCGCCGTTAAACCTCAGAGTCTTATCTGGAAGAAGTTTATGAAAAATTCCCGTTTCGTCGCCAATGTAAATTTCATTGCCTTCATAATCTTGTCTTAATTTAGGCCACACTTCATTTAGCCACGTCTCTGTTTCTGTCATATTAACACTTTTCGCTTCACCGGTCACTTTTTCGAACGTTATTGAATGTCTCCATTTAAAACGCTCCAGCTACCCATTGTTACAAAATTTGTGTCTCCAAATAGTACAAATTGTACGAATCGTAGAATTAACTAACCCAAATTCGCGACATACGACCGCTTTCGTCCTTCCACTTTTGACTGCTTTGATTATCACGACTTTGTCGTTCATGCTTAAACTTTTTCGCTTTAAACCTGACATTTTCGATGAAGATATCTTAATGTTTCACTCACACGATTCAAATGCCGACTGAGGAAATTTCTTACGAACTTAGTCTGGCGCATTGCAAGAAACGGTAATATTCTTGGAATCCCCGAACGGTCGGTTGCAGGTTAGGCAAATACTGGGAATTGAGTCATAAATGATAATATAAATGCATACCTCAAGTGGTAAATATTTGTCGTTATATCAGGGGTTATCGACGCTGAAACCGGGTTTTTCCCTGTACGTTTGAATAGTAAAGTACGGAAACGCTTAAAATTTGACGCTAAAAAAGGAGTGTCGTTACAGCCGAAGTTGTTATAACCGGGTTCTACTGTATTACTAAAAAGATACATATATTCCTATATATCGTTTCAAGAAGAATAAAGGTTTTAAAAGCAACATTGTCGAGATCGTCCAACCAATAACGAGTAAATTGCGTTGGATGTTGCTGTGGTAAATGACATCTATTCTGCATTACAAATTGATGAAGTAAAAAGTTCCTTGATTCAAGAAATTTCGTACTGCCCTGCCTAATAGGCCTAGGCATATTAAAGTTTGTTTTTCATCCGAGGCCACCGTTCATATCGTTTTATGGAATGCTTCCAAGCTTAGGGATACTAAGACAGTACATCTATGCAGCTGGATATTCATAGCGATGCCAGAGCTAAACGGAATGATCGTATAAAGAAGTCTAACTTGAAAATTAAATACAATAGAGGGATACCTCCAATTGTGATACCATTAAATAAAACAGCTCCAACGATTTTGATATTATCCAAAAGCACATGGCCTGACAACTAAAACTAATTTATTTACCATTGTAGTCTGTAGGTGTACTTATGACATAATTATCATCTCTGGAACTTGGCTTCATAATTCTATCTCTGATTTTGAAACATCTCCTTTATATAGTTTGATGAGATGTATCGCATTGCTGATTTAAATGATAGATATATTTTTCATAACTGTATTACTTACTTTTTCTAATTTTTCTTGCTTTTGTTTTTTTATTATTTTTTTCTGTTATAGGAGTCAAATGTATGTATCTAACTTTGAATTATCCTGTAAATGGTTTAAGTTTAAATAATATTATAATTTCTACTATCTTTATTAGTAAAAGAAGCCAATTATATTTTTGCAAATCTACCAATGTTAAGGGAGACAAAAACTTAGTTTTGTAGGAATGCGATATCATGTATTAATTATAGCAAGTTTCTTTTTAGCAAACTTCAGTATGGGTATTTTTAAAACAGTGGCTTTTCTTGTTAAAACACAAATTCAAACCGCATTTTTCACGAGATGTCTGTGAATATTCAATACAATTTGGAAATACATCTGATCCAGTAACTTATTTGATCTAGTTGTACATTTCTAGAATAGACGTGACGAGTTGGTCCTCTTGTTCTTTTTATAGCAAGCACAACTTATACTGTACTTGAAGATGGATGTCCACGTTTAATATTGGCACTTTGTACAACTAGTTACAGATATTTTGCAACATCTATTTGAAACTGAAAGAAATGTAGTTTCTCCATGTTACTATTCTGTTTTACTTTACCAGTTCTTCTATAAAGTGTCCATGCGTTGGCCAATGTTATCTCAAGTATATGGTGAAAAGTACGTACCTATCCACTATCTCCTTCTTTGGTGAGTATTTTGCACCAAGTTGACGTATGTTGTGTATAGGTGTTCCTTAAGAAACCTCGAACTTCCCTATTATATATGTATTTAGTCCCTAATAATGGATTCTTATTTTATCTCTATGCTGAACTTTGACTGTTATTGGTTGCTGTTTACCAAAATTAGATTATAAGTTTACTACTTGATGGAACTTATGCCTATGTTCTTATAATTGATTAGAAACTAGTCACTTGTCCCTTTATGTTTTTCTCTGTGGATAACTTGCAAATGTAAATTTTATTTCGTACTTTTTCTTGATTTCCTTATACGTTTTCAGGTGTCCATTATTTTTCTTGTATTTCTATCTGTCTTCATTCTTATTTATAGCAATTTAATTGCTTTCTCCTTATTCTTTTATTATTACTTCTTGCTTTGTTATTGTTCATTTGTTATTCTCGATCCTAACCGATGGAGTATTCCCCGCTATTCTTCTTAGATGTTCCTAGATTTCCATTGCATTTATCTTTCTTCTGCAATGTCCAGTTTTCACATGCATACGTTATTGCTGGAATTGTTATAATATTATATCTCTTGACGTGATATTGTTAACGATGGATTCTCATAATAACTAGGGTTGTTGTTTGGGCTATTTCCATTGAACTTATATAGTCCAACGTTTCAGCAGTCTGTCTACTGCCGTCTTCAGGGGCGCCGTGAGAAGGGCTGTTGCTTGCCAGAGCAATCACGCTTCAATTGTATATTTTTAATTTTGTCTCCATATCAACATGCCCATTTCCTAGAATTGTCTTATTTAAAGAGTAGTATATTCTTATTGATATATTCGCTCTGTTCGTTAACTCTCTATCTATTTTTCCGACGTCTGTCATTATGTTTCCCTAATAGTCGTATGTGGTTACCCTCTCCAATGTATTGCCTCTACACTTAGTTTCTTTGTTGACTCTATTGTCCCGGTTTTCCTTTGCATTTTATTTTTAGAGTTTGCAATCAGGACCACACTGTCACTATTCACTCTTACAGGTTCTAGATTTTTGTACCCTATTATTGTGCTGTGCTCTTCGGTTTGTGCTTTTCTTCGTTTGACTATTCTGCCCATCATTAGTACGAATAAGAGTAGACCCAGACTGTCACCCCGTTTTATTCCCTTTTACAAATGGGATTCTTCTGATTTTTTGCCCAGCAATTTGTATCCGGAATCTTACTGTTTCGTATGTACTTCTGATGGCATCTGGCAGGGTTTTAGAAATTCCCATTTCCTTTAAACTTTCCCATATCTCTCTTCTATCTATCGTATCAAAGGCTATTTTCAGATTCGATGAACACTAGAAACATACCGTCCCCTTCTTAAATTTTTCTTTCTATAAAATTCTTCATGATATAGTTACACCGCACTGTTCCAGGTCTTTTCGGCTAAATAAACTAAGACATCAACAGCAGTCTAATAGTTGCCGATGAATAATTGGCGGTTTAGACGTTCTTGGTATAACACCAAGCTAAATTAACAAGAACCAAATATTTTCGGTTATATGATTGGCTGTGTTTGGATTTGGAAAGCGAGTTGTAAGTATAATAATCTCGTTCCTCAATAAATTTGCATGACCCCGCCATTTAAAATTTTCTAATGAAAAATGGTCTTTTTATTTTGTTTCCAACTAGACCAACACAAACATCACGTTTTAGGTTTTCAGTCAACCAGTAACGGTAATTATACCTATTAACAATTAAGGCAAAACCGTGCTTCATTCGAAAATACTATTTAATTCATTAAATTATTTTGTGGGCTGATCTTTGGAAGATTCTATAAATTTTAGTTGTAGATACGCCACAGTCCTTTTTTTAATTGTTAATAAAACGTTCACACTGGCGTATCTACCGATTGCTATACTTGGATGTTCGCTACTTGCCAAGTGTTTTAGTTGGCGAAATGCCACGCGCTTTGGAATTGTCCGATACGAGGGCGACCTGAAATGTTTTCGGAATCGACAAGGTGCGCGAAGGTTGAAGTGGATTTATTGGTCGGCAAGAGCATTGGCCATATCCTACATGAACTTTTGGGCATGAAAGAGCTTTCGGTGTGATGGGTACCTTGTTTGCTCACACCTGATCAAAAACGAAATCGGGTGACCGTTTCGGAGGAGTGTCTGGCGAGGATCCAACGCAGTCCAAGGGATATCTTCATGCGTTTCCTAATCGTGGATGAGACCTGGATCTGCGACTATATACCGGAGACCAAGGAACAGTCGAAGCAGTCGACTTTTCCGGACGAATCGGCTCCGAAGAAAGCAAAGACCGTTCCTTCAGCCAGAAAAGTCATGGCGACCATTATTTCGGATTCCCAATGTGTGATCTTCATCGACTATTTGTAGAAGGGAAGGACGATCACGGGCCCATACTACAGCGATTTATTGACCCGATTCGATGCGGTATTGAAGGCGAAACGGCATCGTTTGTAGCGGTAAAAGGTGCGTTTGCACCACGACATTGCACCGGCTTATTCATCCCGCATCGTCGTATCCAAATTGAATAAGTTGCGCTGCGAATTAGGCTTTCATCCTCCAAATTTACCAGGACCTAGAGACTTTTTCCTATTCTCAAACCTGAAAAAATCACTAAGAGGAAAGAGATTTGCCTAAAATGAGGAGGCAATTGCAACTAGTAATGGATATTTTGCAGACCTCGAAATATCCTACTTTTCCGACGGCTTGAAGGGACTGGAGCACCATTTCAAAAAGTATATTGATCTTCGAGGGCACTAGATCACACTACATAAACAACCTCTCGTTTAAATGTGGTGTTTTACGCCAATTTCCGCAAATAAAACTAACGCAGCTATATTGCTCGCTTTGTGCTCTTTATTCATAGCATAAATAGTGGAAAGATTACAGAAAATATTTTTTCATATTTACAATTTTGCTTTAGTTTCTGCAATCCAGTCTAACATAGTGAATACAGGACCTTGGGTGTCAAATCCGGTACAATCGCCGTATTGGCCGGAGCTAACCACTCCGATAACTTTACCATCGTAAGTAACGGGTCCACCGGAATCACCCTGCAAAATTAAGATTGAATTACAAATTTGTAGTTTGTATCGAAAGTTTGCTAAGAAAATTTAGTGGAAATAAAATACAAATTCTAAGGTTTACCTATACTTTCTTCTGTAGCGGTTGGAAAATTCGAATAATTACTTGCTTAGAACTGTAATACAGTAATAAAACGTTGATTTGTATTTAATACACACTATTATATAAGTACTTCATGAGTTTAGTAATAAGAATATAGGTGTATATATTTAAGACGACCGCTCGTTAGTAATTGAAATTTTAATCAACGGTACTATGGATGGGAACGTATTTTTTAAAATTTTTTAATTTCATCGTACACTTTATTAATAGAAACAAATTTCTTTGTTTTAAATATAACATTCTACATAGCACAGATTCCTTAGATAGCCATCTTGAAGACATGATACGATATATCATACCATAGCTGTAATTCACGAGAAAGACATGTGGGACATAAAATGTTAATACACGGACATGTCCGTGTGTTAGCATTTTATGTCTCACATGTCTTTCTCGTGAATTGATTTCACTAATACCATGAGAAAGCTGTATTTACAGCGTTTTCTTATCTTGGTGTTATTTTCTAGGCATTCTTTTAGATGCGTTTTAAATACGTCATGTTAAGCCTTTAGAAATCATTCACATGTGCAGTTTCCCTATGCACTGCCTTCGTGCGAAAACGCCCACTCGGGAGCGCAATATATGGATTGCACGAGAGAAGGGTGGGACACTGTACCCGCTTCTTTTCGCTGTCTGACTTTGCGGACAAATGTTTCTTTCTTTTGACACTAGGTAGCGCCAGGGAATATTCATTTAGTTCGAGTTAGTATGGTGATAGAACCAGCGAGAGCATTTACATGTGTTGGCATAAAACTGCTCGTAACCACGCTGATGATGCCGGGAAGGCAGAAACTTGTCTTTCTCGTGAATTGATTTCGATAATACCATGACTTGTACTTACAGCGTTTTCTTATCTTGGTGTTATTTTTCTATGCATTCTTTGAGATGTGTTTTTAAATTCCAAAGATATCTACGAACGCTGCTAATTTACAATTTTTTGCATGACTAATACAAATGAAGATAAACCTCGGTTAAAATATACCGGGAGAGAATGCATTTTTTTAACCGAGAAGCTCTCTAGTAATATATTCCAAAAATATCGAACGATAAAAACTTACGTAACATGTGCTCCTATTACCACGACTCTGCGTTACTATGAGTCCTCCTTCTTCGATGCTTTCGATTGCGATTTGGGTCGATCGCAAATGTTTCGATAGTCGCGCGTATTTGTGGCAGCGCTCTTGTCCCTTGCATTTCACCACTCCAAAACCGACAACCGTCGCTTCTTCACCGACTGGCGGTGCTTCGGTGGCTAACTCGATTAGCTGAGCTTTATCTCCGAGTTCGATCTCCTCCTTCAGTTTGATTAAGCCTATGTCGTAGGAAGAGTCGTAAGTTTCCCCGTATTCCTCGTGCGCTGCGGCATCTTTCACCTTGTAACCTTTCGAACGTTTTAAATCCCTTAACTTGGTTATTCCGGGGTAAATTGTGAAGTCTGCGTCCGCGATGCAGTGGGCGGCGGTTAGTACGAGATCGCGTTCGATGAAGGCGCCACCGCAGTGTAAATCTCCGTTGTAGGCTATGAAAGCGTAATAGGGGAAGTCCTCGATGGTCGCCAGTTCGCCGTTAATGATGGCAGTATTTTCATCCTCAACTAAACAAAGAAAAAGAATATTGCACACTGAATAACTATGAATCATCAATCTAAGTTATAATCAAAACGCTCTCTAGATATTTCGATACACTAGATTGTTTGGTGTATATACACCCCCGTTCATATCACTTCGCACAGCCTGTAAAATGTTGGAAACTCTATACAATATAATTGCATTTATATATGAATAAAATTTATATTAGGTCCTTTATGAAGTCTATTGTTTATTAATTGTATTAATTGTTTCCCACAGTGCCAACAACCCTAACAATTACAACAGAGAACACAGCTCCGTTGACAGTTGACATCTGCTATTTAGAATTTATTCGGGTTTCCTTAGTTTTCAACGTTTATTTTTATTAGTTCCGCTATTTCTTTTGCTAAAACTTCTTTTCAGAACTATAGTAAAGTAAATCATTTAGTTTGTGGTCAGTTTAGAGATGAAGCATACGAAGACTTAGACCATTTTTTTTAAGTTTCAATTTAAGGCGCCCCGTCGACGACTTAGTTCTTCTTGCCGAGAGTTAGTTTGCCGTTTACTAATGTGTTTAGAGAAGGAAAGGGAAAATCGAAATCCTCTAATATCTACTAATGCGGTCCATAAGGTAAATTATAGCGGATTAGTATTAAATTAAAGTTTACATTATAAATTGTAGAGAGTTGGAAATGTTTTGGGTATTTCGGTGGATATCGTCTATAACATAAAACAGAAGAAAGAAACTACACCTGCTGTTCCTTCATCCTGTACTTCAACAGCTCTATGCAAGTCAAGATTGATGCCCAAAACACTTGATGTGTCAGAGAGGATTAAAATGGATGTTCGTAAAGTAATTTATGAGATGTACAACGATAGTAAGTTCATTTACACATTTAAATTTCGATTCAGGTTTAATGTATCTTTATAGAAAAACATGTAACACTAAAAGCGTTACAAGAAGTACTTGAACAAAGAAATATTTCACACACTAGCATTTTATCACTGCGACGGTTATTCCATCTTTTGGGATTTCAGTTTAAAGAAGATGGTAACTGCAGAGCTCTTATGTAGAGGATTGATATTTCAGCATTACCATTTCCCTTCCTTAGGAAGTACAATGAAATGCTGACATCATCTTTAAAAAGAGATATCGCATACCTAGATGAAACCTGTATATTTTGAAAGGGTAGTGACAGGATGACAATATAAAAGAGTCAGAAAACCCGAAGGTTATAATGGTAAACGATTATTTGTGTTGCATGCAGGTACCAGAAGTGGCGTTGTACGAAATGCAAACTTCATACTTAGCTCAAAATCAAATATACCAGGTGTGCAAGTATGAATTGCGGATTTCAGACAACAGAGCAAAAAGAATAAATATAAAGATTTGATGCTGCGCCATTCTGTTGTGTCATCAACATGCGCACGAGTGAGACACTGAATAGGTGTGTGCATAGTGTTGTGTTCAATATGTAGAAATTTATACCGAACAAAGAGCATGCGCGGTCAGCATTCATTTTTTGTTTTCATTTGAAGAAAACTGCCGCTGAATCATACCGATTACGAAGGTTACGGTGAACATGCTCCCTCGCAAGGTAAGTGTGAACGACGATTTCGGTATTTCAAAAGCGGTGACTTCGATGTTGCAGACAAGAAACGTGGAAATCTGCCAGAAAAATACAAAGTTGTGAAGTTGCAAAACAAGAATAACTCGCCAAGCAATTGGGCGTTAGTCAACAAGCTGTTTCCAATCGGTTACGAGAGATGGGAAAGATTCAGAAGACCGGTAGAATGATACCGGACAAGTTAAATGATAGACATATGGAAAACTGCAACAACACATGTGACATTTAGCTCACTCGATACAAAAGGAAATCGGTTTTGTATTGAGTAGTTACAGGGGATGAAAAGTGGATTAATTTTGAAAATCCCAAGCGCAAAAGAAGTCATGGGTAGACTTAGGCGCATCATGTACATCGACTGCAAGACCGAATCGCTTTGGTAGAAAAACAATGCTCTGCGCTTGGTGAGACCAGAGGGGCGTGGTCTATTGTGAGCTACAAAAGCCGGGGAAACGATTAATCCTAAACGTTACTAACAATTGACCGATTTGAACCGCTCTCTGGTTGAAAAAAGGCCAGAATACCGAAAGAGGTAACGGGAAGTCATTTTTTTTCATGACAATACTCTATCACATACAGCTAAATCGGTTCGCGATACGTTGGAAGCACTCAGCTGAGAAGTTCTACCCCATGCGGCTTACTCACTAGACTTGGCTCCTTCCGATTACCACTTGTTTGCAGCGATGGGTCACGAACTTGCTGAGCAGCGCTTTGGTTCTACGATGATGTCAAAAAATGGCTCGATAAATGATTCGCAACAAAAGGGGAAGATTTTTGCTTGCACGAATTGCGCGAAAGATGGGAGATACTTTGAATAAATCACTTTTTATTATTCTTCCCGATCTAACATGTTTTTGTTTTTAGAAATCGCATTTCATACTTGTACACCTGATAGGTAATTACCATGGTGATATGAATTGCGATTTATTTACAAGGTAGTTGAAGCTCAACGAATACCTAATTTAGATGGACCATCAATAATTTTAATGGACAATGTTCCGTATCATAGTGTTTTACTTGAGAAGTCGCCAATTCTAAGTTGGTTCAAAGAAAACATTATCGCGTCACTAAGTAATACATAACTGTACCTATGAAAATACAATAATACAGCTTTACACCAGACATCTGGCAAAATTGCATAAACCATACAAACAAAATAATGAAAGACTGGTACGAACGTGAAGCAAACCTGGAAGACTGTTCTGATGGTGAATTGTGGATCAGAAGACGAGAATGAAGACAGATGAAATATATTTTTAATTGTCCTATCTGATTATTTCTTTCGATATTGTCATATTTTAATTTAATTTATTTCATGTTATGTTTTGCATATCATATTGTATAGACATATGTTTGTTAGATAAATACAATAAATATATATTTCGCTTAATGAATGACTGGTAACTCACATTAGATTAAACCCTACATTTTGATTTAAAAATAGGTTTTTTTATATGAGATGATATTATTAGAGTAATAAAGAATTTTGTTAAGAAAACTTTTAATAATTACTTTAGCCTATTCAGCTACTTCCCGTAAGCATAAATGTATTAATACACTATTACGAAAGCATTGTCTACAGAAGGGCTTACTGTTTATAATCCTGTTGGTTGCAATCATCCATGATTTGTTTTAATAATAATAGTAATACTAATAATAATACTTTATTGCTCAACAGATAAAAAAATATCCAATTGCAGGGCAAAATTTAATAATTAATGTACATATGCAATCTTCTTTTACTTGAAGTTGACTTCAATGTTATATATACAACCAAGAAAATGTATTAAACATGATAATAATCTCATAAAATTCGACAACTGTTATTTTCGTATTGTAAACATGGTTGGTGCACCTAAATTTGTTCCATATGTTATAAAGAACTATGACGTAACTACAAAGCTTCGTGGTTTCGTTACATGGGTACATATGTGCATATATAGTTCGTTAAATGGATCTTTAGACGCACGGCATTGTTTGATTGCATAGGCAAAGATCGGTGGTTGATCTAACTATTCTTATTTTATATCGATAAAGAATATTCACCCGCGAAGGTTACGTATATTTGATGGTGTGCGTCTTGTACTGAATAGTCCTTTAGTTTTCTTGGTCCATTTTACAGCAGTAGATATAGTTTTACTCAGTACTTTTCATTTCGCCTTTTCTATTTAATTTAGCACTTGTTTGTTAACTACATGTATAATTTATTTGCTGCATACAGGTATTATTTTATATTCATTTCTTTCTTTTATTGGCATTTGTCCTTTGTTCAATATTGTCTTTTGGTCATATTAATATGTGCTCGCTTTTTGAGAGATTTCATGTATTTAAATATTATTTTTCTGAGCACGAATATGGCATTGTTGCTGTTATAGAGCTGTGGTTGATGGATGCTGTTAATGATAACAATTTATCTAAATAATTATACTTTAATTAGAAAAGATAGAATAAAATATAGCTGGAGGTGTATCCATTTACATAAGGGATCGCTTCAGATATTCTGCACTGGACGTATTGGGCAATGTAAATTATGAAGGTTTTTGGGCTAAATTATATATTCGTAGTATCAGTGTCACGGTAGGTGTTGCTTACAGACCTGCTTCTGTCGACGCTGTATCCTCTATTGACGAGAAACGGAAAAATCCCCGAAACATGATCTTATTTTGATATTATCCAATGCGTCGTTCAGCAACTGTGATGTGTTACATGACTCGATTATATTTAAGCATTATCTTGTTCGCTCTCGCCTACAGTTTGATATGCCACCACCTATTTCTCGCGCCTGCACTTTCAGAAATTTTTCGTGTAATGACCCTGTGACTTTTACTAATGACTTAATTACTATTCGCATAATATTGATGATGAACTTTATACTCTTAATCAATTCGTTATTAACCTATTTACAATCGACGTTTCAGTTGTTTTTAGAAAAAAATATACACCATGGCTAACTGATTATCTCAAATTTATGATGAAGCTCAGAGATAACGCTCGAGTAAGGACTAGGAGAGACAAGACAAGCATATCTTTCAACTACTATAAACAACTACGAAATTTTAGAACCTCTGCTATTCGTCGTGAGAAACGCGCTTGCTGAGGTCATATATTTAAAATGTGAGAACTTCTATGGAGGAGCTTAAAATTATTGAACATTTATAACAATGCCAAAAATTCCAAATTACCAACAATTTATCGGACATTAATGAAAATTAATAACCATTTCTTTGGTTGTATGCACGAAGGCTGTGGTGAGACTGATTTTATATCAATACAAGAGCAATCCACGGACTGATACTACGTTTAATTTTATGTTATTAATAGGTGATGATAGTGTTTTACTTAATTTACTACATTTATGTTTACTTTTGTATTCTGTGATGATAAACGATATATTATTATTACAAATGTGTTTTACCAAAACTTTATCAAGTGTTCGAGTTTCTATGAGTGGAAAACGTTAAATATCCGGCACATATTTTACTAAACAGTTTCATAAATGATTATCAACTAATATTTGATATTAAATACTTTTTCTTACTGATGGTTCCAAAAGCAGTTGTAGCTAGTACCAAAAACCAAATTAAACAGAACATTTTGCTTCTGCGAAATCACTAACTTAACTGAAACTTCGGGTAACCAAGAGGCGATTTTTGTATCCCTTATCGCGAATAAAAAATCGTTCACTGCGACCCTTGTCGATGTATTGGGAAACCGCAAACATCCTTTATAAATACGATGTTTGATTGCGCATACACTACCGTTCAAAAGTACTTGGGCACCCACATTTTATAAAACTGCTTATACAACATAGTTTCTAGCGAATTCATTCTTGCAAAATTGAATGGCATGACTATAGAGAAACCATTAAATTTACAGAAATGCTGCATAAGTAACATTATGTAAATTACTTTATTACCTGCGATAAACCAAATTTGGTTATTGCCACTATATAAAGATTAATGTAATAGAGGTTTTTCGAAGTTCTTGTAAATGTTTTTCTGTTAAGGCTACTTTTAGTAAGTAATGACGTTTTAATGACCTCGGACAAGTTTCGGTTATGGTTGGTTGTGAGATATTCTTATGTGACTACTGTGGTTAAGACTGTGAAACATACCAAAACAAAAAGAGTTAAACACAGAAACGCGTGCTCTTATAATTGCGCACCATCAAGCCGGCGAAAGCAACTGGTAAATTGCGAAACAATTAAAGTTAAATAATACCACCCTAGACTATATACCGTCATGAAACACCTCAATAAATCACGAAGTGGGAGACCCAAACCGACAACTTCTGGTGAAGGTCGTGCAATAATGGTAACTGGCAAAAGAAACCGACGGAAAACAGCCTCAGAAATCGCTGATTAAATCAATTCAGGCCTTCGGGAGTCAATAAGCGTAGCTACAGGTACAAAACAGGTTTGTACGGACGAATTGTCATGAAGAAAACGTTATTGGGTATACTGAATAAACGGAAACGCTTAAACAGGGCTCGTGAACAACAGCAATGGACAGTTGAATAATGGAGTTCTGTGGACCGACAAGTCAAAATTCGAGATTTTCAGTTCCAGAAGACGTGTTTTCGTTCGGAGATTTACAGGTAAGCGTGCGCCAGAACAATTTATTGTTCCTGCGATGATCTAGGTTTGTTTTGGTGGTACGGTCGTGAGTGATATTGTAAAGATCGAGGGAATATTACAGTATCGAAACTTTTTAGAGAACAATACTGTTCTTTCAGGGTTAAGACCCTTAGGTCTAAATTTTGTATTTCAACGACATAATAGCCCGGCGCGTGCATCTAAACAGTGCAAAAACTGTTTGCAAGACTTGGAAGCAGGAGGATCCATCAAAGCTATGGAGTTGTCTCCTCAAAGCCCCGATCTAGATTCCATAGAGTTATTGTGGTAGGAGCTTGATCGGCAGATTCGGAAAGCAGTACCAACATCGAAGGCTGATTTGTGGAAGAAACTGAAAGAAGTATTGGTCCGGATAATACCAGATACCATGACAAAACTAATGCAAGGATGCAAGAGTACCACGATTGTGTGCTGCTGTTATGAAAAACAAAGGGGGTTGCATAGACTAATCAGAAGTTTAGATATAATGTGTAATCCTGCTGCCAGATATGTACTTAGCTGTATACTATACAGTATCTTCCAATTTCTTTCTAAAAATAAAGGTAATTTTTAAGGAAAATTATTTTTTTATTCAAAATATTGGTCATCGGCTAATACACATTTTACCCATCCTCAGGTAATTCACGGATACCATGCCAGAAAACTGCTTGCCTTCTGGGGCAAGCTATTCGTCGAGTCTTTTTCCAACTTCCCCGAAATCGCTGAAGTGCTACTCTGTGAGCGCGTGCCCCATTGATACGAAGAGGTGAAAGTCAGATGGCACCAGGTCTAGGGAGTACGGTGGGCGCGGAAGGATGTCACTGGTTTTGGTGTGTGAGAGACCGCATGTAATATATAGTTACGCCGCACTGTTCCAAGTCTTTTCGGCTAAATAAACTAAGAAATTAACAGCAGTATAATAGTTCGCATGTCCTCCTGAATCTGGTTCAGATATATTTCTAAGAAAATCATCATTCTCTAGTTCAGTATATATTTTGAGTTTATATGCAAAACCAGTTGCACCACACGGTACGAATAATTGAAATCTCTACACGTGAGGTTTCTTGGGTAGCATGAAATGTCGTATTTTTGTAAAACATAATTGCATATCAAATGCTAGTATCCCTTCAAAGGAAACATACGAATATGCACTATTAAATAATTTATATTGCCCAAGGTTATGGATCCTATCATGATTTACTTACGGCTTTGCGTCCAATCCTAAGTTAAAATAAACATTACGTTTGTTGGAACCAAATATTTTCGGTTATATGATTGGCTGTGTTTGGATTTGGAAACCGAGTTGTAAGTGCTGACATAATCTCGTTCCCGAACAAATTTAAATAGTCGTCGCCATTTAAATTTTTCTTATGAAAGGGATGCTGTATATGGACTTCCCCCAGAAAATGAGGGTTTTCAGTCGACCAGTAACGGCAATTATGCCCATTAGCAGCACAATTAAGACAAAACGTTGCTTCATCCGAAAATACAATTTAATTCACTCAATTAGGCTGTTATCTAATAAATTGATGAAGATGCATTTTGAAGGATTTTAGTGTTAATTTTAGAATTTTGTGGGTCGATCTTTGAGAGATTCTATAAACTTTAGTTGTAGCCACGTGATAATTTTTTTTTTAATTGTTAATAAAATGTTCACACTGGCGTATCTATCGATTGCTGTACTTGGAAGTTAGCTTCTTGGCAAGTCTTTTACTTGGCGAAATGCCTCATACTTTCGAATTGTCCGATACGAGGAAAGCTTGAAATGTTTCCGGAATTGGCAAGAGATGGCGCACGAAGGTTGAAGTGGATTCATTGGCAATTGTCAAAATTGTAGATGCCTACTGCCAATACCTGTTGTTTAAGGGTGTCTTGTGTAGCAAGTCAGGTGGCTTCGCAAGAATGGATAAAATCGAATTTCGTGGATGGCTGGGAGAACGGTCACTGAATTTCGAAATACTTTGCTAGAGGTCCATGGCGGATGTACTCCCTCATTCTCGACCATCAGCTTCTGGCTGAGCGAGTTCAAACATAATCGCACAAGCACAAGTGACAAACCACGCAGAGGACGCCCAAAAATCGCTACCAACGATGAAATGGTCGACAAGATTCATGATGTCGTATTAGCTGATAGACGATTGATGCTGAAAAAGATAGCAGAGACAACAGGCATGACAGAAGAACGAATTGGCAATATCCTACATGAAGTTTTGGACATGAAAAAGCTTTCGGTGTGATTGGTACCGCGTTTTCTCACATCGGAGCAAAAACGAAATCGGGTTACCGTTTCGGAGGAGTAACTGGCCAGGATCCAACGCAATCCAAGGGATTTCTTCATGCGTTTCGTAACCGAGGATGAGACCTGGATCCGCGGCTACATACTGGAGACCAGGGAACAGTCGAAGCAGTGGACTTTTCCGGGCGAATCGGCTCCGAAGAAAGCAAGGACTGTTCTATCGGTCGGAAAGGTCAGGGCGATTATTTTTTGGGATTCCCAAGCTGTGATCCTCATCGACTCTCTGCAGAAGAGAAGGATGATCTCAGGGAAATACTACGTCGATTTATTGATCCGATTCGATGCGGTATTGATGGAGAAACGGCCTCGTTTGCAGCCAAAATGTGCTTTTCCACTACCACAATGTGCCGGCTCATTCATCCCGTATCGTCGGGTCCAAATTGAATAAGTTGCGCTGTGAATTAGTGTCTCATCCTCCATATTCACCGAATCGAGCCTCCAGAGACATTTTCCTTTTCCCAAACATGAGAAAACCACTGAGAGGGAAGAGATTTGCATCAAATGAGGAGGCCATTGCAGCTACAGATGGGTATTTTGCAGACCTCGAAATATCCTACTTTTCCGACGGCTTGAAGGGACTGGAGCACCATTTGAAAAAGTATATTGATCTCTCGAGGACACTACATCGAAAAATAAAAATAAAAACACCACCAATACCGTGCTTTTCTTGTCGATCCCGGGAACATTCCAGGTCACCCTCCCCACACAGTATATAAGCAAAATGCGAACCTTTTCAAAAAAAATATTGAAGATCACCATTTTTGCGCTTCATCAAGACTTCAATTCGCTTAGATTTTGTAGGTTTTACTGTCATAGTAAATTAATCAACAAATCACTAAGATCAAGATGTAGTGACATTAATATAGTATCTCAGACTTTCACGGCCGTTTGTCATAGACGTAACTGTTGTCGGGTTCCGCCGTGTCACTAGGTCTTTTGTCCCTGACGTTTCGCGAATCGCATAGCGAACCGGACGTTTCGCGAACAACTACGGTTCGCATTGCGGTTCGCGAAACGTCAGTGACAAAAATCCTAGTCACATGGCGGAACTCGACAACCGCTACGACTGTAACAATCTGACAAATTACAGTAAAATGGCTATTTTCAAAGATATCTTGATTTAACTTTTTTAGGTAGTTCTATTATTCTTTTCTATTGCGTTTTGTTAATAAAAATAAATGTATTGATATCTATGGAAGTCGTTTTTCATTCTGCATCCAAAAATTTACCAATATACTGGGTGCCTCATTGAAAGAATAAGTAAGAAGCGTGTCCTGCCAAACCGGAATCGAAGAAAATGTCAAAATGTTATAACAAATTCATTATCTTTAATTATACGTCCATGGTAATTAAAAAAAATCTTCTCAAACAACAAAGCTATTCGACTTTTACAGAACTTTTGTATTAACCCTGTGGTTGAATTTTTCTTCTTGGCTACATCGCACTGACGAGAGCAGGGTGCCCGAAATACGTAATTGCATTGATTTTGTAAGTATTGCCTTATCTTTTGTCAAAAATATATAAAAACTATAAACAACTCCTTAGTTAAATGTGGTGTTTTACGCCAATTTCCGCAAATAAAACTAACGCAGCTATATTGCTCGGTATGTGCTCTTTATTCATAGCATAAACAGTGGAAGAATTACGGAAAATATTTTTTCCTGTTTACAATTCTGCTTTAGTTTCTGCAATCCAGTCTAACATCGTGAATACAGGTGCTTGGATGTCAAATCCGGTACAATCGGCGTATTGGCCGGAGCTAACCACCCCGATAACTTTACCATCGTAAGTAATGGGTCCACCGGAATCACCCTGCAAAATTAATATTGAAATCATGGTTTGCATCAAACGTTTGCAAAGATAATTTAGCGGAAATAAAATAATTATAAGGTTTGCCTATACTTTCCTCTACGGTTAGAAAATTCGAACAATTACTTGCCTAGAACTGTAGTACAGTAACAAAACGTGGATTTGTATATAAGATACATTTATAAGGTATTTTATGAGTTTTCTAATAAAAATATAGGTGTATGTAGTCATGGCCGCGCTCGTTAGTAATTTAAAGTTTAATCAACAGCACGTAAAGGAATACAGGAACGTATTTCTCAAAAGTATTTTTAATTTCATGGTACAGTTGATCAACAGAAACAAATTTCTTTGTTTCAATTAAAATACTCTACATACCATAGACTCCCTAGGCAGCCATCTTGAAGACATGGTACGATATACCATACCATAGCTGGTTAAGTACTTTTAGAAAATAAGATTTTCCTCAATACAATGCCTGCTTTAAATATTTGTATTTTTATCGAGTATCAACCACCTAAAGCAATTTTCGCGTTTTTATTGACATGAGGAACTACCAATGACAATAAATATATACACTTCAAAAATTTTAAAGTTTCCACTTCAAACATCGAAAATTTCAGTTTTTTTTTAAATAACAACGCCTACTTTTTACTGTTTCTGTATAGTCTACTTGAAACGATAGGCATTTTACTTCTTATACCTGAATTCACTCGTTTTCGTTTGTTTTTTGGTCTTGACAAATAGTCATTTAGCTACGTAAAAGATCTAAAATACAGACGTCAAAAATAAGAATCGATACGAAAGGAATAGCACAAGGATTTTATTACGAATTCAAAAATCTATAATAGTATTATATTATATATTATTTTGTACCAGAATGAAAGAGGTGTAACAGGGAGGTAAAAAAAAATTACATAAGTCTTGAAAGAATTCATATCGGTATCTAGCGGAATTAGGATATCCAAATAAAATATGGTTAATGTCTCATTATTACATGAGCAGAAAGGACTATCAGGAACACCAATCCTATTGCGATGTGCAGAGGAGCATACGTGATTGAATTTTAAATAGGATATCGTAGAACTAAAGTATTTGGCACCACTACACTTATGAATGTAATCAATGTGGGAAGGTTATTACGGAGTGTCAACGTCATTTTTGTGAATATAGTAACAGCACGTTATTGCCTACCTATAAAAGTTATGACTCTACAGAAATTAATTTCCTTTATTGAAATGGACCATAATGAGATAATATAAGTTTGGTTTTCGTCAAGATATGAGATTCTTAATATGTGGTGCCATCTGGGAGATGAAGGATAATTGAAACGGTCGTGTAAATAGCGTGTAGATATTACTTCCTGTATACCCCATTCCCAGAACAAATTTTGCTGACTTACTGTCAGGTCCAATACGTTAATACGTTTCAAATCTTAACGTTTTTGAGATAAACGTTTAACCATAGTACAACGTTAAGGTGAGATTAAGTTTATGAAGTAAATATAACATATAATTCTTGTTTGTTTAAGAAGTATGAAGGAAAAATAAATTAAATTTAGATCGCGTCAGTTTGCTATAATATCGATTATTTTTACTGTTTTATCATACTTTATTTCGGTTATTATTAATAATTTAACTTCCAATTGAGTAATCTATACACTAAAAAAAATAACTTGGCATCGATGTAAATGTATAAAATAACGTAGCGGTTTATCAACACTTCACTTCATTATAATTTGGAAATGCTATTCAATTCAACGTTGATCAGAAGTTTGTTTAAGACGTTATGGAGACTGCGCAAAATAACGTCGGTTTTGCAGATCTCATAAACCTGTACCTATAAATACGGTTTGGGTGAGTGTTAATTTGATGGTGGTGCATCAATGTATAACAACACTGGTGTCTAATATAAATTCAAACAGTGTTTAGAAAAGCCGTTTAGTTCAACATTACTAAAAGGTTCTATAACGTTGATATAACAATAACAAGTGTAAAGGACTTAACATTGTTTTTGTGTTTTTATAAATGAATTTTAAGTTTATAAGGAAATGTATTTTGTTTTATCCATTTTCTTACTACTTGATGTATTTTTTATGATTTTATCTTAATTGCAACCAAATGGGTTAGCATTATTACTTTATTTTCATTTAGCATATTATTTTATTTTCATTTTTATTATTTCTTTATTTTGCTCTCTAGAATATATCGAATTTTATTTTAATATGTATGTACATTACGCATTGTATATGTATGCAAGCCGGCCATTCACATTACTCTAGCTAAAAGTGCCTAATTTTAAAGTCATTAAGTGCAACGCCGTCGAACAAATAATGGAAGTTTCCTTAATATTTAATATATACAAGCACAGACAGTCGACTCTCGCGTGACGGTCGAGGTATTAGCGATCGTGCACTCTCGGTCACCTTTCGTACCTCGTCGCAACGTTTACAGGAACGTCGTCGGACGAATATTGGAAATTTCTAATAGTTTCAAGTTTTGGCGGGAATCGTCGAGGCCGTTGTCGTCTATACATTTATTTAGTCTTCTGTTACGATTCTGTCGGGAATCATTCTGGTAAGGTTGTCGGCGCGCATGTATAGATTTCTCTATTAAGTACAAATCCTCGACTTTCTATTATCGTACGTCGGGGCTACTGTGTCCGTTGTCGTCTATATATATATATATTTAGTCTTCTGTTAAGTTTGTGTCGGGAATCATTTTGGTAAGGTTGTCGGCGCGCATGTATAGACATCTTCTACAAGTACGATCACACCGCTTCTTGTTGACGGTCGTTGCGGCCGCACCGTCCGTTGTCTTCGATACGTTTGTTCGGTCCTTTGTCGTATCGGGACTTAGACATTCTTTCATTTAGTTGTTGCTCGTAGCGGACGAGTGTCACGGACCATTTTTCTATATGTAATGTCGGCTTCATCGCTCCGTTTTCCTTGTCGGTGCGCATTTCGCACATTTGCTGGCTACTGGCTTTTCCCCTTCTTTGGGGTGCAGTAGTAGAGGGCTAAAGATTGCACATAGCGTATTATTTCAAACGAGAACGAGTGGGTAGCTGTCACATTACTTTTGTTTTGAGATCGGCTATTATGGCTACTGTCGCCCTCGACCAGGCGTTCAAGCTCTAAAAGATAGGGTGGGTTCCCCTATAAATGTGTAAATAACGAACGTATTTGGTTCAAGTACAAATACAAGCCAATGATACAGGGCTAAGTCCCTTAGGCAAATTTAAAACAAGGAAAATGTATTAGGCTCCCGGAATGGGACATATAAATAAGCATAGCACCGAGGTGCTCTTATTAATTTAAGAAGTAAATAGGGTTGGCTTCCTTATAAAAAGGTAGTGGTGCATGCATATAGATAGAGGCATTAGTACATGCCTCTAACAAAGCTTCTGCGGAAGCATATAAGAATTTAACATTTTAAACACAATTAAAATATAGCTTCGCAACGTACATGCTGAGGCGGTACTATATATTGCTACCAAAGGAAAGCATACATATGCTAATGTACATTACATGTATAAGAGAGCCCAAGCAAGTGCAATTATTGCAAATATATATATATATATATATATATATCTTACGTACATCGTAATTGTACACAGGCAAGAGTGGAAACCGTGTACACATTTTATTTTTGAAATATATTTGTTTGCGCATGCGCATTGAGTTTCACTGTACAACCTTTCATCTAGTAAATAAGCGAACATACTCTATAAGTAAGTATTGGTCAAGTAATTCAGGAATTTACGAGCAGGCTACAGCGGCGCTGTTCTTCAAACCAGGAGAACGTTACAACAAGTAACGTTGTTTTCTAAGATAATTGAAACCATTGGTTACAATACGTACCTACGTTTATATCATCTTCTCGGTGTTCAGTGTTTCATTGTTAGTTAATGTTGCTTTTGTGACGTGTATTCAACAATTGCAACGTTATAATAACGGTTTTCATTAGGCAATAAAAATATTTGAACTAAACTGTGTACTTGTCACAATTTTCAGGAAAAAAAACATAAAAAAATAATTTCGCAAAATTGGCGTACTTTAGACCTACGGCAAGTAATATCATTCAGCTTGATTTTAACATAGCTATCTAAAAAGTTCGTTGTATATAGGAAATATTTGAAATAGAGTAGTTCGCATGCATTTCAATTTTAACCAGGTGTGATCAGTAATATTGTTTGTCAAAATTTAAAATGCTTTTCATTACTTTTAGAGATACGTCTTACACGAAGTCGTCATAAATGAATGTATACGAGGGCAACCAATTTCGTGCAGTGATAAAATACTTCTGAATGGCTGCGAAAACGGAAATGGAAATTCGAAATATTTTGCTAGAGGTTCATGGCGGATGTCCTTCATTATTTTCGACCATCAGCATTTGAGCGAGTTCAAACATGGCCGCAGACGCACAAGTAACGAATCACGCAGTGGGCGCCCAAACACCGCGATGAAATAGTCGACAAGATTCATGATGTCGTGTTAGTCGACTGCCGCTTGAAGCTGAACGCGTGGGCCATATTCTACACGAAATTTTGGGCATGAAAAAGCTTTCGGCGCGATGGGTACCGCGCTGGCTCACACCGGAGCAAAAACGAAATCGGGTGACCGTTTCGGAGGAATGTATGGCCAGCATCCAACGCAGTCCAAGGGATTTCTTCATGCATTTCGTAACCGTGGATGAGACTTGGATCCACCACTACATACCGGAGACCAAGGAACAGTCGAAGCAATGGACTTTTGGAAGGATCATGGCGACCGTTTTTGGAATTCCCACGGTGTGATCCTCATCGAGTATCTCCAAAAGGGAAGCACGGGGCAATATTACAGCGACGTATTGACCCGATTCGATGCAGTATTGAAGGAGAAACGGTCTCGTTTGCAGAGGAAAAAGTGCTTTTCCGCCACCACAATGCATCGGCTCATTCATTCCGCATCATCGTGTTCAAATCGAATGAGTTGCGCTACGAATTAGTCTCTTATCCTACGTATTCACCAGACTTAGCCAACAGCGACTTTCTTCTCTTCCCAAACCTGAAAAAATCACTGAAAGGAAAGAGATTTGCATTAAATGAGGTCATCGCCGCTACAGATA
The DNA here is from genome assembly GCA_023509865.1 of Trypoxylus dichotomus. Lineage (NCBI taxonomy): Eukaryota > Metazoa > Arthropoda > Insecta > Coleoptera > Scarabaeidae > Trypoxylus > Trypoxylus dichotomus. The sequence goes on along the minus strand of CM042082.1, from coordinate 19,446,123 downwards.
GCTATTTTGCAGACCTCGAAACATACTATTTTTCTGATGGCTTGAAGAGACTGGAGAACCGTTTGGAAAAGTGTATTGATCCTTGAGGAGCTACATCGAAAAATAAAAAAAACCACACCAATATCGTATTTTTCTTTTCGATTCCGATAACATTTCAGGTCGCCCTCGTATTTTAAACTTATATATCAAGGACGTCATTTTGTATAAAAGAATAAGCCGTATTACTTTCTTGAACTGCCAATGTGTCTTCTTCATTTGTTGTAGCAATTTTGAAAGAAATCTGCGAACGCTGGTAATTTGAGCTTTTTTGCATGACAAATACCAATGAAGATAAACCTCGGTTAAAATATACCGGAAGACTCATTTAATTTTTCAAATGCATTTTTTTAACTGAAAAGCGTTCTAGTAACATACTCGAAAAATGTTGAACGGTTGATAAAAACTTACGAAACAAGTATTCCTATTACCACGACTCTGCGTTGCTATGATTCCTTCTTCGATGCTCTCGATTACGATTTGGGTCGACCGCAAATGTTTTGACGGTCGTTTGGATTTGTCGCAGTGCTCTTTTCCCTCGCATTTCTCCATTCCAAAACCAACGACAGTCGCTTCTTCACCGATTGGCGGTGCTTCGGTGGCTAACTCGATTAGCTGAGCGTGATCTCCGAGTTCGATCTTCTCTGTCAGTTTGATTAAGCCTACGTCGAGGGAAAAGACGAAAAATCCCTCGTCGTAATTTTTCGCGAATTCCTCGTGCACTGCGCCGTTTTTTATCTTGTAACCTTTCGAACGTTTCAAATCCCTTAAAGTGGTTATTCCGGGGTAAATTGTCAAGTCTCCGTTCAGGGTGCAGTGGGCGGCGGTTAGTACGATATCGCGTTCGATGAAGGCGCCGCCGCAGAGTAACTCTGTTTCGTTGTAGGCTATAAAGGCGTAATAGGGGAAGTCCTCGATGGTCGCCAGTTCGCCGTTAATGATGCCGGTGGTTTCATCCTCAACTAAACAAGAAAAGAGATAGTGCACACTGAATAACCAGGAATAATCAATCTAAGTTATAATCAAAACGCTTTCTGGATATTTGGATACGCTAGAGTGTTTGGTGTATATACACTACCATCCATATCAGTTCGGACACCCAGTAAAATGTTGGAAACTCAACTAAAATATAATATAATTGCTTTTATATATAAATAGCATTAATATTAGGTCCTTTATGGAGTTTATTGTTTATTAATTGTACAGGAAAAACTTCCAAGAATAGCGATTAGAGAATTATTAGAAACCTATTATATTTTGTGAGCTAATATAGTAATTGTCAGAATAATCCCCAACGCGACAAATAGGATTATCTTTGGGACAGCGTTGCAGGTAATAAATTTATAATACTCTTTGGGATGGGAGCAATTCACCCGAAAGTATATTGTGGATTGATAAATGCTTTAGCTTCTAAGTAAACCTGCTTGTATGTGCGTTAGTGTTAAGAGCGTATCTGTTTGTGTGAACCTGATTAAAGTTATTAGAATGCCGAGAGGAAAACAAACAAGTTTAGAAAAACTCTCTGTAATTGTCGCTTTAGATTATGAAAATTATTCAGTGCGTCAAATTTCCGAAAAAATATATTTCTGTTACTACAGTGAAAAGAAGAATAATTACACGGTCGCATTGCAACAAAAAAAAAACACTTCGACGGGGATACAGGCAAAAGTGGCTACAGTGGGTAGAAACACATTAAAATTGGACAGTGGGTGATTGGAAAAGGGTGCTATGGACTGATGCGTCAAAGTTTGAGGTGTTTGGACAACCGAGATACGTTCTTGTAAGGAGAGCGAAACGCGAAAGAGTGTTGCAGGATTGTGTAGTGCCAAGGAATAAGTTATGTGCTTATTTGGAGTTGCTTTTCCTACGCCGGTACAGGAGACTTGAAGCGATTCGAAGGTATGTTGAGAAAAGAGGGTTATTTAGAAATACTGGAAGAAAATGCAATACCGTCGGGGCAACGTTTAATCGGCGAAAATTTTATATTAATGCAGGACAACGATCCCAAACGCTCACCAGTGATATGTAAAAGTTTCTTAAATGAAGAACATGCTAATGGCAGTTTACAAATAATGACATGGTCGTCGCAAAACACCGATCGAAACCCATGGAGCTGTTATGGGATGAATTGGACAGGAGGGTCCGAAAAGTATGCCTTACCTCCATAGGCAACATGTGGAACATTTTACAAGAGGAATAATAATAGAATCCTTGAAAAACTACTGGAGCGGATACCTCGGATTGTGAAATTGTTCTTTGCGCAAAAGGTAGTTTCTTTGATGAACGGAATGTTGAAGGAGTTTTTGTTTATTTTTCGTTAGAATTACTTTTTTACTTTTACACTTTAACTTTACGCTATTAATGAAATGCAATAAAAGTTTTAAGATTTGGAAAAACGATTTTGAATATTTTCTCGTACCTACAGATGAAATTACAAAAGTTTGTAGTTACATCATTGTTTCATTGACAAAGTGAAGACAAGGGCTTTGAAAGTTTTTACTACAGTGCATGCAACCCTAACAATTATAACAGAGAACACAGCTCCGTTGACAGTTGACATCTGCTATTTACAATTTATTCGGGTTTCCTTAGTTTTCAACGTTTATTTTTATTTAATTCCACTATTTCTTTTGCTAAAAGTTCTCTTCAGAGCTATAGTAAAGTAAATCGTTTAGTTTGTGGTAAGTTTAGAGATGAAGCATACGAAAACTTAAAACATTTTTTTTAAGTTTCAGTTTAAGACACTCGGTCGACGGCTTAGTTCTTGTTGCCGAGAGTTAGTTTGCCCTTTATTAGTGTATTTCGAAAACGAAACGGGGAATCGAAATCCTTTAGTATCTGTTGATGCGGTCCATAAGGTAAATTAAAATGGGTTAGTATTAGGTTAAAGTTTACATTGTAAATTGTAGAGAGTTGCAAATGCTTTGGGTATTTCGATGGATATCGTCTACAACATAAAACAGAAGAAAGAAACTACGTCTGCAGTTCCTTCATCCAGTACTGCAACAGCTTTGTGCAAATCAAGATTGATGCCCAAACTACTTGATGTGTCTGAGAGGATTAAAATGGATGCTCGCAAAGTAATTTATGAGATGTACAACGATAGTAAGTTCATTTACACATTTAAATTTCAATTCTAACTTAATGTATCTTTATAGAAAAACATGTAACACTAAAAGCGTTACAAGAAGTTCTTGAACATAGGAACTCACTGCGACGTTTACTCCATCTTTTGGGATTTCAGTTTAAAAAAGATGGTAATTGCAGAGCTCTTATGTAGAGGAATGATATTTCCGCATTACGATTTTCCTTCCCAAGGAAGTACAATGAAATGTTGACATCATCTTTAAAAAAAGATATTGCCTACCCAGATGAAACCTGTATATTTTCAAAGGGTAGTGACAGGATGACAATATAAAAGTGTCAGAAAACCCGAAGGTTATAATGGTAAACGATTTATTGTGTTGCATGTAGGTACAAGAAGTGGCTTTGTACGAAATGCAAACTTCATATTTAGCTCAAAATCAAATATACCAGGTGTGGAAAAGTGAAAAATATATATGAAATTTTGCTCGCTCGATGCAAAGGGAAGTCGGTTCTTCATCGTATAATTACAGGAAATGAAAAATGGATGTATTTTGAAAATTCCAGGCGCAAAAAACGTAGGTAGACCCCAGACCGCAAGACGGAATCGCTGTGGTAGAAAAACCATGCTCTGTGTTTGCTGAGACCAGAGGGGCGTGGTCTATTATGAGCTGTTAAAACCCGCGGTTAATACTAAACGTTACTAACAACAATTGATCGATTTGAGAAAAGGCTAGAGAAAGAGGTAACGCAAAAGTAATTCTTTTTTCACGACAATGCTCTATCCCATACAGCAAAACCGCTTCGCGCCATATTGGAGGCACTCGGCTGAGAAGTTCTACCCCATGCGACTTACTCACTAGGCTTGGCTCCCTCCGATAACCACTGTTTGCAGCGATGGGTCACGAACTTGCTGAGCAGCGCTTTGATTCGTACGAAGATGTCAAAGAAAGGCTCGATAAATGATTCGCAAGAAAAGGGGAAGATTTTTACTGGCATAAATTGCCCGAAAGATGGAAAAAATGTATAACAAGAGATGGAGCATACTTTGAATAAATCACTTTTTATTATTGTTCCAAATCTAACATGTTTTTGTTTTTAGAAGGAAAGGCGCGCGCTTCATACTTGTACACCTGGTAGGTAATTACCATGGTGATATGAATTGCGAATTATTTACAAAGTAGAGTAATAAAGAATTTTGTTAAGAAAACATTTAATAATTACTTTAGCCTATTCAGCTACTTTCCGTAAGTATAAATGTATTAATACACTATTATGAAAGCATTGTCTATAGAAGAGCTTACTGTTTCTAATCCTGTTGGTTGCAATTATCCATGATTTGTTTAATAAATAATAATAATAGTCATACTAATAATAAAAACTTTATTGCCCAAGAGATAAAAAAATATCCAATTACAAGGCAAAATTTAATAATTAATAGACATATGAATGTACAATCTTTTTTTACTTGAAGTTGATTTCAATGTTATATACATAATCAACAAAATGTATTAAACATGATAATAATCTCATAAAATTTGATAATTGTTATTTTCGTACATTTCATTGTAAATATGGTTGGTGCACCTAAATTTGTTTCAGACGTCATAAAGAACTATGACGCAACTACAAAGTTTCGTGGTTCCGAGTATACACAGGTACGTATGTGCGTATGTATATAGCTCGTTAAATTGATCTTTAGACGCACGTCATTATTTGATTGCATAAGCAAAGATTGGTGTTTAACGTAACTATCCTTATTTAACTACATGTATAATTTATATACTGCATACAGATATTACTTTACATCCATTTCTTTCTTTTATTGGCATTTGTCCTCTATTCAATACTTTCTTTTGGTTATATTAATGTATGCTCGCTTTTTAAGAGATTTCATGTATTTAAAGATTATTTTTCCGAGCACGAATGTGGCATTGTTGCTGTTATAGAGGTGTGGTTGATGGATGCTGTTAATGATAACAATTTATCTAAATAATTATACTTTAATTAGAAAAGATAGAATAAAATATAGTTGGAGGTGTAGCCATTTACATAAGGGATCGCTTCAGATATTCTGCACTGGACGTATTGGGCAATGTAAATTATGAACGTTTTTGGGCTAAATTATATATTCGTAGTATCAGTGTCACGGTAAGAGTTGCTTACAGACCTCCTTCTGTCGACGCTGCATCCTCTATTGACGAGAAACGGAAAAATCCCCGAAACATGATCTTATTTTGATATTATCCAATGCGTCGTTCAGCAACTGTGATGTGTTACATGACTCGATTATATTTAAGCATTATCTTGTTGGCTCTCGCCTACAGTTTGATATGCCACCACCTATTTCCCGCGCCTGTACTTTCAGAAATTTTTCGTGTTTTGACCCTGTGACTTTTACTAATGACTTGATTACTATTCGCATAATATTGATGATGAACTTTATGCTCTTAATGAATTCGTTATTAACCTATTTACAATCCACGTTTCAGTTGTTTTTAGAAAAAAATATACACCATGGCTAACTGATTATCTCAAATTTATGATGAAGCTCAGAGATAACGCTCGAGTAAGGACTAGGAGAGACAAGACAAGCATATCTTTCAACTACTATAAACGACTACGAAATTTTACAAACTCTGCTATTGGTCGTGAGAAACGCGCTTGCTGAGGTCATATATTTCAAGGAGGGGTTTAACATCATTGAACATTTATAACAATGCCATAAATTCCAAATTGTCAACCATTTATCGGACGTTAATCAAAATTAATAATCATTTCTTAGGTTGTATGCACGAAGGCTGTGGTGAAACTGATTTTATATCAATACAAGAGCAATCCACGGACTGATACTACGTTTAATTTTATGTTATTAGTAGGTGATGATAGTGTTTTACTTAATTTACTACATTTATGTTTACTTTTGTACTCTGTGTTGATAAACCATATATTATTATTACAAATGTGTGTTTTACCGAAAATTTATCAAGTGTTTGAGTTTCTATGAGTGGGAGTATGATTACATTTTTGGAAAACGTTAAATATCCGGCACATATTTTACTAAACAATTTCATGAAGTACAAATAAACGATTATAAACTAATATTTAATATTAAATACTTTTTCTTACAGATGGTTCCAAAAACAGTTGTAGCTAGTACCAAAAGGCAAATTAAACGGAACATTTTGTTTCTGTCAAATCACTAACTCCACTGAAATTTCCAATAATCAAGAGGCGACTTTTGTATCCCTTACCGGGAATAGAAAACCGTTCACTGCGACTAAAGACCGGATTATGTACAAGGTGCATATACTTCATTCTATTTATTTACTATATTTTATGTCTATTTTTAGATGTCTTACATTGATTAAAGTTAATTAACGCTAATTAACTTTAATCAGTGTAATACATCTACATATCGACTTAAAATATAACAAATAAATAAGATAAAATATATGCACTTTGCATATAATCCGGTCTCTAACTGCAACCCTTGTCGATGCAGAAGGAAACCGCAAACATCCTTTATAAATACGGTTTGATTGCATATACACAACCGTTCAAAAGTACTTGGGCAACCATATTTTATAAAACTATTTATACATCATAGCTACTAGGAAATTCATTCTTGCAAAACTGAATGATTAGAGAGAAAGCATTATATTTACAGAAATGGTGGATAAATAACATTATGTAAATTACTTTATTACCTGCAATATACCAAAATTGGTTACTGTCACTACATCAGGATTAATGCAAGAAAAGTTTCCCGAAGTTCTTGTAAATGTCTTTCTGTTAAGGATACTCTTAGTAAGTAATGACGTTGTAATGACCTCGGACAAGTTTCAGTTATGTTTCTATATTGGTTGTGAGATATTCTTATGTGACTACTGTCATTAAGCCTGTGGGCAATGATAGTACTCACAGTGGTTGTGGAATTATCAACATGTTAGTAAACTATTGTTAGTAAATCGATAATACTTCTACGTTATTTTTTAGTAATAACGCAGATTCGCCTGTTTTAATGAATCAAACTTTTTTGAAATCTCTTAAACGTTTTTAGAGGGAGCAAAGTACGTAGATTATTCCTAAAATACTTGAGCAAACTTATCTAAGAATAATACCATATTGTGATAGTAAATTCGAAATTAAGTTGCGGATGACGCGTTGTCCTAAAGAGCTAATAGAGGAGGCGCCACCAAAATTTAGTTCTTCTGGAGAAGCTGACATCAACTATCGGCGAAAATCTAAGATGGCACAATGAAATGGTTAAGGCATGCTGGCGGATCCCTCATTATCCGTTTCGTACGATACTCTTTAGAAAATAAAATATTGCACCATGATATGCGAAGATTTCACATTGCTCAGAGTAATGATGGATAAAGGTCCTGTCGGAGAGAATAGCGTTATCACTGGTAACGGTTAATTTCGTTCTGTACGACAGGTTAGGATTCGTTGCACAAATAGGACGAAACGTATAGTACATGGACGTAGTTTGTAAGAGGGAGAATGAAGAGGTCACCACTATCGTAGCTGCGAGTACTTACAGTATTTGTGGATTTATAACCATGTTAGTAAAATAGAGTTAATAAATCGATAATAATTCGACCTTATTTCTTAGTAATAACGCGGATTAGCGTGTTTCTATCAAAGAAACTTATGAATCTTTTAATGGTTATTAGAGTGAGCACAGTACGAAGATTATTCCTAAAATTTTGCGCGAATTTTGAACACATTCCACTTATCCAAGAATAATACCATATTGTGATAGTAAATTCGAAATTAAATTGCGAATTACGCGTTCTTCTAAAGAACTAATAGTGGGAGGCGCCACCAAAATTTAGTTCTTCTGGAAAAGCTGACATCAACTATCGGCGAAAATCTAAGACGGCACAATGAAATGGTTAAGGCATGCACGCGGATCCCTCATTATCCGTTTCGTACGATACTCTTTAGAAAATAAAATATTGCATCATGATATGCGAAGATATCACATTGTCTAGAGTAATGATGATCAAGGGCCCTGCCGGAGGAAAGAACGTTTTCACTGGTAACGGTTAATTTCTCTCTGCGCGATAGGTTAGGATCCGTTGCACCAAATAGGAAGAAACGTGTAGTACATAGACGTAGTTTGTAAGAGGGTGAAAAAAGAGGTCACCACTATCGCAGCTGCGAGTACTCATAGTATTTATGGAATTATAGTCATATTAGTAAAATAGAGTTAGTAAATCGATAATAATTCGACCTTATTTCTCAGCAATAACGCAGATTAGCGTATTTCTATCAGAGAGACTTATGAAATCTTTTAATCGTTATTAGAGGGAGCAAAGCACGAAGATTATTCCTAAAATATTTGCGCGAATTTTAAACACATTGCACTTATCCAAGAATAATACCATATTGTGATAGTAAATTCGAAATTAAATTGCGAATGACGCATTGTTCTGAAGAGCTAATGGAGTAGGTGCCACCAAAATGTAGTTCTTCTGGAAAAGCTGACATCAACTATCGGCGAAAATCTAAGACGACAAACTGAAATGGTTAAGGCATGCACGCGAATCCCTCATTATCCTCTTTGTACGATGCTCTTTAGAAAATAAAATATTGCATTATGACATGCGAAGATATCACATTGTCCAGAGTAATGATGCTCAAGGACCCTGGCGGAGAAAAGCAAGTTTTCACTGGTAACGGTTACTTTCTCTCTGCGCGCCAGGTTAGCATCCGTTGCACCAAATAGAAAGAAACGTATAGTACATAGACGTAGTTTGTAAGAGGGTGAATAAAACGGTCACCACCATCGTAGCGGCGAGTACTCATAGTATTTGTGGGATTATAGTCATATTAGTAAAATAGAGTTAGTAAATCGATAATACCTCGACGTTATTTCTTAGTAATAACGCACATTAGCGTGTTTCTATGAAAGAAAGTTATGATATCTTTAAAATGTTATTATATATGCAAAGATTATTCTTAGAATATTTGCACGAATTTCACGCTTATTCCACTTATTTACGTAATAATAATAGTATATTGTGATAGAAAACTCAAAACTGAAATTCGAATGGTGCGTTTATCCAAAAAGTTATAAAAAAGTCGTCATTGCATCTAGTTCTTCCTCAAAAGAAAATGGAAATGAAGTGGTTAGAAGATAGAAAAATTCATGCATCGAAATAGACTGGTCAATTTCTCTCTGCATGACAAGGTAGGATCAAAAAAGTAATGCGTGCCGCAAATGTTCCCTTTCAAGCACAAAAAACTCGACATGATTACTGAACGATAAAGCGAAGACGCTAGTTTTTGACGGACTCAATGTGTTTGTAATTTAAATGTCAGACGAACAAAATGACGTATGTGTCAAATTAATACGCTGTATACTTTTCGCTGGCGCCATTTCTTGGTTAAACGGGAAAAAATTATGCCTATACCTGGTGTCTAAATAATAAATATATGCTCACTTTTTTACTAGTGTTTTTAATTTTTTCTTCGAAATCTATGTGCGGTCAAACACTTTTGGACGGTGGTATACCTTCGTCTGAAACTGATCAGCGCTTAAATTGAAAAATTAAAACGCCGTTCATTCAAGAAAAAATTGTTAACAATCAAGGAAATAATAAAAAGGAAACAAAGTGTCGTACAAATGCCAATTAAGATTTTAATCGGATAAATATTTCAAGATACGTACAACTTGTGAATTACAATTTCCGTCATTAACATGCAGCGCAATATATACTTTTAAGAAAGATTAAAGTTTTTACACTTCTGTTGTTTACAACGACGTTAACCTTTATACAAACAACTGAAATTCTTTCTTATTCTCGATTTATTTATAACTAGATTGTTAAAATTGATCCAAAAAACACACCGTTATTTCATTTTTATGGTGTTTTAACCATGATGTACTAAAAGATGATTAGCATTAGCAGTTTTTGCTTTACTGAGGAAATCCTTCCTTACAGTTGATGTTTTGATAAATCTAGACTCCTATTGGCAACTAAATGGCTATATTCTCTCGGTTTGAAAAACCATAATACTGGCATACGACTCTGTAAATATATTCATGACTCATCTGAATGACCAATATTTTAAGAATAAGTTTTTCATTATTTCCTATTAAATAGTCATAAAATTCATCGATATATATATATTGTAAGGATATGAATTATTGTCTATTATTTACGAATGACTTTTTTCTAAAATTTTACTACTTCACCTATTCCAGATATTTTCTCGTCACTGTTTGGTGCACGCCGTTATTTTTATTCCGGTTGATGTTAGAAGTTGGAGGCAAAGTACCGTTAGTACTCCCTCTTTATGAATTTTTAAACACAGATATTCAATCTGTACGGGTTTCTTTCTAAAGTTTTACAGATATCTACTTTGGGTTATTCTTTAATAACTTATTATTCACAATTTTCATGTAAAAAAAAGGATGTCCCTTCAACAACACTTGCAGAGGAGACGTAAACTTTACTATCGTTTATCATATATATCGCTTTTCGTAACCATATTTTTTTTTATATAAATAAATATTTCAAAATTTCATCTTTAAAATACGTTTAATATACTGTACTCACATATTTCAATTCCATTGTACAAATATGCATTATTCCGATATTGTACTTATAATCTTCGAAATTTCTCGTACGATGGAAGGATGGCCCGACTGGTAACATTCTCCTTTATAATGTCGCATGGATCAAGTACGCGTGTACTGTGTGGCCTACCATATAGGTGAATAAATGCGTTGCTATGGATATAAAACAAAACCAAGATGAAGATCGTGTCAAAAGTCAGACATGTTCTGAGAAAGAATAATTAGTTATTTTCTCATATAACTCCGTAATTTTATAAATATCTCCGTTTATATCAAAAAATAAAGTGTATCAGCTGGTACTACATATAAAATCTGAAAGTTCCTGACACACACTTTATAAGCCGAGGACCACTCCATCTTAAGGGCGAGAAATCACGTGCGAGTGAGTACGATTTCAAAGATTAAAGACGTCGAATCTTCTTAAGTCCTTCAAAATTGTTTGTATCCACTGCTCTCATTTTGTTTCGTAAATTAATAAGAATATTTAAAGTTTAGCTAGTTAGGGATTGCCTTAACTTTTCAACTTTACATTTGGGATTTTAACTTAGAAAACATTATCACTTAATTTTAATACAAATAAATCAAAATCTTAAGTCAAAGAACCCAGTTAACACAAATTTAACTAACCTGAGATTTTCCACCACGATATATATATAGTATTTTCAAAGGGCTATAAAAGTATTCTAAATATAATGACAAGTAGAACGTCTTGGAGACGATTACAGCAATGGAATCTCTTTGCGAAAGAAATACGAAATAGTATTTTTCGCCACTGCCGAGATAGTTTCATCGATTTCTCTGGCATTCCAGTTCGTGGAGATTACTCATAGATGCGACAGAGACCAACCTAAAACTAGTTTCGTTATATAATCGAAACCTTCTTCCTTTTCCATTACAAGAATACACTAAGTAGCAACATACGCATACCATAATATAGACGCAGTAAGAGTGTGTATAAAGAAGTCGCCACTATAACAGTGACGAGTACTCACAATAGTTGTAGCATTATAACCATGTTGGTAAAATAGGGTTATTATGGTAGATCGATAATATTTCGTCATTATTACTTGACAATCGTGTAAGTTACGGGTTTTATACGAAAGAGAATCATGAAATCTTAAAATTGTACTAGAAAAGCCAAAGCATGAAGGTTATTCAATACTTCCTGGACTGTTAAATATGTTCCAATAAGGATACCATATTGTGATAGAAAATTCGAAACCGAATTGCGTGTGATGCGTCGTTCCAAGAGTTGTAGAGGAGGTGCCAATAAATCCATGATTGTCCGTCTCGTATGATGTTCTATAAAAAATAGAATATTCGTCTTAAAAAAGAATAGAAAAGATCATGCATCTTGATATACGAAGACCTCACAAAGAATAATGTATATTTAGTAAAAAGGAGAATAGGTCATAATACCATATTGCGGTAGAAAATTCGATAATTGCGAAAATGCCGCTATCCATCATCGGCGAAAATCTGAAAAGCCAAAACGCAAACAAAATTGAGGAATTCTTGACATGGAAGCATGCGAAGATTTAACCAAATCTAGAGTGAAGATGATCAATGACTTCGTCGGAAACGAGACCGTTTTCACTTGTAACAGTAATGTGTTAGCTAAAATAAAATGTAAAATTTTGACGATTGAAATTAATTTATAAATACTTCAGTCCAGCGAGAATACTTTATGTTTAGAACGACTAATTTTTCTCAGCGGAACAGGATAGGATCCGTTACACTAAGAAGTAACAAACGCATGCTATAATATACACGCAGTTTGTAAGAGGGTGTATAAAAAAGTCGCCACTATAATAATGGCGAGTACTCACAGTAGCTGTGGAACTATAACCATGTTAGTAAGTGCAGGTTATGGGATTTCTACGAAAGAGACTTGTGGAATCTTGAAAATATTATTAGAAAAGGCAAAGTACGAAAACTATTCTTAGAATACTTGGACGAATTTTAAACTTATCCCACTTATCCAATGACATATCTGTCCATCATTGTCGGTTTAATATGACCCTCTATAAATAGAAAATGTTCTCATTTAAAAAGAAATTGAAAAGCCCCGGTATCATAATCCGCGAAGATCTATTCAAATAGAGAGTGGTAACGACCAAGAAAGTAGACAGAAGCCGAAATGTATTTACTAATAACGATAATGGGCTAGGTAGAACAAGATCAAGGAGCTTAACGATTAGAATCAATTTATAAATAGTTCAGCTCAGTGAGAATACCTTACGTTTAACCCGGCCATTCTCTCTCAGCGCAACAGAATGGGATCCGGTCCACTAAGTACGAACAAACGTGTAATATATTTGAAATAGTGTGTCAGAGTGGTAATAGATAAAAAGGTTGCCAAAAATAGAAAAACCATTGGCATAGAAGCATGCGAAGATTTAACCAAATCAAGAGTGAAGATCATCAATGATCTTGCCGGAAGTGAGACCGTTCTCACTTGTACCAGTAATGTGTTAACTAACATAAAATGCAAAATTTTGACTATCGAAATTAATGTATTATTTGTTCAGCCCAGCGAGAATACCTTATGTTTAGAATGGCTAATTTTTCCCAGCGGAACAGGATAGGATCCGTTACACTAAGTAGTAACAAACGCATGCTATCATGTACACGCAGTTTGTAAGAGGGTGTATACAAAAGTCGCCACTATAATAGTGGTGACTACTCAGAGTAGCTGTCGAATTATAAGCGTGTTAGTAAAATGGCGTTAGCATGGTAAATCGATAATATTTCGTTCTTATTTCTTGATAAGTGCAGGTTATGGGATTTCTACAAAGGATACTTGTGAAATCTTGAAAGTATTATTAGAAAAGGCAAAGCACGATTATTATTCCTAAAATACTTGGGCGAATTTTAAACTTATCCCACTTATCCAATGACATACCTGTCCATCATTGTCGGTTTAATATGACCCTCTATAAATACAAAATATTCTCATTTAAAAAGAAATTGAAAAGCTCCAGCATCATAATTCGCGAAGATCTATTCAAATAGAGAGTGGTAACGACCAAGAAAGTAGACAGAAGCCGAAATGTATTTACTAATAACGGTAATGGGCTAGGTAAAACAAGATCAAAAACCTTAACGATTAGAATAAATTTATAAATAGTTTAGCTCAGTGAGAATACCTTATGTCTAACCCTGCCATTCTCTCTCAGCGCAACAGGATGGGATCCGTTGCACTATGTAGGAACAAACGTATAAGATAGAGAGGTAATAGATAAAAAGCCTTCCATCATAGTAGCCGTTGTAGAATTATAATCATATTAATTAAACGAAATTAGTAAATCGATAATAATTTGTTGCATTATCTGGTGACAATACAGATTACGGCGTTTCTACAAAAGAAACTTTAAAATCCCGAAAACATTAGAGAAAGTAAAGTGTGAAGATTAGAATACTTGTGCATATTTTAAACTTATTGCACTTATCTTGGATATGCACCAGCTACAACATCATTGGTTTCCGCATCATTGGAATAGGTACGACAGGAAAAACCGTTAGATTAAGCCAATGTGGCAACCACGGACAGACTTTATAGCAGAAGAACACAATATACAACATTAGCCTTTAGTAAAAAGGAGAATAGTGGTCAAGGCATGCGTTTGAATCCATCATTACCCATTTCGTACGATGCTCTATAAAAAATAAAAAATTTGTCTTCACAAAAAAAGAATTAAAAAATTCTTGACATGGAAGCATGCGAAGATTTAACCAAATCAAAAGTGAAGATGATCAATGACCTTACCGGTAACGAGACCGTTTTCACTTGTAACGGTAATGTGCTAAAATAAAGTATAAAACTTTGAAGATCGAAATTAATTTATAATTAGTTCTGCTCAGCGAGAATACCTTATGTTTAGAACGGTTAACTTTTCTCAGCGGAACAGGATCCTCTGTTACACTAAGTAGTATCAGACGCGTGCTATAATATACACGCAGTTTGTAAGAGGGTGTATAAAAAAGTTGTCACTATAATAGTGGTGAGTACTCATAGTAGCTGAGGAGCTATAACCATGTTAGTAAAATAAGGTTAGTAATTCGATAATATTTCGTCGTTATTTCTTGGTAACAGTGCAGGTTATGGGATTTCAACAAGAGATTTATGAAACCTTGAAAATATTACTAGAAAAGGCAGTGCACGAAAATTATTCCTCAAACACTTGGGCGAATTTTAAACTTATTCCACCAATCCAGTAATAATATCGTGTTGTGGTAACAAAAATTCGAACACGAATTGCGAATGATGCATTGATCCAAGACTTACAGAGAACGTTTTAACAAATCCAATTTTTTTCGAAACGCTGGCATCCGCTATCGGCGAAAATCTGAGAAGGCAAAGTGAAGTGGTTAGAGGATATACGAAATCATGCAACATGATATGTAAAGTTCTAACAACACCAAGGGTGATGGTGATCAAGGACCTTGCCAGAAACAAGAACCTTTTCACTGGTAACGGTAACGTGTTAGCTAACATAAAATCAAAAATTTTGATGGCTGTAATTAAGTTATAAATAGTTCAGTCCAGCGAGAATACCTTATGTATAGAACGGTCAATTAGTTTCAGCGAGACAGGATAGGATCTCTTGTACTAAGTAGCAACAAACATATAATATATAGATGTAGTTAGTGAGAGGGCATATAGAAAAGTCACCACCATATATAATAGTGAAAATTTGATTAAATCCCTTGTACTAAGTAGCAACAATAGTGGCGAGTACTCACAGTAGTTGTGGAATTATAAGCATGTTAGTAAATCGATAATATTTCGTCGTTATATCTTGATAATAGTGTAGGTTGTGGGATTTCTATTCTTGGCATAGAAGCATGCGAAGATTTAACCAAATCAAGAGAGGAGATGATCAATGACCTTGCCGGTAAGGAGAACGTTTTCACTTGTAACGGTAATATGTTAGCTAAAATAAAATGCAAAATTTAGACGAATGAAATTAATTTAGAAATAGTTCAGACCAGCGAGAGTACCTTATGTTTAGAACGGTCAATTTCTTTCATTGCGACAGGATTGGATCCGTTGCGTTAAGTAGCAACAAACGTATAATATATAGACGTAGTTTGTAGGTGGATATACAATACATATACAAATAGGCCGCCACTATAATGGTAGTGAGTACTCACAGTAGTTTTAGGATTATAACCATGTTAGTAACACAGGCTTAGTAAATCGATAATATTTCGCCGTTCTTTCTTGATAATACTGCAGGTCATGGCATTTTTACGAAAGAGACACGAAGTCCTGAAAATATTACTAGAAAAGGTAAAGCACGGAGATTATTCCTCAAATACTTGTGCGAATTTTAACTTATTCGACTTATCCAGTAATAATATCGTGTTGTGATAGAAAAATTCGAGAACAAAAATTGCGACTGATGTATTGATCCAAGGGTTATAGAGAATGCTTTAACAAATCCAATCTTTTTGGAAAAGGTGACATGCGCAATCGCCGAAAATTTGAGAGGGCAAAATGAAGTGGTTACTGAATAGAAAAATTCATGCATCATGATACGCAAAGTTCTACCAGCATCAAGAGTGATGGTGATCAATGTCCTTGTCGGAAACAAGAACCTTTTCACTGGTAACGGTAACGTGTTAGCTAAAATAAAATTAGAAATTTTCATGATTGTAATTGTTTATAAATAGTTCAGCCCTGCGGGAATAACTTTTGTCTAAAATGGTTAATTTCTTTCAGCGCGACAGGATTGGATCCGTTGCACTAAGTAGCAATAAACATATAATATGTAGATGTAGTTTCTAAGAGAATATATAAAAAGGTCGCCACTATAATAGTGGTGAGTATTCACAATAGTTTTAGAATGATAACTGTGTTAGTAAAATAGGGTTAATATGGTAAATGGATAATATTTCGCCGTTATTTCTTGATAAGTATGCAGGTTATAGGATTTTTACGAAAGATGCTTATGAGATCTTGCAAATTACACTAGAAAGGGCAAAGCACGAAGATTATTCTCCAAATACTTAATACGCAAATTTTAAATATACACTACTTATCCCGTAACAACACCGTATTGTGATAAAAAATTCGAAAACGAATTGCGAATGATGCATTCATCCAGGAGTTATAAAGAAGGCGTTAACAAATGCAATCTTTCTGGAAAAACTGGCATCCGCTATCGGCGAAAATCTGAGAAGGCAAAACGAAGTGGTTGGAAAATAGAAAAACTTGCGCATCATGATATGCAAAGTTTTAACAACATCCAGAGTGATGATGATCAAGAACCTTGCCGGCAACAAGAATGAATAGACGTGGTTTGTAAGGGGATCGCCGGTATATTAGAAGCGAGTACTACCAATAGCTCTGGAATTATAACCATGTGAATAAAATAAGGTTTGTAAGTCGATAATATTTCGTCGTTATTTCTTGGTAATAGTGCAGGTTATGGTATTTATACGAAAGAGACTTACGATATCTTAAAAATATTACTAGAAAAAGCAAAGCACGAAGATTATTCCTCAAATATTTGCGTGAATTTTAAACTTACTCCACTTATCCAATAATAATATAATATTGTGATAAAAAGAATTCTAAAAAAGGATTTTCGTTGATCCAAGAGTTATAGGGAATATTTTAGCAAGTCCAATCCTTTTTGGAAAAACTGACATCCGGTATGGGCGAAAACCTAGGAAGGCAAAGTGAAGTAGTTAGCGAATAGAAAAGTTCATGCAACATGATATGTAAAGTTCTAACAACACGATCAAGGGCCTTGCTGGAAACAAGAATATTTTCAGTAGTAACAGTAATGTCTTAGGTGTATACTATATAGACGTAGTTTGTAAGAGAGTTGCCACTCACGCATATTATAACCATATTAGTCAAATAAAGTTTACTTCGTTGTTATTGCTTAATAACGAAACAAGTTATGGTATTTCTATGAGAGAAACGAAATTTTGAAAATGCTATTAGAGATGATAAAGCACTAAGATTTATTGCACCCATTTTTAGCATGCGATCAAATGCAATAAATGCTATTGGTTTCTACATTTTTGGAAGAGCTACAACAACAAAAACCATTATATTAGATGGATATGGAAACTATGAAAGCACCTCATAGCAAAAAAATACAATGCACCAGATTAGTGTCTAGTGGAATAAGAGGTCATAATACCATATTGTGATAGAAAATTCGTTACCGAATTACGAATGATTTGATACAAAGAGTTATAGAGGAAGCGGTAATAAATTCAGTCCTCCTGAAGCTTTCGGAAATTTAAGAAGGCAAAGTGAAAAGGTTAAGGCATGCACGCGAAGATTATCCATCTCCGAAGAAAATATAACGAAATTACGGGTCTAATTGAGTAGCAGAAGCATTACTCCAGAAGAAGTAATGAGTTTATTTCATAAAAATCTCCAAATGTCAATTATAGTTGTGGAATTATAACCACGTTAGTAAAATAGAATCAGTACATCGATAATACTTTCGACGTTATTTATTAGTGACGATGCAGGTTAGCGTGTTTCTATGAATGAAATATTATAGAGAGAATAGAAAGATTTATGCATCGAAATATACGATAAAGTTTGAGAATGATCAAGCACCCTGCCGTAAACAACACCGTTTTCACTGGTAATGGTAATTTCTCTTAGCGCGACAGGGTAGGATCCGATGCACTAAGCTGCAAATATAATATATACATACGTTGTTTTTAAGAGGCTAGGTAGGGTAAGGTCGCCTCTGTAATAGTGACGAGTATTCATAGTAGTTGTAGCATTATAACCATGTTAGTAAATCGATAATACAGCGTCGATACTTCCTACTAATGCACTGAAGGTTAGTGTGTTTCTATCAAAGAAACCTATGAAATCTTTAAAATGTTATTAGCGCGGGCAAAACATGATTATTCCTAGAATATTTGCGCGAATTTCAAACTGATTCCACATATCCAATAATGGCACCAGTTTCCTGTTACAATAGTGATAGGAGATTTCAATAAATCTAGTTCTTCTGGAAAAACTATAAATTACCAGTGTAATTGAAGAACAAGAACAGTACTCCAGATTTAACAATATGGTCATATTCTGCATGCAAGAAGATAGAGATGAGAACTTCAAATTACAGTTACTAAGAAAGACATCGATTACCACATAAAAAGGGAAATACACCTCCATCACCGTCGACTTCATACGAAGTGCTATATAAATAAAGAATTCACCTTTCAAAAGAAGTCGAAAGGTTCGGGAACCGTAATCCGCAGAGATAGAGATGAGAACAGGGAAGAAACAGTAATGAGTTTATTTCATAACGAACCCCAAATTACAATTAGTAAGAAAGACATCAGTTACCACACAAAGGACGGAAACACTCCTCCATCACGGTCGACTTCATACGACGTTCTATGAAAGTAAAGTATTCCCCCTTTAAATAGAAATTTAAAGGTTCGGAAATCGTAATGCGCAAAGATTTAACCAAATCTACAATGGCGATGATCAAGGATGCAACCGGAAGCGGGAAAGTTTTCACTAGCAACGGTAATATGTTAGGTAAAATATACCCAAAGATTTTGGTGATTATAATAAATGTATGAATCGTTACCCCAACCAGAATATCTTACGTCTAACCAGTTAATTTCTCTCAGCGCGACAGGATAGGATCCATTGCATTATGCAGGAACAAACCTATAATATATACACGTAACATAGTTAGTAAAAGGGTGACTAAAGAGGTCGCCACTGTAATAGCGACGAGTATTCATAGTAGTTGTAGCATTATAACCACGTTAGTAAATCGATAATACATCCTCGATATTTCCTAGTAATACACTGCAGACTAGACTACGAAAGAAACATGAAATCTTTAAAATATTATTACAGCGGGCAAAATGCGAAGATTATTCCTAGAATATTTGTACGAATTTCAAATTTATTCCACATGTACAATAATGGTACAATATTGTGATAGGAAATTCTTAATAAATCCAGTTCCTCTGGAAAAGCTATAAATTACCAGTATAATTGAAGAGCAAGAACAGTACTCCAGATCCAACAATGAGATGAGAACTCAGAAATAATAGTTATGAGTTTATTTCATAACGAACTCCAAATTTACAATATTAAGTGGATTTCAACATTTGTCTCGGTGAACGATATTTACCGCGATGAAACAATGTTCTTATACTTTAAGAAAGTCCGTCTGACATTTATGCATGTAACATGGACATAATTAAGATAATATTTGCAGTTAATTTACGGAACTGCAAATGGACCATAGTTTCTAGCGAATTCATTCTTGCAAAATTGAATGACTTTTCGACACTTTTTCGAGAACAATACTGTTCTTTCAGGGTTAAGAACTCTAGGTCTAAATTTTGTATTTCAACAACATAATGGCCCGGCGCATGCATCTAAACAGTGCAAAAACTGTTTGCAAGACTTGGAAGCAGGAGGATCCATCAAAGCTATGGAGTTGTCTCCTCAAAGCCCCGATCCAGATTCCATAGAGTTATTGTGGTAGGAGCTTGATCGGCAGATCCGGAAAGCAGTACCAACATCGAAGGCTGATTTGTGGAAGAAACTGAAAGAAGTATTGGTCCGGATAACACCAGATACCTTGACAAAACTAATGCAAAGATGCAAGAGTACCACGATTGTGTGCTGCTGTTATGAAAAACGAAGGGGGTTGCATAGACTAATCAGAAGTTTAGATATAATATGTAATCCTGCTGCCAGATATGTACTTAGCTGTATACTATACAGTATCTTCCAGTTTTTTGCTAAAAAGAAATGTAATTTTTAAGGGAAATTATTTTTTTATTCAAAATATTGGTCATCGGCTAATACACATTTTACCTATCCTCAGGTAATTCATGGATACCATGCCAGAAAACTGCTTGCCTTCTGCGGCAAGCTATTCGTCGAGTCTTTTTCCAACTTCCTCGAAATTGCTGAAGTGCTACTCTGTGAGCGGGTGCCCCATTGGTGCTAAGAGGCGAAAGTCAGATGGCACCAGGTCTAGGGAGTACGGCGGGCGCGGAAGGATGTCACTGGTTTTGGTGTGTGAGAGACCGCATGTAATATATAGTTACGCCGCACTGTTCCAGGTCTTATCGGCTAAATAAACTAAGAAATTAACAGCAGTATAATAGTTGCCGACGAATAATTGGCAGTTTAGACGTTCTTCGTATAACACTAGCTAATTTAACATGAACATTCGCATGTCCTCCTGAATCTGGTTCAGATATATTTCTACGAAAATCATCATTCTCTAGTTCAGTATATATTTTGAGTTCATATGCAAAACCAGTTGCACCACACGGTACGAATAATTGAAATCTCTACATGTGAGGTTTCTTGGGTAGCATGAAATGTCGTATTTTTGTAAAACATAATTGCTTATCAAATGCTAGTATCCCTTCAAAGGAAACATACGAATATGCACTATTAAATAATTTATATTGCCCAAGGTTATGGATCCTATCATGATTTAAGTTATCTTCACTTACGGTTTTGCGTCCAATCCTAAGTTAAAATAAATATGAACATTACGTTTGTTGTAACCAAATATTTTCGGTTATATGATTGGCTGTGTTTGGATTTGGAAATCGAGTTGTAAGTGCTGACATAATCTCGTTCCCGAACAAATTTAAATAGCCGTCGCCATTTAAATTTTTCTTATGAAAGGGATGCTGTATATGGACTTCCCCCAGAAAATGAGGGTTTTCAGTCGACCAGTAACGGCAATTATGCCCATTAGCAGCACAATTAAGACAAACCGTTGCTTCATCCGAAAATACTATTTAATTCACTCAATTAGGTTGATATCTAATAAATTGATGAAGATGCATTTTCAAGGATTTTAGTTAATTTTAGAATTTTGTGGGCCGATCTTTGAGAGATTCTATAAACTTTAGTTGTAGCCACGTGATAATTTTTTTAATTGTTAATAAAATGTTCACACTGGCGTATCTATCGATTGCTGTACTTGGAAGTTAGCTTCTTGGCAAGTCTTTTACTTGGCGAAATGCCTCGTACTTTCGAATTGTCCGATACGAGGGCGACTTGAAACGTTTCCGGAATTGGCAAGAGATGGCGCACGAAGATTGAAGTGTATTCGTTGGTCGGCACGAGTAACCTTTTTATGGCAATTGTGAAAACTGTAGATGCCTACTGCCAATACCTGTTGTTTAAGGGTGTCTTGTGTAGCAATTTAGGCGGCTTCGCAAGAATGGATAAAATCGAATTTCGTGGATGGCTAGGAGAACGGTCACTGAATTTCGAAATACTTTGCTAGAGGTCCATGGCGGATGTACTCCCTCATTCTCGACCATCAGCTTCTGGCTGAGCGAGTTCAAACATGATCGCACAAGCACAAGTGACGAACCACGCAGAGGACGCCCAAAAATCGCTACCAACGGTGAAATGGTCGACAAGATTCATGATGTCGTATTAGCTGATAGACGATTGATGCTGAAAGAGATAGCAGAGACAACAGGCATGACAGAAGAACGTATTGGCAATATCCTACATTAAATTTTGGACATGAAAAAGCTTTCGGTGTGATTGGTACCGCGTTTTCTCACATCGGAGCAAAAACGAAATCGGGTGACCGTTTCGGAGGAGTAACTGGCCAGGATCCAACGCAATCCAAGGGACTGGAGCACCATTTGAAAAAGTATATTGATCTCTCGAGGACACTACATCGAAAAATAAAAATAAAAACACCACCAATACCGTGCTTTTCTTGTCGATCCCGGGAACATTCCAGGTCACCCTCCCCACACAGTATATAAGCAAAATGCGAACCTTTTCAAAAGAATATTGAAGGTCACCATTTTTGCGCTTCATCAAGACGTCAATTCGCTTAGATTTTGTAGGTTTTACTGTCATAGTAAATTAATCAACAAATCACTAAGATCAAGATGTAGTGACATTAATATAGTATCTCAGACTTTCACGGCTGTTTGTCATAGACGTAACTGTTGTCGGGTTCCGCCGTGTCACTAGGTCTTTTGTCCCTGACGTTTCGCGAATCGCATAGCAAACCGGACGTTTCGCGAACAACTACGGTTCGCATTGCGGTTCGCGAAACGTCAGTGACCAAAATCCTAGTCACATGGCGGAACTCGACAACTGTTACGACTGTAACAATCTGACAAATTACAGTAAAATGGCTATTTTCAAAGATATCTTGATTTAACTTTTTTAGGTAGTTCTATTATTCTTTTCTATTGCGTTTTGTTAATAAAAATAAATGTATTGATGTTTATGGAAGTCGTTTTTCATTCTGCATCCAAAAATTTACCAATATACTGGGTGTCTCATTGAAAGAATAAGTAAGAAGCGTGTCCTGCCAAACCGGAATCGAAGAAAATGTCAAAATGTTATAACAAATTCATTATCTTTAATTATACGTCCATGGTAATTAAAAAAAAACTTCTCAAACAACAAAGCTATTCGACTTTTACAGAACTTTTGTATTAACCCTGTGGTTGAATTTTTCTTCTTGGCTACATCGCACTGACGAGAGCAGGGTGCCCGAAATACATAATTGTATTGAGTTTGCAAGTATTGACTTATCTTTTGTCAAAAATAAATAAATACTATAAACAACTCCTTGGTTAAATGTGGTGTTTTACGCCAATTTCCGCAAATAAAACTAACGCAGCTATATTGCTCGCTTTGTGCTCTTTATTCATAGCATAAACAGTGGAAGAATTACGGAAAATATTTTTTCCTGTTTACAATTTTGCTTTAGTTTCTGCAATCCAGTCTAACATCGTGAATACAGGTCCTTGGAAGTCAAATCCGGTACAATCGGCGTATTGGCCGGCGCTAACCACCCCTATAACTTTACCATCGTAAGTAATGGGTCCACCGGAATCACCCTGCAAAATTAAAATTGAAATCGTGGTTTGCATCAAACGTTTGCAAAGATAATTTAGTGGAAGTAAAATAATTATAAGGTTTGCCTATACTTTCCTCTACGGTTAGAAAATTCGAACAATTACTTGCCTAGAACTGTAGTACAGTAACAAAACGTGGATTTGTATATAAGATACATTTATAAGGTATTTTATGAGTTTTCTAAAAAAAATATAGGTGTATGTATTCATGGCCGCGCTCGTTAGTAATTTAAAGTTTAATCAACAGCACGTAAAGGAATACAGGAACGTATTTCTCAAAAGTATTTTTAATTTCATGGTACAGTTGATCAACAGAAACAAATTTCTTTGTTTCAATTAAAATACTCTACATACCATAGACTCCCTAGGCTGCCATCTTGAAGACATGGTACGATATACCATACCATAGCTGGTTAAGTACTTTTAGAAAATAAGATTTTCCTCAATACAATGCCTGCTTTAAATATTTGTATTTTTATCGAGTATCAACCACCTAAAGCAATTTTCGCGTTTTTATTGACATGAGGAACTACCAATGACAATAAATATATACACTTCAAAAATTTTAAAGTTTCCACTTCAAACATCGAAAATTTCAGTTTTTTTTTAAATAACAACGCCTACTTTTTACTGTTTCTATATAGTCTACTTGAAACGATAGGCATTTTACTTCTTATACCTGAATTCACTCGTTTTCGTTTGTTTTTTGGTCTTGACAAATAGTCATCTAGCTACGTAAAAGATCCAAAATGCAGACGTCAAAAATAAGAATCGATATGAAAGGAATAGCACAAGGATGCACACTTCACGACACGGGGCCAATCGTGCCTACTTGAATCAAGGCAATAGATACAGGGCCGCGGAAAGAGAAGAAACCCACAGAAGGAATGGTAAACAAAAGAAACGAAGCTTAGTTATAGAACAAAAAGCGAAAACCAGTCTTATAAACGTATTTTATTACGAATTCAAAAATCTATAATAGTATTTTATTATATATTATTTTGTACCAGAATGAAAGAGGTGTAACAGGGAGGTAAAAAAAAATTACATAAGTCTTGAAAGAATTCATATCGGTATCTAGCGGAATTAGGATATCCAAATAAAATATGGTTAATGTCTCATTATTACATGAGCAGAAAGGACTATCAGGAACACCAATCCTATTGCGAAGTGCAGAGGAGCATACGTGATTGAATTTTAAATAGGATATCGTAGAACTAAAGTATTTGGTACCACTACACTTATGAATGTAATCAATGTGAGAAGGTTATTACGGAGTGTCAACGTCATTTTTGTGAATATAGTAACAGCACGTTATTGCCTACCTATAAAAGTTATGACTCTACAGAAATTAATTTCCTTTATTGAAATGGACCATAATGAGATAATATAAGTTTGGTTTTCGTCAAGATATGAGATTCTTAATATGTGGTGCCATCTGCGAGATGAAGGATAATTGAAGCGGTCGTGCAAATAGCGTGTAGATATTACTTCCTGTATTCCCCATTCCCAGAACAAAAATTGCTGACTTACTGTCAGGTCCAATACGTTAATACGTTTCAAATCTTAACGTTTTTGAGATAAACGTTTAACCATAGTACAACGTTAAGGTGAGATTAAGTTTATGAAGTAAATATAACATATAATTCTTGTTTGTTTAAGAAGTATGAAGGAAAAATAAATTAAATTTAGATCGCGTCAGTTTGCTATAATATCGATTATTTTTACTGTTTTATCATACTTTATTTCGGTTATTATTAATAATTTAACTTCCAATTAAGTAATCTATACACTAAAAAAATAACTTGGCATCGATGTAAATGTATAAAATAACGTAGCGGTTTATCAACACTTCACTTCATTATAATTTTGAAATGCTATTCAATTCAACGTTGATCAGAAGTTTGTTTAAGACGTTATGGAGACTACGCAAAATAACGTCGGTTTTGCAGATCTCATAAACCTGTACCTATAAATACGGTTTGGGTGAGTGTTAATTTGATGGTGGTGCATCAATGTATAACAACACTGGTGTCTAATATAAATTCAAACACTGTTTAGAAAAGCCGTTTAGTTCAGCATTACTAAAAGGTTCTATAACGTTGATATAACAATAACAAGTGTTAAGGACTTAACATTGTTTTTGTGTTTTTATTTTCATTTTTATTATTTATTTATTTTGCTCTCTGTAGAACATATCGAATTTTATTTTAATGTGTATGTACATTAAGCATTGTATATGTATGCAAGCCGGCCATTCACATTACTCTAGCTAAAAGTGCCTAATTTAAAAGTCATTAAGTGCAACGCCTTCGAACAAATAATGGAAGTTTCCTTAATATTTAATATATACAAGCACAGACAGTCGACTCTCGCGTGACGGTCGAGATATTAGCGATCGTGCACTCTCGGTCACCTTTCGTACCTCGTCGTAACGTTTATAGTAACGTCGTCGGATGATTATTGGAAATTTCTAATAGTTTCAAGTTTTGGAGGGAATCGTCGAGGCCGTTGTCGTCTATACATTTATTTAGTCTTCTGTTACGATTCTGGCGGGAATCATTCTGGTAAGGTTGTCGGCGCGCATGTATAGATTTCTCTATTAAGTACAAATCCTCGACTTTCTATTATCGTACGTCGAGGCTACTGTGTCCGTTGTCGTCCATACATATTTTTAGTCTTCTGTTAAGTTTGTGTCGGGAATCATTTTGGTAAGGTTGTCGGCGCGCATGTATAGACATCTTCTACAAGTACGATCACACCGCTTCTTGTTGACGGTCGTTGCGGCCGCACCGTCCGTTGTCTTCGATACGTTTGTTCGGTTCTTTGTCGTATCGGGACTTAGACATTTTTTCATTTAGTTGTTGGTCGTAGCGGACGAGTGTCACGGACCATTTTTCTATATGTAATGTCGGCTTCATCGCCCCGTTTTGGTTGTCGGTGCGCATTTCGCATATTTGTAGAGAGCTAAAGATTGTACATAGCGTATTATTTCAAACGAGAACACCTGGGTAGCTGTCACATTACTTTTGTTTTGAGATCGGCTATTATGGCTACTGTCGCCCTCGACCAGGCGTTCAAGCTCTAAGGGATAGGGTGGGTTTCCCTATAAATGTGTAAATAACGAACGTATTTGGTTCAAGTACAAATACAAGCCAATGATACAGGGCCAAGTCCCTTAGGCAAATTTAAAACAAGGAAAATGTACTAGGCTCCCGGAAAGGGACATATAAATAAGCATAGCACCGAGGTGCGCTTATTAATTTAAGAAGTAAATAGGGTTGGCTTCCTTATAAAAAGGTAGTGGTGCATGCATATAGATAGAGGCATTAGTACATGCCTCTAACAAAGCTTCTGCGGAAGCATATAAGAATTTAACATTACTCTACAAGTAAGTATTGGTCAAGTAATTCAAGAATTTACGAGCAGGCTACAGCGGCGCTGTTCTTCAAACCAGGAGAACGTAACAACAAGTAACGTTGTTTTCTAAGATAATTGAAACCATTGGTTACAATACGTACCTACGTTTATATCATCTTCTCAGTGTTCAGTGTTTCATTGTTAGTTAATGTTGCTTTTGTAACGTGTATTCAACAATTGCAACGTTATAATAACGGTTTTCAGTAGCCAATAAAAATATTTGAACTAAACTGTGTACTTGTCACAATTTTCAGGAAAAAAAAACATAAAAGAAATAATTTCGCAAAATTGCCTTAATTTAGACCTACGGCAAGTAATATCATTCAGCTTGATTTTAACATAGCTATCTAAAAAGTTCGTTGTATATGGGAAATATTTGAAATAGAGTAGTTCGCATGCATTTCAATTTTAACCAGGTATGATCAATAATATTGTTTGTCAAAATTTAAAATGCTTTTCATTACTTTTAGAGATACGTC
Organism: Trypoxylus dichotomus; assembly: GCA_023509865.1. NCBI lineage: Eukaryota > Metazoa > Arthropoda > Insecta > Coleoptera > Scarabaeidae > Trypoxylus > Trypoxylus dichotomus. The sequence continues at coordinate 19,418,613 of CM042082.1, read as the reverse complement.
TTACACCAGTCGTCATAAATGAATGTATACGAGGGCAACCAATTTCGTGCAGTGATAAAACACTTCTGGATGGCTGCGAAAACGGAAACGGAAATTCGAAATATTTTGCTAGAGGTTCATGGCGGATGTCCTTCATTATTTTCGACCATCAGCATTTGAGCGAGTTCAAACATGGCCGCAAACGCACAAGTGACGAATCACGCAGTGGACGCCCAAACACCGCGATGAAATAGTCGACAAGATTCATGATGTCGTGTTAGTCGACTGCCGCTTGAAGCTGAACGCGTTGGCCATATTCTACACGAAATTTTGGAGCTAAAACGAAATCGGGTGACCGTTTCGAAGGAATGTATGGCCAGCATCCAACGCAGTCCAAGGGATTTCTTCATGCATTTCGTAACCGTGGATGAGACTTGGATCCACCACTACATACCAGAAACCAAGGAACAGTCGAAGCAATGGACTATTGGAAGGATCATGGCGACCGTTTTTGGAATTTCCACGGTGTGATCCTCTTCGAGTATCTCCAAAAGGGAAGGACGGGGCAATACTACAGCCACGTATTGACCCGATTCGATGCAGTATTGAAGGAGAAACGGTTTCGTTTGAAGAGGAAAAAGTGCTTTTCCGCCACCACAATGCATCGGCTCATTCATTCCGCATCATCGTGTTCAAATCGAATGAGTTGCGCTACGAATTAGTCTCTTATCCTACGTATTCACCAGACTTGGCCAACAGTGACTTTCGTCTCTTCCCAAACCTGAAGAAATCACTGAAAGGAAACAGATTTGCATTAAATGAGGTCATCGCCGCTACAGATAGCTATTTTGCAGACCTCGAAACATACTATTTTTCTGATGGCTTGAAGAGACTGGAGAACCGTTTGGAAAAGTGTATTGATACTTGAGGAGCTACATCGAAAAATAAAAAAAACCACACCAATATCGTATTTTTCTCTTCGATTCCGATAACATTTCAGGTCGCCCTCGTATTTTAAACTTATATATCAAGGACGTCATTTTGTATAAAAGAATAAGCCGTATTACTTTCTTGAACTGCCAATGTGTCTTCTTCATTTGTTGTAGCAATTTTGAAAGAAATCTGCGAACGCTGGTAATTTGAGCTTTTTTGCATGACAAATACCAATGAAGATAAACCTCGGTTAAAATATACCGGAAGACTCATTTAATTTTTCGAATGCATTTTTTTTAACTGAAAAGCGTTCTAGTAACATACTCGAAAAATGTTGAACGGTTGATAAAAACTTACGAAACAAGTACTCCTATTACCACGACTCTGCGTTACTATCATTCCTCCTTCATCGATGCCCTCGATTACGATTTGGGTCGATCGCAAATGTTTTGATAGTCGCCTATATTTGTGGCAGCGGATTTTTCCCTTGCATTTCACCACTCCAAAACCGACAACAGTCGCTTCTTCACCGACTGGCGGTGCTTCGGTGGCTAACTCGATTAGCTGAGCTTGATCTCCGAGTTCGATCTTCTCCGTCAGTTTGATTAAGCCTATGTCGAAGGAAGAGTCGTAATCTTTCCCGTATTCCTCGTGCGCTGCGGCGTTCTTCATCTTGTAACCTTTCGAACGTTTCAATTCCCTTAAAGTGGTTATTCCGGGGTAAATTGTGAAGTCTGCGACCTCAATGCAGTGGGCGGCGGTTAGTACGAGATCGCGTTCGATGAAGGCGCCACCGCAGTATAAATCTCCGTCGTAGGCTATGAAAGCGTAATAGGGGAAGTCCTCGATGGTCGCCAGTTCGCCGTTAATGATGCCGGTGGTTTCATCCTTAACTAAACAAGAAAAGAGATAGTGCACACTGAATAACCATGAATAATCAATCTAAGTTATAATCAAAACGCTTTCTGGATATTTGGATACGCTAGAGTGTTTGGTGTATATACATTACCATCCATATCAGTTCGGACACCCAGTAAAATGTTGGAAACTTAACTAAAATATAATATAATTGCTTTTATATATAAATAGCATTAATATTAGATCCTTTATGAAGTTTATGGTTTATTAATTGTACAGGAAAAACTTCCAAGAATAGCGATTAGAGAATTATTAGAAACCTATTATATTTTGTGAGCTAATATAGTAATTGTCAGAATAATCCCCAACGCGACAAATAGGATTATTTTTGGGACAGCGTTGCAGGTAATAAATTTATAATACTCTTTGGGGTGGGAGCAATTCACCCGAAAGTATTGTGTGTATTAATAAATGCTTTAGCTTCTAAGTAAACCTGCTTGTATGTGCGTTAGTGTTAAGAGCGTATCTGTTTGTGTGAACCTGATTAAAGTTATTAGAATGCCGAGAGGAAAACAAACAAGTTTAGAAAAACTCTCTGTAATTGTTGCTTTAGATTATAAAAATTATTCAGTGCGTCAAATTTCCGAAAAAAATGTATTTCTGTTACTACAGTGAAAAGAAGATTAATTACACGGTCGCACTGCAACAAAAAAAAAAACCACTTCGACGGGGATACAGGCAAAAGTGGCTATAGTGGGTAGAAACACATGGAAATTGGACAGTGGGTGATTGGAGAAGGATGCTATGGACTGATGCGTCAAAGTTTGAGGTGTTTGGACAACCGAAATACGTTCTTGTAAGGAGAGCGAAAAGCGAAAGAGTGTTGCAGGATTGTGTAGTGCCAAGGAATAAGTTATGTGCTTATTTGGAGTTGCTTTTCCTACGCCGGTACAGGAGACTTGAAGCGATTCGAAGGTATGTTGAGAAAAGAGGGTTATTTAGAAATACTGGAAGAAAATGCAATACCGTCGGGGCAACATCTAATCGGCGAAAATTTTATATTAATGCAGGACAACGATCCCAAACGCTCACCAGTGATATGTAAAAGTTTCTTAAATGAAGAACATGCTAATGGCAGTTTACAAATAATGACATGGTCGTCGCAAAACACCGATCGAAACCCATGGAGCTGTTATGGGATGAATTGGACAGGAGGGTCCGAAAAGTATGCCATACCTCCATAGGCAACATGTGGAACATTTTACAAGAGGAATAATACGTCAAATAGAATCCTTGGAAAACTACTGGAGCGGATACCTCGGATTGTGAAATTGTTCTTTGCGCAAAAGGTAGTTTCTTTGATGAACGGAATGTTGAAGGAGTTTTTGTTTATTTTTCGTTAGAATTACTTTTTTACTTTTACACTTTAACTAAGACAAGGGCTTTGAAAGTTTTTACTACAGTGCATGCAACCCTAACAATTATAACAGAGAACACAGCTCCGTTGACAGTTGACATCTGCTATTTACAATTTATTCGGGTTTCCTTAGTTTTCAACGTTTATTTTTATTTAATTCCACTATTTCGTTGCTAAAAGTTCTCTTCAGAGCTATAGTAAAGTAAATCGTTTAGTTTGTGGTAAGTTTAGAGATGAAGCATACGAAAACCTAAAACATTTTTTTTAAGTTTCAGTTTAAGACACTCGGTCGACGGCTTAGTTCTTGTTGCCGAGAGTTAGTTTGCCCTTTACTAGTGTATTTCGAAAACGAAACGGGGAATCGAAATCCTCTAGTATCTGTTGATGCGGTCCATAAGGTAAATTAAAATGGGTTAGTATTAGGTTAAAGTTTACATTGCAAATTGTAGAGAGTTGCAAATGCTATGGGTATTTCGATGGATATCGTCTACAACATAAAACAGAAGAAAGAAACTACATGTGCAGTTCCTTCATCCGGTACTGCAACAGCTTTGTGCAAGTCATGATTGATGCCCAAACTACTTGATGTGTCTGAGAGGATTAAAATGGATGCTCGCAAAGTAATTTATGAGATGTACAACGATAGTAAGTTCATTTACACATTTAAATTTCAATTCTAATTTAATGTACCTTTATAGAAAAACAGGTAACACTAAAAGCGTTACAAGAAGTTGTTGAACATAGGAACTCACTGCGACGTTTACTCCATCTTTTGGGATTTCAGTTTAAAAAAGATGGTAACTGCAGAGCTCTTATGTACAGGAATGATATTTCCGCATTACGATTTTCCTTCCCAAGGAAGTACAATGAAATGTTGACATCATCTTTAAAAAAAGATATTGCCTACCCAGATGAAACCTGTATATTTTCAAAGGGTAGTGACAGGATGACAATATAAAAGTGTCAGAAAACCCGAAGGTTATAATGGTAAACGATTTATTGTGTTGCATGTAGGTACAAGAAGTGGCTTTGTACGAAATGCAAACTTCATATTTAGCTCAAAATCAAATATACCAGGTGTGGAAAAGTGAAAAATATATATAAAATTTTGCTCGCTCGATGCAAAGGGAAGTTGGTTCTTCATCGTATAATTACAGGAAATGAAAAATGAATGTATTTTGAAAATTCCAGGCGCAAAAAACGTAGGTAGACCCAGGCACACAATCTGCATCGACCGCAAGACGGAATCGCTGTGGTAGAAAAACCATGCTCTGTGTTTGCTGAGACCAGAGGGGCGTGGTCTATTATGAGCTGTTAAAACCCGCGGTTAATACTAAACGTTACTAACAACAATTGATCGATTTGAGAAAAGGCTAGAGAAAGAGGTAACGCAAAAGTAATTCTTTTTTCACGACAATGCTCTATCCCGTACAGCAAAACCGCTTCGCGACACATTGGAGGCACTCGGCTGAGAAGTTCTACCCCATGCGACTTACTCACTAGGCTTGGCTCCCTCCGATATCCACTGTTTGCAGCGATGGGTCACGAACTTGCTGAGCAGCGCTTTGATTCGTACGAAGATGTCAAAGAAAGGCTCGATAAATGATTCGGAAGAAAAGGGGAAGATTTTTACTGGCATAAATTGCTCGAAAGATGGAAAAAATGTATAACAAGAGATGGAGCATACTTTGAATAAATCACTTTTTATTATTGTTCCAAATCTAACATGTTTTTGTTTTTAGAAGGAAAAGCCCGCGCTTCATACTTGTACACCTGGTAGGTAATTACCATGGTGATTTGAATCGCGAATTATTTACAAAGTATTTGAAACTCAACTAATCAATAGTTTAGAAGGACCATCAATAATTCTAATGGACAATGCTCCGTATCGTAATGTCTTACTTGAGAAGTCGCCAAATCTAAGTTGCTTCAAGGGAAACATTATTGAGTAGCTAAATATTAATAACATTACCTGAAAATACAATGAACAAGAGTGAACTTAATAACCAAGGGAGATAAAAAGAGAAGGTTTATGTTATTGACGAATTACTTCGGGCACATGGACATAAACTTCTAAGAATTCTTCCATATCACTGCGATTTCATTCCTATTAAACTGATGTAGGCACATGCGAAAGGCTATTATAATAGACACATTAGTCGAGATGCTTTTCGCGATAGACAAGTGTTAGATAACATCTAACATCATAGACAGACATCTGGTAAAATTGCATAAACTATACAGACAAAATAATGAAAGGTAAAGAATGGTACGTACGTGAAGCAAACGTGGAAGACTTTGTTCTGACGGTTAATTGTGCATCAGAAGACGAGAATGAAGACAGATTAAATATATTTGTAATTGTCTTATTATTTCTTTCGATATTGACATATTTTAATTTAATTTATTTCATGTTATGTTTTGCATATCATATTGTATAGAAATATGTTTGTTAGATAAATACAATAAAGATATATTTCGTTTAATGAATCATTGGTAACTCACATTAGATTAAACCCTACATTTTGATTTAAAAATAGGTTTTTTAATATGAGATGATATTATTAGAGTAATAAAGAATTTTGTTAAGAAAACATTTAATAATTACTTTAGCCTCTTCAGCTACATTCCGTAAGTATAAATGTATTAATACACTATTATGAAAGCATTGTCTATAGAAGAGCTTACTGTTTCTAATCCTGTTGGTTGCAATTATCCATGATTTGTTTAATAAATAATAATAATAGTCATACTAATAATAAAAACTTTATTGCCCAAGAGATAAAAAAATATCCAATTACAAGGCAAAATTTAATAATTAATAGACATATGAATGTACAATCCTTTTTTACTTGAAGTTGATTTCAATGTTATATACATAATCATGATAATAATCTCATAAAATTTGATAATTGTTATTTTCGTACATTTCATTGTAAATATGGTTGGTGCACCTAAATTTGTTTCAGACGTCATAAAGAACTATGACGCAACTACAAAGTTTCGTAGGTTCATAGGTACGTATGTGCATATGTATATAGCTCGTTGAATTGATCTTTAGACGCACGTCATTATTTGATTGCTTAAGCAAAGATTGGTGTTTAATGTAACAATCCTTATTTAACTACATGTATAATTTATATACTGCATACAGGTATTACTTTACATCCATTTCTTTCTTTTATTGGCATTTGTCCTCTATTCAGTACTTTCTTTTGGTCATATTAATGTATGCTCGCTTTTTAAGAGATTTCATGTATTTAAAGATTATTTTTCTGAGCACGAATATGGCATTGTTGCTGTTATAGAGGTGTGGTTGATGGATGCTGTTAATGATAACAATTTATCTAAATAATTATACTTTAATTAGAAAAGATAGAATAAAATATAGCTGGAGGTGTAGCCATTTACATAAGGGATCGCTTCAGATATTCTGCACTGGACGTATTGGGCAATGTAAATTATGAACGTTTTTGGGCTAAATTATATATTCCTAGTATCAGTGTCACGGTAGGAGTTGCTTACAGACCTCCTTCTGTCGACGCTGCATCCTCTATTGACGAGAAACGGAAAAATCCCCGAAACATGATCTTATTTTGATATTATCCAATGCGTCGTTCAGCAACTGTGATGTGTTACATGACTCGATTATATTTAAGCATTATCTTGTTCGCTCTCGCCTACAGTTTGATATGCCACCACCTATTTCTCGCGCCTGCACTTTCAGAAATTTTTCGTGTTATGACCCTGTGACTTTTACTAATGACTTGATTACTATTCGCATAATATTGATGATGAACTTTATGCTCTTAATGAATTCGTTATTAACCTATTTACAATCCACGTTTCAGTTGTTTTTAGAAAAAAATATACACCATGGCTAACTGATTATCTCAAATTTATGAGATAACGCTCAAGTAAGGACTAGGAGAGACAAGACAAGCATATCTTTTGACTACTATAAACGACTACGAAATTTTACAAACTCTGCTATTGGTCGTGAGAAACGCACTTGCTGAGGTCATATATTTAAAATGTGAGAACTTCTATGGAGGAGCTTAAAATCATTGAACATTTATAACAATGCCATAAATTCCAAATTGCCAACCATTTATCGGACGTTAATCAAAATTAATAATCATTTCTTTGGTTGTATGCACGAAGGCTGTGGTGAGACTGATTTTATATCAATACAAGAGCAATCCACGGACTGATACTACGTTTAATTTTATGTTATTAATAGGTGATGATAGTGTTTTACTTAATTTACTACATTTATGTTTACTTTTGTACTCTGTGTTGATAAACCATATATTATTATTACAAATGTGTGTTTTACCGAAAATTTATCAAGTGTTTGAGTTTCTATGAGTGGGAGTATGATTACATTTTTGGAAAACGTTAAATATCCGGCACATATTTTACTAAACAATTTCATGAAGTACAAATAAACGATTATAAACTAATATTTAATATTAAATACTTTTTCTTACAGATGGTTCCAAAAGCAGTTGTAGCTAGTACCAAAAGGCAAATTAAACGGAACATTTTGTTTCTGTCAAATCACTAACTCCACTGAAATTTCCAATAATCAAGAGGCGACTTTTGTATCCCTTACCGGGAATAGAAAGCCGTTCACTGCGACTAAAGACCGGATTATGTGCAAGATGCATATACTTCATTCTATTTATTTACTATATTTTATGTCTATTTTTAGATATCTTACATTGATTAAAGTTAATTAACGCTAATTAACTTTAATCAGTGTAATACATCTACATATCGACTTAAAATATAACAAATAAATAAAATAAAATATATGCACTTTGCATATAATCCGGTCTCTAACTGCAACCCTTGTCGATGCAGAAGGAAACCGCAAACATCCTTCATAAATACGGTTCGATTGCATATACACAACCGTTCAAAAGTACTTGGGCAACCATGTTTTATAAAACTATTTATACATCATAGCTACTAGGAAATTCATTCTTGCAAAACTGAATGTTAAGAGAGAAAGCATTATATTTATAGAAATGGTGGATAAATAATATTATGTAAATTACTTTATTACCTGCAATATATCAAAATTGGTTACTGTCACTACATCAGGATTAATGCAAGAAAAGTTTCCCGAAGTTCTTGTAAATGTCTTTCTGTTAAGGATACTTTTAGTAAGTAATGACGCTGTAAAGACCTCGGACAAGTTTCAGTTATGTTTCTATATTGGTTGTGAGATATTCTTATGTGACTACTGTCATTAAGCCTGTGGGTAATGATAGTACCCACAGTGGTTGTGGAATTATCAACATGTTAGTAAACTATTGTTAGTAAATCGGTAATTCTTCGACGTTATTTCTTAGTAATAACGTAGATTCGCCTGTTTTAATGAATCAAACTTTTTTGAAATCTCTTAAACGTTTTTAGAGGGAGCAAAGTACGTAGATTATTCCTAAAATACTTGAGCAAACTTATCTAAGAATAATACCATATTGTGATAGTAAATTCGAAATTAAGTTACGGATGACGCGTTGTCCTAAAGAGCTAATAGAGGAGGCGCCACCAAAATTTAGTTCTTCTGGAGAAGCTGACATCAACTATCGGCGAAAATCTAAGACGGCACAATGAAATGGTTAAGGCACGCACGCGGATCCCTCATTATCCGTTTCGTACGATACTCTTTAGAAAATAAAATATTGCATCATGATATCCGAAGATATCACATTCCTCAGAGTAATGATGAACAACGGTCCTGTCGGAGAGAATAACGTTATCACTGGTAGCGGTTAAATTCATTCTGTACGACAGGTTAGGATTCGTTGCACAAATAGGAAGAAACGTGTAGTACATGGACGTAGTTTGTAAGAGGAAGAATAAAGAGGTCACCACTATCGTAGCTGCGAGTACTTACAGTATTTGTGGATTTATAACCATGTTAGTAAAATAGAGTTAATAAATCGATAATAATTCGATCTTATTTCTTAGTAATAACGCGGATTAGCGTGTTTCTATCAAATAAACTTATGAATCTTTTAATGGTTATTAGAGCGAGCACAGTACGAAGATTATTCCTAAAATATTTGCGCGAATTTTAAACACATTCCACTTATCCAAGAATAATACCATATTATGATAGTAAATTCGAAATTAAATTGCGAATTACGCGTTCTTCTAAAGAACTAATAGTGGGAGGCACCACCAAAATTTAGTTCTTCTGGAAAAGCTGACATCAACTATCGGCGAAAATCTAAGACGGCACAATGAAATGGTTAAGGCATGCACGCGGATCCCTCATTATCCGTTTCGTACGATACTCTTTAGAAAATAAAATATTGCACCATGATATGTGAAGATATCACATTGCTCAGAGTAATGATGAATAAAGGTCCTGTCGGAGAGAATAGCGTTATCACTGGTAACGGTTAATTTCATTCTGTATGACAGGTTAGGATTCATTGCACAAATAGGACGAAACGTATAGTACATGGACGTAGTTTGTAAGAGGGAGAATGAAGAGGTCACCACTATCGTAGCTGCGAGTACTTACAGTATTTGTGGATTTATAACCATGTTAGTAAAATAGAGTTAATAAATCGATAATAATTCGACCTTATTTCTTAGTAATAACGCGGATTAGCGTGTTTCTATCAAAGAAACTTATGAATCTTTTAATGGTTATTAGAGCGAGCACAGTACGAAGATTATTCCTAAAATTTTGCGCGAATTTTGAACACATTCCACTTATCCAAGAATAATACCATATTGTGATAGTAAATTCGAAATTAAATTGCGAATTACGCGTTCTTCTAAAGAACTAATAGTGGGAGGCGCCACCAAAATTTAGTTCTTCTGGAAAAGCTGACATCAACTATCGGCGAAAATCTAAGACGGCACAATGAAATGGTTAAGGCATGCACGCGGATCCCTCATTATCCGTTTCGTACGATACTCTTTAGAAAATAAAATATTGCACCATGATATGCGAAGATCTCACATTGCCTAGAGTAATGTTGATCAAGAGCCCTGCCGGAGGAAAGAACGTTTTCACTGGTAACGGTTAATTTCTCTCTGCGTAATAGGTTAGGATCCGTTGCACCAAATAGGAAGAAACGTGTAGTACATAGACGTAGTTTGTAAGAGGGTGAATAAAGAGGTCACCACTATCGCAGCTGCGAGTACTCATAGTATTTATGGAATTATAGTCATATTAGTAAAATAGAGTTAGTAAATCGATAATAATTCGACCTTATTTCTCAGCAATAACGCGGATTAGCGTGTTTCCATCAAAGAAACTTATGAAATCTTATAATCGTTTTTAGAGGGAGCACAGTACGAAGATTACTCTTATAATATTTGCGCGAATTTTAAACACATTCCACTTATCCAAGAATAATACCATATTGTGATAGTAAATCCGAAATTAAATTGCGAATGACGCGTTCTTCTAAAGAACTAATAGAGGAGACGCCACCAAAATTTAGTTCTTCTGGAAAAGCTGACATCCACTATCGGCGAAAATCTAAGACGGCACGATGAAATGGTTAAGGCATGCACGCGAATCCCTCATTATCCTCTTTGTACGATGCTCTTTAGAAAATAAAATATTGCGTCATGATATGCGAAGATCTCACATTGTCTAGAGTAATGATGATCAAGGGCTCTGCCGGAGGAAAGAACGTTTTCACTGGTAACGGTTAATTTCTCTCTGCGCGATAGGTTAGGATCCGTTGCACCAAATAGGAAGAAACGTGTAGTATATAGACGTAGTTTGTAAGAGGGTGAATAAATAGGTCACCACTATCGCAGCTGTGTGTACTCGTAGTATTTATGGAATTATAGTCATATTAGTAAAATAGAGTTAGTAAATCGATAAAAATTCGACCTTATTTCTCAGCAATAACGCAGATTAGCGTGTTTCTATCAGAGAGACTTATGAAATCTTATAATCGTTATTAGAGGGAGCAAAGCAGGAAGATTATTCCTAAAATATTTGCGCGAATTTTAAACATATTGCACTTATCCAAGAATAATACCATATTGTGATAGTAAATTCGAAATTAAATTGCGAATGACGCATTGTTCTAAAGAGCTAATGGAGTAGGTGCCACCAAAATGTAGTTCTTCTGGAAAAGCTGACATCAACTATCGGCGAAAATCTAAGACGACAAACTGAAATGGTTAAGGTATGCGCGCGAATCACTCATTATCTGTTTCGTACGAAGCTCTACAAAAAATAAAATATTGCATCATGACATGCGAAGATATCACATTGTCCAGAGTAATGATGCTCAAGGACCCTGGCGGAGAAAAGCAAGTTTTCACTGGTAACGGTTACTTTCTCTCTGCGCGCCAGGTTAGCATCCGTTGCACCAAATAGAAAGAAACGTGTAGTACATAGACGTAGTTTGTAAGAGGGTGAATAAAACGGTCACCACTATCGTAGCGGCGAGTACTCATAGTGTTTGTGGGATTATAGTCATATTAGTAAAATAGAGTTAGTAAATCGATAATACCTCGACGTTATTTCTTAGTAATAACGCACATTAGTGTGTTTCTATGAAAGAAAGTTATGATATCTTTAAAATGTTATTATATATGCAAAGATTATTCTTGGAATATTTGCACGAATTTCACGCTTATTCCACTTATTTACGTAATAATAACAGTATATTGTGCTAGCAAACTCAAAACTGAAATTCGAATGGTGCGTTTATCCAAGAAGTTATAAAAAAGTCGTCATTGCATCTAGTTCTTCCTCAAAAGAAAATGGAAATGAAGTGGTTAGAAGATAGAAAAATTCATGCATCGAAATAGACTGGTCAATTTCTCTCTGCATGACAAGGTAGGTTCATATTTATATAATTGTTCTCCTAATTGCCGTTGAGTTTGGTTCGGGTCATCGTCCAATAACCCACAGTCTTTCAGATTGAGACCATCACTTTTAAATTGTCGAAACCATATCCCTGATGTTATAATCAATGGAACGTGTTCCCGATGTGTTTCTACCAGATAATGATGACTTTCAACAGCTTTTTACCTTTGCTTAAATAAGAAAAGTAATGCGTGCCGCAAATGTTCCCTTTCAAGCACAAAAAACTCGACATGATTACTGAACGATAAAGCGAAGACGCTAGTTTTTGACGGACTCAATGTGTTTGTAATTTAAATGTCAGACGAACAAAATGACGTATGTGTCAAATTAATACGCTGTATACTTTTCGCTGGCGCCATTTCTTGGTTAAACCGGAAAAAATTATGCCTACACCTGGTGTCTAAATAATAAATATATGCTCACTTTTTTACTAGTGTTTTTAATTTTTTCTTCGAAATCTATGTGCGGTCAAACACTTTTGGACGGTGGTATACCTTCGTCTGAAACTGATCAGCGCTTAAATTGAAAAAATTAAAACGCCGTTCATTCAAGAAAAAATTGTTAACAATCAAGGAAATAATAAAAAGGAAACAAAGTGTCGTACAAATGCCAATTAAGATTTTAATTGGATAAATATTTCGAGATACGTACAACTTGTGAATTACAAGTTCCGTCATTAACATGCAGCGCAATATATACTTTTAAGAAAGATTAAAGTTTTTACACTTCTGTTGTTTACAACGACGTTAACATTTATACAAACAACTGAAATTCTTTCTTATTCTCGATTTATTTATAACTAGATTGATAATTGATCGTAAAAACACACCGTTATTTCATTTTTATGGTGTTTTAACCACGATATACTTAAAGATGATTAGCATTAGCAGTTTTTGCTTTACTGAGGAAATCCTTCCTTACAGTTGATGTTTTGATAAATCTAGACTCCTATTGGCAACTAAATGGCCATATTCTCTCGGTTTGAAAAACCATAATACTGGCGTACGACTCTGTAAATATATTCATGACTCATCTGAATGACCAATATTTTAAGAATAAGTTTTTCATTATTTCCTATTAAATAGTCATAAAATTCATCGATATATATATATTGTAAGGATATGAATTATTGTCTATTATTTACGAATGACTCTAAAATTTTACTAGTTCACCTATTCCAGATATTTTCTCGTCACTGTTCGGTGCACGCCGTTATTTTTATTCCGGCTGATGTTAGAAGTTGGAGGCAAAGTACCGTTAGTACTCCCTCTTTATGAATTTTTAAACACAGATATTCAATCTGTACGGGTTTCTTTCTAAAGTTTTACAGATATCTACTTTGGGTTATTCTTTAATAACTTATTATTCACAATTTTCTTGTAAAAAAAAAGGATGTCCCTTCAACAACACTTGCAGAGGAGACGTAAACTTTACTATCGTTTATCATATATATCGCTTTTCGTAACCATATTTTTTTTTATATAAATAAATATTTCAAAATTTCATCTTTAAAATACGTTTAATACACTGTACTCACATATTTCAATTACATTGTACAAATATGCATTATTCCGAAATTGTACCTTACAATCTTCGAAATTTCTCGTACGATGGAAGGATGGCCCGACTGGTAACATTCTCCTTTATAATCTCACATGGATCAAGTACGCGTGTACTGTGTGGCCTACCATATAGGTGAATAAATGCGTTGCTATGGATATAAAATAAAACCAAGATGAAGATCGTGTCAAAAGTCAGACATGTTCTGAGAAAGAATAATTAGTTATTTTCTCATATAACTCCGTAATTTTATAAATATCTCCGTTTATATCAAAAAATAAAGTGTATCAGCTGGTACTACATATAAAATCTGAAAGTTCCTGACACACACTTTATAAGCCGAGGACCACTCCATCTTAAGGGCGAGAAATCACGTGCGAGTGAGTACGATTTCAAAGATTAAAGACGTCGAATCTTCTTAAGTCCTTCAAAATTGTTTGTATCCACTGCTCTCATTTTGTTTCGTAAATTAATAAGAATATTTAAAGTTTAGCTAGTTAGGGATTGCCTTAACTTTTCAACTTTACATTTGGGATTTTAACTTAGAAAACATTATCACTTAATTTTAATACAAATAAATCAAAATCTTAAGTCAAAGAACCCAGTTAACACAAATTTAACTAACCTGAGATTTTCCACCACGATATATATATATATAGTATTTTTAAAGGGCTATAGAAGTATTCTAAATATAATGACAAGTAGAACGTCTTGGAGACGATTACAGCAATGGAATCTCTTTGCGAAAGAAATACGAAATAGTATTTTTCGCCACTGCCGAGATAGTTTCATCGATTTCTCTGGCATTCCAGTTCGTGGAGATTACTCATAGATGCGACAGAGACCAACCTAAAACTAGTTTCGTTATATAATCGAAACCTTCTTCCTTTTCCATTACAAGAATACACTAAGTAGCAACATACGCGTACCATAATATAGACGCAGTAAGAGTGTGTATAAAGAAGTCGCCACTATAACAGTGGCGAGTACTCACAATAGTTGTAGCATTATAACCATGTTGGTAAAATAAGGTTATTATGGTAGATCGATAATATTTCGTCATTATTACTTGATAATCGTGTAAGTTACGGGTTTTATACGAAAGAGAATCATGAAATCTTAAAATTGTACTAGAAAAGCCAAAGCATGAAGGTTATTCAATACTTCCTGGACTGTTAAATATGTTCCAATAAGGATACCATATTGTGATAGAAAATTCGAAACCGAATTGCGTGTGATGCGTCGTTCCAAGAGTTGTAGAGGAGGTGCCAATAAATCCATGATTGTCCGTTTCGTATGACGTTCTATAAAAAATAGAATATTCGTCTTAAAAAAGAATAGAAAAGATCATGCATCTTGATATACGAAGACCTCACAAAGAATAGGGTGATGGTGATCAAGGACCTTGCCGGAAACAAGAACGCTTTCACTGGTAACGGTAATGTGTTAGCTAAAATAAAATCAACAATTTTGACGATTGTAATCAATTTATAAATAGTTCTGCTCAGCGAGAATACCTTATGCGTAAAACGGTCAATTCCTTTCAGCACAACAGGATAGGAGCTGTAGCACTAAGTGGCAACAAATGAATACCGTAATACAGACGCAGTTTGTAAGAGTGTATCATATATAAAAGCTCGCCACTATAACAGTGGTAAATATTCACAGTAGTTGTAGAATTATAACCATATTAGTAATGTAGGGTTACTGTGGTAAATCGATAATATTTCTTTGTTGTTTCTTGATAATAGTGCAGGTTATAGGATTTCCATGAAAGAGACATATGAAATGTTGTAAATATTATTAATAATGCATTGATCTGAGAGTTATAGAGAACTTTTGAATCTTGAAAATGTTATTAAAGATAATAAAGTACGAACGATGCGTTGATCGAAAGAGTTATAGAAAATTCGTTAATGAGCCCAGTGCTTACGAAAACGTTGATATCCGTTATTGACGAATGTCTAAGAAGGCAAAGTAAAGGCGTCGATTGCTGGCATTGATTACAGTATGAAGAAGGAAACAACCTGTCCATCATTGTCGCTTTTATACGAACCTCTATAAAAAGAAAATGTTTTCATTTAAAAAGAAATTGAAAAGCCCCGGTATCATAATCCGCGATGATCTAACCAAATATAGAGTGATAATGACAAGGAAGTAGACGGAAGCAGAAATGTATTTACTAATAACGGTAATGGGCTAGGTAGAACAAGATTAAAAACCTTAACGATTAGAATAAATTTATAAATAGTTCAGCTCAGTGAGAATATCTTATCCCTAACCCGGCCATTCTCTCTCAGCGCAACAGGATGGGAACCGTCGCACTAGGTAGGAACAAACGTGTAATATATTTGAAATAGTTTGTCAGAGTGGTAGATAAAAAGGTTGTTAAAAATTGAAGAATTCTTGGCATAGAAGCATGCGAAGATTTAACCATATCAAGAGTGAAGATCCTTGCCGGAAATGGGACCGTTTTCACTTGTACCGGTAATGTGTAAGCTAACATAAACTTTTGACGATCGAAATTAATTTACAATTAGTTCAGCCCAGCGAGAATACCTTATGTTTAGAACAGCTAATTTTTCTCAACGGAACAGGATAGGATCCGTTACACTAAGCAGTAACAAACGCATGCTATAACGTAGAAGCAGTTTGAGAGAGGGTGTATAAAAAAGTCGCCACTATAATAGTGCTGTGGAACTATAGCCATGTTAGTAAGATAAGGTTAGTAAATCGATAATATTTCGTCGTTAATTCTTGGTAACAGTGTAGGTTATGGGATATCTACGAAAAGTCTTATGAAACCTTGAAATATTACTAGAAAGGGCAAAGTACGAAGATTATTCCTCAAATACCTGCGCGAAGTTTAAACTTATTCCACCTATCCAGTAATAATATCGTGTTGTGATAAAAAAATTCGAAAACAAATTGCGAATGATGCATCGATCCAAGAGTTATAGAGAACCTTTTAACAAATCCAATCTCTTTGGAAACGCTGGCATCCGTTATCGGCGAAAATCTGAGAAGACAAAATGTAGTAGTTAGAGAATATAAAAAATCATGCAACATGATATGTAAAGTTCTAACAACACCAAGAGTGATGGTGATCAAGGACCTTGCCAGAAACAAGAACCTTTTCACTGGTAACGGTTACGTGTTAGCTAACATAAAATCAAAAATTTTGACGACTGTAATTAAGTTACAAATAGTTCAGTCCAGCGAGAATACCTTATGTATAGAACGGTCAATTGGTTTCAGCGAGACAGGATAGGATCTCTTGTACTAAGTAGCAACAAACATATAATATATAGATGTAGTTAGTGAGAGGGCATATAAAAAAGTCGCCACCATATATAATAGTGAAAATTTGATTAAAGAAGTCAAACCACGAAAATTATTCCAGGAATACTTGGGCGAATCTTAAACTTATTCCACTTATCCAATACCAACCTGTCCATCATTGTCGGTTTTGTAGGACCCTGTATAAAAAGAAAGGGTTCTCATTTAAAAAGAAATTGAAAAGCTCCAGCATCATAATGTATTTACTAGCCGTGGTAATGGGTTAGGTAGAAGATGATCAATAACTTTAACGATCAGAATAAATTTATAAATAGTTCAGCCCCGTGAGGATATCTTCTGTCTAAACCGCCCATTCTCTCTCAGCGCGACAGCGTAGGATCCGTAGCACTAAGTAGGAGCAAATGCATAATATACTGAAACAGTCTGTCAGAGAGGTAACAAAAGTGTTGCTATTACAGTAGCCGTTGCAGAATTATCACACTAGTTAAATAAAGTTAGTAAATCGGTAATACTTTGTTGTATTAGTAATAATACAGGCTATAGTATTTCTACAAAGGAAGCATTAAAATTTGGAAAATGTTGTACGAAGATTATTCCTAGAATACTTGTGAGGATTTTAAACTTATTGCGTTTATCTTGGGCACGCGATGAGATACATCGTCTACTATTGGTTTCCACGTCTTTAGAACAGGTACAACAGGAAAAGCGGGTAGATTGAGCAAATGTGGCAGAAGAACATAATGTATATTTAGTAAAAAGGAGAATAGGTCATAATACCATATTGCGGTAGAAAATTCGATAATTGCGAAAATGCCGCTATCCGTTATCGGCGAAAATCTGAAACGGCAAAAGGCAAACAAAATTGAAAAATTCTTGACATGGAAGCATGCGAAGATTTAACCAAATCAAGAGTGAAGATGATCAATGACTTCGTCGGAAACGAGATCGTTTTCACTTGTAACGGTAATGTGTTAGCTAAAATAAAATGTAAAATTTTGACGATTGAAATTAATTTATAAATACTTCAGTCCAGCGAGAATACTTTATGTTTAGAATGATTAATTTTTCTCAGCGGGACAGGATAGGATTCGCTACACTGAGTAGCAACAAACGCATGCTATAGTATAGACGCAGTTTGTAAGAGGGTGTATAAAAATGTCGTCACTATAATAGTGGTGGGTACTCACAGTGGCTGTGGAACTATAACCATGTTAGTAAGATAAGGTTAGTAAATCGATAATGTTTCGTCGTTATTTGTTGATAATAGTGCAGGTTATGGGATGTCTACGAAAGAGACTTATGAAATCTTGAAAATATTACTAGAAAAGGCAAAGCACGAAGATTATTCCTCAAATACTTGCGGGGATTTTAAACTTATTCCACTTATCCAATAATAATATCGTACTGTGTTAAAAAATTCGGAAACGAATTACTAGCGACGTACTTATCCCAGAAGGTATAGAGAACGCTTTAACAAATGCAATTTTCTTCGAAAAACTGACATCCGTTATTGGCGAAAATTCGAGACGGTAAAATGAAATGGACAAGACATGAACGCGAAGCTCGCCCGACTTCGAAAGATATGCAGCGAAATCGCGAGTATAATTGAACAGCAGGAGTAGTTCTCATGATGCAACAATCTACGTATATTCGACAAGCAAGAAGATGAAGATGAGGATTTGGAAGAAAGGCTATTGAGTTTATTTGAGAACAAGCTCCAGGTTACAATTACTAACAAAGACGTCGTTTGTTGCCATTGATTACCGCATAAAGAAGCGAAACATCTCTCCATTACTTCGGTAAAGTATTCCCCTTTAAAAAGAGATTTAAATGTTCGCTGATGGTAATCCGCAAAGATCTAACCAAATCGAAAGTAGTGATCATCAAGGAAGTTGCTGTTAGCGAGAAGGTTTTTACTGACATGCTAATATGTTAGCTGAAGTAAAATCAAAAATCTTGACCATTATAATTAATTTATAAATATCTCATCCCAGTGAGAATACCTTAGGTCTAAATCGATCAAATCCTGTTAGCGCGACAAAACTGGATCCCTTGCACCGATAAACGCAGTCTACAAGAAGGGCAATAGAAAGGTCGCCATTATAGTAGTAACGAGTAGCCTCAGAAGTTGTGCACTTATAATTACGATATTATTTGCACTTATTATAACGATATTAGACAAATAAAGTTAGTAAATCGAAAATACTTCGTTGTATTACCTAGTAGCAGTATAAATTGCGGTATTTCCATAACAGAGATTTTTGAATCTCGAAAATGTTATTAAAGAGAGTAAAGTACTAAGATTATTCTTAGAGCACTTGTCCAGATTTTAAAGTTACTGCATTTATCTTAGGCATACGATCGGGCATATCAAGCAGTACCGCATTATATATCAACACCCTTATAATATATATACACGCAGTTTGTAAAAGGGTGAATAAAGAGGTCGCCACTGTAATAGCGACAGGTATTCATAGTAGTTGTGGAATTATAACCATGTTAGTAAATCGATAAGACATCGCCGATATTTTCTAGTACACTGCAGATTGGCGATAGGAAATTGTTAATAAATCTTGTTCTTCTGGAAAAGCTATAAATTACAAGTATAATTGAAGAGCAAGAACAATACTCCAGATCCAACAATATACGCGTATTTTAACAACACCAAGAGTGATGATGATCAAGGACCTTGCCAGAAACAAGAACCTGTTCACTGATAACGTTAACGGGGTAGCTAAAATAAAATCAAAAATTTTGACGATTGTAATTAATTTATAAATAGTTCAGCCCAGCGAGAATACCTTATGGCTAGACGATCAATTGTTTTCAGCGCGACAGGTTAGGATCGGTTGTACTAAGTAGCAACAAGCGTACATATAACATATAGATGTAGTTAGTGAGAGGGTGTATAAAAAATTGCCACTATAATAGTGGCGAGTACTCACAGTAGTTGTGAAATTTTAACCATGTTGGTGAAACAGGGTTAGTAAATCGATAATATTTCGTCGTTATTTACTGATAATGGTGTAGGTTATGGGATTTCTACGAACGAGACTTGCGAAATCTTGAAAATATTATTAGAGGAGGCGAACCACGAAAATAATTCCTAGAATACTTGGGCAAATCTTAAACTTATTCCACTTATCCAGTAACAACCTGTTCATCATCGTCGGTTTTGTAGGACCCTCTATAAACAGAAAACGTTCTCATTTAAAAATAAATTGAAAAGCTCCAGCATCATAATTCGCGATCTAACCAAATAGAGAGTGGTAATGACCAAGGAAGTAGACGGAAGTAGAAATGTATTTACTAGCCATGGCAATGGGTTAGGTAGAACAAGATCAATCACTTTAACGTTTAGAATAAATTTACAAA
This sequence comes from Trypoxylus dichotomus, assembly GCA_023509865.1. NCBI lineage: Eukaryota > Metazoa > Arthropoda > Insecta > Coleoptera > Scarabaeidae > Trypoxylus > Trypoxylus dichotomus. The sequence goes on along the minus strand of CM042082.1, from coordinate 19,398,319 downwards.
TAGTTCAGCGCCGTGAGAATACCTTTTGTCTAAACCGGCCATTCTCCTTCAGCGCGACAGCATAGGATCCGTAGCACTAAGTAGCAACAAATGTACAATATATTGAAATAGTTTGTCAGAGAGGTAACAATAGTGTTGCTATTACAGTAGGCGTTGCAGAATTATCACATTAGTTAAATTAAGTTAGTAAATCGCTAATACTTTGTTGTATTAGTAATAATACAGGTTACAGTATTTCTACAAATGAAACTTTAAAATTTGGAAAATGTTAGAGAAAATATAGTACGGAGATTATGTCTAGAATACTTGTGAGGATCTTAAACTTATTGCACTTGTCTTGAACGTGCGACCAGGTACATCGTCTACTATTGGTTTCCACGTTTTTGGAAAAGGTACGACAGAAAAAACCGTTAGGTTAAGCAAATATAGCAACTATGAACAGATTTTATAGCAGAAGAACAAAATATACAACATTAGCCTTTAGTCAAAAGAAGAATAGGTCATAATACCATATTGCGGTAGAAAATTCGAAAATTGCGAAAATTCCGCTATCCGTTATCGGCGAAAATCTGAAAAGGCAAAAGTGGTCAAGGCACGAACGCGAATCCATTATTTGTCATTTCGTACGATGCTCTACAAAAGATAAAAAAATTGTCTTCACAAAAAGAAAGTTGAAGAATTCTTGACATGGAAACATGCGAAGATTTAACCAAATCAAGAGTGAAGATGATCAATGACCTTGCCGGTAACGAGACCGTTTTCACTTGTAACGGTAATGTGTTAGCTAAAATAAAATGCAAAATTTTGACGATTGCAATTAATTTATAATTAGTTCAGCTCAGCGAGAATACTTTATGTTTAGAACGACTAATTTTTCTCAGCAGAACAGGATAGGATCCGTTACACTAAGAAGTAACAAACGCATGCTATAATATACACGCAGTTTGTAAGAGGGTGTATAAAAAAGTCGCCACTATAATAATGGCGAGTACTCACAGTAGCTGTGGAACTATAACCATGTTAGTAAAATGGGGTTAGTATGGTAAATCGCTAATATTTCGTTCTTATTTCTTGATAAGTGCTGGTTATGGGATTTCTACGAAAGAGACTTGTGGAATCTTGAAAATATTATTAGAAAAGGCAAAGTACGAAAACTATTCTTAGAATACTTGGGCAAATCTTAAACTTATTCCACTTATCCAGTAACAACCTGTCCATCATTGTCGGTTTAATATAAATAGAAATTGTTCTCATTTAAAAAGAAATTGAAAAGCTCCAGCATCATAATTCGCGAAGATCTATTCAAATAGAGAGTGGTAACGACCAAGAAAGTAGACAGAAGCCGAAATGTATTTACTAATAACGGTAATGGGCTAGGTAGAACAAGATCAAGGACCTTAACGATTAGAATCAATTTATAAATAGTTCAGCTCAGTGAGAATACCTTACGTCTAACCCGGCCATTCTCTCTCAGCGCAACAGAATGGGATCCGGTCCACTAAGTACGAACAAACGTGTAACATATTGAAATAGTGTGTCAGAGTGGTAATAGATAAAAAGGTTGCCAAAAATAGAAAAACTATTGGCATAGAAGCATGCGAAGATTTAACCAAATCAAGAGTGAAGATCATCAATGATCTTGCCGGAAGTGAGACCGTTCACACTTGTACCGGTAATGTGTTAACTAACATAAAATGCAAAATGTTGACTATCGAAATTAATGTATTATTTGTTCAGCCCAGCGAGAATACCTTATGTTTAGAATGGCTAATTTTTCCCAGCGGAACAGGATAGGATCCGTTACACTAAGTAGTAACAAACGCATGCTATCATGTACACGCAGTTTGTAAGAGGGTGTATACAAAAGTCGCCACTATAATAGTGGTGACTACTCAGAGTAGCTGTGGAATTATAAGCGTGTTAGTAAAATGGGGTTAGCATGGTAAATCGATAATATCTCGTTCTTATTTCTTGATAAGTGCAGGTTATGGAATTTCTACAAAGGATACTTGTGAAATCTTGAAAGTATTATTAGAAAAGGCAAAGCACGATTATTATTCCTAGAATACTTGGGCGAATTTTAAACTTATTCCGCTTACCCAATGACATACCTGTCCATCATTGTCGGTTTTGTATGACCCTTTATGGAAAGAGAATGTTCTCATTTAAAAAGAAATTGAAAAGCTCCAGCATCATAATTCGCGAAGATCTATTCAAATCGAGAGTGGTAACGACCAAGAAAGTAGGCAGTAGCCGGAATGTATTTACTAATAACGGTAATGGGCTAGGTAAAACAAGATCAAAAACCTTAACGATTAGAATAAATTTATAAATAGTTTAGCTCAGTGAGAATACCTTATGTCTAACCCTGCCATTCTCTCTCAGCGCAACAGGATGGGATCCGTTGCACTATGTAGGAACAAACGTATAAGATAGAGAGGTAATAGATACAAAGCTTGCCATCATAGTAGCCGTTGTAGAATTATAATATATATTAATTAAACGAAATTAGTAAATCGATAATACTTTATTGCATTATCTGGTGACAATACAGATTACGGCGTTTCTACAAAAGAAACTTTAAAATCCCGAAAACATTAGAGAAAGTAAAGTGTGAAGATTATTCCTAGAATACTTGTGCGTATTTTAAACTTATTGCACTTATCTTGGATATGCACCAGCTACAACATCATTGGTTTCCGCATCATTGGAATAGGTACGACAGGAAAAACCGTTAGATTAAGCCAATGTGGCAACCACGGACAGACTTTATAGTAGAAGAACACAATATACAACATTAGCCTTTAGTAAAAAGGAGAATAGTGGTCAAGGCATGCGTTTGAATCCATCATTACCCATTTCGTACGATGCTCTATAAAAAATAAAAAATGTGTCTTCACAAAAAAAGAATTAAAAAATTCTTGACATGGAAGCATGCGAAGATTTAACCAAATCAAAAGTGAAGATGATCAATGACCTTACCGGTAACGAGACCGTTTTCATTTGTAACGGTAATGTGTTAGCTAAAATAAAGTATAAAATTTTGAAGATCGAAATTAATTTATAATTAGTTCTGCTCAGCGAGAATACCTTATGTTTAGAACGGTTAATTTTTCTCAGCGGAACAGGATCCTCTGTTACACTAAGTAGTATCAGACGCGTGCTATAATATACACGCAGTTTGTAAGAGGGTGTATAAAAAAGTTGTCACTATAATAGTGGTGAGTACTCATAGTAGCTGAGGAGCTATAACCATGTTAGTAAAATAAGGTTAGTAATTCGATAATATTTCGTCGTTATTTCTTGGTAACAGTGCAGGTTATGGGATTTCAACACAAGAGACTTATGAAACCTTGAAAATATTACTAGAAAAGGCAATGCACGAAGATTATTCCTCAAATACTTGGGCGAATTTTAAACTTATTCCACCAATCCAGTAATAATATCGTGTTGTGGTAACAAAAATTCGAACACGAATTGCGAATGATGCATTGATCCAAGACTTACAGAGAACGTTTTAACAAATCCAATTTTTTTCGAAACGCTGGCATCCGCTATCGGCGAAAATCTGAGAAGGCAAAGTGAAGTGGTTAGAGGATATACGAAATCATGCAACATGATATGTAAAGTTCTAACAACACCAAGAGTGATGGTGATCAAGGACCTTGCCAGAAACAAGAACCTTTTCACTGGTAACGGTAACGTGTTAGCTAACATAAAATCAAAAATTTGGATGGTTGTACTTAAGTTATAAATAGTTCAGCCCAGCGAGAATACCTTATGTATAGAACGGTCAGTTAGTTTCAGCGAGACAGGATAGGATCTCGTGTACTAAGTAGCAACAAACATATAATATATAGATGTAGTTAGTGAGAGGGCATATAAAAAAAGTCGCCACCATATATAATAGTGAAAATTTGATTAAATCCCTTGTACTAAGTAGCAACAATAGTGGCGAGTACTCACAGTAGTTGTGGAATTATAAGCATGTTAGTAAATCGATAATATTTCGTCGTTATATCTAGATAATAGTGTAGGTTGTGGGATTTCTATTCTTGGCATAGAAGCATGCGAAGATTTAACCAAATCAAGAGTGAAGATGATCAATGACCTTGCCGGTAAGGAGAATGTTTTCACTTGTAACGGTAATATGTTAGCTAAAATAAAATGCAAAATTTTGACGAATGAAATTAATTTAGGAATAGTTCAGACCAGCGAGAGTACCTCATGTTTAGAACGGTCAATTTCTTTCATTGCGACAGGATTGGATCCGTTGCGTTAAGTAGCAACAAACGTATAATATATAGACGTAGTTTGTAGGTGGATATACAATACATATACAAATGGGCAGCCACTATAATGGTAGTGAGTACTCACAGTAGTTTTAGGATTATAACCATGTTAGTAACACAGGCTTTGTAAATCGATAATATTTCGCCGTTCTGTCTTGATAATGATGCAGGTTATGGCATTTTTACGAAAGAGACTTACGAAGTCCTGAAAATATTAGTAGAAAAGGCAAAGCACGGAGATTATTCCTCAAATACTTGTGCGAGTTTAAACTTATTCGACTTATCCAGTAATAATATCGTGTTGTGATAGAAAAATTCGAGAACAAAAATTGCGAATGATGTATTGATCCAAGAGTTATAGAGAATGCTTTAACAAATCCAATCTTTTTGGAAAAGGTGACATGCGCAATCGCCGAAAATTTGAGAAGGCAAAATGAAGTGGTTAGTGAATAGAAAAATTCATGCATCATGATACGCAAAGTTCTACCAGCATCAAGAGTGATGGTGATCAAGGTCCTTGCCGGAAACAAGAACCTTTTCACTGGTAACGGTAACGTGTTAGCTAAAATAAAATCAGAAATTTTCATGATTGTAATTGATTTATAAATAGTTCAGCCCAGCGAGAATAACTTTTGTCTAAAACGGTTAATTACTTTCACCGCGACAGGATAGGATCCGTTGCACTAAGTAGCAATAAACATATAATATGTAGATGTAGTTTCTAAGAGAATATATAAAAAGGTCGCCACTATAATAGTGGTGGGTATTCATAATAGTTTTAGAATGATAACTGTGTTAGTAAAATAGGGTTAATATCGTAAATCGATAATATTTCGCCGTTATTTCTTTATAAGTATGCAGGTTATAGGATTTTTACGAAAGATGCTTATGAGATCTTGCAAATTACACTAGAAAGGGCAAAGCACGAAGATTATTCTCTAAATACTTGCGAAAATTTTAAATATACACTACTTATCCCGTAACAACACCGTATTGTGATAAAAAATTCGAAAATGAATTGCGAATGATGCATTCATCCAGGAGTTATAAAGAAGGCGTTAACAAATGCAATCTTTCTGGAAAAACTGGCATCCGCTATTGGCGAAAATCTGAGAAGGCAAAACGAAGTTGTTGGAAAATAGAAAAACTCACGCATCAAGATATGCAAAGTTTTAAGAACATCCAGAGTGATGATGATCAAGAATCTTGCCGGCAACAAGAATGAATAGACGTGGATTGTAAGGGGATCGCCGGTATATTAGAAGCGAGTACTACCAATAGCTCTGGAATTATAACCATGTGAATAAAATAAGGTTTGTAAGTCGATAATATTTCGTCGTTATTTCTTGGTAATAGTGCAGGTTATGGTATTTATACGAAGGAGACTTACGACATCTTAAAAATATTACTATAAAAAGCAAAGCACAAAGATTATTCCTCAAATATTTGCGTGAATTTTAAACTTACTCCACTTATCCAGTAATAATATAATATTGTGATAAAAAGAATTCCAAAAAAGGATTTTCGTTGATCCAAGAGTTATAGGGAATGTTTTAGCAAGTCCAATTCTTTTTGGAAAAACTGACATCCGGTATGGGCGAAAACCTGGGAAGGCAAAATGAAGTGGTTAGCGAATAGAAAAGTTCATGCAACATGATATGTAAAGTTCTAACAACATGATCAAGGGCCTTGCTGGAAACAAGAATGTTTTCAGTAGTAACAGTAATGTCTTAGGTGTATACTATATAGACGTAGTTTGTAAGAGGGTCGCCACTCACGCACATTATAGCCATATTAGTCAAATAAAGTTTACTTCGTTGTTATTACTTAATAACGAAACAAGTTATGATATTTCTATGAGAGAAACGAAATTTTGAAAATGCTATTAGAGATGATAAAGCACTAAGATTTATTGCACCCATTTTTAGCATGCGATCAAATGCAATAAATGCTATTGATTTCTATATTTTTAGAAGAGCTAAAACAACAAGAACCATTATATTAGATGGATATGGAAACTATGAAAGCACTTCATAGCAGAAAAATACAATGCACCAGATTAGTGTCTAGTGGAATAAGAGAAGGTCATAATACCATATTGTGATAGAAAATTCGTTACCGAATTACGAATGAGTAGATACAAAGAGTTATGGAGGAAGCGATAATAAATCCAGTCCTCCTGAAGCTTTCGGAAATTTAAGAAGGCAAAGTGAAAAGGTTCAGGCATGCACGCGAAGATTATCCATCTCCGAAGAAAATATAACGAAATTACGGGTCTAATTGAGTAGCACAAGCATTATTCCAGAAGAAATAATGAGTTTATTTCATAATAATCTTCAAATGTCAATTATAATTGTGGAATTATAACCACGTTAGTAAAATAGAATCAGTACATCGATAATACTTCGACGTTATTTATTAGTGACGATGCAGGTTAGCGTGTTTCTATGAATGAAATATTGTATAGAGAATAGAAAGATTTATGCATCGAAATATACGATAAAGTTTGAGAATGATCAAGCACCCTGCCGTAAACAACACCGTTTTCACTGGTAATGGTAATTTCTCTTAGCGCGACAGGGTAGGATCCGATGCACTAAGCTGCAAATATAATATATACATACGTTGTTTTTAAGAGGCTAGGTAGGGTAAGGTCGCCTCTGTAATAGTGACGAGTATTCATAGTAGTTATAGCATTATAACCATGTTAGTAAATCGATAATACAGCGTCGATACTTCCTACTAATGCACTGAAGGTTAGTGTGTTTCTATTAAAGAAACCTATGAAATCTTTAAAATGTTATTAGCGCGGGCAAAACATGATTATTCCTAGAATATTTGCGCGAATTTCAAACTTATTCCACATATCCAATAATGGCACCAATTTCCTATTACAATAATGATAGGAGATTTCAATAAATCTAGTTCTTCTGGAAAAGCTATAAATTACCAGGTAATTGAAGAACAAGAACAGTACTCCAGATTTAACAATATGCGCATATTCTGCATGCAAGAAGATAGAGATGAGAACTTCAAATTACAGTTACTAAGAAAGAAGGGAAATACACCTCCATTACCGTCGACTTTATACGAAGTTCTATATAAATAAAGAATTCACCTTTCAAAAGAAGTCGAAAGCTTCGGGAACCGTAATCCGCAGAGATAGAGATGGAAACAGGGAAGAAACAGTAATGAGTTTATTTCATAACGAACCCCAAATTACAATTAGTAAGAAAGACATCAGTTACCACACAAAGGACGGAAACACTCCTCCATCACGGTCGACTTCATACGACGTTCTATGAAAGTAAAGTATTCTCCCTTTAAATAGATATTTAAAGGTTCGGAAATCGTAATGCGCAAAGATTTAACCAAATCTACAATGGCGATGATCAAGGATGCAACCGGAAGCGGGAAAGTTTTCACTAGCAACGGTAATATGTTAGGTAAAATATAACCAAAGATTTTGGCGATTATAATAAATGTATGAATACTTTAGCCCAACCAGAATATCTTACGTATAACCAGTTAATTTCTCTCAGCGCGACAGGATAGGATCCATTGCATAATGCACAAACCTATAATATATACACGTAGTTAGTAAATGGGTGACTAAAGAGGTCGCCACTGTAATAGCGACGAGTATTCATAGTAGTTGTAGCATTATAACCACGTTAGTAAATCGATAATACATCATCGATATTTCCTAGTAATACACTGCAGACTAGCGTGTTTCTACGAAAGAAACTTATGAAACCTTTAAAATATTATTAGAGCGGGCAAAATACGAAGAATTTTTGTGCAAATTTCAAACTCATTCCACATGTACAATAATGGTACAATATTGTTGTAGGAAATTCTTAATAATCCAGTTCCTCTGGAAAAGCTATAAATTACCAGTATAATTGAAGAGCAAGAACAGTACTCCAGATCCAACAATATACGCATATTCTACACGCAAGATGATAGAGATGAGAACTCAGAAGAAACAGTTATGAGTGTATTTCATAACGAACTCCAAATTTGCAGCATTAAGTGGATTTCAACATTTGTCTCGGTGAACGATATTTACCGCGATAAAACAATGTTCTTACATTTTGAGAAAGTCCGTCTGACATTTATGCATGTAACATGGACATAATCAGGATAATATTTGCAGTTAATTAACGGAACTGCAAATGCACCAGCGCAAATTTGTGGTAACTTATGTAATATAATTTATGTTGGCAATTACGCGCCAGACAGTCTTACATCAAGGCATAGAAATGAATCATTCGAAGGCAGCGGCAATGCAAATCATGAAGACTCCCGAAAGTAAATAGGAAGTCTAAAGGTTTATAGGCATGATAACATAACATCACAATTCTTATCAAATCTATCCCAGAAAGATGAGCTACAGTGTTGCACAGATACCTCCTAATTTTAACTATAAAGTTTTTATTGAATTTACAAAATTATAGGATGTTTATAAATTAGTGAGACAGTATTTCTTTGTGGCGATTTTAATTTAGATGTATGTATTTGACGTTTACCAGATCTTAATGTCATATTTCGCAGCAACTAATTTTTCGCACTTACAAAGATTTAAAAATGTTTAATGTGTTGGTACTTAAGATCAAAACATTGCCCTCTGGTGATAATTATATGTTCTAGTTTTTATATATCGTAACAATTGAGGCAGTAAAATGAAGCAGTCATTCTCAGATACTCATGTAAATAGTATATTTGGTTTCGTTTAAAATACATTTTCTTCACCAGAAAAATTGCACGTAAAAATATTCATGTACAGCATAGGATACTTCTATGAAGACCTTCACACCATCAATTTCTGTTATTTGTTGTCTGCAGAGGATATTCATGAAGTCATTTATTTTTGATAAATATGTTCGTTTTTAATATGCAAATTTAGAAGAAGAAGCACGTTGAAAAGCAGGACAAAACATAAATTATTGATTACTATAAATCTCATCCTAAGAACCCAAGCACCCAAATATGGAAATAAGGCATACTACAAGTACATACCTGTCGTAAAGGAAAGATAGTAAGCGATTTTAACACGGTATCATTTTTTTAATTGGAATAATAAACATGAAAGTAGTATCTTGGAATGTCTAAATGATCTAAACAGAGTAGATGGTTTCTTTCTCAATAATATTGCACTTGGCAGCTCAAATAAGAGTAGCACTGGTTATTCGTCTCGGCAGGTTCCCCATAATAGTCATTTACGCACAGTTAAACCGTGCGCTATAGATAACAAGCTCGAAGTTATAATATCTAAACAAGACGTAGATTATTGCCACAGAGTACCACATAAAGAAGGAAAACATCTCTCCGTCATTGTCGGATAATAAAATGTTCACACTGGCGTATCTATCGATTGCTGTACTTGGAAGTTAACTTCTTGGCAAGTCTTTTACTTGGCGAAATGCCTCGTACTTTCGAATTGTCCGATACGAGGACGACTTGAAATGTTTCCGGAATTGGCAAGAGATGGCGCACGAAGGTTGAAGTGGATTCATTGGTCGGCACGAGTAACCTTTTTTATGTCAATTGTCAAAATTGTAAATAATCGAAAGTGCATTAACAAATCCAGCTCTCTTAGCGAAAATCTAAGAAAGCGAAATTAAGTGGTCAAAACATGCACGCGAATCCATCATTGTCCGTTTCGTATGACGTTCTATAAAACATTCGTCAGCAAATACAATATATATATATAGGCGTTGTTTGTAAGAGGGTGCATAGAAAGGTCGCTGCTATAATAGCGATGAGTATTCATAGTAGTTGCAACTTTATAACTTGTCGTTAATGCATCGTCGATATTTCCTAGTAATACAATGCAGGTTAGTATGTTATTATGAAAGATACTTATGAAATCCTTAAAATGTTATTAGGGCAGGTAAAATAGGAAGATTATTCCTAGAATATTTGTGCGAATTTCAAACTTATTCCACATATCCAATAATGGTATAGGGTTTTAGGAAATTGTTAATAAATCCAGTTCTTCTGGAACAGCTATAAATTACCAGTATAATTGAAGAACAAGAACAGTATTCCAGATCCAACAATGTGCGCATATTCTGCTGCAAGAAGATAGAGATGAGATCACAGAAGAAACAGTTGTGAGTTTATTTCATAACCAACTCCAAATTACAGTTACCAAGAAAGACATCGATTACCATACAAAGAAGGGAAACACTCCTCCATCCCCGTTGACTTCGTACGACGTTCTATGAAAGTGAAGTATTCACCTTTAAAAAGAAATTTAATAATTCGGGAATCGTAATTTGCAAAAATTTAAGCATATCTACAAAGGAGGCACGCGGAAGCGGGAAAGTTTTCACTGGCAACGGTAATATGTTAGCTAAGATATAACCAAAGATTTTGGCGATTATAGTAAGTATATGAATAGTTCAGCCCATCAATAATATCGTATGCCTAATCGGTTAATTTCTCTCAGCGCAGCAGAACAGAATCCGTTGCATTAAGTAACAACACGGGTATAATACATACACGTAGTTTGTAAAAATGTCGCCACTATAACGGCGGCGAGTAGTCGCAGTAGTTTTGCGATTATAAGGATTTTAGTAAATTAGAGTTTGCAAATCGATAATACATCTATAGAGAGGGCAGAGTACGGAAATTATTCCTAGAATATTTGACCGAATTTCAAACTTATTCCTCTTATCCTATAATAATACCATATTGTAATAGAAAATCCGAAACCGAATTCCGGAAGACTTATTGATACGTCGAATAGTCGAAAAGGCATTAACAAATCCAGTTCTCTTAGCGAAAATCTAAGAAGGCGAAATGAAGTGGTCAAAGCCTGCACGCGAATCTATCATTGTTCGCTTTCTGTGACGTTCTATAAAATATTCGTCTTTATAAAAAGGAATGGAAAGATTCGGGTATCGTGATATGCGAATATGTTGAATTGTGTGTTATAGAAAACAAGTTCGAAGTTGCAATTTCTAAACAAGACGTAGACAATTGCCACAGATTACCACATAAAGAAGGAAAACATCTCCCCGTTGTTATCGGTAATGTACTAGCTGAAATAAGATTAAAAATTTCGATAATATATGAAATGCGTATTTGAGGTTCAATTGCGTAGCATAAATTGGATAATGTTGGTGAGAAGTTTGTAGCACTAAGTGGATTTTCACATCTGCTGCGTGAACGATATTCACCGCGATGAAACAATGTTCTTATATTTTGAGAAAGCCTGTCTGACATTTGTGGATGTAACAAGAATACAATTAAGATAACCTCTGCAATTAATTAACGGCACTGCAAATGCACCATTGCAAATTTGTGCTAACTTTGTAAAATTAGAATATAATTTATCTTGGCAGTTACGGGGCCAGATAGTCTCATATCAAGACATAGAAATGGATCATTCGTCTTTAAAGAAGAATAGAAAGATTCATGCACTGAAATATACGATCAAGAGAGATAATGATCAAGCACCCTGTCGGAAACAATACCGTTTCCACTGGTAACGGTAATGTGTTTGCTAAAGCAAAATCAAAAATTTTGTGGATTATAATCTATGTATGAATAGTTCAGCCTAGCGAGAATACCTTATATCTAAACCAGTTAATTTTTCTTAGCGCCAGAGGGTAGGACCCATTGCAGTTGTTTGTAAGAGGGCGAATGAAGAGGTCGCCACCATAACAGCTATGAGTACTCATAGTAGTTGTGGCATTATGACCATGTTAGTAAATCGTTAATCTATCGTCGATATTTCCTAGTAGTACACTGCAGGTTCGCGTGTTATTATGAAAGAAACTTATGAAATCTTTAAAATGTTATTAAAGCGGGCAAAAGACAAAGATTACTCCTACAATATTTGTGCGAACTGCAAATTTATTCCACCTGTACAATAATGGTAGCATATTGTGATAGGAAATTGCTAATAAATCTAGTTCTTCTGTAAAAGCTATAAATTCACCAGTATAATTGAAGAACAAGAGCAATACTCCAGATCCAATAATATACGCATATTCTGCATGCAAGAAGACAGAGATGTTAGCAGAGAAGAAATAGTTATGAGTTTATCTCACAACAAACTCCAAATTACAATTACTAAGACAGACATCGATTCCCCTTTAAAAAGAAATTGAAAGTTCGGGAATCGTAATCCGCAAAGACCTAACCAAATCGACAAGGGCGATGATCAAGGGAGCAGCCGAAAGCGGGAAAGTTTTCACTAGCAACGGTAATATGTTAGCTAAGATATAACCAAAGTATTATTCCTAGAATATTTGAGCGAATTTCAAACTTATTCCTCTTATCCTATAATAATACCATATTGTAATAGAAAATCCGAAGACCGAATTCCGGAAGACTTATTGATACGTCGAATAGTCGAAAAGGCATTAACAAATCCAGCTCTCTTAGCGAAAATCTAAGAAAGCGAAATTAAGTGGTCAAACGTGCACGCGAATCCATCGTTGCCCGTTTCGTATGACGTTCTATAAAACATTCGTCTGCAAATACTATATATATATATATAGGCGTTGTTTGTAAGAGAGTGAATAGAAATGTCGCTGCTATAATAACGATGAGTATTCATAGTAGTTGCAGTATTATAACCATATTATTAATCGTCGATATTTCCTAGTAATACAATGGAGGCTAGTGCGTTATTATGAAAGAAACTTATGAAATCCTTAAGATGTTATTAGGGCGGGCAAAATACGAAGATTTTTCCTAAAATATTTGTGTGAATTTCAAACTTATTCCACATATCCAATAATGGTATAATATTGTGATAGGAAATTGTTAATAAATCCAGTTCTTCTGGAAAAGCTATAAATTCCCAGTATAATTGAAGAACAAGAGCAGTACTCCAGATCCAGCACTATTCAAATTACAGTTACTAAGAAAGACAACGATTACCACACAAAGAAGGGAAATACACCTCCATCACCGTCGACTTCATAGGAAGTTCTATAAAAATAAAGTATTCACCTTTAAAAAGAAGTCGAAAGGTAATCCGCAGAGATTTAACCATATCTACAATGGCGATGATCAAGGTAGCAACCGGAGCGGCGCGTACTTGCAGTAGTTGTGGGATTATAGCCATTTTAGTAAAATAGAGTTTGCAAATGGATAATACATTGTCGATATTTCTTAGTAACACTACAGATTAGCGTGTTTCCATGAAATCCTTTTAAACGTTATTAGAGAGGGCAGAGTACGAAAATTATTCCTAGAATATTAGAACGAATTTCAAACTTATTCCTCTTACCCAATAGTGATACCATACTGTAATAGAAAATCCGAAACCGAATTTCGGAAGACTTATTGATACGTCGAATAGTCGAAAAGGCATTAACAAATCCAGTTCTCTTAGCGAAAATCTAAGAAGTGGTCAAAGAATGCCCGCGAATCCATTATTTTCTGCTTCGTGCGACGTTCTATAAAATACTCGTCTTTATAAAAAAGAATGGAAAGATTCTGGTATCGTGATATGCGAATATGTTGAATTGTCTGTTATAGAAAACAAGTTCGAAGTTAGAATTTCTAAACAAGATATAGATTATTGCCACAGATCACCACATAAAGAAGGAAAACATCTCTCCGTTATTATCGGTAATGTGCTAGCTGAAATAAGATTAAAAATTCGATAATATATAAAATACGTATTTGAGATTCAATTGCGTAGCACAAATTGGATATGGTTGGTGAGAAATTTGCAGCACAAGTGGATTTCGACATTTGTCTCGGTGAACAATATTCACCGCGATGAAACAATGTTCTTATATTTTGAGAAAGTCCGTCTGACAGTTATGCATGTAACATGGACATAATTAAGATAATCTTTGCAGTTAATTAACGAAACTGCAAATGTACCATCGCAAATTTGTGGTAACTCTGTAAAATCGGAATGTAATTTATGTTAATAATTACGGGGTCAGACAGTCTCACATCAAGACATAGAAATGGATCATTCGTCTTTAAAGAAGAATAGAAAGATTCAATATAAAACGTGAGGACTCCAAAAAGTAAACAAGAAGTCCAAAAGTTTATAGGCATGATAACATAACATCAGAATTCTTATCAAATCCATTCAAGAAAGATATGCTAGTTTAGCACAGAGACCTCCTAATTTTAACTATAAAGTTTTGTAACAATTTGGTAAAGTACTGAGCGTAAAAATCCTAAAACGCAGTTGACTATAGAACAACGCAGTAATATTTCTACTCTTCGCGACGACGGATATACCAAGAGAGAAATTGCTCTATAGTTAGAGATTTCACCGAAAGGTGTGCATGATACATTCGCCCGGAGAAGAGCGACAGGAGAAAATCTTGATAGAAGACGAAGTGGGCGGCTACGAGCGACTTCTAGAGCTGAAGATAGATTTATAGTAATGACTTGGAAACGACATCGACGTCTAATGCGCGTTAATATACAACGACGAACAAATGCTTGTCTTACCACTGTCAAGAGGCAGGTTTAAAGGGATGCATCGGACGCAAGAAACCGTTTTTAAAACGTGTGCATAAGGAGAAATGATTAAGATGGGCAAGAGAGCTTGCAAATTTGTCACTGGATGATTGAAACGCAGTTGTAGGGACCGACGAGTAAAATTTCAGTTATTTGGTACGCAGCGGAGAGTTTTTGTTCATCGACAACCAGGAGAAAGAGCTTGTGGAGCCTGCTTAGTGTCGTCCGTCAAACACAGAGGTGGTAGTGTTATGGTCTGGGGTGGTTTTGCTTGCACAACTTCGGGTGATTTAATGAAAATTGATGCTACAGTACGTGTGGAAGCGGTCTTGT
This sequence comes from Trypoxylus dichotomus, assembly GCA_023509865.1. Lineage (NCBI taxonomy): Eukaryota > Metazoa > Arthropoda > Insecta > Coleoptera > Scarabaeidae > Trypoxylus > Trypoxylus dichotomus. The sequence goes on along the minus strand of CM042082.1, from coordinate 19,383,236 downwards.
TGGTAAGCCGTTTTTTATTTGACAACAGTCACTTGTGTCGTATAAATTCACTACTAATCACAATAAAATTTTACTGCATCTATGACTTTTTGTAAAATCTGTTGTTGCTTCCAAATTTTTCGATGGTAGTGTATATATTACGTAACAATATAATTCATTATTTTTGTGCAAACGCATTATTAGTGGTGTTATTACAACAAAAGAGTAACGGGTCCATTTCACCATACATTTATTGATAGTTATGATACATATCGAAATAAAAACACCATTTAATCTATCATAAACATGAAATAAAGAGCAAACCGATAAAGGAATCTTATAAGTTAGATTTCGTCTTTGGTTTCTTCAATCCAATCTAGCATTGTAAACACAGGACTTTGTTCATCGTAACCCGTGCAGTTAGAGTATTCTCCTGAGCTAACCACTCCTACAACTTTGTCTTCATATATAACGGGACTTCCAGAATCCCCCTATAAAGTAAATTTAACGTATTATTCAGCGTACTAGACCGTTCATTGTTTTAAGGGATTATTATGCAGCCTTGGTCTCTTGTCTGGGGCACCCATAAAAGATTTCATTGTACGTTACCGCAACCAAGATTCCCTGCATTCCACAAGAACTTTTATTTACTATGTTAATGCACATTTTATGCCGTTGAAATGCGGAATTCAGATTTATAATCCCCTGTTTACATAAATATCGGCCTATTGTTTATTTCAAGAATTTAATCAGTATTGATACGTTGGCGATTGAAGGAGTTTCTAGAGCGTTATTTTTATTATTAGAGTGTGCTGTCTGTGTTATGTTCTACTTGCATACAGTGGATTGTATGAAGATGGCTAAAAGACGGGAGTTAACTGTTGCAGAACGTAGTCAAATGGTGTTGCTACATTCGCAGGGTATGTCGAAAAAAGAATTGCATCAACAATGAAGCGTTCGCAACACACGATACAATTAAGCATTAAACGATTTCGGGAAACTGGATCGTATGAAAATCGACGAAAAAGCGGGAGAAAACGCAAAATTACTGCGAGACAGGATCGCTATTTGGAGCGTTTAGCTTTACGGAATCGCTTTCAAACACCCAAACAGCTGGCCGCTGACCTATCGGTCGAGCAAGACGATTTTGTATGTGACAGAATTGTTCGAAGAAGGTTGGCGGAGGTGAATTTGAAGGACTGGAAAGCGCGTCGCAAGCCATACCTGAGCCAGCAACAAATGAAGCATCGTTTGCTGTGGGCAAGAAAGTATAAAGATTGGACTATCAAGGATTGGTCGAAGGTCATATGGTCTAACGAATCAAACATAGAGCTATGTTAAGCAACCCTATTTTGTTCCTATGTCACACAAAATTTGCAAAAATGTATACACATACCACCAATTTGTTAAATTAAAAAAGTAATTATTGTTAATTATCCAATTCAGAACTGTGGTACTCCTGGAGCTCAGTTTGTTCGCCGTAGACCTGGGGAGGCATTTCGTGCTGATTGTATCAGCCTAACGGTCAAACATGGCGGTGGCAGCGTCATGATTTGGGGATGCATGTCCGCAAATGGCATAGGAAAAGTATTTGTGTGTGATGGTAGGATGAACAGCGAGCGGTATATCTCGATGCTAGAACAGGTATTAGAAGCATCTGTGCTGAAAATATACGACAGGGCGCTGTCAAAAATCCAGATTCTCGATGGAGTGGTTTCATGAAAACGGGATCCGTTTACTTGAATGGCCGGCGCAGTCACCATATCTATCGCCTATAGAAAGTTTGTGGCGCATGCTGAAGCTAAAGCTTTCCAGTTACAAATTCAGTAACAAAAATGACCTAAGCAACAGCATTGTACAGGAATGGGAGGCACGTTCACCTGAAGATTGTTTACGTTTAGTAATCATTGCCTAAACGGTTAAATGCTGTTATTAAAGCAATTATTATTAAAAACTTATTTAGTGAATATTTATGCATGTAGTTTTATTTTAATACTGCACAATGTATCTTTATTTTAAATATTTTGGGGAGCCCCAGACATATGTCCAAGGCTGTATAAGACATTCAGTGTTGGAGAAAATACTTAAGAGAATTCGCGAAACATATTAATGGGATAGCATTACATTGAAGGATATATAGGAGCATACCTGGAATGCTTATATTATAAGATATCTGGAGGTAAAAACCGGGAAGGTTACATAGTACCGATAAGACGGGTTTACCTTTTCGCGCATTACACTAGGGCTACTTGGCACCCTTTATAAAAAGTCACACTGGTTATACGTACATAATGGTTGTGGTTGATCAAAATTTACTCTTCTGAAGCCTATACGGAATACTGCTTTAGTTTCAATAGCTAGAATTTTGGAAAATATACTTGATTTGATGGGGTGCCCTTATAGGGTTATTACCGTTAGAGGAACGGTTTTACCGGTGCTGCTCTTGGAAAGTTCTACAAATCCAGGCATATCATTCATGCTTTGAATACAACATCAACTACCACAACAAGAGGTCAAGTTGAAAAGACTAACCGTTTCCTCAGTGCAGCATTGGTATCGAACGGATGATAGGCATTACTGAAATAAGCACGTTGAGTAGGTACAATTTGGTATTAACAGTGTGATGCACCAAACAATGCAAGAAACGCAATTTAAATTACTAATCCGGTACGGTTCCACAGTTGTAATGGTGATGTATTGGATGTCAAATTCGATCGTATAACACCGGAAATATGGAAATTAACAGACAAGCTATACGGACGATCAGGAGAAACAAAGGCGGTGGTACAATGGAAAAGGTTTCAATCCATTAAATTTCGAAATAGAGGACATGGCTGTGGTGAGGTACGAAATTTCTTCTACCAGCGATTCTAGAAAGCTGCCACCGAAGTGTAAAGGTCGTCTATCGAAATTTTCGTATGCGATTGTTATTACGTCGAACCAAAACGCAATGAATACAAACGCTTTAGGAAGGTGTGGTCATTGGAGGTACCTTAAAGAAATTTATCATAATTAACGCTGAGGATGGTGGAAATTCAGATGCTTGCAAACCAGAAGATACTACAGATGGTAACAGTGCTTCGTACTTTATACATTTAGTTATGTTAATATATTAAAACTTTATATGTCCTTTTAAACATTTTATTGAGAAGATCACGAATAGTTCCTCTTAACTCTGGCAAAAATATTTTATTTTTGTATAGAACCTTGACTATGTTTATTTAGGCATTTCTGAAACAATTATAGCTACAGTGTGGGTCAAGAAAACTAGCCACTTTGAAATACTTTTAAAGTTCCCTTATTATTATCATCTCTGCAAGATTAACCCCATATGTCAGATACTGATAGTAGAGCATTTTGTTTTCGATCACTTATTTATCACAAAATACAAGTAGTCTTACGAGAAAATGCTTCTATGATTGAGGTTGAAGTTAATAAAAGTTGTGACATGGTTGGTATGCAATAATACTGCCGCTAAATATAAACATACATCGTGGTAAAGAACTAGAGTTACACGACGTTTTAAAATATATTAATGGTATCTGTTACGATGTAAGAGCTCATGAACAGGCCTCGTTTGCCCGCGCAACGGTAATGGTACTAGAATTTGGAGACATGGTTAGTGCACATGAATTATAGTTCGTTTGAACCCAGATCTAAATATGATGAAGAGTATAAACATGAAGAATGCGTTCCCCAAAAAGGAGATAATATAACCGAGAATATAACTAATAAGAAGCGTTGCTGGTTGGAAACTGTGCAACATCGACTTAGAATGATAATGAAAGATAACTAGTACGTTGCTACATATATATGGAAATGTTTGTCAACTTCTTTTACAATTTTTCTGTCTATCAGTAACTACACATTCACATTTCTGACACATTGTTTTACAGGTGAAATCGACTGTGCAGCTTTACAGGTGCGAAGCCAGTGCTGAACGGGACGATAGTTGAAATACATTCCAGGGCTTGGTTTCGTAATACAAATAATCTCAAAATAGAGCGCAAATAAACAAATGCTATCACGATATTATTGTCTGTATCTCCGTTTTTTTTTTACCAATTATTCATCATTTGTTCGGCATCTTTGTTGTCAACTATTCTGTCGATTACGTTACGAACAAGTTAAATTTGATCTTTTAAAAAGGAATATAGTATGGAAGACAAATGGTGCAACCCTTTAGTCAAAATGGAAGCATATTAAAACTGCATTCAATCTAGATACCGGTAGTGGGGAAATAAGATTGATGCCAAAAGTGAAAAATAAAGGTGGCATATGCTACTCAAATATTTAGCCATACGGTAGCTTCAGCCACAGGAGTTTTTGGTAGATTAGGTAGTGGATATTATTATTATATAAAGGACAAGTAATCAATCTGTTATTTATAATTCAGCTGTACCTTCTAAAAAACACGTAGATTTCTGGAAAATAGTGCAGAAGACGCGGCAGTCATACTGCATTCGTGGGATAAGGTGTTTGATAGCAGCAGTGGTCAAATGTTTCCAAGATAAGGAAAGCCACGAAGCCTTCTAGTTCTCCTTATATGGTCTTTTCGGCGGGATGCTGAAAAGAGTGTACAACAAATGTACCTCCAGAAAGAGGAAGCAAACGAACAGGTAACACCACTATCGTTAAAAAACCTGCTAATAACTCTGACGAGTCTGGAAGTGATTTCCAAGTTACTATCAAGGGAAACTAGATCCTTTTTCATGCCTCGCGTTTATAATCAAGATGCGTTACAAAATTTCTCCGGTCAAATACGCCAAGATTATGGGAGGAACACAAATCCAACTGAGACTGCGTTTACTTCGTCATTTAGGACGTTATTAATTAACATATTTGTCAGTGTACATTCGATTACGAGTCAATTGTCAAGATGGAGAATCGCAAAATTTAATATCGGCGCAACAAATTTTGAAATAACAGATTTCTACAGATAGCAATCGTAGCAGCCCTGGTGAAATTTTTGCTACCCAATATGAAATATCGAAAGCTTTCGTTGACAAAATGCGTCAAGCAATATTTTTCGAGTGAAATATGTAAGAATAATGTCCTGTGCCAAAATAAGGACGAACTAAATGAAAGGTACATATTTGCGGAAGAAATGGGGTTTTTAGACAGTGTCTCACATAAATTGAAATACTGCATGCCATATTTTTAAGAGGTATATCAATGTATTGACATAGTTTTAAAAATATTTCCGGTAATCTAGCACAAAGAAAGAGTATTTTCTGCATTAGTGGCTTTCTTAAAAAAAAAACAAAACCATTTGATTTTAAATCGTGTCCAAAGGTGATGTGTTAAACTATACTTAACTGGAGCAAACTATGCTGTTATAATCAGTGCACTGGTATCAATCGTGTACTAATAGGTAAAGACAAACATGTTCCAAGAAGATGTACGATCTATTCTCAAGCAATAGATTACTTCAAGAGGAAACATAATATCTTTATTTTAGGCTAGACTTTGCCCGATCAAAACTTATTCATATTTAATGAATTTCTCTGTGAAAGATTAATTTATATTAGTATTCTAACCAATCAATTGTTTGGACGGTAATATTTTTTTCGTATAATCACTCTCATTATATAATTTGCACGGTACTTTGTGTTTTATTTAGAGTGATAAAACAAAGTTGTTTAGCTTGACTTATCTGCATTGACGTTAGCATTATATATAGATCAGTTCTATAACTGCGACAACGTGAAAATTATAAGCTACAACAGTTTTTTTTGGCCTACCAGCGTTGCCACTAATTAAATTCAAGCGGCCCGCTTTTTCAAGTTAGTTGGGTAAAGCCTCCCTAGCTGACACCTTTCAGGAATAGAAATCGTACTTGAAGTTAGCCTTCTCTATTTATTACCTCTGATATGATAAATTCATATTTGGTGTAAAAAACATGTTCAACCATTTAATTAGGTGGCAATATATTATTTATGGACATAAGATATAGGATGCGATGGCCATGTAAACTAATAGATATTTGCAAAGTGCAAAATTAGTAGATATATGAAAATTAAGTAAACGTATATAAAATCGTGTTTTATTATGAACCTATCTCATAATTATTGGAGAGAAAACAGCCAAAACAAGAGATGATGGACCCAGGCCATACGCAGGCATCACATAAATAAAAATAGGTATAGAAAATGGGAGTCCAGGGAAAGATTTATTCCATCGAATCATTAAAATGTGACTAACGGAGAAGTAGAAATCGAAAGATATGTAGAGGAATGCGTTCGAAGAATGAAAATGAAACACAGTCTCGTAATTCAATTTGTAGAAGATAGTTAGTTGGAAAGTTTGAGAGATTAAAGCATTGTATATCAAATGTTCAAAACACTACAAAACAGATACGAGAAGAAACGTCTCCTGGAGCAGATACTCTTAAAGGAGAAATTATTACCCTTATGTCTAGAAAACTTTTTTTTATCCTATGTCCTTTGCACCTTGCGGTGTAGGAATATTCATTCTCTTATTTTTGTCTTTCACAGGTTCCTGTTCTGAGCCCGTTGTTTGGCTTCAATCCATCCCATACTTCATTTTCTAATGTTCTATACATTTCTTCTTTCCAGGTGTTTCGCGGTCTACCTATTCTGTTTTTGCCCTCTGTTTTGGCTTCAAATATCCTCTTTGCTATTCGATTTTGTCCCATTCTGTGAGATGTCCAAGCCATCCCAGTTGTGTCTCCTCTATGATTAGTTCTATTAGCTTGATAACTATACTATTAGTGATTGTTGTGTTTCTGACTTTGTCTCTTCTAGTTACTCCTTCTAATCTTCTTAGAAATCTCGTTTCCATGGCCGTAACTATACTCAAAAATTTGAAGAAATAGTAATAGGTAGTAATAGACACAGGTCTATTAATCAGACAATTCTTCAATGTATGGAACGAATTTTCATATTCCCCATCTCACTTCTATAAAACATTCTTCTGAGTTAACAGCGTCCATGGTTTGGTAATTTTGGACAAATTTTCGAAAAAATCGAGCCGGCCGAAGGAATTGACGAATGTCGCATACATTTTCTAGTCTTCATTGCTTCTATCTTCCTTCACCTTGGGAACATACCATCACCCGTGATTTCCAGTCTAAGGTACTTCACTTGCTCCTCCAGGAATTTGGATTTCTTCAAATTCAGGGTAAGGCCTTCTTCCAGTAACACATCCAATGCATGAAAAGGTTTAGTTAGTCCTTCTTTTATTTACTTGATATTGGTGCACCATCGATGATTACGAAAATGTAGTCAAGTCCTAGTTTCGGAAACACTTTTATCATTAATCGCGGAAACACGCGTTTACGTTCACACAAATTTGTATTATCCGTTAGTTGTTATAAAACCATCAAATGTCCACATTGCTTTACTAGGAGTTGTGAAGTACTTTTGTTGTTTGCTAACCGGTCTAACAGTTCATCAATGTTCATCAAAGGCACAAGTTCTTAGTCACAGAATTTTAACGTCTATAACACATGCGTTTTACACCAGTCTGTTTATACACCAACAGAACCAGACTCGCGTAGCTGGACTGCGATTCACGAATTATACCTGGTGACTAGCAGTTCGTTAGTCATTATTTTCACAATTTGGCGTTGCGCGGATGGAAGTCTATAAGAACAACCTATAATTGATTCACTCAAAGTTATTTCAATTTAGATTTCAATCTTGTTGGTTAGTCCTATGTAATTAAAACTTTTCGTGGATTTATTTTTATTTTTTTATTTTACATCTTCATCGAGGTTTTCTTCCGTTCTAAAAACAGTGCCATCTTCTATTTCACCATTGGTATTCTTACTTTCATTATAATTATCCACCTCGTCTTGTACCACAAGGTCATTTAATTGCTTTATGTCTTATTTACTTCCTTGTAATCCTTCATCGTCTTCGTCAACTGGATTTGATTCAATTCTAGATACCAGTAATAAGTCTTTTTCTTTAATAGCCCATATATACGGTTGATCTAGGGTAATCCTTCCAATTATTACAACATCTTCTTGTGTATAATTTAGTGTTACGTAAATATCAACCACAATTTCGATTTATCTATTTGAAATTTGCACAGACGCTTGCCTATCGTTTCGCAATTACTTCCACCAAATCCATTTAATCTAACCTTATAAGGCTCATACTGAAAGCTGGTATGCCTCAGTTTTTGAGCTGTGATAATTTAACTTCCAAGATCTATGATATCCATGGTATTCTTTCCATAAATTGTTACAATCTTATGGTATTCATCAACAGGAATCTCTAATGCATTCTTGATTTTATTCATGGTCCTTGGTGCAATTCTTTCTGAACAATCTCGCATTTTATTACATTTAAAAAATATGACTTTTCTGCAATTATAACATTTTCTTCCAAAAGATATATCTGTCGAGCACTACGCTCATTTGTAAAATTAGGTATGTATTTTTTGAGTTTTATAGGCACATTTCGGATAATTCTTTCTGAATCTTTATTAATAAATCTTATATATCATTCAGGGTACTAATAGTTAATAATTTTTCTAATTCTTTGTCAGTTAAGCCGCAATTAAGTATTTTAGTAAGGCTATTAGAAATATTACTGGTACAAATATTGAGTCATCAATAATGCTAGGAAGATCGTATATTAATCTGTCCTTGAAACTTACCAATTTGTTGTTTCATTCTGTATAGCTTCAAACCATAACTTAGAAGCGCTAGATAATTTCGTAACAGCCATGCATTTTCATCCCATTTAAAAATATTTGTTAAGTTCTAAACCTTTGGAAGCCACTGTATAACCATCAATAAATGTCGGTTTCCAGGATCGAAATGGAGGACTACTTGCTGACTATTGCTATGGTAATGTATATTATCCATACCTCTATAATTTAATTTCTTCAATTAGTTCGATTTTTCTTCTTTCGTTGAATTAATTTTCTTTTCCTATGAATCGTTGATTCTTCACCCATTATGGCCCACTCTATTTTGGTGGCAGTTGAATTTGTTGTTATTTTGTTAATTTCACTTAGATCACAATTTTCACACATTTTTCTTTTCCTTAGTATTCGAAAAGTACACAAAATGTCTACGAGGGGTTTTCTTGAAAACTGTACTATTTACGCAATGCACAATAGTTTCTTTATCCTCCCGCTACTATCTGTTACACACGCAGTTTCGTATAATAATTATTTGTTTCTATAAGATATTAATTACATTCCGTTTAATACATTCACGACGTTTACTATACATGACATCTTCTTGCCAACCCCATCTGCCATGTACTGGCTCTTGCCTATTGATCGTCGACCCTCTAGCTGGTGCCTCTCCCAAGGGCGGGGAAAGATGCGTATAAGTTGCGTACAAATGTTAGATTTATCAAGGTGGGGCACAGAATCTCGATTGAATCTACGACAAAATACATTTCGTAAATGCATTTGCGTGACAGAAACGGACATACTGCAACCCTAGTCTTTCACGGTTACGCCAGATGTTCGAAATTATGGGCGGATATTTATGAGATAAAAGTAATACAACGTATGTCTTAACTTCGTTCCGTAACACTTGTGTGGTGGTTGGCTGAAGCTGTATTGATTTATGCCCTGTTCCGTAAAACTTGTTTTGCGAAATTTTTATTTGGAAGACGTACTCATAAGTGTTGGTTTACAAATCAATATAATACAATATTTTCTACTGATACTGTTCAAGAGAAACATAATAAATACTTATTATATGATTTAAGATCATATACAGTGACTCACAGCGAAAATTATGCAATGGTACATAATTTGATAAGAAGCTGAAAATGTTTGGTAAAATAATTACTTGGGAAAAGTAAATTGAATATATTATATCTGCTATTCTTTAAATACATTACAAAAAATAAAACAAAATAAGTCGAACAGGTATTACGAATTCTAATCAGATAACATTACAGTGGGTTACATATTTAACGTCACAATGAAAATGACGCACCTACAGTAATAATGAATTGACTATTTTTGAAAGTTAAAAGAGAAACAATTAATATTTAGTTTGGTTTTCTTTAGATTATATAATTAATTGTAATCTTTTTAGAACAGATTCTACTAACTTACGCGTATAATATGGCGAAATACTATTCCATTCCTTTAACAAGGCATTTTTAGGTCATTCCTGTTGGATACTCGATGACTATGCATTTTTCTTTTAAGAATAAGCCACAAATATTCGATAATATTTATGTCAGGTGACCGAGCTGGAGTTTTCATCGTGCTGCGGCAGTGATATAACAACCATTCCTGGGCCACACGCGAAGAATGTTTTGGGTCGTTATCCTGGTGAAATAGAAAATCATTTTCTGTGTCAAGTTTCCTGGGACTAGACACTGAATTCTGTTTAAGGATGTTCAAGTACATAAATCTAGCCATAGTACCTTCAAAAATGAAGGTTTCCAACAGCAGCAGCAGAAACACTTGCCCACCTTTACGTTTAACGGTTTGTTTTAAATGTTGCGGTTTTAATTCTTCATTCTTTTTCCTCCAAACATTATAAACAGTTTTTTCCTGGTTATTCATCCGTGCAAATTGTGTTGTTTTTCCATTTACACGTTCTATTTCCAGGGTTAACTTAGGAGCACTTAGCAGTGGATTATTTCTAGATTGTCTAATAATCCACTACTTCTCATGTTCGTTAAATATTTCTTTTTAGACTTATTTTAGATTTGCTTTCCACTCTGTTTTACGATAGTATCGTTTAATAATATGCTGTATCGCGGATGCACTTCTATTTAATATTTTTGCAATTTCCCGTTGACATTTATTTTTCTTATGGTGAAACATTACTAATTCTCGCTCTTCCAACGTTGTCTGTCGATCCATGTTGAACTACGCTAAATCATAAGCTGCTTGTTATAAAATCGCGCTTTATAGTTGTAAGAACAGATAAAGAGGTAAAGTGCACGTGAATCTTCGGGCTTTCTCCATTCGAATAAGAATTGTGTACTGGGCTGCATCATTTTCACTGAGATGTTGAATATGTAACCGCTGTTATGTTATCTGGTTAGAATTCGTAATACCAATTAGTTTTGTTCTATTTTTGCAATGTATTTCAAGAATAGTAGATATAATATATTCAATTTACTTTCCCAAATAATTACTTCTCCTAACATCTTCAGCTTCTTACCAAATTATATGCCACTGTATCATTTTCACTGTGAGCCACTCTACGTAACAAATTCGAGAAAGTTCAGTATCCAATTAAACCAAAATAAAAAATCCATCTAGTTCTTGGGTCATTAATTATACTTCTTGTTTGTTAGTAAAAATTCGAGATTTGAATGACAGAATTAAGATGGAAATGTAGAATAGTGTGTATGACATACACTACCGGCCATAAGTGTTTACCCACCTGAGTAATTAGAGATTATTCAAAGAAACTATTTCTTATTCCTCTCAAAATATTTGTATTATTAGGGTATTTTGGGGGAAAATGTCATCACGATAATGAACTACAACACAATGCAAAGATATCCCGCGAGTATTTGGAAACTACGTAGCTGGAGCACAGAGAGGAAATTGTTGTTATGAAGTGGCCGCCTCAATGCCCAGATCTCAATCAGATCGAGCTCTTGTGGGAGCAATTCGACCGACAGCTTCGAAAATCTGTTCCAAATTCGACTATAGTATTTTGGATGCAACTGCAAGATACGTGTAAGAAAATAGAGTCGTTAACTCTGGCAAAGCTGCTAAAAACAACGCCAAGATTGTGTGCGGCAGTAATAAAAGCGAAAGGTGGACCTATTGACGAATCGAAAATTTAAGTTAATTTATGATTATCTTTGTTAGTAAATTGATAAGCACATTATTTTTATGACTGTTACAGTTCTTTGTATAAATACAGAATAAAGGTTTACTTTATAATTAGATTTCGACTTGCTTTTGTAATATTTTAAGGGTGGGTAAACATTTATGTCTCCTAGAGTGTATGAACAGAGTAAATTTAAAATTATTGAAGCAATAGTTACTTGTATCACAAGAGGTATAAGTAAGGTTTTGCGGTCAAATGATATTGTTTACAGGGTGAGGCGAAGCCATTCTGTATGATAATGATGAAGCGTGAAAAATGACAAAAATGATAAATAAAACTAATATAGATATAAAGCACACTAAATAATTTGGCAATGCTCCTAGCTCCAAAAAGAAAGATAGCTACGTGCAAATCCATATAAATAAAAGAGGGTTATACTTCATAAGACCTAATAGTTCGGAGCCTGGGTAATATTGTCTATAATACAATAATTAGAAAGTTTTCTAAAGTATTTTCAATACTTTAAAGAGCACCTAAAAAAATACCTAAAGTGCTTGCATTAAATTGGCCTATGAACCTACAAAATTGTATTTAAATTGTTGAGTAACACTTACTAGCCTTCCTTTGTTAGTGTTAGGATAATTGTCTCACCAAAGTTGTATCAAAACGAAAAATTGTGGGAATAAAAGCGCCCATTCCTTTTAGAACATGTGGGCAACCCTTTTGAGGTCACTGCTTTACATGTGATTTTGAAATGTTTGAGCATTCCTGAAGTTCTTAGACAACCTGTATATAACGCAGGTATTTTGTATAAATGGTTCACTACAAACATTAATCTTTTAGGTAGAAGTTGAAAGCACTTCTTTGCTTCTGTAGGAAAAAAAATATTTGTTTACTCTCAAAAAACGAAAGTTATAAGAGAGTCCAGATTCCGTATATAGAAAAAGCTTACTAATGCAATAAATGAACTACTTCCGGAATTGGACCATGTCATGATGAGATAATGTAGAAATGAAATAAGAGTAATAGGATAATAAAAAGAAAGAAAAAGGCATAAAAAGAAGAAGAATGCGGGGTTTCCACGTCAAGTTACCGTGCCACTTTGGTTTCCCCTGTTTCTCCTGAAGAAGAAACGTCGTGATCCCACCTCTTTTGTTCTTTTTCTTTCTCCCCCCCCCCCTCCCCCCATTCTGTCTCTTTTCACCTCTCTTTCTTTTTCACGCATCCCCCCCCCCTTTCATTCTTCTTCTTTTTATCTCCTTTTCTTTCTCCTCTTACTTTTATTTCATTTCTATATTATCTCATAATGAAACGGTCCAATTCCGGAAGTAGTTCATTTATTACTAACTCTGGCCGTGAAAGCCTACGTATTCATATCATGCTTACTAATGCTTTGTCAACGCTTAAGGAAATTCTATACACAACTTACGTAACAGGTGTTTTTATTCCCACGACTCGTTGTTACCAGCGTTCCATCGTCTCTAATTTCATCAATTGTTAGTGAGGCCGACCTTAAGTGTTTCGACCGCTTCTTAGATTTCTTACAACGTCTTCCTTTGCACTTCATAGCTCCGAAACCCACAACTGTTGCTCTTTCATCGACGAATGGCGCTTCCTCAGCCAATTCTATGAGTTGGGCTGTCCCTCCCAATTTAATTTTTCTCCTCAACCTGATCAAACCGATATCAACATCGGTGCCTCCGAACTTTAAATAATCCGGATGTGGTACTACTTCCTTCACTTCGTAACCTTTCTTAGTTTCCAAATCACTTGTCTCTGTAATGCCTGGATAGACCACAATATCGTCATCTTTCAAGCAGTGAGCGGCTGTTAATACAAGGTCTCTTTCGATGAATGCACCACCGCAATGTAAGCGATCGTCTTTAGCAATGAAGGCGTAGTAAGGAAAGTCTTCGATATATGCTAAATCACCATTGATTATTCCGACAAAATTTGGCTCCCCTAGAAAAAGACATATTGTTAGGAGTAATACTTTGCTTTATAGGAGAAATGTATAGCCTTAGAGATGTAGAAAATATGTTAAAGTAAGAAGAACATATTTCATCACAATGTATCACAGTTGTATGAAACTTATTTTAGGGTCGTTCTTTTCACCACCTCATGTGCCAAATAAGCTTGCTTAGGGACAAATGTAAGAAAGATTGGTATCCATACTTATTGGTCAGTAAATGTATCTTCTGCATAGGCTGGAGTCAAGTTTGTATTTGAATTAAGTAGCGGGTAATATAATAAACGAACTGTTTCTGGAACTGGACTATGTCATGATAAGGTATAAGAAGAACAAGAGAAAAAACAAAGAAATAAAAAGGAAAAAAGGGAGAAAAGAAAACGAGAAAACGATCTTGACGTTTCGCCTCCGTCATAGAAGGCTTCTTCGGGAGAAACGCAGCGGCCACCAAAGTTATACAATAACGCGACGTGTAAACCACCCTAGCGGCGAAACCACTTTGCAAGAAGGTCACGGTAGCTCGACGTGTTAACCACGCTAGAGACGAAAACCTTGTAACATGGGTAAAAATGTCTTACGGTGGGGAGTAGACAATGTAATTAGTTCGGGTGAAAAGCGTAAGCGGCGCTAGCTTAGCAATTGCGGTACTACTGCGCCTGCGACGACCAAAAACAAAGATGAACGCATGTTCGGGGAAAGGCTCACTTCCTTTCTGTTCAATTCTTTGTTTGGATCGTAGTGGTTTTGCAAAATTTGTAATAGTATATATTAAGGTATGTATATGATTTCTGTGAGCGAATTTTACAATTATTAGCAGAGTTAATTTAGAAGAATTACATTATTTCCAGGTAGGTTTTCTTTGTGTTTATTGTGTGGAAAATTAATTTTATCACATAACTACTTTGACGTATTAAATTATGTTTTATACTTAGAAACGTCTTGTTTATTTGTAGGTATTGCTGCTGCCACTGATAGAAGCAAATTAACAGAAAAAGCAATTCCAAAATGCTATCATTCTTCGATTCTTTTTTTGATAGTCTCAATGGAAATGTCAAAAGATCTGCGAAACCATTGAAAGGTTATATAGAAGCTGGATATCCTCATTTTCAATTTTTGAAAAATGCCAAACAAGTTCTAAAAACCATGAACTTCGTGGATAGTAACAATAAGATAAGAGTTCCACTCACCATTAAAAGCTGTACCGTAACGCTTAATGGAATGGAACAAATTCTCAAGGGACTACCACGAAATATTTGTTTCATTAAAGGTAGGACGTTTAATTAAGATCCTCTCGAGAATTTTTGCGGCCAGATGAGACAATATGGAGTTCGCAATGTGAATCCGAACACTTCTAATTAACAATATTGGAACTAAACATTCCATTAACGCAAATTGTGAGGTGGATACAAATTTAACTTTGACACCAGATGGAAAAGTTGATGAAACTGAACATTCCTACACTGACTACTAATTATATGTATTTCTAAACAAGTCACAGGCTATGTAGCCGGGTTCCTTGTTAGAAAATTGCAGACTAATATTTCGCATAGCGATGTGTGCAAAAAAGATATCTTTGGAGATAATGCAAGTGGTGAGTGGCATTCATTTCTGTTGAATAAGGAATACTGGGGAATTGTCCCGAGAAAATTGCAATATTGTCATTCTGATCTAATTTTTAATTTCTTTAAAATTATGAAAATTATGAAAATTATGATTGAGTACTTATCTACAGTTATTCACATTCGTTTCAATTGTGCTTTTCATTCACAAGAATTAGAATTTTACGTAAAAATTTGTTTAGCTTTCTATTGTTTTAATTGGGCAACAGGAATTAACAGAATTTTAAGTGGTAGAGGAAGCAGGTCATCGATGACAAATTCTTTATATAAGGAAGCAATGCAATTATACAGAAGGCAAATACACTAGGGTGCCAGAATAAAATAGACACCTATTAATTAAAAAAAAGATTCTATTCGCGTTATATATACAAAATATTTTAAAATTTTTAAATTAGACTAATATTTTGTCGATCCACCTATACGTGCGTGAAGTGCTGCGAGTCGTCGTGGCATAGGATCTATTAAATGATTAATGGTGTCTTCTGGAATATTTAACCACTCTTCTGTAACAGCTGCCACGAGTTCTTCCTTATTGCTGGGTTTTCGGGGCCGTTTCGCCATATTTGTCTGGATTATGTGCCAAACATTCTCTATCGGATTCATGTCTGGTGAATAGCCTGACCATGGTAAAATCCGAATCCCCTGTTCCTCTTTCCATGTGGTTGTTGTTCTTGCTTTGTGGCAGGGTGCTCCATCCTCCATAAAAGTGGCGTCTTCTTTAGATAAAATGGCGTTGTCCAATATCGGTAGTAGTTCTTCTGTAAATATTTGGATATATTTTGCCGCATTTATATTTCCGTCGCAGATTACTAATTGCAATCTTCCACCATACCATATCGCGCCCCACACCATGATGTTCACACCGCCGTATTTCACCGTCTGATGCAAAAATTTGTCGTCCAGTTGCTGTGACGAACGTCTCCATACCCACGTACGACCACTATCACTGAAATGGCAGTATTTGCGTTCGTATGAAAAAATGACAGACCGCCAAAGCTCTTCGGGCTTCGTTCGCATTTCGATTGCCCAAGCCATTCGGCGTCGTTTTTGAAACGCCGTAGGGAGAGGTTTTTTTCTTTGCCACCCTTTTATACATCCCCACCCTGTGAAGGTATCGCAGAACGGTGCGCTGACTTTTCTGTGAAGTTGCCGCAAGCTCCGCTGTACTTTTTCGCGGTTCTCTTAACACTTCGCGCACAAGTACCCTTTTACTTCTTTCGGAAGGTCCGGCACGACCTGGTCTCGGCTCCACTGTTGTTTTTTTCCTTGCGTTTAAATTGTGTAATCACACGGTTAACTGTGGACAACGGAATATTTAAAAATTTACTTATTTCACGTTGCGAAGCGCCGCGTTCACTCTGGCCAACGATGCGACTTCGGGTGAAGTCGCTAATATCACTCGAACCTTATAAGCGAGGCATAGTTGTAACGATACTAAACTATGACGAATTCCTTCCGATACATCTACCCCTACCCTAATGCCAAGAGAAAGTTCTTAATTCGTTCTTAGAATTTAGCTGTTTACATATTTATACCGCTTTACCTGGTGTCTATTTTATTCTGTCACCCTAGTGTATACCATTGTTCCGAAGCAATTGTTCTATATATATTTTTTTGATTTTCATGTATGTTAATTTTGTATTCTTCTTTGTCTGACAGTCAATTCTTTTATGCTCATATGATTTGTACTATTAATTACACACGTGTACATATTTTATAAACATATTTGTGTTATGCCGATGTCTGTAATTTAACATTCTGTATAGAACCTTAAATATCTCAATAAAAGATTATATATCTAAGGCTGTTTGCTATTTTACATGATTCTTTTGTTTGAAAGTAATCAATCACCGATGTTTTGTATTAACGGATATGTACATATCCCTATCTACGATATTTGTGTTTGAGCATAGTTTTTAATGATTTATATGTTTTATATCGTGTAAGTATAACAAACGAAATCTTATTAATCAATTAGAAGTAAAATGTAACTTAAAAACGAGCTTTTTTACTTCGCAGTATTTTGTCGGGAACCGCTACAGAAATTGCAAAGTAAAAAGTTTTATTTCAAATATATCTGAAGCATTATAAACTAGCCGTTTAAATTTCCCTCGTCCTTTTACCTAGGGTGAAATGTAGATAGCAGCGCTGATGCAAACTCGTTCTAACAATTTAACATGGGACTTATCCATCCACAGAGTTATCTATGTCTTGTAACGTGTACCGCATACAAGTTTATTAGCTTGGGAGTGTAACGCGTGAATGCTTGGCTGAGTCGAAGATGGCGGGGATTGTAGGAGCGGTTTCCATATCGCGGATAGATGATATCCATCCTGCCTATTAATATTATTGGGGTATTGCCTTCCAGATTTTTTTACCATAAAAATTAGGATTTATCGCAATGACAGAAGTTTCTTCAAATAAAATATTGTGACCCGTTTCAGGATGGTGTTCGGCTACCGCAGATGATATACGCGCCCGGATTTAAGACAACGTTTGTGCTCCTTAATGCGAGTTTGGAATTGAACGACCTGTCTGGTCTATGTATACTAAACCGCAAGAGCAGGCGATTTTGTCGACAAAAAGAGAGCATCTGACCTTGATCCTTGATGCCAGATTTGTTTTTTAAACAAAGTAACATCGGTACTCTGAAAATTCAGATTTCGGTGCAAGAATTGAAAGAATGCCTTGGCGTAAGAACAGCACAATTTTCTTAGCGTCTAAATCTCCCGATCTAGGGGTATAGCGCCAAATTTAGGCAATTTTTAACTTTTGTAAAGAACAACTATAACAGACACAATTTCTTTTTTAGAACCCTATTTTCTTATAATTCTTGTTTCTTATTTATCAAAAATAAAGCTGGTTTTGCGTAGAAAACGATGTTGCGTAACAAATAGTTAATAATAACAACAAGAATCCGAAATTGAAAACAAAAGAAAATTGCCTGCATTCCAATGGAAGTGGGCATATTAGCAAAAAATTGGTATACAAGAAAAACGAAGGAACATACATATCTTATTTAAAGTAACTTTCGTTGGTTTTTAAATTTAACGTTGGTAATACTGAGAAAATTCAATTATCATACAAATATAAAACAATATTTCCGGGTTTCTGACCGTTTATGTTGTTGATTCGTCGGTCGAAACGGTCTCTTTCAGGAACCACCAACAGACGCGGTATGAAACCAGAGGATATTGTTTCACATGCGGTGTCCGCGAAAACATTCGTCTCAACATATATGCATACATACCTGAAATAATATTCAAAAAATAATGGGTTTGCAATCGCGTATATTGTTGGCGACTAAGTCGACGTTTTAACGAGATCTAGCGATTAGAGATGAACTAACGTTCCCTACTCCGTCGTGTCCCTCAATCCCTTAAAAACTCATAATTTATCAATACAAGTCGGATTATGGATTAATTATAATTATTTCTTTAAGCTCCGGTTTACTCACATTCTGATAAAGTTGCAGGTAGCGCAATCTAACGGATAAACACAAACATGTGTTTATTCACCTTCTAACAGATAAAAAGCAGTTGGTAAATTGTTTATCAGATGGATAAATTTACCTGTTGTTAAATCCTCGCGATAAATGTATATCCATCGGATATTATAACCTCACTTTATTTCGTGCGTTTGTTTTCATATAGAAATATTCTGAATGAATATGGAACTTCTTGAAGATTTTGGAGATGATTTTATCGCTGGTAATTTTGTTTTGTTCTTGACTCACTGCTAATAATTTTGTTGGTTTTATTTTAAATTTGCTAAATTTTATTTTATTAATTAATATTAAATTAATCATTTTATTCTTAGTCCAAAGTGAAATTCGCATTAGAAGTATATATAAAACGAATAATCATTAAAACTAAATTATAATTTCATGTACTGCTTTTTCAAGGTTTTAATTTTTAGTTCATGTTTTTTCTCCAAATATTCCAATTGTAGCCCCTTAATTTTTAAATCTTTGATTTGAGATTCTTTTTCAACAAGTATTAATTGCTTTTTTTAAAAGATCTGATAAATGCATCAACAAGCATCACAAATTTAATATTAATTTGATCTGTATGTCATTTTATCAGTAATTTCTTAGAAACCTAAATTTTTCGGTATTCAATTATTCTATATCGATATTCGCAAAATTAATTGGTCGATCTTTTTCTTTTATTAAAACATTTTCTAATACCATTTTCTATTTGACGAACAGTGAAAGAATATTAGGTTATGTTCAAATCGAAACTGTAATTGTGTATTTGTCTTTCTCATTACAAAGGACATAAGTCTATCTTGTACTTTTATCCATTGCTATACTAACTGCCTAAATACATTAGACACTCCTGGTTTGTTACCTCTCAGATAAAATTTGGTGAATATACCAAAATGAGATATCTGCTACTTGATAACTTTATCTTGCTGGCGGTTATCCGCCACTTTATTAGAATGTGAATAAACCGGCCCTAAAATGTAATCGACAGTCAATAATTTCTGCTTTGTGCGTTTTATTGTCTTATGATATTTATTTATAGTAATGGTAGTCAATACAAAAATGTTACTTACTCCACGAACAACGACAACAGCAGATGTTTTACAAACACTACACAAAGACCTAGATCTCGCATCTTTTGTAAATGAAAATTCTACAGGATTTTTAAAGGACCTCGGTGTTTCATACGCCCGCAGAGAAACGTTTGCTTGTATCAAGACTGTCCGCCTTCATTCAAGAGAATAATCGTTTCAGTTATGCACAATAGAATTATTGCTTCTAATCAATAGAAATATCTTTTCAGCACTTTTTCCTCCCTAAAGATATATTTGTAATGAAACAATAGTAGTTCCTTGCTTAAGAATTTCGTTAACTTGATTCAAGAAAATCTTGCAGAGAATTTGGAAACATTTATTAATTAGAGAAGTTGTTTTTGTTATTTGGGCTAATTTCCTTCATCGTTTGTGAATCATCTCCCCAGTTATGCCCGACGTTTCGGCAGTCTTATTCGGGATATAGGCCGAGATTAAATCCATATATACGTTCGTTGTTGCCTATATTTTTAATTTTTTATTAGTCGTACCGAGGATCGAACTCGATTTATTCTTGTTCTCGATTTTCGTATTCCACCTGACTACCACTAAGCCAATAGGGGAGATAATGACTACTGCGTTAGACCTATATTTAAACTACAATTTCATTCGTATTTTTTTAGCTTAAGACTAAATAATTTACTTCGAAAAAGCATTTCTCTGTCTTGCATTTATTTGATTTTCTAACCCTAAGAAAATATTTATTTGATGCAAGTATAATTTCAAGAATATTATTTTCTTATATTAAATATTTGTTTAGTGTTGAAGAAAAACTATTTACTTGAATAGAGACAGATTTTTGCGAGAAAATCTATTTTCTTGATGCAGTTCTCTGAGTGTACGTATTTACCCCTAATTATGTTAAAAACCTTAATATTTGCACACATTTCGCTTGGGTATTCAGTCGAGAATTTACATATGTCTGTATATTACGAAAAATTATTTGCCCGTTTAAATATAAGCAACCGAATAATATGATTCACTTATTATTGTTGAAGTTTTCTATTAAGAAATCGAAGTAGTTGATTAAGATTGTACATCAGTTCCTTGAACACGATGGTACACTTTTGAATACTATAATTTAAACAAAATGTATCACATATCACAATTGCACAACATATAAAAAGATAACGGTCAGAGTGAGACAAAATACAAATATAACCGAATAATCGGTCATTTGTATGAAAACATCCCAGCGAGTTTTATGCTCGGAATAATTTGTAATCTGATTGTTCCACAGTCAGCAAAAGGTTAAAAACAGAACAAGAAAGAATACACAAATAAAATTTTACAAGACGATAGCAGTGCCAACCTTCTTATATGGTGATTATAAGAGGAAAGACGGACAACAACGAAAAAAGAAGAAAGTAGGACACAAACACTAGAGATGAATTTGTTAGAAAGAGTGAAAGGTTCCACAAGATCTGATAGAATAAGAAACGTAGATATAAGAACAGGACTAAACTACTTCAACATAAATGAGAGAATAAAGGAAAATAAAAATAAATGGGAGGAACATGTAGAACGGATGCTAGTGACGAGTTTGCCAGTCACAGCGAGATGTTATAGATCTATAGAAAGAAGAAGTGGAGGCAGGCCAAATAAAAGATGGGTATCATAACAGGCAAAGTGCGCAAAACCTGAAATGAAGAGGAAGAAGATATATACTACCGTTCATAGGAGTTCGGCCAAGCCACAAAAATTTAAAAAATCGAAAATAAAAGGCAATTAATACTAAAAAAATAAATGTACTACTCTTAAAAAAAGCAACTATCAAAATGTCACTAAACGTTTTATTTTTTCCTATTCATTGTTAACAAAATTCTTTTCGTCAAAAAATACACTTTTTCCATTGATTACGATAAATTTTTTGAGATTTTCGCGTAGGATGTTGTTTCGTTCTTGTTGAAGGATATACCAGAACAGTTCCTTGGAAGTAGGAACGACAATTCGAATTCTTGTATCAAGTTTACCCCACAGTAATTCAATAGGGTTGAGATCTGGACTATGTGGTGACCATGTAAAATATCTGTGTGATTTTACTCATTCTGATACTGTTTGTATATTCTGACTGTGTATTTTGGATCGTTATCTTGCATAAAATTAAAATTCTCTCCGATTAGTCCAGCCCAGAAGGAATGGCATGAGTCTCCAATATTTCGCGGTACTGCTCTTTCCGCATTACTCCTTCGATTCGATGTAAGGTTAGTGTTTTTGAATAAGGAAAGCAGCCCCAAACTGAACCGCCACTGTGTTTCCGTGTCGGTACACTGCATTCGGGAAACATCCTTTCATTAGCGGAACGTCCGGCAAACACCTTTGGTCTTTTTGGGGCCAACAATCTGTTTTACTGTTGACGCGGCTAGTTATTATACTGGATCGTTTACCAATACCTATTGATTTACCATGAGGCACTTCAGTATAGTTCGCTTATTGCACATGCTTAACTCATAAAATAGTTAGTAACTGTTGAGACAATATTATGTATAGGAACCAGTAAAAGCAAACGGTTCCTGTCTGCTTTTAATGCAGATAATACACATGTAAAGAATAGTCTTTACAAGGTTAGGAGATTAATAATAGTATTAATCTCCTAACCTTGGTGTATTCCAACGACCACTAATGTTAAGATTTTAACATATAGTATATATTAAAACAATATTTTTCACTTCCATAAACGTAGCAGTAAAGCTAATCCACAAGATTTAATAAAACATAAACATCCTTAAAATATTTAAAGTATTATCATTACTACATTCATTATCTCTTTTGTATATATAATATTTAAAAAAACATTATAACATTAATTTCATTGCTTAAATATTTCGTGCTATTTGAGTACAAATGCGAAAGATCAAGGTTACCATTCACGCAGCAGAGAGCTACAATGGAAACACAAAATTATTTTACAAGAACAAAATAAAACTTATAAAGGTAAAACAATAAGAATTAAAGATAAAGATGGAGAGTTTGTAAAAAATGATGTACAGTTCAAGGAAGCCTAGAAACTACACCTTAGAGAACTGTTATATGATTTAGATAATAACATGGAAATCGAGGAAACAGCAAATGAAGCAAATAGGGCAGAAGTAGATAATGTAGAAGACATCCCAACAAGAGAGGAGGTAAAGGAAATTATTAGTAAAAGTCGAAACGGTAAAGCCCCAGGTAAAGACTTCACATGGAACTTATTAAATATCTCCTTAACCACAACACTTCAGTAAAAACTGGACGCACATTTCGATACCTAAGCTATCATCTTCAGCGGTAATACTGAATGAACAAACTAAACTAAAACTACACTATTTATACCCTATTAAGTTACGTTATTGGCTGCGTAATCATGCATTATTTAATGAAGAGTAAACGCTGGAATTTAGAGGGTCTAAATCTGTATTCATCAAAGGACGTTCGTTTTTGTCAATTCCCATGCCTTTATAACAATTTAAATAAACGTTGTTATTTACATTTCGAATTAGCATTGTATTATCAACATTATTTCTTTCTAACATATGTAGCACGATACCAGACTTGTCAAACCTTCTGAATCTAAGATGAGTCAACTGCTCTTTGTATCTAATTTTAATAGATCTTTTTGTCTACCCAATGGATACACATGATATTTCGTAAACGCCTGATTTTTCCATGTTATCTATTTGGTCTTTAGAATTTCTCAAAATTGTTAGCTGAAAAAAACGATTTTGTGATCAACTTTAGAAAATATTTTTTGAAGACCTTTCATGTAACATGGATAAAATGGTAACTTTACATACTAATTATTACTACTGTTAGTTCTTCTTAGTGTAGTTATATTTCTAGTTCTTATTCTATTTTTATGTTTTAATGAAATGGATATACTGAAATCTGGATGATCGAAGAAACTTACCAGAGCTGATGTACATTTGTTGAAAGTAACAGCTCTAAGACACAGAAAACAATTAAGCACTAAACTGGCGCGAGAGTTAGAAAAAGCAACAGGCACGTCCAAACATGCTTCAACTGTAAGGCGGTCATTGAAGAAATCGGGGTTACGTGGGTGTGTAGCTCCCAGGGAACCCCTCATCAACAGTGGACAGATGATGAATAGAGTCAAGCATTGTAGACCGACGATTCTAAATTTCAATTACTTGAATTGAACAGACGTCAGTCTCTAGCAGAACCAGGTTTAGAAGTGACTGTTAAACATAGGAGTGGCAATATCCAGGTTTGGGGCTGAATTTCATCTCAAGGAGCTGGTGACATGACTTGAACGGAGCTTACGGTGGAGGAATATCAAACAATATTGGAGTAATATGCTATTCCTTCTGGGCATCGTCTAATTGGTAGTAATTTCATTCTGCAGCAAGATAATGATCTCAAAGACACTTCTTGATTGGTCAGGAACTGTTTAAGTCAGCTACAAGAGGACAGGAGGTAGTTCGCACTATGGTCTGGCCGCTACAAAGCACTGCCTTAAATATTATCAAATATGTTTGGGATTATCTTAACCATAAAAAGATTGAAAGGCCATTAAAGACTTTAAATGAGTTGTGGCACATGTAGAAAGAGTGTATTCCGGACTATCACATCAGAACACTGTATGATAATCCCCAGACTCATGTAGCAGACACTATCAAACATAAAGGTAGACATACAAAATATTAAAAACTAAAACTTCTGAAAGTATTCAGTATACTATTTACTGATATAAACATTGTATTAGTTGTAAACATTTATCGGGAAATATAGTTACTCTCACTACGGTAACACATTTTCTCTTAAATTTCCTTTATATAAAATTTATCTGGGTGCATCTTTCTTTTGGACATTAGTGTATGACTGTATGTGCCACGCTATGGCGACTAATTTTAGTCCAACAGCACGCGGGGAATTGATATTTTTCGAATATTATCGAAGTAAGCCATGTTTAATATCAACGTGGTTACACCGTAGAAAATATGTGTTGCTTCAATCTGCTTTTATATTAGCGTTGCTACTTCAGTTACAGAGTTCCAACACTGGAGAGATTCATACCATACATACTCGTACCTCTGATCTTCAAGTAGTGATAGATGAAACAAAAAGGAAGTGGTATATCAATCAAAAATTACATTTGCAGGTATGGAGGATTTCAAATCGCGAACTTAAATGCATTAGGCATGTCATTATGAAATGCAGGAGTGATCTTTTTTTTTGAAATCATTATCATCAATAATATTTAATAAAACACGTTGCCCCAGTTTTCTACACCGTTTCAGTTTAATAGAATTTCTGAAGAAATTCTATTAAAATTAAAATTATAAGTTCAACAAATTAATGGCCATTTGGAAAGTACCGTATCTATGTATACCAGTAAATTCAGTTGTTGTGATAAATAAGCATGATACAATATTATTATTTTATGTATTAGCTAGCGATAACTACGCTTACCAGCCGCCATATATGTTGTTACTAATACACAAAGACATATCAACCGATACATTTTATTCAAAGCAGCAGTGGAATTGGAACTTCTTCCAAACTGTGCTGAAATAAAACAAACCGCAATTTAAATAGTAATAGCATGTTCCCTTATTCGATTATCTATCTGTTTATATGCGTACATGATTTGCGCAAAAACATTTAGCATTTTAACAAGAATACAACTGAATAAAGAAAAGTTGTTACAACGATAAAATATCTCTTTCAATACGAAGGACACTCAATAATTAATAACACAAACTGCAGGAGCGGGACAAGTACCAAATATTATTAGATGAAACTTGTGAGAGCCAAGTTGACAATCTCGATGGCAAATTCAGTCAGTTCCTTTAAAGATACAAATGCAAATATAACCTATTTTGCTCATTTCAAAATGATAGCTCTTCTAGAAGCAAGTACTCCAGGAGATCAACGTTTAGTCACAGGATTTCTGCGATTCTAAGGTATGAAACCGGTTGCCAAAATGTCTAATATTAGCAAAACTTCCCATTGTAAAATTGTTGACATTATCTATTCAACACTACAAACTAAACTAAAAGTATTATTGCTGTTTAGTGTGAGCACTGTTATCATGACAACATAAATTACACGTGGACATATATTTGTTTCAAAAAGGTCTCCTTAGATCAAAGTATCTGATATAAGAAATTTGCTTCCTTGATACAATTATGTTCATATTATTTATACAAATAAAAGCTCTTGCATCAAAATACTACAATTTTTATACTAAGACAATTTTTTTCTGAAAAGGTGTTTCTCTGCGTACAACGAGAGCAATAGTGAATAATATAAATATAACGGTACAGCAACTATACGTATACATCAGCTATATTAAAAAAATGTCTATTATACATTATCCTTTTTCTGTTATTATTAACTTACTGTATATCTTGCAATGCACTATGATCATTAATTTTAATATTTTCTACTTTTGGCAGCATTTTCAGGAATTTCAGGATTTCGGTCCAGTGTGTGATGGGATCAGTACTTGAATGTTAGTGTGGATTACGTCGAAAAGTAGAGTAAATTTCATTAAATAAAACCAACCACTTCTCTCGCTAATTATTGAACGGCGTATTTGCGAAATTTCGGTGGAGTTTCTTAATTTGATTTTATAATATGCGGTATGTAATTAGAGTTGCTGTTTGGGCTATTTCCATCGTTTGTAGAACTTACACAGTCCGACGTTTCGGCAGCGTGCACGGCAGTATGTATACTGCCGTATTCAGGGTAGCCCTGAGAAGGGCTGTTACTTGCTAGATTCATCATTCATTCGATAATTTTGTCTAACGTATCCAGTATGCCTTGCCTATCTTTTATTAGTGAAACTGGCTCGTGTGGGAATCGAACTCGATTTGTTTTTTTCGAATTTTGTACTACAATACATATTCAGATATTTTTGATCTCAAACCTTGGTGTGCAGTAATCCTGGATATAGAAGACAACGCCACAAAAAGAAAAATCTTGGAAGCAGCACATATGGCCATAACACTGACCACTATTAGCACACCAAGCGTGCAACCTCCTCTTCGCAGAAAATTGTCGCTTAAATATAAGTTTGTTACACAGTAACTGCCTTCTGTCCTATTAGCTTAGTGGTGAAGTCCATAGGAGTCGAGAAAAACAAAAGTCGAGTTCGATCCCCACACGAGACAGTCTCTCACTAATAAAAGAATAGGGAAGACAAATACATCAGATAAAATCATCGAATGAATGATGAAGACGTCAGTAGATACACTGCCGAAGTAACGGTTCCGCAAAAGGTAGCGATAGTCCAAGCAAGAACTCTAATTATAATCAATCGTCAACAATATCAAGTCAAGAGCTAAAGTTTGTAATGCAACTGTTTCCAGCCATTTTTTTCAATTCCTTCAATCCTTGTTTTTCTTTTCATATAATTTTTCGAATATTAGATAACACGGAAATTGTATCTGATTTTGGCAGATTATAATTCATACATGAGAAAAGAATAAACGCTGTTTATTAAAGATCAACAGCGAATAAAAACTGTTGGAAATTACGAATCTACATGGTTGCTTTTGTTTTGTTAATCCAATCCAACAACGTAAACACAGGACCCTGGATATCGAAACCCGTACAATCGCCAACTTCACCGGTGCTTACCACCCCGATGACTTTACCATCGTGTGTTATGGGACCGCCGGAATCGCCCTGAAAAGTTCAAAATGTATCATGAAGTAGTTGAAATCATAATTAAGTTTTCATAGCTGTGTTATTAGTATGTGAAAGTAAAAAGTCAAAACTGAGATTTGGAAGTATTGCAGATTATTATAAAAGGTATTACAGATTATTGGCAGGCATTGTCATTACGTTCCTAGAAACTTACACTACCGTTCTTATTAGTTCGGACACGCAAATAAATTTTTAAAAACGAGAAAATATTCAAATTCATTATTCCCGAAACCTAATTTTTTTTTGATTTTATTAATAGCGCTGAAAATTAAAGTATTAAGGTAAAAAAAGCAAGTCTGGATAATATGTTAAAAGAAAATAAAGAAATTATAATGATAAAATTACAATATAGTTGCAATTACGCAACGTAATTAAATACCGAAAAAATATCGGTCTCGGAGGGCACTTGAACCCAACATCTCTATGCCTCCGGTATAGCGTGCTCTGCTTGGAACCACAAGACCATTGAGTACAAGTCGCCTTAAATTCCCCTAGATATCACGATGTCAGTAGATTTTTCGTATTAACTAATATTAACATGTTAATATTAGTATTAATATAGATATTAGTTCAAAAGAAAATATAAGTTCAGTGCTGTTTATTTCGGGCCATACTACACTAGGGTGACAGAATAAAATAGACACCTACTAATTAAAAAAAGATTCTAGTCTCGTCATATATACAAAATATTTTAAAATTTTTAAATTAGACTAATATTTTGTCGATCCACCTTTACTTGCGTGAAGTGCTGCGAGTCGTCGTGGCATAGAATCAATTAAATGATTAATGGTGTCTTCTGGAATATTTAACCATACTTCTGTGACAGCTGCCACGAGTTCTTCCTTATTGCTGGGTTTTCGGGGTTGTTTCGCTATATTTGTCTGGATTATGTGCCAAACATTCTCTATCGGATTCATGTCTGGTGATTGGCCTGGCCATGGTAAAATCCGAATTCCCTGTTCCTCTTTCCATTTGGTTGTTGTTCTTGCTTTGTGGCAGGGTGCTCCATCCTCCATAAAAGTGGCGTCTTCTTTAGATAAAATGGTGTTGTCGAATATCGGTAGTAGTCCTTCTGTTAATATTTGGATATATTTTGCCGAATTTATATTTCCGTCGCAGATTACTAATTGCGATCTTCCACCATACCATATCGCGCCCTATACCATGATGTTCACACCGCCGTATTTCACCGTCTGATGCAAAAATTTGTCGTCCAGTTGCTGTGACGAACGTCTCCATACCCACGTACGACCACTATCATTGAATTGGCAGTATCTGCTTTCATCTGAAAAAATGACAGACCGCCAAAACTCTTCGGGCTTTGTTTGCATTTCGATTGCCCAAGCCATTCGGCGCCGTTTTTGAAACGCTGTAAGGAGAGGTTTTTTTCTTTGTCACCCTTTTATACATCCCCACACTGTGGAGGTATCGCAGAACGGTGCGCTGACTTTTCTGTGAAGTTGCCGCAACCTCAGCTGTACTTTTTCGCGGTTCTCTTAACACTTCGCGCACAAGCACCCTTTTACTTCTTTCAGAAGGTCCGGCACGACCTAGTCTCGGCTCCACTGTTCTTTCTTCCTTGCGTTTAAATTGTGTAATCATACGGTTAACTGTGGACAATGGAATACGTATTTAAAAATTTACTTCACTCTGGCCAACGATGCAACCCCGGGTGAAGTCGCTAATATCACTCTAACCTTGTAAGCGAGGCATAGTTGTAACAATATTAAACTATGACAAATTCCTTCCGATACATCTACCCCTACCCTAATGACAAGAGAAAGTTCTTAATTCGTTCTTAGAATTTAGCTGTTTACATATTTATACCGCTTTACCGGGAGTCTATTTTATTCTGTCACCCTAGTTATATAATATGCATCCTTTAAAATTTTGAAAAAAAAAGAGACTTACGTAACAAGTGTTCATATTCTCACGACTCTGTGTGAGAAATGTTCCGTCCTCAAGAACGTTCGTAATAACTATGTCCGCAGATCGTAAATGATCTGAATCCTGAACTTCTTCATTGCAAGCGGCTATCCCTTCACACTGCATAACTCCGAAACCTACGACGATCGCTTCTTCGCCAACTGGTGGAGCTTCAGTAGCTAACTCTATAAGCTGAGCTTCGTCGCCAAGCTGGATTTTCCTCTTCAACTTGATCAAACCTATATCAAAAGCGGAGTTTGGGCCTGTCCAGAACGTCGGATGTGGTACGGCACTTTTTACCGCGTAACCTTTCTTGCGTTTCAAATCTTTCAGAGATGATATGCCCGAATAGACTCTGATATCTTGACCGCCTAGGCAATGGGCAGCAGTTAAGACCAAGTTTCGTTCGATGAATGCGCCACCACAATGTAAATCCTTGCCGACAGCCAAGAAGGCATAATAAGGAAAGTCTTCGATGCTCGCTAGATTTCCATTGATTATAGCAGTATTTTCGTCTTCCACTAAAAAGCAAAGGATATCAACTTAAAACCGAGCCCTTTATTGATTGTTTAACAAGATCAGGCTTTCAGTTTGAAATTAAAACAAATGAAACATAATTTCACCTGTGCATTATATTCTTTATTATTATTATTATTATTATTATTATTATTATTATTATTATTATTATTATTATTATTATTATTATTATTATTATTTTGGTTATTTCCACTGTGACATTGAAGCAACATGAATGTTGACTTTGGTCGAACTATGTTTTTCGCCATTAAAATATATTACAGAAGTAGAAAACTTGTTTATAGCATTTCTAGTCATAAATAGAAAAGTATTGTAAGTAGAAAATGTATTGAGTCTACATAGTCCCTGATTACTTTACGGTTGCCCAATTCTTCGCGCGCCATGTCCGAACTCGCCCGCACGCACGAGCGATACGAAAATTGATCGAATTTGTTGAACCAATCTGTCTCCGTTTCCATGCTATGTATGCATGTACGGTATATCGTATTACACGTTAGAATATATCTGTACTAACTCCTGCAGTGGATCTGGGTTAATTGAGTAGCTCAGTCTCTATTACCGGTTCCAAGCCTAGATAAAGGACGAGGATTTGACCGTTGGGTTAGCTCCTTAACACCAGTAAAAACCCCACTTGCTAAAAAATTCGTTGACTCGCCTCAGAACCTGGACGGAAATAAAAGACGACGACACATGCAAAGGAAAAGGATCATAAGATTCGATACATGAAATATACAGGGTCTGAGAACTAAACAAATGGAAGTCTTTCAGGAGATACGTATGGCAGGAATAGATGTTTGCGTACTGACATCCACTTTTACAGTGGTGTACAAAAATATACCAGAGCTAGAACAGATGTATCTATAGCAGTACACAAAAAACTGGCGAGAAATATAATGTCATGGGAAGAAATAGACAAACAAATGAGGACATGGAGAATCCAAATTAAAGGACGCTACATACTAATTATTGCAGTATACGAGAGCGACCTGAAATGTTTCTAGAATCGGCAAGATATGCGCACGGTCTACTGTCAATAATTGTTGTTTAAGAATGTGTTTTGTGTAGCAAGTCAGGCACTTTTGCAAAAACGGATAAAATCGAATTTCGTGCAGTGACAAAACACTTCTGGATGGCTGGCAAAACGACCACGGAAATTCGAAATATTTTTCTTGGGGTGCATGGCGGACGTACTCCATCATTTTGTTCATTAGCTTCTGAGTGAGCGAGTTCAAACGTGGCCGCACAAGCGTGACGAACCATGCGGTGGACGCCTAAAAACCACTACCAACGATGAAATGGTGGACAAGCTTCATGATGTCGTATTAACCGATCGCTGATTGGAGCTGAAAGAGATAGCAGAGACAATAGGCATCGCAGGAGAACGCGTTGGCCATATCCTACACGAAATTTTGGGCATGAAAAAGCTTTCGGCGCGATGGGTACCGAATACCGTGTTTCTCTTATCGATTCCGGAAACATTTCGGGTCGCTTTCGTACTTTCCGGACAAGCCTCGTATACGTACATTTGGGACTACCGAATAGGTTGTAAAAACCTGTGTTAGAAATATTGCATACCGTTGTAATTTTTACAATTCATTCGGTAACTTAGTTAACGATAATGCAGGAGTGCATTAATTTTGGTGGTATGGGTTTTACTGAAGTACTTGTACAATTAAATACTTATTGGACACATTTTTTTAACTAATTTAAATGGTTCGTTATGACAAATGTATGGTGAACATGTTATTTGAATAATTCTTTTTAAAAATGATAACGGAACTAATTAAATGCAACTATACATAATTTAATACTGAATTGTCAAACATAATTTAGAAATACAGTGAAATTAGTTTTAGATATATTAAGCATCTTAGATTTCTTTATTTAATTTCATTTATGTGTAAATGCAATTTCCTTGTAATTAATCAACGTTTTTAAATTGCTGGAAAAATATCAGTCACGGTAGGATTTGAACCCACGGCCTCTGCATTACCGGTGCATTGTGCTACCATTACACCATGACACTGAATGAGAGTTCAAACCGTTTTCAATACCTAGATATCACAATGTCTGTAGATATATCGTAATACCTCCGCAGACAGAATATTATTAAAGACAAGTTCTTACCATTTAAATTAATATTAATATAAAACCACCATCGGAATTAGTACTGATAAAATTACAATTTTCTTGCAATTACCAACTTTTTTAAATTCCTGAAATAATATCAGTCACGGTAGGATTTGAACCTACGACCTCTGTGTTACCGACGTATTGTGGTACCATTACACCAAGAGACTTCAAATCCCATCGTGACTGCTATTTTTCAGGAGTTTAAAAACGTTGGTTAATTGCAAGGAAATTCTAATGTTATCATTACTGATACCAGCGGTGGTTTAATATTAATATTAATCTAATTTCATTGTTTTGAAATATAAGGTTTCGGTAGATACATACATTAAAGTTGTATGGTGGATAAATTTTGAAATGATGACCTCTTGACTGTCAACATATGCTGCATATAAGTATATATATATATATATATATAATTTCTTACCGATCGTTCCGAAAACTGCGGATAGTAAGGTACTGAGATAGATTAAGCGATACATATCAACACAAATCCAAACATAAATCTCCCAAATATTTGGCATATACTGAGAATGAATTGGTCTTTCGGTTACTTAAGAACTAGTTTGCGGACGGGAACGAAACCACAAATTTGATCGCGATATTGTTTCCAATTCTATATCCGCTTGATATGGATATTGAGTGTAACGATAAACCCAAAGGGAAACAAAAAGTTACGATATAGAAGTACTAATTCGGTAATACAGTTATTAGACTTAGACTAAAAACATTTATTACGCATATACCTAAGAGGAGAGAAAAGTAATAATGGCGTAAATAATATCAGGCTCCAGATATTATTTCAATTCTATGTTATCGAGTTTACTTGCCTTTTTCCCCGCTCGTGGGTCTTGCACCGGCTTTGATTTTTGAAATACACTGTTTACGTCTTTCTTTAAAAATATTATTTTCTGGGCGTTCATTTTCAGTATTTTATATGATATTTAATTGTATGGTAGTGACATGCGAATACTATTATGCCGTTATAATACCTACACTACCGCTCAAAAGTGTTCAGGTACTCTCACTGACAGCAAAAATGTATAAAAACTCAGCAAAAATGTTAAAAAATTTGACGCTACTTAAAAACGTGAACTCGTATAGAGAATTCGACGCGTACGAAACAATATGTATGAAAAAGAACGGAAACTTATTGAACAGAGAACCACCCCCAATTGCATACTCGAGTTTGATGGATTTATTACCATAGGCCCTGTTAAAGATACGGTTCGCTTTCGGTCCATCCTTTCCCGAAAAAGGCATTAGACCACCGAGTAGATTGTAAATAGTCATATGTTTTAGAAATTTTAGAGCCTGCGTAGAAAATAATTTGCATGTGTGATACAGTTTTTACTTTCAGTCGGTAATACGATTGACAATGAGAGCCCACGTGCTCTCGAAACGCTGCGTTCCGCATAATTAATAAATTTGTGTGAGTGGAGTTTACTGCCATACCTGTGAATTGTACATCCACACAGTCCTTGCAATCGTCATTTAATATGCACTTATTTGTTAATATATTCAAAAGAACTAATTTCAATATTTAAGAACAATTTATGATTTATCTCGCAATAATATCTTGACCCGAAAACCACAAAATCGGCCGAAAGTTATGCTATAAATGCAGACAGCAATAAATGCTATTCAAAAAGGAAGTGATTGAGTCGAGATATTATTGTGATACACAACGCGAGTAGGTATTTATACCTATGATAAAAAAATATTTACCAAATGTCTCGGCTCCGCACAACGCATTCGGTAGGTGTAATACAAACCCTTGGTGACAACAGAATGATATGGTTCATGCTCAACCACTTCAATTAGAAATATCACTTGAGAAGGATAAGACGACGATGATTGCCAATTTAAATGAAGATATTCAAAATATATCAATGATAAATATTTTCGATAAGATACCATATTTTGGTAAGGAATGTAAAGAAACAGTAGTAAAAAAATAAAATAAACATTTACTAAAGCAATGCAAGTGAATTAATTTTAATTTCCGAGTAGCAATTAAGGAAAGGTTTCCTCTTCTTCTAATCGTTTCTGTCCGTTTCGGATGTTGGTTATCATGTATGCTGTTTTAACTTTGCTGCGGTTCGGAATAATTCAGTCGCATTCATACCAAACCATGTTCTAAGATTTTTCAAGCAAGAAATTCGTCTTCTACCAATACCCCTCTTTCCCATTACTCTTCCCTGTAGAATATTCTGCAATAGATAAAGTCTGTTATCATTTCGAGTTTTCACGGTATTAGTCACTTCCTTTTGTTTTTCGATCCTTGTCATAACTCCACGGTATTTTTTAGTATCCTGCGAAATAACCACACCACAAATTCTTCCAATTCCCTTGTTGAGGCTTTGTAAGCGTCCACGCTTCTATCCCATAGAATAAAACGGAGAACACGTAACAGCGCTGTAGTCTTATAGGTATATAGGAAACATTTATTTGCGTTTATAATTGAAACAGTAGAATATGGACACATATTAAAGTTACAATCCAACATCGAATGAGCTGTGGATTTTTTGAAGCCATTGGACGTAAAGATAGAAAGTAGTAGCAGCAGTAGTAATAATCTGGAATTCTCAGTAAACACTCCAAAGTTTTAGTGCGTGGGTTGTCTTTTAAGCTTTGCACATAGAGCTGGAATAAAACAGCAGATAGCTTTAAAGAGTTTCCACGAAGATTAATGCATTTTTGCATGCGCCCGAGCCAACTCTGGAAGCAGTTACTGCACTTGTTTGTTGGTATAGTCGAAATTGTATTTTTCAAAGGCATCGGATACTCGGAACCTCTCACCACGCAGTCCGTCCTCGATTTTTGGAAAGGTGAAAGAAATCATTGGAACTTAGGTCCGGATTGTACGGAAGATAGTGTAACAATTCAATTGCCTTGCGTGCTGCGTGCGAGCTTGCGTTGCCTTGGTGAAGGATGGCTCGTCGTTCGGGGTTTGTTTTTTTAGAAGCTCAGAGATGACTTGCAGCAAAGAAATGGTTGTATACCAATAGGCAGTAACCATCTTGTAGAGAAATTATTGCTAGACGAATCCGGCCACGTTTGAATTCTCCACACCAACGAGAAATTGTTGAGTGATGTGTTGCTTCAGTGCCGAAAACAGAAACCAAATCGGCGTAAATTTGCTAATTGTGGTGAACATCCAACATGCCAGTCATTAAATAAATTACAAACTTAAGCGTATGATCTCTTACGATCTCTATATCTTAATTTTGTAATACGCTCTTCCTCGGTTAGATTTGCCATTAATTATAATAGCTGCTCACGAAAACATAAAATTCAATAATAATTTAGCAGAGAAGCATAGCAAATATGTAAGGTAAACCCCACACTGTCATTTAAAAAATTTAAGATGATGACCGGAAATTGGAAAGTATATATTTAATAAAGCAAACTTATTTGCTTCAAAACAATCGAAAAATATTTTATTTTACCACACAAAACTTTAAAACTATAAGTATTCGGACGACAAGATATCGCTGTATAAGGTATCATAATAAAAAGCTGAAAACAATGCACAAAGGTGTTTCATAATAATTTTCTGGTACAGATACTTCAAAAGAGGTTGTTGCTGTCTATGGCACTAGACATCTATCAAGATGTTAGTAATACGAGTAGTAATCAATAATACTTGTACATTAAATATTTTTTGTAGTTTAATTTCCTTACTATTACTAAGGTTAAATTTCATTAGATTAGTTTTCTTTGTAAAATTTTTAATTCATAAAAATTTCACGGTTCCCGGTAGCATTTGAACCTACAGTTCCACTTCGTTAGACCGGTGTGTGTCCATTTACACTACGGAGACCGTCTGAACAAATTGCTATTTAAATCGCTATATAAGCTATAAGCTGGAGATATCTAGGCAGGCAGGATATTTTAATATCACTTTTTATTAATAAAAAATTTGCCAAAAGCAACTCCAATTGGTAATAACAAGAAAATTGAATTCTCATTGAAAAACCAACGGAAGTTATTCTAAATAATTTAATTGATAGTGCAGCTTGGCATTGATATTTTTAATACTCTAGAAACAACTAGTGTTGCCTTTATTACCTACAGACATATTTATAATGGTGTGGCAATACAAATTTGGAAAATCTTGATTTTGGCTTCGAATTCACCAAATACCCTCGTCCTTTCTTATTGAAACAAGAATTAAATGGTTTATATATCATTATTTCAAGAAAAATATGTTCTAAACTGGATAATGTACACCGAAAGTTATTTAAATTGAGAAAATATAGTATGGGTATGTTCTTGAAACAAATTGTTTAGTTGCTTTTTAACCTGGCAACAATTCGAAGTGCTGCTATTGGTTCATGTCCATTAAAATTTTTAAAATTATAAAATTGTTCTATTGACATGCTGATGTATACAAGATGCGATTTCTCTCGACGCAGCTCAATGCTGCTATATCAACATACGAAGTGTGATACATATCACATAAATATTGTATTTATATTTCTAAAAATAAATGTTGGATATGTAGATGCTGTCTAGTTTCGCCTAATATAAATGTATTGCATATGCCAATCACTGATTACAAGTTGATATGTCAATCAGTAATCAGTTAATGTGGTGACGAATGACTATAAAAGACTAAAACTACTTCATGCAAAAAAAAAGAATGTGGAAATTTTAAAGAACTAAATTTAAAGTATTTGCATCGTTTATTATATATTGGTTTACTGTTATAACATTTCTTATATACTATATCATAATATAATCGAATTGAACGAGTACTTTTGGGCAATTGAATTTTAAAGGATATTTATTATATATACTATATAGTTTATCCAAAACAATTACAATTTATGAGTTGCATGAATTTATGCAAGTGTTATGAAAAATGTACAATTGGAATTACTATTAAAAAACATTATTTCGACATTAAATTTGTTCTATAAATAATTCAAAGGCATAGTACGAAATTATCTTAGATATATTTGATGTTATGGATGGCGTACATAAATTCAAATTTATAATGCAAATATTTTCCAAAAACTTAGTTAATAGAATTTAATTAATGCGTTCTAAAATAATGTCATAGTTTACTATATAATAAAATAATTTAATAAGTCTTATAAAAATCACTGGTATGTAATTTATACAAAAAACAATAGGAAAAAGAAGAAAAAAACGCCGCGAATGAATATTCCCGCCCTAGTTTCTTGTTTTCAAGGGACATGGATTAAATAATTTGGGTTTCTACGATAGAAAATAAGAGACAGCTTTAATTCTTCAATTACGTTGCCTCGAAAAAGATCCACCAAGAAATAGGACTTATTCCTATTTTTCATGAATTAGTGACTTTTCACCCATATTACGAAATACCAACTTAAATTTACTTCAAGTCAAATCGAGACAAATATCAAATATGAACATGAAATGAACATAACCTAGAAATAGCGCTGCGAGGGCTTGTTAAACCTATTTTGAACTGTTTTCATACCTTAAATTAATTCCCTGAAAAAGAGAAGGGCCGACAATTCATTTTTCTAAATCGGTAACTCCTGCCCGTTATTCGAACTTGCCAACCGCTATTTTCATTGTTGTCGTTACTATATTGTATTAATTGTATTGTTAATAAAAAATCCCGCAGATGTGAAAACATGTTCATTCTCACTGAGATGAAACATGTTACCAGAATTCCTCCAGAGTTATTCCATTTAAAATTGAATGATGCTATTGCTGGAGAACTAAATAAAAAGTTAGCCAATAAGGTAATTATAGTTCAGCTATCATAAAATATGATAATAGTGCGAAATGTAAATATTTCACTTGCAGGTTGTTTTAAATGTTGGTCTATGTATAGCTTTATATGACATTACCAATCTTCAAGAATCGTTCGTAATTCCAGGTGATGGTGCTTCGCATACTCGCGTTTCATTTAGGTATATTGTATTTAGGCCATTCATAGAAGAAATTTTAATGGGAAAAATTAGAAGTTGCAGTCAAGAAGGGGTTCACGGTAAATTGTAAAGTGGCAAATGCTAATAGGATTTATTGTATGACAGTGCGTTTTTATAGTTAGTTTAGGATTCTTTGATGATATTCTTATACCTCACACAGCTCTACAACATCCATCTAGGTTTGATGAAACTGAACAAGCTTGGATATGGGAATATGATACAGGTGACGGGAGTAAACATGATTTATTTATGGATGCCGGGGAGACAATAAGATTTCGTGTAACGGGAGAATCATTTCAAGAAACATGTCCGACCGGCCCATCGCTGGGGGATACAAATGAAAATTCTGAGAATAAAATCCCTTATATGTTGAAAGTATATGTTCTTTTTCTTTTTAAGTATTAAAATTTACATGATTAACTTTAGGGTAGCATAAACGAACCAGGATTAGGACTGCTGTCATGGTGGGATAATTAATGTATTTGATTTGGTGTGAAATAGTGGAGGAGAAAAGCGAAGTTACATCATATTGTTACAACAAGAAGAGAAAAGAGAACTGAAGTCTGTCATTTAGTAATATATTTATCTAAGGAAATCAAAATTCAATAAATATTTATTAAATCAAGGTTTAAGTTGAACTTATATATGTAGCTTGAAGACAATATTAACTTTAAATCAACATATTTTAATAAACGATTGCTCATTGTGGGAGGTTTTTATCAAGTAGTAACTCTTACGTTGGTGCATGTAGTATTCTTAGTAATATATTTAAAATAGATCATATAATATGAGAAAATTAAGGAAATATTAGAAATAGGCTAATTTTAGCAGAAAATCTGAGTCACAATTTTGCACATCTAAAAGCAAATGCTGATCTGGATATGGCATATCTTACTTCCCACTCTGTAAACTATATACGCAATCTACATGTTTCAATTAAATATAACAGGCAACATTTATACATACACCAATGATACATGTGTATGGGGTAAAAATAGAGATGTTATCGAAAAAAATGTTAAAGGAAATATAGCTGTAACAGAGGAATTGCGTTAGAACAAGCTATTAGCAATCAATAGGCAAAAGGCTGAATTCAATTTATTCTCCAATAAAAGTCCAAACTGTGAAGCAAATAAAAGAAATAAAGTATCTTGGATTAACAATATTATGCTCGTACTACTAGAGCGATTTACTATTAACTTTTCGTATTTCTTCCAACTTCGGAGATCGTGTGATATAGCCGGGTTATTGAATAACAGAGCATACACTGTTGATTTAAATATTTATATAGTAATAAAAAGATGAATTTTATAATGTTAGGTCTCCATGTTTACAACATTAATTTAATTTGCTCGGTTTCGTTCAAGTTTCTGTCGGTTTGGCGCCCATACGAAGCCGTGTTCACTCGTATTTGGGTTCCGTCATTCTACTCAGTGTATGTCTATTTATTATAGTCGCTTAAAATATTGCTTTTATTACATATGTGCGATAAATAGAATCGATTGCGGCCGAAGTTGCTTACAGGTCCAATCAACAGAATCGTCCGAACATTAAATAAATAAAAAGGAAGTGGTGTATTAGCAAATTAAAAGATTATTTAAATTCACCTTCTTATTTAATATATTTGAGAGATTCAATACGCAAAGGAAAACTATAAATTAATGTAACCCGTGTACTTGTAATAATTGCTGTAAATATGTACAATGATGATTATTATATTAATATATTTTTTTACAGGATGAAACGGTGTTGCGCCGGTAGTATTTAGCGGGAATTTGAGTTTGTGGCAGTCCGTTTCCCTGGGAGTGTCCGGAGCTGGCTTGAAGTGTCTGAAAGAGGCTTTACGAACGACATTGTTTAGGGCTAATTTAAATATTATATCATTATTATAATGAACGTATAGACGTATCGTCCTTAAAATCTCTTTAAAATAGCCGGTATTGTATATATTTACGGTAAAGTACAAACATTAAGTATGTTTAAACCATGTATTCAATTTTTTTTCTTTTTCAGTTGGATATAACCTATAGAAGGCACAAAAATGCTTGCATTTCTGTCAACGAAAATTAAGTTTCGCGATAGATTTATACCTAAAACATGGTATGATACGTTTGTATGTCTTTTTATCATAATTATAATACCTACAGTATTTTGGTTTGAGATATTTGTTGTTCTCAAGCAGTTTTACGATGAAACTAGTATATGGCAATATATTCATTTCTATGCCGGATTATTTATACTTACAAATGTTTGTACAAACTATTTCGCAACTATAGTAATAGATTCTAGTGTGAAAGGTTTAATTCTGAAACCACTAGATACTTGGAAATTATGTAGTACATGTGAAACTTTAGTACCACCAAGATCTTACCATTGTAATATATGCGACATATGTATTCTAAGACGAGATCATCATTGTGTTTTTAGTGGCTGTTGTATTGGCCTGAATAATTATAGATATTTTTTCTTCTTTATGTTTTATATGTTCATTGCAACTGTATATTCAAGTTACTTTAATATTTGCTTCATCTATACTACTGTAAGTTTTAATTCTTGGCTTTCTTATGTAAACATTATTTTCCCATTAGCGATGTTACTGGTTGATTTTAATATGCATCAATTATATCTATTTTTAACACTTATTGTTTTTGTTGGCATGATATTTATTGGTGTGCTTTTGTACTTTCATGTCAATTTATTGGTAAAAGGACAAGTCACGTATGAAGGCAAGCATAATATTAACAAATATGATTTAGGAAAGATAGAAAATATTAAACAAGTATTTGGAATTCATTGGAAAGATACGTGGATTTCACCTTTTGTTATAAGTCCGTTGCCTTTTGATGGGCAATTTTTTCCTATAAGGATGAAAGATATGTAAATATAAATTTGTCATATTATTCTGTGCTAAATTAGATACCAAAAATGTAAGATAACAAATGTACAACTAGCCATATCATTGGAGATATCGAAGGTGTATTTGCATTCAATCAATGCAAATATATGGTTTAAACTATGTACTACATTGTTTGGCACTCTGTAAATTAATACACATCACTATTTTTCTGGGCATGCCTTTAATGAGATTATACGTATACTTAGGTTAGGTATAACGACAGTAAAGACCAACTGATATAGGGTTCTGGCAGCAATTGTAATATAATCATAGCAACCGTGGTACTATTTTTTCACCTTTGAGCATGTACTGTTGTTCGAGCAGTTCTGAACAATTCCGAATAGACTTGCATATATCTACGAAAAATTTATAATCTGCAATGGTTCAGAACTGTTCCGAGATACTGCATTCAAAGAAATGTACTGAGCTATAGTCAAGGATATTGAAATGATTGCTCAATTTCTAATTATGTGACGTCGCTTACATTTTAAATCGTGTCATTTTATGTAACTACCGTGTTGTGGCTTCCTCGTTTTATCTGAATTTTTCCCCAATTCAAATGGTTCTCGTTACTTAATAAATAGAAGTTGGAAGCTGAGTAATAAGAGCGGATGTTAAATTAATGGAAATATCGCGTAGATACTGCAATTACTCTAATATGTTAACAGACTGACCAATGAAAATATTATATTTCCCTGTTTTCTCACATATAAAGATATCATTTCAAAAACTATTAGGGAGAAATGGGTTAGACATTGTTCAAGAGTTACCAAATCAAATTAAGATACTATATATACTCTCAGCGAAATTTCTATAGCTTCATATGAAGTTTTAAACAGAATATTTGGTTTTCTTAATACCTTTGGCAAATTATGCATCGGAGTTAATGCTGAACTACAAAGAAACAGAAATGTAAGAGAAAATAACATTAAAAAAATTTATTACATTTTATACAGAGAATATTTACAATAATGGTAACTCGAAACAGCGACATTTCTATAAGTCTATTAACACAAAATTAATAATATGCGAACTACTCCCGGAATTGGACCGTGTCATGATGAGATATAAAAATGAAATAAAAGTAAGAAGGAAAAGAAATAAAAAGAAAAAATTAAAAAGGGGGTGAAAAAGAAAAGGTTAAATAAAGAGTAAGATAAGGAAAGAGAGAAGGGAGACAGAAAAGAAAAGAGAGAAGGGAGACAGAAAAGAAAAGAGAGAAGGGAGGCAGAAAAGAAAAGAAAGAAAGAAAGAGAAAGGTAGAATTTCGATGTTTCGCCTCTTCTTCAAGAGAAAACACGGAAACTAAAGTAGCACGCTAACTCGACGTGTAAACCATGCTAGAGGTGAAACCACTTTGGAAGAAGGTCATGGTAACTCGACGTGTTAACCACACTAGAGGCGAAAATCTTCTTCAGAAGGTTTTCGACTGAAGAAGCCTCCTACGACAAACGTCGAGATCCCACTTTTCTCTTTTCCTTTCTTCTTTTTCTTTTTTCTTTCTTTCCCTTTTTTTCTGTCTCCCTTTTCTCTTTCCTTCTCTTATTTTTTATTTTATCTTTTCTTTTTTTTCATCGCCTTTTTCATTTTTTCCTACTTTTATTTCTTTTCCCTCTTACTCTTATTTCATTTTTATATATCTCATTTTGACACGGTCTAATTCTGGAAGTAGTTCGCTTCTTACTGACTTTGGCCGTGGAAGCGTACGTATTCATTTTAACACAAAATTAAGAAATAAAAGAGATACATAAAAAAATTATAATTCTTTCTAAACTTAGTAGTGAGTGTTAGATCCTTTACTCAAAATAACTTCAGACATCCAGGTCTCCATACTGACTATGTTTGGTCAATGTTGAAGTAGGAAGATCACTCCAACACCTTGCTATCGCAGATTTTAGTTCTTTGAGGCTGTCGTATTGTTTATTATCGGCATACACTTTAGCAATACTGAGTGATTTTAAATGTTTGAGGACAGTTTAAATTTCGCGCCTTGCAAAATTTTTGTCACGTTGGCGATTTGGTTTTGAATTCGTAATCAGTAGCGTAGCAAATAGATTTTGGATGGGTGATAAAATATTGACAACAGATCTTCAAAAAATCAATTTCATATTGATTTTCTAAGTAGAAAATGAATGTAAATGTGATAGCACTGATAAACAGTAGCTCTAAGAACAGATTACAAGTAAAAATGAAGCAAATAATAACGAATAAATAACGTGTCGCACAGGCAGTTGACAGGACCGATACTCACAATGGCCACTCTTAACATGTCAAATCCCCTAGAATCCACCGCGCGAAATTTAAACTGTCATTAAACATATAAAATCACTCTGTATTCCCCAAAGATATTCGATCGGGCCAACGAGCAAGCCGTTGTAATAAATTGATTTCCTTTTTATGAAATCACTCTTTTGTTTGTCTGGAATTATGGATAACTGCATTGTCTTGCTGAAATATCCAGTCTTGCGTCGGTAATTCTTCATGAAAGTCTAGCAGAACCATTTCCAGAAGTTATATATTAGAATTAATTCGAAAAAATAATATATAGGGGTTTTATTGTTATGGGTAAAAGCTGCCCAAATCATTACACTACCGTCACCAAAAATTTCGGCACATCGCAAATTCAGTGTTCCTGCGCAAATCGTACCAATAGTATTTGAAACAATCAGGCTCGTCCAAGTTAATTTCTTCTCATCAGAAAATATGACGTTGTTCCCCTCATGATCTCATCTCATATGGTCTTGCGCAAATATCAGTCCTGCCTGGTTACGTGCCTCTTTTAAAGATGGTTTTAAAACCTTTTTGTAGCGACCGAAAACGTTTACTATCGGATAAAATTTGTTGTACACGTCTATTTCTTACTGATAGATTTAAATTACAGTTTATTTGTTGC
Organism: Trypoxylus dichotomus; assembly: GCA_023509865.1. Classification (NCBI taxonomy): domain Eukaryota; kingdom Metazoa; phylum Arthropoda; class Insecta; order Coleoptera; family Scarabaeidae; genus Trypoxylus; species Trypoxylus dichotomus. Next base: position 19,339,374 of record CM042082.1, on the reverse strand, counting down.
GCGGTTACATTACCAGAAGACGCAAGCCGAAATATCAATGAGCGCTGTCTTCGAGTTAGTTTCTGATTACTCCCTTTAGCGCGATTTTTATCGTAGGAATTGCCTAACTTTATAAAATTGTTGATGAGATGATGGGATTGCCCTATTTTCTTAGCTATGGGTGGGTTTGATCCTACCTTTTTATAACAATCTTTTTTCCTCTTCGGATAGCAATTTACCTCGGCATCTTTATTAACTGATATGCATACTTCAACAGTTTTAACAATAACAAACTTTTGAAAATGTTTAGAGGCTTTTTTTACGGAATTATAGAAATTTCGCTAGTATTTATACGTTTATACTACAGGTATCTCTGCTACATATCTAACAGTTGTGATATTGACAAAGTAATGTCCGTTATTTCTTTACGTTCGAAAATGCAATTTTAGGTAATTCCCAATTCATGCTGTAGCTAGCTGTTTATAGGGGAACTACAAAACGATATGGAATTATAGAAATTTCGCTGAGTGTAGTAGAGATTTTGTAAAGTTCTCTTGCACGTCATTAAAAATTCATGATAAGATTACGACGTCGGCTTGTTCGGCGTTGCAAATTCGCTTATAATTATTGACACACAACATTAACGTGTAATGCGAATAAACTAAAGCTAAAATCGAGTCTAGCAACGTCGGGTAATATCTGATATTTTGTCGTACTTTTTAAAGACTTCTTAAAAGACAATATTCTAAACACTCTTTTTTAGTTATTGCACAACAAAAAGATGTAATTTTACTTTACTTTCGATCTAATAAATACACCTTGAATGTAATTTAAAAATTAATGACGTATGTTTTGCACAATAGTATATTATTTATTGTCAAATTATACGAATTTTAAACTTAATGAAATGGAACACATTTAAACGCTTTTGATGTCAGTAATGACGTGCAGAGGGGTGTAGAAGATCTCTAGTCTAGTCAAATATACTCGGTTCAGTTTTGCGGAACGGACCGGGAATAGGATTCAAGTACAAAATGAATTATGTTTTGCAACAAATTAAATGTCTGCATAGTTTGAAGAAGTACATACGCATGCACAACATATCTACTGCATATTCATTCCAAGTCCATAATGCGTTATGTACATACATTTTTTGTATTAATTTGACTGTAGTGTTGCATAATTTTTGTTGAAGAATGTTGACTGCGTATTCTATGTATAACAAGTCAAATTCATATTTGCACATTAATTTAGGGATATCATGTATGTTCATATATTATCAATGAAAATCTTTATTTTGTTTTTAATATTTTATGTAAAAGTACAAATAATTAATTAGTGGTATAATACAGATAAGTTGGGTTTTCTAATGTGTTATGTTTTATAATCATGATTTCTTTGAAATATACAAACTCATTTGTGTAAACAAATTATTTCGTATGAACGAAAGAATCTGTCGTTGTTGGCATGTACAATTTACGCAATAATTCGCCCAAGTATTGTATATTTGTACGAATTCATTATTGCGCAATATTTTGAGATTGTGTTAAAAACTACAATAACATTTCTACATGCAAATATTTTGTTAATTCTTTTTTGCAAATTGTGTGATATAACAGGCATGAACATGTGCCAAAAAAAAGACAAATTTACCCTTATACACTCATGAACAAAATTATAGAATATTTTAAAATTTCTATCATACTGCAATGAATTGAAATAAATTGTTTGTTGTGTTTATACGCTTTTGGGAGCTCTGATACATTTTAAAATAACTCTGATTTAGTACCAGTGTACTCAATGACCCGCAATTAACAGTCAAGGGTTCATCTTCTTTGAAGGCAGAAAGATGCTTACCCTTTTTTGCTTTGCTATTTATTTACTTCTAAATCTGCAAAACTGTTCTGTTTTTTCGCTATTGTTTCTGTAGAAACTCCCTATTGTTGCTTTGTACCCTCGTGTGTTTGTTTTTTTACTCAAATCTATGACGGACAGCGTTAAGGTGAATATTGTATCCACGTTGCCTTCCTGTTTTAAAGATATTTTTTTTAATATTTCATCTTTCACTCTAATTTCAATTATTTAATTTTATATAAAACAAACAAAAAGTACAAGGGCAAGAGAAACTAGTAAAGCAAAAGGGAGAATAAAAAGTTAAAGGAGAAAGTGCAAAACCTAGAAAGTATACTTGAAGGAAAGAAAAGAGAAAAAATGAGGAACAACAGTATAATCATACGATCAGAGCTATCAAATACAAGATCTATATAAATGATTGAATTTCCTACTTTCTATTTTTTGATTTAAGTTGGAGCTAAGTACTAATCAACGCCTCTGTAGCTGTAAACACTATACATACATAATTTGAGCAAAGTCAACGACGAGGAGGTATCTACAATTCTACGTTCCCGCAGAATAGCTATAACCGTATTATAGCCGTTGACTCCTCAGATTATATATGTATATCACAGGTGTTACATAAAAATAATTAACCCAAAAACGAACGTTGAGAACGTTGAGTATATTTGCACAGATGTATTATGACTATTTCGTTGCTTACCCATCACAAATATGCGATTGTAAAAAAGTGGCAATAAGCAAAGGCTTTCTAGTAGTAAATAAGTAAACCAACAAACAAGTATACCCTAACACCAAGATAAGAAAACGCTATAAATATAGCTTTCTTATGAAATTAGTGAAATTAATTCACGAGAAAGACATGTGAAGAGCCATAAAACGCTAACACACGGACATGTTTCTGCCTACCCGGCATCATCTGCGTAGTTTCATGAGAAAGCTGTATTTGCAGCGTTTTCTTACCTTGGTGTTATTTTCTAGGCATTCTTTTAGATGTGTTTTAAGCATACCCTATTTTTTTAATTCGGAGGAGTGTTTTTAAATTGGAACACCAAAAAGTAGGCTAATTTTCGGCAAAAATTACACTAGCGGTATTTGATATATTGCCCGCCGCGTTATTTTTACAACTGATTGGCGTTTAGATCGTAAATTTTTCTGACTGCGTTTGTATTTAGTTTTTCTCCCCAAATTTGCGTTGTAATAATAATTAGGTAACTACAACTTATATAATATCCTAGCTAGTTTTAAAACTGCCGCTAAAAAGTACCATTGTGTAAACGCGTCTTTTCATCTTACTCCTCCGAATTAAAAAATAGAGTATAGATAAAAACGAAACTACAGAAAATCAAAACAATAGAAAGGACGCTACTGATTATTATCCCTATGTCTTATACAAGCGCCAACTTTCAGACACAAAAAAGTGCGGGTGATTCAAACACCCTTCAATCATTGTTGAACACAGTGTACTAAATAGTCATAGGTTTATTCATAGAATAGATCGGTAATAGTTGGAAATTGGAACGTGGAAAATGTTGGAACTGATTGCAAATCAAACTGACAAATTTGACGAATAAAATTTCTAATAAAAAAGTGAAGCAGGAAATGCATAATGAAAACTAATAAATACACAGAAACGGATATATCAGCCTTACTTAAATCTGTAGATTTATAATGCAGCATTTACGATAAAGTTGTCTTAAAATTGTTTTCTATAATAATACATTCCACAGAAAAATACACAGATAATAAACTACAGTTACTAAAGGAATTAAAAAATTCTCATTACGTAATATTTTTTAAGAACAAGAATATGTTACGCGCATTTAAAGGCTTCTCAGATCAATCTATAACTCAGTACAGTGCGCAACAATAACTTGTTATCACTTTTAATTTTGTGTGCATACCTAAAATAAGAAATTATTCTAATCGTCGCGAATAAAAATTGTGGTAATTTTAAATCGTTCACCTGTAATTTCCATTTAGTTATTTGCAGCTCCGAATATGTAAAACTTAAAAAGATAAAGAAAATAAGTAAAAAAGATATGATGTATGTTTGCAACTAAAGAACACAATGTAATGTTTATCTATTTTAAGAAAGAAAAGTATTATTAAATCTAAGATTTATGGTTAAGTGACTAAAATTATAAACTTATAAATCCCTTTTTGTGACTCGCATAGCCTTTGGCACATTGTTTTTTACTACGTGTATTTTTATTGTATATTGTACATATTTGGTAATAAAGTGTATATGATATATTGTGATAACTGGAAAAATATTCTGTATAACCTCTACTTGTATATTTCTTTGTTTTCGAAGGAAATTTTGGCTTAAACATGATATTTCTTTAGAAATTAGTAACCATTGATCTAACATTATAGAGATTTTTACAAACTTTCTCAACGTACAGACGTGGTTATAGTAACGACATAGATTCCTTTTTATTCTGCTAAAACGCAGTAGCATTGAACGAATTGCAATGATGCAGACTATTATTGTTTACGCGATTATCAAGATTAGGTTTGTACATCACTAATGATTCTATTCACGCGGTGCATGGTATTACCGGAATATCATCTGCCTTTCTCCACATCTATGTTCTGGCAATCAGTAACTACAGGATGTCCTACAACTTGTGAAAATTCTACCGCATTATACATTTCGCTTAACAAAAACATACTTTTTACGTTAATTTAATGTATAAAGCTCAATTTTTGAGAACTGCGGACGTAATTGTGAATACGCTGTAGATGCATTTGTAGCGTGATATTACATCACTTTGTTGTTACTTTTTGCTGATTTATTACAGGTCCAGGTTATCCCTGCTGTACTATTCTTGATTTTATATTTTTACTGGGGTAGACTACTTTTTAGATATTTATCGTGGTTTGCAGTAGCTCTTGCGTATATTTCCTTCGCTGCGTGTTTTTCATTTCGATTCAATTTGTTTGTTTAGTACGGGACCCACTCCCGAGAAGCTGTAATATCGCATTTCACTGTTTGCGCCTACCTCTTGTCTCTTTCCCAGCCCTTCCGTTGTATTTACCGGCCATTTTCCTAATCGTAACATACAAATGAGAAAGATATAAAAGGCGGCAGATATAGATACATACATATGGTGCACGTGTTTACAAGAATACTTTGAAAGAAGCGAAGCCTCATAGGTTCTTCTTATATAAGGTCGAAGAGGTAAGCAATATTTTATTATTCCATTATAGATATGAGATCAACAAGGCATTTTACACGATTATGACAAATTACACAATGGTTTACGTGGCAATTCAGTATTGTAACTATCACTCATGGTAAGATATATTATAAAACCTTTTAATTACACTAAACCATATTTCTAATTATACTTAAGAAAGGAGTAAATACGGTTCAGTATTACACAAAATATATTGTTGGTTTAGTACACATGGATAACTCGAATTGGAAGACGGGCGTTACGTAGCATGGACCTAGCAGAGAAAGTAATGTTGTAACGGAAAGTATTCTGATATGGCTTTTATAAATATTTTTCAATAAAAAATTAGCGAGAGCAAATGGCTAATAGTTGTAAATTATAGTTTGTAATAAAAATATTTTTTCACAAACGTTTATTGCATTTAATTTTTTTGATGTAAATGCCACAATTTATCTATTAGAATTAAGATATTTATTTTGTATTTTTTGAAGTTCCCTCCTAAAATCTTTACTACGAGGGCCAGCCACTAATACCGCTCAAACTTGTCTCCAATCGATTATATAGCAGTTTCTACACGTAGTCTATACAGTCGCATTTTTATTTTTGCTGCAGCATTCGGTGTTACCAAGCTACATTCGGCGGAATTTCTATAGTTTTATATGAACTTTTGAACTGAATATTTGGTTTTCTTAATATCTTCGGCAAATTAAAGTTAATGCTGAATGAAACAAAGAAAAACAAATGCAAGACAAGATAACAATAAAAATATTACATTTTATATGTATGAGAATATTTACAATGGTAACTGGGAACAGCGAAATTTTTATAGGTCCATTAACACAAAACTAATAAATAAAATAAATACATAAAAAATATATAATTCTTTCTAAATTTAGTAGTGAGAGTTAGATCCTATATGTAAAATTACTTCAAACATCCGGGTCTTCATACTGTCTATCAATTTGGTCAATGTTGGAATAGGTACATATATCATTTCAACACCTCTTCATAGATTTTGGTTCTTTGATGCTATCGTATTGTTTATTATTGGCATACACCTCTCTTGCCATTATTCTCCCGAGATTTTCGATGCGGTTCAGATCGGGCAAGCGGGCGAGCCATTGTAATAAATTAATTTTCTTTTAATGAAACTATTGTCATTATGGATAGCTGCATTATCTTGCTGAAATATCCAGTTGAGCGTCGAGACACCACCACAGCCGATTCTTACACTTTGGGGAATATAGTTGAAAGCGGCTTTCTATTATTGTAAGCATCTCCATCAAATAAAATCTGTGATTCAAAAACTCAATGCCGTCGAAGCTGCAACTATTTCAAGATCCTTCCGTTGAAAGAGATTTAAAAACTATTTATGATTATATAGGATTAACGGGAGCAATTTAGAAATTATAAAATACAGGGTTGTTGTTAGTCGAATCAGTGCAGATGGTGGACGAAGTGAGAACGTTACCCCACGCTGTAACAGACGACAAAAGCAAGCGCGTTATAGAAAAGCTCGAAAGTATTTTCAATAAAGAATCCGATTTTATAATATTAAGACAAATTAGGGGTGGTGCAACTGCAGATCTGTTAACTTATATCAAAGATTAGATCTTTCTTAAGGTACAAGAACCAACTTCACCGTGACAAGTGTCGCAACATACTTGACGGTGTAAACTTTTCATGACCCCTTCTAATTCGGTTTGTTGAACTTATCAACTACAAAGAAGGTAAGTGTTTATGTTTCCGACATACGTGCTAAAACAAAGAGTTAAAATTAATAGAAAAATTAATTTGCAAAACAAAAGGAACAGATTACTGTTTCATGTATCACACCTTCTGCAGTTAAACTTTTAACAAAGAGAAAAATAATTGAACATCTTTACATATAAAAAAAGTTCTCGCATTTACCAGCTTAGATTTTTTCGACCCGAAACATTTGGCTAACTCTATTTTACAATTACATATTACTATTCTTCATGAAATATATGCAGATGAACTGTTTAAATGATCTCCCATATTATGAAGTATAAATATATCATAACGCGTAATACGATGTACCATACGTGCATACGCATGGAAACGGAGACAGATTGGTTTAACCGCAGAATAACAGAGAGGGCAATTTTGTCAGCTTTTTTGATGTTTGTGTCGTCTTACTTTTTGACCTTCAAAATGAAGTGAAGTTAGTTAGCCACCATATTGAGAATAATGAAATTCAAACGACAAAATTGTAATTATAATTTATTCTGTTGATTTGTAAGCAACACGCTTGAAAAAATGGTTAGTAAGGTAAATAATACGACTGTGCTTTTTTTTTAGTAACAACAATAACCTTTAGAGAAAATTAGATGTGCACACTTGATTATAAATTATAGGGGTTGATTATAAAGGTGTTCAAAAGAATATATAGCAGGCATTGCGCTACGAAGCTTTGTTTCAATTTGTAGTCTGCACTTCGGATCACTTACGATAACCATTGTCTTATAGAAAAAGTGACTTGTCTTCGTAAAACACTTGAAGCCCTTTTCTAAACGATCATGGCTAATTACACCTCCTCAATTGTTAATCGATAATTGGAATTTCGCGTGATACAGCTCATAATATTACTGGGTGATTGAAGCATGTTTACTACTACATGACACCTACAATGTACTATACTACTAAAGCAAGTGGCGTATTTCAATTTGTAGGGATCAGTTAGGGATATAAACATGAAATGAGTAATATAATTCGTAATTCGACACAGTAACTCTAGCACAATAGTAGAGAACAGATTGTTGCATATCGTATTATCACTGTGTCAAATTTTATGTTATAGTATTCAGTTTAGTTTGGTCCGATACCTGTTAATTATAAAAGGAATCAAAATATTTAACATAATAGAAAAATGAAACAACAGATCGTGTTACAGTGCTTATTATTATAAATGTCTCAATATACTTAATTTCACATTTTTTCCTTTCTATTTAAAAATGTTATAGCATAAAATATTCTTAATCGAACATATAACGAGTGCAAATAATTCACAGGGAAATTCGGACAAGGTGGTACCTAACTGACATCATCAAAATGTTGTTTTAAAGCGTGCTCTATTTTAGGGCGAAGGACTAAACTGGAAAACTGTTCTAAGAAAATTGTTTTTGACTTATAAATATAGTGAACAAATGGCTCTCCTGGCATTTTTTACTTGCCAAATAATTTGTTCTCTTGACCACTTTTAAAATGGAAAGATATAGAAGAAGGAGTAATATAATTAGATACCTCCAGATCATGCTTTTCGCATTCTAGGCAGGTATGTTTCTCCAAACATTTTTTATAGGTACCCACAAACATAGGCAAAAGCATTTATTGCTGCAAGATCCAAGTTTCTACAGTCTCTTAACCCTATAAAGATTTCTTCACTTCCAATAATTGACACAATAGGTGTCCGTATTTGTGACCTATTTAACTGTAGTTGGTTCAGTACACTATCCATATCGTCATCACAATTTGCCCCTTCGGCATGCTGAAACTAGGACATCCAAAATACATTTTTAGATGCACATTCAAATTGTATCGGGGTAGGACTTCTCGCGTTTCCTTCTTGTTGACGAATTGATCAAAAAAAAGTCAAACATACTATATCCTTCATTGTTTAAAGAATCTATAATACAGTTTTGCACGGCACAAATATGAGGATATGTGCCCTTCTTTCCGCTATTACCATCACTACTCACTTTTGTCTTATAGTCTAAATAAATAAACAATAACAGTGAAATAAAGAAAAATGAGGACGAAATAACTAACAAAGAATCGGAAACTCTGCATATACACTAGGGTGACAGAATAAAATAGACACCTACTAATTAAAAAAAAAGATACCATTCTCCTTATATATACAAAATACTTTAAAATTTTTAAATTAGACTAATATTTTCTCGATCCAACTTTACTTGCGTGAAGTGCTGCGAGTCGTCGTGGCATAGAATCTATTAAATGGTTAATGGTGTCTTCTGGAATATTTAACCACTCTTCTGTAGCAGCTGCCACGAGTTCTTCCTTATTGCTGGGTTTTCGGGGTCATTTCGCCATATTTGTCTGGATTATGTGCCAAACATTCTCTATCGGATTCATGTCTGGTGATTGGCCTGGCCATTGTAAAATCCGAATCCCCTGTTCCTCTTTCCATGTAGTTGTTGTTCTTGCTTTGTGGCAGAGTGCTCTATCCTCCATAAAAGTGGCGTCTTCTTTAGATAAAATGGCGTTGTCGAATATCGGTAGTAGTCCTTCTGTTAATATTTGGATATATTTTGCCGCATTTATATTTCCGTCGCAGATTACTAATTGCGATCTTCCACCATACCATATCGCGCCCCACGCCATGATGTTCACACCGCCGTATTTCACCGTCTGATGCAACAATTTGTCGTCCAGTTGCTGTGACGAATGACTCCATACACCACTATCACTGAATTGGCAGTATCTGCTTTCGTCTGAAAAAATGACAGACCGCCAAAACTCTTCGGGCATCGTTCGCATTTCGATTGCCCAGGCTATTCGGCGCCGTTTTTGAAACGTCGTAAGGAGAGGTTTTTTTCTTTGCCACTCTTTTATACATCCCCACACTGTGGAGGTATCGCAGAACGGTGCGCTGACTTTTCTGTGAAGTTGCCGCAAGCTCAGCTGTACTTTTTCGCGGTTCTCTTAACGCTTCGCGCACAAGCACCCTTTTACTTCTTTCAGAAGGTCCGGCACGACCTGGTTTCGGCTTCACTGTTGTTTTTTCCTTGCGTGTAAATTGTGTAATCACACGGTTAACTGTGGACAACGGAATATTTAAAAATTTACTTATTTCACGTTGCGAAGCGCCGCGTTCACCCTGGCCAACTTGTAAGCGAGGCATAGTTGTAACGATACTAAACTATGACGAATTCCTTCCGATACGTCTACCCCTACCCTAATGACAAGAGAAAGTTCTTAATTCGTTCTTAGAATTTAGCTGTTTAGATATTTATACCGCTTTACCTGGTATCTATTTTATTCACCCTGGTGTATTGTAACTCAAACACTTTTAAAACTCTACGACGTATTTCAAACGTAAATTCTGCCAATTATTGGTACACAATACGACAAGCAATGACAAGGGCATGGAACGTAAATAAATACGGTAAATACGATTAAGTTGTTTTGTTGTTTTCTCATATTATTTTCAATATGCGTGCAGGCGTACTGAAAAAAGGTCACAACAATTTTGAAAATTGTCCTTTATGTTATTCTGTGGGATAACGAAATTACTGTTAGTCAATTTTCGTATCGATCGTGCATGCCGGCGAGTGCAGATCAAGCGTGCCGAAGAATTGACCAACCCTACTTATGAGTGAGGGCGCAACTTTAGTGCTAAACTCATAGGCGTGTAGAGAGGAGGGTGAACATGTTAATGTTGAACGAACTAAAATGATATCTGTAGCATAAGATTCTCTACGTACTTGTTACGTGTCTCTCCACTTAGATATCTTGGTAATAAATGTTTTTATTATCTACAGCGCATGGTATTGTTTGAATATCCTCTGCGAACCTTAGCTATGAATATCACATATCCCATCGAGAGCGGTTTATGAATGATTCATGTTCATTGGTATTTGTTGCGTAGTTTCCAGAACGATAGTATTAACATTAAAAATAAATATCAAATACATGTGGTTACAAAAGACGTATTCATGAACATATATCAAATCGACACCACAGATCTATGCCACGTTAACTATAGTTACGTATTAGGATGCTACGTATAAATGTTTCCTGTTTATATTTGTGGTTATATTTAGGTTCTATAAATTTGAACTTGCTGTTATTTCAAGTAGTTCATAATTTTCCTTGGAGTGAAACTATTCCTCATGATGCAGTTACAGTTACTATTATTTTTGGCGGTGGTCTTTAGATCACACGGTAAGAAACGCAGATTGAGTTTATTCTATAATATATAATGCACAGCACTACAAAAAGGTTTCATTAGAAATGTGATCGCAGTTATTTATGGGATTTGTATTATTTGTTTTTAGTGCCGATTAATGTAAGGGCTTTATTAAGAGTTTTTGTTGAAAGAAAAACCGGACCGCTGAAAGTAGTGAATGTAATGTTGCTGAAATTATAGATTAAGTAGACGATTTGGCTGATGTAAATACTTACGGAGTAAAAAAACTGGTGGTAATAAGGTTCACCCAAAGATTGATATTTGTTTTTACAAAAAAACTTTGCTTTTGGGCCTTATTACCTGCTATTGCTTGCAATAAGGCCTATATAACAGTAGTAAACTTAAAACATAAAAAACCGATACCTAAAGCTTATTTAAAATAAAAGTATACAGTATAAATGAATTCTATTTCTTTCAGCTTTTTCGGCTATTGAAATGTTCAAATGATATTTTGCTCCATCAAAAATTAAAATTAGGGGTGGTACAGGCATATTTTCTATGAAGTGATCAAGCCATCTAGAGAAAGTTCTAATAGTCATACTGCCTTTGGGGGGTCATAAATACTTTTGAACCGCTAGGTAGACCATCTAAGTAAGTTGGCTTCGCTCTTTTAGCTTTAAAAAGAATCACAGGTGGAATCGTATGTTCTATAGCGTTAACGCAAGCGACAATGGTACTATTTTTAGCATGTCCTTGCATACTAACAGATGGCCTCAAAAGTCCCGGGCCTAACAAAGAAAATACGGTTTTTTTGGTTCAAAATTAGCTTTATTCATCAACGTAATCTCCATCAAGAGCAACGCAATCATTCCAGCGCCGCTCTAACATTTCAATACCACTTTTGTAGAATGATTTATCTTTTGCCTCAAAATAGGCCTCAGTTTCAGCGATAACCTCTTCATCCGTGCGAAATTTCTTACCGGCATTTTTTTTGAGGTCTGCGAACAGCCAATAGTCGCTCGGAGCCAAATCTGGTGAATACAGTGGATGTGGGAGCAATTCGAAGTTCAATTCATGTAGTTTTGCGATTGTTTTGATTGACTTGTGACACGGTGCGTTGTCTTGATGAAACAACATTTTTTTCTTTGCCATATGCGGTTGTTTCTCTGTAATTTCGGCCCTCAAACGCTCCAATAACGCTATAAAATATTCACTGTTGATGGTATTTCCTTTCTCAAGATAGTCGATGAATATTACACCACGCACATCCCAAAATACCCAAAATACATAACCTTTCCAGCCGATTGTTGTGCTTTCGGGCGCTTTGGACGAGGTTCACCAGTTGCTGTCCACTCAGATGACGATCGTTTTGATTCCGGAGTGGAGTGATGGATCCACGTTTCATTCATTGTCACATATCGACGCAAAAATTCCGGTTTGTTACGTTTAAACATGGCCAAAACACTGCTCAGAATCATCAACACGTTCTTGTTTTTGGTCAACAGTGAGCAAACGCGGCACCCACTTTGAACAGAACTTTCTCATAGTCAAATGCTTATGCAATATAAAGCCAATACGTTCTTTTGATATCTTTACGATGTCAGCTAACTCACGCAACTTCACTTTTCGATCATTCAAAACGATTTTGTGGATTTTTTTGATGTTTTCTGGTGTTACCGCCTCATTTGGACGTCCACTGCGTTCTGCATCATCGGTGTCTTTACGACCACGTTTGAAGTCAGCAAACCAACGTTTTATTGTTGTTTCTGATGGAGTGGACTCCCCATAACACTTTTCAAGCCATTGCTTCGCTTGAACGGTATTTTTTCCCATCAAGAAGCAGTGTAAAATTAAAACACGAAATTGTTTTTGATCCATTGTTTTGAAAATAACAAAAGTAGCGTGACTCTTAGCACAATAACTCCCAAACTAATGAATAGAATATCATGAAATTTTAACAGCTGTCTTTTGAAGGTTAGTACTAACTGAGAGAAAGGCAATAAAACTAGCATCATTATGTGTTAGGCCCGGGACTTTTCAGCCCACGTGTTAAGTATACTCGTTTTGCCTCTTTAGCTGCCGAAACTGTCTGCTGATGATGACGAGTTAAACGGGAACCTTTTTCATCCATGTTGTATATCTTTGAAGCATTATTCTTGAAGCTGGTGCGTTCTAATAATTCCTCGAGTTTCGTGTGATGACTGACAATATGAACCATTCTCTGCCGACAAGTTTAGTAGCCTTATTAATACAATGTGTAATTTTGTTTTTTTTCTTCTACATAATTGAATACAGTTTTTCTTAATATTTTGGGGGTAAGCGGAAATCTTTTATCCACTAGTCTTTTCTAAATCAATCTGTTCTTCCTTGTTCAGTATTGGTTTTCTACCCATTTTTCAATCTGAACTGTCAGTCTTCAAATGGTTTCTCAAAGTTCTTCTTGGTATACCACACCTCTGTTCAACGTATTGTTGAGATTTACTTTAATTCAGTAAATCTAGTACCTCCATCAATATATCTTCCGAACAATTCCCGCGCATTCCCCTGTTTCTCTTACCGATGGCCTGGAAAGAAATTATGTGAATTTTATGTGCAGATATTAAGGGCTGGGGCCTTTCTATCTGTCGTGTTAGTTCAATTTTAAAGTTGTTGTTTAAAAAAATGTGATTAAAATCCAGTGATAAGATTTATGCAAATAAAGCAGGATAGAGTAAAGATGAGCTCAAAACAGGATTTTTATAATACACACTGCTTGAAAATCAGTTTTCTCGGAATAAACTTTCCTACTATCGCAAGGCCATTCTCCACTGCTGGGATTAAAACGAGTACGATCCTTCAACTACAGATTGCACTTGATGGGCTTTAAAATCTATTTTAGATAAATAAAACCGTTTGGGCCTTATTATCTGGTGAGCCTTATTACCACCCGGCACCTTAGTACCATGATTAATAAAATCTTTTTAAGAAACAGCATGGTACAAGAAAGACTCCGCATTGACTATGCTTTCTGAGTTATAGATGAATTTGGTACTTCCGTGAAGATCGTGGCATTAATTTTCTATTTTAATAGAATCAGGATATTAGTGAGTTTTAAGGGTACTCTAGCAAAAATAATTTTTATTAAAGTATACACCAGGGTGACAGAATAAAATAGACACCTACTAATTAAAAAAAAGATTCTATTCTCGTTATACATACAAAATATTTTAAAATTTTTAAATTACACTAATATTTTGTCGATCCACCTTGACTTGCATGAAGTGCTGCGAGTCGTCGAGGCATAGAATCCATTAAATGATTAATGGTGTCTTCTGGAATATTTAACCACTCTTCTGTAACAGCTGCCACGAGTTCTTCCTTATTGCTGGGTTTTCGGGGTCGTTTTGCCATATTTGCCCGGATTATGTGCCAAACATTCTCTATCGGATTCGTGTCCGGTGATTGGCCTGGCCATGGTAAAATCCGAATCCCCTGTTCCTCTTTCCATGTGGTTGTTGTTCTTGCTTCGTAGCAAGGTGCTCCATCCTCCATAAAAGTGGCGTCTTCTTTAGATAAAATGGCGTTGTCAAATATCGGTAGTAGTCCTTCTGTTAATATTTGGATGTATTTTGCCGCATTTATATTTCCGTCGCAGATTACTAATTGCGATCTTCGACCATACCATATCGCGCCCCACACCATGATGTTCACACCGCCGTATTTCACCGTCTGATGCAAAAAATTGTCGTCCAGTTGCTGTGACGAACGTCTCCATAAACTCTTCGGGCTTCGTTCGTATTTCGATTGCCCAAGCCATTCGGCGCCGTTTTCGAAACGCCGTAAGGAGAGGTTTTTTCTTTGCCACCCTTTCCCATACCCACACTGTGGAGGTATCGCAGAACGCTGCGCTGACTTTTCTGTGAAGTTGCCGCAAGCTCAGCTGTTCTTTTTCGCGGTTCTCTTAACACTTTGCGCACAAGCACCCTTTTACTTCTTTCAGAAGGTCCGGCACGACCTGGTCTCGGCTCCGCTGTTGTCTTTAACTTGCGTTTAAATTGTGTAATTACACAGTTAACTGTGGACAACGGAATATTTAAAAATTTACTTATTTCACGTTGCGAAGTGCCGCGTTCACTTTGGCCAACGATGCGACCCTGGGTGAAGTCGTTAATATCACTCGAACCTTGTAAGCGAGGCATAGTTGTAACGATACTAAACTATGACAAATTCCTTCCAATACATCTACCCCTTCCCTAATGACAAGAGAAAATCCCACCCTAGTGTACGTAGTCACCTACTATAAAACGTATTAATATTCACAAAATTTGCAACCCCCACATTTTTGAAGCACTGTTTTAGCAATGTTTGTTAATTATATTTAAACACTTAGTTATTTTATATTCATTTATTTCGACACTACTACAACTGCTAAATGGAGACTGTATTGCTAGCACGTGGCTAGGGACAATACTTCCAATCCAAGTGCCTCTAGTAAGAAGTATCACACACACATAGGGTACAATATAAAAAAGGTATTTTATTTCCATATATTACATTTTTCCCTCTTAAACAATTGAGTATCTTAATACCTTAATTATACGGCTAAGACAAAGACAAAAAAAAACAATTATCAATACATTAGCCTATCCGATGGTCTTATATTACGTTTTGGCCTATCACTACTATTAATGGTTGGAACGAGATTGGAAGCGTGAGTGTTAATCGGAAGAGAACATCTTATTTGGAGAGATTTATTACTAAGCTTCCTAATTTGATTTACATATCGCTTTCACTCCCGATCCAATTCAGGAATCTGTATCATTGGGTAAGTTACCTTACCAATTCTTTTAGCAATTTCTCCTGTTATCCATTTAGGCTTATTTAAAGTTTTGTAATCTATTACCATGACCGCATCCCCCTCAACAAAATCTATCGTACGTTTGCCTTTATATATTTTTTTGTTGCGACTGAACCATTTTAATTCGGTTAGACAATTTCGAGTCCGGTTTAATCAAACTAAATCGTGCACGCAAACAATTTTTTATTGCATTTTTGATTAGCTTCACGCTATTTTATGTTGCAGCGTTAATGTGACTGAAAAGAAGGACTCGTAATGTGTTCAATGCAATTTTTCTTCAAAAATAATGAAAAGTTCTCACTGATAAATTTGGGAGCATTATTTGGCATTAATAACCTTGGTAAACCAAATCGCGCAAAAGTTGATCTCAAAATATTGATAGTTGCATGACTCTTAATTGAATTTACAACAAAACCTTCAAACCATTTTGTATACGCGTCTATGGTAACTAAGATATACCTACCTAAAAGTTGACTTAAATAATCAATGTGAATACGCTCCCAAGGTTGAGATGGTAAACGCCACGGATTCACGTCAACCTTTGGGGGATTATTTTTATAACGATTGCAATTCGTACGATGCTTACATAACTCCTCAATTTGTTTGTCAAGCTTCGGCTACCAAAAATAGGAACGAGCTAACTATTTACTTTTAACCACTCCCAGATGAGTTTCGTGCAACTGCCTTAATATTTGCTGTTAGAATGTTTTTGGAATAATTGAGTAATTATTTAAATCAAACAATCATCCCTAATACCAATTTCGTCTTTTTTTCGGAAAAATGGTTTAATCCCTTCACTTGTGGTATTGGGCCACCCCCTTTCTACACATAATTTTTAAATTGCAGTAACAATCCATCTTTTTCGGAATATCTTTAAAATTTACAGAAAGCTCATTATTAGAAAAGTAATTCCAGTAATTAATGTCTACCTCGTGTGAATTATCATGAGTAGTGGATAACGGTATACGTGATAAACTATCTGCGTAATTAGCTTTAGATTTGACAAAATGAATTTCATAATCATAATTTGACAAAATTAATGCCCATCTACGAACCCTACTTGCAGAATATTCAAGTATGTCTTTCTTGGAATTAAAAGCACTCAAACGAAGTTTATGACCAGTAGCTAACATGAGCCTAACACTCATTAGATACTGATTAAACTTTGCTAGTACAAAAATTATAGGAAGAGCCTCTTCTTCAATTTGAGAATATTTTTTCTCTGCGATTGATAGTGTTCTAGATGCATAGCCTAATGACTTCTCTTCATTTTTTGGATAGATATGGCTAAGTATCGCACCTACTCTGTAATCACTTGCCTCAGTTGTTAATTTAAGTTTAATATTTGGATTAAAATGTGCTAATACTTTAGCGGAAGTCAATAAATTTTTAATTTCATTAAAAGCATCGTTACAATTTTGAGACCAACGCCATACAGTATTAGCTTTAAATAAATTATATAAAGGATTTAAAACGTTACTAAATTCTTCACAAATTTATCGTAATAATTAACTAATCCTAAAAATGATTGTAATTGCGTGATATTTCTTGGAATTGCAGCATTTTTAATGGCTAAAATTTTTTTCATCACTACTGTGTAATCCATCTTTATCAATAATATAGCCTAAATAATTTATTGATTTTTGAAAGAAACTACATTTTTCTTTTGAAATTTTTAAGTTACCGTCTTGTAAAATTGTTCATTTTCTTTTCTAAACGCTGTAAATGAAGTGCTTTGGTTTCTCCAGTCCCTAAAATATCATCAAAAAAAAAACTGTATTGCCTTCAATACAATCAAGTAAACCTTCTATTATTTTCTGAAATTTGGCAGGTGCACATGAAACTCCAGACGGTAAACGGTTGTACCTAAGCAATCCTTTGTGAGTTGAAATTCTAACTAACTCAAACGATTTTTCATCTAATAAGATTTGTTGATAAGCGTGGCTTAAATCTAATTTTGAAAATTCTTGGCCTCCTTGTAATTTTACAAATAATTCGTGAATCCGAGGTAAAAGGTACTGATCTACTTTCAATAAAGGGTTAATTTTGAAATCATCGCAAATACGAACTGAACCGCCTCGCTTTAAAATCAGTACGAAGAGGGTTGCCCAATAACTGCCGGAGTAATGACTCCTGATTGCTATATCGGTGTAATTCCTGCTCTACTTTTTCTTTCATAATAAATGGTAACGAATGTGCGCAAAGAAACTTTGGTGCAGCATTATTATATTTCAAATTTAAACTAAGAAAACCTTTATTAAAAGTGTTCAACCTTGAATAAAACACCGATGACTATTTAATCAATAATTGTTACGTTCTCCTGGTTTGAAGAACAGCGCCGCTGTAGCCTGCTCGTAAATTCCTGAATTACTTGACCAATACTTACTTATAGAGTATGTTCGCTTATTTACTAGAGGAAAGGTTCTACAGTGAAACTCAATGCGCATGCGCAAAAAAATATATATTTAAAAATAAAATGTGTACACGGTTTCCACTCTTGACTATGTACATTTACGATGTACGTAAGATATATATATTTGCAATAATTGCAGTTATTCGAGCTCTCTTATACATGTAAGGTACATTAGCATGTGTATATGTATTTTCATTGGTAGCAACATAAAGTAATGCCTCAGCATGTACGTTGCAAAGCTATGTCTTAATTCTGTTTAAAAGGTTAAACTCTTATATGCTCCCGCTGAAGCTTTGTTAGAGGCAGTACTAATGCCTCTATCTGTTTGCATGCACCACTACCTTTTTATAGGGGAGCCAACCCTATTTATTTCGTAAATTTATAAGCGCACCTCGGTGCTATGCTTATTTATATGTCCCTTTCTGGGAGCCTAATATACTTTCCTTGTTTTAAATTTGCCTAAGGGATTTGGCCCTGTATTATTGGCATGTATTTGTACTTGAACCAAATACGTTCGTTATTTTCACATTTATAGAACCCACCTATCTCTTAGAGCTTGAACGCCTGGTCGAGGGCGACAGTAGCGATAATAGCCGATCTCAATACAAAAGTAATGTCACAGCTACCCAGGCGTTCTCGTTTGAAATAATACGCTATGTGCAATCTTTAGCTCTCTGCTACTGCGCCCCAAAGAAGGGAAAAGCCAGTAACCAGCAAATGTGCGAACTGCGCACCGACAAGTAAAACGGAGCGATGATGCCGACATTACATAAGAAAACTGGTCCGTGAAACTCGTCCGCTACGACGGGCAACTAAATGAAAAAGTTTCTAAGTCCCGATACGACATAGACCGAACAAACGTTCAAAAGACAACGGGCGCTGCGGCCGCAACGACCGTCAGCAAGAAGCGGAGTGATCGTACTTGTAGAAGATGTCTATACATGCGCGCCGACAATCTCACCAAAATAATTTCCGAGACAAACTTAACCGAAGACTAAAAATATGTATAGACGACAACGGACACAGCAGCCTCGACGTACGATGATAGAAAATCAAGAATTTGTACTTATTAAAGAAATCTATACATGCGATTCGACGACGTTACCAAATGACTTCCGCCAGAAATAAATGTATAGACAACGTCCTCGACGATTCCCGCCAAAACTAGAAAATCTTAGAAATCTCTAATAATCATACGACGACGTTACTGTACACGTTACGACGAGGTACGAAAGGTGACCGAGAGTGCACGATCGCTAATACCTCGACCGTCGCGCGAGACGACTGCATATGCTTGTGTACATTAAATTTTAAGAAAACTCCCATTACTTATTCGACGACGTTGCACTGAATGATTTCTAATTAGGCAGTTTTAGCTAGCGTAATGCGAATGGCTGGCTTGCATACATATACAATGCGTAATGTACATACATATTAAAATAAAATTGTATATAAGAGAGCAAAATAAATAAATATAAAAAATGAAAATAAAGTAATATTCTAAATGAAAATAAGGTAATAATGGTAACCCATACGGTTGCAAAGAAGATAAAATAATATAAAATACATAGTAGTAAAAAATTGATAAAACACAAAAAACAATGTTAAGTCCTTAACAATAATTTATTGTTATTTGAATCATAATTGTCACTTTGTGAATTTACCATGTTCAAATGATTTATTTCAATTAAAATAATTCAAAAAGTCTCTACCTGTAATAGGAGGGAACCTTATTACTACCTTATTACTAAACTTTACATTTATATAAATCATACCAATTGAAATAAGTTGACCACCATTATATAAACGTATATAAATATTTTATTTGTAATTATTAATTTAATTCTACTAAGAATATTTTTATATAATTCGTGCGAAATAACTGAGTGTTTAAACATAATTAACAATCATCATACCAAGTAAAGTAAATTTTATTACAATATTATTAAATGTTATTTATTATTATTATTTTTATAATTATTGAACTCGACTACTTACAAAATTGAGTTTTCAACATTTGATTTTAATTTTTCATTGGAAGATATTTCTATACTCCATTCACGTTAAGAATGCAGACTTGGAATAGGTAGGCCTTAAAATACGGACTTGCTGTTGGCTAATGGGCGAGTTCCTGCAGTTTTTCATGGAATTCCATCTTTATAAACAAGTTGTGGCAAAAAGAATTCTTTTCACAGTTATTTTATCTCATCATTTAATAATTCAAGGTACTACATAATTAATTATACAAACAAAATAATTTTTACTCTACTATTACAACATTACAGTTTTGATTTGGTATGCCCGAGAAAGCAATAGTACATCCAGTTGTAGGACCATTAAAAAGCCCTCAATGGACACATATTGGCAGTAGGCGGAGGCTAATGGCTTACAATGTATATGTGCAATTGAAGCAAGAAAATGGCATGTCAACGTCTGTTGACTGCAACATGACTAGGTTTAAGTGAAAGAATAGTATGAGAACAATGCCAAAGAGATTAATACAAGATAAATTCCCAGCTTGCCCCCTAAGAAACGCCTTCGTGAAACAATATACGATCTCTTAGATGAAGCTCAGAAATCTATAATTAGGCGACATGTCCATTCATTCTTTTCAAGAAATGAATTGCCTACATATACAAAATTATTAAATGTAAATATGATACATTTTGACCTTCGATTTAAACCAACTTATTAATCATCTGCAGGTTATTACTGCAGATGACAATTTGCACAACATTATGGAAAATTTTAAAAAAGTTGGGATTTAAGTGGTTAAAAAGGAATCGAAACAATGTGCTAATGTAACAACAATACATTGCGCTATGGAGACGTCGGTATTTAACTAGCATTAGAAAATTAAATAAATTGAAATCATTTGTTCACCTTCTTCACTCTACCCTTTGATTTATAAATCAAATTCGTATGTTTATTTCATTTATTATTTTATAAATAAAATGCTAACAGTAAAGAAATCTTTTACTTGTATGTAATCTTTAACTTGGTATGGTAACACTATGTATATAACCACTCATGTCGAAGTTATATTTTCGCTTCAAATTTATCCATGGCAATATTATTATTTTAAAGCTTGTGATATGACATTTATGTTCTCTTCGATTAACCCCAAATGTATTCTCATTTACTTTTTAACATAACTAAATAAGCTCCAACTATTTTGGTAAATGAAACAACCGAAAGATATATTTATATTGCAATTGATGTTACTTTCACTTTATTGTTGCGGTATTATTTTACCAGGTCATATAGCCATAATGTATTGCACATAAAATATGAAAAACTTCCTGCTTATTATACAAGATTTTAATAACCAAACTTTGATGTTTACGATGTTGTCATTTGACAGTTGCATCGGTTAAATTTCACCAGTGTAATACAGCCGCCGATCGTAGCGCTACCTACTGCATTCTTAACGTGAATGAAGTATAAATCCATAGGTTCAGCTGAATATGCCGTTCATGGGATAGTGTTAAGAAATGAAATTTTAACCCCGAGTAAAGTAAATAACGTAACATTTTGAAATAGAAATCTTAGTGAATTGAATCCTTTATTGATCTAGTTTTCCTAAAAACTTTTGTAAGAAATATAAGTAGAGGAAAGGATAAAAGGAATTTGAGTCTTGCAAAGAAACTAATTCCGGCAAAACACTATTGTACGTTATATAATGCGCAATAATGTTATCTAGCCTTTTAACTAGAGTAACAATAAGTAGTCTGGGAATAAGTTGTATTCCTATATAATTTACACGTAATATATGATTGTATAATATAATTTAATAACATAATTTAGACGTACATATGTACATTCATTTAGTTAAGATTGTTAATTAACTCTATATATTTTTAGCAGGCAACCCATTCGACCCCATTATCAATGGAGTACCGACAAAAATTTCGGAATTTCCATATTATGCTGCTTTATCAAGCGATGGTAAAGGTGTGCGATGTGGAGGTGCTATAATAAAATCGAACATAATATTAACGGCAGCACATTGTCTATTTGATGCTAATTTCTCTGTATACACGGGTATTCAAAATCTAGATGACCTTAAGAACGAACGACCGTGTAGTGTTAAGAAAGTAATCGCATATCCTAGATATCATGATGAAACTAAATACGATATAGGTCTCGTAATACTATCGGACTATATTCAGTTGGGTGCAACTGCTAAAATTATACCATTAACCCGATTTAATCCAGGCATAGGTAGTAACGTTACAATAGTTGGCATGGGCCGATTTATATGTGACCCGCTCAACGTTGATGATTCCGGCCGTTGTATTGGGGGCCGTTCCATGATTCTAAGGTCCGCAACTGCTAGACTAACAAAAAATTACAATGGAGTGATAAAGACTGTTAACGATAATCAGAATACCTGTTATGTAAGTTCTTGAAGGTTGTCAAAATGCAAAGGCGTTATTTTGTTTCTACTTTTAGGGAGATTCAGGTGGTCCAGTTGTGTATAGGAACAGGATGATTGGAGTAGTTAGTTCGGGGGAGTATAACAATTGTGTCGGTTATGATACGCACACGTCAGCAATCCGATATTACTTTTGGATCAAGAGATATATGAGAAAGTATTACTAACCTTACCCGTATTAAATTATGACTCCATGTGACATGTAATTAAATATAAAGTGTAAATAAAACGATTATTGTTAAAATATGCTTCAATTTGTTGTTTATTTCAAAATGACTAAATTATTATGCGTTTGTAACTGTGAACCAATACAAATTTGGCTTATTTTGCCGGGCTAATGGTTCAGTACCTTACGTGCTTGCTTATTAGTCCCGGGGTTCCAGGTTCAAACCCCGTAGATTTTTGTCAGAATTGAGACTTTACGCGGTTGTCCTTACCCCATGGTGAATGCTGAGAACGAATATCTTAAGACGTACGACAGGCACAGTCGTAATAATAATTCATTTCTTGCCTATCCCCCCTGTAATTGGCGAAAAGATATAGAGGGATGTGAAGGGGTGTATTATTATTATTTTTATTTTTGCGCTTTGTTTTTCTACATTTGTTTCGAGTTCTGTAGATATATACCAGATTCTATCGCTTAAAAGAATCTAAAGCGAAATATATCATTTGGAAATCTGATCCATAGTGTTATTTTGGAAAATTCAAGTATTATTGATTTCTATAAGATATATATTTTTTTATTATTTTCAACGTTGATATTTTACAAAAGTATCTTATTTGTTCTTTCATAAAAGATGTACTGATAAAGTATTGCGTAAGAATTTGAAATCGGTAGAAAACTGACAAAATACTTGTTTCTACCAGTCAACAATCCTCTCGCGAATATGTTGGAATATGTAAATCCCCTTGGAATGTGGAAATGTGGAATGCTGCACTGTGCTTCTATACAGTTGTAGTACATAGGCCCGTTTGCATCGGTTACCCTTAAAAGTTAAGCGTCACTTAAATCTTTAAGCAGATTGCACCGCAAGGAAAATACCTTAAACGTCACTTAAAGTAACGCTTAACAATTACGATTTTAACACAAGGGCTGAAAAGTCCCGGGCCTAACACATAGATAACGCTAGTTTTATTGCAGTCACCTTTCTCTCAGTTAGTACTAACCTTCAAAAGACACCTGTTAAAATTTCATGATATTCTATTCATTAGTTTGTGAGTTATTGTGCTAAGAGTCACGCTACTTTTGTTATTTTCAAAACAATGGATCAAAAACAATTTCGTGTTTTAATTTTACACTGCTTCTTGATGGGAAAAAATACCGTTCAAGCGAAGCAATGGCTTGAAAAGTGTTATGGGGAGTCCGCTCCATCAGAAACAACAATAAAACGTTGGTTTGCTGACTTCAAACGTGGTCGTAGAGACACCGATGATGCAGAACGCAGTGGACGTCCAAATGAGGCGGTAACACCAGAAAACATCAAAAAAATCTACAAAATCGTTTTGAATGATCGAAAAGTGAAGTTGCGTGAGTTAGCTGACATCGTAAAGATATCAAAAGAACGTATTGCCTTTATATTGCATGAGCATTTGACTATGAGAAAGCTCTGTTCAAAGTGGGTGCCGCGTTTGCTCACTGTTGACCAAAAACAAGAACGTGTTGATGATTCTGAGCAGTGTTTGGCCATGTTTAAACGTAACAAACCCGAATTTTTGCGTCGATATGTGATAATGGATGAAACATGGATCCATCACTTCACTCCAGAATCAAAACGATCGTCATCTGAGTGGACAGCAACTGGTGAACCTCGTCCAAAGCGCCCGAAAGCACAACAATCGGCTGGAAAGGTTATGGCCTCGGTATTTTGGGTTGTGCATGGTGTAATATTCATCGACTATCTTGAGAAAGGAAATACCATCAACAGTGAATATTATATAGCGTTATTGGAGCGTTTGAAGGCCGAAATTGCAAAGGAACGACCGCATATGGCAAAGAAAAAAAAATTGTTTCATCAAGACAACGCGCCGTGTCACAAGTCAATCAAAACAATGGCAAAACTACATGAATTGAACTTCGAATTGCTCCCACACCCACCGTATTCGCCAGATTTGGCTCCCAGCGACTACTGGCTGTTCGCAGACCTCAAAAAAACGCTCGCCGGTAAGAAATTTCGCACGAATGAAGAGGTTATCGCTGAAACTGAGGCCTATTTTGAAACAAAAGATAAATCGTTCTACAAAAGTGGTATTGAAATGTTAGAGCGGCGCTGGAATGATTGCGTTGCTCTTGATGGAGATTACGTTGATGAATAAAGCTAATTTTGAACCAAAAAAAAAACGTGTTTTCTTTGTTAGGCCCGGGACTTTTCAGCCCATGTGTTAAGCGGCAGATATTCTACGGCTTAACTTGACTTAACTTACTTTGTTCGTAAACAAGCGTATCGGCTAAGCAAAAATTATTTGCATCAAACTATTATACCAATTTCAATAAAAATGGATTTAATACAGGAAGTTGATGAAATCGTTGATAATATAGTAGAAGACAATGAGTTAGATGTACTGGAATCTGTAGAATATGGTCTACCTAGGCAAGTGTACGTTCGACAAAACCACAACACAGAATTTTAAGATGTAAATGTCTCATACCCATAGATACCTCGATTTTGATTATCTACGACTTGTGCGATGAAGTTTTTAAAACTAATCGAACAACATGTAAGTGGATGAGTTGCGTGTCTACCTATTTCACAAAGATTTTTTTGTAGGAATAAGTGTGTTGGTCCTATAAATCAGTTATTACTGTGTCTGCGACAGGAGGCTACTTAGAAGAAATTGCATACCTTGCTAAATTAAGTAGAAGATTTGTTACATTTCCTAAAACTGAAGAAGAACAAAAAAACTGTTAAAGGAATTTTATAGTATCGCATCATTTCCAAGAGTTATTGGAGTTATTATATTATATTACAAGTTTCTAATGTATTTTGTCGGCGGAATTGGTGCTGAACTTTTCCGTAAACAGGAAATCTTACTTTTCAATGAATATGCAAATGATTTGTGATGCCACACTGAAAATTAAAAGTGTTGTTACACGGTGGCTTGGATCTATATACCATTCAACTATTTTCAATAATGGCAACATTTTGGCTGAATCGAAAGCTATCAGTATCATTAATGTATTTTCTTAGGTAAATATAACGCCTACTTTAAAAATCTTCGGCAATATTAGGTCTCTTTTTGTGCATGACGATATTGAAATCAAACTAAAAATAAATGTTCTCATAATTCTTTAATTCATTTAAAACTTTTCTAACGCTTGTAATTGTTTCTTTTTTTCATTCAATTATATTCCTATATTTCTTTATGAGCGATAATACGGATACATTCTCCTCAACTGTATAATTTGGGTTTCCATGATTCTCAAATAGTGTATAATTAATATGCAATTAACAACCGCATCATTTTTTTGTTTTTCTCGTGTATATATCATACGCGATAGAAAACCCCGCCAAATTATTAGGTAGGTTTAAGAACCTTATATTAATAGAAATCCCTAGAAGTCCCTAAAAATTTTCTAGTGCTATTTGTCTTACCAACTTATTTTTGTAGCTTAACTAACTGATACTTTTAAGGTAGCGGTGCAGTGCAATCTGCCGCTTAAAGTTAAGCGTGGCTTACTTAAGCCGAAAGTTTAAGAGTAACCGGTGCAAACGGGGCTTAATCTTTCGATTGTGGAGCGCGCGACGAACAAAAGAAGTTTGCTTGTTTATGGGCTCCTAAATTTTGATATAATGGGAAATAAAGGGTGTATCAAAAGTCCTTTTCAAACTATAAAGAATATAATAAAATAATAGCCAGCTTTAATAAATAAATGTTTGTTATTCAAATACAGGCTTGCAAAATTTATTTCTTAAGAAAATAATATCTTGTAAATGTGTTCCGTTATTTTGCTGGTGCTCTTTTAAATGTCTAGATTTTTGATAATTTCTTGCGCCGGTAATATAACTTTCGGCGAGTGAGGTGGCGAGCGATTTGTTAATCTTCAATACCGGTAGTTTCGTCTGTTTACATGGCCATTAAGGTGAAAATGCGCCTCATCTGAGAAGAAAATGTTGAAGGATCGAAACCATTAAATCATTTTATTAACAAAGTTAAGCCTCTCAGCATCATCAGTTGGATCTAGTTATTGTATTAGCTGCTTGTAGGGGTGGAGACGCAAATCTTTACACAATATGCGATGTATGGAATTTTTATGAACATTTATGGCGCTTGCCCTTTTCCAAACGGAAAGACAACGCGACTCGCGAGCCGATTGGTGCACGTTAGCCACGTTTTACTCGGTTCTTGAGCTCATTGGTCGCCCCGTTCGAGGTTTGTTCATTGTCAAATCGGTCTCCTCGAACTTCTGTATCTTTTTTTCAATGAGTTGAGTACATGGTGCGTGTCTAATGTAGCGAAATGATAGATTAGAAAAGTTTCGGCGCGCGATAGTAACAGAATTGTTGTTTTTGTAAAACTTGCGCACACCGCACGCACGCTCCGCTCCCGTAAAACGCCCCACAGTGACTTAACTCCCAAGGGCTAGCGATTGCCATACTCCTAGTCCTCAGTCAATGATTATCTTCGTGCAGTGAACAAGGGCAAATCGAAAGAGACTTTTAGGACATCCAGTAAAATGTATTTCGCTGACGGATTGTTACCTGTAGAACTGCGAAATTTAGTAATTGCAGCAATGTATTTCTCAAACGCGCCGCGCGCCAATTTCGCTGGGACTTCCCCGAGTAAACCGAAGATTTACCGACTTTAATCTTTCGGTACAAACGCAGCCTATGTCGTGCATTTCTGCCTGGCGTGAATTAGGGACTTCCCTAAGTTGGTCGGGGATTTACCGTTCTTATTCTTTGGGTGTACGCATTCGATTGAATCTGCTTTCACTATTAGTCTGATGTATATGCGGAAAAGACACAGTGGGCGACACACTCATTGTAGAAATGGCTCCAAATAGAAAAATTCTCACGCTTAAACAAAAAATTAAGATTGTTGAAGTTTACAATAAAGAGAAATTAAGTGTAAGGAACTTATCCAAGCGTTTTAATATTGGAAAAACACAAGCTGCAGATATAATTAAACATAAAGAAATGCTTCTAAACAAATGGATGTCGAACAGCAATTTGAATGAAAAAGAAACTTTTTGACGGGTGGTGGTACTAAAATTGATAAATTGTGTTATGACTGGTTTACAGCAGCTCGGCATAAGGGGATTCCTTTAACAGGTATGCATATGATTTTTTTAGATAAGGTTTTCTTGTATTAATGCATTGATTTTCTTTTCATATTAAATTCTAAAGTAGATAAAAAAAAGTGAGATTACCAATAGGTTTATCGTGACAAAAACGCAAAAAACTTATTTTTTTTTAGGTCCGCTAATACGATGTAAAGTAAGACAAATAGCCGCTTCTTTGGGACATTCTACATTCACTGCTTCTTCTGGTTGGCTCAATAAATGTAGAATACGCCACAATATAAGTTTTAAAGCGATTTCGGGAGAAGGAGCTTCGGTTAATGCTGGAGATGTTTCATTGTTTTTTAAGAAATGTCCTTCTTTGATTAAGGGATATTCACCGAGAGACATCTATAATGCCGACGAGACAGTCCTGTATTTTAGGGCTCTACTCTACAAAAGGCTCACATTAAAGAAGGAAAAATATGTTGGGGGTAAGTATCCCAAAGATATGTTTACAATTTTGCATTGTGCAAATATGGCGGGTGAAAAAGAAAAACTCCTAGTCATTGGTAGGGCAGCTAAACCCAGAGCTTTTAAAAACATTAATATAAATAACCTGCCTGTAACTTGGAAATACAATAAAAAAGCTTGGATGACAGGACAAATTATGACAGAGTGGTTGCAAGACCTAGATTGGAAAATGGCTAAAGAAAAAAAAACATTTTGTTATTTTTAGACAATGCGGGATCTCATCCGAAAGACGTTCGCTTAAATAATATAAAAATATTATTTTTACTCCCTAATTGCACATCAACTTGTCAACCACTTGACCAGGGAATTATAAAGAATTTTAAGCTTTTGAGTTAATAAAGAAAATTACACCACTGGATGCAGTTTATTTGGCAAAGACCGCTTGGGATCAAGTAACTAAAGAGACAAAATTGCTTCCGCAAAGCAAGATTTAATCATCATTAATAATGTAGAAGATGATTTGCCTCTTAGTGTACTTTCAGATATTCTCAAAAATAAGAATTTATTGAAATTGACGGATAATGAAAACCTTAATGATTTTTTGAACGTAGGTGAAGATTTGTATATTGAAGATCCAGATTCAGAACAACAAATTGCAAATCCAGTTGAAATACAAGAACTTTCGGAAGATTCTGATGTCGATGAGGTTCCAGTGCCAACAGAAGCTATCCCAAATTATGGTAAAGCTGTAACCCTAACTAAGCAGCTCAAAAGTTTTGTCGAAAATCACGGAGATGCAGAGTCTTTGCAGCTTCTTTCTAAATTAGAAATACGATTTCAAGACGCCATTTTAAAGAAAAAGAGAAGACAAACAACAATATATGAATTTTTGTGTCCTTAAAGTGACATTTAATTCATTTCATTGTTTTGTATTACATACCACATCTTGTATCTATGTACATACATATATTATACTTTGTATGTATATATCTGTCCCAGTTTCTTTAATATATTTATTTTTCGTTAAAACACGATTTTTGTTGTATCTACTACACATTTCTTTTATGCGGACACCCCTCCTGAACGGACATCTTCAGTTGGTCCCGTTGGTGTCCGTTCAAGGGAGATTTCACTGTATATATATATATATATATATACATATATATGTGTATATATATACTGTTTGTTGAGGTTGCATTTTGATAAGCGTTGAATATTTTCCAAATTAATACCCGCTAATGTGTATACTTCCTGGACATATTTGCGGTTAAATCAGTAAGTTGTGTATAAATCGAGTTTCCACTTCCTCAAGATTACACTTTAGTATTTTCTGAATAAGAATGTATTTCGTGTTAAAAGGTGTGTTATTTTTGGCGATAATTTTAGGATCGAATGGTAAGTGATATGATAAGTAATTTCAATGAAATCACACACAAGTATACGTTCGGGTCTAAAGCATTTTACAGATTTTGATTAAAGAAATAAACTCTTCAATCAATAACAATTTTAGTAAGTTTCATAAGCATTTTAACATTTTTACTGAGAGGTAATTAAATTGTTGATAGTTCGGATCTCGCAACTTTTTATTTCATGGATGAGTATTTCTAACTACATGCAATACTTATTATGGAGGCTCTGTAAATGTTTAAATTGTTTACTTTTTATAACTAATTGGATGGTTTCAAATACATATATCTATATCTTATAAAAAAAGGAGAAAGGGAAAAGAATTTGTGTATTCTACTAGGCATATGGGTAATACATTTAACCAAGTTGGGTATGTAATTAGGGGCAGTGCTTTGTTAAATAACTTTTTGTTCTGTTTTGTGAGTATGATTTTGTGGAAGAGTTTACATGTTTAAGTAACTTAAGGTTTTCTATTCAATGTAATGTCCGAATTTCACCATGTGCTTTGCTATATACAGATATTTCTGGTTTACCAAAACGATAGATTCTGATGTGGTCCGCAAATCTTGTTCCAATACTGTTCTTTGTTTGTCTAATATATATATTTTTTAATCCTACGTCCCACCTTGCAGTATTGGACTACTATTCTCTTATTTTTGTCCTCCACAGTGTCCTGTTCTGAACCAGTTTTTTGACTTCAATCCATGCCATACCTTTTTTCTAATGTTCTATACATTTGTCCTTTCCAGGTGTTTCGGGGTCCACCTATTCTGTTTTTGCCCTCTGCTTTGGCTTCTAAAATCTTCTTTGTTATTCGATCTTCTTCCATTCTGTGCATGTGTCCAAACCATTCCAATTGTCTCTCTTCTAAGTTTCGAATTCACCTGATTCTGCGTTGGAGGTTCTGACTATTATTTTATATAATGCTTTGATCATCCCTATCATTCCTCTCTCTAGCCCTTTCCTTTCCAGGCTCTGGCATACATCTTCTCTTCCTGCCCTATCAAAAGCTTTTTTGAGATCTATAAAACATATATGTATTTCCTTTCCTCCTAGTTGTCTGGTTACAAATATTGTGAGTGCTTCTTTTTTTTTCTAAATCCATGTTGTTTACAGTTTCTATCGGAGTCTTTTTTCTAATATTCTTGTAAATACTTTCCCTGGAATGCGTGTTAACGTTATTCCTCTCAGGAGCATTCTTTTGTGTCTCCTTTTTTGTATATGTGTATAATTATTCCCATATTTCATTCCTTTGGTATTTTTTTAACGATTGTTAAAAGGTCAAGTCAGCCGTGATTCCATCCTCCCCGGCCGCCTTTCCTAGTTTTAATTTGCTAACTGTGTTCTTCTCATTCATGGCAATACCCGTCCTCACACTGTTGCTTCTTGACAATGATTTCTTGAATAATTTCGATGGGGAGTTTTTGAATACCCAGCATATAGCCCCGACTTAGCGCCAAGTGACTTCTATCTCTTTCATGAACTGAAAAGCCGCTAGGAGGGCAGATCTACCAGAGCATAAAGAAGCCTTAAAACAATGTCACGGTCTATTTTAACTAACTGGCAACATTCTATGCAGAGAAGATTGGAAGGCTTGTTTATAGATACGACAAATGCATCATCAATCATCAGGATGATTATGTAAAAAAATAATCATGATGAAATTACAATCTCCCTTCAATTAACCAACGTTTTTAAATTCCTGAGAAAAAATCAGTCCCGGTAGGATTTGAACCCACGACCTCTGCGTTACCGGCGCAATACGCTACCATTACACCACGAAACCGAATGTGAGTTCAAATCGCTTTTAATACCTAGATGTCACAATATTTGTAGCTATTAGAACATCTACAGACATAGTGACGTGTTCACATTCGGTGTCGTGGTGTAACGGTAGCGCAATGCACCGGTAACACAGAGATCGTGGGTTCAAATTCTGTCCGAACTGATATTTTCTCAGGAATTTAAAAAGGAAAGAAATTGCAATTTCACCAACGGTGATTTAATATTAATATTAATAATCCATATTTCAATCTTGAAACTAAAAGTCAATCCAAGAATGGCATAAATCCGAAGAAGAGCTTCCACTTAAGGCGTGTACTTTTTAATGGATTATCTGCGGAAAGGTACCATGGCTAACGGAGAATATTATTTAAATTTATTATCCGAGCCATTGCGGCAGGAACTTATCAGAAAATGGTCTGGAAGGTGGCATAAGCGTACGTTATTGCCACAGCACACACCACAAGAAATGAGAATGTTTTGAACGATTCACGATGGGAATTGCTTCTGCATATACCCTATTCACCGGATCTCGCATCTAGTGATCTATTCCCAGATTTGAAAATACCTTTACGGGGTGTTCGATTTAAGAGTTTAAGTGACGTAAAACGTGCCCAAGTTCTTTAAGGATGGTTTACAAAAATTAGTTTGTGGCTGGAATAAATGTATTCAATTAAATGGCGATTATGTTGAAAAATTACATTGCAGTTTGATGAAAGTGACAAAATGAGAAAATTATAACTATATTCCCAGAACTTTGGAAACATCCCTCGTACATCAAAAATCTAGCGGTGATGGCTTCTTATCTGTTGATGTAGATCGCATTTTAGGGGAACGACAGTAGGAAGAAACTTACAAATTACCTTTCCATTCACCTTCCAAAGGATTAAATAAGATTTACCGCCAACAAGATATAAAGAGCAGGGATAGCCACATCATTTAATATGAGCTTAGGAAGGACAAGGAGTTAGACAAGGCTGCTGTCTATCACCAACATTATTTAACATATATATTGATGCTGTTATAAAGGAGTGGAAAAAGAAATGCCCTAAAGGAGTATGTTTAGACCAGAACACCAC
This sequence comes from Trypoxylus dichotomus, assembly GCA_023509865.1. Lineage (NCBI taxonomy): Eukaryota > Metazoa > Arthropoda > Insecta > Coleoptera > Scarabaeidae > Trypoxylus > Trypoxylus dichotomus. The sequence continues at coordinate 19,306,815 of CM042082.1, read as the reverse complement.
TCTAACTTCTATCTTACATGCTAACAAATGAGTACTCCTTTCAGAAACAGAGGTTGATCTACGGAAAGGGATATATACATTACAATAAATCTGCAAAAACTATGAAATGAAAATATCAGCAAATAAAACCAAAACCATGACTTTTCGGGGTAAATATCCAATTAGGACAAAAATAGTCATACATGATACTGTACTGGAATAGGTGAAATACATTAAGTATTTAGACTGCGATGCAGACCGTTTACTCTCGGTCACCTTTCGTACCTCGTCGTAATGTGTACAGTAACGTCGTCGGACGATTATTGGAAGTTTTTAATAGTTTCAAGTTCTGGCGGGAATCAGCTGGGTAAGGTTGTCGGAGCGCATGTATAGATTTCCTTATTAAGTACAAATCCTCGACTCTCTATCATTGTTCGTCGAAGCTACTGTGTCCGTTGTCGTCTATATATATTTTTAGTCTTCTGTTAAGTTTGTGCACATTTGTTGGCTACTGGGTTTTTCCCTTCTTAGGGGCGCAGTAGTAAAGAGCTAGATTGCACATAGCGTATTATTTCAAACGAGAACGCCTGGGTAGATGTGACATTACTTTTGTTTTGAGATCGGCTATTATCGCTACTGTCGCCCTCAACCAGGCGTTCAAGCTCTAAGAGATAGGGTGGGTTCCCCTATAAATGTGTAAAAATGAAAGTGTTTGGTTCAAGTACAAACACAAGCCAATGAAACAGGGCCAAGTTCCTTAGACAAATTTAAAACAAGGAAAATGCATTAGACTCCCGGAAAGGAACATATAAATAAGCACAGCACCGAGGTGCGCTTATAAAATTAAGAAATAAATAGGGTTGCTCCCCCTATAAAAGGTAGTGGTGCATGTACACATATAGAGGCATTAGCACATGCCTTTAACAAAGCTTCTGCGGAAGCATATAAGATTTTAATCCTAGCTTTGACAACGTACACGCTGCGACGGTGTCTTATACAATAAATACTAAAGGAAAGCATACATATACACATGCTAATGTACATTACATGTATAAGAGAGCTCGAATAACTGCAATTATTGCAAATATATATATATATATATATATACATATATCTTACGTACATCGTAACTGTACATAGGCCAGAATGGAAACCGTGTAGACATTTTATTTTTTAAATACATTTTTTTGCGCATGCGCATTGAGTTTCACTGTACAACCTTTCATCTAGTAAATAAGCGAACATACTCTACAATTAAGTATTGCTCAAGTAATTCAGGAATTTACGAGCAGGCTACAGCGGCGCTATTCTTCAAACGAGGAGAACGTAACAACCCCTCTGGGGTAACCTTGAAGCAAAGTCTGAAAGATACGAAAGTACATGTAATGCTTGTGAGAAAGTTTATATTGGGCAAAGACGTGTATCGAAAAGAATTAAAAACAAAACGTATAAGGCGCTATAGTTTTAATAATCCAGAGGTACCTAATGTAGCGGACCACACGGTAAAATCTAGTCACCGTATCGATTTTAAAAATTTTTTAGTTAAAAATGGAAACTCTTCTAGAGAATTAGACGCGTATGAAAAGATATCCATGAACGAGAACGAAATTTTGCTTAACAAAGGACCACCCCCAATTGCACACTCGAGTTTGATAGACTTACTGTGGTAATATCCATTTTCTTGATACATAACACGAATTTTTTCTATTTCCTCCTTTCTATAAGATACAGATATATTTGAAATCATACAATATGTTAGAAAAAGTAGGTAACTTAAAATGTTACAGAACCTGCATAAGAGATATTGCATGCGGTTATAATTCATTCAGTAACTCGGCTGACAATGGGAGCTTAGTAACTGTAGAAACACTGTATCCCGAATAGATAATTAATTTGTGCTATGTGGAGTTGCTGATGTATTATAATCCATAATCCTTGCAAAAATTGTAGCAATAATTGATTTTTCACAAAATTAAAATAAACATAAAGCCAAACTTTTATTTGTTTAAATCTAAATACACGATTATTCTAGTTTTGTAATTTTAGAATATTCTAGTATATTCAGTAATAGTTCTTAAATTGTTTTTGAGTATACTAATTAAAATAAATTTAGAAGCCATTTTATGTAATGAAGTTATGTACAGATGCTTATACTGTTCTTAAAGCAAATTAATTTTTTGTTTATAAATTTACAGCAATCAATAAATTCGATCCTATAATCAACGGAACACCGGCCAAAATCGCGGACTTTCCGTATTACGCCTTTTTATCAGGAAATGGCAAAAGCCTGAAATGCGGCGGCGCCATAATAAAAACGAACGTAATATTGACAGCAGCCCATTGTCTATCTAACACTAATTTCTACGTATATACGGGTATTGAAGACATTAACGACTTACGGAAGAAGAAACCGTACGGTGTTAAGGAAATAATCAAATATCCCGAATACAAAGGCCAAACCAAATTCGATGTTGCTCTCGTGATATTGTCAAGCCACATTCAATTGGGTCAAACAGCCCAAATCGTACCCGTTGCTCCGGTTAGTCCAAGACTTGGTTCGAAGGTAACAATAGTTGGTTTTGGCAAGGTGAAGTGTGATATCGCTTCCCTTGATAATAGCGGTCGTTGCCGTGGAGGCGATTCCAAGGTGCTTAGAACTGCTAATTTTAGATTGACAGGCCATGGCAACAAAATAATCAAGACCGTAGGAGACAATCAAAATACCTGCTACGTAAGTATCACCATTTTATTAACACAAAGTAAATGATTGGCTGATATATATTTTTAGGGAGATTCTGGAAGTCCAGTCGTTTATAAGAACAGAGTTATAGGAGTAGTTAGTTATGGGGAGTATATAAATTGTTCTGGATATGACACGCAGGCAACGGTGGCACCTCATTACATGTGGATCAACAAATATCTGAAAGAATACTAATTGTTTTGGGTATTAGACAAAAATATAAGACGTAATAATGATGTATCTTAAGAAACAATTTTTGAACTTAGTACCAGGCAATTTAAACATCATTCATGGTTTTAAAAAACTGTGGAATAAATATTTGTGTGTTGTATGTATTCATAAATTACAGATATAGAAATAAAAAAAAATGTAGTAAGGATTGTCTGGAAGTTTGTTTCCTATTGCGAATTTAACTAAATAATGACTCAATGAGCGTGAGTGATATTAGATATTTTGACAGATATTTTCGAGTATATAAAACGGCTTCTAGTCTAGCTTATAACAGAATGGACACATTAAATGTTAACAAAATATTTTACAATGGGGTATTTTTATTCATGTAATAATTCTATAAGCATGTACGCAATTTGCTAATTAAACAATTAAGTTGATAAATAACGAAACCCGAATTCTAAAAATTGACTTCGTTCCTGCGGAGATGGTATTTACCCCATAAAATATGGATAAATTAGTGAGATTACTTTATCGTCAAATACCGTTACGTGCAGTTCGATATTATTATTCCTTTGTGCGAGTAAATAAGTTAATTCCTGTGCAAAAATTAGTCTTGAAGCACGATCAGCAATATTAACGCTATATCAGGAAGGATATTCTGTACGGAATTTTCCGGGCGACTTAATATAAGAAAATCCACAGTAAATCTAACTTCAAACAAACTGGTACACTTGCTAGCAGAAATCGTCCAGGACGTCCTCGAGCAATATACAAGGGCGACGATGAACGTATAAAATTGCTTAGTAAGCAATATAGGCTCCTGATATTGCGGTGGAAATGTATCGAACTGGAAATAGGAAGATATCCGTTAGCGCAGTGAAACGTCGCTTGAAAGAAGCAAACTTCCACGGTCGTATTGCTACACGAAAACCGTTGGTACGTGGTAGGAATAAACAAAAACATTTTCAGTGGGTTAACACAAAGACTGGGTAATAAAGCGATGGAGAAACGTACTACGGACTTATGAGTTCAAATATGAAGCGTTTGGTCAAAACCGCACAACATTTGTTAGACGTTCAAAAGATGAGATAATGCTTCCTGAGTTCATTACATCAACAATAAGGAAAGGTGATGGTTCTATTCTTGTATGGGGTCGTTTTTCATTAAGCGAAACATGGTATCTTGTGAAAATTGATGGAATAACGAGGAAGGAGAATTGTCGCTTCATCGATCGAATTATTAGAAGAAAATGCTCTGCCATCCGGATTGCGCTTAATAGGCAACAATTTTGAGTTGATGCTCGATATCGATCCCCGTTTTATTCGTTTCTTGACGTCTTTGGTCGCCCCATCTCGTCACACTTCTGTCTGTGATGAGTCAAGTACAAGCTGCTTGTATAATGCGTCACAAGTAATAGAGATTAGAGAAGAACAGAATTATTGTTAAGTATACGAAGAAACGTATATAAAGAAAAGAAAGTAGAGGTGCGTCACTGGCACTCCTTATCGGATACATTTTGTATTGTTTAATTACCAGTACCCCTTGCCTCCCCATGCTATCTACCTGTTGTTTCAAACAAGAATATTGAATATATTGGCAAGTAGGCTGTCCTTTGCACATAGGAGCGAAATTCGTTTGATGAAATTATGAAAATAGTACCAGGAGACAGGCTGTACATGCAACACCCGGACATTTTTAAAGTTCCCGATAGTATATGAGGTTACTAAGAAGCTATCCGGAATGATATCAATCGAAGTTCATGTTGAAGCAGCATTGCAAGCTTACCACGCATATGTAGGGTCACAGCTATCATATGGTATAATCTTGTGGGGAAGCTTCGTGGATGCCGACAGAATCTTCATCCTCCCGAAATCCTCCCTTAGAAGTACTTTTATTATGAATATAAGATATACTTATGAATGTGCATGTTTTGCGAAAAAGTATTACAGTAAACTGTTTGCTGAGTACGAAACTAGTCACAATTATACGTGAGATTCAAGAAAGCTACAAGTCTTTTTACGAAAACAATTTTATATATGTTCAAAATAATCACCTCAACGCACTTTTGTAACCGAAGCTTCTACGACATAAAAACTTGAAGTCAGTCATCTTTTGGAATGCTCTCAAAAAATTGATGAATTGCTTCGACCATTTCATCCTCTGTCGTAAAATGTCTACCACGTAAAGGTTTCTTTAGGTCAAAGAACAACCAGAAATCACACATGGTCAAATCAGGCGAATAGGGTGGATGTTCAATCACCTTTACATTATTTTCACGTAAAAATTCAACTGTGCGGTATACACTGCGTGGCGAAATATTATCGTAACGACTGTTAACTGACTTAAGAACTGCAGGTAAACATTTTGTGGTGTACCAGTTTGTTGTGACTACGTTGATTTTCCAGTTTGACTGCTTTTACTAATCCTGTACTACGAAAGAAAACTGCGTGCGCAATTTTCTTGATAGCCCTTTAATTTTTTGGCCATTCTTGGTGCATCTTGGTGGATCCACAAACGGCCCTCCTAGCAGGTAGGGACATCGTAAAATGGGATATAATTGTGAAAATATTGTGAGTTATTGTGCTAAGAATCACGCTACTTTTGTTATTTTCAAAACAATGGATCAAAAATAATTTCGTGTTTTAATTTTACACTGCTTCTTGATGGGAAAAAATACCATTCAAGCGAAGCAATGGCTTGAAAAGTGTTATGAGGACTTCACTCCATCAGAAGCAACAATAAAACGTTGGTTTGCTGACTTCAAACGTAGTCGTAGAGACACCAATGATGCAGAACGCAGTGGACGTTCAAATGAGGCGGTAACACCAGAAAACATAAAAAAAATCCACAAAATCGTTTTGAATGATCGAAAAGTGAAGTTGCGTGAGTTAGCTGGCATCGTAAAGGTCTCAAAAGAACGTATTGGCTTTATATTGCATGAGCATTTGACTATGAGAAAGCTCTGTTCAAAGTGGGTGCCGCGTTTGCTCACTGTTGACCAAAAACAAGAACGTGTTGATGATTCTGAGCAGTGTTTGGCCATGTTTAAACGTAACAAACCGGAATTTTTACAGCACACTATACTGTAACCTTGTCGCTATGTAGTGGTCGCTGGTGTAACTCACAAGGATTGTCCTGGGCCCAATAACGAAAATTCTGTTTGTTTACGAAACCGTTCAGGTGGAAATGGGTTCGTCTGATGTCCATATGTTACCAACGAAATTCGCGTCCTCGTTAATTTTAGCCAATATCTGCCTACTAACCTCCATACGTGACGCTGGGTCTCGTTCATGTAATTGTTGCACAATCTGCAACTTCTAGGGATGGAAATGTAATTCGTGCAGTATTCTTTGTAAGCTTCGTCGCTTAATCCCTAGCGTAGATGCATGCTGTCGAACGGAGCGGCGAGGACTTCTCTCGATTGCAGCTCTAACAGCCTCAATGTTCTCTGAGGTACGTACCGTTCGAATGCCACCTGGAGCTTTCTTTTCAAGACAGATCCTGTTTCTTCAAAATTACGCACCCACGTTGTAAGCGCATGCGCAGATGGTACACGTCCATGACGTCCAAGTTGGTAATGATGTCGAAATATTCTCTGCGCGGCAGTCGCACTATCTCCATTTCTATAAAACGCTCTCACAGCTACTGCACGTTTCGCACCAGTCCAACGATTCATGATTACTAAATGGCAATGCGTTCACAACAATTGTGCCACGTTACGAACAACTGCCGGCTCTACAGTGCTGACAACTGTAACGTTCAAAATTTCTCGTTTCCCTGCGCCACTCTGTATGAATCCTCTAGTTTATTTTTGTTAACTGCGCCATCTATCGTTTAGTAGATTAAGATTTATAATTTATGTTTTGGACAGCTTTGGGTTCATAAAAGGGTATCTGCTTTTGGGTAGTTTTATTGACGTATATTAATAATACTAACTATGAGCTGTATTCTTTATATACACCAAGTTTATATTGGTTAAGATCTTTTTACAGGATGGCGCAGGGGAACGGGAAATTTTGAAATAACGTCTTTTCCACGAATAAATTCATAGAGCTAGTAATTTATTAACGAAAGTGCATGTATGCAGCATGCCATTTATGTTTTTTCAATCAAAATGTCCAAAAGTGTCTCTTTACTTTTTAAAGATGGCATCGAAAAGATGTCCTCCCATTCGGCGTTCACATTCTAACAGCCTGTTATGGAAACTCTGGAATGCGCGGTGTAGCAAATCTTGGGGAACGACAGTGATTTCTTGTTGAATGTTCTCCTTCAATTCATGGATTGTTGCAGGTCGTGTACGGTACACCTTACCTTTAAGATGCCCCCACAGGAAGAAGTCGCACACACTAAGATCAGGGGATCTCGCACGCCATTCAATGTCACCGTTACATGAAATAATGCGTCTTCCAAACAATTGACGAACTGCTGCCATCGAATCTCGAGCAGTGTGTGACGTGGCTCCGTCCTGCTGAAACCACATGTTTTCCGTGTTAAGATTAAGCTCGTACAGTCTCGGTGTAAAGAATGTTTGAAGCATTTCAACATATCGAGCGGATGTTACTGTCGCTGCACTACCATCCTCACGTGCGAAAAAATAAGAGCCGATAACACCATGACATGATATAGCACACCATATTGTGACCTTGTCGCTATGTAGTTGTCGCTGGTGTAACTCACAACGATTGTCTTGGACCCAATAACGAAACCGTTCAGGTAGAAATGGGCTTCGTCTGATATCCATATGTTACCAACGAAATTCGCGTCCTCGTTAATTTTAGCCAATATCTGCCTACTAAACTCCATACGTGACGCTGGGTCTCGTTCATGTAATTGTTGCACAATCTGCAACTTATAGGGATGGAAATGTAATTCGTGCAGTATACTTTGTAAGCTTTGTCGCTTAATCCCTAGCGTAGATGCATGCTGTCGAATGGAGCGGCGAGGACTTCTCTCGATGGCAGCTCTAACAGACTCAATGTTCTCTGGGGTAAGTACCGTTCGAATGCCACCTGGAGCTTTCTTTTTCAAGACAGATCCTGTTTCTTCAAAATTACGCACCCACGTCGTAATTGCATGCGCAGATGGGACACGTCCATGACGTCCAAGCTGGTAATGCTGTCGAAATATTCTCTGCGCGGCAGTCGCACTATCACCATTTTTATAAAACGCTCTCACAGCTACTGCACGTTCCGCAACAGTCCAACGATCCATGATTACTAAATGGCAATGCGTTCACAACAATTGTGCGACGTTACGAACAACTGCCGGCTCTACAGTGCTGACAACTGTAACGTTCAAAATTTCCCGTTCCCCCGCGCCACCCTGTATATAGTTTTTGTTAACTTATTACAAAAACATTTTTTTTTTGTAGAGATTTTTCTTTGACACTATGAAAATGCTACGAAGAAGAACAAATACCAGCAAGATGTGGTTTCAGAATGTTACTGTTAAAGTGAACGACGATGGTGAATTAGATGCTGAACTTGAGGTACCAAATACAACTGTTTTTCATATTCATTATCTAGATAATCGACACATTGCACATGTTTGTTACACAGTAGATTGTGTGCTGCTCGAAGAAAACCAAGTGGATTTAGTTCACATTATGTATCGTGGAGCAACAATAATTCAGTTAAGGTTCGCTGGCCCAGATGCAAAAAAAACAGTTTCTAGAGGAGACGTTCCGTAATAGGTAAGAAGAAATTATCTGTGTATTAACAGTATCATAAAAATAAAGATACTTTCTTAGTCAAATTATTTTTTAAGAATTCGATGATTACAAATAAGTATATTTTTAAATTACTAATGACCTGAGAAATAATTTTGGTTACCATTAAAAGTGTTCTTCTACATTTTAGTCAAGTTTGAGTATAATTTAATTTAAATTATTTTGTATAAATTCTTCTTTTTTTAGAAAGGAGGATTCAGGTAATGCGAGTCCAGTTTCAAGTCAATCATCAACGCCGTCCTTTAGATTAAAATGTGTGATATAAATATATATGTAATATTTATAATTAAACTATATTTTTGAATTTATGTATGTGTTTTTTGAGTACAAGAAAAGTAATTTAAACAGATAGTGTTGCAGGTCAAAGAAAGCAGTTGAGTTTAAATCATATACATATAGAGATAATAGTGTTCATAAAAAGTTGAAAGGAATTAAAAAATCTATACTTGATAAAGAAATTAAATTTAAGCATTATAAAAAATATTTGTTTGATCAAAAGGAATATTTTCATCAGCAAAGCGTTATTAGGAGCTATGGTCATAATGTATATACTAAGGAATTAAATAAAAAATCAATGTGTTGGAGAGACGATAAAAGATGTATCCAACAAAATAGTACTGGCACATTGGCTTGGAGGCATTGGAGAATTGAAAACAATTGAAATTTATTTCTTAATTGTTATGGGAATAAAATTATAATTTTTATCAACAATAACTTTTATTGGAAAAAAATTCTCTTTTTTGCCTCGGTGCTATGCTTATTTATATGTCCCTTTCCGGGAGCCTAATATACTTTCCTTGTTTTAAATTTGCTTAAGGGACTTGGCCCTGTATTATTGGCATGTATTTGTACTTGACCAAATACGTTTGTTATATTCACATTTATAGGGGAACCCACCCTATCTCTTAGAGCTTGAACGCCTGGTCGAGGGCGACAGTAGCGATAATAGCCGATCTCAATACAAAAGTAATGTCACAGCTACCCAGGCGTTCTCGTTTGAAATATTACGCTATGTGCAATCTTTAGCTCTATACTACTGCGCCCCAAAGAAGGGAAAAATCCAGTAACCAGTAAATGTGCGAACTTCGCACCGACAAGTAAAACGGAGCGATGATGCCGACATTACATAAGAAAACTGGTCCGTGACACTCGTCCGCTACGACGAGCAACTAAATGAAAAATTTCTAAGTCCCGATACGTCAAGGACCGAACAAACGTACAAAAGACAACGGGCGCTGCGGCCGCAACGACCGTCAGCAAGAAGCGGAGTGATCGTACTTATAGAAGATGTCTATACATCCGCGCCGACAATCTCACCAAAATAATTTCCGACACAAACTTAACCGAAGACTAAAAATATGTATAGACGACAATGGACACAGTAGCCTCGACGTACGATGATAGAAAATCAAGAATTTGTACTTATTAAAGAAATCTATACATGCGATTCGACGACGTTACCAAATGACTCCCGCCAAAACTAGAAAATCTTAGAAATCTCTAATAATCATACGACGACGTTACTGTACACGTTATGACGAGGTACGAAAGGTGACCGAGAGTACACGATCGCTAATACCTCCACCGTCGCGCGCGAGACGACTGCCTATGCTTGTGTACCTTAAATTTTAAGAAAACTCCCATTACTTATTCGACGACGTTGCACTGAATGATTTTTAAATTAGGCAGTTTTAGCTAGCGTAATGTGAATGGTCGGCTTGCATACATATACAATGCATAATGTACATACATATTAAAATAAAATTGGATATAAGAGAGCAAAATAAATAAATATAAAAATAAAAATAAAGTAATATTCTAAATGAAAATAAGGTAATAATGCTAACCCATGCGGCTGCAAAGAAGATAAAATACATAATAGTAAATAAAAATTGATAAAACACAAAAAACAATGTTAAGTCCTTAACATATGCCTCGCTTACAAGGTTCGAGTGATATTAGCGACTTCACCCGAGGTCGCATCGCTGGCCAGAGTGAAGGCGGCGCTTCGCAACGTGAAATAAGTAAATTTTTAAATATTCCGTTGTCCACAGTTAACCGTGTGATTACACAATTTAAACGCAAGGAAAAAACAACAGTGGAGCAGAGACCAGGTCGTGCCGGACCTTCTGAAAGAAGTAAAAGTGTGCTTGCAAAGTGTAAAGAGAACCGCGAAAAAGTACAGCTGAGCTTGCGGCAACTTCGCAGAAAAGCCAGCGCACCGTTCTGCGATACCTCCATAGTGTGGGGATGTATAAAAGGGTGGCAAAGAAAAAACCTCTCCTTACGGCGTTTCAAAAATGGCGCCGAATGGCTTGGGCAATCGAAATGCGAACGCAGCCCGAAGAGTTTTGGCGGTCTGTCATTTTTTCAGACGAAAGCAGCTACTGCCAATTCAGTGATAGTGTTCGTACGTGGGTATGGAGACATTCGTCACAGCAACTGGACGACAAATTTTTGCATCATACGGTGAAATACGGTGGTGTGAACATCATGGTGTGGGGTGCGATATGGTATGGTGGAGGATCGCAATTAGTAATCTGCGACGGAAATATAAATGCGGTAAAATATATCCAAATATTAACAGAAGGATTACTACCGATATTCGACAACGCCATTTTATCTAAAGAAGACGCCACTTTTATGGAGGATAGAGCACTCTGCCACAAAGCAAGAGCAACAACTACATGGAAAGAGGAACAGGGGATTCGGATTTTACCATGGCCAGGCCAATCACCAGACATAAATCCGATAGAGAATGTTTGGCACATAATCCAGACAAATATGGCGAAACGACCCCGAAAACCCAGCAATAAGGAAGAACTCGTGGCAGCTGTTACAGAAGAGTGGTTAAATATTCCAGAAGACACCATTAATCATTTAATAGATTCTATGCCACGACGACTCGCAACACTTCACTCAAGTAAAGGTGGATCGACAAAATATTAGTATAATTTAAAAATTTTAAAATATTTTGTATATATAACGAGAATAGAATCTTTTTTTTAATTAGTAGGTGTCTATTTTATTCTGTCACCCTAGTGTAGTCTGATATTTTATATAAATAAGTATGTAAATCATGTTGTGCACTATCACAATAAAATGAATAATCAGCAATCATTTCTCCCCATGAACCACGTTCTCTAACAACTCTAACATTATCTTCATCACTTTCATGTATTTTTGGTAATTGATCTAAATCTTTCCTTTTATTTTGTATTCCTTGTTTTCTTTATCTTGGTTTCTGAATTATATCATCATCAAAATTAAATTCATTAATAAACTGTTGTTTGAACAAATAATTTTTTATATATTTTTTCTCTAATTTATGTTTCCGTAAACCTTGATATGGTATTTTGTTTGGCAATATTTGCAATATTTTCGTAATTCTGCAAACTTCATTTATTATACCAAAAATTTGTGGTACAAACTATCTTTATATCTTTAATAAATTTATGATTACTTGAAATTTTAGAAATATTTATACTTATTCAAAATTGATAAATTCTCTCTCTCTTTTGCAACTTTATTAATATGCTATTTTCAAAATTATTTGTTCCAAAAATGTATGTACATTCAAATTAATATTTTTATTGTATTTGTGTAAATCTATAATTTTTATCAACAATAACTTTTCTTTTTTCATAATTTGATAACAAATTATGTAATTAAACATGACATTTATTTTATCTATATAGTTCTTATTTATTTTATGTTTCTTATTTTTTACAAATACAATATAATCAAATGAATTTGTTAGAATGTTTTCAAATTTTGAAATATTTGTAATGAGTAGAATTTTATTTATTGGTAGCTTAGGTAAAGAGTTATATGATTTTATGTACTTCACTGGATCATTATTGAGTGATTTAATTTCCTTCAAATAACCAACATCAACGTTTGGTTGTAATACTGTTTCCACCTCAGAATCCATTTCAATTTATTTATATCACTATTACGTTTATATTACATTCAATGTTTACGTTCTATGTTACGTTTTATATACATGTTTACGTTCACAAAGACATGTTGATGAAAAACAGAAAATTTATTTTATTTATTTTTAGAGGTTCACAATTTCGTCGTATTTCAAAAATTGAATTTTTCATGTAATTTTGAGGTTTGGATGAGTGAGAATGAATGTTTTTAGGTAAATGTGTTAACAATGAGTATAAACAGCACTAAATTTAGGAAACATGGCTATTTTTAATGGTTCACAATTTAGTGGGGACTCAAAAAATTGAATTTTTATGTTGATTTTTGGTTTGCACGAGCAAAATTGATAAAGGACATAGTTTTTGATATAAATGTGTTAAAATAATGATAATCATGAGTAGAATTTAAGTAAAATGTGCTGTAAAATCGATAAATATTTCTGAATTTTGTGCGTTCAAAATTATGCAGTATGAAACAAGCGGTTTATATACTAGTCTTTTTACAATGTATGTATGGCTTTGTATTATTTTTTGTCCTATAATTAGTATTCTGTTGGACAATAAATTCTATTATTATTATTATTTTTTATTTTTTGTTTCCTCCATCCCTACACCTAACCGAGGGTGCGGACCCACCTAGGTGAGCCCACCCCGGCGTCCTCACGCTGCGACCGCTCCAGCCACGCCCCCACGCACGAGCGTGAGAGCGCCACCGGCGCGGCCCCCCAAAACCGTGTTCTATCAGTTGCGTCACCGTCCTCGGAGCCACTGTTGTTCGCCCAGTAGGTGATTCCAGTTTATGGGTGGATAGGTCCATAGGGAGCAGTGCAGCTCGCGATTACACTGCCCCCACGTTTGTTTCGGCTACTTCCCCTCGTGAGGATTAGTAGTCGGAACGTCTAGCCTTTAGTTGGGGAGTGGCTAGCCTCGTGAGATCTCAGGATACGGAGCGATCCGAGAATGACGTATTTTTGCATTCGGTTAATGAGTCCCTTGATGTTTTTCCTAAGTACGCGGCTATATTGCTCTTCATTCCTCCCATTACGCCAACTATTATTGGGATGAAGATGGTCTCGTATTCTTTGTAGGTATTTTTAAAATCATACATTAGATCTTTGTACTTTGTTATTTTTTCGTCCTCCTTATCTGCTATGTTAGTATCGGCAGACAGGACATCTCTATTACGTACATTTTCTTTTCCAAAGAATCCAGGATCACCAAATCCGGCTTGTTATGTGGCAGCTGAGTCGTGGTGCTAAAGGAGAAGTTCCAATACATCTATCATTGGTGATTACTGCCTTCGGATCACGAACCTGGTACCGGGTAACCTGGCGCGATGCCCTGCTCGTCTATTTTATATTCATGCCTGAGTAAAGCTGGTAGTAAAGCACCTTGAGAGCCATATTATGGCGGTCCGTGTACAGCGTGGGAGCATACCGCGGACATGCCGACAACAGATGCATCACCGTTTCCTCATGCGTTCTGCACGCCCTACAGCGGGTGTCCCCCAATGGCACTCCGAACACACGCTTTGCGTACGCCAACGTATGGAACACGCCACCCTGGACAGCGGTGATGTATCCTTCTGTTTCTGAGTACGGCGTTGGCGATGTTAGATACGAGAACGACAATTCCGGAGACAGCCCCTGCTCGGACACCAGTTTGAAATATTGGCCGTGCATTGCCTTTTGCAGGTGTTCTTCCTTCTGGTGTTGACATTCCGCTCGTTTCAGTAGGGTTTTAACTCCTGTTTTGGTTTCTCAAGAATGTTATCCTTCTTGCGACTGGCAGGAGCTGCATCAAATGGTATTTTCAGTGCTTGGAATGTTCTTACTGCTGCTTTAAGTAAAAAATTACCTTGACTTCCGTCCTTCTCAGCCTCACGAATCATATCGCTAGACCGGCGAATCTGGTGCACGGCCCCAATCACGAGTCGGTTATGTAGCCACTCGACATTAATAAGTCCTCGGCCGCCCTCCCGCCTTGGTAGATATAACCGCTGGACCAAGACATTGTCAAACAAAATACTTATAATGTACCTTTAATTATAAAGTGCCATTTCATATAAGTTGCAACATTTTTCGATTTAAAAATACTTGCGCCGAAAACTGACTGAAATTAAATGCAATATTTTTAATTCCGTATAAATTATAAATTTGCATCAACGTATTGTCTTATATATAAATAGTTTCTGTTTGTTGAGGTTTCAGTTTGATAAGCGTTGAATATTTTCCAAGTGGGTACTTCCTGGATATGTTTGTGGTTAAATTTGTTTCAGTAAATTGTGTATAAATTGAGCTTCCTCTTCCTCAAGACTATACTTTAGTATTTTCTGAATAAGAATGTATTTCGTGTTAAAAGTTCTATTATTGTTGGCGATAATCTTAGGATCGAATGGTAAGTCATATAGATAGTAATTTCCATGAAACTACGAAGTACACGTTCGGGTCTAAAGCATTTAATAGACTTTGATTAAAGAAATAAACTATTCAATCAATAACAATTTTAGTAAGTTTCATAAGCATTTTCAAATTTTTACAGAGAGATAATTAAATTGTTAGTAGTTTGGATCCCACAATTTTTTATTTTATGGATAAGTATTTCTAACTACATGCAATACTTACTATGTAGGCTCTGCAAATGCTTAAATTGTCTACTTTTTATAACTTACTGAGTGGTTTCAAATATATCTTTATAATAAAAGCAGAAAGAGAAATAAATTTGTGTATTCAACCACGCTTATGGGTGATACATTTATCCAACTTGGATATGCATTGGGGGCAGTTCTTTATTAAATAAGTTTTTGTTCTGTTTTGTGAGTATGATTTCGAGGAAGAGTTTACATTTTTAAGTAAGTTAAGATTTTTTAATTCAATGTAATGTCGGAATTTCACGGTGTGCTTTTCTATGTTTAAATATTTCTGATTTATCAAAACGATAGTGACTCATATGGTCCGCAAAGTTTGCTTTTTTTTAATTTTACGTTCTTTATACCTTGCAGCTTACACAGTTTCCTGTTCTGATCCAGTTGTTTGATTTCAATCCATCCTATACTTTCTTTCTAAGCTTCTATACATCTGTCCTTTCCAGGTAATTTGGTGTCTACTTATTCTGTTTTAACCCTCTGTTTGGGCTCCTAAAATCATCTTTGTTATTCGATCTTCTTCCATTCTGTGTATGTGTCCAAACCATTCCAGTTGTCCCTCCTCTATGATTATTTCTATTGATTTATTTCTCTTGATATTTAGACTACTAGTGATTGTCGTGTTTCTGATTTTGTCTCTCCTTGTTACTCCTTCTATTCTTCTTAGGAATCTCATTTTCTTGGCTGTGACTTTATTTTTGATTCTATTCGTTGTTGTCCATAACTCGTTGTCATATGTTAATGTTGATCTGACCACTGTTTTATACACTTCTGTCTTTATTTGTTTTGGTATTTCTTTTTTATTTCAAAATGTATTTCTTAATGTATTATATATTTTTGCGGATTTTCCTATTCTCTCAGTTCTTTTTCTCTCTATTATCCCCTTATCTTCAATGATTGTTCCTACGTAATTTTATCTTTTAGCTTGTTCCAAGGCTGTTTCTTCCATTCCGATGTTATGTGTTTTTTCTTGTAGCGCTATTATCATTGTGTTTGTTTTCATCGTGTTTATCTCCATGTTTATCATTTTTAGTTCTTCTTGGTTCTCGGTTCTTTAGGTTTTGTTGTAATGTATTTACTGAATCTGCTATCAATACTATATCATCTGCAAACATTAGTTCCTGTACATTAATTGCATTCATTTTCCAGTTTTCTACTTTCATAGTTTTTCCTTTCTGATTGGTTTTTTTAATAGCGTCGTTTATTAGTATAGAGAATAACAATGGACTTAATTGAATTCCACTGATTTTGCGTTAGAGATTCTAACTTTATTCTTGTTATTTTTGTATAACGCTTTAATCATCTTTATCATTCCTCTCTCTAGCCCTTTCCTTTCCAGGCTCTGGCATACATCTTCTCTTCTTACCCTATCAAATGCTTTTTTGAGATTTAGAAATATATATGTATTTCCTCTCCTTTTCCTGTTAGTTTTTCTCCTACTTGTCTGACTACAAATATTAAGTCTTGGGCACTTCTTCCTTTTTTAAATCCATGTTCTGTATCTTCTAATACTGTTTTCAGTTTCTCTCGGTGTCTTTTTTCTAATATTCTTGTCAATACTTTTCCTGGGATGCGTGTTAACGTTATTACTCTCGTAAGCATTCTTTTGTGTCTCCTTCTTTGTATATGGGCATAATTATTCCCATATTTTGTTCCTTTGGCATTTTTTTAACGATGTTGTATAAGAGGTTAAGTAGCTGTTTGCTACCTTTGTTTCCCATATCTTTTACCATTTCAGCCGTGATTCCATCCTCCCCGACCGCCTTTCCTAGTTTTAATTTGCTAACTGCTTCTCTGGACTTTTTATTTATTATATTTGTGAGTTCTTCGAAGTACTGTTACCAACTTTCCATTATCTCTTTTTTGCTCAGTTAGTATATTTCCTTTATTATCTTTTATATTTTTCAATCTTAATGTCTTCCTTTGCCTCAATTGTTTTATTGTTCCGTAGAATATTTTTTTAATACAATTATTACATGAAATTTGGTAAATCCCAGGTCTTTGCTTCATATTCAATTTATCTTTAGAATAGATACTGTAATATATTAAGTCCTATTTCAAAACGCACGTACATTGGTGTGTTCTCACCATATTTAGGAACACGCGCATTTTTTTAGTTCCCTTTATATAGAAATGTACGAGGGCAATTTTTTTTCCAACTTCCGTTCGTGCCTGCAAAGAGTTACATCAGCAGTGGGAGATAGGGATGCCCAAAAAGTGACTGCACATCTTTGCCACTATAATATCTGCCACTTGCAACATCATTACGCAATCTTTAGCTGAGTTGTAGGCCCGTAAACATGGCTGCTGCAATTGATTCTCCGTGACTTGCGTAGTGTAACTACGACCAAAGCAGCTGTTTATTGTCAAACTTTACGATTGCGGAGAGCCACTCAAAATTAAAGAAGAGGCATTCTGACTTCTCGAGTTCGTCTTATTCATGACTAGAGACCGGATTATATGCAAAGTGTATATATTTTATTCTATTTATTTATTATATTTTACGTATATGTGTAGATGTCTTACACTGATTATAGTTAATTAACTTTAATCACTGTAATACATCTACATATAGACGTAAAATATAATAAATAAATAAAATATATGCACTTTGCATATAATCCTGTCTCTATTCATGACTATGCCCGCCCTCGCACTATTGCTGTAACCCAAACGACTGTTTGAGCAATTTCGATGCGACGTTTTTGAACACCCGGCATAAAGCCCCAACCTAGTGCCAAGCGACTTTCATCTCTTTCGTGAACTGAGAAATTGGCTAGGAGGGTAGAGCTTCCAGAGTACAGGGGAAGTTTAAAGCAACGTCGCGGGCCAACCCAACTTAGTGGCGCCAACATTCTATGCGGAGGGTATTGGAAGGCTCATCCATAGATACGACAAATGCATCAATCTTCACGGTGATTATATAGAAAAGTAACCATGGTAAAGTTGGAATTTCCTTCCAATTAACCGACTTTTTTAAATTCCTGAAAAAAATACCAGTCCCGCTAGGATTTGAACCAACGACCTTTGCGTTACCGGTGTACTACTATTACACCACGAGAGCTAGCTATCACAACGTTTGTAGCTACTGTAGCAGACATTGTAACATCTTCACATTCGATCTCGTGGTGTAATAGTAGCACGATACGCCGGTAGTGGGTTCAAATTCTACCTGGATTGATATTTTTTTATGACTTTAAAAACGTTGGTTAATTGGAAGGAAATTGTTATTTTATCATTACTAACACCAACGATGGTTTAATATTAATATTAATTTAAAAGTAACCATATTTGTACGTAACTTTTGGTAATAAATTCAATTCGTTATTTGCACGTGCCTTGTTTTTATGAGCTATGGGAGGTTGAAAAGAAAACGTTCAGTTTTTAAGTGTGTGCGTATTATTTAGTTTTGAGCAAAAGACACTACAAATAGTAAGAGTACGTATGAAAGAGTTTGATGTTTCCAACATTTTGGGAATTGTGCTTTAATGAAATTACGCAGAACTTAATAGACAACGCTATTAGCGATAGACAAGACTTGACACATTTGTGCAGCTATCCAGTGCAATATGATCCAGGTGTTTGACCGATATAGACACGTTTTCGTAGCATTGCTTTTGTGACAATGGAAGACGCGGCTAAATCTCAAAGAGAAATAATTCGAAAGGTAATGCTTACTGTATTCTGGGATTTCGAAGGGATTATTTTAATGGATTATCTACCAAAAGGCACAATAGTTAACGCGGAATATTATTTGAATTTATTATCCGGGGCACTGCGGCAGGAACTTAGAAATTAGAAAATGGTCTGAAAGTTGCATAACCGTCCGTTATTGCAACAGAATAATGCGACAGCATACATCACAAGAGAAACGAATATGTTGAACGATTCACGATGGAAATTGTTTCTGCATCTACCTTACTTACCGAATCTCGCACCTAGTGAACTATTTCACGATTTGAGAAAACCTTTACAGAGTGTTCGATCCAAGGGTCTAAATGACTTAAAACATGCCATAAGTAGGTGGATTGAGCAGACACCGAAAACGTTCTTTGAAGACGGTTTAAAACAAATAGTTTATCGCTGCGATATTCAATTAAACGGCGATTATGTTGAAGTATTACATTGTAGTATTGATGAAATTGACAAAATAAGAAAACTATAGCTAGATTAATGATTGCAAGGACTGTGTGGATGTGCAATTCACAGGTGTAGCAGTAAACTCCACTCACACAAATTTGTTAATTATGCGAAACGCAGCTTTTACTGCTATACATGTGAAAAGCTAGATTCCTAGAACTTTGGAAGTATTCCTGGTACATAAAAAATGTAGCAGTGAATGTTCCCCATCTGTTGCTGTCGAGCGCATTTTAAAGGAAGTTTAATACCAATGACTTACCTGAACTTTTATGACTTTGACTCTAAGAAACGTCAGTAAAACGAAATTGACAAAATTTCAGGCAATCCTGAAGCAAAATCTGAAGGTTATCATGTAGTGCTTGTGATAAAGTTTGTATTGGACAAACAAAGAGGAGTATCAAAAAGAAATTTAAAAAAACACATGTAAGGCACTATCGTTTTGGAGAACAAAATTTTGCTTAACAAAGAACTACCCCTAATTGCACATTCGAGTTTAATAGATTTACGACTGTACTACTATTTGATTGATATATAAAACGGATTCTTTACTATTTCTCCTTTTGTATAAGTTACAGATCTATTTGAAACCATAAAATGTGTTAGAAAGACTAAGTAATTTAAAATGTTATAGAACCTGCATAGGAAACATGTATGCGCTTATAATTCATTCTGTAACTCGGGTGGAAATGAGACCCTAGCAGCTTTAACACATGGGCTGAAAAGTCCCGGGCCTAACACATAGATGACGCTAGTTTTATTGCAGTCATCTTTCTCTCAGTTAGTACTAACCTTTAAAAGACAGCTGTTAAAATTTCATGATATTCTATCCATTAGTTTGTGTGTTATTGTGCTAAGAGTCACGCTACTTTTGTTATTTTCAAAACAATGGATCAAAAACAATTTCGTGTTTTAATTTTACACTGCTTCTTGATGGGAAAAAATATCGTTCAAGCGAAGCAATGGCTTGAAAAGTGTTATGGGGACTCCGCTCCATTAGAAACAACAATAAAACGTTGGTTTGCTGACTTCAAACGTGGTCGTAGAGACATCGATGATGCAGAACGCAGAGGACGTCCAAATGAGGCGGTAACACCAGAAAACATCAAAAAAATCCACAAAATCGTTTTAATTGATCGAAAAGTGAAGTTGCGTGAGTTGGCTGACATCGTAAAGATATCAAAAGAGCGTATTGGCTTTATATTGCGTGAGCATTTGACATTGAGAACGCTCTGTTCAAAGTGGGTGCCGCGTTTGCTCACTGTTGACCAAAAACAAGAACGTGTTGATGATTCTGAGCAGTGTTTGGCCATGTTTAAACGTAACAAACCGGATTTTTTGCATCGATATGTGACAATGGATGAAACATGGATCCATCACTTCACTCCGGAATCAAAACGATCGTCATCTGAGTGGACAGCAACTGGTGAACCTCGTCCAAAGCGCCCGAAAGCACAACAGTCTGCTGGAAAGGTTATGGCCTCGGTATTTTGTGATGTGCGTGGTGTAATATTCATCGACTATCTTGAGAAAGGAAATACCATCAACAGTGAATATTATATAGCGTTATTGGAGCGTTTGAAGGCCGAAATTTCAAAGAAACGACCGCATATGACAAAGAAAAAAAAATTGTTTCATCAAGACAACGCACCGTGTCACAAGTAAATCAAAACAATGGCAAAACTACATGAATTGAACTTCGAATTGCTCCCACATCCACCGCATTCGCCAGATTTGGCTCCCAGCGACTACTGGCTGTTCGCAGACCTCAAAAAAATGCTCGTCGGTAAGAAATTTCGCACGAATGAAGAGGTTATCGCTGAAACTGAGGCCTATTTTGAGACAAAAGATAAATCGTTCTACAAAAGTGGTATTGAAATGTTCGAGCGGCGCTGGAATGATTGCGTTGCTCTTGATGGAGATTACGTTGATGAATAAAGCTAATTTTGAACCAAAAAGACCGTGTTTTCTTTGTTAGGCCCGGGACTTCCCCATCCCCAATTGCACACTCGAGTTTGATAGAATTTACTGTGGTAATATCCATTTTCTTGATACATAACACGAATCCTTTTCTATTTCCTCCTTTCTATAAGATACAGATATATTTGAAATCACACAATATGTTAGAAAAAGTAGGTAATTGAAAATTTTACAGAACCTGCATAAGAAACATTGCATTCAGTAACTTTGCTGACAATGGAAGCTTAGTAGCTCTAGAAATACTGTATCCCGAATATATAATTAATTTGTGCTATGTGGAGTTGCTGATGTATTATAAAATTCCATAATCCTTTCAATAATTGATTTTTCACAAAATAAAAATAAACATAAAGCCAAACTTTTATTTGTTTAAATCTAAATACACGGTTATTCTAGTTTTGTAATTTTATAATATTCTAGTATATTCAGTAATAGTTCTTAAATTGTTTTTGAGTATACTAATTAAAATAAATTTATAAGCTATTTTATGTAATGAAGTTATCTACAGTTGCTTATACTGTTCTTAAAGTATATTAATTTTTTGTTTATAAATTTACAGCAATCAATAAATTCGATCCTATAATCAACGGAATACCGACCAAAATCGCGGACTTTCCGTATTACGCCTTTTTATCAGGAAATGGCAAAAGTCTGAAATGTGGCGGTGCCATAATAAAAACGAACGTAATATTGACAGCAGCGCATTGTCTATCTAACACGAATTTCTACGTATATACGGGTATTGAAGACATTAACGACTTACGGAAGAAGAAACCGTATGGTGTTAAGAAAATTATCAAATATCCCGAATACAAAGGCCAAACCAAATTCGATGTTGCTCTCGTGATATTGTCAAGTCACATTCAATTAGGCCGAACAGCCCAAATCATACCTATTGCCCCGGTTAGTCCAAAACCCGGTTCCAGTGTAACAATAGTTGGTTTTGGCAAGGTGAGGTGTGATATCACTTCCATTGATAATAGCGGTCGTTGCCGTGGAGGCGATTCCAAGGTGCTTAGAACTGCTAATTTTAGATTGACAAGCCATGCCAACAGAATAATCAAGACCGTAGGAAACAATCAAAATACCTGCTATGTAAGTATCACCATTTTATTAACACAAAGTAAATGATTGGGTGATGTATATTTTTAGGGTGATTCTGGAAGTCCGGTTGTTTATAGGAACAGAGTTATAGGAGTAGTTAGTTCTGGGGAGTACATAAATTGTTCTGGATATGACACGCAGGCACCGGTAGCACCTTACCATAAATGGATCGAAAAATATCTGAAAGAATACTAATTTTTTGGGTATTAGACAAAAATATAAGATGATGTATCTTAAGAAACAACTTTTGAACTTAGTACCAGGCAATTTAAGCAACATCATTCTTGGTTTTAGAAAACTTTGTTGAATAAATATTTATGTGTTGTATGAATACTAAATTAACGATATAGAAATAAAAAAATGTAGTAAGGATTGCCTCGCAGTTTGTTTCCTATTGCAAATTTAACTAAATGATGACACAATTTGCGTGAGTGATATTAGATATTTTGACAGATATTTTCCAGTATATAAAATGGTGTGTTAAACGTGTTCATGCTTAGGCTGCATTTTCGAAACCTTCAGTATTACATTTTTGAAACGAATTTATGCTAACAAGCATGCCTCATATTATCCATAAATATCTTAAATCAGATTTAGGTGACTGGTACCCAGTAAAAGATACATATGTTTAAAACTTCAACATTCTCCAAAAAAAAAATTGATTTCTGAACTTGATATACTTTAGACTTACCTTTAAAATAGTTATCTAAAAAGTCCATTATATACAGAATATTCCGTTTGAAGAATATTCATATCCGTTACTTGTTAATCGGGTGTGCCGTGAAATTAAAAATATTTTTTAAAAATCCCTATCGATAGGGACCATTCACAAAAAATTCAAAACGATAGTTATGTATCCTATCGCTCGTAATAGAATGGACGCTTCAAATTTTAACAATATTTTACAAAGAAGTACTTTTATACATGTAATAATTCTATAAGCATGTACACAATTTACTGCCTAAAGAACCAAGTCGATAAATAGTTATTAAATATGAATTTTTCGATGAAGAGAAAGTATAACTTACTTTATGTTTTCTAATGCTTATTATTACTTTTTCTTTTGTGTACGTACGTGCAATAAGTCGTAGATGAATTCATTTATTTACAATTCCTTTGTTTAAAGTTTTAAAGCAGACGTCACATTTTGTATGAAATAGGAAGTGTCCGCACTATTATGAGCGATAGTGTATGTAATGAATTATTTGCAAGACCGCTGATAGTTTGATTAAAATACGCGTGTGAAATTACAAATACCGTCCAGAATATTATAAAAAGAAAAATGAGAAAATATGCATAAATGTGGATGAAACAATAGAGGTTAACAAACACAGTCTAATGCATACATAGTACCTGCCTTTATATCTGATCAACACTTCAATACCGTTTGGTTCGTATAGCAAACATTTCAGAATACGAAAGTAGAAAGTACAGTGCAGGTAATAAACGAATCTATTAATGTAAATTATGTAATATGAGGCTTCCCCTAGTTTTTATAATGTTACAAAAATAATTTCCTTGTAATTACCAACATTAAATATGCCCTTTTACTTACCGGCCGAAACTCTTAACCAACTAGACAACGAGAACCTTGTAGGAACAAATCGCTTTTAATACCTAGTTGACTGTATGTGGATATACGAGGTATGTCTCAAAATTAATTAGAATGATTAAGTGCAAGTCCCTTTCAAAGTATGCTCCTATGGAATACACACAGCATCTCCAATGAGTTTTCCATTTCTGGTAACTATTCTGTAGCTTTTGTTCCGTTAAGCTCTTCAGAATCTGCGTTGTGATCTTTTGGATGTTGTTTATTGTTCCGTGATCCGGACCTTTCAGTTTCCGCTTAGGAGTTGGAAAAAGATTATGAATGTGCGTGTTTCGCGAAATTACAGTGAACTACTTGTCCAGTACGAAACGAGTCACAATTATACTACTCGAGAGGTGAATGTGACATTTTTAATTGCTCCCTTGTACAAGTGCTTGATTCGAATTCCTGATGAAGCAGGATATCTTACTCCAATCTTGAGTATAGCCATGTAAATATATTTTTGAATTAATGTATTTCTTGTCTGTGGTCTGTAATATATTTAATGAGATACATTTTTTGTTGTACTTTGTTGTTTGCCTATTAATTGGTTTTTTGTTACTGTAGGCAATAATCATCAATATTATTATTATATATTATATATTAGTATTGTTATCAACACCGTGTATACCTGTAGGTGTAGTAACTGTTTCTTTTTTGGGGAAACGCCGCTACCACTGGTTCAAATAAAAGACTGTATCTTTCTTGAATTTCTATATTATGGTGTACGAGTATTGCTCTGCAGCTGCATAAGGCTAGAGATGCAGTAGAACTCGGAAATGGTATACGAGATACAAAACTTCAACCGCACAAGGCTGGAGCTGAAGTCGAACTCCCCTATGTATTATTCAATTGCTTATATATTACATTACTAACGAGCAAATTATCTCATTAGCAATTAGTGAAATGTCCGATGCCTGTGTGGATGGGGCTACAATAATGCGATGAGGTCATCGTAACAGACAAAGAGTTAATATTTACTACTTAAACTTAACTTATTATCTAGAGATTACATACAATACCTAAATTACGATTCATAAGTTATGACATACTAAATATACATGTAATTAAACTATTTAAGTATCATTATAGATACAATCTAGCTAGTTGCTCAGATTATACCGAACAGTAACTATAAAACGTTTCTAATATATTTTCAAAGAGAAACCAGCTGTGGCACTTAATCGCCCCGACAAACGGAGTGAGTTGTTGCCACAGATAATAATTCCTTCCTCCCCTTTGTAACTAAAATTCTTTAAGATTTATAAATTGATAGCAAAGACAAGTTTATATTGTATTGAAAATTCAGCCCAATTCAACTGATATTAAAGGAGATATGGCATAAGAACTTGAAGATATAGCACTTTGTCACCCCGTTTGACGGTAGTGTAATGTCCTTTTAACTGGCGAATAGAAAAATAGTGGTTAAATTGGGTGAAATTGAAAGTGATGAGAAGGTAATCCAAACGGGCATTCTACAAGGAGGTATATTGGGTCCTTTGCTTTACTTAATTTATGGTAATGACATTAGATTCTGTTTTAAAAAGTGCTATTATTTCTTGTATGCGGATGACACGGTTGTGATTTCAACTCATAAAGACTTTAGCTGTGCACTTGGCAATTTAGACGAGGGCATGTTCAAATTTCAGTTGCGGGCGCATGATAAAAAAGTTAATACTAAAAAGACCACAGTAATGTATATAGCGTCATCTTACACGAGAGACAGATTGTTTTAGAAGTTCACACGAGCGGTTGCTTGCATGTATTGGTGTCTACACGCGGGAAGGGTGTGCATTGTAACTGTGGGGCGTTGTCAGTTATCTCAACACAAAGGTACTTAGGCATTACCATAGACAATACCTTTTTGTGGAGTTCGCATGTAGGTGAGGTCCATAAAAAGTTGGATATTGTTCCGCAAGATATTCTAATTTGTTCTATTGTTATATGCAATAACTGTTTGGGGTGGATTGAAGTCAAACAACTGGCTCAGAACAGGAACCCGTGGAAGATAAAAATAAGAAATAAATAGTCCGACACCGCAAGGTATAAAGGACATAGGATTAAAAAAAAACTGTTTGGGGTAGTGCTTCAGATTACTACATAAATAAACTACAACTGACACAAAATAGAATTTTAAGAAATATAGCCCGTGGAATGAATACGCATATAGATACAATTTTTCAGAATCTAAAAATACTGAAAGTTAAGAAACTGTTTAAACTAAGATTTTATATGCAACACTACTTTAATAGTGATCTCGTGCAAGTGGTCGAACATGAGCATATAACAAGAGTTCTAACCCACGGAGAAATGACGATTCCTAGACACAGAAATAAATATGGTCAGAGAGTGCGTGCATATGTATACGATGCCGCGCTTGCTTAACGAATTACCGGTTATACTTAGGAATTTGCAGTCAATTGGGGAGATGAAGCAGAATATTACAATGTGGCTATTATTTATGGATGTATATTTGTATATGTATGGATATATTTAATTTAACAATATCAATTGAATCGGCCGATAGTTGTTGGAAATTCATATTGAACAATGGTCGAAGAAGTAAAACTCAAGTATTTTACAATATATATATCACAATGTTATTATAACTCGTTTCGCTATCATTGTAGCTTCATCAGATATTCTACTCCTAGATCGTAGATGGAATAAGGTCTGCGAAGTACCGGAAATCCTGTTTCCTCAACTTCTCCATCGGATTGGAATTCGCTCGAACGTCCAGCTATTCAATCCACCTTCGGCTCGAGCGAATTTTTCTTAAGGCAGTTGGTGGGCGTGTTTTCCCGTCTTGGAGTAATTCACCAAAGCTTCCAGCTTGATCATTAACTAATACATCTGAATATTTAAGTTTATTTATCTCTGAGGATTCAAGTAAATTTGATTTCAGACCTTTACTTTCGAAATGTAAAATTTCGAAATTACTATTGAAATTGTGGTTGTTTTCCAATAAATGGCGAGCGTAATTGGAATCTTTATTTTTGTGTACATAGCTCATGAAATGCTGATGTATTCTTTTTTCAAAACACCTACCTGTTTGGCCGGTATACTTTTTTGGGCAATCACAACGAGTTAGTTCATAAATTTTTTTTCTTTTGCTTAATTTTGATTTATTATTTTTTATGAGTTTTCCTAATGAGTTATTAGTTTTGTACGTTATCGCTAAATTAGATTTTTTTAATATTTTGCCTATTTTCTCAGTAATTGGTCCCTTATAACTTAATACTTTGTAACTGATCCCTTTTTCTTTTATATTTGGATACACTTTTCCAATTGCCTTTTTATAGTTCTTTTTCTTTAATATTCGATCTATTAATTTGGGGTTGTATCCATTATTTACTGGTTTTTGTTTGATGATGTTTAATTCTTTAAGGAAGTTTTCTTTATTTAATGGTAATGAAATTAGTCTGTGGATCATACAATGAAATGACCACAGTTTTTGCTTAAATGGGTGATGCTTTATGATAAATTGAGAATATATGACTATTGTTTTCTCTCGAAATTGTAAGATCTAGAAAGTTTAACGTCTTATTTACTTCTTTTTCAATGGTGAACTTAATATTTTGATGTAGATTATTAATGAATTCTACGAAATAGTTTAATTGTCTATCTGTTCCTTTACCACATACCTATACCAATATTGGTATAGGTATGTAGACGATATTTTAGCTATACCAATATTGGTATAGGTAGCATAACATAAGGTTACCATAAGTTTGAGTATAATTAAGTTTGTTGTTCAATAGGAGTAGAATATCTGATGAAGCTACAGTGATAGCGAAACATGTTATAATAACATCGTGATAAATATATTGGAAATTTTTGTAAAATATTTGAGTTTCACTTCTTCGACAATTGTTCAATTTAGTTCAACGATCTTGATAACGACTGTCGATTTTCGATCAATGCTATGGAATATTGTTTATGAACACCCTTGTATATATAAGTTTAAACCAAATTCGTCGATGTTTTGTTATAGACCTCTTTTGTCTTTTCTTCATTGCTGCCAGCTGGACGAATTTTTGTACAGTCGGTAATATTTTAATGCACACGTATTTGCTATCTTATTTTCCTTTTCTTTTTTGATTTAATCCTCCTTGTGTATGCATTATCTGGGTTATTGACCTGAAATATATTTTATAGATACACTAGGGTGACAGAATAAAATAGACACCAGGTAAAGCGGTATAAATATGTAAACAGCTAAATTCTAAGAACGAATTAAGAACTTTCTCTTGTCATTAGGGTAGGGGTAGACGTATCGGAAGGAATTCGTCATAATTTAGTATCGTTACAACTATGCCTCGCTTACAAGGTTCGAGTGATATTAGCGACTTCACCCGGGGTCGCATCGTTGGCCAGAGTGAACGCGGCGCTTCGCAATGTGAAATAAGGAAATGTTTAAATATTCTGTTGTCCACAGTTAGCTGTGTGATTACACAATTTAAACGCAAGGAATAAACAGCAGCGGAGCCGCGACCAGGTCGTGCTGGACCTTCTGAAAGAAGTAAAAGGGTGCTTGTGCTCGAAGTGTTAAGAGAACCCCGAAAAGGTACAGCTGAGCTTGCGGCAACTTCACAGAAAAGTCAGCGCACCGTTCTGCGATACCTCCACAGTGTGGAGATGTATAAAAGGGCGGCAAAGAAAAAACCTCTTCTTACGGCGTTTCAAAAACGGCGCCGAATGGCTTGGGCAATCGAAATGCGAACCCAGCCCGAAGACTTTTGGCGGTCTGTCATTTTTTCAGACGAAAGCAGATACTGCCAATTCAGTGATAGTGGTCGTACGTCACAGCAACTGGACGATAAATTTTTGCATCAGACGGTGAAATACGGCGGTGTGAACATCATGGTGTGGGACGCGATATGGTATGGTGGAAGATCGCAATTAGTAATATGCGACGGAAATATAAATGCGGCAAAATATATCCAAATATTAACAGAAGGACTACTACCGATATTCGATAATGCCATTTTATCTAAAGAGGACGCCACTTTTATAGAGGATAGAGCACTCTGCCACAAAGCAAGAACAACAACTACATGGAAAGAGGAACAGGGGATTCGGATTTTACAATGGCCAGGCCAATCACCAGACATGAATCCGATAGAGAATGTTTGGCACATAATCCAGACAAATATGGCGAAACGACCCCGAAAACCTAGCAATAAGGGAGAACTCGTGGGAGCTGTTACAGAAGAGTGATTAAATATTCCAGAAGACACCATTAATCATTTATTAGATTCTATTCCACGACGACTCGCAGCACTTCACGCAAGTAAAGGTGGATCGACAAAATATTAGTCTAATTTAAAAATTTTAAAGTATTTTGTATATATAACGAGAATGGTATCTTTTTTTTAATTAGTAGGTGTCTATTTTATTCTGTCACCCTAGTGTATATGCAGAGTTTCCGATTCTTTGTTAGTTATTTCGTTCTTATTTTTTGTTTATTTCACTGTTATTGTTTATTTATTTAGACTATAAGACAAAAGTGAGTAGTGATGGTAATAGCGGAAAGAAGGGCAGATATCCTCATATTTGTGCCGTGCAAAACTGTATCATAGATTCTTTAAACAATGAAGGATATAGTATGTTTGACTCTTTTTTGATCAATTCGTCAACAAGGAGGAAACGCGAGAAGTCCTACCCCGATACAATTTGAATGTGCATCTAAAAATGTATTTTGGATGTCCTAGTTTCAGCATGCCGAAGGGGCAAATTGTGATGACGATATGGATAGTGTACTGAACCAACTACAGTTAAATAGGTCACAAATACGGACATCTATTGTGTCAATTATTGGAAGTGAAGAAATCTTTATAGGGTTAAGAGACTATAGAAACTTACATCTTGCAGCAATAAATGCTTTTGCCTATGTTTGTGGGTACCTATAAAAAAATGTTTGGAGAAACATTCCTGCCTAGAATGCGAAAAGCATGATCTGGATGTATCTAATTATATTACTCCTTCTTCTATATCTTTCCATTTTAAAAGTGGTCAAGAGAACAAAGTATTTGGCAAGTAAAACATGCCAGGAGAGCCATTTGTTCACTATATTTATAAGTCAAAAACAATTTTCTTAGAACAGTTTTCCAGTTTAGTCCTTCGCCCTAAAGTAGAGCACGCTTTAAAACAACATTTTGATGATGTCAGTTAGGTACCACCTTGTCCGAATTTTCCTGTGAATTATTTGCACTCGTTATATGTTAGATTAAGAATATTTTATGCTATAACATTTTTAAATAGAAAGAAAAATATGTGAAATTAAGTATAGTGAGACATTTATAATAATAAACACTGTAACATGATCTGTTGTTTCATTTTTCTATTATGTTAAATATTTTGATTCCTTTTATAAATTAACAGGTATCGGACCAAACTAAACTGAATACTATAACATAAAATTTGACACAGTGATAATACGATATGCAACAATCTGTTCTCTACTATTGTGCTAGAATTACTGTGTAGAATTACGAATTATATTATTCATTTCATGTTTATATCTCTAACTGATCCCTACGAATTGAAATACGCCACTTGCTAGTAGTATAGTACACTGTAGGTGTCATGTAGTAGTAAACATACTTCAATCACCCAGTTATATTATGAGCTGTATCACGCGAAATTCCAATTATCGATTAACAATTGAGGTGTAATTAGCCATGATCGTTTCAAAAAAGGACTTCAAGTGTTTTACGAAGACAAGTCCCTTTTTCTATAAGACAATAGTTATCGTAAGTGATCCGAAGTGCAGACTACAAATTGAAATAAAGCTTCGAAGCGCAATGTCTGCTATATATTCTTTTGAACACCTTTATAATCAACTCCTATAATTTATAATCAAGTGTGTACATCTAATTTTCTCTAAATGCTATTGTTGTTACTAAAATAAAAGCACAATCGTATTATTTACCTTACTAACCATTTCTTACAAATCAATAGAATAAATTATAATTACAATTTTGTCGTTTGAATTTCCTACCATTTCATTATTTACAATATGGTGGCTAACTAACTTCACTTCATTTTGAAGGTCAAAAAATGAGACCACACAAACATTAACGAAGCTGACAAAATTGCCCTCTCTGTTATTCTGCGGTTAAACCAATCTGTCTCCGTTTCCATGCGTATACACGTATGGTACATCGTATTACGCGTTATGATGTATTTATACTTCATAATATGGAAGAGCATTTAAACAGTTCATCTGCATATATTTCATGAAGAATAGTAATATGCAATTATAAAATAGAGTTAGCCAAATGTTTCGGGTCGAATTATTCCACGACGACTCGCAACACTTCACTCAAGTAAAGGTGGATCGACAAAATATTAGTCTAATTTAAAAATTTTAAAATATTTTGTATATATAACGAGAATGGTGTCTTTTTTTTAATTAGTAGGTGTGTATTTTATTCTGTCACCCTAGTGTTTGAGCAGAACGAAAGAATAATTAGAAGTTAATTATGATGTCAACTGCTTAAAAAGATTAATTCATGTATTTAGTACGACTAAAGAGTAAATATTACTTAGTTGCTGCTAATTCAGGCGCCCCAACAAATTCTCAAAACTTCTTTCTAATAGTGTTAAAGACCACTATTTACTTTGTCGTGAACTTCCACTTGTGTCATTTTAATCAAATTTAAAGGCTACGCATTTCTTTTTCAATGCGCTTTAAAATGTTTGCAATTCCATGACCTGTTTTAACGCTAATTATTAAATTAATTGTGCGTATTCTGTTATTTATTTACTGATTTTTTACAATATCCCAGAGCATTTAATATTTAATCCATTAATTAGTTGCGCCCATAATTGTTTTATATTTATCATTTGCATTGGGTGTTGAAATTCGCCAATCTTTTGTGTCATTCCATAAAATTAATCGAGATTTTCCAAACGCCATCTGATATAAAGAAATATGGAGTGATAATGTATAAAAGAATGTAATTTAACATCCTTACGCTAAATCAAATTTTGTTAAATTTCAAGTTAAAATAAATTGTTAGTATAAACGAAATAGTAATCACTATGCTCGCATAGGAATTGACATTTATAAATAGGTGTATATTATTTTACAAATGTTTTAAATTAGTCATTTTTTATCGAACCGTCTTCTATTACATAGGATAATAAATTATCATACCACATAATACAATGACAAACTTACACAAACAATTAATAAAATTTAGTTTTGAATAACCGCCAAGAAAATGTCCTCTCTTGAAGACTGATAGACTCACTCGACGTCGAGCTTACAGAAACCTTATGCTGGCTTAGTAGCAGGACTAATTGCTGATATTATTTTTCCTCTGTATTATGGATACATATACCCTTCTTCCTGTTTTTCTTTTTTACAATTAGAAGAATCGTCGTGTTGCTCAAAGTTGAATGCGGTGGCCGCGGGGGTGCGGCGTCTCACTTGTTGGGGCGGCGTCGACAGTTTGGAACTTCGCGGGTGGCAGTAGCGGCCTGCCGTTCTGTTGCTGGTGGGTCGGAGATGATTCCGGTCTGGTTGCGTCTGGAGGCTCTTTCGGTGTCTTGGCGTGGCTGGAGCGGATAGTCATGAGAGAAGGAGGAGTTGGGGAATAAAAATAATCAATAAATAGAACAGAATCGGAAGCTAAATGTTTATCTAGGTCGGTAAGTTTTGGAATGTATTTTACTTGCTGAGGTTTTATAGATAAGCGTTGAATATTTTACAATTGCGGATAGGATTATATAAGCTTCCTGAACATGTCTTGTGGTTAAAATTTTTAAGGATGTTACACTAACTACTAATTGCTTACGTCACGTCGGAGTAAATAAAAAATGGTTAAACTTATGTTAATATTTAATACATAAGATTATGTCATAATTGACTATTATATAATTTTATTATAATTAATAATTTTCTTATTTTGACGCAGATTCATCGACGGATACATTAAATTCTGATTTTGCCTAATAGAAGAGCTAATAAATTAATGAAATGTGTGCAACACTTAGAATACTCTGATCGGTCGCTTATATTTTCATGCATTTAATACATTTAGTTAACGTATTTTATACAATGTAATAATTTTAAAAGAAGCTCTGTAAATTAATTGTACGAGTGGACGTTCAGAAGTTCGTGCAATGAAAGGGTTTTAAATAAATCTGTTTTTCCTTTTCAATATAATCACCCTTAAGCACAATACATTTATTAGATGTATGAATTAATTTTTCTAAACCATCATAAAAATATTTTTTATCTTTCGCCTCAAAATGGGCCTATATTGCCTCCTTTACCTCATTGTCGTCGGAAAACTTTCTTCCACGTAAGCCTTTTTTTAAATTGGGAAACAAATACAAATCACTGGACTGTAGGATGGATGGACTATTGATTGAAAGCCATGCTTGTGCAGAGCGGCCATTGCAACTTTGCTTTTGTGAACCGGCGCATTGTCTTGCAAGAGCAACACACCCTTGGTCAATTTTCCTCGACGTTTTTCCTTGATGGCCTCCTTTAATTTTTCTAATATCGCTGCGTAATATTCTTCGGTTATACTCCTACCTTTTTCACAACCCCAAAAAACAGTGGCCATCAACTTTCCAGCCGATTTTGACACTCGGAATTTCTTTGGCGGGGGTGTCCCCTTTTTATGCTATTGCATGGACCCCTGTTTGGACTCAAAGTGATGAACCCATGTTTCATCTCCGGTAACAATCCGCTCCAAAATCTGTGCAGGTTTGTCTCAACACAGCTCCAAAAATTGTTTGGACACACAGACGCGCTGCTGTTTCTGCAGCGGGGTGAGCATTCTCGGTACCCATCCTGCACTGACTTTTGTCATACCCAGGTGGTCATGTAGGATACGCAAAACGGTGGTATCTCCAACTAATGCAGATAATTGTTTTTTCTTCAAACGGGTATCTTGCAGTAGAAATTTTTACAGTTTTTCGACGATGTCTGATGTGGTGGCCTCAACTGGGCGTCCTGAGCGGGTGTCGGCTTCAATCGACTCCCGACCATATTTATAAATACCATGCCACTTATAAAACATTGATTTACTAGAGGACTGTTACCCATAAACGGTTTCCATTTCATTCAATATGGTTTGAGTGTTCCTTCCTTTCTTTGTAAGGAACTTTATCACAGCACGGTGTTCAATTTCCTCCATAGTTTCAATTTTCTTCCGGATCGACTTATTTAGCAGACAACTATTCGTAAACGACTGACGCTATACGTTGAACGTTGAACGCATGGTGGTTACGAAGTACCAGGACATCTGCCTTTACCTTCTTCATCGGAATGATGCGCTCGAGCTTCCGGCTACTCGATCCACCTTCGGCTCGAGCGACTTCTTTTTCGACGGAGTTGACGGTTGAAAGTATCCTCGCCTAGACCGTACTCTTCCGTGCTTCCGGCTACTCAATCCACCTTCCGCACGCAAGAGTCGTATCAAGACGAGGGGTATGGTGGCGCCCGAGCTTGCAGCTACTCAATCCACCTTCGGCTCGGGCTGACGCTATAGGGATCCAACTTAACTTATATACTAATGATAAGTCGCCAATCAGAATGACACCTAGCGAGCACCCCTATCCCCACTCCATCCCCTCCATTCCACGAACTTCTAGATCTCCCCTCGTATCAAACATGTTATCGAAGAAGAGAATAAGATGTATTAACTAGATAACATCGTTGAAAATATACTTGAAGAATTTATCATAGCAAATATATCATCTTCGTCAGAGCTCCATCATCAGACTCTGATTCAAATGTCCGTTAATATCATTTGTATAATAAATTAAAATTATTTGTTCACCTATTTCATTCTACGCTTCGATATATAAATCAAATTCATATGTTTATTTCATTTATTTTATAAATGCTAACAGGGAACAAATCCTTTTTTATTAAATTTAATTCAGATATGAAGAGAAGAAAACTATATAAACTTGTACTACGTGCATTTAAGAAAGTGTAATAATTAATTAGTATATTTGATCGTAATCATTAATATGCATGCAATTATTTATTGACTGTACTGTAGTTGAAAATGTACACAGGTTTTACTGTAGTCGGGGTACAGTAGAGAAGTATAGTTGCAGTCCTGTTTTGTTTTTCATTGAATAGCTCATCTAACTTCATTATTGGGAATAACCACATTCTATACATGTTTTAAAGATCTTGTTGTGTATTGGCATGTACTCTGAAGCAATTCGATATACTTGGATACAGTCCCGTTGAACCCATTATGCATTGTTCATAATCAACAACATTTTCCTTGTTTGACTTTATCTTGTAATGAAACCACTGAAACTTTCTCTTTTAAAATTCATAGAAATTACCATTGTAGAGATTTACTTCATGACAAATGACTTGGTATAATACTATGTGTATAACCATTCATATCGAAGTTATACTCTCGATTCAAGTTTATCCATTGCAATATTGTTATTTTAAAGCTTGTCATATGGCATTTGTGTTCTCTTCGATTAACCCCAAAAGTAATCCTCATATACTTTCTAACATAATTAAATAAGCACCAACAATTTCGGTAAATGAAACAACCGAAGGATGCAGAGAAAAACATTCCAGCACTCCCACACCTGCCATACAGTCCAGATATGGTTCCATATGATAATTTTCATTTCTCAACGCTCAAGCAAAAATAGAAGGATTTCTTTCCATTACGGAACAATAAACAACATCCAAAGAGTCACAACGCAGGTTCTAAACGGCCTAACTTCCAAAATTGTTACCAGGAACGCAGAACTTGCTGGAGGTGCTGTGCGCATTTCAAATGAGTTTGAAGGGTACAGTATTAAAGTATAGATATATTCAATTAAACACTTTGAAACTAATCATTTTCATTAATTATGAGGCATACACCTCGTACACCTTCTATAAACATGAGATTCGAGTCTTGACAAACTGCGATAAGAGAATTAATGTTACTGACAAGCAGATTAAGTAATTAAACTTGATTGCATTCGTATATTACTGTGGGGTGTAAATTGTCGTGAAATTGAGTAAAGTGGAATGTTTTCTGACAGAAAATTATTTGGAGAATTAAGTAAGGAACAGTTTTTGACTCTAGAGGAATTATTTATTAATAAATTTCAGTATAAATGCATCAAGAAATATCTTGTAAATATATGAAGGAATAAACCAAGAAATGAAATTAATGATCAGAAAAGTTTACAAATTGCATTGACAAATACCAAAATTATTTAAAAATAGAAAGATTGTTACAGATCTTTTCAAACTTTCTATCAAACCTGAAAACAGAAAAAGAAATTCTGGGGCCTTTTGATTTAGCGATATTCAGATATTAGAGCTAGTAATAAAGCAAAGTGAAACGAAAACAAGGCTTTAAGTGAGGTGTAACGGAAAGTAAACCGCTGAAATAAACGCTAGTACTTGGACCACAGCCCGTAATGTTGCATGCTTTACAATACGTATATACACTACCGCTCAAAAGTGTTTAGGCACCCCTGTGTTAATGGATTATTCATATAGTATTATGTTTATCAAAAAAACATTATAATAAAATGAAATACGTATTTAAAATGTAGTTCAGTAAGATAAACACCCATTATATCGCATAAGGTTTAGTATCATTTACCTGTAATAAACTGTTTATTGAGGTGCAATTACAATAACAATCCATCTGAATTTACCGGGTAAGTTTAGTCATTTGTTAGGTTGTAGGTAATAATGTTTGAATTACCTTCCTAGAAGATTAGTGAAATCTGTAACCTATGCCCAGTTGGAGTGCGGTATTTACTCTATTCATGTCGTGAGCGAAATATCGTGTGACAATTTTTTAAAATGTCTCCGCGAAGAGAAATTAGTACGGAAACACGTGCGCTTATAATAGCTTACCACAAAAGTGGCATAAGTAATCGACAAATTGCCA
The DNA here is from genome assembly GCA_023509865.1 of Trypoxylus dichotomus. Classification (NCBI taxonomy): domain Eukaryota; kingdom Metazoa; phylum Arthropoda; class Insecta; order Coleoptera; family Scarabaeidae; genus Trypoxylus; species Trypoxylus dichotomus. The sequence continues at coordinate 19,269,901 of CM042082.1, read as the reverse complement.
AAAAAATGAAAATACACCACGCTACGGTTGACTATAACGTAAAAAAATATCGGGAAACTAGCAGTTTTCTTAATAAAAGACGGAGTGGAAGGCCAAAAGCGATAACATCTGCATATGATGGGAGAATAGTGGTTACCAGCAAGTTAAATCGACGCAAAACAGCCCCAGAAATCACCGCAGAATTAAATGTTGGTGGCAAAAAACTAGTTAGTGTTTGTACAGTCAAACGTCGCCTACAGAAAGCCGGACTCCATGGACGTATTGCCACGAAAAAGCCATTACTACGCAAAGAAAACAAGCAAAAGCGACTTAAATCGGTTCGTGAACACCAATACTGGACCATAGAAGAGTGGAACAACGTCCTATGGACGGATGAGTCCACAGTTGAGCTGTTCGGAACCGGAAGACGCATATTCGTAAGAAGATCTGTGGGTGAACGTGCCAGAGAAGAGTGTATTGCTGCTACCGTGAAGCATGGTGGAAGTTCTATAATCATTTGGGGCTGTTTTGCTGGCACTAGTGTAGGGGACAGACTATTTACGCCATTTAGAAGAGGAAGGAACTCTCAAAATTATGGAATGGCCTCCCCAGAGCCCCGACTTGAATCCAATCGAGTTACTATGGGAAGAACTAGATCGGAAAGTACGGAAATCGGCTCCGACATCAGCTACTGACGTATGGAACAAATTGCAATCGAGTTGGTCCTCAATAACACAAGAAACTCTGGCAAAACTTATTGCGAGAATGCCTCGATTGTGTGCTGCAATTATTAAATCAATAGGAGGTCACATGGATGAAAGCAAAATTTAAATTAAACGTTTTAATTTTCACATTTATTTAATATATTTTTATTCATGTACGTGTATCTGTACATAAAAAGTAAATATTATTAACATTTTTGCTGAGTTTTTATACATTTTTGCTGTCAGTGAGGGTGCTTAAACACTTTTGAGCGGTAGTGTATGTAACTATTCATGCAGTTCTTTAAATCGTTTGGAGAAATTCCTATGAAGTCCATAAACCCAATCAAATCTCACTAATACGAGGATAAGCTGAAAAATTCGGTAACTAATTGTGAGATGGCGTTGCGTGAAAGCGATCTTTGAAGCTATTGTATATCTTGATATTTCAATAACAGACGTGTTAAACTTTAAATCGATGTGTCAAGTATTTTGTTATGTACACTCGTTCAAAGCAGAGCACTTTAGGCGCTTTTTAAAAATTGACAATATTAAAGCTCGCGCAGTGATTAGATACCTGTGGAGAAAGTATTTTTCGCCCAAAGAAATTCTGATATTTGTGAATGAATTTAAAAAAGATCTCACGAGTGTAAATGACGGTCCTTATTCTGGACGCTCATAAACAGCCACTTCTGCAGAAACTGTGCAAAGAGCTTTGAAATTTGTAGAAGCCGATCGCCAATCAATATTGAAAGATATTGCTAAAGCTACAGGCATCTCCAGAGAATGGGTGACGTACGTTTTAAATGTTAAATTAGACATGTCTAAGCGGTGTGCAAGATGGGTGCCGCGTTTGCTCACACCGCAGCAAAAACTCAAACGCGTGGAATATTCTACAGCCATTTTGGAGCGGTTTCGGCAAAATCCAACAGATATTTTTCGTCAATTTGTAACTTGCGATCAAACGGGGATCCACCCCTTACACCAGAAAGTAAAAGCAATCAAAACAGTGGACTAAACATGGTGAACCGGCTCCAAAGAAGACCAAAGTCATTCTATTGGCAGGAAAGGTGATGGCTTCCTTTTTCTGGGATGCGATTGCTTATCGATTACCTTCCAAAGGGACAAGCGATCACAGGACAATACTATTCTAAACGTCTGAATCGAAAAGTCCTTTTCCATCAAGACAATGCGCCATTTCTCAAGAGCGGAATTATCGAAGCAAATTAGCCAAATTAAAGTTCGAAGCGCTTGAACATCCCCTTTATTCACCGGACTTAGCTCCGTTGGACTATTATCTCTCCCTAAGCTTAATAATAATAATAATAATAATAATAATAATAATAATAATAATAATAATAATAATAATAATAATAATAATAATAATAATAATAATAATAATAATAATAATAATAATAATAATAATAATAATAATAATAATAATATTTAATGCCCAACAGATACAAATATCCAATTACAAGGCAATGTTAAATAATGTACACATGCAAATATAAGTAACATAAAATTAAAGTAAGTCAAATTAGAAAACTTAGTAACTAGTTGCTTTAATTTAAATTAAAAAAAAAAGTAGTTTACCAGTGGTTAGGAAAAAAGAGAGAACGGAAAAAGTATTCAACTAAGTGTAACGCACCCGCGGTCTACATAGCGTCAAAAGGGATGGTAAAGTGCAGGTATGTATATCCAATTCGGCAAACTCCATAGAGTTGAAATTGCTACACAATCTGTGTATTGGGGACCTGATGGCGATGTTTGTTCTAGGTGCGAAACAGTAAAATGTATTTGTTTGCCTAGATCCTGAACGTGGTACAATGAAGTTGATTTTACTCAACAACTCAGGGACATCAAGACCATTATGAAGTAAAGTAAATAGGAATTTACACTCAGCCTGTTTTCGACGTAGTTCTAATGAATCAATATTAAATGCGTCTAGCAGAGCACTGTGGCTAAATCCTTGTATCTGGTAAGTATTAAATTTTTAAAGTACAAGAACTTCAAACACCTTCTCTGAATCTGCTCTAGAAGATGTATCTGATAGATGTACATAGGTGACCAGACCAAGGACGCATACTCCAGTCGAGACCGAACAAAAGCGAAATAAAGAGGAAGAATGGCTGTTATAGAAGAAAATGGTCGTGTAACACGTATAATGAATCCTAACATACTCAACGCTGATGTACAAATACTGGATATGTGCTCCATAAAGGTCAGTCTTGAGTCAAAGACGACGCCCAAGTCTCTCATAGAGGTCACTCTAGGTAAAGAAGATCCAGCCAAGTGGTAGGTATATATAATTGGAGTCGTCTTACGAGTGTAGGTGACAATTTTGCATTTGTTTACATTAACTGTTAGTTTGTTGTTGACACACCACGTGTGGAATATCGAGTTGGCTTTGCAAATGATTGCAATCCTGAGAATTATTAATTGTTGAGTACAACTTCAAGTCATCTGCGTATAACAACTTTGGACAGTTCAGTTGATAGCACAAATCATTTATATATATGAGGAACAGAAGTGGACCCAAGTTACTCCCCTGAGGAACTCCAGAGCTCGGCGCGAAGTAATCAGACTCAAATCCCATGTATGTCACAAATTGCTTTCTATCAAGAAGATACGACTGGAATAAAGACAAAAGAGAAGACGAAAATCCAATATTGTCCAATTTATTAATAAGCACGGTGTGGTCGATTCGATCAAAAGCTTTTGTTAGGTCAGTATACACAATATCTACCTGTCCACCAGCATCAATACTATCAGATAGGTACTGTGTAATTGTAACAAGATTAGTTACCGTAGATCGTTGAGCAACGAAACCGTGTTGGTCATTTGAAATCCAGGGTCTAACTTGAGCATAAATATACTTGTAGAAACATTTCTCAAAAACTTTAGTAAAATTATTTAATAACGATATGGGACGATAGTTGGAAATAACACACTTCTCACCATTTTTAAAAACAGGCACCAATTTGGCAATCTTCCACACAGACGGGAAGGTGGATGTTTTGAGAGCAAGACTGAACAAGTAGCAAAGAGGAGAAGCAAATATATTTGCACAATCCCTAACAAAAAAGGCCGGAATGTCATCACTACCCGCCGTGCAATTATTCTTTAAGGATTTCATAGCACACACCACATCCATCTCAGTTACAGAAACTAGGTCAACCATAGTAGCGCACGAAGCAATTGGAGCAACAGGCTTAAGAAACAGCTCGGCGATATGAGATTTGAGGAGTTCGAGGAAAAAACTTAAGCATCGACTAAGTAAATGTATTGATTTTGACGGAGATTATGTCGAAAAATGAAACACATTTCATTGAAATATTGCTATTTGCTATGCTTTAGTTACCTAGTTTGTCAGCTTACTCCCGAAATTGAACTTGTGCGTTAATTTACCAAACTAATGGATTTTCCGATAAAATGATAATCAAAACATTATTTTATACATTAACTTAGTCACGTACTTCAGCGTTTGGGAAATGAAATATGAAAAGAAGGAAACTATTGAACAAGTCTGGGGCGAGATAGGTTTCACGTTATTACATTTACGTAAATGATTGTGGGCGATGATTAACCATACGCTGATTTTAAAAATATTGAATATATAATAATCAACAATAATGTTTATAATATTTTTGACCTCACATGCTTATTTAAAAACAGGTCTTCCAATCTATACATGTTAATAAATCCGAGAATTGGACGTAATTATATATATATACTTTGATAACGGTCGCTTGAGGTTTTGCCTCGGGAAGTATAGATCTTCCTGGACATGTCTCGCGGTTACTTTTTCATTAATAGCTTTTATAAGCTTCGCCTTTTTCGCTGCTACCGTAGTGTTGAAGTCTTTTCTAAATCAGAATGTACTTTTTACTAAAATTGTTGCCATTCTTAGCGTTGGTCTTTGGATCAAACAGTAAGTAACAAAAATTATATAGTTTTTGTGTTAACCTAAAAAATACTCATTTTTTTTTTATTGTTAATTGTGTCTATATATTTTTCAAGAGGTAGCCGCTTAATGATATGATTATAATTTTATTATTGAAATTTGCCCAGTATTATTCTGAGTTTGTATCAGAGTTCTGCATGCAGATATGTATCCGAATTCAGACCATGCGTGGGTGAGGTATGGGTACGACATATATTAGAATGTATACCCTATTTTTAATTCGGAGAAGAAAAAGGAAAGACGCGTTTACGCAATGGAATTTTTCAAAATTCCTTTTTTTGGTAGCAGTTTTAAAACGAGCTATACGTCATTTTTTAATTCGAATGTGTGAAATGAAAAGACGCGTTTACACAATAGAACTCCTTAGCGGAAGTTTTAAAACTAGCTAGGATTTTATATAAATTGTAGTTGTGTACTACGTCACTACTCATTACAAAAATAATTCATCAATTAAATATAGAAAACACCGCATAATAACATTTTTCGATCAAATGCACATCATACTAGATTTGAACTGTATACATCGCACCTTTCTTAATGGAAGTTTCTAAATGTTGCTAGATTCTACTATAATCCTTATTTTTAATATGATTATTTACAAGCCAATAACAATTTAGACTAATATTCAATATAGCATATACATATTAAACAGTAAGTTGACATTAAATACATGTGAATACATTGCATTGCCTTCTAAAATAATTATTCACTATCACTTTCCATTTTACTTGAACTATTATCTTTGCCCACTGATATGATAAATGGCTCGATAGTATCATCAATTAATCCATCACACTCACACATTTTTCTTTCTTCTGTAATCACAAGTTCTACCCATTTCTTCCAATTGTCTGTAGTGACATTCTGGATTGCCTATAGTAAAAGTACCCTTACATCTGCTAGCTTGAGTGAGATATTCTTAGCTGTCACCTCATTTTTTTATTTGAGGCCATACTAACTCAATTGAGTTTGAGTTCGCAGTGATACGGTGGTAACCTAAACACAGATTTGTTGCAACTTCTGGCCATCTCATCTGTCACATGCGTATTATATTGATCCTTATTAAGGCGAATTAAATGAAGAAATTCAAATCGAACCATCTCTTCATCGTACTCGATATTTTTTGATTTCAACTAAATTTGCATGTAGAGTTTTCTATATGCTCTGGGAATTTTTTCAATTTTTCGACTGACATGTAGCATTATCCATAACAATAACAGAATTGTCTGGCAGTACTGTCAATATTTGATGAAACCATCTTTCAAGCACCACCAGGCATTCATTTCTTCATGGTAATCGGTTGTTTTTTACCTTCGAAAAGCAATAAGCCATTTTCCACAAAACCAGCTCCAGATGTACAAAATAATGAGACATCTTCCTTCCCCTGCAGGATTACGTAAGCCTGTAGTCAGTCCTTTATTAAACGCTTGCCGTCGATTTTTAATATTATCATCTACCCAAACTTGTTTTGGTATGATTTTCGTATAACCATGCTTCGTCTAAATAATAAATTTGCCAATTTTGACGACGATAATCTTTTATTGTCATCAAATACTTTCTTGCTCACCTGAGTATATCATCACGGTCTATCAAAACACTTTTTCGATCTCTCTTCAAGTATGTGCAATAATAATTATACTTATTCTAACATATCAAGTGTGTAAAATATACATTTGAGTAGATATACTCAAAATTTGTTGCATATTAAATAGAACATCGGCACTAACCCGAAATCTATCATTTTCATAAATTTGTACAATGCTGAACGGCTCATCTGTGGCAAATCATCATGCTGTTTTACTTGATTCGGCACTTTATCAAGTGCAGGAAGTTCATTTTTTATAAAAAAACACTATGAATTAAATGCCTTATAGAATTCCTGACAGTATCATCGTAATTAGCAGTTAAAGAATGTTTTCCAGAAGATTTCTTTGGTGGGATAACTTGTCCCTTCCCCTTGTATTCTTTTATGGTACAATAGGCAGTAGACTGTACCACAAAACCTCTACCGGAGAATGCAGAACGGGAAGATATTGTCTAATGTGAAAAAGAAATGAAACAATATACTGATTCATTAGCACAGTTTATTATAGGATCCAGTATAAAATCTGAACCAAAACAACACATATTAACATGTAGGTCAAGTAAAGGAATGTGGGATATGTTACACTGTATTTATGAGCAAAAGAATGAGGGACGGTTAGATTTGTTGTACATTGGGATACAATAAGATCTGTTTTAAGTGTTACAGCTAAGAAAAACCTAAATATAGCACAATTTGACGTTAAGACGGCATTTTTATATACCAATATTGAAGACGACCTATATATGTATGTCACTACCTGAAGGTGTTGATGATAAGTCTGGTAGAGTATGTAAGTTGCTTTAAGGTATTTATGGTTTGAAGCAATCACCAAGGTGTTGGAACCAATGTTTTAAAGATTTTCTTCATAAATGTAACCTTAAAGAAAATAACGCTGATCTGTGTTTGTTCATGGATTCCGAAAAGAGACTTATAATTGTTCTTCATGTCGATGATGGTCTGGTCGTATCTAAGGAAAATAGGGATTTAGAGAAATTTTTGGATGATCCCAAAAGGCAATTCGAAGTTGTCGTTGAACCGGCGAATTAGTTTCTAGGTTTGGAAATTCATAGGCTTAGTGATGGGTCCATATGTATTAATCAAAGAGATTATGCACTGAAAATCCTTGAGAAATTCAATATGATTAATACCCGCTATGTATCAACTCCCATGGAGAGAGGTGAATTTTTAGATCAAACATTTTCTAAGAAGTTAGACAAAAATGTACCTTATCGGGAAACTATTGGTAGTGTTTCATATTTAGCGATTGTTTCAAGGCCCGATTTAACATTTACAATAAATTACCTTTCACAAGTATTAGAAGAACCAACAATAAAACGTTGGAATATGGTTAAAAGGGTGTTAAGGTATCTAAGAGGAACTACGGAATTAGGAATCCTCTATGACTCGAGCTCAGACTGCGAACTAGAAGCTTTCTGTGATGCTGACTACGCGGGAAACGTATCAGACATTCCACTTCCACTGTGGTGGAGCAATAGCTTGGTCCAGTTTAAAACAGCGGTGTGTTGCCTAGTCCACAACTGAAGCTGAATTTGTTGCAGCAAGTGAAGCCAGCAAAGAACTCATTTGGCTAACGAGGCTGTATAGTAAACTTAATAACTCTCAAAATAGCCCCGTGTTGCGAGTGAACAATCAAAGTGCTATAAGACTGATTAAAAATTCTGAGTTTCAATGTGCATTATAAGTTTGTGCGCGAAAAAGTACAGTTTTGTGAATTAGAAGTAAGTTATATAAACTCCAAGGAACAAGAAGCGGACATACTTACAAAGGCGCTGCCAAAACCTCGGTTTGAAGCCTTAAGAAGCGCTATTGGTATTACATCATGTACTGTTTCAATTTAGGGCAAGTGTTGAATATGTTTATAAGTAAATTGAAATGTATTATTATACTACAGTTCAGTAGTAAAATGTCAAATGTAGTAGTTGGAAATAACACGAATAATATAGTAGTAGGTCGAATCCATTGTCGCATGTGTCATTCTGTGTAATTCAGTTTATTCTTCCTTTTGAAATATACGTTTCTGTTATCTCAAGTAACTTGTATAATCTAAGTGCTAACACAACAATTAACTGCAACAGTTTCTCTTACCACTGACGACATGGGGTGTTGTTGACGTGTTACGTATGCTGGCGGTTCTAGTAAGATCTTAATCTTCTGTTTGTACTCCTCGGTATTTATTATAATCGGTAGCGTTGTGTAGTGATGGAGGGCCCATTAAGTCCCGTGATAGCCAATCTCTTCATGGAGCAATTTGAGACCCTAGCTATCAAAACAACGGTGTAGATACATGGATGATACGTCCGTCGTTTGGCCACACGGAAGAGATAAATTGGACCGGTTGCTTAAACACCCGAACGGAGTACATCTTAACATTTAATTCACGATGGAGCTAGAACATAACGGAGTATTACCTTTACTGAACGTTCGTGTCAACAGGGACCAAGCATCGGCAATAACTAGTGTGTTCAGGAAACCTACGCATACCGACCGTTATCTACATAATAAGTCTAACCACCCTCGCCAGAAGAATACGGTGGTGCGCACGCTGGTGGTCAGTTTTACTTTATAGTGTTTGTAGTGTTATTTTTTTCTATTTGTTTTTGTTTATAGAAGTAAGCCTTCATGTGATCTTTATTTTGTCTTCTATTCTATCAAGCGCACTAGCTTATAATCCCACTCACCATATATAAAAGAGTTATCTAAATTTATTGCGATAAATACTAATTGTTGGTATTTATACTTTTACAGTGACCAATCCATTCGATCCCATAATCAACGGTAGAGCGGAAAGTATTAGTTCCTATCCGTACTACGCTTTCCTGTCATACCACAGCACTAGTTTAAGATGCGGAGGTGCTATAATAAAAACGAACATGGTGTTGACAGCGGCACATTGTATAACAGATGGCAATATCAAGGTATACACCGGTATTCAAAGTCTTAGCGACTTACAATATAGTCAACCTTACTACGTAAGGTATCTAGCCAAATATCCCAGATACCAAGGCCAAAGTGGTTACGACATTGGCTTATTAATATTAGCAAGTCACATAAGATTAGGCCCAACGGTTAAAACTATATCGATACCGACAGTTATCCCTAGAGTTGGCAGCGCCGTGACAGTAATCGGCTTTGGTCCGGTTAGCTGTCCAGATAGCAATCGCCACTGCCAAAGTGGACAATCTCACATACTTAGAAGTGCCGCCGTTAAAGTAGTAAGCAATAGAAACCAAGTCATCCTAACTATTGGAAGTAATACCAATAGCGTCTGTTATGTAAGTATTTTGGAAAATCTATCAATAATAATGCGATATATGCTTGATGTTTAACTTTTAGGGAGATTCTGGTAGTCCGGTGGTATCTGGCAATTATCTTGTTGGTCTGGTCTCCTCGATTGAGCATAAAAATTGTAGCGGTCATAATTTCCATGTAGCCGTGGCGTATTTTTACCGTTGGATCAAACGATATATGGCTGCATATTAATTTTTTGTTAACGCTTTAATTATTCTTTGCTTTATTCAAAACATGAATTACAAAATTAGAATAATTAGTAACTGTACTGCACTTCCTTTTTGTAATTAAAACAACGAGTAATAAACTTTGGAAAGGATATACGTATTTTCATTGGAATAATACGTAATTATAATAGAATAAAATGTCATAGTGGTTAAATAGTGGGAAAATAAAAATACAATTAATGGTAATGGAAAGTTATACGGACGTATTCACTAAAACATTAAAACATATAAAATTTTATCTAATCGTAAGAATATGAAATACGCAACATAAATGCAATCTCTAACGTAAATATTTTTTGAATTCTTAGAATTAAAAAAAATACTTTTCTTACTTTAAAAAGTTGAGAAAATTGCTAAATTCATATGTTTCAAACAACCAGCTTCAATATAATGGCTTAATTTTTTCAGGAATGAACGCACGTCATAAGTGACAGTAGTATGACGTTTCATTATTAACATAAAGTGAAAATTTTGCAAAGAATGTTTTTCATTTATAATCCGTTCACACCTTAAAATTCAGTACGGGTTTTATAGGAAATGCGAACGCCATATTGTGTCAAAATTCTTAGAATTTCATTCTTACGATGTTTTAAACTCTACAGCTGGTTACATGAAGAAATGAAACATTAATATAACATAATTAATATTTCTTATATACGTTTATTATAGTATTATATTGCGTGATAATATTTAACAAAAACATTACAAGTTACTTCAATATTTTCCAAATTATACGAATATAAACTATTCATCGTTACTTATGTGACACTCCTTTCTTTCTAGAATTGATTTTACAAAATGTCTAATTGCAAGTGCACTGGGTTGGCAACACAAAAATCCCTGCTACGAAGAAAAATAGTTCAGGTTTATTTCTATATGTTGGACAGGTTTACGTTAACCCGTCCCACTGCTGTCAGTTTTCAGTCATGTTTTTGTTAGTGATTCTATCAGCTTTTGCATTTATTTCTTTAATGGTACCCTTTAATCTGTTGTCTGTAATCATTATACAAACTGTCTTTTTCAAGACAATGCCGTTTACATTACAGCAAGATACATTTATTGTGATGGCGCATTTTCGAAGTGCGACGTTATCCGAAAATGGAAACTGGAAATATTCACTACCCTCATGCTTTCAACAGTTCCATAATAAGTATCCTGATGTGATGATAGCTTATGAAACATTTAAGTTTCATCGTAATAAAGAGGTTTATGGAAACTGGTAGCGTTACAAAACGGAAGGCTGATCAAGCATCATCTATGCTGACAGAAGATAGAGTGGATGATATCAGGCAACGAATGGATGTTAGTCCTAACAAATCTGTTAGAAAATTGGCACTGCAAACAGGTACCCGTGTGATTCAGAGAATATTCCTTTTTTCAAATTTATCAAAATTCTAGGTATTTCTCGTGGAAGTGAACATATGGCCGTAAGGAAGAAATTGCATATGCATCCCTACAAAATTCTAGTTATGCAACATTTACGTGTGCAAGACTTTAAACGATGACAAAATTTCTGTCGCTGGTTTAATGAAACTCTAGGAAATGATGATTGAAAAATAAAGTTTACAGCAATCGGCTTCACAATTTAGATGAGCTACAAGCTGCAATAACACATGAAGTGCAAAATATTACAGAAGAAATGCTGCAGAATGTGTTCAATAATATGAGAAGACGAGCAAATTTATGTTTGCAACATAATGGTGCACATTTTGAAAATCATTTATAATTTATTTTAACCATATGTCCCCTTAAGTCCTTTGCTTGTTACAATTGTAGAATTTGTGAAAAAATTATAAAAATAAATTTCCTTATACATATTTGCAATTTCTAATTTTCTCAATTGTATGGTTAGTATTTATCTATATCAAGTTAGTAAATTTAATGATCAGTATTTCGTTTTTCTTAAAAAAAAGTTATCAAATCAGCGATGGAATTGAATACAATACATGAAATTTAATTATAAAGGTTATGAATACAAACTAACACATGGGCTGAAAAGTCCCGGGCCTAACAAAGAAAACACGGTTTTTTTGGTTCAAAATTAGCTTTATTCATCAACGTAATCTCCATCCAGAGCAACGCAATCATTCCAGCGCCGCTCTAACATTTCAATACCACTTTTGTAGAACGATTTATCTTTTGCCTCAAAATAGGCCTCAGTTTCAGCGATAACCTCTTCATTCGTGCGAAATTTCTTACCGACGAGCATTTTTTTGAGGTCTGCGAACAGCCAGTAGTCGCTGGGAGCCAAATCTGGCGAATACGGTGGATGTGGGAGCAATCCGAAGTTCAATTCATGTAGTTTTGCCATTGTTTTGATTGACTTGTGACACGGTGCCCTGTCTTGATGAAACAAAATTTTTTCTTTGCCATATGCTGTCGTTTCTTTGCAATTTCGGCCTTCAAACGCTCCAATAACGCTATATAATATTCACTGTTGATGGTATTTCCTTTCTCAAGATAGTCGATGGGATGTGCGTCGTGTAATATTCTTCGACTATCTTGAGAAAGGAAATACCATCAACAGTGAATATTATATAGCGTTATTGGAGCGTTTGAAGGCCGAAATTGCAAATAAACGACCACATATGGCAAAGAAAAAATTTGTTTCATCAAGACAACGCACCGTGTCACAAGTCAATCAAAACAATGGCAAAACTACATGAATTGAACTTCGAATTGCTCCCACATCCACCGTATTCGCCAGATTTGGCTCCCGGCGACTACTGGCTGTTCGCAGACCTCAAAAAATGCTCGCCGGTAAGAAATTTCGCACGAATGAATAGGTTATTGCTGAAACTGAGGCCTATTTTGAGGCAAAAGATAAATCATTCTACAAAAGTGGTATTGAAATGTTAGAGCGGCGCTGGAATGATTGCGTTGCTCTTGATGGAGATTACGTTGATGAATAAAGCTAATTTTGAACCAAAAAAAACGTGTTTTCTTTGTTAGGCCCGGGACTTTTCAGCCCATGTGTTAATGATTACAATCTCCGATAATATAGTATCAGATGAATCAAGGAAATTTATACAATTTTATGCATATTTTCAAAGTACCATTTTCCATGTGCATTTCTATTTCTAAAATATCAACAATAATTGACCAATTGAAATCAATGTTAGCAACATCATGTAAAATGTGAAAACAGAAAACTCCACGCACATCCCAAAATACCAAGGCCATAACCTTTCCAGCCGATTGTTCTGCTTTCGGGGGCTTTGGATGAGGTTCACCAGTTGCTGTCCACTCAGATGACGATCGTTTTGATTCCGGAGTAAAGTGATGGATCCATGTTTCATCCATTGTCACATATCGACGCAAAAATTTCGGTTTGTTACGTTTAAACATGGCCAACCACTGCTCAGAATCATCAACACGTTCTTGTTTTAGGTCAACAGTGAGCAAACGCGGCACCCACTTTGAACAGAGGTTTCTCATAGTCAAATGCTCATGCAATATAAAGCCAATACGTTCTTTTGATATCTTTACGATGTCAGCTAACTCACGCAACTTCACTTTTCGATCATTCAAAAGGATTTTGTGGATTTTTTTGATGTTTTCTGGTGTTACTGCCTCATTTGGACGTCCACTGCGTTCTGCATCGTCGGTGTCTCTACGACCACGTTTGAAGTCAGCAAACCAACGTTTTATTGTTGTTTCTGATGGAGCGGACTCCCCATAACACTTTTCAAGCCATTGCTTCGCTTGAACGGTATTTTTCCCATCGAGAAGCAGTGTAAAATTAAAACACGAAATTGTTTTTGATCCATTGTTTTGAAAATAATAAATGTACCATGACTCGTGCACAATAACTCACAAACTAATGAATAGGGTATCATGAAATTTTAACAGCTGTCTTTTGAAGGTTAGTACTAACTGGGAGAAAGGTGACTGCAATAAAACTAGCGTCATTTATGTGTTAGGCCCGAGACTTTTCAGCCCATGTGTTATGCTAACATAACTTTTACATAAGATATTCATTCTTGACAACTAAACATAATAAGAATGAAGTTATCAAGTCAAAGCAGGCAATATTATAGTCTTACCAAATTGGTGGTTGCCAACCTGGTGGACTTGACCTTGGACACCCGGTAGAATTGACTACAGTAAGATTAGTAAACTTATTTATTTGTTGAGAATAATGTTGAAATAATATAAATAGTGGTTTTCTCTATATATTGTGGTGGAAAATCTCAGGCTCTTTAATTTTCTTAAACGGGTTCTTTGATTTCAAATTTTGATCAAATTGTTTTTAAATTAAGAGATGATGTTTTCTAATTAAATAACCAAATGTAAAGTTGAAAAGATAAATATATTGACAAATTAATAAATATATATCGCTTTTTTACAAAAAATTATGTTTTTTTGCAGAAAACCTAAGGCAATCCATGTCTAGCTAATCTTTAAATATTCTAATTAATTTTACGAAACAAGAATGATAGCAAATGATACAAATAATCTTGAAGAACTTTAGGAAATTCGACGTCTTTAATTTTTGAAATCGTACTCAGTCGCACGTGATTTCTCGCCTTTAACATTGACTGGTCTTCGGCTACCAAAATATGTGTCCGGAACTTCCAGATTTTATTTGTAGTATCAGCTGATACACTTTATGATTGGATATAAACGAAGATCTTTGTAAAATTATAGAGTTATATGAGAAAATAACTAATTACTCTCAGGAGAAACGAGGTCAACATGCCTGACTTTGACACGATATTTATTTATTGCTTTGTTTTATATCCATAGCAACGCATTTGTTCGCCTATATGTTAGGCCACACAGTACGGACATACTTGATATGTGTGAGATTATAAAGGAAAATGCTGCCAGCCGTGCCATCTTTCCGTCGTACGAGAAAATCTTGAAGATTATAAGTATAATTTTGGAGTAATGCAGATTTATACAATGTGATTGAAATGTGTGAGTACAATATATTAAACGACTTTTAAGAATGAAATTTTGAAATATTTATGTATATAAAAAATATGTTTACGAAAAGCGATATATATATAATAAACGATAGTAAAGTTTACGTCTCCTCTGTAAGTGTTCTTTTTTTTTAAACAAGAAAATTGTGAATAATAAGTTATTAAAGAATACCCAAAGTAGATATCTGTAAAACTTTAGAAAGAAACCTGTACAGATTGAATATCTGTGCTTAAAATTCATAAAGAGGGAGTACTAACGGTACTTTGTAAGTAAACGGTCCTCTTAACGTTAATTTTTCAAAAAAATATTGGCCAATATTTATTTAGTTTAATTATTTAATTTCATCGACAGCACGACCAATCTTCGTATTCAAATCCAACCTCCTTTGAAATTTGTTCTTAAAGGATTATAGATAACTTTAAAAAAATCCACTGGTATTGAATCATGATGATAGTCTTAAAACTCGAAAAATATTGTTTTAGTAATTGGATGTGGTATGATTACTATTTGTTCATATGTATGTACGGTGGCCAAGCATTTTTTGCTATTGTCTACAAACCACAATATTATTTATGTCTACACTATTCGGGACTAAACATGCCTCGTTATTAACGATTGTCTTTCAAGGAAATTGTTACAATTTATGACGATATATAAATATTACCGGTTGCAAATTCGACAGAAAATTCCCACGTTATCTTTATTTTAGTCTACGAAATAATAAAGTTTTCTGTTTTCACATTTTACATGATGTTGCTAACATTGATTTCAATTGGTCAATTATTGTTGATATTTTAGAAATAGAAATGCACATGGAAAATGGTACTTTAAAGATATGCATAAAATTGTATAAATTTCCTTGATTCATCTGATACTATATTATCGGAGATTGTAATCATTAACACATGGTCTGAAAAGTCCCGGGCCTAACAAAGAAAACACGTTTTTTTTGGTTCAAAATTAGCTTTATTCATCAACGTAATCTCCATCAAGAGCAACGCAATCATTCCAGCGCCGCTCTAACATTTCAATACCACTTTTGTAGAATGATTTATCTTTTGCCTCAAAATAGGCCTCAGTTTCAGCGATAACCTATTCATTCGTGCGAAATTTCTTACCGGCGAGCATTTTTTTGAGGTCTGCGAACAGCCAGTAGTCGCTGGGAGCCAAATCTGGCGAATACGGTGGATGTGGGAGCAATTCGAAGTTCAATTCATGTAGTTTTGCCATTGTTTTGATTGACTTGTGACACGGTGCGTTGTCTTGATGAAACAAAATTTTTTTCTTTGCCATATGTGGTCGTTTCTTTGCAATTTCGGCCTTCAAACGCTCCAATAACGCTATATAATATTCACTGTTGATGGTATTTCCTTTCTTAAGATAGTCGATGAATATTAAACGACGCACATCCCAAAATACCGAGGCCATAACCTTTCCAACCGATTGTTGCGCTTTGGGGCGCTTTGGACGAGGTTCACCAGTTGCTGTCCACTCAGATGACGATCGTTTTGATTTCAGAGTGTAGTGATGGATCCATGTTTCATCCATTGTCACATATCGACGCAAAAATTCCGGTTTGTTACGTTTAAACATGGCCAAACACTGCTCAGAATCATCAACACGTTCTTGTTTTTGGTCAACAGTGAGCAAACGCGGCACCCACTTTGAACAGAGCTTTCTCATAGTCAAATGCTCATGCAATATAAAGCCAATACGTTCTTTTGATATCTTTACGATGTCAGCTAACTCACGCAACTTCACTTTTCGATCATTCAAAGCGATTTTGTGGATTTTTTTGATGTTTTCTGGTGTTACCTCCTCATTTGGACGTCCACTGCGTTCTGCATCATCGGTGTCTCTACGACTACGTTTGAAGTCAGCAAACCAACGTTTTATTGTTGTTTCTGATGGAGCGGAGTCCCCATAACACTTTTCAAGGCATTGCTTCGCTTGAACGGTATTTTTTCCCATCAAGAAGCAGTGTAAAATTAAAACACGAAATTGTTTTTGATCCTTTGTTTTGAAAATAACAAAAGTAGCGTGACTCTTAGCACAATAACTCACAAACTAATAAATAGAATATCATGAAATTTTAACAGCTGTCTTTTAAAGGTTAGTACTAACTGAGAGAAAGGTAACTGCAATAAAACTAGCGTCATCTATGTGTTAGGCCCGGGACTTTTCAGCCCATGTGTTAATCTCTCTTCATATTTCCACAAATGAATAGGGAGTTAGGTTAAAAAATACTCATTACATACGCACAACCGATACCGAAGGAAGACATTATATTTCTCAGTCGCAATTTTCTGTGTAAATAATTATATTTATAAGTTTATATTCATAGGTCGTGTTCACCGCATAGATAGATAATACTTTATTACATAGACCAAAATGATATACTTTTATCATTTAGTCACATACATATTGCAACTTCTAGAGTAACAACTGCTTACTAGTAGACCACAGTTTATATTACATATTTATAATATTATCAAATCATATATCCAACCCAAGCTGTGACGTTAGTAACTTGCATGACAAATGTTATTGCATTTGGATTAGTACATTAAATTAAAATAGATTTGAAATATTTTATGGAAAAAACAGAAATTCTTGTGACTAATTGCGGTAATAGTATTAATAAGACTAGCCAACAAATGTTTTTTTCTGCTGACTAAGATCTGATACTAATATAGGTACGCTAATGTCAAATATGAAACCCATTTTACCCTATCACATCACGTCATTTTTCTACGGCAACTAACTGCAACAAATTTTTAATTGTTTAAATAATAATATAACTGAATCTTTAGTCAACAGAGAAAAAGTAATTTTTCCACCTCTTCACATCAAATTGAGTCTTAAGAGAGAATATGTTAAAGTTCTAGATTTGCAAGGGGATTGTTTCAAGTACATATGTCAAAAGTTTTCACGACTAAGTTACGAAAAAGTGTAAAGCTGGGGGTATTCGATAGACCTCAAATTAGAACTTTAATGACAGATCCCAATTTCATCAACTCTGTGAACGAAGTTGAGAAAGAAGCCTGAACTTCATTTACAACGCGAACAATTTTCTTGGAAATAAAAAAGCCTCCAATTACAAGGATCTAGTGAAACCAATGCTTCAAAACTTTCACCGTCTAGGTTATTACACGAGCATAAAGCTTCATTTCCTTCATAGTCATCTTAATAGGTTTCCAGAAAATTTGCTGTAAGCAATGAACAAGGCGAGAGATTTCATCAAGATTTAAAAACAATGGAAACTCAGTACCAAAGAAGATGGGATCCTCATATGTTGGCAGACTGCTGTTGGAGTGTTTGAAGGGACTGCCAAACCAAAGTACACAGTAGAAAGTGCAACAAACGAAAATTTATTCCGTAATTGTGGTTTGTGTTTCTACAAGTACTCATGTAGTTTTTCAATGATTATTGTATTTAAACGAATAAACGAATTATTAAAATTTTATACTTTGTTTCTATCTTATCAGTTCTTAACTAACAAACTTATTGCCGCGTTAGTGATTCCTCAAAGAGTATAGTAAGGCATAGAGCTAAATTTTCACGCGATACTCAAAAACTAATATGGTTTTCAGAGTCAGCACACCCGAATTAGTAAAAAAACAGGTCTCATGTCAAAGTCAGCAAAAGTTATGTTGCGCACTATCATATTACTATTGGGGAATTAATTAAAACCATTTGTTAAAAGTGTTACGGGTTGTAGAAATCCTTTTGACTATTTCAGTGTCTAAAACAGCACGCCGTTCATCTGTCGTAATATAAATTTTGACAGATGAATTATCCCATAAATTTATTTACATGCCCCAGCTGGAACAGACCCTTATTATTCTGTTTTGCACACGTAATCACTCTACAATACAATATCAAATACTGATCGTTATGAGCGCAACAAAACCTAGAAAGTTAGTGAAGTCATCACAACGAATGAAGCACTTATGCGAAGATCGACGCCCATGGAAATCAGAAATTTGTATGCTTAAAATGTCCAGGACTTTCCACAAGTGGAAATATGAGGACGACCTGAAATGTTTTCGGAATCGGCAAGAGACGGCCCACGAAGGTTGAAGTGGATTCATTGGTTGGCAAGGACAACCTTTTTTATGGCAACTGTCAAAATTTCAGGCGTCTACTATCAATAGTTGTAGTTTAATAGTGTGTTTTGTGTAGCAAGTTAGGAGGTTTCGCAAAAATGGGTAAAATCGAATTTTGTGCAGTGCTAAAACACTTCTGGATAGCTGGGAAAACTGCCACGGAAATTCTAAATATTTTACTAGAGGTTGATAGCGGATGTATTCCATTATTTTCGACCATCAGCTTCTGGATGAACGAGTTCAAACGTGGCCGCATAAACACAAGTGACGAAGCATGCAGTGGACGCCCGAAGACCGCTACTAACGATGAAGTGGTCGACAAGATTCATAATGTCGTGTTAGCCGATCGCCGATTGAAGTTGAGAGAGATAGCAGAGGCAACATGCATCTCAGAAGAACACGTTCGGTATATCGTACACGAATTCTTGGGTATGAAAAAGCTTTCGGTGCGATGGGTACCGTGTTTGTTTACACCGGAGCAAAAACGAAATCGGGTGACCGTTTCGGCGGCGTGTCTAGCCAGGATCCAACGCAATCCAAGAGATTTCTTCATCAATTTCTTTCAAAAATCTACAAAATCGTTTCGTAACTATGGATGAGACTTGGACTTGCGTTTTCCGTGGATTCCGGTAACATTTCAGACCGCCCTCGTATTATCCGAACGATAACTTTATTCATTAAACTAACATCCATATTAATACTAATATTAATATGAATATAAATATTAAACCACCGTTAGCATTAGTAACGATAAAATTATAATTTCGAACGTATTAAATTTCCGAAAAAATATCTGTCTCGGAAAGTTAATACATTGAAAATTGCAAGAAAATTGTAATTTTATCAACTTTATTCATATCATATTGAATACTAATTGTAGGTTCTTAGTACACATGTACTGTACGTCATTCTAACTTCTCTTCTTACGTAAACGGGAGTTCTCATTTAGTTATAATATTTACAATATCAGATGATGGTCTTACAGAAGCCTAGAATATTCTCTATCTAATAATGTCTATTTTTACATATACTTGTTAAAAAATTTGCGGTTAGGCACTAGAAGATTATATAAAGTAATTGTTTGGTTTATTCCGTTAACAGTATAAAAGTTCTATTCGATGAAAAATGTACTTCGCATTAAAACTTCTGTCGCTTTTGGTTGCTTTCTCCGGAATATGTGGTAAGTTGGACAATACTATTCCTTTGTAAGAAAGGAAAATATTAAAGAATTATATTTCGTTTCTTATATATAGTGTAGTAGCATATTAGGTAACGGTAACTTGGTGCAAACTTTTCAGGAACATCCGTACATCGTTTGATATATGACAGACAGTTCGTTTCAATAATGGTTGTTGTTTCATTCTGTTGTTTAGCTTGTCGGCTGATGACATCAGTGATGTCCTTGAATCAGGACTTGCTTTGTTTGAAGTGTGTTTTTGAGATCGAAGTTAGCTCTGTTTCGTGTTGGTCGGCTTTCGGTAAACCTGATGTCCCAGTATTTGGTTTTCTTTCCTCTTCAGTAACACATCCAGGAAAGACACCTTCGAGTTTTATGGTAAATTGTATTTTATGTTGTTTATTGAGGTAATCCAGAAATTTCGATAATGTCTTAATTCCATGAGGATGTGTGATAAGTAGTTACCGGATTATATGCAAAGTACAAAAATTTAATTCATTTTATTTATTATATTTTACGACTGTATGTAGACGTATTGCACCGATTAAAGTTAATTAGCGTTAATTAACATTAATCAGTGTAAGACATCTACAAATACACGTAAAATATAATAAATAAATAAAATAAAATATATGCACTTTGCATATAATCCGGTCTCTAATGATAAATATCATCGCGGTGTCCTTGAATGCTTCCATAAAAATGTTTGCTTGTACAATTCTCCATAGAAGGTATGTTGCGGATGGGCATAGTTTTATTAAATCTGCGCCGTTATTTTCCGTATTAATTTCTTGGGTATGTTGTCGGATGATGTTAATAGCTTCTTCTGCTAGAATATGAAGCTTGTGAACAGTGATTTAACGGCGAAGCAGTAGAACGTCATACATTCTCCACTTTGGTATCCTTGATTTAAATGATTCAGTTTTTCTATGTATGTTTCCATTCTTCCTTCCAGTGGTTGGATATTCTTTCGCAGGTATTTGGCTAAAGGATCAAATTGTTGATACAATTGGCCCCATGGAGTTTTCGTTTTTATGTATTTTGGGGAGTCAATGTAATGTTAGTGTTTTGATGCGTCTTTTGATGATGTTTCGGTGTAATTCTTTAGGTATCGAGGAGGATTTAACTTCTCCTGATATTTTCCATTCTAGAGTTGGACTCAGATCCTTCTTAAGTGTATGCTACATAAAATTTCGTAGTAATATCCAAATCTTTTTTTTAAATCTTTTGTGCCCATGGTAACAGTAGTGTTTGCTTTGTCTGTAGGCATTATAGCGCGATCTATGTCCTTCTTAACATAGATCCAATAGTGACTCTCCTTTCTTCTTTTGATAGATTTGAGTGGTTTGGCTGATATCAAAATGCGCAGTTAATCTGATCTCCCCTACTTGTTCTGACAGTGTTTTAATAGAAGTTTTTATGGCACAGATGATGCTTTCCCTGATATTCTAATCCTTTTGCTATTTTTTGTATCTGCGGTTCTTTTAGTAGTTTGAAGGAAAGATTTATAATTATTCGGTCTTGATTTAAGATTGGATCCTGTGGTTTGGTTTTTCTGATTCTTGGGATTTATTTTGAATCAAAACGATTATTTGCTATACTTTAGGAAAGTAACGATTTTCACATAACGACAGGAAAAACTATTTATTTCTTGCCTAGTTAATTTTCTTATGTATCTTCTGAAAGCCACTCACTGAAAGAGGACTGCAGTGGAAGCAAATTATCACACAGACCGGACAATTAACGATTGCAAACGTGTTCTCTAGACCGACAAGTTCAAGTAAAGAGTTTTTTTGGACAAAACGGCAAGTACGATGACATAAAGATTAGAACATAATAAAAGTCTGTATATCGCCAACTATCAAATATGGAGGTGGTAGCGTGTTTGTACGACGATATTTAAGTAACAATCAAGGCGGAGAATTGTCAAAACGTCAAGGAAAACTGGTTAAGGAAAAATATTAAGACATACTGTTTGATGGCGCAGTTCCATCTGGTATTCATTTCCGTCGAAAGGGGTTTCTTTCCCAGGAGGATAATGACCTAAAATACGTTTCAACATTATGTATAGGTACCTCAAGAGAAAAACAGCAGGAACCAACATAAGTGAGAATGATCTAGGTGATGATTCCCATGGGTGCCAGGGATATCAGGAAAAATATATACGTTTGTATCGAAAAAATGCCGAAGGTCTTCGTCGCGGTTATTAAAACGGAATGCGGGCGTTTTGATGAACGACTATAAAAATTACAAATAACTTCATAAATAGCCTCAGTAAAATGAGGCAAATTACAGTGCAGCGCGGGAAACAACATGGAGGGACGACTGTTCAGTAACGTTTACGTCCTCGCATCATTTATGATTGTGACCTTCATGAGTGAGCATAGGCGATGCGGACGTAGGAATGTTTACACATAAAATAATGATAACAAGATATTATATAACGCATTGAAACACTTTCTGTTCTAAGAAGTTTCCACGAAATCGCAATCTGGGTGGCATTTATTAAATATTAGAATCATTAAATATGTTTCCACACTTGTTTCAGTCAAATGAGTACAGCGTGAGGAATAAATATTTTTTAATAATGAAAACGACCGTTCCACATCGAGTGATTGTTATATTTGCAAATTTAAAGTAATCCTTGTAACAACTTGATGGATCTTTCTATGCTCCTTCACAAATTTGTCTTAGTATGAGAAAAATCTGAATCCTTGTCAATAACACTTTCAAATTTTTGCAACACACTTTAATTTTTTTCGCCTTCCACCGTACATATGTAGGTGTGAGTGACCATCATCCACAATTTGAACAGAATCCACAAATTACATCAAATCAAATTTTATAGTTTTTCAATTCCCTCCGGTAGTCTATAGCAGTTCTTGCGAATACTTTCTAAATCACATTTTACCTTACTATCTTGAAACATTTTCTGGCTTTTCTTGATAGCTTTAGCGTGTCTCGGATCGAATTGTAAAACTAGCTTCTATACATCATCAAAATGTTTGCAGTAGTAAAACGCAGCCTTTAACCATGTTCCCCAATGCGTAGTAGTGGGCTGTGGTGGTTCGGGCACTTTGGGACACAAAATCTACGTTTGTGTTTGGAAACTTTAGAAATACTGCCTTCGTACGAACTATTAAAGCATTTACTCGTGGATAACATTTGGGGATCAACTGCGCCACAAGGTTTAAGGCATGGATTTCACATATTACATGTAACAGATTGCCACTCTCTTCCTTAAGAAATCGGCCTAAGGAAAGCATATTAGCGGCACCGTCACTCACAAACATTAAAAGTTGGATTGTTGAAATTTGAAATTTGTTCAACTCTAGTGCAACTCTTTTAGAAGCAAGTAAAATAGAAGATGATGGTTCAAACTCTTCCATTGTACGTGCCATCACATTCACCACAGAATGTTTTGTCGATCGTTTGCTTCGTCCACGCATAACCACAATTTTTTATCTTTCAATTCCGTTTTAATTCTTCTTTCAACATAGTCACGAACAGATGGTATAAAGTTTCTTAACGATGTCTGACTTGGTAATGTGTAATCCCAGTACTTGCTCCAGAAGAAGACAAATTCTTATTGATCTAGTAAAGTGAACGGTACACTACATAGAATAAAACAAAAACCCATATCAAATATTTATTGTTCGCTATATCGTTTACCACGGATTGCAGAGCAGTACTTTATACTTTTTAGGTGGCGTTCACACTTCCACCTGCTGGTACACATCAAATAGTTGTCGCACTTTACACATTTAATTTTATCGCCTTCGTATTCTAAATTCGGCATACTCGTTATTATGTTTTCTAGTTTATTCAAAATACGTTTCCGAAACGTACTTAAATGTGACATTTTCTAAGTACACATGTGTGTACTGACAAGCACTCGCAACGACAAATCGAATAATACTGAACAAGTGTGCTTTGATATGGGTTCGATTATCGGTGCCGCGCGCTTGAGTAACGTGACGGGGTCACGTTACTCTCCGCAGGATACTGAAACTTGCCCCTCTTTGCCGAGACTATTCATAAACATACAAACTAAAATTTAAAATCTAGTGTTTTACTATTTATATAGTAACATTTTCATATTCAACCTAAACGCTTCTAAATTTATGGCGGGTACAATAAATATCTCACTTAATCTTTTATAGCGGATGACCCTTTCGGAGCCATCATCAGAGGGACACCAGCAAAGATCACTAATTACCCATATCACGCCTTTCTATTGAATAAAGCAAACGGAACACTGAGATGTGGAGGTGCCATAATAAAAACTAACATGATATTGACAGCAGCACACTGTCTATTTGACAAGGATTTCTACGTATACACGGGTATTCAAAGTTTCGAGGACTTACATAATAGCCAACCACATTGTGTTGAAGATGTAATCAAGTATCCCAGATACCGAGGTCAAACTGGCTACGACATAGGTCTGGTAATACTATCAAGTCACATTAGGTTAGGTCCAACTGCTAAGGTTATACCGCTAATGCAAACCAGACCAAAAATTGGTAGTACAGTATTGGTAATTGGTTTCGGTAAAGTAGAATGTAAGCATGGCAGGTGGTATGGCGCGATCTTCCTATGCGATGGCGATAGGTCTCATATTCTTCGATCCGCGAAACTCAAGGTAAAGGGTACTAGACGTGGAGTAATTTACACCCTGGATGACGATCGGAATACCTGTTACGTAAGTTGAAAAAAAAACTTGACGATGTAAGTGAATGAATATAAATGTTTAATTTTTGTTTTGTTAGGGAGATTCTGGAAGTCCCATAGTCTATAAGAAGAACGTGGTTGGAGTAGTTAGTTCGGGACAGTATGCAAATTGTACTGGTTACGATACGCACGCTGCTGTCGCGCCACATTACTACTGGATTGAGAAATATCTAGAAGAATATTAATATTTTTAAGTGCACTAGGGTTTTGTGATAATTAACTGTAAGGCACATCTCCAATACAATTAACATGTATGTACATAGGTGAAAATGGTTACGAATATGAATGTATAGGTATATAACGATAATCGTAATGAATTCGGATGTATAAGCGAATTCCAGGAAAAGAACGTTACTTTCCACATTCATATTATTGTATACAACTAGAAAAATAATTTAGTTCACTCGACATAAAGTATCGTATTATATTGCATTAACTTCAAATAAAATAGGATAACACGAAGGCGTATCTATGTTTGATTAAACATTACACTTTGTAATAAACGAACTACTTCCGGAATTGGACTGTGTCATGATGAAAGAATATAGAAATGGAATAAGAGTAAGAGGAGAAAGAAATAAAAAGAAAAAGAAAAGAGATAAAAGGAAGGAGAATAAAAAAAAGGGGGGCGTGAAAAAGAAAGAGTAAGAGAAAGGAAGAGAGACAGAAAGGGGGAAGAGAAAGAAATAAAAAGAACAAACGAGAAAGGTGGGATCTCGACGTTTCGTCTCCGTCGTAGTAGGCTTCTTCAGGAAAAACAGGGTACACCAAAGTGGTACGGTAACTCGACGTGTTAACCGCGCAAGAGGCGAAAACCTTCTGGTTTCATCAAGATCCCACCATTCTTTCCCCCCTCCTTCTCTCACTCTTTCCCCCTTTCTTTGGTTCTCATGCCCCCCTCCCCCCCCTTCTTTCATTCTTCTTGCTTCTATTTCTTTTTCGTTCTTTTTATTTCTTTCTCCTGTTATTCTTATTTCATTTCCATATTATCTCATTATGACACGGTTCAATTCCGGAAGTAGTTCGTTTATTACTAACTCTGGCCGTGGAAGCCTACGTATTTATTTCAATGCATTTTGTGTTCATGTTTTTGTGCTGTATTAACAAATTTTAGAATAAACTTGAGAAAGAATATTTTAATTGTATTTTCTTAAAACAATACATACTTCTAATTGAAATCTTGTATTGTTGTATACATTACCGTTCATAATGGTGTGGACATGTCCTATGTCATGCAAAACTTGCTTTAAAACTTTAAACAAAACAATTATAAGAAAGATATTTATTCATCTACGACTTATTGCACATGTGTACACAATAGAAAAAGTAATAATAAACATTAGTAAAGTAAGTTGTACTTTCCTCTCACCGAAAAATACACCTCTTGATTTACGAGGGAAGGTCCAAAAGTTCGTGGAATGAAAGGGTTTTAAATAAAATAAAACAATAAATCTATTCTTCTTTTCAATATAATCACCCTTAAGAACAATACATTTATTAGATCTATGAATTAATTTTTCTAAACCATCATAAAAATATTTTTGCAACTTTGCTCTTGAGAACCGGCGCATTGTCTTGCAAGAGCAACACACCCTTGGTCAATCTTCCTCGACGTTTTTCCTTTAATTTTTCTAATATCGCTGCGTAATACTCTGCGGTTATGCTACTACCTTTTTCTTTGTAATCAATCAATAATATCCCCTCACAATCCCAAACAACAGTAGCCATCAACTTTCCAGCCGATTCTGACACTTTGAATTTCTTTGGCGGTGGTGTCCCTTTCTTATGCCATTGCATGGACTCCTGTCTGGACTCAGGCTCAAAGTGATGAACCCATATATCTCCGGTAATAATCCGCTCCAAAATCTGTGCAGGTTTGTCTCCACACAGCCCCAAAAATTGTTTGAACGCTGTTTCTGCAGCGGCATGTGCACTCTCGGTACCCATCTTGTACTGACTTTTGTCATACCCAGGTGGACATGTAGGATACGCAAAATGGTGGTATCTGATACTCCAACTAATGCAGATAATTGTTTTTTCTTCAAACGGGCATCTTGCAGAAAAAAATTTTGCACTTTTTCGACGATGTCTAATGTGGTGTCCTCAACTGGCCGTCCTGAGCGGGAGTCGTCTTCTATCGACTTCCGACCATGTTTAAAAAGACCATGCCACTTATAAATCATTGATTTACTAGGGCACTGTTCCCCATAAACGGATCCCATTTGATATGGTTTGAGCGTTCTTTCCTTGATCTGTAAGGAACTTTATCACAGCACGGTGTTCAATTTCCTCAATAGTTTCAGTTTTCTTCCGGATTGACGTGTTTAGCAGGCAACTATTATGGAGTTACCTCCATTTCCTCTTCGTCTTTATTTATGGGTACAGTTCATTTATTTATTCATCTATTTATAAATTAATTTTTTTTTTCTCCCCTATTTAGGGCCTGTGTGTAGTGTGTTACACTTTTTGTTTTATTGTTTTGCATGTTTGCTTCTTTTCGGGGGTTGAAGCGTTATACCTTTCTCTTCTGCTCTTCTTTTTATTTGTTTGATGCCGTCTCTTCTCAGTCTTCTGATTGGCTTAATGATTTTTCTTACCTCTTCATTTGGGTGTGTCTTCGTCCTTTGTACGGTGTCATTGGTTCTTCTTAGGATGATGGCGTCTAGGGTTTCCAGCTCTAGTTCCCCGTGGAGATCTTCATTTTTTATGTACCGCGGGGCGTTCGTCGCGAGACGGATAATTTTGTTTAATTGGCCTTGTATTTTATTTTTTTGTTGATCAGACGCTTGGTGCCATAGTTCCCCGGCGTAGGTGGCTATAGGTACCATAGTCGCCTTGATCAACTTTATTTTGTTATCCAAGGAAAGTTTACTTCTTGGATTGATCAATGGGTACAGAGTTTTGGATGCAACACAGATTTTTTTCCTTACTTCGGCTATGTGTACCGAGTACGTGAGTTTGTTATCTAGGATAACTCTGAGGTATCTAGCGGTGCTGTTCCATTGTATGAATGTTCCGTTTAATTTGATGAGGTCCGGCTTCTTCCTTCTAGTACGGGATACGAAGTAGATCGCCTGTGCTTTCGTTGCATTTACTCTGATACGCCATTGATCGTACCATTTAGTAACCGTTTCTATGTACTCCTGAAGTCGTAAGTGAATTGACCTCATGTTTCTGTGGCTGTAGTATACTGCCGTGTCATCAGCGAACTGAGCCAGTTGGCAGGTCGACGGCTTGGGTATATCGGCGGTGTATATGTTGAAGAGGGGTGGACCCAGTACCGAGCCCTGGGGCACTCCTGCTTTCGTCGTGCGAACGGTCGATGTTTTATCGTCGATTTTAACCGCGAAGGTTCTTCCTTTTAGATAGTGCTGCGCTAGGTTGGTTAGCGCTGCCGGAAATTTGTATTGTCTTAATTTGAAGAATAGGCCTTCATGCCAGACTTTGTCGAATGCCTTTTCTATGTCGAGCATGACGGCCGCCGTCGGCGTCGACCTATCCAAGTGCTCAGTTATGTGTTCGGTGATCCGTAACAGTTGATGGGTGGTGGAATGCTCCTGCCTGAATCCGAATTGGAATCCGGGTTGGATTTTTTTTTCACTTACGACTTCCAGGAGTCTTCTCTGGATGACTTTCTCCAGGACCTTGCTTAGCCCGGGGAGTAGGCTGATCGGTCGATAGCAGTCGGTGTTATCCTTGGGTTTGCCGGTTTTGTGAAGAACTATAACCGTGGCGTGTTTCCATGTCTGAGGAAAATGTTGGTACCTCAGAACACCGTTAATTATATCCCTGAGTGCATCGATTGCACCCAGGTGCAGGTGTTTAAATGCGGCGTTGGTGATTCCCGACCAGGTGCCTTACGGTTTTTTAACGTCTTGATTATATCAAGGAGCTCCTCTGCTGTTGTTTGAGGTGGGTCTGGCTCGTCGCCGTAGTCTGCACGGGCTAGTCCGTTGATAGCGTTCGCGAACTTTTCGAGGTCGTTACTTGCGGGTTGACGCTATAGGGCTGCAACTTAACTTATATACTAATGATGAGTCGCCAATCAGAATGACACCTAGCGAGCGCCCCTATCCATCCCCTCCATTCCACGAACTTCTGGACCTCCCCTCGTAGATAAAGGAAATAATAAATAAATTAAATTAAATTTTCGCACTTTGCATGTAATCCGGTTTCAAATAATAATATAAAAATGGTTGCAAAGTTTAATTATAGAAAAATATAGTGTAGTGATATGGAATATTGTCTATTAATTATCAATGAATTTTTCTAAATTTTACTAGTTTACCTATTCCAGATATTTTCTCGTCACTGTTTGGTGCACGCCGTTATCTTTATATTATGGTTGATATTATAAGTTGGAGGCAAAGTACCGTTAGTACTCCCTCTTTATGAACTTTTAGCGCAGATATTCAATCTGTACAGGTTTCTTTCTAAAGTTTTACAGATATCTACTTTCGATATTCTTTACTAACTTATTATGCACAATTTTCTTGCTTATAAAAAAAAATTCTCGTGCGACGGAAGGATATATCAAGTATGTGTCTACTGTGTGGCCTACCATATAGGCAAACAAATGTGTTACTATGTATATAGAAAAACATCGTGTCAAAGCCACACATGTTGTCATCGTCTCTCCTGAGAATAATTATTATATTATAACTCTTTAATTTACAAAGATCTTTGTTTATATCCAGTCATAAAGTGTATCAGCTGATACTACAGATAAAATCTGGAAGTTCCGGACGCATATATTGGAAGCCAAAGACCAGTACATTTTAAAGGCGAGAAATCACGTGCGAGTTAGTACGATTTCAAAGACTAAAGACGTCGAATCTTTTTAAGTTCTTCAAAATTATTTGTATCTATTGCTCTCGTTTTGTTTCGCATAGTAACTAGAATATTTAAAGATTAGCTAGACAGGGATTGCCTTAGGTTTTCTGTAAAAAAAAAACATATTTTTTTAAAAAGCGGTATATGTTTATTGATTTGTTAATATATTTATTTTTTTCATTCTTACATTTGGTTATTTTAATTAGAAAACATTATTATTCACTTGAGAAACAAAATGAACAAAATTTAAATCAAAGAACCCATTTATAGAAATTAAAGACCCTGAGATTTCCACCACAATAGATATGCATTGTAAAAATGCTAAGCAGTACCAAACAGACGAAGAGGATGATATACACTTCACAAAGTGTAATCGTTGCACTGTTCTATTATTTAACTGTTCACACAGTTTATTTAGTGTTTTTATTTTAACATATAT
Organism: Trypoxylus dichotomus; assembly: GCA_023509865.1. Lineage (NCBI taxonomy): Eukaryota > Metazoa > Arthropoda > Insecta > Coleoptera > Scarabaeidae > Trypoxylus > Trypoxylus dichotomus. The sequence goes on along the minus strand of CM042082.1, from coordinate 19,239,909 downwards.
ATGTCTATTTTAAATTCCTTAAGCTTTTCGATAAAAATATATTTTGTCGACTTGTGCATAAATTGGTTTTTTGGCGAAGAAATCTAAAACAATCGTCTTCTTCGTCAGCATTCAAATACTTTAATCCAAATGTATATTGCAGTCATCTTTCTACCTCAGAATCTATGTTCCCAAATTCGCTTGCTAAACCTAAACTTTGGATTCTCCTGAACCACGATTGGTGCAAATGAAAACGGCAGGCATAGAATTGTGCTAATGGCCGCAAAAACTTCAGGAGATCGCACTATAGTAGAGTAACGCCCAAAGATTTGTGCGAGACAAAATTTAAGGATTTTTTTTTTGTACAACGCCAAAACATTTTGCTATTCTTCAATATTTTTTGTTTTGAAAACGTGTACTTGTCAACCACTAACAAACGTTGTCCGTTGTTACTGCCGCGAAAGAGATCTTCATAATTCTTCACTGAGTACAGGAAAACTCAAGACTGAAAGTGGATATATTTCTTTCTCTCAGAAAGCAATATAGAAACACACGATATTATAAACTAAATGTTTAGTTATACAACAATAGAGGTACAAATAAAAATATTTTAGAAATAATCTATTTGGCCATTTAGTAAATTCCTTGAATAACTGATATTCGTATTTAATTACTTTCATTACTCGAAGAATACAAGGTGTCTAGATTACCTTTTTCTTTACAGGGCAGGTAAATCCATAAATTTGGTATCCAGTTTACACTCGCCACTCTCGAGCTGCCAAATCGTATCGGTAAAGAAGTATCGGCGACACGTGTACTTGCGTTGGAAATTAAGGACATCTGATCTTCAGCAACATTAGGAAACTTACCACGGATGAAATAATCAAACAACTGAATGTTCGGAGGATTGATATTCAATAAATATTCACACAAATCACTGCAACTGATAACTAGAGACTCCATTATAACTTGAGGCCAAATATTACATAAATGTTACTAACACCCAAATTGAAATTGTTTCTATAGGAAAAATTGCAGTTTCACGGGATTTTGTAATATAATGCACTTTAGTGCAATGTAATGTAGTAGGATGTAATACAGTATAATATAATGTAATTTAATATTGTACAATATTGTATAACGTTTTCTATGTTCTTGAAGTTTTGATTTGCTATTGTGTTTTGTTTTTGGCATTTCGATAAAATGAAATATTGTATAAGAAAGTTAAGATATGTTCTAAGTAAAGTTACAATATTTTAAAGAATGATGATTTACAAAACTGTGGTGTTGGTAAGCCAACCCTAATGCAACTTGTTCGTAAATAATACTAGAAATTCAATAAATCGATAAGCACTATACCATTAAACATAAAATAAGAAAGTTGACGTTAACACTATGTACGCCGCAGTACTGTTAAGCTGAAACCATTTTTTTTCAAATGGATTATAGTTCACCATGACTACACTACAAGTTTCAAAATCAAATTCCCACAAGAAGTTCGAAAAATTCTACTAAGGCGCTAATGGGACAGTCTGTATAGTTAGTTGTAAAGTTAGTAACACTGCATGTTGTTTTTGGTAACTTTAAGTAGGTAGAAGTTGGTTAACCTGGTAGAAGGAAGGTGCGAAATAGACGTTAAGATTAGATGATGTAATATAGCATGTAGTAGCGTGTAATAGTTAAATAAAACCACAAAATACGTTTTAAACAAGTTCCATTGCGTTTTATTTAACACCCTCTGCCAAAATTCAGATTAGTTATATAATACGTAGTTATAAACATCGTAACATCAATGGAAGATATTTTTCTTTTAAAATACAGTAGAACCTGGTTATAACGGCAGTCACGGGACTGCAAATTTCTTCACGATATAACAAGATGACGCTATAGGCGGAGTTTTTACAAGTTCCATGTTTACATACAAGAATTGGTGGGAAACAATATTACGGGTGGTAAACAGATACGTATGTGAATTTAATCAATTTAACGTACTTAACCATATAACCTTACACATGCAGGTACTTACTAACTTATTTGTGTAATCAAAGAAATCTGTAATTTTCCGTTGTACAGTTTTCGCACACCAAAACTGTTTTTCTATTTCCATTTCTAATTCTCTCACTTTATCAATAATTTGAGGTGATGTTTCTTGTTGTCTATAATAAGTTTTTAAAAGTTTGTCGGTACGTGTTCTGCTTCGTCGCATGAATCTTCTTCCTCTTTGATTTCATTATCATTTTCGTTATCCCGCTGTTTTATGTCCTCCACGATATCAGAATCTGAACGCATTCCCGACGTAATAAGGCAACTGTCCACGGATGCAAAGTCGTCGCAACAAAACTGGTTTTCGTCACTCTGATTTTGCGGTCACTTTTTAACAAGTTCACATAACGGAACGTCATCTTCATTTAAGTTGTCATAAACTGGATTATTCTTTAATCTTGAATGACTATAGTCTCAGAGGTTAAACTACGCGAAGCCTTTTCTAAAAAGTCCAACGCTTCGAGAAGTGAAACTGACATGGTTCGTTCTTGTCCATACCCGTAATAATTTTCTGCAGAAGAAATTTTCTGTAAAAACATTTTAAGCTTCTTATTACGCCTTAGTCCAATTTTGGGGCAGAAACACCAAATTAATATTTTTTAAGTGGGCTAATGATGGATGTGCTAGGTAGTTATCGACTAAAAGCAAGATTTTTTACCTTTAACCGCAAGTTCTTTATCCCATATTCGAATTTTATTTTCAAAGATTTCTGAAGTCATCCATGCTCTCTTGTTTGCGCAGTAATTTGTTGGGAGTGTTTTTATGTTTTTGAAGCAGCGTGGCTTTTTTGACTTTTCTATGACAAGAATATTACGTTTCTCCGTACCGGTCATATTAGCACACATAAATGCAGTTAACCGTTCTTTGGCTAGTTTATCGTCTACACATTTTTCGCCTTTAAACCGGAGAGTCTTATCTGGAAGAAGTTTATAAAAGATTCCCGTTACGTCGCCATTGTGGATTTCATTGTCTTCATAATCTTGTCTTAATTTAGGCCACACTTCATTTAGCCACGTTTCTGCTTCTGTCATATTAACATTTTTTTCGCTTCACCGCTCACTTTTCCGAACGTCTCCGTTTGAAACGCTCCAGCCACCCATTGCTGCACTTAAAATTTGTGTCTCCAAATAAACTTCCAAATTCTTCGGCCTTTTGCATAAGAGGTGCATTAACGGTTAAATTTGCACTTCTACATTGCTTAAACCACGTAATAAGCGCTTCGTCGATTTCAACCTTTTCGCACGATCGAATTTTTTCTTTCCCTTTCACAAAAGTATTCATGATTTTATTATTATTTTTCACAATTCTACAAATCGTAGAATTAACGCAAATTGGCGAAACACGTCCGCTTTCTTCCTTCCACTTCCGACTGCTTTGATTATCGGGACTTTATCGTTCACGCTTAAACTTTTTCGCTTTAAACCTGACATTTTCGATAAAGAAATCTCGATGTTTCACTCACATGATTCAAATGCCGACTGGGGAAATTTGTTACGAACTTTGCCTGACGCATTGCAAGAAACGGTAATATTCTTGGAATCCCCGAACGGTCGAACGTTGCAGGCTAGGCAAATTGCAAGAAATCTTGATTCAACGAACGGTAATATTCTTGGAATCCCCGAACGGTCGGTTGCAGGCTAGGCAAATACCGGGAATTGAGTCATAAATGATAATACAAATACGTACCTCAAGTGGTAAATATTTGTCGTTATATCAGGGCTTATTGACGCTAAAACCGGGTTTTTTCCTGTACGTTTGAATAGTAAAGTACGGGACCGCCTTGACGCTAAAAAAGGACTGTCGTTACAGCCGAAGTTGTTATAACCGTGTTCTACTGTAAGTTCGATGACGTTAAAACATCGAAACTGTTTGCACCGATTCCGAACTTTCGCTTAGATCGCAGCTAAATGACAGGAATTTCTAGAGAGGCAAATGATAGAATTGTTTGCACTAATGCATTCTGATTCTAACTTAATCAATGCCGATGTAAAGCAGGGTAAAGCTTTTTTTTAATCAAATTATATGCAGTGTTTATAGCGGAAATTAGTTTATTCACATGTCACATGTTTTGGGCTTACGTCTAGATGTTCATACCTAATTGATATTCATTATTTTAAAACTAGAAATCGGTGTATTTCTTAAGAAAAGATGATTTTGCCGGCTGCAACTATTTCCGCTGTTGCCCCACTGTGTGACCCTTCGCTGTGTCTATAAATACGGGTATAGGAATGTCTTATGCGGATGAGAGTTAAATTTATATTATTTTATAAATATAGTCCACTTAAATAACAAGGAAAATTGACTAGACATATCCAAAACTCAGCGCTTTCATCGACAGATACGTTGCACTTTTACACTACAACGTTGCATGGTATGTTATTTGCCAGTTTTCGCGGCATTATACTTTTTGTATGTTAACTCAACGTTAGCAAACAACAAGAAAGTTATATTTATACAAAATGTTGCTCATTGGTTGTTACATACACATTGATTATAAACAATTTTTCAATATTTGTTGATTGATTTAACAGTGACGTTGCGTTTGCGTCGATTATAAACTATTGCAAAACGTTGCACAAGAAATTAGGTTTTACTTACATCGTTTTGCGGGCCGCTTATGTTTCTTTAACGTCATTTGTAGACGTTACTTAACGTTTGGTTATCGTTACTAAAAACGTCATTTCAAAGATTTCGTTCCCATCGGGTCTTCACCATGATTGCAATGTTTGTGCGGTTGTAGAACTCGCAGGTATTGCAATAAACTCGACACCACACAAATTAATAATCTAATCGGAACGGAGTGTTTCAAGATTATGTGGGCTCTAATTGTCAACCGAGTTGCCGACTGAATTGCAAAAATGTAGCTTTCTTACGCAGGCTCTAAAACTTCTTAGATTACCAACTTTTTATAACCTTTAGGGTGGTCCCGGAAATCTTATATCTCTTCGGGAAAGGAGAAACGGAAGGAAACCGTACTTTTAACAGAGCATTATGGTAATAAATAGTCTCAGGCAAGTTTCAGTACCGTGCGGAGAACAACGTGGAGTGGTGAAGCGAGCGGCATAGAGAATTGAGTACCCGTATCAGAGTCTGCTTGCTCAATGTACACATACTTAGACCATGTCGCATTTAGGTACGTTTTGGAAATAAGGTATTTCGAATAAATTAGAAAACGTAATAGCGAGTATGCCGGATTTAGAACACGAAGGCGATAGAATTAAATGTGCAAAATGCCACAACTATTTGATGTGTACCACCAGGTGGAGGTGTGAACGCCACCTAAAAAGTATAAAACATTGTTCTGCAATCTGCGGGAAACGATACAGCGAGCAATTAATAACACATGGGCTGAAAAGTCCCGGGCCTAACAAAGAAAACACGGTCTTTTTGGTTCAAAATTAGATTTATTCATCAACGTAATCTCCATCAAGAGCAACGCAATCATTCCAGCGCCGCTCTAACATTTCAATACCACTTTTGTAGAATGATGTATCTTTTGCCTCAAAATAGGCCTCAGTTTCAGCGATAACCTCTTCATTCGTGCGAAATTTCTTACCGGCGAGCATTTTTTTGAGGTCTGCGAACAGCCAGTAGCTGCTGGGAGCCAAATCTGGCGAATACGATGGATGTGGAAGCAATTCGAAGTTCAATTCATGTAGTTTTGCCATTGATTTGATTGACTTGTGACACGGTGCGTTATCTTGATGAAACAAAATTTTTTTCTTTGCCATATGCGGTCGTTTCTTTGCAATTTCGGCCTTCAAACGCTCCCATAACGCTATATAATATTCACTGTTGATGGTATTTCCTTTCTCAAGATAATCGATGAATATTACACCACGCACATCCCAAAATACCGAGGCCATAACCTTTCCAGCCGATTGTTGTGCTTTCGGGCGCTTTGGACGAGGTTCACCAGTTGCTGTCCACTCAGATGACGATCGTTTTGATTCCGGAGTGAAGTGATGGATCCATGTTTCATCCATTGTCATATATCGACGCAAAAATTCCGGTTTGTTACGTTTAAACATGGCCAAACACTGCTCAGAGTCATCAACACGTTCTTGTTTTTGATCAACAGTGAGCAAATGCGGCACCCACTTTGAACAGAGGTTTCTCATAGTCAAATGCTCATGCAATATAAAGCCAATACGTTCTTTTGGTATCTTTACGATGTCAGCTAACTCACGCAACTTCACTTTTCGATTATTTAAAACGATTTTGTGGATTTTTTTGATGTTTTCTGGTGTTACCGCTTCATTTGGACGTCCACTGCGTTCTGCATCATCGGTGTCTAGGACCACGTTTGAAGTCAGCAAACCAACGTTTTATTGTTGTTTCTGATGGAGCGGAGTCCCCATAACACTTTTCAAGCCATTGCTTCGCTTGAACGGTATTTTTTCCCATCAAGAAGCAGTGTAAAATTAAAACACGAAATTGTTTTTGATCCATTGTTTTGAAAATAACAAAAGTAGCGTGACTCTTAGCACAATAACTCACAAACTAATGAATAGAATATGATGAAATTTTAACAGCTGTCTTTTGAAGGCTAGTACTAATTGAGAAAAAGGTGACTGCAATAAAGCTAACGTCATCTATGTGTTAGGCCCGGGACTTTTCAGCCCATGTGTTAATGTTTGTGAGTGACGGTCCCGCTAACACGCTTTTTTTAGGCCGATCTCTTAAAGAAGGGAGTGGCAATCTGTTACATGTAACATGTAAAACCCATGCTTTAAACCTAGTGTTTCACCGTTTTTAGTATTCTAGCTTCACCGAACCGTTCAGGTGGACGTTGTCTAACAAATTGAGCTCTTTCAATCATGGCTTCTAGTTTTAACACATCGCTGAATACGATCTTTAACGAAGACATTGTTCAAACAAAAAAAATGCTTGATTTACATATTCATTTAAGTTATTTTGTCTTACCTTTCGCCAATCTTCAATTGTCTAATCTTGATGATGTTTTGCCCATTCATAAGGTGTTCGCTTCATCATCGTTGTTCATCTTGGCTTTTTCAGGGCGTGTCTGCATTTTAATTCGGCTACGTACTGTACGCGTGGATATTTGCACTCCTTGGAAAATTACATTTCCTTTTCTTTGGCGGATAAACCTCGGTTTTCAGTTGCTAGTTGCAGGATACGTCGATCATCTCGATTAGTAGTGATCCTTTTCTTGCCCTAAAACGCTCTTTCGGTACTTGTAGTGAGTATATTTTCTTTCATTGAAACGGTGGTGCACTGTTTGTCGGGGTACTTCTTCCTTCTTTGTAATTGTCCATTGAGAATACACTACTGTATCCATATACGCAGCTTTTTCTCATTGTGTTTTCGAATGTAATCCTATGATTTGGGTTCGAGTAGATATATTCGACAGTGGCCGATTTGTCTATTTGTTTCAACCGCACATTCCTCTCATATTCCTTCCTTCTGGTGTTGATCGAGCATCCTGTTGTGCTGATGTACACTTTCTTGCATGAGCACGGCATGCTGGACACTCCAGGCGTTGATAAGGAATCCTTTTTTTCTTTGACTTGTCGTAGTAAACTAGACACTTTTCTTGTTGGAGTGAAAACCGTCCGGATATTGAAACGCTTAAGCACTCGTCCTATCCTATCTGTAATGTTGTTTATGTACGGTATGCTGTGCCCAACGTTTCTACTTCCCGGTCATTCTTATCCTAGGGTCGAGGTTTACTCGTGATGGCACGGGGGGCTATTCTCAGGATAGCCGTTATACCGCAACGCTTGTCTCAGGTGATCCAATTCTTTTTGTAGCTGTTCCTCACTGCATACTCTGCGTGCTCGTTCTACCAGCGTGCGCACCACCGTATTCTTCTGACTAGGGTGGTGATTAGACTTATTGTGTAGATAACGGTCGATATGGGTAGGTTTCCTGAACACACTGGTTGTTGCTCGTGCTTCGTCCCTGTTGACACGAACGTCTAAAAAAGGTAATCTATAACTGCGCTAGCATTCTCTGGTAAATTGTGTAATGTTTTAGCAAACCACTCCTCGGAAACTACGGAACTTATTTCCTCGTAGTAATCAGATGTTTTCTTCCCCTTAAACAGTAACAAACCATTTTCGACGAAATCAACTGTATTGCCAATATTCCTTAATCCTGTGGTAACTTCCTCCACAAAGGCCTGACTACGATTTAAAATATTTGTGTCCGTTCATACCTTCTGCATTATATAACCCTCATTCAACCAGGTTTCATCTAAATAGGAAATTTGTGAATTCTGAGATCTATATGGTGATATATCTTTCGGATATTGTCGTCTCCATTTTATGATATCATTTCTCGCAGTACACCGTTCCTACCGCGTTTAAGGCATCTGCAGCATATAGCAGAGTAATATTTCATTGTGTAAATATACTAAAAATATTCTTACCTAAATTTCAGTTGCTTCTTTAAGCGATATAATTTTGAGCAACTCATATCTGGTAGTTTACTACTATTGTTTATTTGAGCCTAGACTTTATCTAGTGTTGCCAGCTCATTTTGGCGAAACATGTCGTGAACTATTGGACGAACAGCAGTTTTGACACACTCATCAAAAGATTCCATTACAGATGGTCTACCAACTTTATCTTTTTTTGGCACTGAAGTTTACTCTGTTTTTTTCTATTATTCGCTGATAACCCGATATATGATCGGTTTTGAAATCCCTACAATGACAATATCTTGTAAGGTGTTGATATGTTGTACATGTTGCACTCAATAAAGTTACCTAGTACTTGGTAAATCTGTTCTATCATGTCACCTTTTCTTGTTTTGGGTTTTCAGCATTACTCAAGTGATTTGCTTTCCCTCGTTTCTTTGGAGGAGAATAAACAGGTGTACTTTTAGCAGTACTGGTGCTATGTTCTGCGTCCATAGTTGAAAGTAACAGCTACATAATTGTAATTTCAATACAACTAAAGCTCTCTGTATTTGCATATTACTTACATAATCCATTAATTTTCAAATCAAAGCTCTGAGAAGAACTGATCTATACAGCAAAATAGTTAACTTAATGTAATAATTGTGAACAAACCTGATGAAATGCAAACGTGATATAAACAACAGCATCTCCAAATGTTACTGCAAAAAGGGAATGTTGTAGGGTGTGATTTCGCCTTGCTATCAACTAATAAGAAATAACTATTACTCGGGTAGGTACTTTCTTGTCTGAACATATCACCTGGAACATGGATAGATCTACACCAACTGCAGCCATCATGCTAAACATCGAGAACGCGTTCGACAAGGTCTGGCATGATGGTCTCATACATAAGACGAGATTGCACCGGATTCCAGCCACACTTACCAATCTCATTTTCTGTTAAAATAGAAGAAGACATCTCCACTTCCAGAACAACGCAAGCAGGAGTTCCGCAAGGCTCGGTGTTCGGACCGCTCCTGTTTAACATCTAAACTTCTGACATACCGCACTCAAACACTTGTCATATTGTCCAATGTGCAGACGACGCTAATGAAACCGCTGCACGATGGATTGCAAGTATACATCGACACGCTCTACAAATGGTTTTCAAAATGGCGAATAAAGATAAATACAGGGAAGACTACAGCCATCTACTTCACGCCACGTAGAAGACACAAAAAACCCGACGAAATCCAAACTAACAACCACGCCATCGAATCGGCCAAGAAGGCGAAGTACCTAGGGGTTGTTCTAGATGAACAACTCACATACACCTGGTACATCAACGAAATCAAACGGAAGATAGCGGGAGCCTCGAAGGTTCTGTACCCACTGTTAAATGAAAGAAGTAAAATATCACTAGATAACAAGCACACTGGACCCACAAATAGAATAAAAGCCAGTGATCTACCAAACGAGATAAAGAGGAAATAGAGTATCTCTCCGACACTCGTTCAAAATCAATAGACCTAGCGATACACGTCAGAAGGTCTTCGCCTCTAGGGTCTCAGTCAAATTTGTAGACTTTTCAGTGTTGTAAGCACGATGCGCTATAGTTTTAGGTACGATGTGTCGTATTCGATTTCGATTTCCGTTGAATATTTTCTTGTGATGTCATTGACGCCGCTCTTCTATTTTTACATAAGCATCCGCATGTTGCAATATTCTGTAAGATTTTAAAAGTAGGTACTGTACACTGACGTCCTGTTGATAAGCACCTTGTGTAGACTGATAACGTAATTTTTTTCGTACGTTTTTACGAATGCGTAATATAATTTGCGGTTACTCTTGTTGTTATAGAACACATATAAAATGCTTTTGCCTTAGTAACACAGCATCAAAGCTTTGTGTGAATGAAAATGTATTGCTTCGTGTTACTACTAGTTTTAACGGTGTTTTCTAAATCGTACGGTGAGTAAATGAAATTTTATTATTTCCTATATTCATAAACAAAAAAGTACTACTTGAATTGTTCATTAGATTAAACTGTACGTAAACCCATACACCCTGTTCCAGAGACGTAGATGAGCGACATTATCTAGCTCCATAGCTTCTTTTATTTCCTTTATTAAGTACATAAATAATAAAAAAAGGGAATGGTCTTAATGTTCCACCGTGTTCTAATTCTTCTTGAGTTAATCTATTATCTCGTATCTATTTCTATTTTATGTTCTTTTCAGAATAAAATTGCGCATAACTTTCTCGATTCTTCAATTGTATAAGTTGAATTCTGTCAAGCGTCACAGGGATTGGGTTCAATAATTCTAAAAATTTCTGCTCATTCATTTAATTTGAATGTTTCAAACCTTTTAAATATGTAACAAATTCATTCATTCACTAAATACATTTCAACTAGCAGCTCGTAGAAAATGTATTCCAGCGAACATCTTGAAGTAATATTAATTTCTTGCCTCCTCTTTTGTACCAAGCATTAGACAAATGGATATTATGAAAATATTTACAATTTGAACTGCACAACTGGCCATAAGTGTATACCTATCCTTAAAATATTACAAAAACTATCCAAAAAATAATTATACAATAATCCTTTATTCTGTGCTTATACAAAGAACTGCAATAGTTATCAATTTGCTAACAAAGATAATCATAAATTAACCCAAATTTGTGATTCGTCTATGCGCTCAACTGTCGCTTATATTATAGCCGCACATAATCTTCGCATTCTGTTTAGCAGATTTGCCAGTGTTGGCGGCTCTATTTTCCTCCTGTGGTTGCACCCAAAACGCTGTTGTCGAATTTGGAGCAGATGTTCGAATCTACTGGTCGACTCTCTGTTCGACGATAGAAGTCGTACACTACCGCTCATAGTAGTATGGACGCTTCCCATTTCATGCAAATTGAGACGCTTGCTTCAAAACTTTAAACAAAACAGTTATAAGAAGAATATTTATTCATCTACGACTTATTGCACATGTGTACACAAAAGAAAAAGTCATAATAAACATTAGAAAACATAAAGTAAGTTATACTTTTTTTCTCATCGAAAAATCCATCTCTTGATTTAAAAACTGCTCGCACAATTTGTGTGTATCTTGAGGAATATTGTTCCACTCCTTCCGCAATACCGTCCAGAGATGGTGGTTAACACGTTGAGTTACTGTGACCCTCTTCCCAAGTGGTTTCGCCTCTGGCGCGGTTCACACGGCGAGTTACCGTACCACTTTGGTTTCCCTTTTTTCTCCTGAAGAAGCCTCTTACGATGGAGGCGGGATACTACCTTCCTCTTTTCTTTCCCATTTTCTTCTTTTTTCTGTCCCCCTACCCTCTTTCCTTCTCCTACTCTTTTTTTCAGCTTTTTCACTTTCTTCATTCTTTTTATTTCTTTGATTTTCCTCTTACTTTTATTTCACTTTCTCTTATACCTTATCATGACGATCCAATTCCCGAAAAAGTTCGTTTATTACAAACTGTTTAAATGTTTCTCTATATAATGAAGTATAAATACATTGTGCATAGACAGCAGAGAAACGGAGACATATTAGTTCAACGAACTTCAATTATCGTATCGGTCGTGCGTGCGGGCGAGTCTGGACCTGGCACGGCAAACATTCGGGCAATCCTACTGATGAAGTTATTAACGAAGTTTTGTTACGTTCTCCTGGTTTGAAGAACAGCGCCGCTGTAGCCTGCTCGTAAATTCCTGAATTACTTGACCAATACTTACTTGTAGAGTATGTTCGCTTATTTACTATATGAAAGGTTGTACAGTGAAACTCAATGCGCATGCGCAAAAAACATATTTAAAAAATAAAATGTGTACACGGTTTCCACTCTTGCCTATGTACAGTTACGATGTACGTAAGATGTATTATATATTTGCAATAATTGCAGTTATTCGAGCTCTCTTATACATGTAATGTACATTAGCATGTGTATATGTATGTTTCTTATATGCTTCCGCAGAAGTTTTGCTAGAGGCATGTACTAATGCCTCTATCTGTTTGCATGCACCACTACCTTTTTATAGGGGAGTCAACCCTATTTATTTCTTAAATTTATAAGCGCACCTCGGTGCTATGCTTATTTATATGTCCCTTTCCGGGAGCCTAATATATTTTCCTTTGTTTTAAATTTGCCTAGGGACTTGGCCCTGTATTATTGGCATGTATTTGTACTTGAACCAAATACGTTCGTTATTTCCACATTTATAGGGGAACCCACCCTATCTCTTAGAGCTTGAACGCCTGGTCGAGGGCGACAGTAGCTATAATAGCCGATCCCAAAACAAAAGTAATGTCACAGCTACCCAGGCGTTCTCGTTTGAAATAATACGCTATGTGCAATCTTTAGCTCTCTGCTACTGCGCCCCAAAGAAGGGAAAAGGCCAGTAGCCAGCAAATATGCGAAATGCGCACCGACAAGTAAAACGGAGCGATGATGCCGACATTACATATAAAAAAATGGTCCGTGAAACTCGTCCGCCACGACGAGCAACTAAATGAAAAACTTTCTAAGTCCCGATACGACAAAGGACCGAACAAACGTACAAAAGACAACGGGCGCTGCGGCCGCAACGACCGTCAGCAAGAAGCGGAGTGATCGTACTTGTAGAAGATGTCTATACATGCGCGCCGACAATCTCACCAAAATAATTTCCGACACAAACTTAACCGAAGACTAAAAATATGTATAGACGACAACGGACATAGTAGCCTCGACGGACGATGATAGAAAATCGAAGATTTGTACTTATTAAAGAAATCTATACATGCGATTCGACAACCTTACCAAATTACTCCCGCCAGAAATAAATGTATAGACGTCAACGTCCTCGACGATTCCCGCCAAAACTAGAAAATATTAGAAACCTCTAATAATCATACGACGACGTTACTATACACGTTACGACGAGGTACGAAAGGTGACCGAGAGTGCATGATCGCTAATACCTCGACCGTCGCGCGGGAGACGACTGCCTGCGCTTGTGTATATTAAATTTTAAGAAAACTCCCATTATTTATTCGTCGACGTTGCACTGAATGGTTTATAAATTAGGCAGTTTTAGCTAGAGTCATGTGAATGGCCGGCTTGCATACATATACAATGCGTAATGTACATACATATTAAAATAAAATTGAATATATTCTAAGAGAGCAAAATAAATAAATATAAAAATGAACATAAGTAATATTCTAAATGAAAATAAGGTAATAATGCTAACCCATGCGGTTGCAAAGAAAATAAAATCATATAAAATACATTTCCTTAGAAACTTAAAATTCACTGATAAAAACACAAAACAATGTTAAGTCCTTAACAAGTTTAATTTTTTTTATGTCTTACAGGCGATAATCCGTTTGGAATCATCGTCAGAGGTACGCCGGCAAAAATTAGCAGTTATCCATATTACGCTTTCCTAGCGTACAGAAACAAGAAACTGAGGTGTGGAGGTTCCATAATTAAAACCAATGTGGTATTAACTGCAGCACATTGTTTGCTTGATAAGAATATACATGTGTATACGGGTATTCAATATCTTGAAGACCTATACGAGAGAGAACCTTACCGCGTGAAAGAGCTAATTTCATTTCCTAAATATAAACGTCAAGTCGTCTACGATATAGGTCTTGTAATATTAACCAGCCACATTCAGTTAGGACCAACGGTTAACGTTATACCAGTTGCACCCATCAGTCCGAGAATTGGCAGTAGGGTATCAGTAGTTGGTTTTGGCAGAATACAGTGTAAAACTGGCGAACAGAATGGTAAATTCTCCTGCGTCGGTGATACATCCCGTATTTTACGATCTGCAGTGCTCAAAGTAGAGCGGAATAGGTTTAGAACAATGCGCACTCGAAGCGAACATCAGAATACCTGCGAAGTAAGTCTGCAAAAGTTGTAAATAAATGAAATAATAATTTCTGTTTTCGTAGGGAGATTCGGGTAGTCCGGTTGTCTATATGAATAAAGTCGTAGGTATAGTTAGCTCTGGTCAATATGCAAATTGTAGTGGTTACGATGAGCAAGTAGTCGTCGCACCATATTATAGATGGATTAAGGATTATCTGAATATGTATTAAGAACTGTATTAATAATAAATAATTTCCAAATACACTTACATTAATTGTAATAGAGAGAAATTATATTGGAATCTTTGCAACGAATTGAATGAATGTTATTAACTTATTTGAATTTAATTTATTTGTAAATATGATGATGTAAAAATTATAGTTTCTATTATTTATTAACAAAATAAATGAAGACTGTTACAAAAGACCATTTCTTTCTTGTGTCTTAATTGTACTCTCATACTCTGTATTTGTTATACGCAAAATATAAAAAAAAAATGCTGCTGCATATACTTGCACGGAGTATATCATAAGCTGCCTAAATTAAACCGTTTATTTTCAGTTCGATCTTGAGTACTACGCTGTTGATACTTAGCAAAATATAAACAAAATAAAAGGATATGGCAATGTTTTGGTAGAAACTATAGAATACTTAAACTTAAAGCTTAAAATACGATATATATATATATATATATATATATATATATGTATATACATTCCGGCCTTTTTTGTTAGGGATTGTGCAAATACATTTGGTTCTCCTCTTTGCTACTTGTTCAGTCCAGCTCTCAAAACATCCACCTTCCCACCTGTGTGGAAGATTGCCAAATTGGTGCCTGTTTTTTAAAAATGCCCAGTAGTGCGTTATTTCCAATTATCGTCCCATAGCGTTATTAAATAATTTTGCCAAAGTTTGTGCAAGTATATTTATGCTCACGTTAGACCCTGGATTTCAAATGACCAACACGGTTTCGTTGCTCAACGATCTACAGTAACTAATTTTGTTACAATTACTCAATACCTATCTGATAGAATTGGTGCTGGAAGGCAGGTAGATGTTGTGTATACTGACCTAACAAAAGCTTTTGATCGAATCGACCGCACTCTGCCTATTAATAAATTCGACAATATTGGATTTTCGTCTTCTCTTTTGCCCTTATTCCAATCGTATCTTCTTTATAGAAAGCAATTTGTGACATACATGGCATTTGAGTCTAATTACTTCACGCCGACTTCTAGAGTTCCTCAGTGGAGTAACTTGAGTCGACTGCTGTTCCTCATATATATAAACGATTTGTGTTATCAACTGCACTATGCAAAGTTGTTTTAGGCAGATGACTTAAAGTTATATACAACAATTAATAATTCTCAGGATTGCAATTATTTGCTAAGCCAAGTTTATATATTCCACATGTGGTGTATCAACAACAAATTAACAGTTAAAGACGACTCCAATTATAACACATGGGCTAAAAAGTCCTGGGCCTAACACATAGATGACGCTAGTTTTATTGCAGTCACCTTTCTCTCAGTTAGTGCTAACCTTCAAAAGACAGTTGTTAAAATTTCATGACATTCTATTCATTAGTTTGTGAGTTATTGTGGTAAGAGTCACGCTACTTTTGTTATTTTCAAAACAATGGATCAAAAACAATTTCGTGTTTTAATTTTACACTGCTTCTTGATGGGAAAAAATACCGTTCAAGCGAAGCAATGGCTTGAAAAGTGTTATGGGGATTCCGCTCCATCAGAAACAATAATAAAACGTTGGTTTGCTGACTTCAAACGTGGTCGTAGAGACACTGATGATGCAGAACGCAGTGGACGTCCAAATGAGGCGGTAACACCAGAAAACATCAAAAAAATCCACAAAATCGTTTTGAATGATCGAAAAGTGAAGTTGCGTGAGTTAGCTGACATCGTAAAGATATCAAAAGAACGTATTGGCTTTATATTGCATGAGCATTTGACTATGAGAAAGCTCTGTTCAAAGTGAATGCTGCGTTTGCTCACAGCTGACCAAAAACAAGAACGTGTTGATGATTCTGAGCAGTGTTTGGTCATGTTTAAACGTAACAAACCGGAATTTTTGCGTCGATATGTGACAATGGATGAAACATGGATCCATCATTTCACTCCGGAATCAAAACGATCGTCATCTTAATGGACAGCAACTGGTGAACCTCGTCCAAAGCGCCCGAAAGCACAACAATCGGCTGGAAAGATTATGGCCTCGATATTTTGGGATGTGCGTGGTGCAATATTCATCGACTATCTTGAGAAAGGAGATACCATCAACAGTGAATATTATATAGCGTTATAGGAGCGTTTGAAGGCCGAAATTGCAAAGAAACGACCGCATATGGCAAAGAAAAAAATTTTGTTTCATCAAGACAACGCATCGTGTCACAAGTCAATCAAAACAATGGCAAAACTACATGAATTGAACTTCGAATTGCTCCCACATCCACCGTATTCGCCAGATTTGGCCCCCAGCAACTACTGGCTGTTCGCAGACCTCAAAAAAATGCTTGCCGGTAAGAAGAAATTTCGCACGAATGAAGAGGTTATCGCTGAAACTGGGGCCTATTTTGAGGCAAAAGATAAATCGTTCTACAAAAGTGGTATTGAAATGTTAGAGCGGCGCTGGAATGATTGCGTTGCTCTTGATGGAGATTACGTTGATGAATAAAGCTAATTTTGAACCAAAAAAACCGTGTTTTCTTTGTTAGATCCGGGACTTTTCAGCCTATGTGTTATTATACCTATTATTGGATTATATTAACAATAAACAACAAACAAAAAAAATGAATAAACAAACCGTACTGTTGTGATATTTTTTATTGTGTATATTGTTGCAACAAATACGATTAATGAGATATTAATATATGCTACCTGCTTTTAGAAAATTTTGTAATGTGTCAAACAACTACAAGTAAAATATTACATTTACAAGATTGATTTATTATATAATATTCTAGCTATAGCTATAGCTCCAAAAACGCTTAACAATGGACTAAGACTGCCTCTCTGGAAAATACAAAGCTAAGGGTAAAATAATGTAATTCATTACCTTTATAGACTAAATATTGTATACTATTAACGAGATACAATTTAAATCACTGTAGGAATAATGGCGAGGCGCTTGTGCATTCCAATTAGAAAAATCAGTATCGACTTGCCCGTTAAAGTGTATTCATTGGTCGGCAAGGGCAACCGTTTTTATGACAGCTGTCAAAACTTCTGACGTCTACTGTCCATAGTTGTTATCTAAGAGTGTGTCTTGTGTAGCAAGTCAGGCGGTTTAGCAAAACATGGATAAAATCGAATTTCGTGTAGTGATAAAACACTTCTGAATGGTTAGGAAAACGGCCACGGAAATTCGAAATATTTTGCTAGAGGTTTGTGGCGGATGTACTCCATCGTCTTCGACTATCAGCTTCTGGGTGAGCGAATCCAAACGTGGTCGAAAAAGCACACGTGACGAACTACGCAGTGGACGCCCAAAAACCGCTACCAACGATGAAATGGTCGACAAGATTCATGATGTCGTGTTAGCCGATCGCCGATTGAAGCTGAAAGAGATAGCAGAGGCAACATACATCTCAGAAGAACGCGCTGGCCATATGCTAAACGGAATTTTGGATATGAAAAAGCTTTCACGGCACGATGGGTACCGCGTTTGCTTACACCGGAGCAAAAACGAAATCGGGTGACCGTTTCGGAGGAGTGTCTGGCCAGGATCCAAAGAAACCCAAGGGATTTCTTTATGTGTTTCATAACTGTGGATGAAACGTGGACACCACTACATACCGAAGACCAAGTAAGAGTCAAAGCAGTGGACTTTTCCGGGCGAATTGGCTCCGAAGAAAGCAAAGACCGTTCCATCGGTCGGAAGGGCATGGCGACTATTTTTTGTGATTCCCAAGGTGTGATCCTCATCGACTATCTGCAGAAGGGAAGGACGATTGCGGAGCAATACTACAGCGATTTATTGACCCGATTCGATGCAGTATTGAAGGAGAAACGGCCTCGTTTGCAGCGGAAAAAAATACTTTTCCACCACGACAATGCACCGACTCATGCATCCCGCATCGTCGTGTCCAAATTGTATGGGTACGAATTAGTCTCTCATCCTCCATATTCACCGGACCTAGGTACCTTTCCCTATTCCCAAACCTAAAAAAATCACTGGGAGGAAAGAGATTTACCTCAAATGAGGAGGTCGTCGCCGCTACAGATGGCTATTATGTAGACCTCGAAACATTCTGCTTTTCCAACGGCTTGAAGAGATTGGAGCACCGTTTGAAGAAGATCTTCGAGGAGACTACATCGGAAAATAAAAATAAAAAACCACACAAATACCGTGTTTTCTTCTCGATTCCGGAAACGTTTCATATCGCTCTCGTATCGAAAGCATTCTAGATAGATGAGGCTTTTGCACCGGCCATCGCATTTCTGTAACTTACTGCATTGAAAAAATAATTGCCGACTTTCAAGTTTATTTGTAATATTTTTTCACCTCTTACTGGTCCCTCCTTTCAGGTGACTACATATTTTTATTATTACTCATTTTGTGAAGTTATAGGGCGTTTGCTCCATACTGTCGAATTATAGGCACAAATAAAAGTTGTATAGTGTGCAGTACGCAATTTTATTGTATTCTTTTACAGCTATATTACTGCCTTTTGTCATAATCACATGTGAATTGAAACATGATGATTGTAAAAGTCTTTTTACAAAACGCAACTGCCATATTTAAGAGATTCTTTTGTATGCGGTATTGCTTGCACGTGTACAAAATTATAGGTGCGGTAAACGTATAATACCAGACTGTATGTGCGAATTCGAAATTCAAGATGTCATGGCTACAATCACGAGTATCGTATAATTTAATTTTGATGATTATTACAGTAACTGGCTCTATTACAGTCATCTGCTTTCTGGGATCGACTTATAATTTACAACATAAGTATATACCTCGGAACAACGTTCTTTCCGCTCAATATATAATCCGTTAGTAGTTAAGTTATTTAGCGAACCTATTATTAAACGACTCTTTTTACAATCTCTACCACGCGAAAAACAGCAATTTAAATTTGAAACCGGTTATAGGCGCTAATAACATCGAATTAATCACACTATCGATAAATCTTAGCTAAAGTAAGTGCTACAAATGTTGCAACGTTAGTCTATAAACACTCCATCCATATTTGCATATTATACAGTACGAAGAATCTGAGCGTTTGAATACAATTACACGGTGACTGCCGTGATGTAATTTTCCAAAGAAAAAGACGTGAGATCGTTTAGAGAAATTGATTTCTTCCGATTTCTTCCTTCCGGGCACTCAAAAAAAAAGTTGAGTCATTTTCGATCATTTAACGATAACAAAAGTTACGCAAGCGCTAATTTATTGAATAGTGCGCATAAGGTGTCTTAATTGTTACGTGTCTAAATAAATATACAATCTGTGTAAAAACTTTATGCTGAGTTACATTCCCAGAGATTATATTTTAATTGATTCTGACAAGGAAAGTTTTTCGGTTGTCAGATCTTCATGAAACTTGGTAGGTAACTATAGAGTTTGTTGATAATCGATTTTATATTACGTCATTATGATCCATTTAAATTAAAAATTACGTTGGCAAACAAAAATATAACTTTGACTGGTTCATGTTGAAGATTTCTCTTCCCCTCCAATTCACTTTCGATGTTTATCTTAGATACTAATTGAGTTTTCGGCTAGACAAAACCTATCTGATACCGCAAGACTTTTTGTTTAAATAGCAAAGCAAAGTTGTATAAACTAAACGAGAGCACTTTCATTTGAAAACAGATGAAATCACTATTTAAAATAGCAATTTGTGACAAAAAAAATTTGTGTAACCCCTCACTCTCACTAAAAAATATTATTCAATGAATAAACCTATTCAATAGAATTGATATATTGGTTTGGTTAAATCAAATGTACGAAATATTATGTGAGTATTGCATTTCAGTTATTACAACAAATAATCAGCTTTAAATTAGCATTTCTTTCCTCTCAATTTAATCTTGACACGTTCTCGAATTAAGTATTATAAGTAGAGACAAGATTTTATCTACAAGGGAAGGTTCCCGGGTGATAAATTCAGATTTTAATGAAACTTGGTATGTAACTAGAGTATGTTGACTTGAAAATCGTTTTGTTTTTGTTTATGCTAAAACTCATTCTGAGGGGGTAAAACGCCCCTTCGAAAATTCATACAAACATAAACAAACCGCACTGCTGTGCAGTGTTGCAATGAATACGATTAATGAGATACATTAATGTATGCTACCCGTATTCATAACATTTTGTAATGTCTCAGACAAGTACAAGTAAAATATTACATTTACAACGCAGATATATTATACAACATTCTAGACATTTTGGTGGGAAGGTTAGGTAAGAAAACACAATATACTCGAAATTTCTATAGCTCCAAAAAAGCTTAACAAGACCTGAAAATATTTTTTTTTTGTTTATGCTCAAATTCACTCCGAGGGGGCAAAACGCTCCTTAGAAATTTCACAAAATATCAGTTTTCTTGATTTAATTAAACAGAAATAGATAGAACAAGAATTTAAATGCAAATGTTGTACCTTTTCGAAAGGTATTTTAGGATACGTGAATGATGAATATCTACAGGGTGTCGCATTTAAGGGCCGCCCTCTTATGCTAGAGCTGATTATGGTAACATCGAAAAGAAATTAACACAAGTTGTTCATCTTTATCATACTTTATTGATTTTAAAGCATTTTCAACTATACAGGATATTACAAAGGTGTATAATAAGTCATACCTTATGCTACTTGAAGCAAAACCGTCTATATATTGCAGACATATATATTCTATTAAGAAAGACCATCATCAACTAGTAAAACTGCATCAGTTAGTATGTTCTAATGTTCATAATTCATACAAATTATTGGATTACGGATTACACGTGATAAATCCTTAGCGTTGATAATAATGAATAAAGTATTTATTACAATGCGTATTTAAATTATGTATTTATGATATGATATGGTAATCATAAATCAACGAGTAAATGCAAAGTATCAAATTGAAAGCAACGGGGAGGAAACGAAATATCTTAGTTTGAAGAGACAAAATTCGTGAGAGCTTAAAAGTATAAGACTGTTTGGCCCAGTGCTTAATAAGTCAGTATTAAGAAACAAATTATTAAATAAATCAATGGTTAATTTACCTGAATATGATACTTAAATAACAACGTTCGCAGATCGAAATAGGGTTTGTTGTACTTCGGGCCCGAACTTGCGACGTGGTTCTTTTATTATTATCAGTAGTAGAGGTATAAGTTTACCAGAGGCAGACATTCTTGGGAGAATACTATAACTGTGGGTTGTTGCTTGTATAGACTGAACAGTAGCTTCAACTTAGAATGCTTGTGAATGTCCAGAATGTATCTCCAAATTGAAACCGCTTGCATCTGCGTTATATACATGCTCAGCACCATAATTCCGGATTATTGGTTGTACTTTATTAAAAGAATCTTTTCTAATTGCAGAGCACCTGATCCATAGGAGCGGCCGATGAATTTAATGATTTTGCACGAAACAATTCTTTACGTTCTTCTGAAATTCGGTATCCATTTCTTTGAAGCTTTGAAGTTTTCTAGTTTAATATCTTCGTTAGTTTCTAATGCCTATTTTCGTATATTTATATCGTGTATAATGATATTCAGTCTACTCATTGCCTTAAATTTTTCTATCTTTGTTTCTCTCTGTGTTCCGTCTTTTTCTAGACTGGCTTCTCATTGATTCAGTTATCGTAGAGAGTTTACCTTTCTAAATCACCTTTGCACCGACTCTATGGAGAGTAGCTTTTTTTCCCACTATTGCAATAATTAACAGCTTTTTCTCTGTACATCATATCTCTTGCCGCCTCCTTCTGATATACAAAATCGCGATTCCTCGTACAAGTACTCTTCTAGATCTTGTTGGAAAATTTGATATTCGCTGTCGAAATTGTATGTAAGAATTAGAATTCTTTCGCGTAGAAATAAAACATATAGTGGTTTTACTGTTATGGGTAAAAGCCACCCAAACCAGAAAATATACCTTAAAATTACCTGTACTGAGATAATTTTGCATGCAATTTGTAGTAAACACAATATTTACGTAAACACGTATTCGTGACTGGATTGGATAGTTGTGAATACTTATTGGCGTAACGAATTTTTATTGGGTGACATCAATTATGTGAACAAGAAAGCAGGTAAATTGCGTTGGTAGTGGATGATGATGGAACTTATATTGTAATGGTGCGGTTTTGAAGACAAGTAAGTAATATACAATTATACTAGAATGTATTTGTTTGTAGTAAGTTTGTTTTAACTGTAAATAATATCTATGGTGCTTCGAACGAAGCCCTGAACATCTCCACTCGGTAAAGCAAACGTAATCTGGAGTATGGAAATATGTGATAAATGAAGAAACAACGTGGATATATGAAAAATAATTAAAACATGGGAACAGTTTGTAATTTTCAATGAATGCGTTTAACGGGTAATACGCAGTTTTAGATCGATTCGAAAAAAATGGCATAATTCGATACATTGTTGGCAATAAAAAACAACATTAAATAAAATCAAATAAGATCGCTTCCTAAAAAACAGTCACTACAATCGTTGTCCAAGCCATCCCAGCTGTCTCTCCTCTATGATTATTTCTACTGGTCTAATATTTGTTTACTAGTGATTGTCGTGTTTCTGATTTTGTCTCTTCTCGTTACTCCTTCTATTCTTCTTAGGAATGTCATTTCCATGGCCGTAACTCTGCTTTTGATTCTATTCGTTGTTATCCATGACTCATTACCATATGTTAGTGTTGGTCTGACCACTCTTTTATACACCTCTGACTTTATTTGTGGTGGTATTTCTTTTTTATCCAGAAATGTATTTCTTAATATGTTATATATTTTTGGGGATGTCCCTATTCTCTCATTTATTTCTTTCTCTATTCTCCCATTGTCTTCAATGATTGTTCCTAAGTAGTTGTAACTTTTAACCTGTTTTTCCTTCGATTTTGATGTTATGTTTTCTTTTTTCTGCTGCTATTATCATTGTGTTTGTTTTCCTCGTGTTTATTTCCATGTGCATCTTTGTTAGTTCGTCTTGGTATATCTTTAAGTTTGGCTGTATTGACTTTCCGAGTCTGTTATCAGTACCATATCATCTGCAAACGTTAGTTCTTGTACGTCAATTGTATTATTTTCTCCTTTTTGTTTGGCTTTTTTAATAGCGTCATTTATTAATACAGAGAATAACAATGGGCTCAATGCGCATCCCTGTTTTAATCCAATTTGTGATTCGAATTCAGCTGATTCTGCGTTGGAAGCTCTGACTTTATTTTTGTTGTTTTTATACAATGCCTTAATCATCTCTATCATTCCTTTCTCTAGCTCTCTCCTTTCCAGGCTGTGCCATACATCTTCTCTTCTTGCCCTATGAAAAGCCTTTTTAAGATCTATAAAACATATACGTATTCCCTTTCCTGTCCCTATTAATTTTTCTCCTAATTGTCTGATAACTGCTTCTCTAACTTCTTCGTCGCTTATTGGTTCGATACGTTCATCATCGTTTTTTGTTTTATGTTTTTTTTTCTCTTATATATATGTCTTGTTTTATTTCTGTGAGTTCTTCAAAGTACTGTTTCCATCTGTCCATTATCTCTTTTTCCTCAGTTAGTATATTTCCTTTGTCATCTTTTATATTTTTCAATATTGGCGCCTTCTTCTGCCTCAATTGTTTTATTGTTCCGTAGAATAATTTTTGGTTTTCTCTATAGTTATCTCTCAGCTTTAGTCCGGACTCTATCAAAGAATTTTCTTTGGCCCTCTTGATACTCTCTTTAGCTTTTTTTTCTTGCCATTTTGTACATCTTACCCCTTTAGTATGATGTTTTTGAATCTTTTCCATTTGTTCTCTATCCCTATTTCGTTTTTAGTCTCTTGTTCAAACAGTTTATTTGTCTTTTATTGGTATTTCTCTCGAATTTGTAGCCTTTTATTTTTTCCTTAATTACTTTTTTTACAACTAATAAATATTGAGGAACGTATTTATAACGAATGTGATATTACGGTGTATATATCTGTAGTCATTACACTTAAGTTTGTAGCTGAAGAAGTAGATATTGCTTACACTTCGGAAATGTTACTTTTTTTATAATAAACTGGAAATTGAGTGCTTAATTCCGCATATTAATTCAGCAATTCTTATAGTTATACAGAGTAGAATACAGACGTAGCAGGAGAGTAATGCACGAAGGAGAAACGGACAAAAGGAAAAGAGATACAGTGACAATGGACTTAAGAGCACAGGGTATAATGGACTGGAAAAGAGAAACGAGACTTCGGTGGAGAAGAATTGTGAAGGTAATGGAGAAATAGTCCTAGTCAGAATTTAGTAAGTCATAGATCTTAATGGTCTGTAGAACTAGCTACTATGTCTATACATAAAACAAATGGGCTGAAAAGTCCCGGGCTTAACACATAGATGACGCTGGTTTTATTGCAGTTACCTTTCTCTCAGTTAGTACTAACCTTCAAAAGACAGCTGTTAAAATGTCATGATATTCGATTCATTAGTTTGTGAGTTATTGTGCTAAGAGTCACGCTACTTTTGTTATTTTCAAAACAATGGATCAAAAACAATTTCGTGTTTTAATTTTACACTGTTTCTTGATGGGAAAAAATACCGTTCAAGCGAAGTAATGGCTTGAAAAGTGTTATGGGGACTCCTCTCCATCAGAAACAACAATAAAACGTTGGTTTGCTGACTTCAAACGTGGTCGTGGAGACACCGATGATGCAGAACGCAGTGGACGACCAAATGAGGCGGTAATACCAGAAAACATAAAAAAAATCCACAAAATCGTTTTGAATGATCGAAAAGTGAAGTTGCGTGAGTTAGCTGACATCGTAAAGATATCAAAAGAACGTATTGGCTTTATATTGCATGAGCATTTGGCTATGAGAAAGCTCTGTTCAAAGTGGGTGCCGCGTTTGCTCACTGTTGACCAAAAACAAGAACGTGTTGATGATTCTGAGCAGTGTTTGGCCATGTTTAAACGTAACGAACCGGAATTTTTGGGTTGATATGTGACAATCGATGAAACATTGATCCATCACTTCACTCCGGAATCAAGACGATCGTCATCTCAGTGGACAGCAACTGGTAAACCTCGCCCAAAGCGCCCGAAAGCACAACAATCGGCTGGAAAGGTTATGGCCACGGTATTTTGGGATGTGCGTGGTATAATATTCATCGACTATCTTGAGAAAGGAAATACCATCAACAGTGAATATTATATAGCGTTATTGGAGCGTTTGAAGGCCGAAATTGCAAAGAAACGACCGCATATGGCAAAGAAAAAAATGTTGTTTCATCAAGACAACGCACCGTGTCACAAGTCAATCAAAACAATGGCAAAACTACATTAATTGAACTTCGAATTGCTCCCACATCCACCGTATTCGCCAGATTTGGCTCCCAGCGACTACTGGCTGTTCGCAGATCTCAAAAAAATGCTCGTCGGTAAGAAATTTCGCACGAATGAAGAGGTTATCGCTGAAACTGAGGCCTATTTTGAGGCAAAAGATAAATCGTTCTACAAAAGTGGTATTGAAATGTTAGAGCGGCGCTGGAATGATTGCGTTGCTCTTGATGGAGATTACGTTGATGAATAAAGCTAATTTTGAACCAAAAAAAATCGTGTTTTCTTTGTTAGACCCGGGACTTTTCAGCCCATGCGTTGTACATATATATAATATATATACATATATCTATATATATATATGTGTATATATAATTCCCAACTCATACCGTTGCTAAATATTTGTAGGGTAACTACAGAATTATATGGAACTACAGAAATTTCGCTGAGTGTAGTCCAAAAAAAAAGTAGAAATGTTATGACAATGATTAGCTAGTTAAATTCCTTAATGGACCCTGCTTCCTAATGTATTGTTGTCTTTAATTCTCTTTTGCAATACAACCCTACTGCAGTCAATCATTCAATCAAAGTCATAAAATATGATGTACATATCGCATGTGTTATATCTCATTAGAAGAAATTACGTTGAAGTGTTCATAATATACGTAATTCTCCGAAAGCCGAAAGAACAACATCTACAATTAAGATAATTGTACATTAGCTGCCGTAATTGCATACTTGGTAAGCCTTCTGAAGTGGAATTTTTATTCATAACACTTCTTGTTGCAAATACGTGCGTAGATTAATTGAAATGCTTCTCATTTCAAAGTCTACAAACTCGAATCCCGTGCGACACATACATATTTATGTCGCTGTTTTATTTATCATTCCATTTATCAATACACATGCAGCTCCTATTTGCTTGAAAAAAAATAGCATGGGAAGACTAGTACCTACGAAAGGGGGAATCCCGAAATTTATTACGAGTAAGGTAATAAATGCAATCTGGAGCAGTAGATACTTTTTGTAAACGGCAATCTCCCAATGACAATATTAGAAACATCGCCAACGGCTAGTAGGAAAAAAGTTCCGACGCAAAACAAACAACACGCGTAAAAGGCGAATTCTTTTGTCCTTTCGTATTTAATTACGTAAAATATATAAAACAAAGTACGCTGAACTAATTTTATAGAAACGATCTTATATGGATATCGGATAATTACACCTACTTCCTAATATGTACTTCGTGAGACTGCCACTATATACGAAGTAGGTACCATAAATTCTCGGCCTGATAGGCTTGTACATGTTCAAGCGTGCTCAAACTCCGTCACACAAACAAAATTTGTGTTATTATTGTACGATAAAGCTCCCGTCCATATTGCCGCCGTTTCATAAGTTACCATTTGCATATGTATGTATGTGGCTCTCAAGAATTGAAACATCCACTGTATAGTCCGGATGTAGCTCTTTGTGACCTTTATTTGTTTTCTAATTTAGAAAAAGACCTTAGGGGGCGTCGTTTTAAAGACGATAGTGAGTTGCAAGCAGCTGAGAGTACATTTTGAGGGAAAAACTTAATTAATCGTTGTAATAAATGTATAGAAGTTAGGGGAGATTACATTGAAAAATAAATTTTATTATATTGTTCCAAGCCTGTTTTTCCTATATCAGGTCGACAATTTATGGCGCCTACCTCGTATCTATGCCATAACCACTCTGTCTACGGATTCAAAGTAAAAGAGAAATTTTATTGTATTTGACAAAAAAGTGTACATTTACTTTTCTTCAGAAATTTGGCTCTTTCGTTCGAAGTACTTTCTCAACTTGAATACGTACGAGAACTGGGAACGGCTTCGGAAAAAAAGATTACAAAAACAAAACACACAAAGTTTATTTATTATTTTTCAAATTATTTACTTCTGACGTTAATGCACTTTTGTATGATTCTAAACTAATTTATATTTTTGGCATTTGTATGTAAAAAGAAATCACACGGTGATAGATCAGGTAAACCATTAATATCAGATGTGTGCCGGCTAAAGAGATAACATTTTGACGTGTTGTGTGAAAGCTAGTGGTGTCATGATGACGAATAATTTACCTGTAAAGTTACTTCTTATTATTTCATTGATGACCCCCGTCAAAAGTTTATGGTATATCAGTAGTTCAAGGTTCATCGATCCTCCAATGCTAAGGTAACCATGTACATGTCGAATAAAACCCAAAAAACAAATGACCATTAGCTACAAAACATCTCGTGAACGAACTAGTTCTATTTGTTTTGACTTGCTTTAAAATACTCAGTCGGCGAATTGTTGCTTACTGGGAATTAATGTAGCGGTACTGTAGATTAAATTTAAATGACGTCG
Organism: Trypoxylus dichotomus; assembly: GCA_023509865.1. Taxonomy (NCBI): domain Eukaryota; kingdom Metazoa; phylum Arthropoda; class Insecta; order Coleoptera; family Scarabaeidae; genus Trypoxylus; species Trypoxylus dichotomus. Next base: position 19,211,794 of record CM042082.1, on the reverse strand, counting down.
ATTGGATTTCTACACATCATTGAGCACGATTCTGTTTATAAGCCTGTCTTAAGGTCTATAGCATCTAACTACCATTCGAACTGATGGAGTTTCCATATTTGTCCAAAACTACTTTTTTTAAAGTGATCTATAAACAAAATTACTATTGTTACTGTTCCCTAACGAGTACTTCTTGTAAACGAGCTATTTTAGGCGTTTGGTCTACGAGGTATACCCCAGAATTAATAAGAATGATTAGTTTTCTGGACGTCAGGTGGCCACTTCATAACAAGAATGTTCTCTCTATATTCTAGTTGTTTTAGATGCTCGCGGCATAGCTTTCCAGTGTTAAAACTGCTGTTAAATACAGCTTCTCATGGTCTTGGTGAAATGATTCACGAGAAAGACAATGTGAAGGGACAACAAACGCTCGAACGGTTTTTTGCTTAACACATTCCAATTCCCTCTCTGCTCGAAACCACGGTGAAGACGCCGGGTAGGCAGAAACATGTCCGTGTGTTAGCGTTTTTATCTCTTCACATTGTTTTTCCAGTGAATGATGTCACCAATACCATGAAAACCTGTATTTAACAGCGCTTTTATCTTGGTGTTATCTTCTAGGCATTTTCAGATGTACTTTTTTAATATGTCACGGTAAGCCTGAGAGATCATTCACATATGTGCAGGTACCCAATGCACTGCCTTTGTGCGCGCCTTCTTGGGACTAGTAATCCATGTATTGCTCGTGAGAAGGGTGGGAAATTGTACCCGCTTGTTTCCGCTGTGTCTGATGGCAGACAAGTGTTTCATTATTTTGGCACTGCTTAGTGCCATGGAAGACTTACTTGAGCTGTAACGTTAGATATGGTGATAGTATCCGAGAGGGAATTGCAATATGTTGAGCAAAAAAACTGCCCGGAACAACGCTGAGGACACCGGGTAGGCAGAAACATGTCCGTATGTCAGCGTTTTTTGTCTCATCACATTGTCTTTCTCATTAGTGATTTCACTAATAGCATAATAAGGTGTATTTAATAGCGTTTTTATCTTTGGTGTTATTTTCTTTGCAGTGTGTTCCCAAATAATAACTGACCCTTCTCCATGTTTTATTGTTGGTGAAATACAGGACTCAAGTGCGCGCCCGTGCGAACCGTTTAACTTTATTTGCAATTTGCGCATACCAATTCTTCCATACAAACCAGCTTAACCCAAATGCCTTTTTACACGCCACACTAACTTGTTTTCAGCGCAAAATATTTATTCCGACAGCAATTTCTGGCGTTGTTTTTCGTCTATTTCGTTTGCTCGTGATCACAATTCCGCGATCTATTGCTGGAGCTGTTATTTTAGGCCATCTGGGTCGCTGTTTATTGAATACACTGCCACTTCTTGTGTTACTTTTTAATATTATAATTCACGGTTCTACGGTTTAATTTCACTGATTTAGCACTGTCTCGGATACTTTTATCGACGTTGTGGTATTCCACCACTTGAGCACGCGTTTCCGTAGATAATGTTTTTCTTTCCGGCATTACTTTAACGTTCCTCGCTGTTTTAAAACACTTTGCTCGAATTCTACACTATTCACTGCTTGCAATACGAAAACTAAATGCAAACTATTTTTTTCATTGTATTAAAATGCCCGTGACGTCTATTTTCATATCTTGCACTGTGCCTATCAATTCCATCTTCACGATTTAACAATATGTGTAGTAATAAAGACAAAAGAGTGTATCATTTTAAGCGAGCAGACTTTATTAATTTGTATGATTGTTTATTTACTACAGATTGGAATTTTATTTACAATTATACTAATATAGATGACGCTTGTTCTGCTGAAATCTATAAAAACTTAGAGATGTTTGTCCCCATAAAAACCAGTGCATGCGCACTAATTATCCTCTGTGGTTCACGCGTGACCACACTAATAACATTAAAGTCAAAAATCATTATCGATTTATGTATAAAAGAACAGGATCCTTAAGCGATTTAAATGCTTTCAAAGATATGAGAAGGATGCTGAAAATAGATTCTAGGCGGTTATACAAAAATTTTATTCAAAATGCTTAATTCTCCATTTCAACCGATCCTAGACATTTTTGGCAGTTTGTGCGTTCTCGGGGGAATGGGGGAGGTATTCCTAAAACAATGAAGGACGATTACGGCAATACGTATAACGACCTTAACCACCTTCCATAGTGATCGCCTTGCGGGAGTTTTTCCAATCGGTGTATCTTCCTTCATTAACTCCGACGCCTGTTGCTCCAATTACTCCGTGCGCTACTATGGTTGACCTAGTTTCTGTAACTGAAATGGATGTGGTGTATGCTATGAAATCCTTAAAGGATAATTGCACGACATTCCGGTTTTTTTTGTTAGGGATTGTGCAAATATATTTGCTTCTCCTCTTTGCTACTTGTTCAGTCTTGCTCTCAAAACATCCACCTTCCCATCTGTGTGGAAGATTACCAAATTGTAGCCTGTTTTTTAAAAACGACCAGAAGTGCGTTATTTCCAATTATATCCGTTATCCCATAGCGTTATTAAATAATGTTGCCAAAGTTATTGATATGTTTGTACAAGTATATTTATGCTCAAGTTAAACCCTGGATTTCAAATGACCAACACGGTTACGGTTGTCTATGTGAATAAAGTCGTAGGTATAGTCAGCTCTGGTCAATATGCAAATTGTAGTGGGTACGATGAGCAAGTAGTCGTCGCACCATATTATAGATGGATTAAGGATTATCTGAATATGTATTAAGAACTGTATTAATAATAAATAATTTCCAAATACACTTACATCAATAGTAATAGAGAAATCATATTGGAATCTTTGCAACGAATTGAATGAATGTTATTAACTTATTTGAATTTAATTTATTTGTAAATATGATGATGTAAAAATTATAGTTTTTATATATTTTATTTATTAACAAAATAAATCAAGACTGTTACAGAAAAGTCCATTTCCTTCTTGTGTTTTAATTGTACTCTCATGCTCTGTATTTGTTATACGCAAAATACAAAAAAAAATGCTGCCGCATATACTTATAACATTGAGTATTTGTCGTAGAAATTAGGATTATTAAGCATGGAGTATATCATAAGCTGCCTAAATGAAACCGTTTATTTTCAGTTCGATCTTGCGTACTACTCTCTCGATATTTAGTAAATTATAAACAAAATAGAAGGATAGGTTTGGATGGCAATGTTTTGGTAAAAACTATAGAATACTTAAACTTAAAGCTTAAAATACATACAATATATATATATATATATATATACATTCCGGCCTTTTCTGTTAGGGATTGTGCAAATATATTTGCTTCCCCTCTTTGCTACTTGTGCAGTCCTGCTCTCAAAACATCCACCTTCCCATCTGTGTGGAAGATTGCCAAATTGGTGGCTGTTTTCTAAAAATGCCCAGAAGTGCATTATTTCCAATTATCGTCCCACAGCGTTATTAAATAATTTTGCCAAAGTTTTTGAGAAATGTTTATGCAAGTACATTTATACTCAAGTAGACCCTAGATTTCAAATGACCAACACGGTTTCGTTACTCAACGATCTACAGTAACTAATCTTGTTACAATTACTCAATACCTATCTGATAGTATTGATGTTGGAAGGCAGGTAGATGTTGTGTATACTGACCTAACAAAAGCTTTTGATCGAATCGACCACACTCTGCTTATTAATAAATTCGACAATATTGGATTTTCGTCTTCTCTCTTGCCCTTATTCCAATCGTATCTTCTTTATAGAAAGCAATTTGTGACATAATTACTTCACGTCGACTTCTAGAGTTCCCCAGTGGAGTAACTTGGGTCCACTTTTGTTCCTCGTACATATAAACGGTTTGTGTTATCAACTGAACTGTCCAAAGTTGTTGTACGCAGATGACTTCAAATTATATACAACAATTAATAATTCTCAGGATTGCAATTATTTACAAAGCCAACTTAACATATTCCACACGTGGTGTATCAACAACAAACTAACAGTTAATGTACAAAAAATACAAAATTGTCACCTACACTCGTAAGACGACTCCAACTATATATACCTATCACTTGGCTGGATCTCCTTTATCTGGAGAGACCTCTATGAGAGACATGGGCGTCGTCTTCGACTCAAGACTGACCTTGACGGAGCATATATCCAGTATTTGTACATCAGCGTTGAGTATGTTAGGATTTATTATACGTGTTACACGACCATTTTCTTCTATAACAGCCATTTTTCCTCTTTATTTCGCTTTTGTTCGGTCTCGACTGGAGTATGCGTTCTTGGTCTGGTTACCTATATACATCTATCGGATACATCTTTTAGAGCAGATTCAGAGAAGATATTTGAAGTCCTTATACTTTAAAAAAATTAATACTTACCCGATACAAGGATTTAGTCACAATACTCAGCTAGAGATGTTTAATATTGATTCCTTGGGACTACGTCGAATACAAGCTGAGTGCAAATTCCTATTTTACTTAATAATGGTCTTGATGTCCCTCAGTTGTTGAGTAAAATCAATTTCATTGCACCACGTTCAGGATCTAGGCAAGCAAATATATATCACTGTTTCGCACCCAGAACAAACATCGTCATCAGGTCCCCAATACATAGAATGTGTAGCAACTTCAACTCTATGAAGTTTGTCGACTTAGATATACATACCTGCAGTTTACCGTCCTTCGTGCTTTTCCATCTACCTCAACGTGGGTCATTTTCGATATATATATACCAATCGGCTCATTACGTACACATAGAACGTTACAGGAGAATAATTGATCCTTCTAGTCTATTATACATACTTTGTGGTTGATAATAATATATATATATATATATATACTGACAAACCAATATATATATATATATATATACTGACAAACCAATATATATATATATACTGACAAACCAATATATATATATATATATATCGCTTTTTAACAAAATTTCTTTTTTAACAAATACCTAAATCAATCTCTCAGCAGTAAATTTTGATAATTTATTATAATTTGAAATCTGTAATTTTGTAATCGTACTCACAAGTACCGTATCGCATCCTAGATATTCTGGTCTTCGGCTTCCACCAATGTATCCGGAACTCCAAAATTATTGTGAAAATATCAGCCGGGACACTTTTAACTTTAAATAACTTTGGAGAATTTCAAAAACTATAATTAATTCGAAAATAACGATTTTTTCTTTGAAGAGACCACTCGGACATCTGTGACTTTGACACAATCTTTATCTTTATATTAGGTCATTTTCGGGGATATACTCATTATATTCAGCTTACCTAGCTATATGATAGTCTACACAGTAAACACACTCTTGATGGAATGAAATAATTTACAACTAAAAGCTGCCAGGCGTGCCATCCAACCGACAAACGAGAAATTTTGGAGATGGTGAGTTTTATTTCGGGACGATACATATTTTAATAATATCATAAAAATGTGTGAGTACAGTACATTGTACGTCTTTTAGTAATAAATTTGGAAGAAATTATAATTAAACACAAAAATATGTGTACGGAAAACGATATATATACTTAACGATAGTCCTACGTCTCCACTGCTCATAGGAGACTTTTTTTTTAACTCTAAAATTGTAAATTATATGCCAATAATGAACAACTAAGGTTGATATCTGTAACATTTAATACACAGAAAGAATACATATATATAAATGAATACACTTATGGCCGGTAGTGTACAGAGCCGTCTTTAACAATAGCGGAGCCTGGTGCAAAATAGTTTTGCGGGGCCTTTACGTAAATGTTTAGAGACAAACAAATCCAATATAAACTAATTCATTTTTAGTCCATATTATCTTATTCTAAGAACATTTTATTGTGAAAAGGCCCCTCACCGCGGGGCCTGGAGCAGCCGCTCCACTCGCTCCACCCTAAGGACGGCCCTGGTAGTGTAGTATGTAATTATTTAAAAAATTGTGTTTCACGGATATTAAAGTTATACGAACACGAGATTAAGCAACTGTATTTGATAAATAAAATTGTATAGCGAATATGGTTCAGTATTGTTTGTTAATACGTATATTCAAAAAACAAAGCATAGACTTTGTTCGTAAACGCATTGCCAGTCGGTGGAAGTGATAGAAGGCATGCGTCTGTTTATTTAAGTGTACATACGAGATCAAATTACTAGTTGAAACAAATAATTTATTGTTCACCGTAATTATTAACTAGTTTGATATTGATTAACGTCAAAGAGAATAATGTATGATTTAAAGAGAAATCATTAGTTTGGAACATGCACACAAAATTTTGTACTATCCTTGAAAAACGATTTCACCATACGATTTTACAATTTAATTATGAAAAGAAAACAATATTGCAGCGATAAGATATAACATTTATCAATGTTTTTTTTTTAATTTTATGGGTCTAGTTGCTGCTACTAGTTTTTTTTTCTTACTAAACGTTTGGTACAGTTTTCATTATATTAAATATTTCTGTTTCAAATAGAATAAATTCTTCCATTTTAGTACACTTATTAGTTTCTATTTCGCACTTCTTTCTTTATTTTTATTGAGATTTTCAGTTCTCACTTTTCAAACTAAGATAGACGTTCACAGAAGACTGATTTACAAAAAAAAGTCGTGTCCATTGAATACCAATTTCCAACAGTCACCAATTCTATGAATAAAATTATAAATGGGACTGAGGAATTCTGCATTTCATAGTACCCATTTTAACTGCAACAAATACATAGATTATTTTTCATGATCTTCGAATGCAATTATCTCAACAAGAATGCCTCACCGAGTTGGTTTCTGTTTTCAACAATGAAGCACCACATCAGTCAACAATTTCTCGTTGGTATGGAGAATTCAAACATGGGCGGATTAGTCCCAGCGAAATTGTTGACATATTTATAAATGATCTTCAAATGTTTATATTTTCAGGATTTTTAACTATAGTTCATTCCAAACAGAGAGTGTCAAAATTCTGAACAGACCTACAGCCCAAATTACAACCTATATTTTGTGGAATCAATTTTACGCGGTAAACTTAAATTTGAGGATCTGTCTGAAATATTAAGTCTGTACCAAATAACCTTGTATAGGGATTCTACAGAGTTAATTCTACAATTAAAACAACATAATGGTAAATATACAATCTGTAAAACAAGAGAAGATGGAGTGTAAAAACATCAAAACAATATAAAACTTAAAATATGTGTATTTAGTAGGAATGTACATTGTAATACCTAATGCGCACTACACTCCATCGTTGTCGATAATCGCCTGGCAACGACGCCCCATGCTCCCAACCAAGCTTTCGGCATAAGAAGCTGATAACGGTCGCCATATCTGTCGGAGGTTACTCGATAATTGCTTTAGTGTGTAGGCACGTTTACGTTGAAGTTTGAGCTTCATTATTGCCCACACATTTTCAATTGGATTTACATCCGGCCATTCCAACGTCGAAATATGATTTTCTAACTTCAACTCCGTACAACGTCTACTTCAATGCTTTGGATCATTGTCCTCTTGCAGAATCCACTGATTATTATTCTGTCCAAACCACTTCCTCACAGATGGAATGAGACCCTTTTTGTACAGTGTCACCATTCTTTCTGCATTCAGGTTCTCTGTGAATACGCACAATGATCCAAAGCCGCGCACATTAACATGGACCTTAACTGGGTGCTTTACTGTGCGTTGTACATCTCGGTGGTGCTACGTAGACCAAGCTCTTTTTGTCTGTGACCATGCATAAAAAGAAGCCCCATCTGTGAAAACAACATCAGATCAATCTCGATGACTGTTGTTACTCGCCCAAACGCGGCGCGCTTCTCGATATCGGTCCGATGGCAGCGGTTTCATTATCGTACTGCGGTATGCTATGCTGTCTTCACGTAGGCGATTTCTAATCGTCATTATGCTTACTTTAATTTGTTTTTTTTTTTTTGTAACTGATACTGCCTCTGTCGCAACGTGTATTCCGGGTTTCCTTTAAACAAATTAATTATCGCTTTGTCCTGCTTTGTTGTGGTTTTTTGTTTTTTATCGCGACCAGGGAGATCATCCACTGTTTTGTTCGTTTTATAACATGATTTATGCAGTTCTGCCAAGATGTTGCAGTTCTCTATTGATGGCATTCTGTAAATATTGCTTAACTTCGCTTAATTTGAAAATTCTGTTGTATGCAGCAACCTCATTTCTATTTGTGTTCAATTGGATTGAGCTCACACTGGTACGAAGGTAAAAGAAGAACAGTTGTGTTCTTTGACTTTGCAATTTCATCAATTACGTATGAATTGTATTTACTTTTGACCATGTTTACCAAATTCAATAATTCTACTAACCATATCCTCTTCATATACTATCCCCTTATTTTGTAACCAACATTTCAGGTATATGGTGCATTATCCATCACTACGACAGCACGATCTGCTAAATATTGTAATATTTTAGTAAACCACTCCTCAAAAACTATGGAATTCATTTCCTCGTGGTAATCAGATGTTTTTTTATACTCGTTGGTAACCCGATATACTGTCGGTTTTGAAATTCCTATAATTACAATATCTTGTAAAGTGTTGTATATATTGCATTCAATAAAGTTACCTAGTGCTTGGGAAGTATGCTTCATCATATCACCTTTTCTTGTGTTGGGTGTATCCATTACAATTTTTCGTAAGCATTCAAAATTGTCTGCTTGTCGGCGTTACCCAAGTGATTTGCTTTCCCTCGTTTCTTGGGAGGAGAATATACACCTGTACTTTTAGCAGTACTGGTGCTAAGTTCTGCATCCATAATTGAAAGCTACAGAATTATAATTTCAGTACAACTCTAAAGTTCGCTGTATTTGCATATTACTTACATAATATATTAATTTTCAAATCAAGGCTCTGAGAAGAACCAATCTATACCGCAAAATAGCTAAGGTAATATGATAATTATGAACAAACCTGTTGGAATTACGATTGCAAGGACTGTGTGGATGTGCAATTCACAGGTATAGCAGTAAACTCCACTCACACAAATTAATTAATTATGCGGAACGCAGCGTTTCGAGAGCACGTGGGCTCCCATTGTCAACCGTGTTACCGAGTCGGTAACACGGTTGACAATGGGAGACTCGTATCACATACTAATAGTTACTAGTTCTACTACAGCTCAAGTCATGTACAGTTCGTAGTCTAGACTCGTATCACATAGTATTAGTTACATTCTTTAATATACAAAAACATACAGTTTTATTATTCAAATTGTCAACCGTGTTACCGAGTCGGTTTGACGGGTTGACAATGGGAGCCCACGTGCTCTCGAAACGCTGCGTTCCGCATAATTAATTAATTTGTGTGAGTGGAGTTTACTGCTATACCTGTGAATGAAACCTGTTGGAACGCAAACGTGGTATAAACAATGGTAAGTATGTCAAAATCTTTGACAATTTACGGCAACAAGGGAATGTTTCTTTATGGGAAAACGCCGCTAATGCTGGTTCGAATAATAAAACTGTATGTTTTTGTATATTAAAGAATGTAACTAATACTATGTGATACGATTCTAGACTACGAACTGTACATGACTTGAGCTGTAGTAGAACTAGTAACTATTAGTATGTGATATGAGTCTACACTGTAAACTGTACATGACTTGAACTGTAGTAGAACTAGTAACTATTACTATGTGTTACGAGTCTAGACTATGTTGTAGGGTGTGATATCGCCTTGTTTTCAGCCAATAAGGCGTAACTGTCATTTGGGTCTGTTCAGAAATTTATCTCTCTCTTTTTGGAATATTCTATAGCATAAAAACTTTAGCTTATTACAATGCTTACGAGATTATAAAAACAAACGAATTTTTAATGATTAACTCTAAGATTTTATTTCAGTACTTCCCCTGTGTTTAACATCCCTTAAATATGGAATTCAACCAAATAAATTTGTTCTGCAAGATTTCCCAATGAAATTATGTTGCATATAAAATAAGGATTTTTATTTAAATATAGAAAAATTAACATTGGAAAATTTGTCGATCATCAGTTTGTCATTTCTTCGTTATATGGTCTCCTAGAAGCCGCTATGCAGTATTACATAATTATATAATTTTACTTCACTCCACGCGCCTCCACTCCATATATTTATATTACATACATTAGCATTATATTAGCATTATACCATGTACTTATAGTTTTAATGTATTTTTAATTAGCAGTAATTATAAGAACGGATATGTGAAGGTAAGTGTAAATCTTCTGGGAAACTTACTTTGACTTTGTTGCAATTTATGTGTTCTTCCATATTACCTTTGAAGTTATGCTAATATATCAATTAGTTCCTCATTATTTAGTATACCAGGGATGTCTTTTAAGTTTTGCACACTGAGACATAGAGTGCACCACTAATCAAATGTCAGTACTAAAAATTAATCCTCATTTTTAATTAACCTATATACATTTTAGTGCGATAAGTGTACTATTGTAGTTACAACAAACTGTTGTTTTTTTTACTAAATGTTTGGTACAATGTGCATAATGTTAAATTTTTCTGTTTTAAATGCTATAAATTCTCCCATTTTCGCACACTTGTTAGTTTCTATTTCGTATTTCTTTCTTTATTTTATTGAGATTTTCAATCCTCACTTTTCAAACTAAGACCGACGTTCACAGAAGACTTTGATTTGCAAAACTGTCGTGGTCATTAAATACCAATTTCCAGCAGTCACCAATTCTATAAATAAAATTATGGAATAAAGCTGTGAATGAAACTGAGGAATTCTGCATTTCATAGTACCCATCCTAAATGAACTGCAACAAATGCATAGTTTATTTTTATGATTTTCGAAGACAATTATCTCAACAAGAATGCCTGGCCGAATTGGTTTCTGTTTTCAATAATGAAGTGTCACATCAGTCAACAATATCCCGTTCGTATAGAGAATTCAAACATGGGCGGATTAGTCTCAGCGAAATTATTGAGATACAGTAGACGCTCGACTATGTGAACGATATCAGCCAAGCACTGTTCACATTACTGAAAGTTTACATTTAGTGAGCCTTATTTTATTTATAAAGAAAATATGTATGTTTATTAAAAAATAAATTATGAACAATGAATAACATAATTGTCTTCATCGTCATAATCATTACTGAAGTAAAGCAAATCTTTCCAACACTTTCTGATTGTTTGCTGGTTAAGAGCATTCCACGCCATATCTAAATTTAAAATTGCTTCACGTAAAGTTACTTGCTTTAAAGATTCAGAAATGTTTTTGGGATTTTTTGATAACGCAGATGAAAGTAGAAACTCTCTGTAATACATTACAGTTTTATTGCCAGAACCATTCCAGAAATATGCCTTTGGTCATCCAAGCGGATTTTGAACAGTAATAATCGACAGGACTCTTAAAATTTCTAACTGAACGTGGATTTTTTGCCTTTCCTATTACTAGAGGCCTCTTTTTGTGTGTACCACTACCATTAGTGCACGCTAGAAAAGTTATGCGTTGTCTTTCCGCCTTTCTACCCGGAGCAGATTTTTTATGTAATGCAACATAGGTTTTCGTAGGTAATGATTTCCAATAAAGACTGGTTACATCTACATTGTATATTTGCTCCTCATTTAAATGTAGCTCTTCGATTTTGTTCATTAACTTTTCCTTAAACGGTTGCAGTAGTTGTGATGGTGCCGATAATTCTTCACCAGATATTTATAAAATTTGTCACTTTGTCACTTAATTTTAAAAATGTTCTTCTATTGGATGTGGACGCCATGTCCGCTCTGGCGTGATTTTAGCTGCGCACTACTTTATTTCACGAGAGGCAAGAGAGCCTTACAAGAATCCCATACATAAATCGGGGAACAACCAGTGCCGGCGCTGAAAACGTTTATGTAAACATTCTTTTGATCGATTTAATTACGAACGTAAATCGGGATATAACCGGTATCCTAAACTGTTTACATTAACGAATTGTACGTGGTGCAAGTTTGTTTACATTGCCGGATGTTCCATTTGATCCTATAGTAACAGTTTTCTGTTTACATGACCACGACGTTTCAAGTACCGGGTATTTACATGAGCGAGCGTTTCTTGAATTTATATATGATCTTCAAACGTTAATTTTTGTACTGATTATATATATATTTAGTGGTCACTAGATAATACGATGTTAACAGGTAAAACGATGTGGCAACATGGAAAGGGGCATGCGTAGTCTATGGAAATGTTTGAATTCAAACGGATTAGGTTAGAATTATCTTTGGCGCGCTTTTTTTTTAAAGGAATATGTTATAGGTATAAAATGGAAAGGTCTTTCGACAACCGTAATATATAGGAAAAAGATATGTTGATTAAAATAATTTTAATGTTGTAAGTAGAGACCGGATTATAATTAGCATTAACTAACTTTAATCAGTGTAATACATCTACATATAGACGTAAAATATAATAAACAAATAAAATTAAATTTTTGCACTTTGCATATAATCCTTTCTACTTACAACATTAAAATTATTTTAATTAACATATCTTTTTCTTATAAATTACGGTTGTCGAAAGACCTTTCCATTTTATACCTATAACATATTCCTTTTAAACAAAGCGCGCCAAAGATAATTCTAACCTAATCCGTTTGAATTCAAACATTTCCATAGACTACGCATGCCCCTTTCCATGTTGCCACATCGTTTTACCTGTTAACATCGTATTATCTAGTGGCCACTAAATATATATATATATATATATATATATATATAGTCAATAATACCCTTTTACCCATTGGGTGTCGGATTGTCCACTAAATATACATTTGTAAGTATGATAAGATAGTGCCGTCTTAGTAGGGTCTTATCCCCGTTTGCACCGGTTACCTTTAGACTTTTGGCTTAAGTAAGCCAGACTTAACTTTAAGTGGCAGATTGCATTGCACCGCTACCTTAAAAGTATCAGTTAGTTAAGCTTCAGAAATAAGTTGGAAAGACAAATAACACCAGAAATTTTCTAGGGACTTCTTGGGATTTCTATTAATGTATGGTTCTTAAACCTACGTAATTGTTTGGCGGAGTTTTCTATTACGTATAATATATACACGAAGAAAACTTTTAAAAATGATGCGTTTTATTAATGAAACATTAATTATACACTATTTGAGAATCATGGAATCCCGAATTTTACAGTTGAGGAGAAAGTATCCGTATTATCGCTCATAAAGAAATATAGGGATATAATTGAATGAAAAAAAAAACAATTACAAGCGTTAGAAAAGTTTTAATTGAATTTAAGAATTATGAGAACATTTCTTTTTGGCTTGATTTAAACGTCGTCATGTACAAAAAGAGACCTAATATTACCGAAGATTTCTAAGGTAAGCGATATATTTACCTAATAAAATATATTGATAATACTGATCGCTTTCGAATTCAGCCAAAATGTTGCCATTATTAAAAATAATTGGATCATACGATAGATCCAAGCCATCGTGCGACAACACTTTTAATTTTCAGTATGGCATCACAAATCATTTGCATATTCATTGAAATGTAAGATTTCCTGTTTACGGAAAAGTTCAGCACCATTTCCACCGACAAAATACACTAGGGTGACAGAATAAAATAGACACCAGGTAAAGCGGTATAAATATGTAAACAGCTAAATTCTAAGCACGAATTAAGAACTTCCTCGTGTCATTAGGGTAGGGGTAGATGTATCGGAAGGAATTCGTCATAGTTTAGTATCATTAGTATCGGTACAACTATGTGAACGCGGCGCTTCGCAACGTGAAATAAGTAAATTTTTAAATATTCCGTTGTCCACAGCTAACTGTGTGATTATACAATTTAAACGCAAGGAAAAAACAACAGCGGAGCCGAGACCAGGTCGTGCCGGACCTTCTGAAAGAAGTAAGAGGGTGCTTGTGCGCGAAGTGTTAAGAGAACCTCGAAAAAGTACAGCTGACCTTGCGGCAACTTCACAGAAAAATCAGCGCACCGTTCTGCGGTACCTCCACAGTGTGGGGATGTATAAAAGGGTGGCAAAGAAAAACCTCTCCTTAACGAACGCAGCTCGAAGAGTTTTGGCGGTCTGTCATTTTTTCAGACGAAAGCAGATACTGCCAATTCAGTGATAGTGGTCGTACGTGGGTATGGAGACGTTCGTCACAGCAACTGGACGACAAATTTTTGCATCAGACGGTGAAATACGGCGGTGTGAACATCATGGTGTGGGGCGCGATATGGTATGGTGGAAGATCGCAATTAGTAATCTGCGACGGAAATATAAATGCGGCAAAATATATCCAAATATTAACAGAAGGACTACTACCGATATTCGACAACGCCATTTAATCTAAAGAAGACACCACTTTTATGGAGGATGGAGCACCCTGCCACAAAGCAAGAACAACAACCACATGGAAAGAGGAACAGGGGATTCGGATTTTACCATGGCCAGGCCAATCACCAGACATGAATCCGATAGAGAATGTTTGGCACATAATCCGGACAAATATGGCGAAACGACCCCGAAAACCCAGCAATAAGGACGAACTCGTGGCAGCCGTAACAGAAGAGTGGTTAAATATTCTAGAAGACACCATTAATTATTTAATAGATTCTATGCCACGACAACTCGCAGCACTTCACGCAAGTAAAGGTGGATCGACAAAATATTAGTCTAATTTAAAAATTTTAAAATATTTTGTATATATAACGAGAATAATTTTTTTTTTAATTAGTAGGTGTCTATTTTATTCTGTCACCCTAGTGTACATTAGAAACTTGTAATATAATATAATAACTCCAATAACTCTTGGAAATGTTGCGATACTATAAAATTCCTTTGACAGCTTTTTTGTTCTTCAGTTTTAGGAAATTTAACAAATCTTCTACTTAATTTAGGAAGGTCTGCAATTTCTTGTAAATAGCCTCCTGTAGGTCATTACTGCGGAATAAAATGGAATCGCAGACATAGTAATAACTGATTTATAGGACCAAAACAGGTATTCCTACAAAAAGAACTTTATGAAATAGGTAAGCACGCAACTCATCCACTTACATGTTGTTCGATTAGTTTTATAAACTGCATCACACCAGATAATCAAAATCGAGGTGACATTTATATCTCAAAATTCTTTGTCGTGGTTTTGTCGAACGTACACTTGCCTAGGTAGACCATTATCTTCTACTAGGAAGGATTTCATCAACTTCCTGTATTAAACCCATTTTTATTGAAATTGGTATAATATTTTGATGGAAATAATTTTTGCTTAGCCGATACGTTTGTTTACGAACAAAGTAAGGTTATTGAAATGTAAAAATATTTACATGGCGCAAGCGTTCTTCTTTCCCCTTAAAGTTAAGCCGTAGAATATCTGCCGCTTAAAATCGTAGATGTTAAGCGTTACTTTCAAGGTATTTTCCTTGCGGTGCAATCCGCTTAAAGATTTAAGCTAAAACGCTTAACTTTTAAGGGTAACCGGTGCAGACGGGCCTTAGTGGCTACTAACTAATAGCGTACTAACACCCTACTAGCTTTCTGACTATGAATAAGGCTGTGTTAGATTATTTACGACAATAAATTTTCGGAACTTTGCGTATAAACAAAGAAAAAGCATTCTATTCGGAAGTATGCTACTCGTACGAAACCATCAATTTCTTTGATTCTGCCGCACGACAATTAACTAAATAAACATTGACCTTGCTTCCTAGAAAATCTCCCGGAGGCTGTGCGAATTTCGTTGATCTAGACCTGCGTTAAGGTCGTCGGATCGGAAATTTCAAACGCCGTGGCGCGTTGAAATCTCAAGAGGCGGAGAACGTGCAATTGTAATCAATTAAAATGATTTCGCCGAGTACGGAAACAATTACGTCATGCCATCAATCAACGATCAAAGTAGTAAATTATCTGCTAGACACATAGACATACGTTTTACTCCTTTGACGTAGAGACTCGTAAATGGAATCGTTAAATGGACTTATACGACTTCTCCTTCCTCTCTTTCTCATTTACCCGTATTTCGGGTTATCCCTTTTACCTTAGCCTCTATAAATATGTAAGTGATCGCTGATCGATGTCATATCATTACTGGGCACTAGTTAGGCCGCTTCAATTCGTTCCGTTCGTAAGATAGGATTAGGAAAATGGTTTACGTGTTTGCTTGCTTTCCTCTAGTAATTGCGATCTTAACATTCAATAGTAAGATAATTTAATGTTTTGTAATATATACATTTTAAAAATAATTTTATCTAATTCCATTAGTTCAACAATCAACAGCAATAGTCGGAGGCGACGTGGTCAGTATCAACGAATATCCTTTCTTCGCGTACCTAGCCTACTACGACGATTCGATTTTTTGTGGCGGCAGCATTATCCAAACTAATCTCATCCTTACGGCCGCCCATTGCCTACAAAGCGAAGATTTTCAAGTATACGTCGGCATAAGCAGCGTGGACGAGTTGGAGTACGCAAAGGCGCATAAAGTGAAGGAGATTATCGTATACCCAGGCTTTAAGAACGGCAGAACTTGGTTCGATATCGGCTTGGTTAGATTAGCCAAAAAAGTAAAACTAGGTCCCAAAGTTAGCACCATACCAATCGCATTCACGTTTCCAGAAGTGGGGAAAGTTACCGCTGTGGTAGGTTCGGGTAGAATGGATTGCTACATATCACCTACGAAAGTCTTCGACTGCCCCAAATCGACGCATTTGAGACGGGCAGAATTGAAAATACTTTGGTTTGGATTTAGGGGAACTATAGAAGCTTTCGGATCGCGCAGCAATATATGTCACGTAAGTTGATCCTCACCTTCTATAAAATAATTCTAGTGTATTAATTAAGTCGATAACCTTTAAACAATGGTAACCATAAAATCGCCTATGCAATATCTAATACATTGTTGAAAGTATTAGGTTATGTTTACAGGTATCCGAGTTGCGTTTTATGCTTAAACGCATAAGCCAATAAACGTTTTATGGCATAATTGTAATAATTAAATGGAACTCTGCAGTAAATAATTCAGTTTCAATCAGTTTATACTGAAACGTAATGCTAGTTAATGATTTATTATACTTGTCACACGTTAGTCTCCTTTTTTAAAGATTAGTATAGATTTTGTTTAATTACATTTCTACCTTATAATTCAGATTTTTTTTTCAATATTTCACTGGGAAAATATTATTAATCCGAATGTACCTGTACCTAGAAAGAATGTATTTCCACCATGGTTCTCTAATGAAACACGTATAAACATAAAAATTAAGCGCCATTATCTCAAAAAATATAGAAGCACGGGGTTACAATTATATAACAATAAATTTAAAGAATACAGAAAATATGTTCAAATATCTTTTAAAGGGGATTCCGATAATTACGTTAGGGATAGTGACCTATCTATTCAGACGGACCCCAACAGACTCGGGCCTTATATTAATTCTAAACTGAATTCTACACGTATACCAAGTATTATGATGGATAACAGTACCTTTTCGTCCCCTGAACAGATTACTGACGCCTTTGCTTCGTATTTCTCGGCGACCATGTCTGAGGCGAACGTCACTACTAACCATTCCAATAACGATACCTTGGCTTTCGATTCATTTTTTCTTAAAGAATTTAGAGAGGGAGATGTCTTATAAGTTCTGTGTCAATTAAAGGGAAAAATGACAGCTGATACTGGTAACGTTCCTGATTTTATTATTAGGGGCTGTAGAATCGTTCTTTGTGGGTTGCTCCTTCACATTTTCAATGTAATATTGATATAGGGAGTTTTTCCAAGTTGTTGGAAAGTGTCTCGTGTTATTCCTGTTTTTATGTCCGGGTCGAGGGATACATTCGGGATTATCGCACGTTGCTGTTAAACTGTTCCCGGTGCAACATGGTTTTATTAAAAGCAGATCAACAGTATCTAACCTGTGCGCATTCTCCAATTATGTGGCTGAGGCTTTAGATCTACGACTTCAGACAGATGTCATTTATACAGATTTCGCTAAGACTTTCGATAGGGTTGAACATCAAATCCTATTACGTAGACTGAATATGTGGGGCATCTCTGACGATTTGATATTGTTGTTACAATCCTATTTGAGTGGGCGTACCAATTACGTTGAGTATCGTAGTTTTTGATCCGGCTTACATCAGTCTCCTTCAGGTATGCCACAGAGCTCTGTTCTTGGACCACTCCTATTTATTATTTTCATTAATGACCTTCCTGACTGGCTTAGATCTGAATGCTTACTATACGCTGATGGCCTTAAAATTTTTCGTAGAATATACTCCACTGCAGATTGTGACATTTTGCAGGATGACCTGCTATCTATTCACCTTTGGTCTCTAGACAACCATTTACCACTTTTAGTGTAAAGCGATGACATTTGCCCGTAGAACTGACACAATGGAGTATGCGTACAATGTTGGCGGTGAACATTTAACGCGTTGTGAGGAGTACAGAGATTCTTGGTATATTTTTTGATGCTAAGTTAACATTTAACAATCATATTGTACGTATATGTCAGCAGTCTCTTAAAACATTAAGCTTTCTGTTTCGTAATACTAAACACTTGAGTAGTGACGCCCTTGTTGCTGCATATAATGCATTTGTTCGATCGAGATTAGAATATGGTTCTATTGTGTGAAATCCGGGATATCATGAATATATGAATTTAGTTGAGTTGGTACAGCGTAAATTTTTCAAAACCTTATATTTCCGTAAACACCACGTTTTTCTGCAACATGGTTATCTGTATACTAATCTTCTAAAAGAATTTGCACTTATTTCTTTGGCAGATCGTCGTGTTGTATCACAAATAATTTTTGAATATAGAATTGTAAATGGTGATTTACAAGTTCCGGATTTGCTGTCTCTTTTGAATTTTTATATACCTAGGCTTAACAATAGGAATAGATTAACTTTTTATCAGCCCGTGGCTAATACGCGCCACAATTCTCAGTCATCAATTATGTCAATATGTAATTGTGTTAATCTATATGCATCTAGATTTGATTTGTTTAAATTTCTATCAATGCTTTGAGACAACTTTTGTTTGAGCAGTTTTCTGTTGCTTAAGAAATTTCTGCATTTTCATTTCATATTGTTTTTTTTTTTTGGTATTACATATTTACTCTTGTTTTATAATAGTTATCATGGTATGATTATCCTGTAATAAGCTGTTGGGTAATAAATTATTCTTGTTATTATTATTATTATTATTATTATTATTATTATTATTATTATTATTATTATTATTATTATTATTATTATTATTATTATTATTATTATTATTATTATTATTATTGTCATTATTATCAGCAAAAGACTTACTAGAACAATAACTCTAGATTTTCAAGTTAATTTTTGTAAAATTAAAAAGATATGATAATCTGGAGCAAATTTGGAACCTAGTTGTCATACATTTTCGTAGTCTATTAAAAAAAATAGAGTGTTATGTTGCTAATATTTATTATTAATTTCCAAACAGAGAATTACTACAAAAATCTTTTAATAAAAAATGAATATGACATTACACAAAATATTCTTCTATATAAGTAGACAACTAATGGTTCAATCTGAAACTTTGATTTTCTGTAGGAGCTGTAGATTCGAATCCTGCCGGAAATGTTATATGTGTAATTAAAAATGTTAATTTCACAAACTAGTTAAGTGCATAACCAATTAAATTAATAATACAACTTCTGCTGGCTTTACATGATAAATTTTAATTCATCTTGGTGTTGCCAACTTTAAAATTTGATTAATTTGTGAAATTAAAAATTTCATCGTCTCCTGTAGGATTTGAACCCACACCTTCCGTTAGGCAAGTGTCTTCCCATTCACGACACGGAGAGCGTAACAACGAATCACTATTAATACCTGGATCAAGTAGTCTTTTTAATTTTGCAGTTGTAAATACCAAGAAAATTGCAAAATTCATTATTTAAAGCAAATAGAAGTTGCTTTATCAAATTAATTCATTATGTATTTAAGCACGTCGTTATACAACTCTTAAAACCTTTCGCTAATAAATGAGTCTCGATTGTTTCAGGGTGATTCCGGAGGTCCTATGATCTACAACAATAAACTAATTGGTGTAAGTGCTACAATAGCAAAAGGAACTTGTTACGGAGGCAGCTCTTTCGCACCGGTAGCTATGAATTCGCATTGGATCAAGAAACATATGAGAGGCTTTAAGTGAACGCCTCAACGCAATCATCATCTTTTTTGTTATAGTTATTGTTGTTGTTACATGTGCCAAATCAGTATAATAAATTGTAAAATATTCTCCAAAAGCTTTGCAACATCCAGCGTTAATTATAATCTTATTCTCAATTATTTTGTATAACATAGAAACACTAGAAAAATACTTAAAAATGATGGGTGCAAACTGCATTAACAGTAACAGAGTTGTCAAAATTATAAAAGAAAGGAATATAAATTAATTATAAGAAGAAATTTTGCTGACCACAGCACTCTGCTCTACGAGGGATGTCCTTTAAGTTTTGCATGCCGGGACATAGAGGGCGCCATTAATCAAATGTCAGTACTAAAAATTAACCTCCATCTTGAATTAAGTTAAGTTCAAAGTTTCAGTGTGATACGTGTAGTATAGTTACAACGAACTGTCAAAGTTGATAAGTTGGTTTAGAAATGGAATAAAACCGAGAACATTTTCGCGGATTTTTTTTTTAATTTTCGAAGATAATTATCTCAACAGGAATGCCTCGCCAAATTGGTTTCTGTTTTCGGCAATGAAGCAGCATATTAGTCAACAACTTTTCGTTGGTATGGAGAGTTCAAACGTGATTACGTTATTACGATCCGAGAGAATATGCACCAAAAACGTCCAAATTAACCCTAGTGCGTGAAAACAGCTACAAAAGGTGTTGCATACAATTTAATAAAACTAACAAAAGACTCATTCCCTCCTTATTAGTTACAATTTAGTACATAGATTATGTAAGTGCGTAGTGTAACTAAATACTTTCATTATTCACTTCGATGGGGACTCTTGCTAAAGGTACATACTAGTTTTCAAACTGTTATAGCATACAACTGTCCTCTCTACTTCTGACGAGAAAAATGAAAAAAGTTACCAGAAGATTTTTAAACTTACACAAACATTCTAGAAACATTCGTACAACATACGTTTTGCTTAACTTTAACCAAATATGGAGGAAGTTTTCCATAAATGGCAACTTGTTAAACTAGCAAGATAAGATTTAGCTAAACAAAGATATATAGCTCCCTAAGTATGCAATAAATAAAGAGAAATCTTTATATATTTTGAGAAGCCCTGGAACGAATCGTGGAAACCAAAAAGTCTCTTCAAACAAAGTGGCCTCTTTAAATACTAAAAAGCGACGTGTATCAGAATTACTAGGTTTAACATTTGCAGTGTAATAGAGTTTTGCTGCAGATTTGTGCATTTAGCAGACACCCTAAGCTGATAACTTTTAACAAGCGCACTGTACTGTGATTTGGACCTTTCCGAAAGAAAATAGAATGTTTTACGATGCGTTAGGAATCCACTGCATAAAGAATATTTTTGTAGTTTGCATGTGCTAAGACAGCTTTTGCCATGGAAAATTACTGCTGAAGAGATACCAGTTGAAATTGACTTACAAGAATTGTTAGGTAATACAGGGACACAACTTATGACGCTGATGTATATCAAGCAAAAAACAGAGAATTTGTATATGGCATTTTAAGAGTAGTTCTACTCGCTGTATTTACAAACAAAAATTTAAAGAAAAAAATTCTTATGAGATTTTATTTTCATTGCGTTTGTAGATTGAAAATAAAAGTTTAAAAATGTTTAGGTCATACCGTAAACATTAAATAGTTAAAGTTGAGCGTATTGACCGTGATAGTGCAGCTCAAATATATGTATGTTTTGAAGCCAACCGCCATCATAAATCCACGATTTCTTTAACTTTTAATATTTTGAGGTTCATTACTCTGGTCTACTCATATGCAACATTAATTGTTAATAAAAAGAAAAACTGCAAAAACACATTAGTAAAATGTTTTCCAACACTATTTAATTTATTTATTATTGACAGGCCGGGCCTAGACACCAATGCTTGTAGTCATTGTAACCTAGACGATCTACGGTAACGGTGTCGTCCAGTTATCCAACCGATAGATCAAAATGTAATAAAAATTACTAAATTGTATTATCGAAAATTTCTACTTTCGTCGGCGTTATCAAAATATCCTAAAAACATTTCTAAATCCTTAAAGCAAGTAACTTTACGTGAAGCAATTTTAAATTTAGATATGGCGTGGAATGCCCTTAACCAGCAAACACCCAAAAAGTGTTAGAAGTATTTGCTTAATTCCAGTGATGATTATGACGATGAAAACGACGTACCGCTAACCATCATTAGAAAACAGTTACTATCTGATGCTGAAGTTATTGGCAGTGCATTATCGGACGTTCTCAAATTATTAAAGGCAATAAATCCCGATATTGTTTGCGCAATTACCGATGTTAGTTTATGGAATGGCGAAAAAGAGATGGATAATGCGCATGAAGAGGAAGATGGGGTGAGTGAAGATGATGACCCTCCGATTGAAATAAAAAATACAGTGAGTGACGCACAAGTTGTACGAATTTTTAAGCAAGCGTTAGATTGGGCTGGAGAAAAATACATATTATATTCCGATATTTTAGTACTCCGAAAAAATATGGGTAATCGCATTAGAAAATACCTAGCATAAATTTACACAACCAAAAATAGGACATTATTTTCCAAAATAGTGTAAAATTTATTTGTCTTTTTAATGTTATATGTATTATATTATTCATTGTTCATAATTTATTTTTTAATAAGCATACATATTTTTTTTTATGCAATTTCTTTATAAATAAAATAAGACTCGCTAAGGTAAACTTTTAATAATGTGAACGATGTTTGGCTGATATAGGTCACATAATCGAGCGTCTACTGTATTTTCAATATTTTCTTTTGTACTTGCACTCTATTCCTATGGTCATATACATATGTACTAATTTTGTTGGGAAACTGTGACCGCTGATAAGCTTTGCTTAGCGGTGTTATTATGTTTCACGCTCTTGCTGCGTACGTTATAGTGAGATTTGCAAAAAATTATTATTACGCCATATATTGAAAATTTTAAAATGCAAAGTACATTTTTATTCTAGTTTCACGTGTTATGGTTCATATTGAGGAAGATTAGCGTATTGATCATTTGTTACCGATAAGCTTTTGGTTTAGTAGCAGGTTCATTTGAAAATATTGTTTCCTTTGTATAATAAATATCTTTGTTGTGTTGCTTAGAGATGAATGCGGTGGTCGCGGCGTCTCACTTGTTGAGGCTACGCGCCCTCGGGGTCGTCGACATTTTGGGACTTCGCAGATGGTGGTAGCAGCTTGCCGTTTTGTTGCTGGAGGGTCGGAGATGATTCCAGTCTGGCTCCGTCTGGAGTCCTTTTTTCGGTGTCTTGGCGTGGCTAGAGCGGATAGTCACGAGAGAAGGAGGAGTTGGGGATTAAAATAAAAAGAAAAACAGTAAAAAATGTATTCCATTGATAATTGAATTGAAAAAGAACTTTGGAAACAAACTCAAATTAGCGTTTTATTGTGACTAGCGGTTTATATTTACGACCTACAGCTTTGTTAATATATGAGAAGCCATGCTATTACATCTACTGTTGAAAACAACTCTCTTCTCATTCTTCGTAAAATGCATGTAATTAAATCAAATAAAATTCCAAATCGAGTTTGTCTATTTTCTTTTTCCGATTATTTTGGCGCAGATATTTTTAACTGAATTAATGTTGTCCTTGAAACAATTTTTATTTCTTAATCAGGTATGTACATACACAGACATATAATGAATTTGATACCTAATACATAACAAATTTGTTATCGAATTAACAGCTGAAATCAATAACAAACGTTGATAATCTACTTCGTCACTTTTCTTCAAGCGAATGTGACCTATGAATATATTTCATATTGTGGTACAACTATTTGTGTTTCCTAAACGCGAAATCCTTAGAAACAGTTTCGTATATAAGAAGAATGTTTCTGACTAAAATCTTTGGATCAATCGGTAAGACATCTGTATTAATTGTAATTACTAAGATCAAGATTATTTTCTTTTTAATTACACAAAGGTTTAAATATAAAAAAACGCGCCTTGAATCATCTACAATCAGCATTAATTAAAGCAATTTAAATTGTAGAGTTTCATAATCATCATGTACACTACTGCTCATAATAGAATAGACACTTTAAATCTTAACGAAATAGTTTAAAAAGAAGTGCTTTTATTCACGAAATAATTCCATAAGATGTATACAATTTATTAATTAATGAATTGAAACTGGAATATAACATTTCAAAATGGTGGAGTAAGTAATACAATACAAACAATGTCAGATATAAATATTTTAAGTAATATACGGCTAGAAATTTTATAACACTATAAATGAAACCCGAATTCAAAAAATTGACTGAGTTCTTGCAGGGATGGTATTTAACCCATAAATTACGAGGGGAGGTCCAGAAGTTCGTGGAATGAAAGGGTTTTAAATAAAATAAAACAATAAATCTATTTTCTTTTTCAATATAATCACCCTTAAGCACAAGACATTTATTAGATCTATGAATTAATTTTTTTAAACCATCATGAAAATATTTTTTCTCTTTCGCCTCAAAATGGGCCAAAATTCCTTCCTTTACCTCATTGTCATCGGAAAACTTTCTTCCACGTAAGTTTCTTTTTAAATTCGTGAACAAATAAAAATCACTAGGTGCCAGATCTGGACTGTAGGGTGGATGGACTATTGATTGAAAGCCATGCTTGTGCAGAGCAGCCATTGCAACTTTCCTCTTGTGAACCGGCGCATTGTCTTGCAAGAGCAACACACCCTTGGTCCATTTTTCCCGACGTTTTTCCTTAATAGCCTCCTTTAATGTTTCTAATATCGCTGCGTAATATTCTTCGGTTATGCTCCTACCTATTTCTTTGTAACCAATCAATAATATTCCATCGCAATCCCAAAAAACAGTAGCCATCAACTTTCCAGCCGATTCTGACACTTTGAATTTCTTTGGCAGTGGTGTCCCCTTTTATGCCATTGCATGGACTCCTGTTTGGACTCAGGCTCAAAGTGATGAACCCATGTTTCATCTCCGGTAACAATCCGCTCCAAAATCTGTGCAGGTTTGTCTCCACACAGCTCCAAAAATTGTTTGGACGCGCAGACGCGCTGCTGTTTCTGCAGCGGCGTGAGCATTCTCGGTACCCATCTTGCACTGACTTTTGTCATACCCAGGTGGTCATGTAGCATACGCAAAATGGTGGTATCTGATACTCCAACTAATGCAGATAATTATTTTTTCTTCAAACGGGCATCTTGCAATAGAAATTTTTGCACTTTTTCGACGATGTCTGATGTGGTGGCCTGAACTGGCCGTCCTGAGCGGGGGTCGTCCTCAATCGACTCCCGACCATGTTTAAAAAGACCATGTCACTTATAAATCATTGATTTACTAGGACACTGTTCCCCATAAACGGTTTCCATTTCATTCAATATGGTTTGAGCGTTCTTTTCTTGCTTTGTAAGGAACTTTATCATAGCATGGAGTTCAATTTCCTCCATAGTTTCAGTTTTTTTTTTCCAGATTGACGTGTTTAGCAGGCAACTATTCGTAAACGACTGGCGCTATAGGGCTGCAACTTAACTTATATACTAATGATGAGTTGCCAATCAGAATGACACCTAGCGAGCGCCCCTATCCCCACTCCGTCCCCTCCATTCCACGAACTTTCTCTCGAACATTAACAGTGACTTTAGTTTATCGTTAGATAGCGTTACGTGCAGGTGGATATTATTATTTCTTTATGCGAGTAAATAATTTAATTCTTGTAAAGAAATGCCTCGCGGAATATCGCTTATTGTTAATAAGAGAAGTAGACGATCCACGGCTTCTGAAACTACGCCAGAAACGAATCGCGCTAGAAACAAGAAGATATCCGTTAGCACAGTGGACGTCGTTTAAGAGAAGCAAACTTCCACGGTCGTATTACTACAAACAACACCGTCTCCAGTGGGTTAATACTCTCAAAGACTTGACAGTAGAGCAATAGGGAAATGTACTATGGATCGATGAGTCTAAATATGAAGTGTTTGATCAAAACTGCAGAACATTTGTCACGCTCAAAAGACGAGAAAATCCTTCCTGGGTGCATTACACCAACAGTAAAGAAGGGTGATGGCTCCATTCTTGTATTTTGTTTCTCATTAAGTGGAACAGGAGACCTTGTAAAAATTTATGAAATAATGAGGAAGCAGAATTTTCGCGAGATATTAGAAGAAAATGCTCTATCATCCGGTTTGCGTTTGATAGGCGACAATTTTGAATTCATGGCTGATAACAATCCCAAGTGCACGTCGTTATGCAAAAACTACCTCGATGATGCAGAGAATGAAGGACTATTAAAAATAATTACTTTGCTTCCCCAGAGTTCGGATCTTAATCCGATATAGCTTGTGTGGGACGAACTGGACAGACGAATTAGAAGAGAATGTCCAACATCCAAAGCCCATCTCTGAATGGTACTCCAGACGGAGTGAAACATGTTACTCAAGAAGAAATTGGTGGAAAGAATCTCACGAATTGTTATAAAACCAAGAGGTGGATTTTTCGATTGGAAGAAATGATAACTTACTTTAAATTTTCTAATGTTTATTATTACTTATTTTATGTACACATGTGCAATAAGTGGTAGATGAATAAATATTCTTTTTGTAATTGTTTTGTTTAAAGTTTTGAAGCAAGCGTCAAATTTGCCATGAAATAGAAAGTGTCCATACTATTATGAGCGGTAGTGTATAGGTCGAAATACTTAAGAAATGTAGTTCATTCTCAAATTTACACAAGAATGTATTTCAACTTTATAGT
The DNA here is from genome assembly GCA_023509865.1 of Trypoxylus dichotomus. Lineage (NCBI taxonomy): Eukaryota > Metazoa > Arthropoda > Insecta > Coleoptera > Scarabaeidae > Trypoxylus > Trypoxylus dichotomus. Next base: position 19,184,905 of record CM042082.1, on the reverse strand, counting down.
TTGTTGTAATCCATTAATTTTTGACAATACTTTACCAAATTTTATGAAGAAGTGAAATATTATTAGTGAATTTACGATTTTAACACTTGAAGAAGGCTAATTTGAAATGTTGATGATTAATACAAATGCCGTAAAATCTAATACCATCAAATAAACTCACACCACAAATAAACGTAACACATGGGCTGAAAAGTCCCGGGCCTAACAAAGAAAACACGGTTTTTTTGGTTCAAAATTAGCTTTATTCATCAACGTAATCTCCAGCAAGAGTAACGCAATCATTCCAGCGCTGCTGTAACATATCAATACCACTTTTGTAGAACGATATCTTTTGCCTCAAAATAGGCCTCAGTTTCAGTGATAACCTCTTCATTCGTGCGAAATCTCTTTCCGGCGAGCATTTTTTTGAGGTCTGCGAACAGCTAGTAGTCGCTGGGAGCCAAATCTGGCGAAAACGGTGGATGTGGGAGCAATTCGAAGTTCAATTCATGTAGTTTTGCCATTGTTTTGATTGACTTGTGACACGGCGCGTTATCTTGATGAAACAATTTTTTTTTCTTTGCCATATGCGGTCGTTTCTTTGCAATTTCGGCCTTCAAACGCTCCAATAACGTAATATAATATTCACTGTTGATGGTATTTCCTTTCTCAAGATAGTCGATGAATATTACACCACGCACATCCCAAAATACCGAGGCCATAACCTTTCCAGCCGATTGTTGTGCTTTCGGGCGCTTTGGACAAGGTTCACCAGTTGCTGTCCACTCAGATGACGATCGTTTTGATTCCGGAGTGAAGTCATTGATCCATGTTTCATCCATTGTCACATATCGACGCAAAAATTCCGGTTTGTTACGTTTAAACATGGCCAAACACTGCTCAGAATCATCAACACGTTCTTGTTTTTGGTCAACAGTGAACAAACGCGGCACCCACTTTGAACAGAGCTTTCTCATAGTCAAATGCTCATGCAATATAAAGCCAATACGTTCTTTTGATACCTTTACGATGTCAGCTAACTCACGCAACTTCACTTTTCGATCATTCAAAACGATTTTGTGGATTTTTTTGATGTTTTCTGGTGTTACCGCCTCATTTGGACGTCCACTGCGTTCTGCATCATCGGTGTCTCTACGACCACGTTTGAAGTCAGCAAACCAACGTTTTATTGTTGTTTCTGATGGAGCGGAGTCCGCATAACACTTTGCAAGCCATTGCTTCGCTTGAACGGTATTTTTTCCCATCAAGCAGCAGTGTAAAATTAAAACACGAAATTGTTTTTGATCCATTGTTTTGAAAATAACAAAAGTAGCGTGACTCTTAGCACAATAACTCACAAACTCACAAACTAATGAATAGAATATCATGAAATTTTAACAGCTGTCTTTTGAAGGTTAGTACTATCTGAGAGAAAGGTGACTGCAATAAAACTAGCGTCATCTTAGGCCCGGGACTTTTCAGCCCATGTGTTACATCGTTCGTCCCAAATATTTTCTAGTTAAAATTAGCTTCCGTATTTTTCTCCCTGCTATTGAAGTAGTTGTAAGTATTTAATCTATTCCATGATAGCACTAATTTTAGCATTAAATAACAAAATCGTCATTTCAAAGACATTAACTTGTTTCCGTATGCCAGACGCAATAGAAGTACATTTTGTTTCTGAACATCTAGTTATAACGAAATTCAAGTTGTCATAAAAATTGCCACGGTTGTCATGGCAATAACAACGCGGTTAAATATTGCGAACGTTTTGCAAATTGTTGTTTCAATTAACGATGGGCGTAACCGGCGGTATATATCGCGCGCATTGCAAATACCTCATGTTACCGCGCTAGATGCTTGGAGTCGGTATCTGAAATGAGCGAGAGGACGGCATATTTGAAGAGGCCAGTTTTAATTCGTGAAAACATGTCGCTGGACTACAATAGTAACTTCGACATCGAAGCGCACGTCTTCTCAGTTTGTACACTACCGTCCATAATAGTTCGGACACTCAGTTGTAACTCCACCAAAAGATAATATAATTGCTTTTATATATAAATAATATTTATATTAGGTCCTTTATGAAGTTTATTGTATATTAATTGTACAGAAAAACTTCCAAGAATATCGATTAGAGAATGATTAATAGCCTATTATATTTTATGACCCAATATAGTAATTTTCAGAATAATCCTCATCGCCACAAATAAAATTATTTTTGGAGCAATATTGCAACTAATAAGTTTACAATACTCTTTGGGATGGGAGCAGGCGACCCGAACGGGTATTGTGTATTGATAAATGCTTTAGCTTCTAATAACACCTGTTTGTGCGTTCCGTAGTGTTAAGAGCGTATGTTTTGGTATGAACCTGATTAAATTTATCAAATGCCGAGATGAAAGCCGAAAAGCGCTCTGTAATTGTTGCTGTTCATCAAGAAGGTTATCGCTTCACGTAAAGTTACCTGCTTTAAGAATTCAGAAATGTTTTTAGGATTTTTTGATAACGCAGATGAAACTAGAAATTTTCGATAATACAATTTAGTAATTTTTATTACATTTTGATCCATCGGTTCAATAAGTGGAGTTACGTTAAGCGGCATGAACATAACAAAAATTGAGATATCGTTGCTTCCTAATTGTTTCTCTGAAGGATGACTTGATGTGTTATCCAAGATTAACACTGCGTTTATTAGAAGATTTTGCTTTCTTAAGAAATCTTTTATTACCATACCTGAGGGACAAAGTGCTTCTGGAACCATTCCAGAAATATGCTTTTGGTTATCCAACCGGATTTTTAACAGTTATAATCAACGGGACTCTCTAAATGAACGTGGATTTTTTGCCTTTCCTATTACCAGTGGCCTTATTTTGCGTGTACCACTAGCATTACTGCACGTTAGAAAAGTTATGCGTTGTCTTTCCGCCTTTCTGCCAGGAGCAGATTTTTCATGTGATGCAACATAGGTTTTCGTAGGTAATAATTTCCAATAAAGACTGGTTTCATCTGCATTGTGTATTTACTCCTTATTTAAATGTAGCTCTTTAATTTTGTTCATTAACTTTTCCTTAAACGGTTGCACTAGTTGTGATGGTGCCGATAATTTTTCACCAGATATCGACAGCAGACGAATTCCATACCTCCTTTTAAAACTTTTCAGCCAACCATCACTGGCTACAAAATTTTGAGTCTCGTTTAGGTTTTCATTCAAAAATTTTACTCTTTCTTCAATTAATACACCGCTAATTGGAATATGATTATGCCTTTGTTTATTTATACAGACGATTTTCCATTCTAGGTGCTTGGGCATTTCTTAAAGTTCTGTAATTTCCCGGAGCTCCGTATGTATCTGACACACGTTGTAAAATTTGTGGGTTGATTCGCTTTATTTTACAGATTGTGGCTTTAGATACTTCATTTTTTTTGCCAATTCAGTCACCCCCGCACGTTCTTTAATCTTGTCGATGATTGTCACTTAATTTTAGAAATGTTCTTTTATTGGACATGGATGCCATGTCTGTTCTGACGTGATTTTAGCTGCACCCTACTTTATTTCACGAGAGGTAAGAGAGCCAACACTTACAGGAATCCCATACATAAATCTGGGAACAACTGGTACCGGCGCTGAAAACGTCTACGGAAACATTCTTTCGATCGATTCAATTACGCACGTAAATCGGGAAATAACCGGTACCATAAACTGTTTACATTATCGAATTGTACGTGGTGCAAGCTTGTTTACATTACCGGGCGTTCCATTTGATCCTATAGCAACAATTTTCGGTTTACATGACCTCAACGTTTCCACTACCGGGTATTTACATGAGTGAGCGTTTACTGTATATATATATATATATATATATATATATGAAAATTAAAAATAAGACTTGTTGAAAGAAAAGAATGTGGAATTTTGTAAATTAAAACAAAACGTTAATAATTCTTCTAAGAACAGTAGGTGGTTTCAGTTAACCGAACCTACATTTCATATTAAATAAATTTCACACACTGGATGTGTTATCTAGTACACATGTATGATACTAGCACATTTCTGATAAACAAATTTGCGGTTGTAAAAATGATAACGATCTAGACTACTCCAAAACTACGTTCTTTTTGCGGTAAACTGCTCGGATTTTGTGGTTTTATTATTACCTGCCGCTGTATCTGTTGTAAACAATTATGTTAATACATCCTCAGATAAAGCTATGTTATAAAGGATCTAGAGGTACCACCATAAAATTCGCACCCAATGGTAAGATTTTTATTTCCGCTTAAAAAAAACAGAAATATGCTTAGTAGTATATAATTTCAGCCAACTTTTGTTATGTATTACAGTTTCACTAAATCTATATAATAACGCAATAATTAACATTTGTAAGACGCGCTTTGTTTATTTTTGAGAGGAAAAATGAGAAAAATTGAAACAAAACCATTTTGGATTTGAATTAAAAAGTCTGTCGATAATAGCTGTCTATATAAAAAAAACTTGAAAAGTTCGACACAATAATTTAAATATATTTTAGAAACGATGTACAAAATTTTCCAATTATTTCATCCACTAGTACCATTGGATAAAATCAAGCGTTGTTGATGGATATCAAGTTCTGCGAATGTAAAAACGCAAATGTTTTGCTTCACAAATCTAAAATAAAGCAAGTTAAAGTTTATGTTAATATTATATAATATAAATATTTTATTCCTGTTTGTCTCTTCTTTTGATCGTGTAAGTATGATTCCTCAACGCAAGAGTTATTCACGTTACTGAATCAACAACATTATTACTAAATGATTAAATTTATGTTTAGTTTGTAGAACAAAGTATTTACTTTCGCTCTTTGCAAATCTATTTAGTGTCCTAAAAAAACAACCGGTTTTATTTAAACAATTGAAATATTTAAACAAAAACGAGTGAATAGTTTCCTAACCACATATGCACCTGTGACGTTGTTATATTACCTGTGATAACATAGTGACAACTTACATAGTTGCGAGGAATTTCTCAATGTTTACAGCTCTTATACCGATACAAAATAGATGCCACATAGGTATATAAAGATAATCTCAAAATCATCAATATATATATGTATATACACATATACATATATACAAAATGAGGTAATTATTTGGTAAAATTCAATATTTCTTATTCTGGTAATATATATATATATATGTGTATATATTGTAATGATATGAAATATTGTCTATTAAATTTTTTATTTTGGTTGATGTTACAAGTTGGAGGCAAAGTACCGTTAGTTACTAACCACAGATATTAATCTGTACAGGTTCCTTTCTAAAGTTTCACAGATATCTACTTTGGGTATTCTTTATTAACTTATTATTCACAAATTTTCTTGTTTTTTTTTTAACTTCATTCTTAAAAGACGTTTAATATACTGTACTCACACATTTCAATCACATTGTATAAATATGCAATATTACGAAATTATACTTATAATCTTCAAAATTTCTCGTACGATGGAAGGATGGCACGACTGGCAGCATTTACCTTTATAATCTCACTTATATCAAGTATGCGTGTACTGTGCGGCCTACCATATAGATAAACAAATGTGTTGCTATGGATCTAGAAAAACATCGTGTCAAAGTCAGACATGTTCGCATCGTTTCTCTTGGCAATAATTAGTTTATTTTATTATATAACTCTATAGTATTACAAAGATCTTCGTTTATATTCAGTCATAAAGTGTATCAGCTGATACTACATATAATATCTGGAAATTCCGGCACATATTTTGGAAGCCGAAGACCAGTCCATCTTAAAGACGAGAAATCACGTGTGAGTGAGTACGATTTCAAAGATTAAAGACGTCGAATCTTCTTAAGTTCTTCAAAATTATTTGTATCTATTGCTCTCATTTTTGCGTCAGGTTTTCTGTAAAAAACATATTTTCTTTGTAAAAAGCGGGATATATATTAATTAATTTGTGAATATATTTATATTTTCAACTTTACATTTGGTTATTTTAATTAGAAAATATTATCACTTAATTTAAAAACAAACTGATCCAAATTTTTAATCAAAGAACCCATTTAAAAAAATTATTGAGCCTGAGATTTTCACCCACAATACACACACACACACACACACACATATATATATATATATATATATATATGTATATATACATATTGTGGTGAGAAATCTCAGGCTCTTTATTTTTTTGTTTTTAAATTTAAAAAATGTTTTATAATTAAAATAACCAAATATAAAGTTGCAAAAATAAATATATTAACAAATCAAATATATATATATATATCTTTTTTAACACAATATCTTTTTGTAACAGAAAACCTAAGTCAATCCCTGTCTAGCTAGTTTTAAATGTTCTAAATAATATACGAAATAAAATGAAGGCAAAAATACTAATTTTGAGAATTGATGATGATTTGGAGTCTTTAATTTTGGTAATCGTACTTACTCACACGTAATTTCTCGTATTTTAGGTGCCCTGGTCTTCGGCATCCAAAAATGTGTCCGGAACCTCCAAGTTTTTATTATAATATCAGCTGATACTTTATGACTAAATATATTCGAAGAATTTCATAAATTAGGTTTTATCTGAGAAAATAATAGATTATTCTCAGGAGAGACGATTTCGATGTGTGACTTTGACACGATTTTTGTTTATATTCATCGTTATCGGGATTACACATTTGTTTGCCTATATGTTAGGCCACACTCTTGATAGGAATGAAATTATTAACGATGTTAATAACGAGCATATTTTTTTCTGTTTAGTTGGTTTCCTTCGCCAATTACGGAAGAAGATATCGAAGCTTCTTCTATGGAGTTTTATGGTACCAACAATTGGCTGGGATGTTGAAGATAGAATGAACGACCTTGCTTCTCAATTGGAATCCTTATCACCGCTTTTAGGGAATGCCAAGGACATATCAGGGAATCTGGTTGGTGTACTGAACGATTTAAATTCTCGGTTTCTCTCCTTGATACCGCTCATAGGTGATTCACCAATATTAAACCAGATAAACGCTTTCAATTCCCAACTCCAATCTCCATTTCCATTTATAGGAGGCAAAGACGACGATCTTTTGTGACTTGTTGCAAAGTTCTCTGATTTAAACAGTCAATTGCAATCTTTAGCTCCATTTTTAGGAGGCAAAGAAGGTGAACAAAATTCAGGAAGTTGGCCCATTTAAACACCGAATTCCAATCTGTGATACCGCTGGTGGGCGACAAAAATACAAACAATTCTGGATTAGTTGGGAGGTTAAGTAATCTAAATTCGCAATTGAAAATCCTGGTTCCATATTTTGGCAAAAAATTCAACAAACAGCACAGGATTGCTGGGGAAATTTAACGATTTAAATTCCCAACTAAAGTCATTATTTCCTTGTCTTCAAGATTCAAATGAAAATTTGGGGTTGCTAGGCAAACTAAATGACTGTAGTTGGGGATTCCCCAACTACAGCCTTCACTTCCGCTTGTTGTCGATGAGAATAAAGGAAGTTTATTGATACGAACGATAAGTGATTTAAATAGCCACCTCCTAGCTTCAACTTAATTTGTGGGAAATTAAACTACACCAAGTTCAGGGTTAATAGTAAAGCTCAACGTCCTAAATTTGCAATTGGAATCTTTGAGATCATTTATTGAAACTAAAGGCAATTTAAATTTGGCAGAACGATTGGGCAATTTAAATTCCCAAATGCAATCTTTATTTGCATTTGTGGAGAATGCGCATAATTTAGATCTGATTGACAAACTAAAAGGTTTAAACACCCAATTAAAAACTATGGTTTCGAGCGTTAGTGAAAACCTGGACCTTCTAGGAAAGTTAAATGATTTAAATTTGCAGTTGCAATCTTTGTCTCCGCTTATGGGAGGTAAGGATTCAGAAAGTTTTGGAATGGTGAATAAATTGGAAGATCTAAATTCGCAACTTGAGTTATTGATACCATTTATAGAAGATACTTCAGAAAACCCAGGATTAATACCGAAACTTAATTACTTCTACACTCAAGTAAAATTATTAGCTCCTTTTACTCGAAGCAACGATGAAGGAAAGACTGGATTAATTGATAAACTGAGTAACTTAAATTGTCTGTTGGAAGCCTTAAACCCCTTCTTAAGAGACGAGAGCGTAACCGAACGTTTTGGATTATTAGGGAAGTTGAATGACTTAAATTGTCAACTGAAAACTTTAACTCCTCTCTTAGAAGACAAGCATGCGACTGATGATTCAGGATTGTTAGGAAAACTAACCGATTTAAACATTCAGTTGCAATCTCTACTTCCATTTATTGCCGACAAAGAAAGTGTTGTACTTGTTCAGAAGTTAAACGATCTAAATATTCAACTGCAGTCTTTGCTTCCTATTCTTGGAAGTGAAGATTTACAAAAGTCTGGGTTGTTGGGAAGGTTAAGCAATTTAAATGCGCAACTATAATCCTTGCTTCCTTTTATAGGAGACAATTCCGGGGAGAATTCTGGGTTTCTAGGAAAACTGAGCAATTTACATTCGCAACTGCAATCTTTACTATCTTTTATTGGAGATGACGCTGCAGGTGGTTCCGGTTTATTAGGCAAGTTGAATGACTTACATTCGAAACTGCGTTCTTTACTGCCTTTCGTGGGAAGCGCTAATAACACAACCGATTCAGGAATAGTGGGAAAGTTAGAAGATTTGATTCCTTTGTTCGGAAAAAATGAAGTAGTACAGAACAACATGAATACACTGGAAAAAACGGATACTAAAGAGACATCAGATGGTTTGCTCTCTAATATCTTAAAGGATACGAAGGATAACGTGTCGAATGTTACGGGAGGTTTACTTGGCAAAGTTCAGCAAAGTCCTACAATATCTGGGCGGCCTTTATTGATACCAAGCCATCCCTCATCACTTCTGCGTAGTCCAAGAAAGTTGTACGGTGATGCTACTGATAATATTCAACGCAAAGTGATGTTGATCAAGAAGAAGATAAGAACGAGTTGTTTTTAAAGACGCTACTACCTGATGTGAAAAAAATGACAGATGAACAAAATCGTCTATTTCGACAAAAGATAATTCAGGCTTTACACGATGTTATTCTTAGTAAAGATATAGAAGCAGAACCGCCAGCTATTGATCCATCAGAACCTGAATCTATCGAAAATCTTTTGAAGGAGTATAAAGATTGCAACCAGTGAAGCCGCTTCTTGTTAAGCTTTAAGATTAATTATATATAAGTGCAGAGTCAAAAACACCATAACATGTACTAGTGTAAGTTTAATAATAGTGTTTCTTTGTAATAAAGTTGAAATTAAATATATAAGTCCTATATTTGACTTGTTCTTAGCATAATTATTGTGCCTTTGTTGTGATATAAGTGCTTCGCTTTAACTGCAGCTCAGACCTTCAGAATTTCGAATTTAGCCAAGATCGCTCAAATCGAATCCGAGCTAAACTTGAGTTTCTAATATATGTATAGTATGAGCGAGCGCCCTACGATTAACCGATGCAACACGAACTCAACACATCTAAACGTAGGGTAGTCCAATATGCTGCAAACAGCATACTAGGTTGTGTACTCATATCTCATATTCGTTTTCATAGTGCTGTAACGTAATTATGATCATTTCTGGAAGCGTTCTGGAATCAAATGTAGTTAATTTGTATAAAATATTTGTAAGTAGCAGCACAATTGGCTTTTAGAATACAATAAAAGCGGCCTGGGTTAAGAAACTAAAGAAGGATATTAATAAAAGATTCTCTTAGAGAAAAATAACTGAATGGAATCTCTGTTAAAAGAATAAATAAGTTTATCACAATTCAGCCTTAAAATAATTTAAAAATGAAATCGTCTGGGAAAAAAAATGAAATCGTCTGAGAAAAAAAATGAAATAATAATTCTGTTAATAGCAGAATTATGGTTTAAAATAAAATAAGGCCTATTCTTGCTGTTACGTTCTCCTGGTTTGAAGAACAGCACCGCTGTAGCCTGCTCGTAAATTCCTGAATTACTTGACCAATACTTATTTGTAGAGTATGTTCGTTTATTTACTAAAGGAAAGGTTGTACAGTGAAACTCAATGCGCATGCGCAAAAAAATATATTTAAAAAATAAAATGTGTACACGGTTTCCACTCTTGCCTATGTATAGTTACGATGGTAAGATGTATATATTTGCAATAATTGCAGTTATTCGAGCTCTCTTATACATGTAAAATGTACATTAGCAGGTGTATATGTATGTTTCTTATATGCTTCCGCAGAAGCTTTGTTAGAGGCATGTACTAATGCCTCTATCTGTTTGCATGCACTACTACCTTTTTATAGGGGAGCCAACCCTATTTATTTCTTAAATTTATAAGCGCACCTCGGTGCTATGCTTATTTATATGTCCCTTTCCGGGAGCCTCATATATTTTCCTTGTTTTAAATTTGCCTAAGGGACTTGGCCCTGTATCATTGGCATGTATTTGTACTTGAACCAAATACGTTCGTTATTTTCACATTTATAGGGAAACCCACCCTATCTCTTAGAGCTTGAACGCCTGGTCGAGGGCGACAGTAGCGATAATAGCCGATCTCAAAACAAAAGTAATGTCACAGCTACGCAGGCGTTCTCGTTTGAAATATTACGCTATGTGCAATCTTTAGCTCTCTGCTACTGCGCCCCAAAGAAGGGAAAAAGCCAGTAGCCAGCAAATGTGCGAACTGCGCACCGACAAGTAAAACGGAGCGATGATGCCGACATTACATATAGAAAAATGGTACGTGAAACTCGTTCGCTACGACGAGCAACTAAATGAAAAAAATTCCCGATACGACAAAGGACCGAATAAACGTACAAAAGACAACGGGCGCTGCGGCCGCAACGACCGTCAACAAGAAGCGGAGTCATCGTACTTGTAGAAGATGTCTATACATGCGCGCCGACAATCTCACCAAAATCATTTCCGACACAAACTTAACCGAAGACTAAAAATATGTATAGACGACAACGGACACAGTAGCCTCGACGTACGATGATAGAAAATCGAGAATTTGTACTTATTAAAGAAATCTATACATGCGATTCGACAAACTTACCAAATGACTCCCGCCAGAAATAAATGTATAGACAACGTCCTCGACGATTCCCGCCAAAACTAGAAAATATTAGAAACCTCTAATAATCATACGACGACGTTACTGTACACGTTACTACGAGCTACGAAAGGTGACCGAGAGTGCACGACCGCTAATACCTCGACCGTCGCGCGGAGACGCCTGCCTGTACTTGTGTATATTAAATTTTAAGAAAACTTCCATTACTTATTCGACGACGTTGCACTGAATGATTTTTAAATTAGGCAGTTTTAGCTAGCGTCATGTGAATGGCCGGCTTGCATACATATAAAATGCGTAATGTACATACATATTAAAATAAAATTGGATATATTCTAAGAGAGCAAAATAAATAAATGATAAAAATTAAAATAAAGTAATATTCTAAATAAAAATAAGGTAATAATGCTAACTCATTCGGTTGCAAAGAAGATAAAATCATATAAAATACATAGTAGTAAAAAATGGATAAAACACAAAAACAATGTTAAGTCCTTAACACTTGCTAAGAAAATAAAAACTAAAAAAATAAATAACAATACTTTTCTAACTAAAAAAATTAATTGAAGCATAACTAAAGTAAGTGTTCGAAGCAGCCACCTAACTGGAATGCACAATATTCTAATCTATCAACAAACTCTCTGCGAACAGTTGCCATTGTTTATGGTGATATGTTTCACATATAATGAGTAATGTTTAGACTAGGTTCGTTACTTATTCTAGCCCTGTTATCCTGGAAAGCATAAATAGATTTTACATACGTAGTCCCACAAGAAAAAGTCGTTCGGGGCTAAATCAGGAGGCCTAGAAGGTCAACGGATAGCACTCCAACCAGTTATTAATCCGCATTAATTATTTGCAGCATACCCATCCTACTGAAACCAAATGTCATTTAGTGTATCTTTGCACACAAGGTGTAACACTATTTTGCATAAGAGCTAAATACTTCGGGGTTCGTGTGTCGTACGTTGTATGCTTATTATTTTTGGACCAATATCGAGTAATAGAGAGATTATGTGCTCCGCGTATGGAGAAAGATGCTATGTGCGAAATTGAGTTGCTCAGAGCAATTGTGCTTCCCCTTCCACAGTGGCGCAGATAAAAACAGCTCGTTCTTCATTCTGAGGGGTTTTCCTTTTGTGTTTCCGAGGGTATAAACAACCATACGTTTCGAAATTGTTAATTATATCACACGCCGTTTGATATACAATGCAGTTCTTTCAAACACCCATGGTCTTTCCGGCCGATGGAAAGGTCGTTGCTTCCTTCGGAGCCGAATCGCCCGGAAAAGTCCACTGCTTCGACTGTTCCTTGGTCTCCGGTATGCAGTGGTGGATTCGAGTCTCATCCACCGTTACGAAACGCATGAAGAAATCCCTTGGATTGCCCGATTTTACTTTTACTCCTGTGTGAGCAAACGAGGTACCCGTCGCGCCGAAAGCTTTCTCATACCCAAAATTTCGTGTAGGATATGGCCATCGCGTTCTTGTGAGATGGCTGTCTCTGCTATCTCTTTAAGCTTCAATCGGCGGTCGGCCAACACGACATCGTGAACCTTGTCGACCATTTCATCGTTGGTAGTGGTTTTTGGGCGCCCACTGCGTGGTTCGTCACTTGAGCTTGTGCTACTACGTTTGAACTCGTTCACCCAGAAGCTGCTGGTCGAAAATGAGTACATCCGCTCTGAACCTCTAGCAAAATATTTCGAATTTCCATGGTCATATTCCCAGCCATCCAGATGTATTTTATTACTGCACGAAATTCGATTGTATCAATTTTTTGCGAAACCGCCTTACTTGCTACAGAAAACATACCCTTAAACAACAACTGTTGACAGTAGACGTGTGAAACTTTGACAGTTGCTATACAAAATGTTGCCCTTGTCGACCAATGAAGCCACTTCAACCTTCGTGCGCCATCTCTTGCCGATTCGGGAAACACTTCAGGTCTCCCTCGTAATTACCGACAAAGATGTCGGACAAATGATAAATAATAATCAGATAATAATGGAGTAATATTAATAGACAGAAAAAGCGGTAACGCAGTCGGTAATATCGTGTCAAATTGTTTATTTGCGCTCCCTTTTGAGATTTTACCTTTTTTTGGTATAACCATGGGTGGGGCTTTAACCCCGAAGAGCAATTCGGCCAGTACTTCGCCTATTGTGGACCCATGTGATTTTAGTTCATTCGACCGGGTTGTACTTCAGCAACAATGTCCATAATCCGCTCAAGCGGTAATTTTCCTAACTTGGGTTCGTCAAGCTGAGCATCCCCAAGGTGAATCTGTCTTTCCTTGCAGACTGCAGTGCAGTCGACAAGAAGGTGCACTGGAGTTTCCGCTGCTCTCCCGCACTTTCTTCATGAAGGAGAGTTTACTAGACCCATACGATGCATGTATTTATTCAGTGCGCAGTGTCCAGTTAAGATCGCTGTGAGTGCTCTCAGTTTAGTCCTGCATATTACGACTGCCTTACACAGTCTTCTCTCACCTGGATAAATCCCGAGAGATTTACAGTGTCTTAAATCGTCTACACCGTTGCAGTAGAACCGGTGATTGGTGGCCAGTTCGAATTTAACGTACGTCTTAATACTGCCATAGGTTTTCTCACACGTCGATTCAGGACCTGAGAATGGTCGTCTACTGGCATCTTTTGCTAGCAAGTCAGCTATTTCATTCCCTTTCACCGCCGAGTGGCTTGGCACCCATCTCAGCGTAACGCTGCAATGTTCCGCCAGTTGTTGCAACCTTCTATGGCAGCCCAATACCACTTGGGAGTCAAACTTGACAACTTGTAGCGCCCTAAGAACGCCTTGGCTGTCCGATACAATTTTCACCGCTTCAAAATCATGTGCGTAGTCCAGAGAGTTCTCTGCACATGTCTGGATGGCAATTACATCTGCTTGAAAGATGGGACAGGAGACCTCTAGACTGATGGCCTCACCATCCGGTTCTCCCTCCTTCCAAATTCCAATACCTGTGCCATTCGAGGTTTTCGAGGCATCCGCAAACCAGCACCTTTATTACTTCGCCGTTGGGGATTATTACATTGTATTTCCCAGCAAAGCTATACACGGGCCGAATTTTGTCGGTCCTCATTGACAGCGGTGCTGTCTGTTCGATGTAGTTGAAGATGCTGGTGTGGTTTCCGAACTTGCCAGAGAATATCTTGCACCCACTACATTTGACTCTGTAGGCTCCTAGGGTTGCTTCTGACCTCAGCACCAGCTGCAGTGGCGGAAACCCAACGATGGTCTCCATCACAGCCGTCGGCGAGTTTACCTTACTATTTCTAATAGAATCAATTACTTGTAGTAAGAAAACAAGCTCTGCTGATGTATCTGTAATCTATATCCAAACGTAATAATCGGTAGTTTTGCCATCGCTGCATTTCCGAAGGATGCCGATTACGATAGTTGAGCATAGGGTAAATAATGCATTCCACTAGTTTAGCTTATGCAGTCGCATACGTTAATATCTAATTTTCTCTCTTGTTCGAGAATTATACGTACCTTACCAAAGAAATCCTCTAGAACATTCCGAATAAATCCCAGATATCTGTCTTCTGTCAATGGACCATCGTAGAAAACTGGACCAACGGCTACCGAATCAGTTAATCCGCACCATCCATTAACTGCAAGTCTCACGTGTTGTATAATTTTTTTATTGAAAATTACGTGCGTAATGCATTCGCATGCAATCTGCAAGTACAAATTTATAATCCTCAGAACCTTGCGGGCATTCCTGTACAACCCAAATATATAATGTTATAATTAGATTAGTTATTCTTGTTAATGAATTCCAAAATATCGTTACGTCGACTGTAAAAAATTACATATCTGCTATGTGTTTATTAATATCTTTGGTTTTGACCTTTCGCCGCTGATAATAAGAGTGAAATAAAGCAATTTTCTTTATTCTAAATGCATTTTGGAAAAGAAGCTAATCATTCCTACACCAACAGATGAGTTGTGTCAACTTTCTCGTGATAGAGTTAAAATGATAACTACAAACATTTTCTATTGTTTACTGTTCTATATTCTGAATTTAACCGCAGGTATGTAGTAACTTCCATACTCCATAATTAAAATTACCTATTCGATATATGAAGAAACTTTATTATTGATATGATATATGATGATGAGATTAACTAGTTGGGTTTCAAAGATATCTTCTGGGTTTAGTCAAAATTAAAAAGAACTTGTGTAATTTCGCATTTGTTGTAATTGATACACCGGACTAAAACGAGGGTTGTCTGTTTAATTTTGCTTGTCGAACTGGAATAAAATAGTAGATAGCTTCTACACACCATTGTTTTTCGAAGTATTCTACACTAAGATTAATGCATTTTTGCATGCGCCCGAACCAACTCTGGAGGCAGTTATTCCACTCGTTTGTTGCTTCTTCTGACGACTGGAAACTTTGACCACGCAATCCATTTTCAATTTTCGGAGAAGTAAAAGAAATCGTTGGGACTTAGGTGTACGGAAGATTGCGTAGTAATTCGATGTTTTGTCGCATTAAAAATTCAATTGTCTTACGTCCTGTGTGCGAGCTTGAATGATCTTAGTAGAGGATGAATCGTCGTTTGGGATTGGTTTTTTGAAACTCAGCGATGATTTGCGGCAAAGAAGTGATTCCATACCAATCGGCAGTAACAGCTCTTCGATATTGTAGAGGAATTGTTTCTACATGACCTGCTTTCGAGACAAATGTCGCGACCATCCTTTTGGAAACATTTCAACAACGATTGGCTTTTGTCGGCTTTCTTTCATCTTGAAAGAAATAAACGACTGGCGTTTATTTCCTGTCTGGTATGAGTTTTTAGAATTTCCGACGTTAAAGAGTTTTTTAACAGCAGTTCACCTTCGTTGCTTTCTATTCTTCGGTCAATAGATGCAGTATCCAACCTGCATGCAAGGTTTTTGAGTTGAGGTCTTTTAAATCCCCAATGATGTCTGCATCTCGCAATATGTCCCTTGTCGATCTCCGTTGAAGATCTTGCGCATAGCATCGACGTTTTTTTGAGTGACTGCCGTTTTTGGTGAGTCTACATAGGCCCGTTCGCACCAGTTACCCTTAAAAGTTAAGCGTCACTTAAATCTTTAAGCGGATTGCACCGCAAGGAAAATACCTTAAGCGTCACTTAAAGTAACGCTTAACATCTACGATTTTAAGAGCGATGATTTTAAGAAGAGCGCTTGTGCCATATAAATATTTTGAAGTTTCAATAACTTTACTTTGTTCGTAAACAAACGTATCGGCTAAGCATAAATTATTTGCATAAAAATATTATACTAATTTCAATAAAAATGAATTTAATACAGGAAGTTGATGAAATCGTTGATAATATAGTAGAAGACAATTAGTTAGATGTACTGGAATCTATAGAATATGGTCTACCTAGGCAAGTGTACGTTCGACAAAACCACGACAAAAAAATTTGAGATATAAATGTCATACCTTGATTTTGATTATCTAGTGTGATGAAGTTTATAAAAGTAATCGAACAACATGTAAGTGGATTACTTGCGTGTCTATCTATTTCACAAAGTTTTTTTTTGTAGGAATAACTGTGTTGGTTCTATAAATCAGTTATTACTGTGTCTGCGATTCCATTTTATTCCGCAATAATGATCTACAGGAGGCTACTTACAAGAAACTGCAGACCTTGCTAAATTAAGTAGAAGATTTGTTAAATTTCCTAAAACTGAAGCAGAACAGAAAAGCTGTCAAAGGAATTTTATAGTATCGCATCATTTCCAAGAGTTATTGGAGTTATTATATTATATTACAAGTTTCTAATGTATTTTGTCGGTGGAAATGGTGCTGAACTTTTCCATAAACAGGAAATATTACTTTTCAATGAATATGCAAATGATTTGTGATACCACACTGAAAATTAAAAGTGTTGTCGCACGATGGGTTGGATCTACATATGATTCAACTATTTTCAATAATGGCAACATTTTTGCTGAATTCGAAAGCAATCAGTATCATCAATGTATTTTATTAGGTAAATATAACGCCTACTTCAGAAATTTTCGGTAATATTAGATCTGTTTTTGTACATGACGGTATTGAAATCAAACCAAAATAAAATGTTTTCATAATTGTTTAATTCAATTAAAACTTTTGTAACGCTTGTAATTGTTTCCTTTTTTCATTAAATTATATCCCTATATTTCTTTATGAGCGATAATATGGATACTTTCTCCTGAACTGTAAAATTCGGGATTCCATGATTCTCAAATAGTGTATAGTTAGTATTTAATTAACAACTGCATTATTTTTAAAAGTTTTCTTCGTGTATATATTATACGTAATAGAAAACCTCTCCAAATTATTAGGTAGGTTTAAGAACCATATGTTAATAGAAATCCTTAGAAGTCCCCAAAAATTTTCTGGTGCTATTTGTCTTGTCAACTTATTTTTGAAGCTTAACTAATTGATACTTTTAAGGCGAAGCAATGGCTTGAAAAGTGTTATGGCGACTCCGCTCCATCAGAAACAACAATAAAACGTTGGTTCGCTGACTTCAAACGTGGTCGTAGAGACACCGAAGATGCAGAACGCAGTGGACGTCCAAATGAGGCGGTAACACCAGCAAACATCAAAAAAATCCACAAAATCGTTTTGAATGATCGAAAAGTGAAGTTGCGTGAGTTAGCTGACATCGTAAAGATATCAAAAGAACGTATTGGCTTTATATTGCATGACCATTTGACTATGAGAAAGCTCTGTTCAAAGTGGGTGCCGAGTTTGCTCACTGTTGACCAAAAACAAGAACGTGTTGATGATTCTGAGCAGTGTTAGGCCATGTTTAAACGTAACAAACCGGAATTTTTGCGTCGATATGTGACAATGGATGAAACATGGATCCATCACTTCACTCCGGAATCAATACGATCGTTATCTGAGAGGCCAGCAACTGGTGAACCTCGTCCAAAGCACCCGAAAGCACAACAATCGCCTGGAAAGGTTATAGCCTCGGTATTTTGGGATGTTCGTGGTGTAATATTCATCGAGTATCTTGAGAAAGGAAATACCATCAACATTGAATATTATATAGCGTCATTGGAGCGTTTGAAGGCCGAAATTGCAAAGAAACGACCGCATATGGCAAAGAAAAAAAATTGTTTCATCAAGACAACGCACCGTGTCACAAGTCAATCAGAGCAATGGCAAAACTACAAGAATTGAACTTCGAATTGCTCCTGGATTCACCGTATTCGCCAGATTTGGCTTCCAGCGACTACTGGCTGTTCGCAGACCTTAAAAAAATGCTCGCCGGTAAGAAATTTCGCACGAATGAGGAGGTTATCGCTGAAACTGAGGCCTATTTTGAGGCAAAAGATAAATCGTTCTACAAGTGGTATTGAAATGTTAGAGCGGCGCTGGAATGATTGCGTTGCTCTTGATGGAGATTACGTTGATGAATAAAGCTAATTTTGAACCAAAAGAACCGTGTTTTCTTTGTTAGGACCGGGACTTTTCAGCCCATGTGTTAATCCGGGTATATTTGAATTCTCTATTCCAAAGGGAAAGTCTATACTGATATCACGCTTCATTGTCGAAAACAAAAACCAATTCAGCGGATCATTCTTGTTGAGATAATTAACTTCGAAAATTATAGAAGTTATTGCGCGAAAAAATCCTCGGTTTAATTTTATTTTTCAACCAACTTGTCACCTTTAACAGTTTGTTGTAATTACAACACTACACGTACCGCACTGAAACTTTAGATTTTAGTTAACTAAAGATACAGGTTAATTTTTAGTACCGACATTTCATTAGTGGCGTCCTCTATGTTCCAGTATGCAAAACTTAAGACATCCCTCGTAAAATAATCTACACGACATTCAGAACAACTTTTTTACGTATTGCTCATTACAGTTACTTTTCGTTTCTTATGAATTTAGGAACTCATGACTATTACTGGAAAGATTATAGAAGAGATCTGCCAGGCAATGCAATCAGTTTCCATGGTATAGTTGTAGCACAGGTACCGTACAACGGTTTGCTACCAGCGAGTTTCTACCCTTCTCAAAATGCCGCAATCACTGAATGTAATGGCAAAAGACACGTTATGACTACTGGAATAAGGGTAAATATATCATTAACAATATTTCTTTATTATAATAAGATAATAAATCAAAGCACAAAATACAAACACAGCATACGAGGAATAAAATATGTATAGGTGTCTTAGCAGTTTATGATAATTATATCACCATTCATTACATCAAATAAGATTGATTAGAAATACAGGATGCAGTAGAATAAATTAGACGGTTTCAAATTGGCGCCAGAAACCGGGTAAAATTTGAAACTGTATATGTGCATATCTTTCACAGTAGAATGCCATCTGATCGGTGACTAATCATACTACACATCCTTCAAGAATTACGTTTTGCTCTCCAATCTAAATAGAAGGCAATGCCTTTGTTTTAGTTTGCATTAGTTTCTTAGAATTTTCAAATTGCCCACTACAGATTTTTATGCTTCGTAGTGACGTGTATATTGACATCATTTATTTTATTGATTCCAAACCATTTGAGCTCTTTAATCAAGTGCTGGATACTTTTTTGTTAAAAAGATATCCTTTTCAGGGAAACTCTTTCTTTGAATCCTGCATATAGACCACTTGAATGTTACCAAAATATTCATAATTTTTGCTATTAAAACGATAATTATAATAATGTACGTTGTGAATGTCACTGGTTCTTGTAGTAAAAAAATAAACTACTGTAATTGTTTTATTTGTTGTATTCGACGTTAAATAAGTTAACTATAAGCAGCCACTGCTGTTAATTGTACATTGAACATTGTGTTGTGGTCAATACAATTCATCTATATATATATACATAAGCCCTAATGAGCTCGCCCCTCCAATGGTAATTACTGCGGGAAATTTGATTTAAATATATGGCGCCAACATACTCCCCCCTTGAAAGATGAATATCTTTCAAAAGCGATTTTATGTAAATGTGACGCACTGGAACACGTTGTTGGATAATTTAGTCTTCGTTCAACACTGGCAATGGACACACCCTTGTCACATTCCGCTTCATTTGTCCACTAGAAGTTCGTATGGTGACTACTCGAACAACATTGTCCTTTCCCAGCTGAATTTCCGTGATACGTCCCAACTTCCAACGAGAAGGAGGCAGATGATCGTCCTTAATTACAACTAAATCGCCAACATTGATGGATCCTAGGTTGGACTTCCATTTGGTTTTCTGTTGCAATTCGCTGATGTATTCACGAGACCATCTTGTCCAGAAATGTTGAGTCATTTGTTGGAGTCGCTGATATCTTGACAGGGTGTTTTCTTTGACTTCAAGTAAGTTGGGTTGTGGAAGAAAAGTGATGGGTCTTCCAATGAGGAAGTGTCCAGGTGTCAGGGCGTTTAGGTCATTGGGATCGGAAGACATAGGAAAAATGGGTCGTGAATTTAAGATCCCTTCTACTTGCGTGAGTACGGTCAGAAGCTCTTCAAAAGTAATTGAAACATTTGCTAAAACTCTTCTGATGTGAAATGTTGTGGATTTTACTTCGGCCTCCCAAAGGCCGCTGAAATGTGGTGCACTAGGCGGAATAAATTTCCAATCAATACCTTCAGTAGCTAACGATTGTACAATTGAATATTCACTGTTTTCAAAAAAGGTTTTTAATTGTGATAATTCGGAATTGGTACCGACAAAGTTGGTACCGTTGTCTGAATACATTACTGTGGGCTTGCCACGTCTGGCGCAGAATCTATGAAGTACTGACAGAAATGATTCGGTAGTTAAATCTGTGACAGGTTCTAAGTGAATAGCCTTGGTAGACAGGCAAACAAATAAACTTATATATGCTTTAATTATTTTAGAACCTCGACCTCTTTTGTCTCTAATTAGTACAGGTCCAGCATAATCGACACCAGTTGCATAAAAGGGATGGTTTGCGGTGACACGATGTTTTGGTAGTTGGCCCATAATGGGTACTACTGATTCGGCCTTATATCTGAAACATTTCATGCAGTCTCGAACAATTTCTCGTGCTGGATTTCTACCCTTAGTAGGCCAAAATTCGTTTCTAATTGATGACAAAAGTAATTGAGGACCGGCATGCAAAAGTCGTATATGCTCATGACGAAAAAGTAATTTTGTTAATATATGATAGCCATCCAGCAGTAAAGGACACCCTTGATTAAAATTGAATTCAGAATTGGCTAGGCGCCCGCCTACTCTTGATAATCCATCGTGATCGATGAATGGTGTTAATGTTTGTAAATTTTTATTTCTGAGAATGCTATTTTTTCTTAATGATTTTAATTCGTCCGTAAAATTTAACTAGGAATCCTTTACTGATTCTGGGACGTCATCCCACGATAAATTCAATTGCCAAATTTTTTGAATCAGTAATTTCGCGTTTACCACAACGGGGCTCAGCAAACCAACCGGATCAAAAATTTTAGATATGTCTGATAATAAATTGCGTTTAGTAAAAGGACGAGTTTTGTTGTAGTTGGGGATGGAATACGTCAAATTATCTGTACTCCAATTCCATTGAATGCCTAAAGTTTTGTCTTTGACCTCTGACTGTTTGAAAAGCATCACTTGCGGGGATGAAACCTTCGACGAATTTAATACGGTTAGGATTTGAGGGATATTAGATACCCATTTTCGTAGTTCAAAACATCCGCCTTGTAAAATCTGGGAGACTTGATTGCATAAAAGTTGTGCTTCTTCTACAGTATCAGAACCTGATAAGAAGTCATCCACGTAAAAATCGTGAACAATGGCATTTGCTGCTCTAGGAAAATTGTCCATATGTTCTATAACTAATTGTTTGAGACATTTTACTGCTAGGTAAGGTGCCGAAGCGGTACCATATGTTACTGTGTTTAATTGATATATGTGAAGTGGTTTGCTTGGATCTGAACGCCATAAAATTCTCTGTAAACATCTGTATTTAGGATCGATCAACACTTGCCTATACATTTTAGCGATGTCAGCAGACACTACGTAAGTATGTTGACGAAATCGAATCAAAATTGAGAATAAATCGTCCTGAATTGTAGGACCCACAAGTTGAATATCATTGAGGGAGAATCCAGAAGAAGAAGGAGCAGAAGCATCAAATACAACCCTTAATTTGGTTGTTAGACTCGACTCTTTGAAAACACCATGATGCGGCAGATAATAACACGGTTTGGTATTATCTACACTTTCGAGTTTTGTCATATGTCCTAGTGTTTCGTATTCCTCCATGAAATTTGTATACATCTCTTTTAGCTGTGGATTCATTGATAATTTACGTTCAAGTGAAAAGAATCGTTTCCGTGCTTGTTCGTATGAATCACCTAAAATTGTTAAATCTTGTTTGAGCGGAAGGGAAACAACAAAACGACCTTCAACATTTCGACAAAATGTGTTCTGGAAGATTTGTTCACAATCATCAAGCGACGAGATATGGTTAGGATAAACTTCTTCGATTTCCCAAAATTGTTTCAACTGATCTTTTATTTCAAAGTCCTCGCTACACGCTTTACTAAAATTACAATAAATATTTTGGTATGTGTGAACAATTGATCCCGATACAATCCATCCTAACCGGGTATTTTGTAATTTAGGCAAGTTTTTTCCCAAATTAATTTGTCCTTGAGTTAGTAATTTCCAAAAGATGCCAGAGCCTAAAAGTAAATCAATCTTTTCCGGTACATTAAAATTTGGATCTGCAAGAGGTATCTGTTTTGGGATATTCCAAGCTGAAGTATCAATAAATTGTGAGGGTAGGGTTCCACTAATGTTTTCTATAACGAGACATGAAAGATCTGACGTAAATGAGTTTCTAAGAGAACGAATTGTAATAGAACATTTTGATTCAATATTCGACGTTGTTACCGATGCCTTTAACTAATAGATCAGCACTAAAAGCAGGTAATTTTAATTTCTTGAAGAATGCGGCAGTGATAAAGTTTGACTGTGAACCGCTATCAAGAAGAACACGACAACTATGTCTGTTTCCTTCATTATCTAAAATGTCTACTAAAGCTGTTGACAGTAAGACAAGTTCTGGATATGTTAACGCATTGTGATTAGATACTACAGGAATAACGTCACAATGTTTGGCTACATCTGATCTAGCCTTTTCTATATGTAGAAGGCTATTATGTTTTTCATTGCAATTTTTGCAAGAACCGGATCGACAATCTTTTGATAAATGGCCGGTTCTCAAACAATTAAGACACAATTTCAATTTTTTAGTCTGCTGAATCCTGTCTGAAATTGGCAATTTTAGAAACCCCTTACAATTGTAAATTAAATGTGAATTTTTGCAATAATTGCAACTAACGCTATTAGAAAACAATGACGTTGATTGCTTCTATATTAATTTTCTAAACTCGTCAAATGTTGCAACCGTTTTACCAGACTTTTGGTCTTCCCATTCCCGCATAGTTATTTTGTCTAATTTTGTAGATACAATATAGATTATTAAAGTGTCCCAATACTCAGTTCGTTCTCCTAGCTGTTTTAAAGAACGCAAATGTTTCGATACATTATCAATTAAGTTGCGTATATTGACTGCAGATTCATGTTTGATAGAAGGTACCTCAAACAGTGCCTTGACGTGATTTTGAGTAAGAAGCCGTAAATTATCAAAGCGATCGCAAAGTGAGTCCCACGCTATTTGATAGTTTTCATTACTAAAGTCAATGCATTTAATGACTTCCGCTGCACGGTCCTCTAATGACGCCTTCAAATAATGGAATTTTTGAATGTTGTTTATGGCCGAGTTAGAATGTATGAGAGACTGAAATAAATCTTTGAATTCAAGCCAGTTTTCATAAAAACCTTTAAATTTAGGCAAATGAATTGTCGGCAATTTTAAACTACTGAAACTATTGTCGGAAATTGAGTGCGTTGGACCTATATTCTGCAGCTGATTTGTTCTATTGCTAACACCTAGATCGACTAAATCTTTTGCTTTTGCCAATATCTGAAAATATGCTGTTTCAAAAATTGTTTGTTCAGAGCGAAACTCGCTGATCTCGTTCTCATCTAATGAAGATTCAATTTCAATTTGTAAATCGTAGTATTCTTGCAATATAGGTTGAATGGTTTGAATACGTAATTGTAATTCATTTTGATTAATTTCAACAATCGGCTGTTGACTAATTAAATCGATATATTTTGTAAAAGAGGTTAGTTTATGTTCTAGCGCACCACGCTTACGACGAAATAATTTAATTTCTTCCGCCATTAGTAAATCGAAAGTAAATTGACAATTGATAAATAGTAATTGTATTATGAAGTACTCACGCAAATAGAATCATGAAAAATGGTAATTGGAATAGGTAAAATGGATGAACTTACTTGAAACAATGGCGTTGACGACCACGTGGTGTTACGTTGAGTGAAATCTTGATATTTTCTGTTTGCACAAACGATCCGGCTCGAAGGACCAAAAAAATGTACGTTGTGAATGTCACTGGTTCTTGTAGTAAAAAAATAAACTACTGTAATTGTTTTATTTGTTGTATTCGACGTTAAATAAGTTAACTATAAGCAGCCACTGCTGTTAATTGTACATTGAACATTGTGTTGTGGTCAATACAATTCATCTATATATATATACATAAGCCCTAATGAGCTCGCTCCTCCAATGGTAATTACTGCGGGAAATTTGATTTAAATATATGGCGCCAACAATAATTATTGAAAATTTTGTAAATGTTTTCTTTATGATATCTATTTTTCGATAGTTCTGTATTAATCAAGTAACCATTTATTCTTCTAGGTGCTATGTGATTCAGACATCAACAATTTTTCTTGGGAATACATAACCGCAAACGCGCTAACTGGAGACGTTCTGGATAGTTTAGTTATTGGTGGCATGGAAGCTAATTCTGTTCTCTACATAGGTAAAATATTTCACGAAGGAGAATGGAAGATTGGTAAAGTTTTTCCAGCAGATAGCAAATACAAGGGATTTCGAGGATGGTTTAATAACGATAGCAAATTGTATGTCACTCATGACTTTCAAATTTTAAAATACGTCCCACATTCGCTTCTCGATGAAGAATAACGTATAATTACTTAAGGAAACCTTAATTAATCATGTTATATTGAAGATAAGAAAAACGAAGGTTACAATAAATTAATAAATAATTCTCAAAAGTAATACGTCCAGTTACTATCACTACCCGATTAGCTTTTACTACTTCGAACAAAATACCTTTTTTATATCCTTATTTAGTATCTTTGTAAACTGATATACAGTAGATCACTCTGTAAAAAAAGCGGATATAATTGAGAAATTAGAAAACTTATGCATGACCAGCACAAAGAAGAACTTTAAAGGGATCTAAGCATCCTGGAATTGAGAAAAGAATCTACAAATGATTCTTGAATCAAAGAAATAAAAACATTATGGCCAGTGGTAATATGATCAAAGGAAAGGCAAAAGCATTGAGTTTGGAGATGAAGGAAAATTCTGGTGAAGAATTTATTGCTAGTGATGGTTGGTTGCAAAGATTTAAAAACGATTCTGAGTTCGATTACACGTTTCCAGAAACCAAGTGGATACAGAAGAAAGGCTTTTCTTATTTTAGATAATACTCCGTCACATCCCCCAATAGAAGAATTACAGAGTAAAGGTGGACATATTATAACGAAGTACCTACCGCTAAGTGTGACACCCCCTCTCCACCCAATAGATCGGAATGTGTTCAGACATACAAAGTTATATTACAGAAGTAACTTTCTTCGCAATATCGTTGCAAATGGATTCAATTTAGAAACATCAAGAAAATTGACAATAACAGATGCTACTACAAATTTGGTGTATGCATGGAACCAATTTGATCCAACAATGATTGTTAAATTATGGGGAAAAATTTTAGATTTCAGAAAATCAAGAAGACTAGGATGATTTGCCACACAATAAATTGCAGCAAAAATGGAAAAAAAATCAGACAGAAGCTCTGGCCGAAATACGTGATATTTTAAATACATTACTGCCGCATATATGTACTTAATGTTTATGTATTTGCACAACCTTCATTACTATAGATATGTACATAACACATGGGCTGAAAAGTCCCGGGCCTAACAAAGAAAACACGGTTTTTTTGGTTCAAAATTAGCTTTATTCATCAACGTAATCTCCATCAAGAGCAACGCAATCATTCCAGCGCCGCTCTAACATTTAAATACCACTTTTGTAGAACGATTTATCTTTTGCCTCAAAATAGGCCTCAGTTTCAGCGATAACCTCTTCATTCGTGCGAAATTTCTTACCGGCGAGCATTTTTTTGATGTCTGCGACCAGCTAGTAGTCGCTGGGAGCCAAATCTGGCGAATACGGTGGATGTGGGAGCAATTCGAAGTTCAATTCATGTAGTTTTGCCATTGTTTTGATTGACTTGTGACACGGTGCGTTGTCTTGAAAACAAAATCTTTTTCTTTGCCATATGCGGTCGTTTCTTTGCAATTTCGGCCTTCAAACGCTCCAATAATGCTATATAACATTCACTGTTGATGGTATTTCCTTTCTCAAGATAGTCGATGAATATTACACCACGCACATTCCAAAATACCGAGGCCATAACCTTTCCAGCCGATTGTTGTGCTTTCGGGCGCTTTGGACGAGGTTCACCAGTTGCTGTCCACTCAGATGACGATCGTTTTGATTTCGGAGTGAAGTCATGGATCCATGTTTCATCCATTGTCACATATCGACGCAAAAATTCCGGTTTGTTACGTTCGAACATGGCCAAACACTGGTCAGAATCATCAACACGTTCTTGTTTTTGGTCAACAGTGAGCAAACGCGGCACCCACTTTGGACAGAGCGTTCTCGTAGTCAAATGCTTATGCAACATAAAACCAATACGTTCTTTTGATATCTTCACGATGTCAGCTAACTTACGCAACTTCACTTTTCGATCATTCAAAACGATTTTGTGGATTTTTTTGATGTTTTTTGGTGTTACCGCCTCATTTGGACGTCCACTGCGTTCTGCATCATCGGTGTCTCTACGACCACGTTTTAAGTCATCAAACCAACGTTTTATTGTTGTTTCTGATGGAGTGGAGTCCCCATAACACTTTTCAAGCCATTGCTTCGCTTGAACGGTATTTTTTCCTATCAAGAAGCAGTGTAAAATTAATACACGAAATTGTTTTTGATCCATTGTTTTGAAAATAACAAAAGTAGCGTGACTCTTAGCACAGTAACTCACAAACTAATGAATAGAATATCATGAAATTTTAACAGCTGTCTTTTGAAGGTTAGTACTAACTGAGAGAAAGGTGACTGCAATAAAACTAGCGGCATCTATTTGTTAGGCCCGAGACTTTTCAACCCATGTGTTACAGCTGTATAAGAGAGACGTAATTACATGGAATGAAATACACAATTAGACAATTTTGACGAAGAAACAGAAGAAGACGAAACTAAAAATGAGGAAACTGAAGAAGAATCACAAAATAAAATTACTCCAGGCAGTGCAATAAATGCACTTTACACATCAATTCAATGGGTAGAAGAATATGGAGTTTATTTGAAATATAGAGACAAGCTGTAACACAAAAGTTGAAAAACATTTTGAAATTAATAAAATGTGTAATTATAAATGAGTCAACAATTATTGATGCAACAATACCTATTATTTTAAGCATAAAGTCAATCATTCCCTTTAATGTGAACAAATGGTTAGTGGAAACAGTCTGCGTTTCATTTTGTTCACACTATTAA
Organism: Trypoxylus dichotomus; assembly: GCA_023509865.1. Lineage (NCBI taxonomy): Eukaryota > Metazoa > Arthropoda > Insecta > Coleoptera > Scarabaeidae > Trypoxylus > Trypoxylus dichotomus. The sequence goes on along the minus strand of CM042082.1, from coordinate 19,157,097 downwards.
GCGTCTACTGCAGGCATCGCAATAAAAGCTATCTGACATACTGCTTGTGAAAATAACGTACTGCTGCCGAAATAATTTAATACAATAGAATAAGTAATAACAACTTGTCTAATTGATAAAGTTCGGTACTCTGATGTAAACTATCCTTGAATAGCGTTACCCATATTAACTGATGTTATTATACAGTTAAGAGTTGGGGGAATATTACTTAAAAAGAAGCAATTCACTTTACGACGCATAAGTGTTTAAACTTGCATACCATATACTAGTGTATGAGTATTCTTTTGGTAACCTTTTCCCTTTAGTTTCTTCGGTGGGGATTTCAGTCCTCCTCGTTGAGTGCGAAGTGAATATACAATTCTTTTACTGCATTCCAAAGCTTTGCTCGTTTCTTTGGCAGCACCAGGTACATTCGTCGTCTTGTTAAGATAGCAAAACGCATTCAAAATCACTTGCTTTTCTTTGCCACAATACACTTTGCCTTGGCGCCCCTTCTTCACCGGATCATCCATATTCTAAACCACATATAAACATAATGTGTTACTTTCTAATTCAAACCGCTGACTAATTTGCTCTCAAAAGAATCAGTAGACATAGATCTATCAAACGTAAATAAAAAAATAATAATGTTTCAAAACATATAAATCACGGGCGAAACGTCATGGGAATCATTGATAATGCAGCTATCAATAAAAGTCGTTAGTACAAAATCGGGCAACTCTGCCCAGGCTCAAACGAGATGTACATACATAAACCCTCTGTCAATAGAAAAAGAGGATTCCATTCCATAAGACCCACTACTGAATTTTAAGGTGCGAACAGACCATAGATAGCATGGGCTTTTACAACAATCTAAAACATTCAATTACAATGGGGTATTGGTTTAGTGAGTATTGTGCGTTTACTATTAAGTGTTTTTTTATTGGTGATGCAGTGATCGCAACGCTAGTTTATATGTCCTTTTACGAGGGAAAGTCATTAAATAAGTCACAAATTACTGTGGGAATGCTGAAAATAGCAATAAGCTATTTTCCTATCTGCCACTAGCTGTCAGCACAATTCAGCTTTATGATGCTCAAGTGATAGTTCCCGTGCGCGTACTGTAATGTAAATTATCCTTGGATAGCGTTATTTGAAAAAACACCGTTATTATCAGATCTATTAATATATCTCAACCGAGTACTTTTTGCGGAAAAAATAATATCTTCTACATACGCAAATAAGCATGATGATATAGTACTATCAAAATTGTAAGAAACTTGTGCAGAAACCAATTTACGCATTAAAAAGAGATATGAGATATGAAATCGAGTGAAACAGATATACATTTCTCGTGTAAAGCTCTACCTACAAATATCGATTGTCGTTCGTTCCTTAGGGTACGGTATCCAATGAGTCATTTTCTAAGATATTATTTTTATATTATGCTCTGCAGTACTTGAAAACATTTTTTTTGTAACTATATAGAGTATGGCATAGGTGTCCCATTGTATTAATATCGCTTTCCTACAATTATGTGTTTATAATCATATAAAACAATTTTATTAGACTGTTGGTTAAATGCCGGGAGTCACAAGGAATGCGGGTTGTAGGACCATCCCAAAGACAAGAATGATTATTCCTGAACATTCTCGTAAAATAATCTTCACTGTTTACAATTACTTTAAATAGAATCATCCTGTAGGTAAATGTCTACGAGTTTATATTTCTTTAAACGGAGACATATATTATTGTCTTTTAGGCAATATTTAAAAAATATATGTTGATAATGATTCTATAATTACTCTGATGTTATTATTAATTAGAAGAGGATACTGAAGACGACGATATCTCCCAATTTTCATCGGATGTAGAAACTAACTAATTCGGCAACAAAGAAAATGCCAAGCTGATAATTTTTTGCATTTTGACATTACATTGTAATATTAACAAATTGTAAATGTTACTGTTTTCATACATATTTCGTACTATTATACGCCTTGACGTGATATTGTTGACTATGTAGTTTCATAATGACTTAGAGTTGTTGTTTGGACTTTTTCCATCGTTCGTTGAACTCGTATAGTCCGACGTTTCGGCAGTCTGTCTACTGCCGTCTTCATGGAAGCGCTGAGAAGAGCTGTTGCTTGTCACATTCGAATGATATTTTGGAAGGCCGTACATAGGAGAAACCGGCAGACCCTTGTCAATCAGAACCAAAGAACACCAGAGACTGACTCGATTGGGGGAAACGGATAAGTCACGATTGGCTCTACATGTTTGGGAAGAGGATCATAGGATTGCATGGAACAACGCAGCAATCCTGGATAAAGAAGACAATGGAACGAAAAGAAAACTGTTGGAAGCAGCATATATGGCCACCACACCAACCGTCGTCAGCACACCGAGCCTGGAAATAAAGAACGTCTGGTTCTCTATGATTAGAGAAAGCATTAGCCGAAGACCGCCGACCGCGATACAGAGGACAGAAGAATAACAAGCGTACGCGGACCAATCCCGCAGAATGGAAGAGGATGAACGGAATACGCAACCGCCCATGCGCAAAAAATCGACTTACTGCGCGCCACCCCCGCACAGGTACAATGCGTATCCCCTCCTGCGCGGAAAATTGTAGCTTAAATATAAGTTTAACGTAGTAATTTGTGTCCCTCATATTAGCTTAGTAGTTAAAGTCAGGTGAAATTCAGAAATCGATAGAAAAAATAATCGAGTTCGATCCCCCAGGACGACAGCTTTCGCTAATAAAAAATAGGCAAGACAAATACGTCAGACAAAAAAATCATCGAAGCATGATTGCTCTAGCAAGCAACAGCCCTTCTCAGGGCTCCCCCCTGAAGACGACAGTAGACAGACTGCCGAAACGTCGGACTATACAAGTTCAACGAACAATGGAAATAGTAAACAACAACTCTAGTTACAATTATACGTAAATAAGAAAGTATTTAGTATTTGCACTATTTCTTCCATATAAAGTATAGATATGATTTTTCTGTACAGAACGTAAATCTTCTTGAATGGTTAATATTCTCATATTTTTGTTATTGTAATAAAAGTTCTTATTTTATTTGTATCAAGACTGTTAGCAAAGGGGCTTATGGTGGAATACAATCTACATTTTCTTCTTCCAAAATATTTAGTCAATATAAAACAAAATAACCTTCGGAAGCAATGTCCCTTTCCAATCTTTTTGGATTTTTATGCTATGACAAGTTAAATGCATAATAGTTTTCAAGATGACACACAAAAAATCATTGCACATTACAATTATAGAATAGATATGAATCTAAATTATAAAATAAAATTACCGTGTAAAGTATGATTTTAGTAGTTTATGTATGTATAATTGGCATTAGTCTGGGTAAACCAAACCAGTAGAAGTGGTCATAGAAGAAAGACAACTGGGATGGCTTGGACATCTACACAGAATGGAAGAAGATCGAATCACAAAGAGGATATTTGAAGCCAAAACAGAGGGCAAAAACAGAATAGGTAGACCCCGAAACACCTGGAAGGAGCAGGTGTATAGAACATTGGAAAAGAGTAGTATGGGATGGATTGAAGCTAAACAACTGGCTCAGAACAGGAACCTGTGGAAGATAAAAATAAGAAATAAATAGTCCGACACCGCAAGGTATAAAGGACATACGATTAAAAAAAAATTGACATTAAACATGTCTCTATGTCTAATATTTTTAGAACGACCTTTAGATTCTGTTTTTAGATGTCACGTGTTCGCGCAGATTGGTTTCTTCCGATTTCAATCGTATTCTACTGAAAGAAACAAGGAATATGACGCGATTTAAAATATTCTTAATCTAAAACTATTAGTCTCTTATTTGTATAAATTCTGTTGTAATTAACCAACTGTTAATCCTCTGAAACTAATTTAACGGTATAAACTTATACATCTATTATGTCGTTGTAGATTTCGCGGTCGTTGATTTCCCTTAAAGAAATTAAGTTTCTGGGTTGAAACCCCGTCGTAATTGCATAAGTCTCCCGGCGTTTTGTTCTCAGTTGCCTGGAGCCTTTTCTAGGCTGCTGCATGTTGTATCGCTGCTAAAGAATTCTTCTCACGTCAGCGACACGACATGCCAATAATAACATTAGCGAATCGCTCAGACTGCAGAGCATGTTAAATATTTTTTCGGCAGAGATTCTTACAATTTTAGCAGTTCTTAAAGGATTTTTAATGCACCTAGACATAGAAAATGGTTTGATAAAGGTCATCCCCTTGTGGCTGGGATAACTTCAGAATGTGCGAAAATTATCAATAGACTCATTAGTCAAAGCATCAGGAGTTAACGGCGAAGTTGTCAAAAAATTGCAAGTTTTATTTAATCTTAAAAGGTATTTTATGAGTAAAATGGTAAAGCAGATGCCATACATCATACGAATATCACCCTACGTAGTATGCCGAAGTTCACCCCTCAATATTATATGCATAGTCACTGTTACTTTCTCCTGGTTTGAAGAACAGCGCCGCTGTAGCCTGCTCGTAAATTCCTGAATTACTTGACCAATACTTACTTGTAGAGTACGTTCGCTTATTTACTAGAGGAAAGGTTGTACAGTGAAACTCAATGCGCATGCGCAAAAAAATATATTTAAAAATAAAATGTGTACACGGTTTCCACTCTTGCCTATGTACAGTTACGCTGTACGTAAGATATATATATTTGCAATAATTGCAGTTATTCGAGCTCTCTTATACATGTAATGTACATTAGCATGTGTATATGTATGTTTTTTATATGCTTCCGCAGAAGCTTTGTTAGAGGCATGTAGTAATGCCTCTATCTATTTGCATGCGCCACTACCTTTTTATAGGGGAGCCAACCCTATTTATTTCGTAAATTTATAAGCGCACCTCGGTGCTATGCTTATTTATATGTCCCTTTCCGGGAGCCTAATATATTTTCCTTGTTTTAAATTCGCCTAAGGGACTTGGTCCTGTATTATTGGCATGTGTTTGTACTTGAACCAAATACGTTAGTTATTTTCACATTTATAGGGGAACACACCATATCTCTTAGAGCTTGAACGCCTGGTCGAGGACGACAGTAGTGATAATAGCCGATCTTAAAACAAAAGTAATGTCACAGCTACCCAGGCGTTCTCGTTTGAAATAATACGCTATGTGCAATCTTTAGCTCTCTGCTACTGCCCCCCAAAGAAGGGAAAAAGCCAGTAGCCAGCAAATGTGCGAAATGCGCACCGACAAGTCAAACGGAGCGATGATGCCAACATTACATAAGAAAAATGGTCCGTGAAACTCGTTCGCTACGACGAGCAACTAAATGAAAAAATTTCCCGATACGACAAAGGACCGAACAAACATACAAAAGACAACGGGCGCTGCGGCCCCAACGACCGTCAACAAGAAGCGGAGTGATCGTACTTGTAGAAGATGTCTATACATGCGCGCCGACAATCTCACCAAAATGATTTCCGACACAAACTTAACCGAAGACTAAAAATATGTATAGACGACAACGGACACAGTAGCCTCGACGGACGATGATAGAAAATCGAGAATTTGTACTTATTACAGAAATCTATATATGCGATTCGACAACCTTACCAAATGACTCCCGCCAGAAATAAATGTATAGACAACGTCCTCGACGATTCCCGCCAAAACTAGAAAATATTAGAAACCTCCAATATTCATACGACGACGTTACTGTACACGTTACGACGAGGTACGAAAGCTGACCGAGAATGCACGATCGCTAATACCTCGACCGTCGCGCGGGAGACGACTGCCTGTGCTTGTGTATATTAAATTTTAAGAAAACGCCCATTAATTATTCGACGACGTTGCACTGAATGATTTTTAAATTAGGCAGTTTTAGCTAGCGTAATGTGAATGGCCGGCTTGCATACATATACAATGCGTAATGTACATACATATTAAAATAAAATTGGATATATTCTAAGAGAGCAAAATAAATAAATATAAAAATGAAAATAAAGTAATATTCTAAATGAAAATAAGGTAATAATGCTAACCCATACGGCTGCAAAGAAAAATAAAATCATATAAAATATATTTCCTTAGAAACTTAAAATTCACTTATAAAAATACAAAACAATGTTAAGTCCTTAACAGTCACTTTGGAGTTTCATGATACGTGCATCAGCGAAATTTCTATGAATTTTTTAACAGAATATTTGGTATCCTTAATATCTTCGGCTAATTACGGTTCATTCAAAAAAAAATAATACATAAAATAAATACGTAAAAAATGTATAATTCTTTCTAAAATTAGTAGTGTGTCAGATCCTCTATTCAAACATCTGAATCTTTATACTGTCTATCAATTTGCTGAATGTTAAAATAGGAATATCATTCCAACATCTCGTTATCGCAGATTTTAGTTCTTTGACGCTATCGTATTGTTTATTATTGGCATACACCTCTCTTGACAATATTTCCCAAAGATTTTCCATCGGGTTCAGATAGAGTAAGCGAGAAGGCCATTGTAATAAATTGATTTCCTTTTGATGAAACCACTCCTTCGTTTGTCTGGAATTATGGATAGCTGCACTATCTTGTTTAAATATCCAGTATTTCGTAGGTAATTGTTCATCAATGTCATCAGATCCATTTCCAGCAGTTGTATATAAGAATTAGAATTCATTCGCGTAGAAGTAGGAGAAATAAGGGTTTTATTGTTATCGGTAAAAGCCGCCCAAACCACTACACTACCGCCACGGAATGTCGGCTTACTGCAATTTCAGTGTTCTTGTGTAAATTGTGCCAATAATATGTGAAACTATTAGGCCCGTCCAAGTTAAATTTCTTCTCGTCAGAAAATATGATGTTGTTCCACTTATGATCCCATCTTATATGATCTTGCGCAAATTTCAGTCTTGTCTGTTGGTGTGTCTCCTTTCAAGGTGATTTTTGAAACCTTTTTTAGCCACTGAAAAGTTCTTGCTAATACATTTAAGTTACATTTTATTTGTTGCGCGGTTACTTTATCAGAAGAGGCTAACCGAAATATCGATGAGTGCAGCTTCCGAGTTAATTTTTGATTATTTCCCTTAGCGCATTTTTTGCCGTAGGAATTGCCCAACTTTATAAAATTGCTGATCAGATAATGGGATCGTCCCATTTTCTTAGCTATGACTCGGTGTGAAAACTGTATCTCTTTATAAGAATTTATTTCTGTGTTTTCCCCCTCGGATAGCAATTTACCTTTTAACATTTTTATTAACTTAGATATATACTTCGATAATTGATTTCGATATATATTTGCGAGTGAGTTTTTTTATACTTTTATTAGGGACTTTGCTTGAATTGAAACAAATGAAAAATAAATTACTTTAGATAAAAAAGTTAACAGTATATTATCGAATTTAGAATATATTACTTACATCAGGAAGTATTCGACAAAATACCTATCGCGATCCCTAGCTAGCTAATAAATTCTGTGTTTAAATTTTTTCATTAATAAATGGCTTTATTAAGGATGAAATCCTTTACTTTCTGTACTCACACACGTAGTTTGCTATTGTAGGTTGATGAATCTCCTATCTTCGCGTTGACGATCATTTTGATAGGATAAATTCATTATTCCCTTCTGTTATTTAAGGAACTACGTCTTTTTTTGAAAAAAGAAAGGGACTTTTTTACATGATAAGGACGAAGGGGAATTTTGATAAATTCTAAATAAATGTAAAATACATCGCAATAAAAAACTGTGATTTGCGAATACGTTAAGATATTTTAGTAATTAAATGTTATATTAAAGCACTATTCGATTTTAGAGAGAACCCAACCTTGCATTCTACCTAACAATAGCATTAAAGGAAACTATAATTACGGCAAATGAGCTTAATGAAAAGTAAGTCTAACAAATCTAATAAAAAAAAATGCTCTTGAGGAGAACGGGGGCTTAAAAAAATTGTTATGTATATATAACAATAAATAAACTTTTGAAGATGTTTAAGAGGCTTTCTTACACTGAAGGGTAATGCTTGATGTCGTAGGATATCTGTCTAACTCTGTGGACTTACAGAAATTTGGCTTCTCCTACATATCCAATAGTTAGAATATAGACAAAATAATGTCTCTGTTATTTCTTTACGTTCAGAAATGTAATTCTAAGTGATTCCCAAATCATACCGTTGCTAAATGCTTAGAAATTTCGGTGTGATTTCAAGTCGAAATATAGAAAAGCTCATAAAGTTATAAGCAGATACCGGATTATATGCAAACTGCATATATTTTATTTTTTGTATATCTTTAATTATAGTCTATATGTAAGACGTATTACACTAACTCAAGTTAATTGGCGCTAATTAGTGATTGCATATATTGCATATTTAGGCTTTCTCTTATCCTTTCTTAGTACATCGATCCGCATGTGTGCAGCAATCTATATATCAATGTGTAGCATCAACTTCACGAACCACAGAACAAGAAGAATATAATATGGATCTTTGTAACGCATTAATTTCGTCTAACATACCATTAGCAAGATTAATCAATGTTAATTTGAAATCGTTTCTGCAAAAATATTGCAAACATAATATACCTGACGAAAGTACCTTACGAAAAAATTATGTCACATCTTGTTACCAGTAAATAATGGCAGAACTTCAACAATTGGTACGGACTAATTTTATTTATATCATAGATGAAGGTACGGATAAGTGTGGCCGTTATATTGCCCATTTATTAATACAAATTCTTGATGAAGATATTGTAGATAAATAATATTTAATATATCGTAAAGAACTTCAGAAAATAAATAATGTGAGAATTGCCCAATTCGTTCAAGAAGGTTTATGAAATTTCTTTTTACCTGGAAGTATACCTTGTGAAAAATATCTACTAATATTGTCCTACGCTGCACCATACATGATAGAAGCCGGGCAATCGACTTCCCGGTGTTAAGTTGCCTCCTGAACCGATTATTACGAGATGGGGTACATGGTTCGACGATGCAATTTTTACGCCGATAATTTTGAAGGAATAAAAAATGTAATTCTTGAAATCACTACTGAGTGCATTTCTCTAAAAAACTGTAAAAAGATAGTAACATCAACAGAATTGCTACAAAACCGTTTGTATATTAACTCAAATTATAGCTTTGTTTCAAATTCCATTCGTAAACTAGAAACGGAAAAGATGTCGCTCTCCGAATCAGTCGAAATAGTAGACGAATTTGATGTGCTATGTAAGAAGGTTAAGGGTACAATAGGTAATTCTATATACGATAAATTTAAAAAACTGATAAATAAGAACGCGGGGTATTTGAAATTGAAAAAAGTTAAGAAAATTTTGGAAGGTGAGACAGTAAACGATTTCGACTTTAATTTTAGTTTAGAATGTATTGCAAAGTTAAAAAATCCACCAATTACATCTGTGGATGTTGAAAGAAGCTTTTCTATTTCGAAACATATGTATTCTGATAGAAGACAAAACTTTCTTTTACACAATTTTGAAAAATATTTAATTATAAATTGGTTTAGAAATATGTTGTAAAAAAAAATTTGTGCAATAAAGTTAATGTTTAAATTTCTGCTCTTTATTTTATGTAAAAATTTCGCATATTGTTGCAATCTTTTTGCTTATATGCCCCAGGTTTATGCATATTTTCTCAAAAATCGATCCATATATATGCGCATATACTCCAGTTTTTCTTTGCATATAATCCGGTCTCTTGTTATAATACAGCAATATCCATTGCAAGTGGATTCAATGAATGTTATTACAAATTTGGTGTATGCATGAAACCGATTAAATCCAACAGGGGCGATTTCAGTAATCATTTAGTATATTGCACCAAAAATGGAAAGCAAAATATAGAAAAAACAGAAGGAAAACGGAACCAATTTCACAGTATCTCAAATTGTTTCTTTAAGTTAATTATACTGCCGTGATGCTGCTGATGACGTTGTTTGCATTTGTTTTGACTTTATAGTCTTTTTCTGGAGTGGTAAGTGTGAGATTTCTTTAGTTTTTTTATTATAATATTTGACTGTCGCTTTCACTTGCTATTCTAATTTTGCGTTGTTAGTTTGGTACAGTGTGTGGTAGTAAGCTTCGACCCCTTACTGCAAAACGAAATATCACCTTTACAATAAGGATACCGCCAAATAAATACAACGGGAAGTTAATGTCATCTATGAATTTTGATAAACTTCTGTACAAAGGCCGCTTTATCACGTTAATTGGCCAACTCTCAGTTCTTTATCGTCGTTAGCTTTAGGCAATCCCAAACTTAGACTATCGAAATCAATTATCACTTGATTTTTGATAACAACGTATCGTGAAGGCCGCAATCAAAATTTGATTTGTGGTTTTCCTTCGATAGATATCAATATAATTGCTTGATTCCGCCCTAACTTTCAAACAGTCGTTTTTGTGGTTTGTACCTCAACATGTATTGCATGGTTTTTTTAAGTGTCCTTACAACGGCAGTTGTTGGATCAATTAGTAAGGCTTACTTTAAATTTTAGTACTTTCTAAAAACAATTGGTTTAAAAAATATGTATCTCCATTACTAATTCTTAGTTTAACTTTAGGGTTAAGAATTGGAGTAGCAGAATTATACAAATATGCGCTTATGCTTCAAACATATTTGAATGAATATATTTCTCATTGTCAGTTGAAGATTCGGACACCGCCATTATTAATGGAGAATATGCGAGCATCCTCGACTACCCCTTTTATGCCAATCTAAGATACAAGAAATACAACTCTGTACTTTGTGGTGGGACCATTGTCCGACCGGATGTCATCTTAACGGCGGCGCATTGTATCGGTCATGAATTTCAAGTTTACGTTGGAATATCCAATGATGCCGATGCAAAACGAGCCGAAGCTTACGATGTAAAAAAGATCATTAAACATCCATGGCACTTTGGGTTCGCCCTTTTCGACCTTGCGCTCGTGAAGCTCAATAAAAGCATTCATTTCGGCGATAACGTGGAGATAGGCGAATTAGCCACCGAAAATCCACCGGAAGACGAGCAAGTAACAATTATCGGTTTTGGTGTCCCGATTTGTGACAAAATCTACACTGAAACGAATCGTTGCAAAAACGATGTTTCAGATCATTTAAGATACGCCGACATGATAGTGACAGATGTTGCACTTGGTGTGATTTATTCAAGTGGAGAGAACCAAAATGCTTGCTTCGTAAGTATTCCGTTTAAAATTAGCGTATTAGACAAATAAGAAGCTTTGTTGAAGGAATTAGAAATTTTTTAGAAGGAAGGAAACTTTTATAAAGCCTCGGGCTTAGTTAAAATCGTGTTTTAAATCACAATCTAGAAATGAAATCTTTCTGTATTCGTAGGAGAAGTTAATACTAATCAATAGAGACCGGATTATATGCAAAGAAAAACTGGAATATATGCGCATATATATGCATCGATTTTTGAAAAAATATGCATAAACGTGGGGCATTTATGCAAAAAAATGTAACAATATGCAAAATTTTTACATAAAATAAATGAGCAGAAATCTAAATATTAACTTTATTGCACAATTTTTTTTTACAACATATTTCTAAACCAATTTATAATGTTTTTCAAAATTGTGTAAAAGAAAGTTTTGTCATCTATCAGAATACATATGTTTCGAAATAGAAAAGCTTCTTTCATTCACAGATGTAATTGGTGCATTTTTTAACTTTGCAATACATTCTAAACTAAAATTAAAGTCGAAATCGTTTACTGTTTCACCTTCCAAAATTTTCTTAACTTTCTTCAATTTCAAATACCCCGCATTCTTATTTATCACTTTTTTAAATTTATCGTATACAGAATTACCTATTGTACCCTTAACCTTCTTACATAGCATATCAAATTGTCCACTATTTCGACTGATTCCGAGAGCGACATCCCTTGCGTTTCTAGCTTACGAATGGAACTTGAAACAAAGCTATAATTTGAATTAATATACAAAAAGTTTTGTAGCAATTCTGTTGATGTTACTATCTTTTTACATTTTTTATTCCCTCAGAATTATCGGCGTAATAATCGGTTCAGGAGGCAACTTAACACCATGGAGTCCCTCCTTATAAAATTGGATTCGTAAAGGTGCTTTTAAAAATAATTTTCTGACATTGCTAATTAAATCATTAATCAAAGGAAATTGATTCCTTATGTCTTCGGCTACACGATTGAACCCATGTGCTAAACAAGTGGTATGAATAACGTTACTGTAAAAAATGTTTAAATTTTGCGCGACTTTTATCACGTCGGACAAGATTAGTAACATTTTTTCACAAGGTGTACTTCCAGGTAAAAGGAAATTTGATAAACCTTCTTGAACGAATTGGGCAATTGTCACGTTATTTGTTTTTTGAAGTTCTTTACGATATATTAAATATGATTTACCTACAATATCTTCATGAAGACTTCCTATGAACAAATGGGCAATATAACGGCCACACTTATCCCTAGTTTCATCTACCATGATATAAATAAAATTATTCGCTACCAATTGTTGATGTTCTCCCATTGTTTGCTAGTAACAAGATGTCGCATAATTTTTTCATAAGGTACCTTCGTCAGGTATATTATGTTACTTATGGTTATTATGCTAATGGTATGTTGGACGAAATTAATGTCTTACACAGATCCGTATTATATTCTTCTTGTTCTGAGTTTCGTGAAGTTGATGCTACACATTGATATATAGATTGTTGCACACATGCGGATAGCTTTAGCTTTTCACATTTTCCAATATGTGATGGAGTTTTTGCGTGTTGATCAATGAGATATTTTCTCTCACAAGACACCTACAACAACAATTGTCATTTTATATCAAAAGTTATAGAATTTAAAAAGAATTGTGAAGCTTTTAGTAAAATTAAACTTACCAGTTTATTGCAGGCTCGATAAAATATTTAGTCGCCATCCTTTACCAGTTCAGGATATGGCTTAATCCATAAAGAAATTTTGTTCGCTATACTCATGGTATATACGCACTGTATTTAAAAACGTAACACAATTACATGCTGTTTCACTCAAAGATATTAAATGAATGAATAGTTTATTTGGGAATTAATAATAAAACGTATTTACCACATCCCTTCTGCTAGGCGAAATTAAACACGTGCAGTTCTTGGAAAAAAGTATAAGAGAAACTAATGTAAAAGATTTATCGTTCTGAAAATTTTCCGTTGTCGATCTACATTAGGAATTACTAGGAATTTTTACCAATAGAAAGGATAGGAAAAAGCCTAAATATGCAATATATGCAACTTTTGTGAAAATATGCATAGAAACGCCTAAATATGCAATCACTAATTAGCGCTAATTAACTTCAATTAGCGTAATACGTCTAGATATAGACTATAATTAAAGATATGCAAAAAATTAATATCACCCCTATTACGGAGAAAATATCAAAACTACTTTCCCTGTAATGCCACAGACAGGTTGGCTTCTATCGGTTATTGCAGATATAAACTTTATTTGATATATAGGTTATGGTACTGCTTAAGTTGTTATACATGCTTTTAATAACTTTAATCAGATGTAGTGGTATTCCCCGTTTTTCCAGTATGTCCCATAGTATTACTACCTTGTCAAAAGCTTTCTTTATAATCTACAAACAATATGTTTATATACCTAGGCATTTAAATGTATTTTGCGTTTGTTTTTAGGGGGATTCAGGAGGTCCTATGTTATATGACGGTAAAATCGTGGGTGTAGCAAGTCGAGTCGATGAATTTAATTGCACTGGAGGAAATGCTTATACATCCGTTGCTTCAAATAAGCGGTGGATCGACAGACAGTTGAAAAAGTTGAAAAAAAGTATTACGCCGATGTAAACAACATAAACCCTTCTTTAGTTATAGATTATAAAATTGCAAAAACGTCGAAGTGATTTGCCTGCAACAAAATTTATTTCTAAGAAGCTTTTAAAACTAGTAAATTGGTATAGTTTTTCTTACAGATTAAAGTTGTAAAAACCGTGAACAATTATTTTCAACATATTCAACAGCGAATTAAGAAACTTCCGCTGAAAATTGTTTATTTTCAAAATATATAGATATATGTGGGGTGTTTTAAAAGTACCATTATTGTAAAAATCACGGAAATAAAACATTCAATTGGCTCTTGCCAATTACCATTCTAGTCCTGAGAAGCATCTTACCAATTCTACAACATGATCGCCTACATAACTCCAATAATAGCGATGTTAATAGCAATGACCAGATAACTTTAGACATGGTATTTAAAAAACAAAATAAAAATGAGTAAATATTTGTTATTACCTATTAATATATATTTCAATGTATTAGAAATGCTTTTTATTCCCTTACAAGGAACAAACAGTAGACATAAGTATGTAGGTATACGCCCCGCCATGGAAGTTGATTTTTTGTTCGGAACACAATGTTTCTAGAACTCGTGAACACTAATCGTAAATCGAATAATGGCAATGAAGTATTAAAAATTACAACCGCATGAAATGTTATCTAGGTGGGCCATGAAAATTTTGAAATGATGTAGTCTTTACAAGTGTAGCCCCAATTAGACCTTTGTATGTACACAATGTTAATTTTTAAATGCGAATCGAAGCGACGTTGGGGGTAGGCAGCCAATTTAACAAGCAGTCTATAGTAGTGTTACGTAATCATGAATTTCTTTTTACTGTTTTTCAATTTTTATCTCACGATGCAGATTTATGTTTATTTAAAACGAATTCTATGTAATTATAGCGTTGAACATAATTACAAGAAAAATGTGCGTATAGATTTCAGAAAATAATAAATACCGCCTATGGTAGCAGTGCATGTGACTGAAAGAGACAATCACATGAAAGGGAGGAGGAATACATCTTCCATATTACTCATAATATGTATTCTCTGCGAAGGGTTCGTTTATAGTAACCGATTGTATAGTGCATAAATTAATACGTCAATGATATATATTTACACATATGTATATATCATTTATTCTACATATTTATATGCATATATATGTATAGAAATACAGCAATAGGTATATTATGCCACATCTCTACAATTATGGAAAAAACGTCGACAATGCAGTAATAATTATTAACAGATAAATAATCGCAGAAATACATAAGGTAATAAAAGTGAATAATAGAGTCGTCAATTTTGAGCAAAGAAACTTGGCTTCTCTTCCTTCATTCAATAAAAGTCACTTTAATGTAGTTCTTATGGAAAATTATGTGTTTTTTAACACAAAAGGATTCTGGATAAAAAATGCAATGGACCTAATACGGTTCAAGTTAACATGTAATGGGAACGTAAAGAAAACCAAAAAAAGGGAAACGTAATTAATTGTATTTGAAACATCGTCCTCGAAGTACAACAGTAACATAATGAAATATGAAACCCTTCTATATGGAAAATTACATTCTCGTTGTGGATAGTTGTTTTTTTTAACATCACAGTTTTGCAGCTAATATAACCATAATATGCATGTATTATATATATAACTGTGTATATTATGCCACATGGCTGTCATATGAAACTAACGACGAAAAAACAGCAATAAGGTGTTATAGGGGAACAATACCTTCATCTATCCGGAAGAAATAAGCAAGGGTTCCCTTCCCTATTCCCACAAAAGTCAATTAAATTGTGTTTTGATGGAATGTACTTTCTTTTATTTAAGAAATAAGGGGTGGTAGGCAAAGAACACAATACAAATCATATCGCTTTACTTAATATAAAATGGAAACGTTCAGAAAACCTGAACGTAAACATCTAACAAAATAATAAATACTAACCACGATAGTAGTGGGTGTGACTGAAAGAGACACTCACTCGAAACAGATAAGGTATTAAGCTTCGATAATATCCGGAGTATTTATTCTCTTCAGGGGGTTTAAAACTAACTACGCTAAAGGGTATCTGAAATTTTTTTTTAATTGTGGAGTCGATATTACAATTTCACCAAAATCGATGGAAAATATATTGCATCTGTATTTAATATACTGATTTCATTCATCAATAAGGATCCTATTTCCTCGACTTCTTGATGGGAAAAAATACCGTTCAAGCGAAGCAATGGCTTGAAAAGTGTTATGGGGACTCCGCTCCATCAGAAACAACAATAAAACGTTGGTTTACTGACTTCAAACGTGGTCGTAGAGACACCTATGATGCAGAACGTAGTGGACGTCCAAATGAGGCGGTAACACCAGAAAACATCAAAAAAATCCACAAAATCGTTTTGAATGATCGAAAAGTGAAGTTACGTGAGTTAGCTGACATCGTAAAGATATCAAAAGAACGTATTGGCTTTATATTGCATGAGCATTTGACTATGAGAAAGCTCTGTTCAAAGTGGGTGCCGCGTTTGCTCACTGTTGACCAAGAACAAGAACGTGTTGATGATTCTGAGCAGTGTTTGACCATGTTTAAACGTAACAAACCGAAATTTTTGCGTCGATATGTGACAATGGATCAAACATGGATCCATCACTTCACTCCGGAATCAAAACGATCGTCATCTGAGTGGACAGCAACTGGTGAACCTCGTCCAAAGCGCCCGAAAGCACAACAATCGGCTGGAAAGGTTATGGCCTCGGTATTTAGGGATGTGCGTAGTCTAGTATTCATCCACTATCTTGAGAAAGGAAATACCATCAACGGTGAATATTATATAGCGTTATTGGAGCGTTTGAATGCTAAAATTGCAAAGAAACGACCGCATATGGCAAAGAAAAAAATTTTGATTCATCAAGACAACGCTCCGTGTCACAAGTCAATCAAAACAATGGCAAAACTACATGAATTGAACTTCAAATTGCTCCCACATCCACCGTATTCGCCAGATTTGGCTCCCAGCGACTACTGGCTGTTCGCAGACCTCAAAAAAATGCTCGCCGGTAAGAAATTTCGCACGAATGAAAAGGTTATCGCTGAAGCTGAGGCCTATTTTGAGGCAAAAGATAAATCGTTCTACAAAAGTGGTATTGAAATGTTAGAGCGGCGCTGGAATGATTGCGTTGCTCCTGATGGAGATTACGTTGATGAATAAAGCTAATTTTGAACCAAAAAAACCGTGTTTTCTTTGTTAGGCCCGGGACTTTTCGGCCCATGTGTTATTATGAGTAGTATGGAAGATGTATTCCTCCTATTTTTCAAGTGATTGTCTCTTTCAGTCACACGCACTGCTACCATTGGCGGTATTTATTATTTTCTAAAATCTATACGTAAATTTTTCTTGTAATTATGTTCAACGCTATAATTACATAGAATTCATTTTAAGTAAAAAAGAAAACAGAAACATAAACCAGCATCATGGGATAAAAATTGAAAAACAGTGAAAAGAAATTCATGATTACGTAACACTACTGTAGACTGCTTGTCAAATTGGCTGCCTACCCCCAACATCCCTTCAATTCGCATTTAAAAATTAACATTGTGTACATACAACTCTTAGAAAACGATGAAGAGAAAGGAATCAGTATCCTATACATGCATATGTACATACACTACAGTTCACAAGTTTGATTAGACTATAACAAAATAAATTAGACAGATTATGTTTGCGAGAAATTTATTAAAGAAACAAACTTTACTCAGTAGCTTAAAATTTTTATTGACAAAATAGTGTATTCCAATAAAATACATACTATCAGAATGTTTCTTCTAAGTAACTCCTTTTAGCTTTAATAATTGTCTGACATATATGCTGCAGATAGAATGAATCGTTCCAAATACGATTCGCCTATAGCATCCCACACTTCATGCATAGCATTTCAAACGTTGCTTTGCCAGCCGGAGATTTTTTTTCAGACCTCCTGATCCAAGTGATCCCACAAGAGCTCGATAGGGTTGCAATCAGGGCTCTGTTGCGGCCAGTCCATTAAACATAGGACTCCTTTAGAAAATTTGTCTTTATAATAGGTTTTAGTCACCTTTGTACTTGAGGTCGTTATCTTGCAAATAAATAAACCCCTCCCCAATTAATTCACATCTAGTTGGTACCGCATGATTTTGTAGGATTCTCAAATACACCTTTTAGCATTCTTTCATCTATTTTAATTTTTCGATTCTTCCACCTCCAAAGTAACCCCATACCATGATGTGCCCCCTCCATGTTTCATTGTTTATTTGATACATACTGACATAGGGGACCTTTGTATCCTATAGAGAAATCATAGGACGAGCTACGTAGAAAAGTACGTCAGCGCACCAGCAAAGTATTCAAGCGAGTGTCTTCATTCTGAGTGGATTAAAATTAATCTAGAAACTTTATTCATGTTTCATAATATAATCTCCGTTTTAGTATTACAATTCCTAACAAATATACACGTTTTTCCCATATTACAGATGTAGTGTTTTCTTTTTTATTGAGTTTTAACACATATTTTTGGAGATGTTCTTAAATTTGTAGACAATAGAGTACAATATTACACTTAAAACAATATTTTCATATTTATTTTATTTGAATGACCATTGCAAGGACTGTGTGGATGTACAATTCACAGGTATAGCAGTAAACTCCACTCACACAAATTAATTAATTATGCGGAACGCAGCGTTTCGAGAGCACGTGATATCTACAGAAAAGAAACTAATTCCAACAGATTCATCACGTTTGATTCGCACCATTGCGAACAACAAAAAATGTCCGCGATTAGTTTTCTGGTCGATAGACTCGTCAGATTTCCGCTAAACAAGAGCAGGTATGACAAAGAATTAAAGTATATCAAAGATGTAGCGAGGTACAATGGTTTCTCTTCTATGGATGTCGACCGTATTTTAAGGAAGGTCCAATACAAACAACACATGAGAAATTCCACTACTTTGACATCAACAAACATCGGTAATAAGAAATTTATAACTCTTCCTTTTCACCCAACAGTAAAAGGGTTAAGTAAAATTTTCCGACAACTAAACATGAACGTGTCTTTTGTGTCAAAAAACAACTTAAAGAATCTCTTAGGGAATCCCAAAGATAAACCGGAGATGATAAAAAGATCTGGAATATACCAAATCGCATGCAATGATTGTGAGAAAGTTTATATTGGACAAACAAAAAGGAGTATCGAAACGAGGTTAAAAGAACATATTAGACACTATCGTTTCGACAAACCTGAACTATCAAGCGTAGCAGAGCATATGGTAAAATCCGGACATAAGATTGATTTAAAAAATCTGACGCTACTTAAAAACGCGAACTCGTATAGAGAATTAGACGCGTACGAAACGGTATATATGAAAAAGAACGGAAACTTATTGAACAGAGAACCACCCCCAATTGCACACTCGAGTTTGATGGATTTATTACCATAGGCCCTGTTAAAGATACGGTTCGCTTTCGGTCCATCCTTTCCCGTAAAAGGAATGAGGCCACCTAGTAGATTGTAAATAGTCATATGGTTAGAAATTTTAGAGCCTGCGTAGAAAATAATTTGCATGTGTGATACAGTTTTTACTTTCAGTCGGTAACACGGTTGACAATGGGAGCCCACGTGCTCTCGAAACGCTGCGTTCCGCATAATTAATTAATTTGTGTGGGTGGAGTTTACTGCTATACCTGTAAATTATTTTATTTGGGTTACCACGGACAACTCAAAATAAAAAAATTATGGAAAAACATATATTGAGGAAAAGTAAAATAGACTTACACGAATAATAGATAAATATTATTTACTATAACTAGCGCTTAATACATGGCGTTTAAAAATTATGTGAAAACAAGTCCTGGTCCTCCTAAATCGGTCAAATCGGTATTGAAACCATGACTATCTAACGTTTTGATGATGCTGTTTAGATTCGTCTGATCGAAACCAACTGGAACTATGGCAAAAGCGTAGCCGCCACCTCCGGCACCAGTCAACTTTCCATGTAAACCACCGTCCGCTAGAATGCTACATATTTGTTCTAAAGAGGGATGAGATACCTGGAGGCTGCGTAGAAGGTTCTGGTTAAAATCAACTAGATCCTAAAAAGGATAAAAGTAACCATTAAATTCTTAAATATTACCAGACGTTCAAAAAAATTATATATAGTACAGATTTTCTAAATTCCGTTGCAAGTCGTTACTGACATCATAAGAATTTAAATCTGCTACCATTTCATTACAATTAATATAATTTGCCAATAAATAATAAATCATTGTGTAAAACATACATCATCTATTTTTTAAATCATATTTAAGGTGTATTTACATCAAAAGTAAAGACAAATTACATCTTTTTGTTGTATAATAACCAAAAAGAATTGTTTAATATGTTGTGCTTTAATAGTTCCTACTACGACAATGTGTCAGACGCTGCTAGACACATTTAACACATACATAACTATAACTTAGTGCATTGGAGGTTAGCTTTTATCAATAATAATAAGCGAATTTGCAACGCTGATCAAGCAGACAGCATAATTTCGTCACAGATTTTTAACGACATCTAATGGATTCTAATACAGTAATATTTTGGTGTATTTTTGAAATATGAAGCTTACCTCTAACCGCTTATAGATTTCACCAATTCTTCGATCACGTTCTTCTAGTGAAACTTTCTCAGAACAATAAGTTTCGTCCAGCTTCAGCAACTCCTGTACGGCTGTTGATGAAATATTTTCCATAGCAACTAAGATATTATCAACAATATTTGGATAGTTCTGCTTCAATGTAAAGACCTTGGCTACCAACGCTTTCGTATCTTTGGGAACCTTCGTGTTTATTAACAGAACTTGTAATTTGTTGTGCAATTCTATCAACTTCATTGAAGAATTTTTCCTAAATTCAACCATAGAGCCGAAAGTACATATGGTATTATCCAAACCAGACGGAGTACCATGAATGATTTTTTCGGCCGAAAAAGCCCAACGCGATATCAAATCTAGTTCTTTTTTAGTTACGGCCTTCGGATTATATGGTTTATTATCTTTGTTAAGCGCCTTATAACGGACGTATTGGAAAAATATGGCCGCAATGCCAACCATTAACGAAGCTGAACTACCTAGACCAGCGCTAATTGTAACGTCGGTTGTTATATTGAGACCAAACGGATTCATACGTATATTCGACGATCCTACCATTACCACCAATAAGTAAAATAGCGAATAGAGTGCGTTGTACTGAACTTGTGATAAAGACACGGAGCCGCTGTTTTTCTTTATGAAATCGTCGATCACATCCCGAAATTGTTCATGATTTGCCGATTCTGGTTTTTCTAAAGTGACATTTTTCAAAGCAGCACGATTGACTTTCTGTAGTAGATTAGTTTGTAGATCCTGAAAAGCAATATTTTTCTTTTATATATAACTACATCTCATAATATTAATTTTAATAAGCAAAAATTCTTAAACTTCTAGGTGCTCATAATCAGTGTTAAGAAATACCTCAAACTTGGCTGTAAATGAATGCTTCTAAACAACGTTTCGCTGTCCACGTTGCTAGCTATCTCAGCTATTTCTAGTAAATTGTGTTGGAAAAGCTATAGATAGAATGTACGTAGTACTTCTTAAATCGGAAATTTGAAAGTAGGTGCATTATTCTGCACTTTGAATCTCATACTCATAAATCTTACTGCAAATATTGCTAACTGGATGGTGTAGGAGCATGTACTTATGAACCAATAACGAAAGTTGGTTTGTAGAATAACTGATTTGATCCATCGGAAGCATTGCAAGTTAGTCCTTTTCTTTCTTTAAGAAACTCGAGTTGAGCGGATGATTTTGAAAAGGATTGTTTAGAACATATATGGGCAACAACCGGCACGCTGTAAAATTTGATCCGGCCCGCGAGACATTTTGAAAAACCCAATTAAAAACAAATTTCACGATTTAATTATAATGTTGTACCTATTTCTTTCATTTCTTTTTCTTATTTTAATGAATTGCATTATAAAAATATTGTCGTATTATTTCATGTCTGATATCTATCGCTAAAAATTATGAACACTACTTTAAAACATTACTTTAAAATGCACTACTTTTAAACGCGGCCCGCGAACGTATTTGCACACTAAAGTTTGGCCCAGAACATGTCAAACGTTGGTCATACTTGGTTTAGAAGAAGGTTGTAGAAATGAAAAACGAATTACATTTTTCAAAACTTCCACATTTTGACGGCAGAGGTGTCAGTCACAAAATGGACAACAACAATAAAAGGAAATAAAAATGTGCAGAAATAATGCACAGAAATACAATACATGGACCAATGTTAAAATCCGGTTAGGACACAATGACATGCGTTTTGAGCTAATTGGGCCTTTAGTAGTGCTTATAATAATTTACGGATAACTTAGTCATTATCGGCAAATACAGAGTCGTATTTGCTGATTTTTGTACAGCTACAAATTTATTAGTGTGTCATAAATATGATTACGTAATTAACATTGGGAGTTGTTCTTACTCGCTAGATAAAGTAGAGTCCCTTCATTTTCATCCCATAAACGAAAAAGAAATTGTAAACATTATTAATACATTACATAACGCTAGTGCAATTTAAAAATGTCTTTCAATCAATATTATAAAAATATTGCTAATATTATAGCGCCGGTAATAGTATGTACGAGGGCGACCTGAAATGTTTTCGGAATCTGCAAGAGATGGCGCAACCTTTTTTATGGCAACTGTCAATATTTGAGACGTCTACTGCCAATAGTTGTTGTTTAAGAATGTGTCTTGTGTAACAAGTCAGGCGGTTTAGCAAAACATGGATAAAATCGAATTCCGTGCAGTGATAAGACAGTTCTGAATGGTTGTGAAAACGGCCACAAAAATTCTGTATATTTTGCTGGAGATTCATGGCGGATGTACTCTATCATTTTCGACCATCAGCTTCTGGGTGAGCGAGTTCAAACGTGGCCGCACAAGAACCAGTGACGAACCACGCAGTAGACGTCGAAAAACCACTACCAACGATGAAATGGTCGACAAGATTCATGATGTGTTAACCGATCGCCGATTGAAGCAGAAAGAGATAGCAGAGACAAGAGGCATCTCAGAAGAACGCGTTGTCCATATTCTAGGCGAAATTTTGGATATGAAAACGCTTTCGGCGCGATGGGTACTGGATTTGCTAATACCTGAGCAAAAACAAAATCGAGCGACCGTTTCAGAGGAGTGTCTGGTCAGAATCCAACGCAATCCAAGGGATTTCTTCGTGCGTTTCGTAACCGTGGATGAGACTTACATCCACCACTACGTACCGGAGACCATGGAACAGTCGAAGCAATGGACTTTTCCATGCGGATTTAGTCTGAAGAAAGGAAAGGCCGTTCCATCGGCCGGGAAGGTCATGGCAACCATTTTTTGGGATTCTCCTCATCGACTATCTACAGAAGGGAAGGACGATCACGGGATAATACTACAGCGGTTTATTGATCCGATTC
Source organism: Trypoxylus dichotomus (assembly GCA_023509865.1). Taxonomy (NCBI): domain Eukaryota; kingdom Metazoa; phylum Arthropoda; class Insecta; order Coleoptera; family Scarabaeidae; genus Trypoxylus; species Trypoxylus dichotomus. Next base: position 19,133,783 of record CM042082.1, on the reverse strand, counting down.
GATGCAGTATTGAAGTAGAAACGCTGCGGAAAAGTCCACCAAAAGTTTCCACCACGACAATGCACCGGGTCATTCATCCTGCATTGTCGTGTCCAAACTGAATGAGTTGCGCTAGGAATTAGTCTCTCATTCTCCTTATTCACCGGACATAGCCCCCAGCGACTTTTTCCTATTCCAAAACCTGGAAAAAATCACTCGCAGGAAAGAGATTTGCCTCAAATGAGGTCATCGCCGCTACAGATGGCTATTTTGCAGACCTTGACACATTCTACTTTTCCGACGGTTTGAAGAGACTGGAGCACCGTTTGAAGAAGTGTATTGATCTTCGAGGAGACTACATCGAAAAATAAAAAAAGACCACACTAATACCGTGTTTTTCTTGTCGATTACGGAAACATTTCAGGTCGCCCTCGTAATCTTGGAAACATTGCGAAGCAAACGTTAGAATGCAGTTCAAACAAGAAATCTAGTGTAAGATTTTCGTGAAACCAGCATAAATGAGCGCACAGTGAGAACTAGATTTGAAGAAGTTGGTCTCAAGTCGTATGTACCAATGAAGGCTCCAAACCTTCAGAGATGTCAACGTGTAGCGCGACTAGAATTTGGTCGAGAACATCAAAGTTGTAGTGATGATCAGTGTTGTCAACAGCGCCGGCCTTACTATATATTGAAATATCAAGAAGAAAAAAATAAAAAGAACAACAAAATGGCACACGCAATCTAAACGGTATGAAAGTTTCATTTTGCAGGTAGCGAAACAATGAAGTATTATATTTAACGATTTGAGGTATTAATTATATATATATAATTAACACTACATGTCACCACAAAATCACATAAGGACATAACATCCATCTTAAACAAATATTATGGTAGGTTTTATCGGAGAGAGTAACGTTTGTTTCGCGATTCAGAGGAGGAAGTGAATCGATCACATAATGCGTAACAGCATTGAGGGGGAAATATTAATATTTGTGGAAATTTAGCCATCTTTAATTCCTTTTATTGCAGAAAAATCTTGAGAATATAGATACTTACATCAAGATCATAACGATGCATCAGGTTTATACTGTGAAGATTAATAAAAACGTTATTGTTTTCTATTTCGTTTTGTTCATTTTCGCTATAAGTAATTTTCGTTCTTAATCCTAGGCTTGCAGCAATCGCCAATTTACCATAAACAACGGAGTGTTCGCCGAAAAGAATGACTTTACCGGGAACGGAGACTGATAATGAGAACCCTAAAAAATGTAAATATTTTTTAACGACAAATTAAATAAATTACAAACAAAAAAAGAAAGGGGACTTACTGGGTTCTCCATCGCTTGATTTCTTTAAGCGGTTGGCGTCTACATCTACACTATCTGAATAATTATGCATTTTGCTGTTGTTCTTTCCACTGACTAGGACTGTAAGTTTTTTGCGAAAATGCGTGTATGTTCTTTAACTCTTCTTGTAAGGTGGAATTGACAAGTCTACAAATACACATCGATATTTTGAACATATGCAATATCCATATTTTATTGTTGGTGTAATACAGGATTCAAGCGTTCGTTCCCCTTTCAATCTACAGGCAAATGTTCTTCTGTTTGAACAAAATGTTGTTAACAAATTGATAAGCACATTGTTTTTATAACTGTTACAGTACTTTGTATAAGTACAGAATAACTGTTTATACTATTAGAAGTGAGTTTACTTATGTATCTCTCCTAAATAGTATAGTATCCAAATTTTACATTTTGGCACAGAACAACATTAATAATTCAACTTTCTACTTAGGTTTAACAGCAATAAACATGTAACGCGCCTCCATATTTATATAACACTTACGTCACCGTCAAATTGGATGTTTACTCACGTATTTGATTTAAGCTTCAAGTATTTCTAATTTATATCAATCTTCAAAACCTTTAATGTTTCTTTATAATATCGTATCTTAAAATAACAGAAAACGGTCATGCACTGCACTACCTGGATTGTATGTATATCATAATATAATGTATTGCAAGCTCAATTATTTTGAAGAACAATTCAAAATACACTATATACCAGGAAAAATGTAAATAATCGTCAATAATCATACAATTTTATAAAAAACGGGTCTAATTAAATATTTTCTAACCATAAGACAATATTCTAAATACTTCTAGAATTATTTTTTAATCATTCTTGATTACGGGGTTTTATATTTTGAAACTGCAACGTAAATTGAAAGAAATCAAGATGTAAGTTAGAAATAAAAATAAAACAGTACTTTTACAATATCTTAAACTAATTCGCTTTTTAAGTCTTGTCATATACTTTATTATATTATGCAATCATTAAGTTACCTGTGCCTCTGAAGTAAGCTTTTTCCTTCAAACTTATCGGAAACTATCACACAAGAAAATTTACCACCACATCCATCGGATTCATCGACGACTTCCTACAACACCAGAAAATAGAAATGAAACGAAAGTATTTCAACATTCGTATATGTTTATTTAAACAAAAATAGTTCTTTTCAACAACAACAAAACAGGGACGTACATACAGGATGTCTCGAAATTTGGTAAAAATGATTGTACTACTTACTAAATAAAACTCATTTTTAGACAAATTAAAAGTAGGCGTAATATTTGCAAACGTACAACGAACATTGTACATTCACTACAACAATTGTACAGGTGTTACACGGTAAGTAAAGCAGCGCTCTCAAGATTCCGTTTGTATAAAATTGGTGTGAATATTTTGTTTAAAATAAGTTTTTATGTATGAAATAGTGTCATCCGTTCAAATAGTGTTGTCAAGTTTTGGGACATCATGTATGTAATTTATAGCAAAACTCCTCTAAGATGCTTTTTATTCTGTCCGATTTATAAAGTGCCCACGTTAGTTAGCTTCTTCTTTGCATACAAATCGTTTTCCAATTATTTGCAAATATTGAAACATTCTATTTAACAAATACAAAACGATTTTATTCGAAATAATACAATTGCACTTTTTACTAGCCATTTCTACTCCTAACTTTAGGTATTTAAAAAAAAAAACAAGTGTCTTAAAGAGCAAATAGATTTGTTTTGCATACTGCACACGTAACTACAATATCTGTACTGCAATATATATTAGTTACGAAAATGTTACCTTGCAGTTTACATAGATCTGACACTAGTTTTGTGCAATTTCTTATTTGCATCACCGTCTGACAATATCAATAATTAAGGTAGCAAAATAGTTTTGCTTACCTATTATTACAACACAACACTTGAGACAGTTGCCGTAGGTGCACAATAAGGTAGTCCAACGGCAGGAAACATGTAACGATAGAGATGTTCCCGCAACCCTCTGTATTACCATACAACTATTTCATTTGATGCGATGACTCCAACATATTTCTACATTTAGATACGTATGGGATCTTCTTACGTTGATAATGATCAGTATTTGCTACTGCTTTGTAGAGTAATTAAGTGTGCAAAACGGAATAATAACAGTTTAGGGTTTATGGACCATATATTTAACAGATAATTCGTGGACATAAAATAGTTCAACCCTAAAGAAGCAGTAGCCATTCAAAAAAAGTCGAATTAAATTTGAAAGTGTTCAAGTTGAAACGGATCTATAAAATATGCATATGAATTACATAGCAGTAGCGACTGTCAGAAAAGTTAAGATAGTTTTTCATTAGCGTTAATCGAAAAATTCAAAGTGGATGTTTGTGCGTTCTATTGCACACGGTCTTTAGTTTTTATTTCCTTAAAATTGCAAGTAGAATTCAGAAAATGTGATAATTTAAGGAGCAGTGAGTTTAAAATGATCAAGTATCAACTTGAGACTGCAGACTTCCAGTGCAAACGAAAGCGACTTATAGGTCAAAATGTTAAAAAAAAAATTGAAAACAAATAGTTTAAGGTAAAGGAGATAAAATTTCATTATAGCTACTATACTTCAAATTTCTAGAAATAGCAAAAAGTTTTTTCTTTTTTGTAATAAGAGAAAGAAATCCCCTTGTATATGTAGTACGCTGAGCGAGAGCACTTCATTCTTCCTCACGTTAAAATCGTTTTCTACGATATTTTTATTCTACTAACAAAATATTGTTCATTTTAACTTAAATTCCACGAGGACTATTCGGAAAGTAATTTTTATTAGATATAATTAAACAAAACTGTATTTTATATAAGATTAGATATCCAAGCTACTTTCCTACGTAGTTCAAATTTAGCGTTGTGGATATAATGTACCGTTTTATCAGTTTTTCTATGCCTTCAGTTGCCGCCAAGTTGTTGAACCACTGATTTGGAGAATAAGTGAAAATCACTTGGGGCTAAGTCCGGGTTGTATGGCGGACGTTGAAAAATTTCCCACCGAAACTGCTTAAGCAAGTCCTGTGTCACTCCCGCTGCATGCGAATGTGCATTATGATGAAAGAGGACGACCACTCCTTAGCATTCGAGCTCAGTTATCTGTTTATACATTCGATGGATCGAACTTTTTGCCCCTTTAAAAAGCAGATAATACTGGCGGGATCGTCAATTTTGTCACACATTTTAAAGTTGCACGGTTAAGCAGTAATCAACCGTATTGGATCGTAGTTGCCAAGAGTTGGCGGTGGTGGTGGGGGGTCGCGAACACGTATGAAAACAAAACGTTATTTACTTTCCGAATGGCCCTCGTAGTTTTTGGATTCAATCCATAATTTTAACATGTTTGTATAGTTAAAATAATAATTAGTGAAGAATATTTTTGCGATTTAATAGCGCAGTTCCAGTACTCTCCTGCTGTTTCTCTCTGATGAAGAATTAAATTAGTTTCAAAAGGTAAAAGTACTTAAAAGAGTTTTATTAGCTGTTCGTAGTTCAAGTTGACTGCTATCCTTAGAATTTTATTCTTTGATCCTGTGTATAGTACGTTCAGAAACCAACATAATAAAGAGAAACTTCGAAGAGTTGCCATAACTTTAGGCAAATCCAAATTATATAGTATCTTGGACTTTCTCGGCTGTTTGACATAGTCGTAACGGTTTTCAAAGGCACCTTTGAAACTGTGAACCGCAGTTGTTCGCGAAACGTCAGGGACAAAAAACCTAGTGACACGGCGGAATCCGACAACCGTTACGATTAAATCCAAATTATATTTTCGTAGAGACAATAATAAAATACTATTATTCGTCAGTCAGTAGTTTGTACTAACTCCTATACTTTTTCTAAAAAGGTTTACAAACACATTCTACATTATTGCAAGTGTGTTGTACATTTTCATATCCAATATGTGTATTTATAACTAATTCCTTCTAGGAAACTAGGTTTAATGCTGACCTTGCCACTTTTTTGCAAAAATAAATCTTGATACGTATTTCTATAAATATCTCCATACTCTCCGGGTCAAATTCGCAAAAAAAATATTAAAAGATGCGTGCATACTTACATAAAATATACAACACTGATTTCTCGCCGAATGCACCTAAAGATTTACTAGAATACTACTGTTTAAAAGTACTGGACCGGTTTGGGTAAAACGAAAGATACGAAAATTTGCTAAATTTAAATAAATTATAAATTATAATTACGTGTTTAGATGTTAAAGAAATGATAATATGTTAATCATCTTAAAGTAAACGAGAAATGAATACATGTTCCTTATACGAAATTTGTAAGAAAATAGTTTGATAATTTATCACTTTTATCTCGCGATGACCATGAAATTCATCTTCTAAGCGATTATCTCTACAAATCCAAAGTTAAGTTGCTTATTAACTTTTTCATACTGCGCTGTTAATCAAACGTCAGTACTAAATTTAACCTTCATCCTTAGTTAACCTAAATCCAAAGTTTCACTGCGATACGTGTAGTGTTGAAGCTACAACGAACGGTCAAAATTGACAAGTTAGTTGAAAACTGGAATTAAACCCACAACATTATCCTGACTCCTTTTTTCGGTCAACAACTTCTCGTTGGTATGGAGAACTCAAACGTGGACGGATTAGTCTTAGCGACGATCGAAGAGCAGGTGCACCAGAAACGGCAGTCACCCAGGAAAACGGCTATGCTGTGCGCAGGATCATCAACGAAAATCGATATCGCGAAATTGAGGCAACATTGGGGATTTGAAAGACTCCAATTCAAAAAAATTGAATAACTGTGTGTAAAAAAATTAGTTTCCCGTTGGATACCGCATCTGTTGACCGAATTTGTGTCAAAAAACGGTCTACACCTAGCTAGCGCCAAGAATAATCACTTAACTGTTGGGTTAGATATGGTGTTAGTAGCAGAAAGGGAATTGCAATGTGTTGAGAAAAAAACGCTCGAAACCACACTGATTGCGCTGGGTAGGCAGAAACATGTCCGTGTGTTCGCGTTTTTTATCTCTTCACATTGTCCTTCTCGTGAATGATTTCACCAATACCATGACAAAAACTGTGTTTAACACTGTTTTTATCGTTGGTGTTATTTTCTAGGCATTTTTAGATGAGTCTAAACTTACTTAACGCCGGGAACTCTAAAAACGTGTACAACACTGTTAATGGTAATGAATCTCGGATTTACTCATACAAGCCAGAGAAAAAAAACGCCAGTCGTCTGTTTGTTTGTTCTAAAGTAAAGAAAAGCCAACAAAGGTCATCCGTTCTCGAAGTGTCTCGAAAAAGAGTGATCTAGCAGCAATTTCTTTGATCAACATGAAAGAACTGTTACTGCCGATTGGTATACACACATTTGCTTGCCACAAGCTATCTCCGAGTTTCGAAAAAGTAACTCCGAACGACGAATCATCTTCCAGAAAAACAATCCAAGTTCGCATACTTTTTAATGCAACAAATCGTCAAATTGTTAGACCATCCTCCACATAGTACCAAGTCTCAACGATTTCTTTACGTCTTTCTGAGAATCAAAAACAAACTGCGTAGTCAAAGGTTTCAGCCATCAGAAGTAGCAGTCGATGCCTTCAAAAACGCAATTTTGACTGTATCAATAAACGAATGGAATAACTGCTCCTAGAGTTGGTTCAAAAATGTATTAATCTTCGTGGAGAATACTTCTAAAAACAATAAACTCTTTAAAAGCTAGCTACCATTTTACTCCAGCTCTATATGCAAAACTTAAAAGACAACCTTCCTACGTGGGGTTGTGTGAGTTAATATGCCAAACGGTGTTACCATAACTGGAAACGCTCTCTGGTAGTAAACAGTTTTTCATTGCTATGTCAGTTCGTATTTAAGGTTTCGAAATAGCTGATTTGACGAATGGTGTATTCATTTAAAGTTTTGTTTCGAATGCGGAAAGGGTACTGCAAACGTAGATAAAATGTTAAAGAAAGCATATAGCCGAACATCAGTTAATAACGATTGGTTCCAGACGATCATAAACCTGCATTACACCAAAATATCTTGCTGCTGCTTGAAATGCAGTTTAAAATGCTCTTAAGCAGACCATCCAAAACACTAGTAACATTGTAGGATTATTGTAGACAAGTGTCAGCGAAAGAATTGAACATGAGAAGGATAACAACAGCAAGTTTATACCGCGGTTGCCAAGTAACGCACCGAAACAAAATTAAAAGAAGAACTTCGAACTGTTTTTTTTTGTAAAGTCGTCACAGATCAGTTGGCAACAATTGAGTTTATGGACATGATTCGAAACCAAACAAGGGCAAAGTAAAGAGCCTATTTTCATCTCGGCCAAAGAAAGCTCCTCGGGTCAAAAACAATATCCAACCCTTACTGATATGATAATTGAATTTCCTTGTTATTCCCAACGTTAAATTTTTAATCAAAGTAGTTGCGAAATTTTTAAATAATTAAAAATCGGTCCCTATAGGATTTGAACCTACAGCTGCCGTTCGCTAGACCGGCGTGTTAAGCCATTACACCACGGAATCGCCTGAGCAAATCGCTATTTCATTAAAAATTTAACGTTGGTAATAATAAGGAAATTCAATTATCATTGAAAAAACAATGGAAATTATTCTAAATGATCTTTACAGATATGTTTTGTCGATACTGATGGCATTATCTGCAAAGAGTTCGCATCTTCACTTCAGACGATTAATGCAGAATTTATGCAAAATATCGTGACGTTCTAAGGCTACTAAGGAAGGATATGAGAAGGAAACGTTCAGAAAAGCGGTCCAAGAACGATTGTCTGTGACAATCCGAGGCCACATACCGTTTTCGTCGCATCTTACCGTTTGGCAAAAAAACAACCCGGCTGTTGTCCTTCGCCCAGCGTACTCGCTTGAGTTTTTCTCATTTCAAAGATTAAAATCAATTTCAGGGGACGAAGATTTGATACGATAGACAAGATTGAAGTTGAGTCGCAGAAAGTTCAAAATACATTAACAAAACAAGACTTCCAGAATGTGTTCAGTTCGTGGCAGAGGTGTCGAGGTCAGTATTTACACTGCTATGGAGCCTTTTTTGAAGGCAATGGAGACGAATGAAATCCTGATATTTTGCAATTTTATTTATCGCTAACTTTCGAGAACTTTTGAGTGCCACCTCGTACTATAGCGAGATAAACATGTAGAGCGAATTTCGTAACGTACATTTATAGATTCTCTGACATCGAGTTTAATCTCTGGTTATCTTTATATATATGTTTTGCAATACTCAACACGTTTGTTCCGGGAAAGTATACTATAATTAGAGTAATCTAACTTGATCTGCATGCATTTTTCTAATGTCCTGTTATATGTAGCAGATTGTATATAATAGAAATTATGATGCTCCTAATTCCGAACTTTGTGGCAAGCTCCTTTCTGTTTTCACGCATTCCGATTGGCATTTTTCACCGTTTGACATGAATTGAAACACATTGGCAATGGTTAATTAAATAAGATTCAATTAACTTATAAGCTTTTCCTCTAAATCCCACTTTTCTAGCTTCTGTAGTAAAATGCTGTGATCTACACCATCTTCGATAGATACATGAACACTCTAGAAATTGCTTTCTTTTCTATCATCTGCATGAATTTGTTTAAAGACACGTAGATAGCCCGTATAGTGAATCTTTCTTGAATGTATACATTTTGTAATGTGGTTAACAAGTTAGTCGATACTCAAATTTGCATTTAAATATCGACTAATACAATTTCCGTATTACATAATTAATCATGTAGTGTTAATTAAATATTTTATGTAAATAGAGAGTGAATTTACGATTTTTTCAGCGCACTCTCTATAAAACTATTTAATATAAAGAAATAAACTTTCAGTATCTTGACAAACTCTAACGAAGAACTTATTGAAAACACTTGATTCGGAGAAAACAAACACACAAACAATTGGCGTAGTAGGCGATGCTGAAATTTAATTTAATATAGCATTTGAATTTTTAAATATTTATTATGTTCATATATTTAAACAATATATTTTAAGATTCAATTATACTGTTGTACCTGAAACCTTTCCTAGAATATTTAGCGATACAGAATGAATTATATGTAAAATCACCAAATACATTAGAATCATTTGCATTTTATTACTGGTGCATATCTAAATGCGATGATTGTCCACTTTATTATTGTCCATAAATTAAAAAAAGCTCATAGATAGATGTTTATTCCACTCACTTACTTGATGGACACGCTATATACCAATTCTAAGTGCTACCGTTAAAGCTACCGTATGCAAAACCCCCTTTTTTGAAGCAGGTTTTAAAGAATAGTTTTCTTCAAGAAAATAACCTTCCTTGTCACATAATTTATAAAACAAAATTAGAAAAAAAAGTGAATAGAGAAACTATCTTCTGAATGAATATGCACAATCTCTAACAGACCATTTCTGGCATTTCATAAAAGACCAAGTAAACTTACAAAGACGTTTATAAATCAGCACATTATTAAAAGTTAACAGTTACAATGCCTTAACATATTGAGATAGGCACTACAGCTCCAAAAGAGCGAAATTTTACAATATGTATTTTAAATGATTGCGATAGTAACTTTGAAAAATCTTAAATGCTCCATTTTCTTGGTGAAAATTAAATACAGACGCTTAAATTTTTAATTTTGAAACCTTGTTGAAGTAATACCGTTTGTTTTCAATTTTTGCCGCATTAAAATTACTAATTAGTTACCATTGTGGTAACATTAACGAGTTTAATATTTTTACTGCAAAATATTTCTCTTTATACTAAAAGCTAAATTATTATAATCACTGAGGATAATCAAAAGCATGTCAAACATTAATGAAAAATTTGGAACCACTACAACAAAATTACTAAATATAACACAAAATTAGTTTGGTAACAGTATTTATTTTTCCTTAATCTATATACAGTATGACACAAGAATATAAAAAAGAACAAATTTTAACCTCTAATTTGAAAGTAGTTATGTAAATAATAGCACATTGTTCAAATATAATATCTTGATCTATTTATGACGTTTTCAGTTTTAAACTACTGACATATTCGAAACCTTGAGGAACCCTTAATTGCACATAATTGAAATAAATGAAGAACATTATAAAGTGAACGCAACAATATACAGAGATAATAAATGGGTACAAGTCAGAATACTGTTCTGGCGGATCGAATATGAGTGGTAAAGCTGTTAGAACAACAGCAACAGTTAAAGATATCATTAAACTCGAATATAATATGGAATTTTTAATAAAACTTGCATGCTTTTGTAACACATCGAAATATGTGGTATTTTGTTCCTGTACCGAAAGCATATCTTTCATAAAATTTGTAAATTTGGTTGAGTATTCTGATCCCATATTTGTATAATTAAATACCAATTTGAAAGACACCGCGTAAAACAAAATCAATGCATAAAATGCTATGACTAATTGATCTTTCATAAATAATGGAAACATGCTAAATGTTGATATTGCCAAGAACCAAAAACAAGCGATTGGTTCATTTGGGAGGTACAATAACACAGGCATAGCAACTTGTAAGATACTTTTCTCGTGAACTTGAAAACTAAATAGGAAGAAAGCTAATGATGAATTTATTAATGCAGGTACAAACTTTTTAACGTTCGGTCTTACAAATAAATCAATACTAGAAGGTAGAAGAGCTGTTAAAGTAGTTGCCATACAAATTCGTAACATCTCATCGTTACAATATCTCTTTTTTAATTTAATTACAGCATTAATCGCACACCAAATATTTGAAACTTTATCTTCAAACACTCCTCTTGCTACTGGAAATAATCTATGGATGACTTGAAAAACATCTTTAATGTCAGATAAAAATGGACTCCAAATTATCCCAAATATTACTATAACACTGAAACCAATTTTCATAAATTTAAAACATCCAGAAAATGCACCAGTTCCTGGTTTTGGTACGCAACTGCTGAGTAAATAAAGAAAAAATGGAAAGGCATGATATAGTTCCATTTGCTTATAGTTCAAAGCCAAACAAAAGAATATCCCTGCCCAAACATGTTTATTTGTGCAAATAAATGAAATAGCAAAAATGGCAAAACCCAATGAAACACTGTTATATTGAAAGTGGCCGTGATCAATTAATATTAATCCTGGATATATCAAAGCTAGAATAATACACAGATGAGCACTTATCCTCCTAATATTAGGATTTGTTTCTTTTCGTCTGATACCAGTTACATCGTGTTGCAAATGTTGATACTTTGTACATTGAAAATACAAAATTACAGCAGGAAAAAATATTAGAATATCCGCAATTAATACTGTATATCTCATAAATAATTTATGAGATTCATTTTCATAACCTCTTGAAGTAAACAGCTTCACATATTCTGGGTTTAAATATTTGGCAACAAGACCACATAAATACATATGATATGCGGTTAGTGGGGGGTAGTCCAATCCCCAGTACATCAAATCATTATCAGTAGTATTATAGTACCACTGCTTTATTGGTAAGTTGACAGTTATTTCCATCCAGTGTCTCTGAGCTTCGTAATCTCCATACATTGGAGGTGTTGCTTGTCCAGAATGGGGATGTAATGATGTACATATTCTCAATAATACAGACACTAACACACCGAAAAGACACAACGCGGTTTCTCGAATTATTTTCATGTTTTCTATATTCAGCTAACCTATTGACATGTTCTGCGCGATCACATGTACACACTTTAGAATCCAAAATCGCGGAGACTGGAGCGCATCCTTTATTTAGATGAATAACTATTGCGTCGATTTCATTTTTAACGCAAAAAACACGTATTAAAAGAGCGTAGGCAAAAAGCCGATGTTATCAGCTGATGTGGCAGCATCGGCATACACTTATAGGTTACATGTGAAAATGATAAGAATTACAAAAAATCAATAAATACAACGTACACACTTACCACATGCGTTGCGTCCAATTCCTTGGCCAATTTATTTTTAAGATATTCTTCAGTATAGGTCATTATAACTGTAAATTTTGTAGTATTTTAAATAAAGCACAAACTTGACAAAATATATATTATAATAGAGCCATCTGTTAATAATATTTGTTAAATAAAAAAAATAGTGGTAATTCCTTAGAAGAATCGGTAATATAGACCCCTAATATGTCAAATGTTAGTCCTTTAAACATCAACAGCAAAATGGCGGGAAGAAATTTATATCAACATTTCCCACAGAAAAGTGCAATCAACAAGTATTTTTATACTTACAAAATGTTTGTAAGCAGCAATAATAAAGCTTTGAAGATAAAAAGATTATGTTGGAACTAATTGAACAAGAAATAGTGAAATTTTCTAAGAAATTGAACTATAATATACCTCAAAATAATAATAACAAAATCGAATCAACTAAAGATTGTTTCGTTTTTTATTGCATGGACATTGTTCAATGGAATGCAGCAACACCAGGTTTACTTTATTTATTTGGTAAAACCTATGATAATACAAGTCAGCACTACATAAATTGCAGTGTAATTGTCAAATTTTGTCATCAAAGATTACATTTTCTACCTCGTCAATACTTTCATGATGAACCGGATAGAGAAGTCACTTGCGAAGATGTTTTTAATGATGTTTGCGAAAACATAATTCCAAAATTGGAAACGGAGGAAGTAGAATTTAGAAAAGTTACAAAAAAGTATGCGTTTGATGATACTATCCCAACAGAAGCAAATTACTTAGAGATAAAGTGTAATGTAGGAAATTGCAGTTTGAAAAATCAATCAGGAAACACATACTCTAAAATTTTGGGTATTAAACGTCAAGGCTTCTTAGAAACATTTCTCCTTGAAAGAAATATAAAAGGTCCATGTTGGTTAGAAGTTAGAAATTATATGAAAACTAGCAGTAACACTACTTGCAAAATTAATATAAAATGTCACCGAATAGAAGATATTACTCATCTCGAATTGAATTTTATTCCACCATTAATATTGTTTGGATTGGAATTTAAAAAAAGCACAAATGAACAAATAAATAAAGAAGAAGTAGTAAGTGTTAATTGCATTATCGAGATTCAGAATCATTTAGATAAGAAAAATGAAATATTATATATCGATCACTTTTGCATTCTTTCTAATGGGATCCCAAAATACGAGATAGAAAAAATAAAATATCTGGAAAACAATCCCTATACGAAAGTGATTGTGGTGAATACTGAGGAGCAACTTTTACTTACTTTAATAAGGCAGATATCCCACTATGATGCCGATGTAATATATGGTCACCATTTATTGAGTAAGTACTAATATTTATTCTATTCATATTGCTTTTAATTGAGGAAAATGAAGAAGAAAGATAGTTATATTACCTTGTTATAAATTCATTTCAAACAACCAAAAACAATTATATGATTTTCTATCAAAATTATGAAGCTTATGCTTAATATTGACACTGTACATCAATCTACAAATTAAAGAACTTAATCCGAAGTAATTTTAAGAGAAACACAGGAAAATGCACAATATTTTCTATTTTTGTTGTACTTTAAACTCTATCGATTGTTACCATGGACTTATTTAATTGCGGGTTACTGAAGCGACATACAGAATTTTAATACCTGCTTTGCTTTCTGAGTTACAGGGTCAAATCAAAAATTTTCAATTACAAGCACACAACATATATCGGTTGTTTTATTACTTAAAACTTCTAAAGCGCAATAATTGATTTTTATAGTGTTTTTCGGGTAGAATTCATTGGCCGTGTTGTAATTAGAGATGGGTCGTTTTAGAATTTTCCTCCGTTCAGATTCAACCTCCGGTGCAGCATGTCGTTCACATTTGTCAGGTAATGTTAATGAGTATTACCAACGAAACACTTGGACTATTAATAATTACTTACTATTTTAGTTTGATTGTGTTGTTGATCTAGAGATTTTTACATAAAATAAATAGCAGAAATTTAAATATTAACTTTATCGCCCAAAATTTTTTTACAACATAGTTCTAAACCAATTTATAATTAAATGTTTTTGAAAATTGTGTAAAAGAAAGTTTTGTCTTCTATCAGAATACATATGTTTCGAAAGAGAAAAGCTTCTTTCAACATCCACAGATGTAATTGGTGCTTTTTTTAACTTTGCAATACATTGTAAACACTAAAATTAAAGTCGAAATCGTTTACTGCTTCACTTTCCAAAATTTTCTTAACTTTCTTCAATTTCAAATACCCCGCATTTTTATTTATCAATTTTTAAATTTATCGTATATAGAATCACCTATTGTACCCTTAACCTTCTTACATAGCATATCAAATTCGTCTACTATTTCGACTGATTCCGAGAGCGACATCCCTTGCGTTTCTAGTTTACGAATGGAATTTGAAACAAAGCTATAATTTGACTTAATATACAAAAAGTATTGTAGCAATTCTGTTGATGTTACTATCTTTTCAAAAATTATATATTTTATTCCTTCAAAATTATCGGCGTAAAAAATTGCAGCGTCTAACCATGTACCCCATCTCGTAATAATTGGTTCAGGAGGCAACTTAACACCGGGAAGTCGCTCCATATAAAATTGGATTCCTAAAGGTGCTTTTAACAATACTTTTTTGACATTGCTAATTAAATCATTAATCAAAGGAAATACATTCCTAATCGTCTTCGGCTACACGATTGAACCCATGGGTTAAACAAGTGGTATGAATAATGTTACTATAAAAAATGTTGCGTGGCTTTTATCATGTGTGGTGCAGCGCCGGATAATATTAGTAAAATTTTTTTACAAGATATACTTCCAGGTAAAAAGAAATTTGATAAACCTTCTTGAACGAAGTGGGCTATTGTCACATTATTTGTTTTTTGAAGTTCTTTACAATAAATTAAATATGATTTACCTACAATATCTTCATGAAGACTTCCTATTAACAAATGGGCAACATAATATTGTTCGTACTTTCATCTACCATGATATAATAAAATTATTCCCTACCAAACTTCTGCCATTGTTTGCTGGTAACAAGATGTGACATATTTTTTTCATAAGGTACTTTCGCCAGGTATATTATTTTTGCAATATCTTGCAGAAATGATTTCAAATTAACATTGATTAATCTTGCTAATGGTATGTTAGACGAAATTAATGCGTTACACAGATCCGTATTATATTCTTCTTGTTCTGAGTTTCGTGAAGTTGATGCTGCACACATGCAGAAATGATTTCAAATTAACATTGATTAATCTTGCTAATGGTATGTTAGACGAAATTAATGCGTTACACAGATCCGTATTATATTCTTCTTGTTCTGAGTTTCGTGAAGTTGATGCTGCACACATGCGGATCGCTTTAGTTTTTCACATTTTCGAATATGTAATGGAGTTTTAGCGTTTTGATCAATCAGGTACTTTCTCTCACAAGACACCTGCAACAACAATTGTCATTTTATATCAAAAGTTAAAGAATTTAAAAACAATTGTAAAGCTTTTACTAAAATCAAACTTACCAGTTTACTGCAGGCTCGACAAAATATTTTGTTGCCATATTTCATCCGTTCAGGTTACGGCTTAATCCATAAAGAAATTTTGTTCGCTATACGCATTGCATGTATGCACAGTATTTAAAAACGTAACACACGTTGTTTCGCTGAAAGATATTCAATAAATGAATAGTTTATTTGGGAATTAATAATAATAAAACGTATTTACCACATCCTTTCTGTTAGGCGAAATTAAACACGTGCAGTTCTTGGAAAAAGTAATAAGAGAAACCAATGTAAAAGATTTATCGTTCTGAGAATTGTCCTTTGTCGATCTACATTAGGAATTACTAGAAATTTTTACTTATAGAAAGGATAAATAAAGCCTGAATATGCAACATATGCAACTTTTGTAAAAATACGCATAGAAATGCCTAAATATACAATATATATGCAATCACTAATTAGCGCTAATTAACTTCAATTAGTGTAATACGTTTACATATAGACTAAAGATATGCAAAAAATAAAATATATCCACTTTACATATAATCCGGTCTCTAGTCATTAGTATGCCTTCCAATCCTGACTCACTCACACTCCTACAGCAAGGTGAAAATATGTTGGTGTATATGGAAAAGGAGCGTTTTGCGTCTAGTGATGTAGTGTTCGCGAATTTAAAAGGTTGTTCGCATCATATTCCCACTCTTGGTTTTCAGTTAAACTCTTGTTATATATATACGCACTATAGTTTGAAAATCTGGATTCTTATTTATAACCGCACACAATTTATTGGTTGTTAATCTTGCTATACTGTCTGTTAGATTTCCTAGCGAGGCTTTGAGGTAATCTGTGTTTACTAATTTGAAAGGAGTATCTAAAAGAATTGAATAATTTTCGGAAATTTGTTCTATTTGAGTATGAATATCTGAGAAGACGTAATATTAGTAGTGCCAAGTTCAAAATCAACCGCAAGGAAAATTAAGATGTATCAATTAGAAACCCAACGAAAGTTTCATATTTCATAGCAAGCTGCAAGTCTATTTATTTTAATACCGTATGACCGTAAATATACAGTATCGAAGGAAAAACTTTTCCTATAAACTTCAACAAATTTAATACAACTTTTGTCTAAGTTGAAGTCCATTATAAAAGCGAATATCTTCTGTATGTTCTACTGTAGGCATAAACCAACGCGGTTTTGGAGATTTCGGACCAACTTTTGACAAATAAGTTGGGAAGTAGCGAATAATTATCATTCTCAATTACAGAATTGTGATAGGTTAATTGTTATGAAAAACCTCATGCATCAATTCACAGGTATAGCAGTAAACTCCACTCACACAAATTAATTAATTATGCGGAACGCAGCGTTTCAAGAGCACGTGGGCTCCCATTGTCAACCGTGTTACTGACTGAAAGTAAAAACTGTATCACACATGCAAATTATTTTCTACGCAGTCTCTAAAATTTCTAAAACATATGACTATTTACAATCTACTCGGTGGTCTAATGTCTTTTACGAGAAAGGATGGACCGAAAGCGAACCGTATCTTTAACAGGGCCTACGGTAATAAATCCATCAAACTCGAGTGTGCAATTGGGGGTGGTTCTCTGTTCAATAAGTTTCCGTTCTTTTTCATATATACCGTTTCGTACGCGTCTAATTCTCTATACGAGTTCACGTTTTTAAGTAGTGTCACATTTTTTAAATCAATCTTATGTCCGGATTTTACCATATGCTCTGCTACGCTTGATAGTTCAGGTTTGTCGAAACGATAGTGTCTAATATGTTCTTTGAACCTCGTTTCGATACTCCTTTTTGTTTGTCCAAT
Source organism: Trypoxylus dichotomus (assembly GCA_023509865.1). Lineage (NCBI taxonomy): Eukaryota > Metazoa > Arthropoda > Insecta > Coleoptera > Scarabaeidae > Trypoxylus > Trypoxylus dichotomus. Next base: position 19,116,165 of record CM042082.1, on the reverse strand, counting down.
ATAAACTTTCTCACAATCATTGCATGCGATTTGGTATATTCCAGACCTTTTTATCATCTCCGGTTTATCTTTGGGATTTCCTAAGAGATTCTTTAAGTTGTTTTTTGACACAAAAGACACGTTCATATTCAGTTGTCGGAAAATTTTACTTAACCCTTTTACTGTTGGGTGAAAAGGAAGACTTATAAATTTCTTATTACCGGTGTTTGTTGATCTCAAAGTCGTGGAATTTCTGATGTGTTGCTTATATTGGACCTTCCTTAAAATATGGTCGACATCCATAGAAGAGAAACCATTGTACCTCGCTACATCTTTGATATACTTTAATTCTTTGTCATACCTGCTCTTGTTTAGCGGAAATCTGACGAGTCTATTGACCAGAAAACTAATCGCGGACATTTTTTGTTGTTCGCAATGGTGCGAATCAAACGTGATGAATCTGTTGGAATTAGTTTCTTTTCTGTAGATGTCTATTTCTAATTTATTGTTATTACGTATGACTAAAGTATCTAGAAACGGAAGGCGATTGTTCACTTCTTCTTCAATAGTAAACTTGATCGTGGTAAATTTTGAGTTCAGTTCCGCTAGAAAATCTTGTATGCTTCCTTTGTTGGTATCAAACACAGCGAAAATATCATCTACGTACCTAAGCCAAATTCTCGGGAAATATTTGGTTTCTTTTTTCAGGTTTGTTTCAAATTTGCTCATGAAAAGGTTCGCAATAAAAGGAGATAAAGGATTACCCATCGCCGTGCCTTCCACCTGTTCGAACCATTTTCCGCCTATTTGAAAACAGGAGTGGTTTGAATAACTGTTTCTAATATATTCAGCTACAAGATGATATACATAGAGCAAACAGGTTACATAAAACAATTGAGGATAAGATTATTTTAGTAACTTTCGAACTCCTATCTGTAACCAACATTACAGCTTGGGTTTCTGATATATTGAACTTCCCAAAAGTATTCTATAGTTTTCACTACCCTTTCCGCGTTTATATACTGTAATTCTTCATTGTCTACAATATTTTGTGGAATGTTGCACACACCTAACATATAAAGTCATATAGACATGTTATTATACATTTATGGTACATCGGGCTGGACATTTAACAGGGGCTATTGACATATGTTATACACACAAAAATATACGGTAAAATATTGATATTGCAAACAATACATTTAATAATACCGCCAGTGTCTAAGGTCGGAGATCGGTTAAGAAATCTATTAACACTCGTCGAACATAACAAAGAATGCCCTCGATTCGCCATCATCAATCTAATCCGGCATTCACACGGTAATTAACCATACGCGTATGAATCCTGACTTCTTTAGTAGTGAGGTAATTGAAGGTGGAGTTCATAGTGCATCCTCATCTCAAGCACTACGGGAACCTCAAGCAAAGATAGATTTGAAAGTACGAAAACTTTTACGTTTTATAACCTAACATCTGTTATTGAAGAAGTGTTCTCAAATTTGGGTGTGCTGAATTGGGCAACCGAGTTGTGTGTTTCAATAGATTGCAGTAAAAATAATAACATTTTTAGTAAGGCATTGTAATTTTTTTGTAGTTCACAATTTCGCTGTAATATAACTATAACAAAACGCATTGCCTGCCCTTATGTTACTATTATAACACATGGGCTGAAAAGTCCCGGGCCTAACACATAGATGACGCTAGTTTCATTGCAGTCACCTTTCTCTCAGTTAGTACTAACCTTCAAAAGACAGCTGTTAAAATTTCATGATATTCTATTCATTAGTTTGTGAGTTATTGTGCTAAGAGTCACGCTACTTTTGTTATTTTCAAAACAATGGATCAAAAACAATTTCGTGTTTTAATTTTACACTGCTTCTTGATGGGAAAAAATACCGTTCAAGCGAAGCAATGGCTTGAAAAGTGTTATGGGGACTCCGCTCCATCAGAAACAACAATAAAACGTTGGTTCGCTGACTTCAAACGTGGTCGTAGAGACACCGATGATGCAGAACGCAGTGGACGTCCAAATGAGGCGGTAACACCAGAAAACATCAAAAAAATCCCCAAAATCGTTTTGAATGATCGAAAAGTGAAGTTGCGTGAGTTAGCTGACATCGTAAAGATATCAAAAGAACGTATTGGCTTTATATTGCATGAGCATTTGACTATGAGAAAGCTCTGTTCAAAGTGGGTGCCGCGTTTGCTCACTGTTGATCAAAAACAAGAACGTGTTGATGATTCTGAGCAGTGTTTGGCCATGTTTAAACGTAACAAACCGGAATTTTTGCGTCGATATGTGACAATGGATGAAACATGGATCCATCACTTCACTCCGGAATCAAAACGATCGTCATCTGTGTGGACAGCAACTGGTGAACCTCGTCCAAAGCGCCCGAAAGTACAACAATCGCCTGGAAAGGTTATAGCCTCGGTATTTTGGGATGTGCGTGGTGTAATATTCATCGAGTATCTTGAGAAAGGAAATACCATCAACATTGAATATTATATAGCGTTATTGGAGCGTTTGAAAGCCTAAATTGCAAAGAAACGACCGCATATGGCAAAGAAAAAAAATTTGTTTCATCAAGACAACGCACCGTGTCACAAGTCAATCAAAACAATGGCAAAATTACATGAATTGAACTTCGAATTGCTCCCACATCCACCGTGCTCGCCGGTAAGAAATTTCGCACGAATGAAGAGGTTATCGCTGAAACTGAGGCCTATTTTGAGGCAAAAGATAAATCGTTCTAGAAAAGTGGTATTGAAATGTTAGAGCGGCGCTGGAATGATTGCGTTGGTCTTGATGGAGATTACGTTGATGAATAAAGCTAACTTTGAACCAAAAAAAACGTGTTTTCTTTGTTAGGCCCGGGACTTTTCAGCCCATGTGTTAGGAATGTTATTGAAATATAATACTATAGACTATATCATCCAAGCTTCGAAGTATTAGTATTACATTTAATTTTCTTGTAGTAAACGGAATAAAATGGTATTTAAAAATAGCTTAAATTGATGTATTTTCGTTCTTTGTATTTATCTCTCTCTGTATTCAAAAGTAATTTATACAAAATCAGTTCACAATAATTATGAATAATCTGTACGGACGCTTTTTCTAATAAAATTTGTCAAAATGTCAATCATTCAGAGTACCAATTTATTATTTATAATAATCTTTGTATTAGAAATTTGACAACGTTTAGTGCTATCTCCATAAGAGCAATACTTCGAAACCTATGTGACACGGTCTATAACATCTATCATTTTTATCTACAAAAGTTTCTTAGGAATATTTGTGGCAAGTAGTGAGTATTATACGAGGATCACGCTGTATATTTTGAGATGCCACGAAACTAGAGAAGTTAGAGCTGGCAACACTGCATTTCTAAATACCATCATCCTTAAGTGGTGAACTCTGACTGTTATTTGAGTCTCTGCCAAAGATAAACTAGAATAGAATGGCATTTCAATGTAAATAAAATCGGTTACTTATAAACCTTTAGTTTACCGTAGATTAGGATGAGGGCGTGCATAAACGAAATTGTTCAAATTACCTCAAATGATGGCTCTGAAAATATTAGCGGATAATTTAAATATCGTTTAGTTTCATATGCATATTTTAGTACAAGCTAGATTTACGTCTATTGCTGTTTCAACCATTAATCTTCGCTGAAATTAACTGATCAGTGGACGTTTTCAGATATTCACATTTTAATGAAACCAATAGTATAGTAGCTCTTCTATCAGGGCATCAAGTTTATTTGGAAAAACTTCTAATTAACATTTCAATGCAGGAAAGAAATACGATAACGTATGCTACTACATGACACACTACATTTACAAAAAAAAAGCTTGATCAGTATAATGGATTTATTGATAAGAAAGTTGTACAAAAAGTATAATTTGAAGATTATATGGTGAGAGAAATACAATTTTTTACTTGCGCTTTATGCTTTTCAGATATTTTAATTTAAGATAATTTAAAAAATTATCAACGTTTTCCGCTCTATTATCTCTACCATCTAAATATCTAGATGCGCCTTTGAAATAGTTACAAATGAGTAAGCGTAATATTTTTTTACATAATTTCCTCTGCAACTTCTGCACCATGATCAAGATCTGCAATAAAGTATTCTGAGGTTCATTCAAGTGAGCTAAAATACTAGACACGTTCATATTTTGTTGACGGAAAATTTTACTTAACTCTTTAACTATTGGGTGAAAAGACAGTATTATACATTTTCGAGGTACAATAGTTTCTCTTCTACGGAGATTCACCGCATTTTAAGGAAAGTCCAATATAAACAACACATCAGAAATTCTACGACTTTGACTTCATCAAATGCAAATAATAGGAAATTTATAACACTGCCTTTCCACTCAACAGTAAAAGGGTTAAGTAAAATTTTCCGCCAACAAAATATGAACGTGTCTTTTGTGTCAAAAGACAGCTTAAAGAATCACGGAGGTAATCCCAAAGATAAACCGGATATGATGAAAATGTGGGGAATTTACTAAATCGCATGCAAAGGAGTACAGAAACGAGGTTGTTCTTTAAACCTATATAATAAAAGACCCTATAAGAAAAGAACATTACCACACGATACAATACGGTGACCAAAATCGAACAGCTACTCCCTTTCAACAAAGACGTGTTACCGAAACTACAAGCAACAGGCATATACGAACTAAAATGCCAATGTGGAATAAGCTACATTGGTCAAACAGGACGGAGTATACAATGTAGGGTGAAAGAACACGAGAGAGACGCACGCCTTAGGAATATTGAAAAATTCGCAGTAGCAAAACACCTGCACCAACAAGGCGAAGAGGGATACAAGATGAGCAACACGTGGAAGTTAGCACTGCGGAGTCATCATACAACGAACGACGCGATTCAACGGAATGGAACGGTTACGGATCAGCAAAGCGAACAAAAATTGGATATATACCGAGAAGCAGGAGACAACAACACCAGCCTATAGAAACCTTCTGAAAAAGCCGACAAAACCCGAAAAACATTTCTACTACGGACGACGGTCGTGAAAGCCTACACTCAAATAAAATACATTTGTTATGTGTACTGTATTAATTTATTGATACAAAAAATAAATCACAAAGTTTTCGAATTATCGAATCATAAAACGAGCGTAACTAAGTTCTCGCTGTTTTTTGTTATGTAAATGCAACTTTATTGTGAAAAAAATGGTTAGAAATGAATCATTACAAGTGTTGTCCATCGCTAGCTAGAGCTTTTTTCCCATCTTTCTGACAGAGCTCGAATACCGTTACGGTAAAAGTGTCCATCTTTTGAGGCTATCCACGAATCAAACCATTTTTCGATGTCTTCATATGAGCTGAACTGCTGATTAGTCAGATCGTATGCCATCGAACGGAACAAGTGATAATTGGACGACGCAATATCTGGGGAATATGGCGGGTAGGGTAGGTCTTCGCATTTGAGTGTTTCCAGATAGATTTTAACGGGTTTGGCAACGTGAGGTCGAGGTGTAGAATGTCATGCTGCAGAATCACTTTTTGGCGCCTCTGCTCGTATTGTGGCCGTTTTTCGCGCAGTGCTCGGCTCAATCGCATCAATTGAAATCGATATCGTTCTCCAGTGACGGTTTCGTTCGGTTTCAACAACTCATAAGAAATAACACCGACCTGGTCCCACCAAATACACAGCATAACCTTCGCACCGTGAATATTCGGCCGAGCTGACGACATAGAAGCATGACCTGGCAGTCCCCTTGAGTTTCTTTTCTTTGGGTTGCTGTAATGAATCCATTTTTCATCACCCGTCACGATACAATGAAGAAAACCCTTCCTTTTTAACCGCTACAGCAGTTGTTCACAGGCGAAAAAACGACCCTCAGCGTCCGTTGGCTTCAAACCATAAGGAACCCAAGTTCTTTGCTTTTGAATCATTCCCAACGCATGTAATCACTTGAAAATGGCTTAGCGGGTAACTCCTAATGCTGATGAAAGCTCTTGTTGTGTTTGGCATGGAAGGTTTTGGCCTTTCCTTCACGCGGACGATCGTGAACATCGAAATTACCGTCTTTGAAGCGACAGAACTAATCACGGCAAACCAGGTAGTGGTAAGCCATTGAAACGGACAGCTGAAGATGTAGCAGATGTTGAGGAACAAATAACTCAATCACCTAAGAAATCTATTCGCAAGCATATGGGACATACCAGGCAATCCTTAAAAAGATCTACAAAAATTTCCAGGCAAATCCTTCTTCTCGGATGAAGCATAGTGTCACTTATCAGGATATAAAAATAAACAAACAATGCGCATCTGGTGTAGTGAAAATCGACATGCATCTTTGCATTCTCAAAAAAATAGGGGGTTGGCTTGCTGTTTCTCGTAGACGGATTATTGGTCCAATATTCTTTAATGATATCTAAATGCGAAACAATATCGTAATAATTTATTACAACCATTTTTAAAATCAATTGTTACATGACAACGAACTCTATGAGTCTACCTACACTTAAGCGCTGTCACTAACGCGACAGTGTTTGCTTGTTTTATTACCATAATCCTCTGTTAAAGATGCGGTTCGTTTTCGTTCCTTCCTTCCCCGAAAAGATACAAGACATCCGGTAGCACCCAATAGGTTGTAAAAAGTTATATATTTTAAGAATTTTCAAAGCCTGCGTAGGAAATATTGCATGTGCGATACATTTTTACAATTCAGTCGTTAACACGGTTGACAATGGGAGTCCGCGTGCTCTTGAAATGCTGCATTTCGAACAAATCATTAATTTGTGTTGAGTGGAGTTTACTGCTATACTTGTGAATTATACAACCACATAGTCCTTGCAATTGTTGTGATACCATAGGTACTCAAGCTTTAGTCGTTTTACTGCCATCTTTCTTGCGTGTCCATACTACTATTCGCGAAATGTTATTTACAGTCTGTAAAACAAGAGAAAAGGGGTCGCTACCTGCTTATGGTATGGTAGCGGACGTGATTAATGTGACCTTGGGATAAGGCGTACTTAGGCCTAATGTTATACATTTAATATTGTTATACCTTTAATATTATGTAAATTTAAATAAAATAGAGTTATACATATATTCGATGTTATATGTATTTAAACGAAATAGTATTTATTCAGTCTACATACATACATATCACTCATTCATTGTTATGCATTTAGATAAATTCAATACTTGTAATTGTCATGTGTAATTCACTCAATATTTTCGATTAGTTTATTTGTAAACGTTGATACAGATTTTAATGTTTATTTTCTTATCGTTTTGCTTAATGTAGTTCCCATGAGAACTCTTTGTAATCTTTCATTGTATTATCGTCATTTTCGTAGACTCCCTATGTTTATGCATCTTTGGCCTTTGATATTATTTATATATTGATAAAATTAGGGTATAAGAACTAAAGCGTTGATACAAACACTCTCTCTCTCTCCTCTAAGCTGAACCATTAACATTAACTATTTTGTATTTTACAATAAACATAGTATTACATGTAACGTGGTCTTTTCTTTGAACATAACACTAATACGCATTACTCATTTAATAGCAGTTTCACTTTGTCAGGCGAAGAAAACAGAGTCAGTGTATTTAAAACGGTACGAAGCTGTGTTTCTTTGCATTCATCCCAAAGGACCTAAAATGTCGATAGCGGCCGCATCAAGATATATGCGAAAGTCGGAGGGGTTTGTAAAAATATGGGTGAACCGATATAAAGCGAACAAAACAGTAGATGATCACCCTGGTCGCGGTAAAAAACGAAAAACCACAACAAAGGAGGACAAAGCGATAATTAATTTGTTTAAAAGAAACCCGGAATACACGTTGCGACAGGGGCAGTATCAGTTACAAGAAAAAAACAAATTAAAGTAAGCATAATGACGATTAGAAATCGCATATGATAATGAAACCGCTGCTATCGGACCGACATCGAGTAGCGCGCCGCGTTTGGGCGAGTAACAACAGTCATCGAGATAGGTCTGATGTTGTTTTCACAGATGAGGTTTCTTTTTATGCATGGCCACAGACAAAAAGAGCTTGGTCCACGCAACACCACTGAGTTATACAACGCACAGTAAAGCATCCAGTTAAGGTCCATGTGTGGGGATGCTTTAATGTGCGCGGCTTTGGATCATTGTGCGTATTCACAGAGAACCTGAGTGCAGAAAGAATGGTGAAACTGTACAAAAAGGGTCTCATTCCATTTCTGAGGAAGTGGTTTGGACAGAATGATAATCAGTGGATTCTGCAAGAGGACAATGATCCAAAGCATCGAAGTAGACTTTGTACGGAATGGAAGTTAGAAAATCATATTTCGACGTTTGAATGGCCCTCCCAGAGTCCAGATGTAAATCCAATTAAAAATGTGTGGGCAATAATGAAGCATACACTTCAACGTAAACGTGCTTACACTAAAGCAATTATCGAGGAACCTCCGACAGATATGGCGATCGTTATCAGCTTCTTATGCCGAAAGCTTGGTTGGGAGCATGGGGCGTCGTTGCCAGGCGATTATTGACAACGATGGAGACTGGACCCCATATTGAGTGTAGTGCGCATTAGGTATTACAATATGTATTCCTACTAAATACACATATTTTAAGGTTTATATTGCTTTGATGTTCTTACACTCCATCTTCTCTTGTTTTACAGACTGTAAGTGAGGTATATTTAGTAAATATATACAATTATTCTATCAATTTTTTATTTAAACGCCAATCGAATGTAATAAAGCACTTTTTCAGTTCAATATAATTAAACAATTATGTAGAAATATCAAAAGTAATTTGTAATACTTAATAATCATTGATGCCAAATTATTTGCATGTCTTTGTTAAATTTTACAATATGTGATCTTAATTTTTGTAGTGCTGACTTTGAGTTAACTCAACTCTTTATTCTTACAATTGGAGTAAAATATACAAATAAAAAGTTTAAGTTGCGAACAGGAAGTATCTGTTCTAACTAGAGAAGATACAATTTTAGAAATAAATTATAGAGGTATTAGCAAATCTTGCTACTGTGTAGTATATTTAGCGATATTCACAGTGTAAGTTTTATAAAATACAGGAGTAGATCTGTGCGAACTGAAAGTTGTAGATGTATTGTTACTGCCTCTTTTTAATTAAAGTGCCTTTTCTTCTAAATTTAAATTATCAAAGGTTCATCTAGAACAAAATAAAAAATTACAACATATGGCTTTTCCGTAAGCAAATCTTTGTATTAATACGGCCTAATACTTTTGTAAACCCAACACCATACAAGGCGCGCGATTGCATTCTTTTATTTTTTATTATATAGGCAAACAATTTGAAGAAAACAATTGAAATATGATACTTAGACGCATCGCCGTTTGCTTAATAACAGAGTTACAACTATTTTGCATATCCTCTACCAAATTTGTTCCCCTTTTTCATTTCGAGAATAAATTAAAATGAAAAATATTTTGTGTAGAATTTTGTTTTTTATCGGTCACTGCTTAGATATAGAGGCTAAAACCTTAACAGAGACATTTTTAAGCTCGTTAGGAAATGCTATGAGAAATTGTTTTTTATTTATTCACACAAACAACCTGTATAACACTGCTGGCTAAATCTTTATACCACTATCATAGCACTGTAGGCAACTAAATTTGTAAATTAAATTTTAATCAATTTAAATCTACACTCTGAGTAAGTTGACTTCAACACCATAACAATTCATGGTATATTTCTGCTCACCACTGTTTTTCCGTCACTATTTCGGCATATCACATTTTTGTTAATAGTTGCGACTGAAGGCAGATTGCTTCATATAGTATTCAGTAGTCGTTCTTTGGTTTTCATCGTAATATATAGCGCTATATGGTGGCGGTGGTTGTTGCCATCCTATTGATGAAGGCCCAGAAGCAACGACTGCGGTTTGTGTCGCGACTACTTGCATTAATGGCTGCTGCGTAGAAACGTAAGTGACATTCATTGGTTGTACACGTTGAACTATCACTGGTGATGGTCCTAGTACTCGACCTTCTTGGTATCTCTTGCAGCAACAGGTGATAATGATGCTAGCGATTGCGGCGGATGGTATTACTATCGACAGCCAGGTAATCAGCTCCATATTTAAAGAATGCGATCAATACAACACTTTCTACTTAAGCAAACGTTGAAACTATACGGTGTCACGATATAATACAGTAACGCTATAACTCATTCTGCGATTTCTCGAGGAAACTGATACGAGTTTATATCTAACATGTGATAAACGTTATTACTTATGAATTCACACTTCAAATAATGATAACTGTATCTTAGCCGCATATATATATATACAAAGAAGGAAAGATACGCAACACGGCAATTCAGAAGTTAATAAAGCTTGGGTGGTTTATAGACCTTGTTGAATTATGTAATATATCGGTTTCCCTTTATGCTAAGAAATGGTTTAAGAGGAAGAGGGAGAGGAGAGGAGAGATAAAATCAGTATTTGAAAATCGGAGTTTTATGTATGTCCATCTTTATGTGTTCATTTATATTTAGAGTGCACGCAGACATAGCCTACAACAGTATTCACTAATAGCATAATTCAAAACAAAAATAATTGCAATGTTTGCGTCTAAAACCATATACACTACCGTCCACAAGTTTGGAAGCAAGGTGAAATTCCTTTTAAATAATACAACTGATAGGCATATCGTGAAATCGTTAATCCCTATTATAAATTATTGTATGCAAATATAAAATTCTTAGATATATGGATTATGATCCGTAAATCGGGTAAATGGGGTATGATATCTGCAATAATTACTTTCGATCAAACGGTTTAGTACTATCTCGGTAATCGTTTACTACATGTGGTAAAGGTATTAATTCTTTGTACCTTCTCGCTTTCCTGTGCGGGATTAGTTTTATGAAATCAGTGCGCAATTGTAACAATTTGATAAAGCACTAAATGACGAAAGATGTACACCCAGGGGCATGAATATAAGGCACCCTTTAGATGTTTTAATATAGCAGTATTAACAGATAAATAGTCTTTACCTGCCGCTTCTTAGAAATACCCGTAGTATAAATAGAAGGGTTGGTAGGAGAAACACCGTTATTAATCCATTTATTGCTGTATTTGCGGAACTAATTGTATTTTACACTTGGTATAGTTCGGTAAAGTGACCGGTGAACATCAGTATTTTCATTTTAAATTATATGTGCGCCTGTTATTGGCAAACAAAAATATTTATTTGTGATTAGTTTATGTGTATGTAACTGAAAATGCCGAAATCTAAAGAACTTTCAACGTGCGCAAATTATTACACTGCATGCCGAGGGATTATCCCAAGTGATGATTAGTAAAAAAGATAAATGTTCACGGTGCGCCGTACAAACAACTCTAAAGCGTTACCAAGAAACAGGGGATGTTATATCAAGACCGGGAAGAGGTCCAAAACGTAAAACGACAGAAAGGGAGGACCGGTGGTTACAACGACACTCTCTACAAAATCGACGTCAAACGGTAACAGATTTGGCGCGTTAAATCGACAACTCAACGTTAATTTATCGCCTAAAACAGTAAGTCTAGACAGACGTCTTAGAGTCGGTCCTATCATCGAGAAAAGCTAGGACGAAACCGTGGTTGTCGGATGTAAATAAAAATAAATGATTAGCATGCGTTCATAAACACAAATCGTGGACAGAGAAAGACTGGGCAAATGTGATTTGGACAGATGAGTGAGGTAAATATAATTAATCGTCTTATATTCAGTATAAGGTAACTATTTTAGAAAAAATATAAACGAATTGTGTTAAAAAAAATCGATAGTTGAAAGAATTAACTGGATAGGTTTATTACAAATTTTTGGTAGGCCTGGTGCCGTGCTAGTGCGTCAGAGTCCTGGTGAAGAATTACATGCCGATTGTGTGGTCCCTACCATCAAACGTGGTGGAGGTAGTGTCATGATATGGGGTGCATGACGTCGACAGGGGTTGCAGAAATGTTCGTATGCACTAGTAGAATGAACTCGAGGACCTACGCCAGCATGTGAAAGGTTATCGCTGAAACTGAGGCCTATTTTGAGGCAAAAGATAGATCGTTGTACAAAAATGGTATTGAAATGTTAGAGCGGCACTGGAATGATTGCGTTGCTCTTGATGGAGATTACGTAGATGAATTAAGCTAATTTTGAACCAAAAAAAGCGTCTTTTCTTTGTTAGGCCCGGGACTTTTCAGCCCATGTGTTATTACTTTCACGCACCATAGCTTGCTTTACAAAAAAGATACCACGGTTTCGCAAATCTTATACCGGATTTATTCCTTTTCTTTTTCATTTTAAGAGTAAACTAAACTAAAAATATTTAGTACCTAATTTTGTAATATGGTAATCCGTTATTTTTTCTTTGCTTACATTAAACAACAATATTTCTGAATTAGGTTTTAATTGACTTAAACCTGTACACTGAATAAGATAATATCGGCACTATAACAGTTTGTTATACATTTCTGATTAGCGCTGGATTTCCGTCATTACTTCGATATGCCACATCTTTAGTAGTTTTAGGGATTGAAAGTAGATTGCTTCTCATAATGTCCAGTAGTCGTTCCTTGGGTTTCTTCGCGATATGTCTGGCCATATGAGGGCGGTGGTTGTTGATATCCCATTGGTGGAGAATCAGAAGCACCAATTACAGGATGCGTCGTAGTAATGTGCACACCTGGATGTTGCATAGAAACGCAAGTGACATATGCTGGATGCACAGGTTGAACTAGCGTCCGTCCGGTTACATAAATGGTTGTTTCTGGTGCTAGTCCTAGCACTCGCCCGTTTTTATATTTTCTACAGCAGCAGCAACACCAGATGCCAATGGTAATAGTGATTGTGACGGATATTATTACTGCATTCCAATCAGTCTGGCCCATATTTAAGGATCAGGGTCTATAGAACACCCTCCACTTAAGTAAGCGATGGAACTATACGTCACGATATAGTATTGTAACGTTTTGCCGACCGCTGCATAAGGAAGATTGGAGTACAAAGTAGTACAAAGGATACAACTGAGTTGATTAGTGATTTGTTCAGTTCAGAAACTTGAATGTTATATGCGCAGAATGTGCTTAAATGAACCGAATTACTACCTAATTCACTCTCACAGTACTATGCGATGGTATCTGCAAAATATCTCTGTACGAATTTAAAATCTCATCGTTCAACTCGGTGATTAACTTATCGTGTATTACCAAGAAGTTATTTATTTGTGTAATATATGTTATAATAAGTATATTACAATAAAAGTATTTGTCGAACGACTTAGCTGGTAACCGGGTAAGAGACCGCTTCAAAAGCCGCCAGAAAATCCGTAAATAATTCAATAATTTCGAATGCAGTGTCAGATACGGCAAAAATGGAATAGAGGGCGTCGCAATTACAAACTTCAAGATAATATTTGTCAATACTACCTGCCAATCGTCAACATTAAAATTTTCTATACTCTATTTTTTTAATTCGGAGGAGTAAAATGAAAAGACGTTTACAAAATGGAATTTTTCAAAACTACATTTTGGCGGCAATTTTAAAATTAACTAGGATTTTATATAAGTTGTACTTACGGAATTAATTATCTGTTGATTACAAAGTAATTAAGCAATTAATTAAATATAAAAAATATTGCAGAATAATATTTACTGATCAAATACACATCGTCTTAGATTTTAATTTTATATATCGTATTATTTTTAATGGCGGCCAGCAATATATCGAGTATGTGTAATTTTTGCAGAAAACTAACTAACAGCTATCCTACTTTTTAGCGCTTCAATTTAGAAACGCTCCTCCGAATTAAAAAATAGAGTATACTAAATCTCTCATTTGCGTGTATAGTGTGTTCACACCTTAAAATTCAGCATAGGCCTTGTGGACTGTCACCCTCCCTTTCTATTGACTGAGAGTTTATGTATGTATATCTCTTTTCACTAGGCAGACATCCGCGATATAAAGCCATGTCAATAATTTCTAAATAGCTAGCATAGTAGTAGGCGGGATGCTTTACATCACCAAATTACAAAAGTTCATTGTCGGGTCGTCGAAGGGGAGAAGAAAGAAAAATAAAATAAATACAAAATATTTTTCTCCATCCTATAACGCGATGTCAATGATTTCTAAATAGCCAGAATTGTAGTAGACGAGATGCTTTATATTACCAAACAACAAAAGTTCATTGTCGGGTCGTCAAAGAGGGCCAAAAAAAAATACAAAATATTTTTTTTCCATCTTATAAAGCGATGTCAATGATTTCTAAACAGCTAGAATAGTAGTAGGCGGGATGCTTTACATCACCAAATTACAAAAGTTCATTATCGGGTCGTCAAAGGGTGCAAAAAATTAAATAAATACAAAATATTTTTCTCCATCTTATAAAGCGATGTCAATGACTTCTAAATAGCGTAGATTGTTGCCGGTGGGACACTTTACATCAGCAATGGCAAAAGTTGATTGTCGGGTCGTCAAAGGGGGGCACAAAAATAAAATAAGTACAAAATATTTTTTTCTTCATGTTATAAAGCGATGTTAATGATTTCTAAATAGCTAGAATTGTAGTAGGCGGGATGCTTTAGATTACCAAATAACAAAAGTTGATTGTCGGGTCATGAAATGGGTGCGGAAAAATAAAATAAATACAAACTATTTTTTCTCCATCTTATAAAGCGATGTCAATGATTTCTAAATAGCGCAGATTGTAGGAGGTGGGACGCTTCACATCACCAAATGACAAAGGTTGATTGTCGGGTCATCAAAGAGGGGCAAAAAAATAAAAACAATACAAAATATTTTTTCTCTATCTTATAAAGCGATATCAATGATTTCTAAGTAGCCAGAATTGTAGTAGGCGGGATGCTTTACATTACCAAACAACAAAAGTTCATTGTTGGGTCGTCAAAGAGGGACAAAAAAATACAAAATATCTTTTCTCCATCTTATAAAGCCATGTCAATGATTTCTAAATACCTAATGTAGTTGGCGGAATGCTTTACATCACCAAATAACAAAAGTCGATTGTCGGGTCATCAAAGGGGGGCAAAAAAAATAAAAACAATACAAAATATTTTTTCCCCATCTTATACGTGATGCCAATGACTTCTAAATAGCCAGAATTGTAGTAGGCGGGATGCTTTACATCACCTAAGAACAAAAGTTGATTGTCGGGTCATAAAAGGGGGCAAAAATAAAAACAATACAAAACATTTTTCTCCATCTTATAAAGCGACGTCAATGATTTCTAAATAGCCCAGATTGTAGGAGGTGGGACGCTTCACATCACCAAATGACAAAGGTTGATTGTCGGGTCATCAAAGAGGGGCAAAAAAATAAAACAATACAAAATATTTTTCTCCATCTTATAAAGCGATGTCTATGATTTCTAAGTAGCCAGAATTGTAGTAGGCAGGATGCTTTACATTTATCAAACAACAAAAGTTCATTGTTAGGTCGTCAAAGAGGGACAAAAAAATACAAAATATCTTTTCTCCATCTTATAAAGCCATGTCAATGATTTCTAAATACCTAATGTAGTTGGCGGAATGCTTTACATCACCAAATAACAAAAGTTGATTGTCGGGTCATCAAAGGGGGCAAAAATAAAAACAATACAAAATATTTTTTCTCCATCTTGTAACGCGATGCCAATGACTTCTAAATAGCCAGAATTGTAGTAGGCGGGATGCTTTACATCACCAAAGAACAAAAGTTGATTGTCGGGTCATAAAAGGGGGCAAAAATAAAAACAATACAAAACATTTTTCTCCATCTTATAAAGCGATATCAATGATTTCTAAGTAGCCAGAATTGTAGTAGGCGGGATGCTTTACATTATCAAACAACAAAAGTTCATTGTTGGGTCGTCAAAGAGGGACAAAAAAATACAAAATATCTTTTCTCCATCTTATAAAGCCATGTCAATGATTTCTAAATACCTAATGTAGTTGGCGGAATGCTTTACATCACCAAATAACAAAAGTCGATTGTCGGGTCATCAAAGGGGGGCAAAAAAAATAAAAACAATACAAAATATTTTTTCCCCATCTTATACGTGATGCCAATGACTTCTAAATAGCCAGAATTGTAGTAGGCGGGATGCTTTACATCACCTAAGAACAAAAGTTGATTGTCGGGTCATAAAAGGGGGGCAAAAAAATAAAAACAATACAAAACATTTTTCTCCATCTTATAAAGCGACGTCAATGATTTCTAAATAGCCCAGATTGTAGGAGGTGGGACGCTTCACATCACCAAATGACAAAGGTTGATTGTCGGGTCATCAAAGAGGGGCAAAAAAATAAAAACAATACAAAATATTTTTTCTCTATCTTATAAAGCGATATCAATGATTTCTAAGTAGCCAGAATTGTAGTAGGCGGGATGCTTTACATTATCAAACAACAAAAGTTCATTGTTAGGTCGTCAAAGAGGGACAAAAAAATACAAAATATCTTTTCTCCATCTTATAAAGCCATGTCAATGATTTCTAAATACCTAATGTAGTTGGCGGAATGCTTTACATCACCAAATAACAAAAGTTGATTGTCGGGTCATCAAAGGGGGGCAAAAAAATAAAAACAATACAAAATATTTTTTCTCCATCTTGTAACGCGATGCCAATGACTTCTAAATAGCCAGAATTGTAGTAGGCGGGATGCTTTACATCACCAAAGAACAAAAGTTCATTGTTGGGTCGTCAAAGAGGGACAAAAAAATACAAAATATCTTTTCTCCATCTTATAAAGCCATGTCAATGATTTCTAAATACCTAATGTAGTTGGCGGAATGCTTTACATCACCAAATTACAAAAGTTCATTATCGGGTCGTCAAAGGGTGCAAAAAATTAAATAAATACAAAATATTTTTCTCCATCTTATAAAGCGATGTCAATGACTTCTAAATAGCGTAGATTGTTGCCGGTGGGACACTTTACATCAGCAATGGCAAAAGTTGATTGTCGGGTCGTCAAAGGGGGGCACAAAAATAAAATAAGTACAAAATATTTTTTTCTTCATGTTATAAAGCGATGTTAATGATTTCTAAATAGCTAGAATTGTAGTAGGCGGGATGCTTTAGATTACCAAATAACAAAAGTTGATTGTCGGGTCATGAAATGGGTGCGGAAAAATAAAATAAATACAAAATATTTTTTCTCCATCTTATAAAGCGATGTCAATGATTTCTAAATAGCGCAGATTGTAGCAGGTGGGACGCTTCACATCATCAAATGACAAAGGTTGATTGTCAGGTCATCAAAGAGGGGCAAAAAAATAAAAACAATACAAAATATTTTTTTCTCTATCTTATAAAGCGATATCCATGATTTCTAAGTAGCCAGAATTGTAGTAGGCGGGATGCTTTACATTATCAAACAACAAAAGTTCATTGTTGGGTCGTCAAAGGGGGACAAAAAAATACAAAATATCTTTTCTCCATCTTATAAAGCCATGTCGATGATTTCTAAATACCTAATGTAGTTGGCGGAATGCTTTACATCACCAAATAACAAAAGTCGATTGTCAGGTCATCAAAGGGGGCAAAAAAATAAAAACAATACAAAATATTTTTTCCCCATCTTATACGTGATGCCAATGACTTCTAAATAGCCAGAATTGTAGTAGGCGGGATGCTTTACATCACCTAAGAACAAAAGTTGATTGTCGGGTCATAAAAGGGGGGCAAAAAAATAAAAACAATACAAAACATTTTTCTCCATCTTATAAAGCGACGTCAATGATTTCTAAATAGCCCAGATTGTAGGAGGTGGGACGCTTCACATCACCAAATGACAAAGGTTGATTGTCGGGTCATCAAAGAGGGCAAAAAATAAAAACAATACAAAATATTTTTTCTCTATCTTATAAAGCGATGTCAATGATTTCTAAGTAGCCAGAATTGTAGTAGGCGGGATGCTTTACATTATCAAACAACAAAAGTTCATTGTTAGGTCGTCAAAGAGGGACAAAAAAATACAAAATATCTTTTCTCCATCTTATAAAGCCATGTCAATGATTTCTAAATACCTAATGTAGTTGGCGGAATGCTTTACATCACCAAATAACAAAAGTTGATTGTCGGGTCATCAAAGGGGGGCAAAAAAATAAAAACAATACAAAATATTTTTTCTCCATCTTGTAACGCGATGCCAATGACTTCTAAATAGCCAGAATTGTAGTAGGCGGGATGCTTTACATCACCAAAGAACAAAAGTTGATTGTCGGGTCATAAAAGGGGGGCAAAAAAATAAAAACAATACAAAACATTTTTCTCCATCTTATAAAGCGATATCAATGATTTCTAAGTAGCCAGAATTGTAGTAGGCGGGATGCTTTACATTATCAAACAACAAAAGTTCATTGTTGGGTCGTCAAAGAGGGACAAAAAAATACAAAATATCTTTTCTCCATCTTATAAAGCCATGTCAATGATTTCTAAATACCTAATGTAGTTGGCGGAATGCTTTACATCACCAAATAACAAAAGTCGATTGTCGGGTCATCAAAGGGGGGCAAAAAAAATAAAAACAATACAAAATATTTTTTCCCCATCTTATACGTGATGCCAATGACTTCTAAATAGCCAGAATTGTAGTAGGCGGGATGCTTTACATCACCTAAGAACAAAAGTTGATTGTCGGGTCATAAAAGGGGGGCAAAAAAATAAAAACAATACAAAACATTTTTCTCCATCTTATAAAGCGACGTCAATGATTTCTAAATAGCCCAGATTGTAGGAGGTGGGACGCTTCACATCACCAAATGACAAAGGATGATTGTCGGGTCATCAAAGAGGGGCAAAAATAAAAACAATACAAAATATTTTTCTCTATCTTATAAAGCGATATCAATGATTTCTAAGTAGCCAGAATTGTAGTAGGCAGGATGCTTTACATTATCAAACAACAAAAGTTCATTGTTAGGTCGTCAAAGAGGGACAAAAATACAAAATATATTTTCTCCATCTTATAAAGCCATGTCAATGATTTCTAAATACCTAATGTAGTTGGCGGAATGCTTTACATCACCAAATAACAAAAGTTGATTGTCGGGTCATCAAAGGGGGGCAAAAAAATAAAAACAATACAAAATGTTTTTTCTCCATCTTGTAACGCGATGCCAATGACTTCTAAATAGCCAGAATTGTAGTAGGCGGGATGCTTTACATCACCAAAGAACAAAAGTTGATTGTCGGGTCATAAAAGGGGGGCAAAAAAATAAAAACAATACAAAACATTTTTCTCCATCTTATAAAGCGACGTCAATGATTTCTAAATAGCTAGAATTGTAGTAGCCGGGATGCTTTACATTACCAAACAACAAAACTTCATTGTCTGGTCGTCAATATACCATTGCAGCATTATCTTCAATAAATAAATCAGTTTACTATTCTTATTATGGTGAATTGTAGAACCAATTCTAAAAGGAAAACAAACGTAATGTATAATTTATATTTATTATAATTTGTAAAACATAGAAATGACTCGTAATATTTATATTAAATACTACCATATAACATAATACCATAATAAGAATATATGAGAAATATTGGTTATGATACATTTGTCATTTCTTCATGTAGAGTTTAAAACATTCTAAGAATTTTAACGCAATGTGGCGTACGTATTTCCCATAAGAGCCACATTGAATTTTAAGGAGTAGCGAATAGGATGTTTCAGAATTAATGAAAATGATTAGTTTTAAAGTGTTTAATTGAATGTATGTATCTACAATTTAATGTGGTCCCCTTCAAAGTATGCTACTTTGGAACGCACACAGCGTCTCCAGCGAGTTTCTCATTCCCGGTAACAATTCTGGTCTTGTTCCGTTAGGCTGTTTGGTACCTGCTTCGTGACTTTTTGGTTGTTGTTTATTGTCCTGTAATGTACCTGTGGGAGTACTGGCATGTTTTCTCTGCCAAAAATTCTCCAATTGACAATGAGCTGTGAGTGGGGGCATTCTCGTGATGCAAGATCCACGAGCTGGCAATGTCAGATTGCACACGCAAAACTCTTTTCCGCAAACGTTAAAGAACCTCGCGATAAAAAGTTTGGTTCACTATCTGGCGTAGGATTTCTTTGTCACATGCTTTGCTCAAGCATCTTACACAAAAGTATCATATTGCACATCCATGTCTTACTAAGTATTGCAGGGATTGCTTTATTATATGTATATTTGTAAGGCGATTAATACAACAATCCGACGCTGGCCGCAAGCGCCTGGCCTATTTTAATGTCTGTAGTAATATTTTAATGCCTGTAGTTTCTTCTAACTTTCACGCCAGTTTCGCTTTTTTCTGTTCTTTAGACCTGTTACTTTCAACAAGTGTGCATGTGTTTCGCTCGTCCGGACTTCAATTTATACACCACGTCGCTTATTACGTTATATTTTTTAAGATTTTTTTATATACTGCACCGAGAACACTTCATACGCCTTGCGATTTCTGCTTGACTGTAACCTTGATGTAAAATAACAACTTTATTTGTGTTTAATAACGATATTTTCGGAATTTTTCCAAATGTAACCACTGTGTCACAAGTTTCAGCACCAGGTTTCACAGTATACGTGCTTCCACACTATTATTTTCTCTGTTAAAAATAAGTAGCGCGTAGTGCATGCGTCATATAGATTACAGATAAGTGCATTATATTATTACGTTGTGTTTTGTTCTTTTTTCTTGAATAAACTATTAAAAAGACATAACAATAGTTAAAAAGTCAAAGGTTATGGATCCAGGTAGGCTATAGTAAAAAAGAAAAGTAAAATAAAGTAAGAACAAAAAATTAAAAATAGTGAGGTTATATTACCTGTGCCTAGTAGTGTACGGCAACAACGGTTTCGAAAAGAAAACTAAAAATGAATGCAGAAAGTTTGAAAAATAGATACTCTAAAAGATCCTATTAATTATGATATCTGGAAGTTTCAAATAACGATCTTTTTCAAGGCCAAGCAAGTGCATAATGTCTTTGGATATACGCCGGTCCCTATTAAGCCAAGAGAAAATGCAGATTGGGAGACGAAAGATGCAATTGCTCAAACATTGATAATAACAATTGTAGAAAAGTCAATATTAACACATCTTTTAAATTGCAATTCGTTAAAGGAAATGTGTGATAAGTTAAGCAGTGTTCTTGAAAGTGATACCGAGCATCAGAAGTACTAGTTACTACAGGAATTTTATAACTATCAATACAAAAAGGGTATGAATATAACTACATAATCAAACTACTCCCGGAATTGGACCGTGTCATAATGAGATATATATAAAAAGAAATAAGAGTAAGAGGAGAAAGAAAAAAAGATAAAGGATGGAGGGACGTAAAATGAAAAGAAAGAAAATAGCGACAGAAGGGTAGAGGGGGAGGGGGATATACGAGAGAAAAATGAAAGTGATCAAAAGAGAAAGGTGGGATCTTGACGTTTCGCGTCCGTCGTAGGAGGCTTCTTCAGGAGAAAAGGGGAAACTAAAGTGGCACGATAACTCGACGTGTAAACCACGCTAGAGGCGTAACCACTTTGGCAGAAGGTTACGGTGACTTGGCGTGTTGACCGCGCTAGAGGCGAGAACCTTCTGACGTGTATCGTGGATCGTGGCTCGAATGAAGGGTTCGAAGTACCGGAAATCTTTTCCCTCAACTTCTCCATCTGAATGGAATTCGTTCGGACGTCCAGCTACTCAGTTCACCTTTCGCCCGAACGAATTTTCGTCGACGCATTTGGCGGACGTCGTTTCCCCGTCTTATGGTAACTCACTCGAGCTTCCGGCTACTCTATCCACCTTCCGCTGGAGTGAGTCGTGGCTTAGACGGGGTGGAAATGGGCCTCGCACCCGTCGGGATGCGCATGACACGGGCTTCCGGCTACTCAGTTCACCTTCGGCACCGGGAAACCGCACCTGCGACGAAATACGACGGTCCCATCTCCGGATGGAGGTCGCCAGGTTGGTTGCTTCCTGCCGATGGTCTGGTTGCCCTCGACGTTTGGCGTGTCTCGGGCTGGGTAGAAACGTAATCTCGATCCCATTGGGGTAACGGCTACCCGAGCGTCAGGCTACTCGATTCACCTTCGGCTCAAGGAAACCGCACCTGCGACGGAGCGCGAGGGTTCCGTTTCTAGGCGGAGATCAGCGGGCTGCTAATCCTCGGCGTTGGCCACGACGAGTGACCGTGGGCGGGCGTACTTCCAAGGGATCTTGGGGTCGTACGCCTGGGACTCCGACACGAGCGGGTTGGAATGTTCTACCGCTTGTTCGAAGAATCGGGCTGCTATCCTCCGGATGAAGTCCATCAGGGGCTCCACTCCGGTGTCCTCTTGGATGGTGGTGTTCCTCACGAACCGGGGTGCGCTGAGGGCGCTGCGCAGTGTCCGGCTCTGGAACGCTTCTAATTTCTTGATGTGCGTGGGCAAGGCGGTTGCCCACACGGCGGATGCGTAGGTTATGGTGGGCCTAAGGACGGTTTTGTATATCCGAACCTTAAGCGAGGGATCCAGTCTCCCTCCTCCAGCCATCATCGGGTAGAGGGTCCCAAACATCTTACGTCCGCGGTCGAGCACGCGGTTGATGTGAGCTCCCCAGTTTACCCGGGAGTCTAGCGTGACTCCCAGGTAGGTGACTTCACGTTGCCAAGGAATGATGCCTCCTTGGAAGGTGAGATCCGGCGCGTTGCCGAACTTCCTTCTTCGGCGACCTCCTATCGCGAAAAGCACGGCCGTGCTTTTCTGAGGATGGACGGCGATTCTCCACTTTGCGTACCAATCCCGCAAAGTGTCGAGCGCTGCCTGGAGACGTCGGTCGATCACTCTGGCGTTGAGAGACCTAGAGTAGATGCAGACGTCGTCCACGTACATCGCCAAGTTGACGTGCGCGGTTGTCGGGATGTCGCTGGTGTAGATGTTGAACAGCAGGGGTGAGATCGCTGACCCTTGCGGCACGCCTGCTGTGGCCGTACTCGTGGTGGACCGCCGTCCCTCCAGCTTGACTTGGAAGGTCCTCTTGCGGAGGAAGGAATGAACGAGCTTGACCATTGCCTTGGAGATGCCGGCTCGGTGCATCTTCGCTAGTAGGCCCTGATGCCAGACCTTGTCGAAAGCTTTGGCGACGTCGAGGAATACCGCCCCTGTGCATTCCCGTCGCCCTCTTTTATATGTTCGACGAGGCGCAGCACCTGGTGAGTGGTGCTGTGCTCTCTGCGGAACCCGAATTGGCAGTCGGGGATAACGTCGAGGTCGTCCGTTTCCTCCCGCAATCTGGCGAGTATTATCTGGTCGGCGATCTTGCTCATGACCGGAAGAAGACTGATGGGCCGGTAGTTCTGAGGCCAGTTATGGGATGTCCTGGCTTCGGTATCATCACTACGTCCGCTAGCTTCCATTGGGACGGGAAGTGGCGCAGACGTAGCATGGTGACGTGTATCGCTGAGTACCGGGTTTATATAGGACGCGCTCGGCCGACGGCCTGAACGGTTAATTGGCTAGAGGAGGGCGGGGCTTGCAGAAGCGGTTTCCAGATCGTGGATAGATGATATCCGTCTTCCCTATTAATAATACCGGGGTGTTTTTGGATCTCGATTGGCTCCCTGACTCTACCATAGAAATGAGGATTTTTTTGCGATGACCGAGGTTTCTTCAAACAAAATATTGTGGCCTGTTTCCAGATGATGTTCGGCTACCGCAGACGATGATACGTGCCCCGATTTTAGATAACGTTTGTGCTCTTTAATGCGGGTTTCTATTGAACGACCTGTGTCAGCTATGTATACTAGATCGCAAGAGCAGGGGATTTTGTAGACCCCTTTTGAAGATAGGGTCTGATCCTGAGAAGGGAGAATGTTGGCAATTTTTGAAGGAGGCTGAAACACTACCTTGATGTTTTGTTTTCTGAGGATTCTGCCAATGCGTTCGGTAACACCGTGAATAAAAGGAAGCCGTACCTTCGGAGTTTTCGGAATCTTGAGACTTGTCTGCGTGTGATGTGTTTTTGATGACCTTCTGTATATCCCGACCTCGATACCCATTATTTTGAAGCGATGACTTGACGTGCTGTAGTTCCTTCGACAGATTGTCAGGTTCAGAAACAGCACGACGTACCAGGGAATTTACCTCACTTAACTTTTGCGCCGGATGATGGTGGGAATCGGCATGTAGATACCGATCCGTGTGCGTGGGTTTTCGGTAAACTGAATGACCTACACAACCATTGGGTTTCCGTGCTACGAGGACATCAAGGAAAGGAATTACACCGTTCTTCTCCAATTCCATGGTGAGTTTTATCTCGGGTTATTGGGTGTTAAGATGACCTAGAAAATTGTCTAAAGTATGCCTACCGTGGGGCCAAATGATGAAGGTGTCATCTACATATCGAAACCAAGCTTTCGGTTTTAGCTCTGAGTTTTCCAGGGCGACGGACTTGAAAGATTCCATAAAGATGTTTGCAACAACAGGTGAAAGCAACGAACCCATGGCGGGTCCTGATATTTGTTTAAAGAATTCTCCTTGGAAGACAAAGTGGGTCGAAGTGGGGCACTTATCTATTAGGGGGGCCCAATCGGGAGATTAATCATCCTGTTCTAGTAGCTGTTGGATGGTGTTGAGAGAATCTGGAATGGGTGAGACGGAAACGACATCAAAACCTACAGATTTGTTAGTCAGTTTTGATATCGTTTCCCTCTTTACTAAAGTACCCATTCCAGATTCTCTGGGCATCATCTGGCATCAGAAAGTAGAAATATTTAAAGATAAGAAAAAAACTGAAAATGGACTATACGTTGTGGAAGTAAAAGAAGAGAAAAAAGAAAATGCTTTAGTATCTGTCAATAACAAAGCTATGGACTGGCATAGAAAAATGGGACATCTAGGAGTTGACAATTTAAAAAAATTACAAGGAATCTGTAATGGTTTAGATTTGAAAGAAAAGGATTACGAAGTTTTAAACGGAACATTTGGCAAAGTGTGTGCCAAGCCAAGAAAATCCATTTACTGAGACAAGACAAAGAGCAACTCGCCCGTTGGAAATTATCCATACAGATATTTGCTATCCGATCGAACCAAATACCTGGGCTGGTCTGAAATATTTAATAAGTTTTCTGGACGATTATACACACTTTAGTACCATCTATGTACTGGAAGGAAAATAGGAAGCAACCGAAGCTATGAAGGATTTTATTGAGTCCGAAGCGAAGTGGAACTCAACAATAGGAAAAATAAGGTGTGATAATGGCAAGGAATATGTCAACAATGATTTAAAGAAATGGCGTAAAAGTAAAGGAATTGTATTAGACTATACAATACCCTATACACCGCAGTTGAATGGAAGAGCCGAGGGACTAAATAGAACGCTCATGCAGAAAAGTAGATCTTTAATTTTTGATTCTGGTTTAGACAAAAATATGTGGGGAGAAGCTATAAGAGTAGCAGCACACATAATAAATCGGTCTCCAAAAGTAACCCTCCTGAAGACGCCATTTGAATTGGATGATTGAGAAACCTAATGCCAAATTTTTTGTGCAGAGGCTTACGCAAAACAGGCTATTTGAAGAAGCTAGATGAGCGAAGTAAAAAATATGTTTTTATCAGTTATACTCCTCGAGGATACAGACTGTTTGATACCACGAACAAAAACGATAGTAATATCGAGAGATGTGCTTTTCTGGGATAAGCAACAGAAATCAAGTTTTAGTGCTATTCTCATTGAAGAATCTGAAGAAGATACTGAAGCAACAGAAGTAAAACAGGAAAGGGTCAAAGAAACTAAGAAACAAAGTGAAGGACCAGAGCAAGATGCCACTCAAATGAAAAATGAAGAAAATGAAATGGGAATAGGAAAAAGGCTAAGAAGACACCAGCAAAATTCTATAATTATCACGTTTATTTGATGTTTGAAGAAGCAACGACTGCAGAGAACAAGGACAGATGGCTAGAAGCAATAGAAGATGGGAAACAAACCTTAGATGAAAACGACAATTCTGAGGAGTAGATGGGTGTTTAAAGTCAAAGATGATGGGACATATAAAGCACCATTAGTAATTCGCGGGCGTGAACAAACTTATAGTGAAGACTTTAGTCAGTCCAGTTGTGAGAAATAGCGCCATTGGATTGACATTCGCTATTGCAGCCGAAAGAAATGACGAACTGGTGAAATTCGACTTAAAAACAGCCTTTTTGTATAGAAAGTTAAGAGAAGATGTTTG
This sequence comes from Trypoxylus dichotomus, assembly GCA_023509865.1. Classification (NCBI taxonomy): domain Eukaryota; kingdom Metazoa; phylum Arthropoda; class Insecta; order Coleoptera; family Scarabaeidae; genus Trypoxylus; species Trypoxylus dichotomus. The sequence continues at coordinate 19,089,992 of CM042082.1, read as the reverse complement.
TATGAATATTCCTGAAGGTTACGGCAATACCAACATGGTGTGCAAATTAAATCGCGTACTTTATGGTTTGAAACAAGCTCCAGTGACGTAGAATGAAAGGTTTCCCGGATTTTTGAAGGAGATAGGTTTGGATAGAATTCAGCCAGAACAGTGTATTTTTAAATCAAAGGATAATTCGATAATATTGTCATTGTACGTTAATGACGGACTGGTTATCGGTAAAGACAGAACAGGTTAAAACATTATTGAAACGTTTAGGTGATGAATTTAAACTGAAGTTCTAGGAAAATCCAACAAGTTTCCTTGGTGTTTCCATTGAAAGAGTCAAAAATTCAATAATACTACATCGAAATGATTATGTGAAGCAAGTTCTAAATAAGTTTAACATGACAGATTGCAAAAGTTGAAAAAGCCCGTTAAGTAAAAGTGACGTAAATAATTAAAATAATGATACAGTAAAATATACAAAATTTCCATTTCGTGAAGCAGTGGGAAGTTTTTTGTATTTAACGCAAAAAACTAGACTAGACATCGCATATTCAGTGAATTTCGTTTGCAGATATGTAGACAAACAAAGATAGACGTCAACAATCTGGAACATATTCTAAAATATTTAAATGGACACAAACCTATAGGTCTAAAACACAGCGTAAATAGTGAAACAGAAAAAACGAAATAGTGGCTTATAGTGACGTGGAGTATTCAGGTGACTGTGAATCCCGTAGAAGTACAACAGGCTACGTGATTTTCTACAATGGTGGTCCCGCAAGTTGGTGTACAAGAAATCAACCTATAGTAGCACTATCCACCATAGAAGCAGAGTATATTGCGGCGGCCCACTGTTTCACAGAAGTCATCTACTTGCAAAGTCTTATCGAAGAACTTTTGGGTGAAAAAGTGACAGCAGCGTTGAACAAAGACAATAATAGCGCTATAAAATTAGTCAAAAATGGTATTGCAAACAAAAGAAGTAAGCACATTGATGTGCGATATCATTTTATTAATGAAAAAGTCAATGAAAGTGTAATTAGAATTGAATATGCTGATATTTTTGCAAAACCTTTGGATCATATTAAATTTACAAATTTAGAAGACCAAATGATGTGTCATATATAGTATTAACTGCGTAATATTGTATATGTTTTAAGTTAATATTTTTTCGTTTATAAACAGATAAAAATACAGGCAACTAATTATTCGCTCTGTGTAGAGGAGGTGGTATAAGCAAATAAAAATTAGCGCGTAGTGCATGGCTAATATAGATTAGAGATAAGTGCATTATATTATTACGTTGTGTTTTGTTCTTTTTTCTTGAATAAGCTACTAAAAAGACACTACAATAGTTAAAATGTCAACATTGTTGAATACGATTACTAAATATTCTCTTCTATTTATCTGTTGGTATAGCATTTACCAGATTCAACATCATATCATTACAATTAAAAATATATTAAGAAATGTTTTCTGAACCCTGACCGTTACATAAACTTTTAAAGATATAACTATGTGCCTTTTAGTTTTGCACACTAATGTATGTATATATGTAATATTGCTGTATTCAACAATAGTCCCAATGTAAATTTTATAAAATATAGTGGTGAAGCTGTGGGAACTTAAAGTTGCAGTTTGATTAACAATACTGTTTTACTGTGTAGTATTTTATTGAAGAAAACGTCTTTACATCCGAATTTAGTAAACGAACTTTCTTAAAAATACGTAAAAAATAAAAAAATAACCCAGTTTTAATACTTTGACGAACCGTAGCTTGCTTTACAACAAAGTTATCCTAATTTCTCAGACCCTATATCAGATTTATTCGCTTTCTTCATTTTTAGACGAAACTAAAATAAAAATATTTTGTGTAGAATTTTGTTTTTTACCGATTAGTGCTTAGACATACATGGTAATCCGTTGAAAAAAACATTATCTAAGTTAGCTAGGCAATGCTAAATGTGATAAATTGTTTACATTAAACAATAACACAACAACATTTCTGAATTAGATTTCAATACACATTGAGTAAGTTAACATCAGCACTATAACAATTCGTGATATATTTCTAATTACCATTGCGTAATAGACATGCCACACCTTCTTTAATTGAGGGATTGAGGGTAGATTCTTTGAGTTTCTTCGTAATGTATCTGGTGATGTGGCGGTGGGTATTTCCATCCTATTAGTGGACCACGAGAAGAACTAATTATAGTTTCCCTCGTAGTAACCTGCTTTCCTGGATGCTGCATGGAAACGTAGGTGATATTTGCCTGACGTGCAGGTTTCTTGACTCTTTTTTCTGTTACGTAACCGATTGTTTTCGGTACTAGTCCTAATACTCGACCTTCCTTATATGTTCTGAGGCAGTAGGCGACAGTCAAACAAATGGTTAGAGCGCATGCTAGTACTATCCACAACCAAATAGAACCATCCATATTTAATTAACAGGATCGATAGAACACACTCTTTACTTAAGTAACCAACGGAACTATGTGCCGTGGTGTTGCAGCGTAGCATTATAACATTTTAGCGATCGCTGTGACTCATTTTGATATCTTGATTAAACAATGATAACAAGACTTTAAACACTATATCAGCACTGTGCAAACTATAGTCCGTTATGGGATGATTAATTCAAAGATAATATTTATGCATTATTTAGCTCATAAGTTTATTTTCGTCGGTATAACCTCCTTTGGCTTTGGTAACCATTACACAAATTTTAGGCATTCTTCAAAGCAATTTTGATTGCGTCAATTTGTTGCCGGGCATTCTGTAAATATTTCCATAGGTGTTGGATATTCTGAGGTTATCGCTGACTAGCCCTTCGATCAAACTCGTCCTATAAAAGCTCTGTGGAGCATAAATCTAGACTTTGAGGAGACCAAATCAGTAACTTAGTTAATTCCTTGCTGCTTTCTCTTCTAAAAAGTTTTTACAGATTCGAGCAGTATGTTAGGGATCATTGTTTTGCTAGAACACAAACGGCTCACCAACATGGTGGTTTCCACATTATTGCATTATTTTCCAAAATATCAAAATACCGCTCTTTCCGTATTTTACCACTAATTTTCACTAAATCATCCATAGTTGTTTCAGCAAAACATTACATAACATACCACCTCCGTCTTTGACGGACGGCATTAAGCGGACCTCGTTAGCTCCTTCATCTAGTTGTCGACGAACAAAAACTCTCGGTTGCGTACCAAATAATTAAAATTTGGACTCGTCCGTTCATAAGACTGCGTTCCAATCATCCAGTGCATACTCTCCTGCCCATGTTAATCGTTTCTCTTCATACACCGGTTTTAAAAACGGTTCTTTTGCAGCTGATGCATTCGCTTATATCTGCTGCCAATAATCCCCTTTTGACGGTGGTTTGTCTACGTGTATTAACGCGTGCTGCGATATGCGGTGCCGTTAGATGTTGATTTAATTTCGAAGTCGTTACTATGAAACTATTTTCAGCTTCAGAAGTCACCCGTAGCCGCTCACTTCTCCGCTCTTCTATCAAGATTTTGCCCTTTTTGTCTCTCTTCTCTGGGCCAATGTGTAATGCACGCATTTCTGTGAAAGCTCTTAACCGTAAAGCAATTTCTCTCTCAGTATTTCCTTCGTCGCGAAGAGTTTAAGTATCACTACGTTCTTCTACAGTCAACTCTCTGCATTTTTGGCAAATGATAGCGGCGACGAAAAATTAAACAAATATACGGTATAGTACTAAAGTACTGTTCATATAAAATTGTTTGCCTGCGTATGCCTCTTGCCTCTCTATTTTATAACTCTCGCCGCAGAGCAGATACCCAGCGCCCTCTATATTCTATTAACCGAACTATATGTCTTTGACCATATTTGTACTAATATAATATTTGGCCAGAATGATATAGTTTAGGTGTTACTAGAGCTTTTTGCTATCTACACGCTGCCTGCATGACAAAACGTTCTTTTGTATTGCAGAGGACACAACAGCTTAAGAATCTTATGTCTGTTTATTGCCTTATTATGATCCATTTAGATTACAAACAGAAATTAACTTTACATACATAATTTTAGTGAAGTCTATTTTCGGTCTTTTTTACACAGTATATTGGCTTCTACACTATTATTTTCTCTGTTAGGAATATAACATAAAACTCGTTATAATTTACACCTAAACTCCTCGCACTCGGGAACTGAAATGAACAATAAACACAGACAAACAGACCCAACCATAAAGTTTATTGCCTCTCAATACAAATACCGAAAATTACACTGCCTGCGGCATACCTGCTTCTCCGTCTATTTATAGCATTCTTGAATACTACAAAAGGATTAGGATTTCTAAATATTCTTTTCTATTTATGTGTTGGTATAGCATTTACCAGATTCAAGTAAATCTTAAATATCATTACAATTAAAAAATGCATTAAGAAATATTTCCGGAACCCTGACTGTTATGTAAACTTATTAAATATACCTATGTGCCTTTTTTTGCACAGTAGTGTATATATATATATATATAAAATAGTTGTAACGGTTGTCGGGTTTCGCCGTGTCACTAGGTTTTTGTCCCTGACGTTTCGCGAGCAACTGCGGTTCGCATTGTCAGAGGTCAAAGGTTCAAACGTCAGGGACGAAAACCTAGTGACACGGCGGAACCCGACAACCGTTACATCTATATCAAACGGCCGTGAAAGTGTGGGACACAATGTAAATTTTACAAAATATTGTGGTGGACATGTGGGAAATAAAAGTTGTAGTTTGATTAACAATACTTTTTACTGTGTAGTATTTTATAAAAGAAAACGTCTTTACATCCAAATTTACTAAACAAACCTTCTTAAAAATACGTAAAAAAATAACCAATTTTTAATACTTTGACGGTCCGTAGCTTGTTTTACAACATAGTTGTCCTGATTTCGCAGACTCTATATTGGATTTATTCCCTTTCTTCATTTTAAAACCAAACTAAAATAAAAAAATTTTGTGTAGAATTTTGTTTTTTATCGATTGGTGCTTAGACATACATGGTAATCCGTTAAAAATACATTATCTAAGTTACCTAAGTAATACGGTGATAAATTGTGTTTTCTTTGTTTACATTAAACAATAACAATATTTCTGAATTAGGTTTTAATATACATTGAGTAAATTAACATCAGCACTATAACAATTCGTGATATATTTCTAATTACCACTACTTTTCCGTTAGTATTTAGGCATGCCACATCTTCTTCTTTAATATCTAGGATTGAGGGCAGATTGTTTCGGATAATGTTGGGTAGTTGTTCTGTGGGTTTCTTCGTATTGTCTCTCGCTATATGGCGGTGGGTATTGCCATCCTATTGATGGAGGATCAGAAGCACCAATTACAGTTTGCGTCGTAGTAACCTGCATTCCTGGATGTTGCATGGAAACGTAGGTGACATTTGCTAGATGTGCAGGTTGGACTACTGTCCCTTCTGTTACGTAAACGGTTGTTTCTGGTGCTGGTCCTAATACTCGGCCTTCTTTATATTTTCTGCGGCAGCAGGCGGCAATGAAACCAATAGTTCCAACGCATGCTAGCGCTATCCACAACCACATAAGATCTTCCATAACTAATGAATAGGATCGATAGAACACTCTCTACTTAAGTAAGCCACGGAACTATGTGCCGTGGTGTCGCGGCGTAACATTGTAACATTTTATCGATCGCTGCGACTCATTTTGATATCTTGATGGATGATAGGCGATAAACGATATTGTTTGTAAAAATGAAAACTTTAAATAATGATAACTAGACTTTAAAAACTATAGCAGCACTGTGCAAACTAGGGCCTGTTGTGGGATACAACTGAATTGATTCGTGTTTTATTCGGTTCAGAAAACTGGACGTTGACGCAGAATGTGTTTAAATAAACAGAATTACTATCTAATTCATTCTCACATATGCACGAATTCAGAATCACATCATTCGCCCCGTTAATTAACTTATCGTGTTTTTCCAAGGTATTTGTATGTGCAATGTATGTTATAATAAATATATTATAACGGAAAATCATAAAAACAACTATTTATCGAACGATTTAGTTAATAATGAGGTGAGATCGCCACCATAAAATCTGTCAAAAACTCTTTAGTTTTTTAGAATGCTTAAACAACTAAATAATTACGAAATCCGTGTGAAATATGCGGCAAAAATGGAATAGAGCGCGTCACAATCGCAAACTTCAAGATAACATTCACCAATACTATCTGCCACACGACAACAATTAAAATTTTCTTAAAAATCTCCCACTTAGTATACACTATCGTCCAAAAGTTTGGAAACAGCAACGGATTTTACAAAAAGTCACAGAGACCGTAAAATACAACAGTGACTGCCGTCAAATAAGAGTAAATTAATTCAAACATAATAATATTTATGCTTTATTTAGTTCGTAAGTTTATTTTCGTCGATATGACCTCCTTCGGCTTTGATAATCGGGTTGCCATGCGTTCTATAAATATTTCCATAGGTGCTGGCTGTTCTGAGATTGTCGCTGACTACCCCTTCTATCAAGCTCATCCCATAAAGGCTCTATGGGGGATAAATCCGGACTTTGATGAGACCAAGCCATTAATTTTACTTCATTTCTTGCTGCTTTCTCCTCTAAAAAGGTTTTACTGATTCGAGCCGTATGTTTGGGGTCATTGTCTTGTTAGAACACAAACGGCTTACCAACAATGTGGCTTCCACACGGAATAGCATGATTTTCCAAAATATCGAAATACTCTTCTTTCCGTATTTTACCACTAATTTTCACTAAATCATCCATAGTTGTTCCAGCAAAACATTCCTATACCATAACACTACCGCGGACCTCGTTAGCTCCTTCATCTAGTTGTCGACGAACAAAAACTCTCGGTTGCGTACCAAATAATTAAAATTTTCCAAAATATCAAAATACTCCTTCTTTTCGTATTTTACCACTAATTTTCACTAATCATTCGTAGTTGTTAAAATATTTGTTCGTCTTTGTGTATTAACTCTCGTTGCGATATTCGGTGGTGTTAGACGTCGATTTTGTTTCGAAGCCGTTACTATAAATCAATCTTCAGCTCCAGAAGTCACTCGTGGCTGTCCACTTCGTCTTCTATCAAGATTTTGTATTATCCCTCTTTGGGCCAATGTGGAATGCACACCTTTCGGTAAAATCCCTAATCGTAAAGCAAGTTCTTTCTCAGTATTTCCTTCGTTGCGAAGAGTACAAATATTACTCCGTTGTTATACAGGCCCTGGTTTGCGTTTTGCCATTTCTACGGTCAGTACTTTACCAAATTGCTACCATTTGACCGAAAGTAATTACTGCGGGGATCCTACCCCAACCCCATCAAAAAATAGTCGTATTCTTGGAAAAGAGCTTTAAAATGTATTCGGGTTAAATTTGTATCTAAATGTTTTAATAATTAATAATTTATAATAGGGATTAATGATTTCACGATATGCCTATCAGTTGTATTATTTGAAAGGAATTTCACCTTGCTTTAATTGCGTGCCGTAATTGTTAGTTACCATAGAATGAGTAAATAAGAAAAATACTTTAGTTATTCATTATTGACATGTAATTTACAATTTTAAAGTTAAAAAAAGAGTCAGTTAAACAACATATACATTTTCGTAAACATACTTGTGTGATTAACTGTAATCTCTTCCAAATTTATTTCTAAAATGTACTGTACTCAAACATTTTTATCATATTATTAAAATAAATATCGAAATATAACACACTATCTTCAAAATTTCTCGTACGTCGGATGGATGGTACGCCTGGCAGCCTTTACTTGTAAATAATTTAATTCCATCAAGAGCGTGTTTACTGTGTGGTCTATCATATAGTTAAACAAGCTGAGTATAGTGAGTGTAAACGGAAACGACCTATTATAAAATAACGACTGCGTCGAAGTGACAAACGTCAAAGTTATCTCTCCAGAGAAAACTTCGTTATTTTTCGAATCAATTATAGTTTTTTGAAATTCTTCAAATTATTTGAAGTTAAAAGTGTCCCAGCTGATATTTGCTGTTCTTTTAATCTCATTTTGTATTTCGTTTATAACTCACAAATTAAGCTAGACTGGGATTGTTTTTAGGTCTTTGTTAAAAAAGAAATGTTGTTAAAAAGCGATATTTAGTTTGGAAAATTTAGTTTGTTTGGATCCGATGGCTATCAAATAGTGTGGCGCAAAGCGAGTTGAAAAAAAAAAAGACAGTATCTATAGTAAAACATGGCAGAGGCCATGTTTGGTTTGGGGATGCATGGCTTATAATGAGGTGGATAAACTACACGTCATCGATTTTGGACACTGAGGGATAGTTAAAATTATCTTGCAATATAATTTATACGAGGGTGTGGAGAACTAAATGTAGAAGAAAATTTTATATTCCAACAAGATAATGATCCGAAACTTAGTTCTTGGATCGTTAAGAAATGGGTGCTATATGTCGTTCCTAAAATGCTTCCTCGCCCACTCCAAAGTCCTGATTTAAACCCAGTAGAGAATCTGTGGCACATATTGAATTTACATCTGCGTAAATATGAAACACGAAATCGATAGGATTTAAAGAAATATCTTCGACAATGTGGGGAGGGTTTATCAGCAGAAACTACTCGAAAACTGGTAGCTTCAATGCCTAGACGTTTTCACAGTCACGCCATTCATGCCCATGGCATGCCAACAAGATATTAATTGTAAATATAACCATACAGAGTGTCTTTGAAATGAAATTGAAATGTACGGAAAATGAAAATGTGTAATTGTATAGAACATAAATTTAAAAATTTGGAGTCAATTACGACGCTAACGTTAGAATAAAAAAAACCCTACAAAATTATATGTACCGCCTATAGATGCAGAATGTGTATATATAACATGTTATAAAAACTAGAAGCAAACACTGTGTACCTTTCAAATGGCATTCTAAGAGTTCAATAACATACTTGCGTAAATAATAAAGAAATTTTTAGTATCTTTATCTTTCTTTTTGCTCGCGCCTAAAAGGAATTTTCGAAAAATTTTTAAGTCAATTAATAAAATTAGATCTTACTACTCTTTATACTTTTTAATTGTATTTCATGGACACTCTATATATATTATTGCTGTTGTAATGCCTGTAATGCTTTATTGACTTGCAAATTCTATTTTTCTCTAATTAATACTTTAGTTTCAGAATTCTTGTGCCACTGTTTTTATAGAAACATTTGTATTTGATAGAGAATAAAACTATATGTACATCTATAATTTCTAGTTTAATAGTTACACTAGCAAATATTTAGGTAAACGAATACATTATTAATCCTCTGGATAGTTTTATAATTTTTGCAAAAAGGGATTTTTCTAATAAGTCCTTGTAGTATAAAAATACTTTCGTGGTATGTCATTTTCCGTATAGGCTGGAGGTTAAATAAGTATATCAAATCATTTTATCAATTTTTTTATTTAAATAGCAAGCAAGTTTAATAAAACATTACAATATAATTAAAAAATATGTAAAAATAATTTATAGCAGCAACAATTAATGTCAAATTATTTACACATTTATATTTTATAATTTTACAAAAATTGCATCAATTTGTACAGTATTAACAGTTTATGGACAGAATTGATTAACCTTACATGTTACATTATTTTTTATAGCATTGACTTTTGAATTAACATAATAATTTGTTAATCTTACAGTAAAAGTTAGTAAAATATACAAATATGATTTTTAAATTACGAATAGAAGGCAGCACTTAACTATACATGGGCTGAGAGCAAAGAATTTTAGAAATAACTTGTCTAAATATTGGTGACTCTTGGTAATGGATAGTATAATATATTCAAACTCATTTTGAACAAATTCAAAAATTATAACCTACGTAAGCGAACTTTTGTAAATCCAACATCTTCAAGTACGTGTACAGGACTCGGAATTATTTTTTTTTTGTATTTTTTTATTACATTATTAAGCAATCGGATAAAAAAACAACAAAGTTGCAGCGGTTTCGCAGATCTTATATTTAACAAAATTATCGCCCTTTTTCATTTTAAGAGCAAACTGGAATGCAAAATATTTCATGAAAAATTTGTTTATTTTTTTAATCAATTGATGCTTAAATACATATAGTGGCTAGTCTCTTCGTGAGATGCATTTCGTGATTAGCTGGCAAATCTGACGAGAAATTGTTTCCTGTTTGTTTTATATCGGTTGTAATCTGCGAAAAACACTACTACATCTTTGGCAATTTTACTTCCATCTTGGCACCAATAAGAATAATGTTAGTAAGTGTCGACAACGTCAAGTATCCTTTATAACGCTACCGAGGAACCGTCCTGTCATAACATTGTACGCAACTAAATTTGTGAACTCGGTTTCTGATTAACTTAAATCTTAAATTAGCAGCACTATAACAAGTCGCAATATATGTCCTATTACCACTACGTTTCCGTCATTTTTTAGACATACCACATCTTCTTTAATAGTTGGGATTGAGGGAAGGTTGTTTCGCATAATGTTCAGTAGTCGTTCTTTGGGGTTGTTCGTGAAATGTCTCACTATATCGTGGCGGTGGTTGTTGCCATCCTATTTGTGGAGGACCAGGAACAGCAACTACGGTTTGCGTCGTAGCAAATGGTACTCCTGGCTGCTGCATAGAAACGTAAGTGACATTTGCCGGATGTACACCATGTACAGGTTGGACTAGCGTTGTTTCCGTTACATAAACGTTTGGTTCCGTTGCTGGTCCTATTACCCGACCTTCTCGGTATCTTTTGCAGCAGCAGCCGAGAATGATGCTAATGACTACGGCGGATATTATCACTATCGACAGCCAAGTAATCAGCTCCATGTTTGAAGAACCGGATCGAAACGACACTCTTGACTTAAGTAAACGATAAAACTATATGGCGTGGCGATATAGCATTTTAACGTTTTATCAATGCTGTGACTCATCCTGTGATCCCTTGACGGAATTGATGCGGGTTTATATCTAATACGCGATAAACGATGTTATTTATGAACTCAAACTTTAAACAATGGTTGCTAGACTTTAAAAGCTATAGAATTCTTTTGAAAACTAGTACGCGTCGTAGGTTTTACTGGATTGATTCATAATTTATTTAGTCCAAGAAGTTGTATATTGTAAACTCACAGTACTATACAATTGTGTCTGCAAAATTCTGCGCGAAATTAGAATTAAGTCATTCGGTCTACCAATTGACATATCATGTATTGTCAAGAAATTATTTAGTTATGTAATATATACTTCGTCAAATAGATCTTTAGACGCACGTCATTGTTTGATGGCATAAGCAAAGATCGCTGGCTGATCTAACGATCCTTATTTCATATCGATATCGAATATTCGCACGCAGCAGATACGTATGTCTGATGATGCATGCCTGATGGCTTATGTCTGATGACGTGGGTTTAAAGATCCATTTGACGAGTAGTATCTTATAATAAGTATTATCGTGTTTGAACAACGATAAGGATAAATTTTGGGTTACGGCAAACACAGAGGACCAATTTATTTTTTTAGAGTATTTTTTTCTATTCTTTCGCCAATATATATTTCGAATTAATTGGACGCTTCATCAGGGTTAATAAAAGTTAATGTCCTGGTAAATGCTAAGCAAATCATCGATGTATCTGTACTGTCGTAGTAAGTGTGATGTCAACAGTTAACATAATTCAATGAATAATAAAATAATAAAAATCCATGGACATGACGTCCGGAATGCTCATTCGTCAAATTATTTTAGCCGTTGACATCACACTTATTACTATATTAAAAATACATCGATAATCTGCTTACCAATTAGATGCGAAATATTGGCGAAAGAATATAAAAAAATACTCTAAAAATCTATCTAAAAAATTAGTTCTTGGACAATGACAAACGACCATGATAGCTTGAAATAGTGTTTAGTTCCGTTTATTTGCAGTAACCTAAGGTTTATTCTACGAGGGGACGTCCAGAAGTTCGTGGAATGGAGGGGATGGAGTGGGGATAGGGACGCTCGCTAGGTGTCATTCTGATTAGCGACTCATCATTAGTATATACGTTAAGTTGCGCTATAAACGTCAGTCGTTTACGAATAGTTGCCTGCTAAATAAGTCAGTCCGGAAGAAAACTGAAACTGCGGTGGAAATTGAACACCGTGCTGTGATAAAGTTCCTTACAAAGGAAGGAATGAACCATATTGAATGAAATGGAAACCGTTTATGGGGAACAGTGCCCTAGTAAATCAATGATTTGTAAGTGGCATGGTCTTTTTAAACATGGTCGGCACTCGATTAAAGACGATCCCCGCTCAGGATGGCCAGTTGAGACCACCGCATCAGACATCGTCGAAAAACTGCAAAAATTTCTACTGCAATATGTCCGTTTGAAGAAAAAACAATTATCTGCATTAGTTCATCATATCAGATACCACCATTTTGCGTATCCTACATGACCACCTAGGTATGACAAAAGTCAGTGCAAGATGGGTACCAAGAATGCTCACGCCGCTGCAGAAACAGCAGCCCGTCTGTGCGTCCAAACAATTTTTGGAGCTGTGTGGAGACACCTGCACAGATTTTGGAGCGGATTGTTACCGAAGGTGAAACATGGGTTCATCACTTTGAGCATGAGTCCAAACAGGAGTCCATGCAGTGGCATAAAAAGGGGACACCACCGCCAAAGAAATTCAAAGTGTCAGAATCGGCTGGAAAGTTAATGGTTACGGTTTTTTGGGATTGCGAGGGGATATTATTGATTGATTACAAAGAAAAAGGTAGGAGCATAACCGGAGAATATTACGCAGCGATATTAGAAAAATTAAAGGAAAGACGTCGAGGAAAATTGACCAAGGATGTGTTGCTCTTGCAAGACAATTCGCTGGTTGACAAGAGCAAAGTTGCAATGGCTGCTCTGCACAAGCATGGCTTTCAATCAATAGCCCATCCACCCTACAGTCCAGACCTGGCACCTAGTGATTTTTATTTGTTACCCAATTTAAAAAAAAGACTTACGTGGAAGAAAGTTTTCCGACGACAATTAGGTAAAGGAGACAACTTTGGCCCATTTTGAGGCGAAAGATAAAAAATATTTTTATGATGGTTTAGAAAAATTAATTGATAGATCTAATAAATGTATTGTGCTTAAGGGTGATTATATTTAAAAGGAAAAATAGATTTATTGTTTTATTTTATTTAAAACCCTTTCATTCCAAGAACTTCTGGACCTCCCCTCATATTATCTGTTCCAATGATAAAGATTCTTCGTCTTTTTGCTTGAACAATTCTGTAATTACGAGAGCAGAGTGAGTAAAAGTGCGTTAGAGAGCGCCACACAGTCGGGCAACGGCGAAAATAATTGCGGCCGGCAAAATCATCTTTTCTTAAGAAATACACCGATTTCTAGTTTTAAAATAGTGAATATCAATTAGATATGAACATCTAGACACAAAACCAAAACATTTGTGAACAGTGAATAAACCAATTTGCGCTATAAATACTACCTAGAATTTAACAAAAAAAAAGCTTTACCTTGCCTTAAATCGGCATCGATTAAGTTAGAATCAGAATGCAGTAGTGCAAACAATCCTAAAGTATCAGCTGCTTACATTTGCTTATTTAGAAATTCTCGTCATTTAACTGGGACCTAAGCGAAAATTCGAAATATGTGTAAATAGTTTCAATGTTTTAACGTCATCGAATTTATTTCAAAATCAAAATATCTCCTATTGGTGTTACGGTGTTTATAACTACGTATTATATAAGTAACTATACGGGATATCCCACCAAGCCGTCGTATTAGAATATTTAAAACTTCTTGTGGGAATTTGATTTTGAAACTTGCAGCGTAGTCATGGTGAAATATAATCCATTTGAAAAAAAAATAGTTTCAGCTTAACAATATTGCGGCGTACAGGGTGTTGATATCAACTTCCTTATTTTATGTTTAATGCTACAGTCTCTATCGATTTGTTGAACGTCTCGTATCATGTACGAATAACTTGCATTAGGGTTGACTATGTCTAATCTTAGTTTTTGAAGTATCTTTATTATTTAAGTAAGCAAAACTCATTTTTCTCATACAGAACACTGAGCACATTATTTTTCAACTTATCACAGTGGCTTCCCATCACCATAGTTTCATGAATCATCATTGTTTAAATTTTTATAACTTGGAATATCTCTTAATTCCTTATGAAATATTGCATTGTTTAGAAATGCCAAAAACAAAACATAATCGCAAATCAAAATTTCAAAAACATAGAAAGCATACAACATTGCACAATATTACATTGCATTATTATTATTAGTAGTAGTATTATACTATATTACATCACACTACATTACATTGCACTAAAGTGCATTATATTACACAATCCCTTAAAACTGCAATTTTTTCCTACATAAACTACTCTAATTTAGGGGTTAGTAACATTATATTAATGTAAGAATAACTCGTACTTTATCACATTTATCCTTAACATTCTCTGCTTCCTCTGGTGTGTGCCAGGGATCCAATTTGGGTCCCCTTTTGTTTAATATTTATTTGGATGATCTCCTACAGGGGCTGGACTGCAATGTACTGGCTTACGCGGACGATCTTAAGATCTACAATACCATAACCTCCCCGGCAGATTGTCTGTTTCTCCAGAACAGTCTGGATACAATTGTTAGATGGTGTACACAGAATGGAATTCATTTGAATCTGGATAAGTGTGCTGTTGTAAGCTACTCCAGATGTCATACACTATACAATTTTCACTATGCTGTAAGTCAGGCTATTGTTCCTAGGCACTCGTCTGTGATGGACCTGGGCGTGCAGTTTGATGCAAATTTGTCGTTTGCAGACCACATATTGTCCATACGAAATTCTGCGATGAAATCCTTAGGATTTCTCATACGATCCTGCAGATCATTCAATAATCCTGCCTCGCTAATAGCATTGTACTATTCGCTTGTCCGCACTGGGTTGGAGTATGCCTCCATAATTTGGTATCCTCACTATCTCCATCTGCAAGTACTACTTGAAAGAGTGCAAAAACGATTTTTGAAATACCTGTCCTTCAAAATTGATGGCACTTACCCTGGATGCGATGTTGAATATGCTCGTCTGCTGAGGAGACACGGTTTTGTATCGTTATCGGATCGAAGGAAGGAATTTAGCAGCCAATTTCTACTTAAACTAATTAATCACGCTATTGACGCTCCATCTCTTCTCTCCCAAATTAATTTTGTGGTACCTCAGTACGATACCAGGTCCTTCCCTAATTTTAAGGTCCCGTCATGCAAAACTAATGTTCTGCTTAAAGCACCCTTTACACATATGATTCGAAATGCCGATGAATTACTTCACGATCCTTTTTGTTGAAGAGTCTACATGGATTTACATTGTCGTCCTATTTTGTTCTTGCATTCTGGTGTCACCGAGCCATTATTATGTTTATGATTCAGTTGTATCTTTTTCGATTAATTTTAATTTATTACTACGCTGTATATTGTTACTACATATATATGCTAGGTTACATTATTTTCGCATTGTCCTGTAAATGGAATTATTTTCTGTTGGGCAATAAAGATATTATTATTATTATTATTATTAGTCTCTAAAAGAATACTGTTTTATTATAGAATGTACCCATATTTCAAGTACATTATTATTAATAAATCGTATATTAAACTAATTAATTTTTTTAATTTAGTATCATTTTAATATATTTCTTTATGCTGAATCGAATGAGACCAACCGCAGTTTGATAAGACTATCCGGCTTCTAGATATTGAATTTTTTCCGCTTTACGAGCATTTGACCCCACTGTGCGCCATAATCGCAAACTCCACGATAGCATTTATCAGTATCATCTACCAGTGGGAAACACTAAAATTTTAGATCTGTTAATAGCTTTGCATATAGTTGAAAGCAGACTACGTGTCGTATATTTACTAACATGGAAAAAGGTGAATTTCATGTGTCAATTATTGTTACAACTATTGCGTCAAAAAACCGCGAATTACACAAATTAAAACAAAGCGTGATAAATATTTTGAACATTCTTCTTCATCGGACGAAATGGTTTAGCGGTTTAGCGATTTTAGTCGTGGTAATAAGAATAAATACTGCTGAATATACTGGATGTCCAAATGACGTCATCATACTAGAAATCCTCAATGTTGTATTGCAAGACCGCAGAATCAAAGTGCACCAGATGAGCGTGATAGTACGTACACTACCGTCCATAAATTTGAAGGCAAGATCAAATCCCTTTAAAGTAATACAACTCGTGAAATCGTTAATCCTTATTATAAATTAGAGTATGCAAATATAAAATTGTTACCCATAATGCGTACAGTCCAAACATTTAGATACAAACTTCACCCGAATACATTCTATTGCTCTTTTTTTTTGCAAAATCGTGTTATTCTGTGTGAAAATCGTCTTGGTGAGCCGTTTGTGTTCCAGCAAGATAAGTTCTAAAAAACTATCAAAGCCAAAGGGGGTTATAACGACAAAAAATAAATTTACAAGCTAAATAATGCATAATGTAAAATCCGTTGGTGTTTCTAAACTTTTGGTCGACAGTGTATATAATGTATAATATTGGCGATAGTTTTCCTTCTTTATTTATCTTTGTGATTTGTTTTCTAGCATTTAAAAAGGGTTTTAGTAGGTTTAGTTCGATTTTTTATGTCTAAAGCTTCTAGTTTTTCAATTAGCTTTGTTTTTGATATTGTGTCGAATGCTTTTTCATGTTTATGAATATGGTTACTACTATACTTTGATCCTTCAATTTTCTTATCATCAGGTTAATTAGATCATATGCTACAGATATTGTTCCTGAATCCTTTTGGAATGCATATTGTTGTTGGTGTATTATATTGTTCTTTAGTAGACAATCTTACCTCTTTATGTAGTCTTGTCAGCATTCCTGCCAGCAAGGTTCCAGAAGTTCTCTTTGGCGTACTTGGTAAAACGAATTATGATATTCTTGTTCAGGAATGTTTTCCTAGTACGAGGCCTTTTGATATTCCTTCTATTTCTTGATTTTTTTGTTTAAGTGAGTTTTTGTAAACCGCAGCAGGACTCTGGTCCAATGAACGGCATGTTCGCTGCTTCTTTATCCAGCTGATCAGCCGTCTCATTTCATTCGATCTCTTCGTGATTTGATATCCACGATAGCGTGATGTGATTTTAACGTCGTAATTCCTTAAATTTTGTATGTAAATGCATATCAAGTCAGATTCAAACGTATAGGCTTGTAGACCCTGGAATGCTGTCTAATTATCCATAAAGGTATTAATTGTTTCACGTCCAAACCTGTTCTGTGGGATGTTTTTAGTGCATAAATTATATATATAGACATTTTTGGTGAAAACTAGAGCCACTAGATGTCTATGACAGTTCCAACTCTATTCTGAATCCGTTTGCTTACCATATTAGAGCTACTTTTTTGTCACCCTTTCAAAATGTGTTGTGGAGGGACACTCTGTATAATGTATAATAATTCTAAGAGTACTTTTGCCATGATATCGATCGTACTTGGTTCTTTCTATCTAGTTTTTGTTCGAATGATAATTTAAATTTTGAACGCCTTTATGTTAGAATTATTAAACGGTTTGAAACTGCACTAATCCCAAATACTGGAGATAAAATAAATAAAAATAAAGTGCTAATACGTTCAATTTAATCAGAAAAGTCATTTTCTTATCGCATACCATCTCATGATAAAAGGAATTGACTTATCAATATTAAGTTAACAAGAATGTTTAATTTGTTGCGTCATTTATGTACCAACAAATGTGCTAATTGATCTAACGAGAAATTAAATTGGATTGCTTGTATTTATTTTATTTGTACTTAACCAATTGAATGTAGATCGCAACTTCCAATTTAAGTTTTCATTCATTCATTTGCTTTATTTCATGATTAAGTTATTTTTCCAACACAATACCCATTACTTAAATTGTATTACTACCAGCGTTCCTTTTAGCTTTCATGTTCATTGTTATTAAATAATTTGTTTTTAGTATATACACACTTACAACTTCTACTAATTCAAACTCAAATGCTTTTCATCCAGAAATTTATAAGTAACCACCAAAATTAAAAACATACTATCATGACTAAAAAACGGGGGGATCTTATATTTCTCAAAATTTAAAAGCATATTATAAGATTTGTCATATAAATCAATAGATTGCGCAGGGGAGTGTTTCCCATGATCCTTTTGTTTTAGCGTCCAAATGAGCTTTTGGGAATCGTTTACAACTCCATTTAGTTTTCTTACAAAATGCCCTTTACTGGTATTAGGAGTAACTATCCGGATTATACATTACCAAGTCGGACATTATTAGGACACTTTATGCCATCTGACTATGTTGCAAAGAAAATTAAATCAGAATTGAAAGATAAAAAAATGTGGTTGTGTGAGAACGAAATAACCGATGAGCAAAAACATTCTGTGGTGAATGTGATGGTACATACAATGGAAAAGTTTGAATCGTCATCCACTATCTTACTTGCTTGCGAGAGTGTTGCAAAATGTACTAGCGATAAAATTTTAAAACTGGTGTTGAGTACATTGAACAAATTTCAACAACCTAACTTTTAATGTTTGTGAGTGACGGTGCGACTAACATGCTTTCCTTAGGCCGATCTCTTAAAGAAGAGAATGGCATGTAAATTAATATATGGCGGAATTAATCCCTAAATGCTTTAATAGCCCCTACGAAGGCAGTATATCTAAAGTCCCCAAAACGTACAAAAATATTTCACGAACTGTGTTCCAAAGTGCCTGAACCACCACAGCCGATTACTAGGCGTTAGGGAACATGGTTAAAGGCTGAGTTTTCCTACTACGAAAATTTAGATGATGTAAAGAAGGTGGTTTTACAATTCGATCCGAGACATGCCAAAAACTATCAAATCATCATTTCTTTGGCGGTGGTGTCTCCTTTTTATGCCATTGCATGGACTCCTGTTTGGACTCAAGCTCAAAGTGATGAACCCATGTTTCATCTCCGATAACAATCCGCTCCAAAATCTGTGCAGGTTTGTCCCCACATAGCTCCAAAAATTGTTTGGACGCACAGACGCGCTGCTGTTTCTGCAGCGGCGTGAGCATTCTCGGTACCCATCTTGCACTGACTTTTGTCATACCGAGGTGGTCATGTAGGATACGCAAAATGGTGGTATTTGATACTCCTAACTAACACAGATAATTGTTTTTTCGGGCATCTTGCAGTAGAAATTTTTGCACGTTTTCGACGATGTCTGATGTGATGGCCTCAACTGGCTGTCTTGAGCGGGGGTCGTCTTCAATGGACTCCCGACCATGTTTAAAAGTACCATGCCACTTATAAATCATTGATTTACTAGGGCACTGTTCCCCATAATCGATTTTTATTTCATTCAATATGGTTTGAGCGTTTTTTTCTGGCTTTGTAAAGAACTTTATCACAGCAACTATTTGTAAACGGCTGACGTTATAGGGCTAATACTAATGATGAGTCGCCAATCAGAATGACACCTAGCGAGCGCCCCTATCCCCACTCCATCCACTCCATTCCACGAACTTCTGGACCTCCCCTCGTAAAATGTGATTTAGAAAGTATTCGCAAAAACTATTATGAACTAGCGCAGGGAATTGAAAAAATACTGGTAAGAGTTCCGTATAAGGGTCATCGAGTTAAGGATTTTAATAGATTCTAACGGAAAGCTCACGCTTTGCTGTGTTGAAAATGGCCGTTCTTTTTTTAGGAGTTTAGTTTAAGGTACCTAAAAATCGATTTAAAAAGGGCTATTTCTAGGTTATGTTTAGTGGTATATGAGTTATAGTTGACGATATTTAAGTTGGTACTTATTGTGTTTCGCCTAAAAGTTACTAAAACGGACATATTTTTTATTTTTGTACACAATATAGGTAAATAGACTAGTACTGTTTTGAAATTGTACTACATTATTGTGAAGTTCTCATTTCTATGGTTCTCATTATAGGAAACAATTAACAGGGAAAAAAGGGCACAAATAATAAAGACAATAATTTTCTAGTGAATATTATTTATTATAACATGCGAAGTACAATAAATAAATGAATTAGTTTGGTTTTGAAGGCAATTAACTAATTATTACTACGAATATTACACAAAAACTGTATCGAACTGATGGTAAATAATAAAATCCACTCTAGTATTAACGTGATTTTGCTATATGCATCAAGTAAGCCCCTCCGTCAATACGAAACATATAGAAGTAATATGGTATATTAAGTCTACACTGTTTGTAACGTCAAGGCACTAATTAGTGAGTAGGTCATGCAAAGCAACTACTACAAAAGGACAAATAAAAATAGTTCTAAAGTAATGAATGATTTATAAATTAGTAACAATCGCGCAAATTGCAACAAAAACATATTTCTAAAATAATAAACGATTAATAAATTAACAAATAATCCTGGGAATAAAATATAGTACAAAATATGTTTTTCAAATAATAGATTGGAAAATAATTCTGCGAAATAAACAATATACCAGCAAAAAAAGAGATAGGTAATTCTGAAGTATGGTCTAAATGCCCCGAGGAAAGCATCTAGGATTTTTCAATTAAAGATGCGCAAAACTTCGATGTTTAAATTATATAAGTTTAATGCATACTAATGAATGATTTTAGAGAAAAAAAAATATTCCCCGTTGAAAAAACCAACACACTGCCCTAATACGAAATAAAAAGAAAAAAAGAAACCTGAAATTTACACTGGGTACTGCTGTCTAACAACGGCTAGCAGTTCCCTGAACAAGTCAACAGCTCTTTCATGTATGTACATCCCTACACCATAGCCATTCCACAAGATGGTCTGCAAACGTCTGCCATGCAAAACGTTTGGTGACAAATCAAGCCTTGGTAGTCTCCACCAACACTCAATCTTGTATGTAATTTACTACCGGTCTGATACACTTTTTGTGTAATCTTCGAAGTAATAATTAGTTAATTCTATTCAAAACCAAACTAATTCATTTATTTATTGTAACTTTCATGTATTTCGCATGCTGTAATAAATAATAAAATTCACTATGTCTTTATTATTTTTCTCATTTTTTTCCCTGTTGTTTTCTATAACGAGAACCATAGAAAAAGTCTCTAAGAACTTCACAATAATGCAATACATTTTCAAATCAATAATATTGAATTTACCTATATTGTACACAAAAATAAAAAATATGGGATAGTAAGTATAATACAACAGATCATTCGCCAATATTCAATTGAAATTTTGCCGCTCATCGGTGTTTACTATCCACGTTAGTAACTTTTAGGCCAAACACAATAAATACCAACTTAAACTTCGTAAACTATGACTCATATACCTCTAAACTTAACCTAGAAATAGCTCTTTTTAAAACCATTTTTAGGTATCTTAAACTAAACTCCTAAAAAAGAAGGGCCATTTTAAACACAGCAAAACGTGAGCTTTCCGTTAGAATCCATTAAAATCGCCAACTCGATGGCCCTTATAGGGAACTACAGCCAAAATACTAAATGACTCGATGTCGTTTGTGGATTCTGTTCAAATTGTGGATGATGTTCATGCACGCCTGTGTACGGCGGCAGGCGAAAAAAATGAAACAGTAATACGAAAATTTAAAAGTGTTATTGACAAGAATTCAGATTTTCTGATACCGTACTCATTTAACTGAAACAAGTGTAGAAACCTATTTAATAATTCTAATATTTAATAGATGCCACCCAGTTTGTAATTTCGTGGTAACTTTTTAAAACGGTAAGTGCTTCAGCACGTTATATAGTATATTTTTTTAACATTATTTAATGTGTAAACATTCCTGCATCCGTATCGCTTATATTCACTCATGAAGGTCACGATCATAAGTGATGCGAGTACGTAAATGTTACTGAACACTCGCCTTGATACGGCGACTCGGCTTCTCCACGTTACTTTCCGCACTGCACTGTAACTTGCCCCCCCCCCCCCTCCCCCTCCCCTTCCTTGCTGAAACTATAGATAATGTCTGCGAGAAATTTATTAAAGAAACATATTTTACTCATTAATTTCTAGCATTTTATTGACAAAATAGTGTATTCTAATAAAATGTATACTGTTATAATGTTTCTTCAAAGTAACCTCCCTTTTGCTTTAATAGTTGCCTGACAGATACACGATATCCTTCGATATAATCGCTCCAAATACGATTAGTCTATAGCATCGTTTCTTAACCTGAGTTTCGCGCTATTAAACGGAAATCGCAGAAAGTATTCCAAACAACAATGAAATCATTTCATGATAAAAGTCATTTATTATAAACGTTTTATGTAAAGTTAAACATATAAATTTGGTACTTGTAAATTGTTCATGTATGTACACGACATGCAGCAACAGCTCAATGGGGTTGCAATCAGCAGTTGTAGATATATGTACAGTACCTTCCATATTAGTTGGGCACGCAAATGAATTTTAAGAAACGAGAAAATACTTAAACTCATTTTTCCAAAGCTTAAAATGTTTATGGCATTTTACTATAGTGATTAAAATTAAAGTATAAAAGTAATTCTAACGAAAAATGAACAAAAACTTCTTAAACATTCCGCTCATCAAAGAAATTCCGTTTTGCGCGAAGAACAGCTTCCACAATTCGAGGGATCCGCTCAACTAGTTTTTCAAAGACTCTATTTAGCATATTAGTCCATTCCTCTTCTAAAATGTTCCACAGGTGACCTACGGAGGTAGGGCATACGTTTCAGACCTTCCTGTTCAATTTATCCTATAACAGCACGATGGAGTTTAGATCGGGGCTATGCGGCGGCCATGTCATTATTTGTATTTATCTTGTTCTTCATTTATGAAATGTTTACATATCACTGCTAATTGTTTGGAGTCGTTGTCCTGCATGAATACAAAATTTTCGTCGATTAGACGTTGGTCCGATGGTATTGCGTTTTCTTACAGTATAATAACCCTCTTTTCACAAAATACCTTCGATTCGCTTCAAGTCTCCTGCACTGGCGTAGGAAAAACAACCCCAAACAAACACAGAACTTCTTTGTTGCTTGACAATTGGCACTACGCAATCCTGCAAAATTCTTTGGCTTTTCGCTCTTCTTACATAAACGAGCCTTGATTGCCCGAACACCTCAAACTTTGACTCAACAGTCCGTAGCATCCTTTTCCAACTATCCACTGCCCAATTTCTATGCGTTCCTGCCCACTGTAGTCGTTTTTGTCTGCTTGACCGTCGAAGTAGGGTTTTTTATGTTGCAGTGAAGATTTGCAGCTTTTAAGCTTTTTTCACTGTAGTAACAGAAAATTTTCTTGCACGGTCGCGATTCATTTCGGCGGCGATTTCTGGTGCTGTCATCCTCCTATTTCGCTTGCTAAATAATCTTACACCTTCATCGTCGGTGTGAGTTGTTATTTTATTACGACCTAAACGTGTCCGATCTCTTAACCTGTCCGTGTGTTGATGTGTCCGAATGATATCACAAACAGTCGATTTATTAACATATATTTTTCAGAAATTTGACGCACTGAATAACCTTCTTGATGAAAAGCAACAATTACAGAGCGCTTTTTTAAACTTGTCGGTTTTCCCGTTGGCATTTTAATAACTTTAATCGGGTTCATACAAAAAGATACGCTCTTAACACTAACGCATACACAAGCAGGTTTATTTAGAAACTAAAGCATTTATCAATACATAATATACTTTCGGGTGGCCTGCTCCCACCCCAAAATGTATTGTAAGTTTATTACCTACAATACTGTCCCAAAACTAATCCTATTTGTGGCGATGAGGATTATTCTGAAAATTACTATATTGGGTAATAAAATATAGTAGGTTTTTAATCATTCTATAATCGATATTCTTGGCATTTCGGCCGTGCAATTAATAAACAATAAACTTCATAAAGGACCTAATATAACTTCTGTTGAAATTAGCAACTGCCTGCCAGCAACGGTTCCATAGATTACAAAAACATGTAGATAGCCTACTGCTCTGTAACTTGCCCCAGTTTGCCGAGACTAGTAATTATTGCAGCGCATATATCATTGTTCAATAATTTATTTTTCACTTATTATGCAAATTATGCAAACTCCTCCTAATTGCAAGCAATAACAACTAAAATACAGTTGAGCTATACTATTACCTTAAAGCCATTCAAAAGATCTTTATTTAATTAATTGAAAAGATTTTAGAATCACATACAAGCAGTTGTATACGTATAAATGCGTTTGTTAGATTAAATTTCGACAAGTAGATGCCTTCATTAAAATGGCAGATTTACAGTTTTTATAGTCTTCCAATTATTATTACACCTTATGCTAAAACCATAGTTATGTTGTCATGATATGTTTTTCTTAAATATTTTGCCTTTTTCCTATAGATGCTATCAAACTTATAAATTATAGTGTAATTTCAATTATGTGTAAGAAATATACAAACCGATCTAAGCACTATAAATATTTCTGACTGGGTACAATTTCAAATTTCTAACATATTTCGTTGAAAGAAAAACAAACTTAATAGTTTCATATTCATATTTATTTACTTTTTTGACTTAATCCTAATATATACATAATACGAACTGCTTAAATTATGTAGGAATTCATAATATGTAATACCACAACAGCACAGTAGTATAGTAACAGTTAAAAATACAACATACACAACCTTATTTGCTTTTGAAATAAGCAGTTTTTAATAAATTTAGTTTAAGGCAAGTTCATTTATAGAAAGACGTAAATTGTAGAAGTAAATTATACAAATTTAATTTGCAAAATATGTTCATATACAAAAGGAAATGCGTATTCTACTTTTTATTTTACAATATAAATCTACGAAAATTGTCAAATATTAACCTTTAAAAAAATTAAAGGAAAATTTCCATAAAACTATCCACCTCAAATGAGGAAACTTCTCATTTTATGGTTCCTTTTGAATTATTGCTCCTTAGGTTATCCTTCTAGTCAGTACTGACTGAATAGTACTGTTCACATGAATGCTATATATACTCTGACAATTGTAGTAGTGCAAGTATGGTTTGTTTCGAACTGTTCAAATAAATTTTTTTTAAAATGAAAACGAAAAATTTGTTGAAATGAACTAAAAAAAACACACTTTCATCATCTACTTTATGTATACTATTATCTATTTCTTTTATTATTAAAATTTTAGCAAAAAGGGAAACGCAAATATGTTTAACATTTTGTACACTTTTTAGTATAGTAAACACTTATTAAATATATTTGAAAACTTTTTTTTGCTTTAAATTATTGGGGACTCCTTAGTGCTGAGAGTTATGAAAATATATCAGCAAGTTGTCCCACGTCTGCCACGCGGAACAATTTTAGTGAGGCGCTAGTGGATTGAATTACAATCACACTCCATCAATTTTTGCATGTTTTTTCTAAAATTCAGTTTTAAATTAAGTGATACTTGCTATTTATACAAAATGATCTAATCATCGTTTCATATAATTTGAGTTTTGTAAATGTAAAAACCCAGAATTTGCGTTTACTCAGTTACTACATGTAATACAATACTTTTCGCGAAATTGGTGATCTAATTTGTTGCAAGTGTCTTTAATATAGCATCTATACATTGGATAAAATTAAAATTTACGTATTGAAACTTTTTTATTTATATGTCAAACATTGTTAAAAATATTAAGACGTATAATTCTCTAATTAGTAATGACTAGCACATTTTGAAACATCAATTAAAGTATTAAAACATACACGGGATAAAGTTGGATTAAATTTATGTATGTATGTACATGTCTTTTTTCAAACATTTATTTGTCACAATTCACAAAATTATCCCACTTCAACGATCGATTCTTATAGGATGTCATGGTGTTATCCTTATCAAGAAACATTATTCGTTGTTGTTTGTTTTGGATAAGTTTCGGGTAATTGCTGTTGCGTCGTTGTTGCCGAACGGGATACAACTTCTTCGTAAGAAGGTGGCGAATCCGCTTGCGTATACGGCGGTATCTGCCACCCTAATCCTGCGGGATGTAAAGGTTGTGACGTGGAAAATTGCGACATTGGTTGCGGCATTGTGAGATAAGTGGTGTTGCTTGGATACTGCCCTGGTACTACTGTTGCTTCCGTCACGTATATGCTTCCGTTTGGATCGCCAGCTTGTCGAACTATCACCTGTTTCGTATGGTAACTCTTGCAGCAAGCGGTACACAACGAGATGAATATCAGGATCGCTATTACCATTATAATTACTGAGAAGAAATCCATATTTAAACCGGAAAATCGATACGACACTAGTTACTAATACGCACACGACAGCGACGTATTCGCAATACCATATCGCGTTCGTTTGACTTTATCAAATGACGTGACTCATCCGTAATTCAGACCACCGAATTGACGCAATGGCTGTCGTTTGATAGCCGATAAGATTCGTTGTTTTAAAATCTGTCTTTTAGATAACTGTAATCTGATCTGACGTCAATCGCGTTCAAGGTATGTTATTGTATCTGTTTGCAAGTGCACTCGACCTTTAAGGAATGTATATACTGGATGCTTTAGAAAAATATCATATAATTTGAACGAATGACTCACACAGTATATAGAAATTCATTCCTAAGAAAACAATACACAAATTTCACAACAACGGAAACTACTATTTTAATGCGTAATTGCAATCCTTGTTAACTTCGTTCCATGGTAATAGAAGCAATTCAAACAAACAAAATTTAAGTCGGGTGATAATACGAGGAATGTTCGGAAAGTAAAGGCCCTTTGATTTGTTACACTTCGTCTATTTTCTGTTTTTACCTACGTCATTGATTTTTATCCGTATGAAACAAATCGATACTTCTGAGTCAAATTAAATAGCGTATAAACAGCTAATTTGAAAATAAATTTAATGTATTGATGTAGCGCAAATTATTTTATTTTAACAGAATTAATTATCTTTTGATTTATTAATGTTTTACAGCAACTATTTAATAAAGGATATATTTATTTGAATATCTGACATATAACCTGAAATAGGTAAGGAATTTTAAATAACAAATATGGATCAATATGTGAAGGTTTAACGCAGATTTGGGTCGAATTTCTATTTCTAATAAATAACACTTAGTGTGTATGTTTATATTCCACGTTTTATGTAATAAATAATCAGTCTTATTAGTAAGAGAACATCATCGTCTTCATTATTTAATGATATTTTAAGGTATCAAGAGAAAAAAATTGATATAACACATGGGCTGAAAAGTCCCGGGCCTAACAAAGAAAACACGGTTTTCTTGGTTCAAAATTAGCTTTATTCATCAACGTAATCTCCATCAAGAGCAACGCAATCATTCCAGCGCCGCTCTAACATTTCAATACCACTTTTGTAGGACGATTTATCTTTTGCCTCAAAATAGGCCTCAGTTTCGGCGATAACCTCTTCATTCGTGCGAAATTTCTTACCGGCGAGCATTTTTTTGAGGTCTGCGAACAACCAGTAGTCGCTGGGATCCAAATCTGGCGAATACGATGGATGTGGGAGCAATTCGAAGTTCAATTCATGTAGTTTTGCCATTGTTTTGATTGACTTGTGACACGGTGCGTTGTCTTGATGAAACAAAATTAACGCTATATAATATTCACTGTTGGTGGTATTTCCTTTCTCAAGATAGTCGATGAATATTACACCACGCACATCCCAAAATACCGAGACCATAATCTTTCCAGCCGATTGTTGTGCTTTCGGGCACTTTTGACGAGGTTCACCAGTTGCTGTCCACTCAGATGACGATCGTTTTGATTCCGGAGTGAAGTGATGGATCCATGTTTGATCCATTGTCACATATCGACGCAAAAATTCCGATTTGTTACGTTTAAACATGGCCAAACACTGCTCAGAATCATCAACACGTTCTTGTTTTTGGTCAACAGTGAGCAAACGCGGCACCCACTTTAAACAGAGCTTTCTCATAGTCAAACGCTCATGCAATATAAAGCCAATACGTTCTTTTGATATCTTTACGATGTCAGCTAACTCACGCAACTTCACTTTTCGATCATTCAAAACGATTTTGTGGATTTTTTTTTATGTTTTCTGGTGTTACCGCCTCATTTGGACGTCCACTGCGTTCTGCATCATCAGTGTCTCTACGACCACGTTTGAAGTCTGCAAACCAACGTTTTATTGTTGTTTCTGATGGAGCGGAGTCCCCATAACACTTTTCAAGCAATTGCTTCGCTTGAACGGTATTTTTTCCCATCAAGAAGCAGTGTAAAATTAAAACACGAAATTGTTTTTGATCCATTGTTTTGAAAATAACAAAAGTAGCGTGACTCTTAGCACAATAACTCACAAACTAATGAATAGAATATCATGAAATTTTAACAGCTGTCTTTTGAAGGTTAGTACTAACTTAGAGAAAGGTGACTGGAATAAAACTAGCGTTATCTATGTGTTAGGCCCGGGACTTTTCAGCCCATGTGTTAATATTCATAATAAATAAGTAAGCATTAAATAAACATTTATGAATTTATAATATAAAAGATGTCATCGAAGACTTCAATCATCTATTTATTCTTCAGAACTTTAAGATTCGTTGCAATTGGCAATTATTACGGACTCAATGTCCATCTCCACTACATTTCTTTTTCGTTCATACCAATTTCTTATTAAATTGCCACGTTTGCCATCATAACCCTCAGGTTTACAAACACTTTTTATGGTATCATCTTGCTAAGACCTGCTCTTATTACACTTAGAATAAATCTACGTCTCATCCAAGAATACTACTAGTTTCGCAGAGCTCAACATGAGGTTAGCCATAAATTTTTCAGAATAATACTTTGCAATAATGCGATATCATGTTTCTCAATTAATACTCGCCTGTTGTATTCATATTTGAATCCAATATCCACCAATGTACTCAACAATTGTTTACACAGTTTAAGAATGCCTTTGGTTTTATGTTCATCCTTAAGGGTTTGTAAAGTAACATATTTCCCTAAAACAATATTTTCGTAACAAAATCATAAACCAATTATATAACTGTTGTTACTTTGTTGATACATGTCGTAAGCAGCATTCCGCACTTGCCATTTTTATTTTCTCTCGCATATCACTTGTTTTGGGTTTAGTACGAAGTAGGTCTAAGAGATGACAGCAGGAACTTGCAATTTCCTCTTGACAGCACAAATAGTTTGTCGAGTGATACTAAGTGCATTGCTTAGTCTCTACAACAATACACTGTTTGTAAATAGAATTGTGAATGCGTTACGATATCTACCTCATAAGCAGCATTTAAAGGTAACCGAGGGCCCCCGTTCTCTTTTTTCCTTCTCAAAATATGCCTAAGGGTTAAGCACAAGCTCTTGCGCCTTGAAATTGAACCGCTTTCCAGGCATTCTCTGTAACAATAGTAAAAACATTTACCTCTGTTCGATGCATTGTCTTTATTCAAAATAACTTACTAAAGACTTTGTAGTCGTAGTCTGTGTTCTGAAAAGAACAATTATTCGTAAAATGCAGAGAGAAAGTAAAAAAAAGGTAAAACGTAACTATAAATATTAAACTATAAATACAAAACCGATGCTAACCTACATTTGACAACCAACAACAAACGCTAGAAGATAAACAGTTCACGTAACTTGAATAACGTGGTAGTATGTACCACTATCCTTGTCTGTCACTCTAATAAAATCTAACCAAGTAGATCTTTGTCTGTGAGACAAACGCAAATCTTGCTTCCTTTTTGAGTAACAGTACTACAGAAAAAGAAAGTACTTAAAATAGACGAATTTAAATATTGGCGGTTCCGAACAAAGATTTACGGATACATTGTCTTCCACTGATTGCTAGTGAAGATATTGATGTCATCGTTTTAATTCTGTCCTCCTTTGACAGTTGGTGAATGCATAGCACAAACAAAATCGTTGCGACCTGCATACTGTAATTCGATTTCTATGTGCAAAAGGATTTACAGCTGCTCATATCCAACCTAAGACATGCCATCCAAAACCGACGGCAAAGGCAATAATTCCCTTCTATAACAACGCGCATCCTCACACCGTTGACCGTACCAAGAAGAAGATTCAAGATTTCCATTGGAAAGTTTTCGACCACCATTTTCTTGCATTTGAATCAATGGCTCGGGCGATAATGCTTTGACTAGAAACTTAAGACCGCTAATATCAACTGGTGCAATTCCCAGGCGGCAAATTTATATGCACAGTGGTTAATGAATTTGATACAACGTTACGAAAGATGCTTACAAGTGAACTGGGATTATGTGAGAAAGTGAAGTTATTTTAGTTTGTCGGAAAAGGGTTTTCAAACAGATATATTTTTTTATGACCAAAAGCCCTTTATTTTCAGAACTTGTCTCGTACAAAAATAAATAACATACATAAATAATACAACGTAATAAGTAAAGAGTACAGTGTAGTAAGAATTAATTGTGTTAAATAGTATCTCAGACTTTCACGGCCATGTCATAGTCGTAACGGTTGTCGGGTTTCGCCGTCTCACTAGGTTTTTTGTCCCTGACGTTTCAGTACCTTTGAAAATGCGAATCGCAATTGTTCGTGAAACGTCAGGGACAGTGATACGGCGGAACCCGACAACCGTTACAACTAGAACTAATTGTGTTATGTATTTTATGAAGACGTGACGAATCGGCAGGAATATAACAAATGTGAAGTTGCATGACGTACACATATCGTATCATATCCTTTTTGTCGTTATTTTATTTCATTAGAATAAAACATTTCTTAAAATAACTGTATGGTTGTGATTTACTCATAAAACAAAAAAATTACACAACGGCACTAACATTTCAGCACATTAAGTAGCAAAAGAGGTTGTTGCATGTTGTCTTTTTTTTACTATAAACTAAGTTGACATATTCTACAAATAGAAACGTGCAACATAAGAAAGAAACAAACTTTCTAATCCACCTGTAACACTATCAATAAAATATTACTCTACGCTAGGTGCAATGTCAGCAATAAGCAAGCACAATAAGTGCGACTTTGTCTGCAGTTTCCAAAATGCGGATTTTATGCAAAAAAATAATGCATTTTATCTACAAGGGATAAGCTATAAGATGCAGGCCTATTAGTCTCTATTCCTATTTAAAAGAATGGAGAAGCTATTAGATCAACACCTAAGGAATAAGGTTCAACTTAATAAGCCATTTTATGCCAAACAACATGTGGAAAAATTTACTATAACGGCCCTCAATATTGTTACAAGCAAAATGAAGGAGACACTCGCAGCAAAAGAAACAGCCCTCTGTACATTTTTGGATATAGAGGGCGGCTTTGACACCACCTTCGAGGGCATAGATAGAACGACTTTTACCAAAACTTTGCACCCATCGATTACGAGTGGATCAAAGACGTATAAGTGGCAAGCAACACTTGATAAACAGCTAACAGAAAATTTCCACAATGCTGACGTGCGGGAAACGCCAGTACAACTTGTCAGACATTCTGTAAATTCCTCGGTAGATACTATCGCTTTGGGTCACAAATGATCTTTAAGTCATAAACGGCAAGAATTACTACGTGGTATGGTAGCCAAAAACAACTTAAAAGACTATGCAATAGCAATTTTAATAAATTCAGCGGCCTGCATATGTCATCACACAGTGTGATGCATGCTTGCCCTACAGCAGCCCTAAAAGTTCTGCTGGCGCTTGTACCACTACACATCTACATACAGAAAGATCCTACGATGAGTGTTCTTACATTTAACAGTATTAAACACCTGAAAATCTTCAAAAGACATAACAAACTATATAATATACGTTAGATAGATGATATAATTCCAAAGCAATGTAATTTCGATCAACCGTACACAAGGTTATCATAAAAGACCAACAAAAAAAGGGACCTTAGCATGTTACATAGACGAACGAATAATAGGAGTCAGAACTAGCGTATGCATTTAGTAGCCCTAATTTCTATCTAAAAATGCCTATGGGGTTCCAAATAATCATATATCAGGCAGAGATGTGTGCCATGCACCCATACACTAGAAAGATCCTCAAGAAAGGTCTTCGAAGTGCAACAATACATATTTTTATGGATAGTTAGGCAGCATTGAAAGTTCAACATGCCTATGTGTACAATGCTTAAAGCAATTGCGACGTTAAAATTAAATCACGCTGTGGTAAATTCCAAGCCACGATCCAAGGATTGAGGGAAATAAAAAGGTTCATAAGCTGGTTAAAGAAAAGCATACCCTTCAGTAGGCCAGAGCTGTATCGTGGTTCACCAAAAGCTAGCTGAAACACGAAATCATTCCTGGATAGTGCTATGTGACTGCTATATTTTTACAGGGGGGACCTCAGATCACTGGTAGCGATACTAATAGGGCATGCAGCCCTGGAATACCATTTACACTAACTTGAGAGAGCTTAAGATCAACTCTGCTGTCTATGTTACGAACATTCAGAAAGGGCAGAGCACATATTATGTACAGTTCTTCCATCAGTCGCCCATGATGCAAATTTTTGAAAAGGGAGCATCGAACACCTGAACTAAAGACTAAGGATTCTTGACTAGTACTGTGGTTTATTAAAAGCTTCAACCTATTCTAACCACATCAAGGGCATCGCTACAGTAAATTGTGACATGCAATAAAGTTTATATTCATATACAAATCGTGCAACAGTCTCGTCGTGTAACACGTTACTGTTTGCAGGTAGCTAACTAGTGTTCTACGAAATTTTAAATAAGCATAACCTAAATTTGAACATTATTCCTCTTAAATATCCAATCAAAAAAGTGTTTATTAATAAAAAGTGATTCCCAGTCCTCTGCTTTTATTAGTTTTTGAAATACAATAGAATCTCACTATCTACATACGGTAGTATGGAAATATTTACTTTTGCTTTACTTTATGCGTCATCGCGTTCTAGGATTTGTACATGGGCCGCTGTAGAGTCCCGTCGAAAAGACAATATTTGCATTGCAATTATATTTCAAAAGAAATAAGTTATCTTCGAACTTAAATGTGCAAATAAAAAACTGTATTCGTAAAGGTTAGGTGAAAGATAAATAATCTCCAGTGCCAGGATATTGTTGTAGGTGTTAGCCCTGTTAAATGGATACTTCTGTCAGATTAATCATTATCAAGATAGCAAACGAGTACAGTGAAATCTCCCTTGAACGGACACCAACGGGACCAACTAAAGATGTCCCTTCAGGAGGGGTGTCTGCATAAAAGAAATATGTAGTAGATACAACAAAAATCGTGTTTTACCGAAAAATTAATATATTAAAGAAACTGGGACATTTTTAAAATAAATAAGAAACTTTGAACTTAAGAAAAAAAGTTTATTTCCTCTAGATATATACATACAAGGTGTAATATATGTATGTACATAGATACATAGATGTAGTATGTAATACAAAACAATGAAATGAATGGTCACTTTAAGGACGCAAAAATGCATATATTGTTGTTTGTCTTGTCTTTTTCGTTAAAATGGCGTCTTGAAATCGTATTTCTAATTTAGAAAGAAGCTCTACTCTGTATCTCCGTGATTTTCGACAAAACTTTTGAGCTGCTTGGTCAGGGTAATAGTTTTACCATAATCTTCTGTTGGCACCGAAACCTCGTCGATATCAGAATCTTCCGAAAGTTCTTGTATTTCAACTGGATTTGCAATTTCTTGTTCTGAATCTGGATCTTCAACATACAAATCTTCATCTACGTTCAAAAAATCATTGAGGTTTTCATTATCCGTTAATTTCAATAAACTCTTATTTTTGAGGATATCTGAGTAGTACACTAAGAGGCAAATCATCTTCTAGGTCAGATATATCAGCCTCAGTTAACTGGTCTTCACTTTGCATATTTACATGATTAAATCCTGCTTTGCGGAAGCAATTTTGAACTCTCTTTGGTTACTTGGTCCCAAGCGGTTTTTGCCAAATAAACTGCATCCAGTGGTGTAATTTTCTTTATTAACTCAAAAGCTGCACCAGCAGTTTCAATGTTTACTAGCCGATGTTTCAGTATTAGACTTCGGTAATAAGTTTTAAAATTCTTTATAACCCCCTGGTCAAGTGGTTGACAAGCTGATGTACAATTAGGGGGTAAAAATAATATTTTTATATTATTTAGGCGAACGTCTTCCGGATGAGATCCCGCATTGTCTAAAAATAACAAAATGTTTCTTTTTTCTTTAGCCATTTCCCAACCTAGGTCTTGCAACCAGTCTGTCATAATTTGTCCTGTCATCCAAGCTTTCTTATTGTATTTCCAAGTTACAGGCAGGTTATTTATATTAATGTTTTTAAAAACTCTGGGCTTAGCTGCCCTACCAATGACTAGGAGTTTTTCTTTTTCACCCGCCATATTTGCACAATGCAAAATTGTAAACCTCTCTTTGGGATGCTTATCCCCAACACATTTTTCCTTCTTTAATGTGAGCGTTTTGTCGGGTAGAGCCTTAAAGTACAGGCCTGTCTCATCGGCATTATAGGTGTCTCGGTGAATATTCCTTAATCAAAGAACGACATTTTTTAAAAACGATGAAACATCTTAAGCATTAACCGAAGCTCCTTCTCCCGAAATCGCTTTAAAACTTCTATTGTGGCGGATTCTAAATTTATTGAGCCAACCTCAAGAAGCACTGAATATAGAATGTCCCAAAGAGCGGCTACTTCTCTTGCTTTACATCGTATTAGCGGACCTAAAAAAAAAAAGTTTTTTGCGCTTTTGTTACGGCAAACCTATTGGTAATCTCACTTTTTTTATCTATTTTAGAACTTAATATGAAAAGAAAATCAATGCATTAATACA
Organism: Trypoxylus dichotomus; assembly: GCA_023509865.1. NCBI lineage: Eukaryota > Metazoa > Arthropoda > Insecta > Coleoptera > Scarabaeidae > Trypoxylus > Trypoxylus dichotomus. The sequence goes on along the minus strand of CM042082.1, from coordinate 19,055,215 downwards.
AGAAAACCTTAATAAACCTTAAAAAAATCATATGCATACCTGTTAAAGGAATCCCCTTATGCCGAGCTGCTGTAAACCAGTCATAACACAATTTACTTGTTTTAGTACCATCACCCGTCAAAAAGCTTCTTTTTTCATTCAAATTGCTGTTCGACATCCATTTGTTTCGAAGGATTTCTTTATGTTTAATTATATCGACAGCTTCTGTTTCTCCAATATTAAAACGCTTGGATGAGTTCCTTACACTTAATTTCTCTTTATTGTAAACTTCAACAATATCAATTTTTTGTTCAAGCGTGAGAATTTTTCTATTTGGAGCCATTTCTACAATTAATGTGTCGCCCACTGTCTTTTCCGCATAGACATCAGACTAATATTGAAAGCAGATTCAATCGAAAGCGTACACCCAAAGAATAAGAACATTAAATCCCCGACCAACTTGGGGAAGTCCCTAATTCACGCCAGGCAGAAATGCACGACATAGGCTGCGTTTGTACCGAAAGATTAAAGTCGGTAAATCTCCGGTATACTCGGGGAAGTCCCAGCGAAATTGGCGCGCGGCGCGATTGCGAAATGCAATAGCAATACTCTCGATATAAAAATAAGATAAGGCGTTTCTTTTTATTTCACTTTTTGTCCGGTTAAGAGAACATTTTCTCGTGTCCGCGACCGTTCAAGAGGATGTCAGTCCAAGAAAGAGTTAATACAATGGAAATTATATGAGAGCCGGTCTGGACCATGAGAAACTGTCCGTTTAAGGGAGGTGTCCGCGAAGGGGAATTTCACTGTATTACAAGCTTGTAAGTAGTATTTAAAAAGACCATGTGTTAGTGAAGGAAAAGCTAATTTCGTCAGTTTATATAAAAAAAATTAAAATTACTTTTATCAATGTGTAATGTAATAATAATCATAAATTGTATTGTTTAGATCTAACCAATAGGTATAGGACAAGTCAAAACAGCATACAACGCTGTTAACTGAAACAAAAATACAAACATAACAGTGCATTAAAACTACATTTACAAACATAACATTTAGCGACAATAGGAAACAAACATCAAATTAAATGTTAACAAAGTCAATCCTGGAAATAGATTTGTTTTCTTTTGTGCTTGAGGCAAAAATATTCATAATCTTTCTATTTTTTTTGTTCAATGACCAAGTCAATTTTCCATTATCTCCTACGAACTTTTATCAATAATTTAATAGAAAATACAATGTATGAGTCTTGGTTTTAAAATATTTTATTTAAACTCTATTAAAACACTTTATTACATTCGTACAAACATACTACAACGGAAATCCTTTATATACAACATTCATTCAACAATATACACTACTGGAACACTTACTGAATAGGGCCAGTTTTAAAACATTCGGTCTTGCGTATTAGAACGCTGTGATTGCTGTGTCAGGTATTCTTTTCTTTGTCTATGGTACCTGTTTATATGATGCGTTAACGGTTGTTAAGACCTTTTTGTAGTTTATTTAATTTATACCATGTGTAGATAAGTTTTTTCTAGTTTAACTAAGAGATAGCGCCAGCGCAAAGTAAGCAGCGTATTAATCTAACACATACGTCATTTAGTTCGTCTGACATTTAAACTACCAACACACTCAAGTTGAGTCCCCCAAAAACTAGCGTCTTTGCTTTCTCGTTCAGTGATCATCTCCAGTTTTGTGACTGAGAAAGCACATTTCCGGCACGCATTACTTTCCTTATTTAATCAAAAGAAAAAGGCTGCTGAAAATCATCGTTCGCTGGTAGAAACATATGATGAACAGGTTCCATCGATTAGAACATGTTAGATATGATTTCCACAATTTATGTGGTGATTTCAATGTGAAAAACAGTGAGGTCTTTGGTAGACCACAAAAATGCGAAGACGAGTTATTGGATGATGACCCGACTCAAACTCAACGGCAATTATATGTGTCACCAAAAACAATCAGCCGACGTTTACGTGCAATTGGGTAGATCGATAAACTCGGTAAATAGGTCCCACGCGATTTGATTGGACGTCAAATAGAAAATCGCAAAGTCACCTGTGAAATGCTGCTTCAACGTCACGAAAGGAAACCATTTTTACATCGAATTGTAACGGATAACAAGAAATGGATTTATTTAAAAAACCCGAAACGGACAAATCCTGGCTTTCACCTGACGAAACTGGTCCTTCAACACCAAGGCCAAATCTCTTCGGCAAGAAAATCATGCTCTGTGTCTGGTAGGACCAAAGCGGTATTGTGTATAATGAACTCTTGAAGCCTGACGAAACCGTTAATACACAACATTATCGCCGACAAATGATTAATTGAAACCACGCATTAATCGAAAGACGACCGGAATGGGCCAGAAGATATGGCAAAGTGATTTTCTTATACGACAATGCACCGTCTCACACAGCAAAACCAGTGAAAGACACCTTGAAATCTCTTGGATAGGACATCCGTCCACACCCGCCGTACACCTCTGACCTGGCACAATCTGACTCGCTTCCTCGTATCAATGGGACACGCGCTCGCAGAGCGACACTTCAGTAATTTCGAGGAAGTTAGAAAATGGCTCGACGAATGGTTTTCGCAAAAGGCAAGCAGTTTTTCTGGAAGGGTATCCATAAATTACGTGAAAGATGGGTGAAATATGCCGATAGCCAATATTTTAAATAAAAAAATGTTGTTTCCCTTGAAAATTACGTGTTTCTTTTTAGCAAAAAACCGGAAAAAACTTATGCATGCACCTGGTAAGTAAGAAAATGGAGCAATATTGTTGTGCATATGGGTGTGAAAACGTGTGAGAACCTAACGGCAATATTAAATTTCATAGATAACTTGTATTTTAATAGCTTTTTCTTAAATGAACTAACTCTTTCCTAACATAATTAGCCTCGTTGTGAAGAAAAAAAAAGTATATAAATATATATATATATATATATATATATATATATGTCTTGTTATCCTCTCGGGTTTTGTCCCGCGACGTTGGTTCTTCTAAGAACCAACGTCGAAGAAGTACGTCCTGACGTTTCGATGTAATCGCACACATCTTCCGTCAATGTCACAGTCGAAATCACGACCTCAGGAAAAAGATGTATGCGATTACATCGAAACATCAGGACGTACATGGTTCTTCTAAAAACCAACGCCGAACGCGGGACAAAACCCGAGGGGATAACAAGACACATATATATGTATATATATATTGCTTGTGCGCGAAGTGTTAAGAGAACCGTGAGAAAGTACAGCTGAGCTTGCGGCAACTTCACAGAAAAGTCAGCGTACCGTTCTGCCATACCTCCACAGTGTGGGGATGTATAAAAGGGTGGCAAAGAAAAAACCTCTCCTTACGGCGTTTCAAAAACGGCGCCGAATGGCTTGGGCAATCGAAATGCGAACGAAGCCCGAAGAGTTTTAGCGGTCTGTCATTTTTTCAGACGAAAGCAGATACTGCCAATTAAGTGATAGTGGTCGTACGTGGGTATGGAGACGTTCGTCACAACAACTGGACGACAAATTTTTACATCAGACGGTGAAATACGGCGGTGTGAACGTCATGGTGTGGGGCGCGATATGGTATGGTGGAAGATCGCAATTAGTAATCTGTGACGGAAATATAAATGCGGCAAAATATATCCAAATATTATCAGAAGGACTACTACCGATATTCGACAACGCCATTGTATCTAAAGAAGACGCCACTTTTATGGAGGATGGAGCACCCTGCCACAAAGCAAGAACAACAACCACATGGAAAGAGGAACAGGGGATTCGGATTTTACCATGGCCAGGCCAATCACCCAACATGAATCCGGTAGAGAATGTTTGGCACATAATCCAGACAAATATGGTGAAACGACGACGAAAACCCAGCAATAAGGAAGAACTCCTGGCAGCTGTTACAGAAGAGTGGTTAAATATTCCAGAAGACACCATTTAATAGATTCTATGTCACGACGACTCGCAGCACTTCACGCAAGTAAAGGTGGATCGACAAAATATTAGTCTAATTTAAAAATTTTAAAATATTTTGTATATATAACGAGAATAGTCTTTTTTTCATTAGTAGGTGTCTATTTTATTGTCACCCTAGTGTATATATATATACGAGGTTAATTATTTTAGGAAAGAGATTAGTTAAAGACATCCTTTACCCGCAGAAACATACGCTATCATAAAAGAAAAGTGTTTAATTATTTATTACAATACTACTACAGTACTGCATTTCAAGTTTCTCTTAAAAAGACCAGAAATATTGAAGTTGTGGTTACAAGCACTCCGTAGAAAATATTTTTTTCAAAAAACTGCTATCATATGTAGTGACCATTTTATTCTAGATAGTTATTTGGAGTCTTCATTGAACAGGAAACTCTTAAAAAATATGCAGTGCCTTTAATATTTTGCTATTTATGGTATTACAAAGAAACATACTTCTTAAAAACGAATAAAGAAACATATCGTACAGGAACAATCGCCTAACTATGAAGCAAGGTCATAATTAACCTGCATTTAAAAGATAGAAACAATTACTCCTTTACTATGTTTAACTAAGAAAGCAAGCACACAAACTTCTTCAACTAATCTATTTTATTAACTTTTAAATGCGTTATATGTAGAGACCGGATTATATGCAAAGTGCAAATCTTTTATTTTATTTATTTATTATATTTTACATCTATGTGTAGATGTCTTACACTGATTAATGTTAATTGACACTAATTAACTTTAATCGGTATAATGCATCTACATATTGACGTAAAGTATATCCACTTTGCATATAATCCGGTCTCTAGTTATATGTATTCTTACTATTACATTAAGTAACCTTGTTTTCGTTTTCATTACAGTAAAAAACTCAATAATAATATACAAGTTCAAACTTTTTCTGCCTTATATTTATCACGCGGGTCCCCTTACTTACCTTAAGAATAAGTTGGAATGAGAAATGGATACCTGACACGACAACCGTCCTTTTTTAGCATGAAAGGCCGTTTTTTTTTACCCACGGTAAACGTTCTAGTAGTAGTGTACAGTTCAATATCATTATGCATTGCGCCATCTATATATCACTAACGGAAATATTAGGATATCATTACAATATTAAAATAACATTTATTATAACATTATCTTATATTATGTTAATTTTATTTTCCATTTACAATTCTTCGTTTATTTTCTTGCAGACAGTATTCACTTAATTATAATAAAATTAAATATATACAATGTTTATTAACAATGTTTATAAAATGTGTATAAAGTAAACGCTAAACTTCATAGATCCCATTTACCGTTCGATAATGACTAGCGTTTTTTTTAAATAGCCTATACATCACAAAATGTTTAAAAAACTGGAGGCACTGTAAATTCTCTTCACTTCGTAGACCATTTCTCGTCATAGTATCCCTTGTATATAGCAAGCTCTTTCTCAGAAAACTTCGCCATCATCCTTAAACGAGACATAACCTCCTCGTAAGAAGGAGGCTCTGTTGACGTATACGGCGGTGGTGTATGCCGAGGTGGCATCGAAATACAAGCACTGTTCACTGGACCCGCATGTTCTGTTACATTAATGCTTATATTCGCCTGTGTTGGTTGTCGAGTTATACGCGATTGAGTCCCGCAGTTCCGCCAGCAAATAATACAGATCACAATAAATAATACTATTGCTACAGTCGATAGAATCATAAAAGTACATGCCATACTTTAAGAATAGAGACCGATCTGTTTTCTATACACCTACAATTTGATTGTTCTTTGTATTATTATTTTGCATTATCTTTTTTATATACGTATGAAATTGACATAGGTTACCTTTAAGTACCCGATAAGGCATATTATTTGACTATCTCATGTCCAAAATAACTGCACTCTGATCTTATATCCATCGCAGTCGGTTGTTTCCGAATGTTCTGTAAATGCCAAATTAGTTGACGCGCGGTGGGGGAAAAGTGCGCGCAGCATTACGAACTTTTGCAATTGGTTTTACTTAAAGGTGCAAGAAACCATAGCGCAAACTACACATCTATGAATTAATAAATTAATAATTTATTAGAGTAAAATATATACCAACTTATTTTTTAACAGCATAGATTTATTGTGAATTCAATTAGACGTTACGGAAACAAATATATGCATAATAAGATATATGCATACACATTTATTACCAAACGAAATAATACAAATATTGAGATTTTAATGTAAAAGCAGGTATTTAAGAATATTTTCGAAACAGTATATGAGGGCGACCTGAAATGTTTGCAGAATTGACAAGAAAAACACGGTATTGGTGTGGTTTTTTACTTTTATTTTTCGATGTAGCCTCCTCAAAAGATCAATACACTTTTTTAAACGGTGCTCCAGTCTCTTCAAACCGTCGGAAAAGTAGGATCTTTTGAGGTCTGCAAAATAGCCATCTGTAGCGGCGATGACCTCCTCATTTGAGGCAAATCTCTTTCCTCTCAGTAATTTTTTCAGGTTTGGGAATACGAAAAAGTCGCTGGGAGCTAGGTCCAGTGAATATGGAGGATTCGTAGCGCAACTCATCCAATTTGGACACGACGATGCGGGATGAATGAGCCGGTGCATTGTCGTGATGGAAAAGCAGATTCTCCCGCTGCAAACGAGGCCGTTTCTCCTTCAATACTGCATCGAATCGGGTCAATAAATCGCTATAGTATTGCCCCGTGATCGTCCTTCCCTTCGTCAGATAGTCGATAAGGATCACACCTTGGGAACCCCAAACAATGCTCGCTACGATCTTTCCGACCGATGGAACGGTCTTTGCTTTCTTTGGAGCCGATTCGCCTGGAAAAATACACTACTTTGACTGTTCCTTGGTCTCCGGTATGTAGTGGTGGATCTAAGTCTTATCCACGGTTACGAAATGTATGAAGAAATTCCTTGGATTGCGTTGGATCCTGGCCAGATACTCCTCCGAAACGGTCACCCAATTTCGTTTTAGCTCCTATATGAGCAAATACGATAGCCATCGCGCCGAAAGCTTTTTGACAGCCAAAATTTCGTGTATGCCCACGCGTTCTTCTAAGGTGCCTGTTTCACCCGATTTCGTTTTCGCTCTGGTGTGAGCAAACGCGGTAGTCATTGTGCCGAAAGCTTTTTCATACCCAAAATTTCATGTAGGATATGGCCAGCGCGTACTTCTGAGATGCATGTTGTCTCTGTTATCTCTTTCAGCTTTAATCGGCGATCGGTTGACACATTTTCTCGCTGGTAGCGGTTTTTGGACGTCCACTGCGTCGTCCGTCACTTGTGGAGAATATCCGCCATAAAATTCTAGCAAAATATTTCGAATTTCCGTGGCCGTTTTCCCAGCCATCCAGGAGTATTTTTGTCACTACACGAAATTCGATTTTATCCATATCTGCGAAAGCGTCTGGCCTGCTACATAAAACACACTCTTAAACATCAACCATTGACAGTAGACGAATAAAATTTTGACAGTTGCCATAAGAAAGGTTGCCCTTGCCGACCAATGAATCTACTTCAACCTTCGTGCGCAACCTCTTGCCGATTCCGAAAACATTTCAGGTCGCCCTCGTAAATTTACAGATGAAGCAATTTGATGTTACAATTAATTAAAAAAAAATACGTTTAAAATGTGATTAAAATGTACAATCAGGTAGTTGCGTGCTTATAATGAATATTTAATTTATACATGGTTTATTCTTTTATTATTAACAGTACAATAGATTCCAAGAAATATTTGTTATAGTAAATTACAGTTTTAAATAAACAAATTAATCATCTTCGGAACTGAAGTTTCTGTCGCTTCATCAACTAATATTTATAATTCTAAATATTTATCTGTAACATTGACAACATATTTACAACGTTGTTGCCAAAATTCTCGAAAACTCTTCCGCTATTTTACGAACATCTTCTATCTTATCATTTACATTTCTTCCAGCGGCATTGTTTTTGACGGTAGCTTAAATCAAGTCAATTGGATTCAGATCGAGGTGATACGGTGGAACTCTCCAAAGTGTGTGCCATTGCTTTGTAAAATGTTGTCGACTTTATGTATTGACCCTTATAGCGTTCAGTTTAGCTGGTATAGTTGTGGCTTTAACATAGTAGCGTCAAAAGAAATATTTTATAACGCATTCATTTCTTTTTTCTTACTATTACTACTTGGGGCATGATTTGTTTGCGTACTGTGATACGACGCATTATCAATTACAACAGAGTTTGTGGGCAAGTTTGGTATAAGCTTCTGCTCTATCCATCTGCCACAATTTTCCGTCTTCATATCCGGATGGTAATTACCAGTTTTTACGCCGGACTTAGAAATCAATAGGGCGTTAGAGATAAAGCCCATGTTATCTTCTGCGTGCAGTATTATTAAGTCTGAGTCCTTTAGAAATGTTCTTGAAAAGACCTTTGGTACATTCATCACTTCACATGCACTTGACAAATTGCAAAATACAGTGTTGTCGTTAATGGAATCAGTGTAAATAAGTGTAAAAAGGTTCTTGCATTCTCCAGCTTAATTAGATTTTGTCGAGCCGAAACATTTGGCTAGCCCTATCATATAATTACAAATTACAATCCCTGTCTATTTTATTACGCCTTACACCACCTTATAAATTTAAGCTTTTGTGTGTTTCCAACGTTATAATTTACAAGTATAAAATTCATGAATAGGGCTTACAATACATATCTAAATACGTTTCCTAAATATCTTTCTAAGAAATTCAGAAAGAGCCGCTTAATGACGTTTTGCCTATTATTATTCCCCTCATGAAATCATTCTGTACTGTATAAAAGATGGGTAGAAACAAGATTGAAAGACAGAGTAATTCGTAGAATATTATTTGAATCGGTTGCTATTGTAGAAAAAATACTTATCTGTCTAAGTGATAACGCTTTTTTCGTGTTTACGTGTTGGTGTTGCACTTTAAGTTATTGCTTGTATGCACTTTATATTTTTTCGTTATGGGTAAAAAAAGGATACACCAAATGAGAAAAAACTGCGTATTGAGGCATTGTTGGGTACGGGAGTGTATTCTCAACGCACAATTGCAAAGAAAGAAGAAGTATTCCGACAAACAGTGCAGCGAATTGCTGTTTTAAAGTACCGTAAGAGCGTTTAGCACCAAGAAAAGTATCACTGCTAATCGAGACCATAGACATATTCTGCAACTAGCAACTGAAAACTGTGGTTTATTCACCAGAGAAATAGGAAATGTAATGTTTCAACAAGAAGTGCAAATATCGACGCGTACAGTACGTAGACGATTGTACAAAGCCCGATTAAAATGCAGACGTCCCCTCAAAAAGCTAAGATTAACACCATTGATGATGCGAGCACGTTATGAATGGGCAAAACGTCATCAACATTACACAATTGAAGATTGGCGAAATGTAACACAAAATAACTTAAATGAATATGTAAATCAAGCAAAATTTTTTTGTTTGAACAATTTTTCGTTAAAGATAGCATTCAGCGATGAATCAAAACTAGAAGCCATGACCGAAAGAGCTCAATTTGTTAGACATGGATGTTGTCTAACAAACTGCACGGTTTGGTAAAGCTAGTGCACTAAAACCGATGAAACACTCAGTGGTGGTATGGTCCTGTATATCAGTCGAAGGTAATGTTGCTAAGACACCATGAATCAACACCAATATAAGTGTGTATTGGAGAGTGTTACCTTGGCTGGGAAATTCATCCCGATCTCAATGCGATTGAGAATGTGTGCTTCCAAAAGAGCAATCAGTAAGAAGTATTGAGGATATGTGGCAAAATGACGCTATAATTAGACATACCATTAACGCTTGTATAGACAGTATGCAAAAAAGAATAATACCAATTATAAAAGTGAGGGGAAGCATTACAAAATGTAAGTTACATAGTTGGGACGATGTCTATAAGCAGTTCTGAATAAATGTATGCTTGTACAATACGGTTTTCATTATATATTTCAATAAAATCGCTATTTTAGCAAGTGACCCTAATAAATTGGACAGGGACTGTAGTATCCTTCATGAAACATATACAGATAAAATGTTGTTCTTCCATATGATGAAGTACAAATACATTATAACGCGTAATACGATGTATCATACGTGCATACACAGCAGGAAGACGAGATAGTTGGTTCAACGAACTCGGTCAATTTTCGTATCGGTCATGCGTGTGGGTGAATCCGGTCCTGGCGCGCCGAAGGTTTGGGTAACCCTTCTTATAAAATATGTTTTTGCACAAATACGGTTTTTTTTCCATTGATAATATAAATATTGATAAAAACAAATGTTGCGTTTTTGAAATGTACTTTATTATTACCTTTTTTTTATTGAAATGTGAAACAACCTTTCTATATCCCTATAAAAGTTGGAAATATTCAATTTTTGTCGTTTTTTACTTTAACAAAACGAAAACATTTTTACTTTTATAATCACCTGATTTATTTATCTTTGAAGTAATTTTTTCTGTCCTATCTTTGACGATCTATTCCATCAAGCAATCATATCACAGTTTACAATCTTTATCTGAGAAAGATGCTGACGTAACGTAATGTTCAAATAAAAATTAGATAAGGTATTTTAAGATATACTTTTTCTCATCTTCTTCCAAATCTAGACTGTCTAGGAAAGATCTTGTTTTTAATTGAAATTGCATGGTTTCTAACAATAACTATATATCTACTATGGCAACCAATTTTCATTATATACTTTGAAAGACAGTTTATTTCCCTCCGCAATTACATTATTTTTGTTTGGCATTTTCAAATATTATAAAGTTTTGAAGAAAAGAATCCATTTCAATAGGCATATTGGTTACAAGGTAAAAAGAATTAGTTTTCTAAATGAATGAAGGCAACGTTCAACGTTAAAGAATCTTCCAGTCTATATTTAAAATCAGGAATTGCACTCATCACAATTGTATTTAAATTTTGATACATTTGATAGCAATCTCGAAGATAAGAACAAAAGTGCATTAGTAGGCATTAAATCCAGTGGCAGTACAAATTCTAGTAATTTTTCTACCTAAAACGTGCTAACCAGGAATAACAACTGCCAATAGATTTTGTAATTTTGCAACAATTTTGTACATTAAGATAGATTTTTCTTGGATGTTTGGTTAACGAATCGTACAAGACAATATTTCGAAATATAAAGAAAGAGGTGGATTTTCACTAAAAAAAGAACAAATTAGTTGCCATGATTGCATATAGTTATAAACACATTTGCCACACTATCAATACTATATTGTCTAATACTTCTTATCTTAATATTATTAAGTAGATATTATGAAGTACGACTTAAACTTGTCACTGTTTATGTTTTCCAGTTCCTTCCTAGCCATTAGGTTATAGTCTTCCAATCTTCCCCTCGTTCAATGTTTTCTTTCTTTGTATGCCTTTTCTTCGATTCTTCCTTTTTTGATAGTGCTGTTACTTCGTCTTTTAGTTACTAAATTCTAGGTCCATATTAACTCTGTTAATGCTGTTTTTCCATTGCTTAGTCTTAGTTTTCTTTCGTACCTTTTTACATTGTTACTTGATTTTATTTTGGCAAAAAAAATCATTTTCCTCATTAAGATTCTTCCATTGGGATAGTTTTTAAAATATTTTTTGTCACTTAATTATCGTCTTACCCTCCACTATTTTATAATAAACTTGACAACAAAAAGGTGGTATTGAGTACTATGCAGGAAATACGATAATACATGAAATCGCTATAAAGTAGCTGGTATTAAACGCAATTGCTTGTAGTACAAAATTATCCGTGAAGTATTTACAAGAAGATCTATACGTTTAAGCATATTTAAACATTCCGCCTATACAGAACAAAATGTGTTGAAATTTCTTGTTTACAATATTAACGTTATACTTAAATTAGGTAGTAAGTATTCAGAGCTCATTGTCAAGTGTCCTAAGACATCGAATTGCATGTTATGTTCATAGTTTAAATACACGTACAAACACTGGAAGTTTTTTAGCACTACCACTAGTGTCCATCAATAGTATTCCTCTACGCACTTTCATTTTGATACTTTTAGACACAACAGTATCTTCTTTATAAGGCAGGATTTTGAGTAGGTTGCTTTGGATAAGTTTCAGATAAGGGCGATAGCGATGAGGCTGCAGATTGCGCCATAACTTCTTCGTAAGAAGGCGGTGAATCTGTTTGAGCGTATCGCGGCATGTTCTGCCATCCAAATCCGACGGGCTGTTCGGATGTCGATTGTTGGGAGGATAAATATGCACTGTTTACTGGATATGCTGTCAGTGTGCTCTCGGTTACGAAGATACTGCCATTCGGTTGCGCGGGTTGCCGATTTCCAGTGCGTTTGGTATTCAAATTCTTGCAGCAGAAACTACAGAACGAAATAAGTATTATAACTACCACTATCGTTAGAATTATGGAAGGGTATTCCATTTTGAAGGGACGCAATCTGCACTACACTCGCTACTTACACAGACGTCTGAACGTTTTATTGTTAATACAATGGCTTTGGCTTATCACACCATAAACGTTCGTAATTGATACAGATTGCCATCTACCTGATAAAGTGCGTTACTCTAATATCTAATTTTTTAAATAATGATAATCTGATACTACGTCTGTATATCTAAATATAAAACACTTTGTATGTTTAGTTGCGAATACAATCAATCCGTAAGGATCTATTAGTTCCATAAATACCCGCAGACCAATGGCTAAATCATAAATTGTTTGTTTCATTTTAAATATCTTCCATTACAAGAGAAATAAAAGAAGATAATTTCTGTAATGCATAGGTATCTTCATTTAGTAATACATTCTAGCACCGGAATTAACACATGGGCTGAAAAGTCCCGGGCCTAACAAAGAAAACACGGTTTTTTTGGTTCAAAATTACGTAATCTCCATCAAGAGCAACGCAATCATTCCAGCGCCGCTCTAACATCTCAATACCACTTTTGTAGAACGATTTATCTTTTGCCTCAAAATAGGCCTCAGTTTCAGCGATAACCTCTTCATTCGTGCGAAATTTCTTACCGGCGAGCATTTTTTTGAGGTCTGCGAACAGCCAGTAGTCGCTGGGAGCCAAATCTGGCGAATACGGTGGATGTGAGAGCAATTCGAAGTTCAATTCATGTAGTTTTGCCACGGTGCGTTGTCTTGATGAAACAAATTTTTTTTCTTTGCCATATGCGGTCGTTTCTTTGCAATTTCGGCCTTCAAACGCTCCAATAACGCTATATAATATTCACTGTTGATGGTATTTCCTTTCTCAGGATAGTCGATGAATATTACACCACGCACATCCCAAAATACCGAGGCCATAGCCTTTCTAGCCGATTGTTGTGCTTTCGGGCGCTTTGGATGATGTTCACCAGTTGCTGTCCACTCAGATGACGATCGTTTTGATTCCGGAGTGAAGTGATGGATCCATGTTTGATCCATTGTCACATATCGAGGCAAACATTTCGATTTGTTACGTTTAAACATGGCCAAACACTGCTCAGAATCATCAACACGTTCTTGTTTTTGGTCAACAGTGAGCAAACGCGGCACCCAGTTTGAACAGAGCTTTCTCATAGTCAAATGCTCATGCAATATAAAGCCAATACGTTCTTTTGATATCTTTACGATGTCAGCTAACTCACGCAACTTAACTTTCCGATCATTCAAAACGATTTTGTGGATTTTTTTGATGTTTTCTGGTGTTACCGCCTCATTTGGACGTCCACTGTGTTCTGCACCATCGGTGTCTCTACGACCACGTTTGAAGTTAGAAAACCAACGTTTTATTGTTGTTTCTGATGGAGCGGAGTCCCCATAACACTTTTCAAGCCATTGCTTCGCTTGAAAGGTATTTTTTCCCATCAAGAAGCAGCGTAAAATTAAAACACGAAATTGTTTTTGATCCATTGTTTTGAAAATAACAAAAGTAGCGTGACTCTTAGCACAACAACTCACAAACTAATGAATAGAATATCATGAAATTTTAACAGCTGTCTTTTGAAGGTTAGTACTAACTGAGAGAAAGGTGACTGCAATAAAACTAGCGTCATCTATGTGTTAGGCCCGGGACTTTTCAGCCCATGTGTTAGACGAATAATGCAATTCGAAATTGGACGAAGTAATGCAATAATAATAATGTAAAATCAGTTGCATCTGTCGCGGCGTATGTGGGTGACGTTGAAGGTCGGACTTTTACGCCGATAGTATTTTAGTTAATTGTATAGACTCTGAGTAACGAGCCGATTTATTATTTACTTATATTAGTTATTTGTGTTCTATTCCGCAAATATGTTCCGTCCACATCCATAGCGCGATACTGTTAAAGGATAAATAAGAGATATGCCCACGTTAGAATTCAACTCCGATGCAAAATTTACAATATAATCCCGCATAGTAAAACATTTGACGTTAGCTACACAAAGCACCTATTGCTGCCACTGCACCTGCTTATGAATAGCAGAAAGCATTGTATCCGGATCTAGGTGCAATACAATACGGTGAATCATCCTGAATTTACTTAGTTTTTGCAAAATTCTCTTAACTGGAAATATGGTGACGTGCAAGTGCCAATAGGAACCACCTTTAAAAAAAAATTATTTGTTTCCAATGTACGATAAAATTAAAACTTCAATTGTCCATGACATAAACGATAATATTTAGATCTCGCTGGATGGAACTACTGATGTTAAAGGACTCAAGATTGTAATTTTTTTTGTTTGTAATGGCCATGTGGTAAAAATAACAATAAAAATAAACAAAAGGTGTTATTATTTGTAACAAATGCAGGTGCCTACGTGAAGGTCGGCTCATACAGATACATACAGTAGTGTGACGCATATTATATTTTGCACCCAAGCGCAAGAATTTATTTCGTGAAAAATTGCCAGATGTGCCACTAGCACTAAAATCTGCTGGGACGCGCTGGAGTACATGGATAGAATCAGATATCACTGCTCATTCTGCTTACCTGCTTGTTCCAGAATTTTCTTTGTTTTTTTATCCATTTTCCCACGACTTGTACTTCGCGATGCCTGTGGTAAGTGCTTTGTGGATTGAGTAGCTTAGTAACTGCAACTGCCAGATAAAGGAGCAGGATTCTCAGATCAGGTTAGCTCCCTAACTGGAGGAAAAAAGGTAACTTAATTTACAGAATCAAAGATATGCCTCGGAAGATAGCGCATGAAAGTTGAAGTGGATTCATTGGTCGGGAAGGGCAACCTTTTTTATGGCAACTGTCAAAATTTCAGACGTCTACTGTCAATGGTTGTTGTATAAGAGTGTGTTTTGTGTAGCAAGTCAGGGGGTTTCGCAAAAGTGGATAAAATTGAATTTCATGTACTGATAAAACACTTCTGGATGGCTGCGAAAACGGCCACGGAATTTCGAAATATTTTACTAGAGGTTCATGGCGGATGTACGCCATCATTTTCGACCATCAGCTTCTGGGTGAGCGAGTTCAAACGTGGCCGCACAAGCACAAGTGACGAACCTCGCAGTGGAGGCCAAAAAACCGCTACCAGCGATGAAATGTGTTAGTCAATCGCCGATTGAAGCTGAAAGAGATAGCAGAGACAACAGGCATCTCAGAAGTACGCGTTGGCCATATCCTACACGAAATTTTAGGCATGAAAAAGCTTTCGGCGAAACGGGTACCGGGTTTGCTCACACAAGAGCAAAAACGAAATCGGGTGACCGTTTCGGATGGCCAGGATCTAACTCTATCCAAGGGATTTCTTCATGCGTTTCGTAACCGTGGATGAGACTTGGATCCATCACTACATACCGAAGACCAAGGAACAGTCGAAGCAGTGGACTTTTTCGGGCAAATCGGCTCCCAGAAAGGACCGTTCCATCGGCCGGAAAGGTCATGGCGACTATTTTTTTGGGATTCCCAAGACATCGCCTATATGCAGAAGGGAAGGATGATTACAGCGATTTATTAACCCGATTCGATGCAGTATTGAAGGAGAAACGACCTCGTTTACCGCGGAAAAAGTGCTTTCCCACCATGACGATGTACCGGCTCATATCCCGCATCGTCGTGTCAAATTGAGTTGAATTAAGTGTTACTTTCTCCTGGTTTGAAGAACAGCGCCGCTGTAGCCCGCTCGTAAATTCCTGAATTACTTGACCAATACTTACTTATAGAGTATGTTCGCTTATTTACTAGATGAAAGGTTGTACAGTGAAACTCAATGCGCATGCGCAAAAAAATATATTTAAAAATAAAATGTGTACATGGTTTCCACTCTTGCCTATGTACAGTTACGATGTACGTAAGATATATATATTTGCAATAATTGCAGTTATTCGAGCTCCCTTATACATGTAATGTACATTAGCATGTGTATATGTATGTTTTCATTGGTAGCAATATAAAGTACTGCCTCAGCATGTACGTTGCAAAGCTATGTCTTAATTGTGTTTAAAATTCTAAGAGAGCAAAATAAATAAATGATAAAAATGAAAATAAAGTAATATTCTAAATGAAAATAAGGTAATAATGCTAACCCATACGGTTGCAAAGAAGATAAAATCATATGAAATACATAAAGTAGTAAAAAAAGTGGATAAAACACAAAAGCAATGTTAAGTCCTTAACATTAAGTACAACTTCATTCTGACGCTAATAAGATAATTTTCACTTGGAAAAATGATCCGATTTTAAGACATGAGGCCCCAGAAAATTTATTCCCTATGGCTAGTTTTTAAACGAAAGCCCGGTATAATTGGTTGTATAAAGCAACTCATGTGTCATTCTTTTATGTAGTTCACTTTACCATTTTTAAAATATACTTACATGTCTTCTCAATAGCAACTCGTATAATCTTTTAAGTACTAACGTAAAAATAACTGCAACAGTTATATTCGAAAATACATGGTCTGTTATCATGTGGATGTAACAAGTAAATCATGTAAGTTAAAAGTTGAAAAAACATCGCGTTCACAGAGCACTTGACATGATTGAGGGAAAAAATAACATTAAAATCACCTGCCAAAATAATCAGAAATCTAGAGCCATCAACATTACCAAATAATTCCTCAACGTGGTTCAGAAAAATGTCGAAACCACCGGAAAGGGATTTATAATAATACATTGTCTATTGTTAGCAGCAATATCTCTAAAAAAATCTCCAAATCTCTCTAAAAATGATTTTAAACAATCAGTATGTAGGAATATCCACTTATCTATTTCTATTATAATATGGTAAAAATGCTACACGAACGTAGATATATGACCATTTTGCATCCACTACATCAGATAAAGTTCTAATCATAATCAAAGGTTATTCAAACATGTTGCAAAAATAGTTGTTCAATAAAAAAGACACCAGTAATAACTACATTGTTTATTGCAAGTTCTGCATACATGTTTCACAATTTTTCACTCGATTTCACATCGATATGTTGTTGTTTAATGATACGCAACTAATGCAATCGTAAATCCAAGACACCATTATCAGCTCTTATAATAGTTATAGCTAAAGTTTCTCTCTCCTATCTCCAATTAGTAAACCCAATTAATAGCGATGATGGTACTGACCGGCTATCGACGTGTTTTTAACATACGGCACTATATATAAATTTGCTTTGTTACCTCCAACACTGTTATTGTCTATAATACCTATATTGCGTTTTTGAGAACCTTTATGACACCATACCCTTTTCTTGTAACACACGACTTCGCTCTGGTAGATTCGCGTATCTTTGACGATCTATTGCATCAAGCAATCATATCACAGTTTACAATCTTTATCTGAGAAAGATGCTGACGTAACGTAATGTTCAAATAAAAATTAGATAAGGTATTTTAAGATATACTTTTTCTCATCTTC
Organism: Trypoxylus dichotomus; assembly: GCA_023509865.1. Classification (NCBI taxonomy): domain Eukaryota; kingdom Metazoa; phylum Arthropoda; class Insecta; order Coleoptera; family Scarabaeidae; genus Trypoxylus; species Trypoxylus dichotomus. Next base: position 19,037,405 of record CM042082.1, on the reverse strand, counting down.
TTCCAAATCTAGACTGTCTAGGAAAGATCTTGTTTTTAAAGTTTAATTTTAAATATAAATATATAACAAGTGAATAACGAAGATATATTATTTTTAGCTTTAATTGAAATTGCATGGTTTCTAACAAGGCCCAGATGTAACCTCTATTATTGGTTACAAGAAGAATGAAGGCAACGTTCAACGTTAAAGAATCTTCCAGTCTATATTTAAAATCAGGAATTGCATTCATCACAATTGTATTTAAATTTTGATACATTTGATAACAATCTCGAAGATAAGAACAAAAGTGCATTAGTAGGCATTAAATCCAGTGGCAGTACAAATTCTAGTAATTTTTCTACCTAAAACGTGCTAACCAGGAATAACAACTGCCAATAGATTTTGTAATTTTGCAACAATTTTGTACATTAAGATAGATTTTTCTTGGATGTTTGGTTAACGAATCGTACAAGACAATATTTCGAAATATAAAGAAAGAGGTGGATTTTCACTAAAAAAAGAACAAATTAGTTGCCATGATTGCATATAGTTATAAACACATTTGCCACACTATCAATACTATATTGTCTAATACTTCTTATCTTAATATTATTAAGTAGATATTATGAAGTACGACTTAAACTTGTCACTGTTTATGTTTTCCAGTTCCTTCCTAGCCATTAGGTTATAGTCTTCCAATCTTCCCCTCGTTCAATGTTTTCTTTCTTTGTATGCCTTTTCTTCGATTCTTCCTTTTTTGATAGTGCTGTTACTTCGTCTTTTAGTTACTAAATTCTAGGTCCATATTAACTCTGTTAATGCTGTTTTTCCATTGCTTAGTCTTAGTTTTCTTTCGTACCTTTTTACATTGTTACTTGATTTTATTTTGGCAAAAAAAATCATTTTCCTCATTAAGATTCTTCCATTGGGATAGTTTTTAAAATATTTTTTGTCACTTAATTATCGTCGTCTTACCCTCCACTATTTTATAATAAACTTGACAACAAAAAAGTGATATTGAGTACTATGCAGGAAATACGATAATACATGAAACCGCTATAAAGTAGCTGGTATTAAACGCAATTGCTTGTAGTACAAAATTATCCGTGAAGTATTTACAAAAGGATCTATACGTTTAAGCATTTTTAAACATTCCGCTTATACAGAACAAAATGTGTTGAAATTTCTTGTCTACAATATTAACGTTATACTTAAATTAGGTAGTAAGTATTCACAGCTCATTGTCAAGTGTCCTAAGACATCGAATTGCATGTTATGTTCATAGTTTAAATACACGTACAAACACTGGATGTTTTTTAGCACTACCACTAGTGTCCATCAATAGTATTCCTCTACGCACTTCCATTTTGGTACTTTTAGACACAACAGTATCTTCTTTATAAGGCAGGATTTTGAGTAGGTTGCTTTGGATAAGTTTCAGATAAGGGCGATAGCGATGAGGCTGCAGATTGCGCCATAACTTCTTCGTAAGAAGGCGGTGAATCTTTTTGAGCGAAGCGCAGCATGTTCCGCCATCCATATCCGACGGGCTGTTCGGATGTCGATTGTTGGGAGGATAAATATGCACTGTTTACTGGACATGCTGTCAGTGTGCTCTCGGTTACGAAGATACTGCCATTCGGTTGCGCGGGTTGCCGATTCCCCGTGCGTTTGGTATCGACATTCTTGCAGTAGAAACTACAGAACAAAATAAGTATTATAACTACCACTATCGTTACAATTACGGAAGGGAATTCCATTTTGAAGGGACGGAATCTGCACTACACCCGCTACTTCACAGACGTCTGAACGTTTTATTGTTAATACAATGGCTTTCGCTTATCACATGATAAACGTTCGTAATTGATACAGATTGCCATCTACCTGATAAGGTGCGTTACTCTAATATCTAATTTTTAAATAATGATAATCTGATACTACGTCTGTATATCTAAATATAAAACATTTTGTATGTTTAGTTGCGAATACAATCAATCCGTAAGGCTCTATTAGTTCCATAAATACCCGCAGACCAATGGCTAAATCATAAATTGTTTGTTTCATTTTAAATATCTTCCATTACAAGAGAAATAAAAGAAGATAATTTCTGTAATGCATAGGTATCTTCATTTAGGAATACATTCTAGCACCGGAATTAACACATGGGCTGAAGAGTCCCGGGCCTAACAAAGAAAACACGTTTTTTTTTGTTCAAAATTAGCTTTATTCATCAACGTAATCTCCATCAAGAGCAACGCAAGCATTCCAGCGCCGCTCTAACGTTTCAATACCACTTTTGTAGAACGATTTATCTTTTGCCTCAAAATAGGCCTCAGTTTCGGCGATAACCTCTTCATTCGTGCGAAATTTCTTACCGGCGAGCATTTTTTTGAGGTCTGCGAACAGCCAGTAGTCGCTGGGAGCCAAATCTGGCGAATACGGTGGATGTGGGAGCAATTCGAAGTTCAATTCATGTAGTTTTGCCATTGTTTTGATTGACTTGTGACACGGTGCGTTGTCTTGATGAAACAACATTTTTTTCTTTGCCATATGCGGTCGTTTCTTTGAAATTTCGTTTTGACTACTATTGTAAATATTATCTGTATAAAATGTAATAATTTTTTTTAATGTTAGTTTCTCTTGTATTTTTTATTTCTTTGTAGTTCAGCATTAACTTCGATGCATAATTTGCCGAAGATATTAAGAAATTTTTCTATGTATATGAAAGTGGCTCATATGAACCAGTCTTTGATGTTGTTTAGCACAAAATCTGGAAATTTCATACGAATGCGGTTGTTTCTTTGCAATTTCGGCCTTCAAACGCTCCAATAACGCTATATAATATTCACTGTTGATGGTATTTCCTTTCTCAAGATCCCACGCACATCCCAAAATACCGAGGCCATAACCTTTCCAGCCGATTGTTGTGCTTTCGGGCGCTTTGTACGAGGTTCACCAGTTGCTGTCCACTCAGATGACGATCGTTTTGATTCCGGAGTGAAGTGATGGATCCATGTTTCATCCATTGTCACATATCGACGCAAAAATTCCGGTTTGTTACGTTTAAACATGGCCAAACACTGCTCACAATCATCAACACGTTCTCGTTTTTGGTCAGCAGTGAGCAAACGCGGCACCCACTTTGAACAGAGCTATCTCATAGTCAAATGCTCATGCAATATAAAGCCAGTACGTTCTTTTGATATCTTTACGATGTCAGCTAACTCACGCAGCTTCATTTTTCGATCATTCAAAACGATTTTGTGGATTTTTTGACGTTTTCTGGTGTTACCGCCTCATTTGGACGTCCACTGCGTTCTGCACCATCGGTGTCTCTACGACCACGTTTGAAGTTAGAAAACCAACGTTTTATTGTTGTTTCTGATGGAGCGGAGTCCCCATAACACTTTTCAAGCTATTGCTTCACTTGAAAGGTATTTTTTCCCATCAAGAAGCAGTGTAAAATTAAAACACGAAATTGTTTTTGATCCATTGTTTTGAAAATAACAAAAGTAGCGTGACTCTTAGCACAATAACTCACAAACTAATGAATAGAATATCATGAAATTTTAACAGCTCTCTTTTGAAGGTTAGTACTAACTGAGAGAAAGGTGACTGAAATAAAACTAGCGTCATCTATGTGTTAGACCCGGGACTTTTCAGCCCATGTGTTAGATGAATAATGCAATTCGAAATTGGACGGAGTAATGCAATAATAATAATGTAAAATCAGTTACATCTGTCGCGGCGTTTGTGGGTGACGTTGAAGGTCGGATTTTTACGCCGATAGTATTTTAGTTAATTGTATAGACTCTGAGTAACGAGCCGATTTATTATTTACTTATATTAGTTATTTGTGTTCTATTCCGCAAATATGTTCCGTCCACATCCATCGCGCGATACTGTTAAAGGATAAATAAGAGATATGCCCACGTTAGAATTCAACTCCGATGCAAAATTTACAATATAATCCCGCATAGTAAAACATTTGACGTTAGCTACACAAAGCACCTATTGCTGCCACTGCAACTGCTTATGAATAGCAGAAAGCATTGTATCCGGATCTAGGTGCAATACAATACGGTGAATCATCCTGAATTTACTTAGTTTTTGCAAAATTCTCTTAACTGGAAATATGGTGACGTGCAAGTGCCAATAGAAACCACCTTTAGAAAAAATTATTTGTTTCCAATGTACGATAAAATTAAAACTTCAATTGTCCATGACATAAACGATAATATTTAGATCTCGCTGGATGGAACTACTGATGTTAAAGGACTCAAGATTGTAATTTTCTTTGTTTGTAATGGCCATGGGGTAAAAATAACAATAAAAATAAACAAAAAGTGTTATTATTTGTAACAAATGCAGGTGCCTACGTGAAGGTCGGCTCATACAGATACATACAGTAGTGTGACGCATATTATATTTTGCACCCAAGCGCAAGAATTTATTTCGTGAAAAATTGCCAGATGTGCCACTAGCACTAAAATCTGCTGGGACGCGCTGGAGTACATGGATAGAATCAGATATCACTGCTCATTCTGCTTACCTGCTTGTTCCAGAATTTTCTTTGTTTTTTTATCCATTTTCCCACGACTTGTACTTCGCGATGCCTGTGGTAAGTGCTTTGTGGATTGAGTAGCTTAGTAACTGCAACTGCCAGATAAAGGAGCAGGATTCTCAGATCAGGTTAGCTCCCTAACTGGAGGAAAAAAGGTAACTTAATTTACAGAATCAAAGATATGCCTCGGAAGATAGCGCATGAAAGTTGAAGTGGATTCATTGGTCGGGAAGGGCAACCTTTTTTATGGCAACTGTCAAAATTTCAGACGTCTACTGTCAATGGTTGTTGTATAAGAGTGTGTTTTGTGCAGCAAGTCAGGCGGTTTCGCAAAAGTGGATAAAATCGAATTTCATGTACTGATAAAACACTTCTGGATGGCTGCGAAAACGGCCACGGAATTTCGAAATATTTTACTAGAGGTTCATGGCGGATGTACGCCATCATTTTCGACCATCAGCTTCTGGGTGAGCGAGTTCAAACGTGGCCGCACAAGCAAATTTTAGGCATGAAAAAGCTTTCGGCGAAACGGGTACCGCGTTTGCTCACACCAGAGCAAAAACGAAATCGGGTGACCGTTTCGGATGGCCAGGATCTAACGCTATCCAAGGGATTTCTTCATACGTTTCGTAACCGTGGATGAGACTTGGATCAATCACTACATACCGGAGACCAAGGAACAGTCGAAGCAGTGGACTTTTCCGGGCAAATCGGCTCCCAAAAAAGACCGTTCCATCGACCGGAAAGGTCATGGCGACTATTTTTTGGGATTCCCAAGACATCGCCTGTATGCAGAAGGGAAGGATGATCACAGCGATTTATTGACCCGATTCGATGCAGTATTGAAGGAGAAACGACCTCGTTTGCTGCGGAAAAAGTGCTTTCCCACCATGAGAATGTACCGGCTCATATCCCGCATCGTCGTGTCAAATTGAGTTGAATTAAGTGTTACGTTCTCCTGGTTTGAAGAACAGCTTCGCTGTAGCCTGCTCGTAAATTCCTGAATTACTTGACCAATACTTACTTGTAGAGTATGTTCGCTTATTTACTAGATGAAAGGTTGTACAGTGAAACTCAATGCGCATGCGCAAAAAATATATTTAAAAATAAAATGTGTACACGGTTTCCACTCTTGCCTATGTACAGTTACGATGTACGTAAGATATATATATTTGCAATGATTGCAGTTATTCGAGCTCTCTTATACATGTAATGTACATTAGCATGTGTATATGTATGTTTTCTTTGGTAGCAACATAAAGCACTGCCTCAGCATGTACGTTGCAAAGCTATGTCTTAATTGTGTTTGAAATGTTAAATTCTTATATGCCTCCGCAGAAACTTTGTTAGAGGCATGTACTCTATCTGTTTGCGTGCACCACTACCTTTTTATAGGGAAGCCAATCCTATTTATTTCGTAAATTTATAAGCGCAGCTCGGTGCTATGCTTATTTATATGTCCTTTTCCGGGAGCCTAATACATTTTTCTTGTTGTAAAACTGCCTAAGGGACTTGGCCCTGTATCATTGGCTTGTATTTGTTCTTGAACCAAATACGTTCGTTATTTTCACATTTATAGGGGAACCCACCCTATTTCTTAGAGCTTGAACGCCTGTTCGAGGGCGACAGTAGCGATAATAGCCGATCTCAAAACAAAAGTAATGTGACAGCTACCCAGGCGTTCTCGTTTGAAATAATACGCTATGTGCAATCTTTAGCTCTCTGCTACTGCGCCCCAAAGAAGGGAAAAAGCCAGTAGCCAGCAAATGTGCGAAATACGCACCGATAAGGTAATGAAGCCGACATTACATATAGAAAAATGGTCCGTGAAACTCGTCCGCTACGACGAACAACTAAATGAAAAAAAGTCCCGATACGACAAAGGATCGAACAAACGTACAAAAAACAAAATAACATAAATGTATAGACGACAACGGCCTCGACGATTCCCGCCAAACCTAGAAACTTCCAAAAAATCATCCGACGACGTTACTGTACACGTTACGACGAGGTACGAAATGTGACCGAGAGTGCACGATCGCTAATACCTCGACCGTCGCGCGGGAATCGACTGCCTGTGCTAGTATATATTAAATATTAAGAAAACTCCCATTATTTGTTCGACGACGTTGCACTTAATGACTTTTAAATTAGGCACTTTTAGCTAGAGTAATGTGAATGGCCGGCTTGCATACATATACAATGCGTAATATACATACATATTAAAATAAAATTCGATATATTCTAAGAGAGCAAAATAAATAAAAGATAAAAATGAAAATAAAGTAATATTCTAAATGAAAATAAGGTGATAATGCTAACCCATACGGTTGCAAAGAAGATAAAATCATATGAAATACATAAAGTAGTAAAAAAAGTGGATAAAACACAAAAGCAATGTTAAGTCCTTAACATTAAGTACAACTTCATTCTGACGCTAATAAAATAATTTTCACTTGGAAAAATGATCCGATTTTAAGACATGAGGCCCCAGAAAATGTATTCCCTATGGCTAGTTTTTAAACGAAAGCCCGGTATAATTGGTTGTATAAAGCAACTCATGTGTCATTCTTTTATGTAGTTCACTTTACCATTTTTAAAATATACTTACATGTCTTCTCAATAGCAACTCGTATAATCTTTTAAGTACTAACGTAAAAATAACTGCAACAGTTATATTCGAAAATACATGGTCTGTTATCATGTGGATGTAACAAGTAAATCATGTAAGTTAAAAGTTGAAAAAACATCGCGTTCACAGAGCACTTGACATGATTGAGGGAAAAAATAACATTAAAATCACCTGCCAAAATAATCAGAAATCTAGAGCCATCAACATTACCAAATAATTCCTGAACGTGGTTCAGAAAAATGTCGAAACCATCGGAAAGGGATGTATAATAATACATTGTCTATTGTTAGCAGCAATATCTCTAAAAAAATCTCCAAATCTCTCTAAAAATGATTTTAAACAATCGGTATGTAGGAATATCCACTTATCTATTTCTATTATAATATGGTAAAAATGCTACACACATCATAATCAAAGGTTATTCAAACATGTTGCAAAAATAGTTGTTCAATAAAAAAGACACCAGTAATAACTACATTGTTTATTAGAATTGATAAAATCTATCTTCTGAATACAGTAAAAAATAGACATTATCATTTCAATGAAAATATTGCGCGTTTGTTTAAACAAAACTTTTTATTTTAACAGTGACCTGAGATTTTTCCTCCCATAAAGTACTTTTCTTTAATCGGGTTCTCTTCTTTCAGCGCGCTTCTTTGTTTCCTTGCAAGTTCTGCATGCATGTTTCACAATTTTTCATTCAATTTCACATCGATATGTTGTTGTTTAATGATACGCAACTATTGCAATCATAAATCCAAGACAGCATTATCAGCTCTTATAATAGTTACAGCTAAAGTTTCTCTCTCCTATCTCCAATTAGTAAACCCAATTAATAGCGATGATGATACTGACCGGCTATCGACGTGTTTTTAACATACGGCACTATATATAAATTTGCTTTGTTACCTCCAACACTGTTATTGTCTATAATACCTATATTGCGTTTTTGAGAACGTTTATGACACCATACCCTTTTCTTGTAACACACGACTTCGCTCTGGTAGATTCGCGTAATGTTCGGGTAATTGCTGTTGTGAGGTTGTTGCCGAGTGTGACATAACTTCTTCGTAACTAGGCGGAGAATCTTCTTGATTATACGATCGTGTGTGCTGCCATCCTAGTCCAGCGTGATGTAAAGATTCTGATGTGGAAGCTTGGGGCAGTGATTGTGGCATTGAAAGGTAAACACTATCTACCGGACGCACAATTTCAGCCAGCGTTGTTTCTGTTACATAAATGCTTCCACGTACACGTGAAGGATCTTGCGTGATTGTTTGTTTATCTTTATAAGTGCGACAGAAAACACCGCAGAGCGAAATAAATATTACCATTATAATTATCATTAAAGCTAAGGAAATATATTCCATTTTCTAAATAAAATAGTCAAACACTACGCTCGCTGCTTATATAGAGGCGTGATTGTTGTACTTGCGGTAATGGTTTATGAAACTGCACTGATTTTGCATTATCTCGCCATAAATACACGAAATTTATATAAATTACAATCTAGTGCCTGATAAAGGGCGATACACCAATGTTTAGTCCTTTTTTAATAATCATAATCTCGAATGCGTCACTTGTTTTCCGAATATATTGTGAGCTGCTAAAATATGCTTTATTCATAATAAAAACATTTTATTCGTAATATTCCTGTGTAGCACTAGACATAATAACATGTCTTTTTGTTGATGTTGCACGTACTTGAAGCTGGATTTAAAAATGGTATTTGATTTTTTCAAATTAATATAAATTTTCGAAAAAAGTAATATTACGCAATTTTAGAACAAATATTCACTTGTTTCTATCGTGCAAGGTTCATACTTTGGCTATTTGTAGGCATTCTTTTCGCTTGGTTCCTTCTGTTTTAAAACTTCAGTAATTTAAGTGCCACAAATTCTGAATCACCGAAGTCTTGACTTTTATTTTCAAAAAGAAGTAAAATTGAAGACAAAAAAATGTAACATAATATTTATTCGCTTAACAAAACACTGTTGCGCATCTTAGTTTGAGAATTCAAATACACAAACTTCTTTTTACTATTTTATTTACAGTTACAAAAGTCGAGTGTAATATATAGTCTCGACAATGGCATGATATACATACATACAGCTGTGGCCATATGTATTCGCCACCCTTTTTTGTTTTTTATTCCGACGAATATATAAGAAATAAAAGAAAATTGATCGATGAAAATGTTTCATTGTGAGTGTATACAGATATATACAGATGTTGCTTAATATTTGGTAGCTCCTCCCTGGGCTTTTATCACCGCACGAATTCGTCGGGGCATACTGCTCACTAAGTTCAGGGGTGATTTTATTCCACTCTTCGAATGTTTTTGTTTTTAAGCATTGCTTTGTGGTACATGAGTATTTAGATACATTTCGCTATAAAATGTACCATAAATGCTCAATTGGCGGTAAGTCCAGGGATTGTGCCGGCCATTCCAGAACCCGCACGTTATTTTCCTCGAACCAGCGCATTACTTCGCGAGATTTATGGCACGGTGCATTATCTTGTTGGAAGTAATACTTATGGCTCATCATTATCGAATAATTTTAACGCGCACTGTTCCAGAACTTCTTCCAACATGTCGATGTACGTCCGACTGTTCATTCGGCCCTCGCAGACGAACAGTTCTCCGACCCCTGTTGCACTTATGGAACCCCAAACCATTATGCTACCACCCCCAAACTTGACAGTCGGGATGATACGGTCTGGACGGAAGGCCTCTCCTCGCCTGCGTCGCACGTATTGAGGCCCAGGTTTACCACAAAGCTACCAACAAAAACATGAATACTGTTACATTTTGGAACCCATTCAAAAGAATAAAAACACTGTAGATACCAGGAATTGAATACAGAGTACCGCAAATACAATAATTATGTATTACTTACCTCAATATTTGACTGATCCGTCCAACATTGGCCCAACTGTCAATGGTCCAGTCGCGGTGACTTTTAGCCCACAGTAGTCTCTTTTTGTTTTGTTGCGGAGACAACCGTGGTTTATGTCGAGCTTTATTTAATTCACAAAGGCATCTTCTAACCGTGCGAGAAGAAATAGCAGCATTATGTAGCCGGAAAAGCTCACTGGAAAGCTGTTTAGACCCTTTTTTTCCGGTCTCGCAAAGACATCCGCTGTAAGACTCGCTCATCTCTGCTAGTTGTCTTCCTTTTTCGACCAGTTTTCGGTTTGTTTGTCAAAGATCCACTCTCTTTGTATCGTTTTATCGTCATTCTAACTGTCGATCGCGCACATTTCACTTGTCGGGCAATAGCAGACACCGACAACCCTTGCTTTTCTAACACCACAATTTGTCCTCGCTCTACCTCCGTCAATTCGTGTGTTTTCGGCATTACTTTTTACTGTATACTATCGTATTACACAGATAAAGTCACAGACACAATATCTTCACTCTAACTAGCTCAACCTTACTCTTACAACTTTTAAGAAAGACTGAAGAAATATTCAGAAATTACAATTTTACGTCTGTTTTCTAATTTACTCAGAATGGCCTACAATAAACCATTAAATCCTCATTACCAGGTATCTAGTTAAGTCCTTCATCGACCCTGCTTCTTAGAAATACAATAATATTCGTGTAACACGTTCAAAACGAGAGTGGCCACAGCTGTATGTATATATACGAGTATGTCGGATTTAGAATACAAAGACGATAGACTTAAATATGTAAAGTGCGACAACTATTTGACGTGTACCAGCAGGTAAAAGTGTGAATGCCACCTAAAAAGTATAAAACATTGTTCTGCAATCCATGCCAAATGATTCAGCGAACAATTAATATTTATTTATATGTTTGTTTTATTCTATGTAATGTACCGTTCACTACACCAACAAGCACTTGTCCCCTTCTGGAGCAAGTATTTGGATTATACATTACCGAATCGGACATCGTTACACTTTATGCCATCTGTCCATGACTATGTTGAAAGGAGAACTAAAGCAGAATTAAAAGATAAAAAATTGTAGTCATGTGACGAAACAACTGATCGGCAAAAACATTCTGTGGTGCATGTGTACGCACAATGGAAGAGGTTGAACCGTCATCCCCTATTTTACTCGCTTCTAAAAGAGTATTGGAGATGAAATTTTAAAAGTGGTGTTGAGGGGATTGAACAAATTCCAAGTTTCAACAACCTTACTTTTAATGTTTGTGAATGATGATGTAAAGAAGGTAGTTTTACAATTCGATCCGCTACGTTATAGCCACGCCAAAGCCATCAAGAAAAGGAAGAAAATATTTCAAAATAGTCAGATAAAATGTCATTTAGAAAGTATTCGCAAGAACTACTATGGACTAGCGGAGGAAATTGAAAAATTACAAAATGATTCGATATCGTTTGTGGATTCTCTTCAAATTGTAGATGATGTTCACTCACACCTATGTATGGTGAAAGGCGAAAAAGATGAAAGTGTAATACGAAAATTTGAAAGTGTTATTGACAAGGATTCAGATTTTCTCATACTAAGACAAATTTTTGAAGGTGCGTCGAAAGATCCATTAAGTTGTCACAGGGATTACTTGAAATTTGCAAATATAACATTACTCGATGTGGCATGGTTGTTTTCATCATTAAAAAATATTATTTAACTGATACAAGTGTGGGAACATACGAGCGCGAATCCTCATGGCCCATCCCTCACCTACTTCTCATTGGTTGTTTGATTAATGTTTTTGACATTTAGTTAACTGACATTTGTAGATCGTATCTACATTATATCAAGTTTGTATCTCAAAGCGTTGTTGTGCTGTGGCTAATTCTTTAATGGTATGTCGTAATTATTCATAAAAATGGATCCTGTAGAACAAAGAACCGTAATGAAATACCTTCAGCAAAAGGGGATGACGTCAACTCAAATTCATAAAGACCTTATGGCAACTACTGGTGAGTCTGCAGGTTCTTATGATATAGTCAAATACGGAAGAACATCCTATGAAAACCATGTGTGGGTGATCCTCCCACAACGGTAACAACAGACAAAAACATTAAAAATGGATACACGACATCGTACTGCAAAATCGGCGTGTACGTCAGGGACATTGTGGAAGATACTGGCTTATCATATCATGTAGTGCACAACATACAGACTAAAGAATTAGACATGAAAAGATGAATGCAAAATGGGTGCCCCGAATGTTAACCATTGATCAAAAAAGAAATCGGGCGTTGATTTGTAAGCGTCTTTTGGAAAGGTACCAAGCAAACAAAGAGAACTTTCTTAGTCAGTATGTGAGCATGGATGAGTCACCAAGGTGCAAAGAAGAGAGTGTAAACATCACGGCTCTCCTCCACGAAAATTTAAGTTCGTGTCGTCTGCTGGAGAGGTTTTGCTATCTGTGTTCTGGGATGCTCAAGGAATCATCCTGACTGACTATTTGCAAAAGGAACGGAGCATTGCAGGTACCACGCACAATGGATTTCTAAATTGCGAGACGCTATTAAAGAGAAACGCCGAGGAAAGTTAAGGCATGGCGTGTTGTTCTATCAGGATAATGTTCCCAGCCATACATCTGCTATACACCAAGCAGCCTTTGAATTAGAGGAGCATCCGCCATATTCGCCGGATGTGGTCCCTAGTGATTACAGGCTGTTCCCCAAATTAAAAGAAATCTTAAATGGGACAAAATTTTCCAGTAATTATGAAGCGATGCAACCGGTAGAGAGATGGTTTGCAGAGGTCGGACAAAATTTTTTCCAGGAGGCTGTTGAGATGTTGGAGCACCGATGGACCAAGTGTGGAGGGAGATTATTTCGAAAAATAAAAGGTATAATGCGACTGCAGTTTTACTGTAAGGGGGTCAGGCGTACAGCATAGAGATCCACCCTCGATTCTAATATTTAATAGATGTCACCCAGTTTGTAATTTCGTGGAAACTTCTTAAAACAGTAAGTGTTTCAGCACGTTATATAATATATGTTTTATCATTATTTTATGTGTAAACATTTTTGCGTCCGCATCCCCCATGCTCACTCATGAAGGTCACGATCGTAAATGATGCGAGTACGTAAACGTTACTGAACACTCGCTTTGATACGGCTGCTTGGCTCCTCCACGTTGTGCTCTGCACTGCATTGTAACTTGCCCCACTTTGCCGAGACTAGTAATATCTCACGATACAAGAATTACCTCGACTCAGACAGTAGCGTCTACCTTAAGACATAACTTCTAATAACAATCAAATTAGAAAAATATCTTGATTTGAGCTTCGTTAAGTATTGTTAATAGTTTCGAAAAGATAAATAAAGCAATTTGAATTCCCTTAATTAAACAACCATAATGAAATTTAATATACTTGTCGTTTCTTAATGAGTAGGGTTTCTCTTAAAATAATCGGATTTTTCAAATTAAGACCTTCTAAATTAAGTTTTTATATTCACAGAGGGAATAATTACACTATAAATAATTGAATAATGAGTTTGAAAGAGCATAGAGGAAACTATAGCTTCTAATTAGGGTTGGCCCAATCTTCGACGCGCCAGGTCCATCGAAACTATCTCCGTTGCCCTACTGTGTATGCACGTATGGTACATCGTATTACGCCTTCTAATATATTTGTACTTCATTACATGGAAGAACATAACAGTTTATCTGTATATATTTCATGAAGAATAGTAATATGCAAAGTTAGCCAAATCTTCCACGCACCAGATCCCCACTCAGGTCGATATGGAAACCTACTGCGTTCCCCGTGTGACTCAACCGTCTAGCAGTATCTTTTTGACAACTATAGAAGTTGTACGTCGTATTACGTGCAATAATAATTAATAGTTATTATTGAAATATTGATTGATAATGAAATATAGATACGTTACAACGCGTAAGACGATGTACCATATGTGCATATACAGCATGGAAACTGATTGGTTCAAAGAACTACATAGATATATAGATGCTGTAAGGAGATATATTATCTCAAGTGTAGATAAATTTATTTATGGATTTTTCGATTTAAAATTTCGTACATTAAAAGGAAATATTTTAAAGAGTGTACATATTGCGACAGATTTATTTATATAGTACAAGATTAGTCAAACTGAACCATCATCTAAATTAAACTACGTCAACGTGTGTAAGTGCCGCATTTTCTACGCCGTTTAGCCAATTTAATTGATACCACTGTTTGAACAAATCTAGGCGAGATGTGTGCGCAGTAGATATCATTTTCCGAGTTGGTTGAATTGCATTACACCCGTATTCCGCAAAATGTTGAAGGGCCTTTTTGAGTTTTAGGTATTCTTCTTGCTGGAGCACAAACAGTTCACCAATAAGACAGCTACCACACGGAATAGCATGATTTTGCAAAAGATTAACATATTCTTATTACTACACTGCACCATTAATTTTCACTAAATCACACGCACATGTTCTAACAAAACAATCCGAAACTATAACTCTACCACCTACGTGTTTGACCGAGGGCATTAAGCAGACCATACTAGCTCTTTTCCATGGTCGTCTTACCCATGTTAAACGTTTCTATTTACACATGCGCACCAGATCGCCACCCAGGCCGATATGGAAACCTACTGCGTTCCCCGTGTGACTCAACCGTCTAGCAGTATCTTTTTGATAACTATAGAAGTTGTACGTCGTATTACGTGCAATAATAATTAATAGTTATTATTGAAATATTGATTGATAATGAAATATAGATACGTTACAACGCGTAAGACGATGTACCATATGTGCATATACAGCATGGAAACTGATTGGTTCAAAGAACTCGGTCATAAGAGAAGAAAATATATACTTTTTAACATTTCCGTTAAATTGGTTAATTTTCCAAAGCTTTTTAAATTTTAGTTTAAAAAAAAAGGACATGTATTTTGCGTTAATAAAACACTATTTTCTTTGTATTTAAACAATATTCTAAGTATGTGTCATATATAATAAATGAATGTAAAATGTAATCTTTTCTTTATTTTTTCATCGTAAAACAATTAATTACACGAATACACTGTACAAAAAATATAAAAGGCTACTACAAGAAAAAAATGTCATGATTTTTTAAATAAAAAATCATTTTAATATAAATCAAGGTTAAA
Source organism: Trypoxylus dichotomus (assembly GCA_023509865.1). Classification (NCBI taxonomy): domain Eukaryota; kingdom Metazoa; phylum Arthropoda; class Insecta; order Coleoptera; family Scarabaeidae; genus Trypoxylus; species Trypoxylus dichotomus. Next base: position 19,022,155 of record CM042082.1, on the reverse strand, counting down.
ATTTTCATTTTATTTAAATGGTATAAATAATCTCAACCTTGATTATGACCTTTCTTTTCTAACTAGAGTATTAGTTGTAAATTCTTTACACTAGCATTGGATTATTTGAATTACAGAAATTAGTGTCAAATAAATTGAACACTTTGAGCGCCAATAATAACTTACACTTATTCTAACACGATTAGTTTTTTAACCAAATCAGTCTTTGTTACTAACAGATAATTAAATATTAATTGAAAAAAACAGTCTTCAAGTTATAAAACAACTAACAGAACATTAGAAATTGCGAGCACAAGTATCCTTGTACTTCGTGCACTTACATTACAGCTTATAATAAGAATATGTAGTTAAAATATTGTTTCTATCATCGTCCTTGTAATTGACTAGATTTAAACTTGAGAGTTACTCAAACACCTTAAATGCTAAACTTGAATAGAAGTTGAATGTCGTTTCTTGTGTGTTTAGTACAATTAATCTACACTTGACTTCGCCTGTGGCAAACAACTGTCGTGCCCAAAAACAACTGTTATCTTTTTAACGGATACTGCGTTTTATAGGATCACCTTATATACAAAAAGGAAGCTGAGGGATTATTGATAAAAAAATATTATCTCAAATAAAAACTTAAAAAAAAGAAAAAATATATTTTTTATGTTTTTTAGAGCTAATACGTAAATAGCCACAATTTAAGTAAATATTAAATTTTCTGTTAGAGAAGCTATCGACAGCGATTAAAGAATACAGTTAATAGGAATGACAAAATATTAATTTTGACCTTTTCATAAACAAATGTTATTTCCTCACCAATTGGCTTTTCTTAAATCCCTTGATTGTTGGTTTGTTCTATGCCTTTCTTGATACTACCGTTATAATTGATTTCTTTTGACTAACACATGTATTGAAATTGCGACAATATATATTGTTTTAAAATTTGTTTTTGCTTTTAAAAATTATCTCAATAGATTAAAGTATCAAAGCCACTGTTATAAATACCAGTTCGGTTGTATTATAGATGCAACAAATCATCCAACAACGTTACTAAATTCAGTAAAATAAATTCAAGTATTGCAAAAATTCATTGATAATCCGAAACAATCTTTTTAAGTTCTCAGTAGATCCTTTCATTTATTTACCGTAGATATAAAGTACATCATCAGGATATTACAAAATGATCCTTATCAAACAGTTGTTTCTGGTCGAAGTCATTAGATTACAATGATCTTCACAATCATTTCCCAATGTTAGACCAATCTTCTTGCTAAGCTGAGGTTTCAAATCGGATAATTCAAGGTATCTTCACCGTATCCTCTTCATTTAAGAACTGGGATTTTGTCCTTCTCGCTTAGGATCTGCATCTGTTGCTGCGGTTACTGCTGGCGCTGAAGAAACAACCTGCGATTGCGCCATTACCTCGTCGTAAGACGGTGGTGGATCCATTTGAATAGTGGCAGCGTCGCTGGTGTGATTGCCATCGGTAGCATCCGAATGCGACTCTGTGGGTTGCCTTGGTAAAGGATATAAAGACCCCAAACCAATTGGATTCAATGGTTGTGGTCCGATCCGTGACGTTCGACGCGCTCTGCTATTCTGACAAGTTGTATTTGTAGAAGGTAACACTGGAACAACCGGTGCTTCAGTTGTTTGAGCATTGGAACTATTTACTCCGGTAGCTGGAGCGGATTCGACGTGTTTCGACCAGCGACAAAATATAAAACAAGCCGTAAGTGTTAGGGCGGTTATGACACCCATTACAATTATACTAATGATTTCCATTTTAAAATTAATGGGCACGTATAGGAACAGTAACACACGCGTTCACTTCTCACAATAAAGTTATTCAGCGCAACACATTGTTACAGTTTATCATGTGCAGTGGATCACGCTAAGCATATGGAATTGATATAGAAGGCTACCTTAATACCCATCTGATAAAGGCGATGTTGCTAGTGAATGTTTCGAACAATAATTAAAAAGTAATCTCGTATCAGTCATGTTACAGGCTAAAATAAAGTTTGCACGTGCAATTTTAATAACAGAAAATTTAAAAACTGACTGAATAGGACTACTTCTACATAGTGTACTAGCGAAGCTGTATATACAAAATTAGCAGATGCACGGATAGATGCTGTAAGGAGATATATTATCTCAAGTGTAGATAAATTTATTTATGGATTTTTCGATTTAAAATTTTGTACATTAAAAGGAAACATTTTAAAGAGTGTACATATTGCGACAGATTTATTTACATAATATAAGATTAGTCATACTGAACCATCGTCTAAATTAAACCACGTCAACCTGTGTCAAGTGCCGCAATTTGTACGCCGCCTATCCAATCTAATTAATATCACTGTTGGAACAAATCTAGACGCGATAAATGCGCGTAGATATCATTTTCCGCGTTGATTGAATTACATTGTGACCGTATTCCGCAAAAAAAATGTTGAAGGGCCTTTCTGAATTTTAGGCATTCTTCGAAGCAATATTTGGAGACAGTTCGCGTCAATTTGTTACCAGTGCGTTGTGTTAATATTACCATAGGTGTTGGGTTGTTGCTATTTAGCCCTTCGATCAAACCCATCCCATAAGAGTTCTATGAAGGATACATCTGGACTTTAAGGGGACCAAACCATTAATTTTAGTTTATTTCTTGCTACTTTCTCCTCTAAAAAGTTTTTACATATTCGAGCCGTAGGTTTGCGGTCATTGTCTTGCTGGAGCACAAACAGTTCACCAAGAAGACAGCTTCCACACAAAATATCAAAATACCATTATTTTCACTAAATCACCCGCACTTGTTCCAACAACCCCAAACCGTAACACTACCAACTCCGTGTTTGACGAAGGGCACTAAGCGGACCACACTAGTTCTTTCCACTGGTCGTCGATGAACGAAGGCTCTCCGTTGCGTATCAAAATTTGGACTTGTCGGTCCATAAGACTGCAGTTTGCACGCTCTCTTACCCATGTTAAACGTTTCTAATTATGCATGCGTTTTGAAACCGGTTTTTCCGGCCGATGCATCCCCTTAAATTGACGGTGATAACAGAAATATTCGTTCGTCGTTGTGCATTAACGCACCTTGCAATATCCGGTGCCGTTAAACGTCGATCTCGTTTCCAAGTTGTTACTATAAATCTGCCTTCAGCTCTCGGTGAATTCCCTAACCGTAGAGCAATTTCTATCTCAGTACATCTTTCCACGCGAAGAGTACAAATCTTACCACATACGTTCTAAGGTCAACTGTCTGCGTTTTGACATTTTTACGCTCAGTACTCTACCAACTTATTACAATTGCGCACTGATTTCAAAAAGCTAATTCTGCGCACGAAAACAATAAGACACTAAGGATTAATAGTTTTACCTCATGCACTAAATGATTACCGAAGTAGTAGTAAACCGTTTGACCGAAAGTAATTACTGCAGGTATCTTACTCCATCCTTGTCAAAAAATAGTCGTATTCTTGGAAAAGACAATAGAATGTATTCAAGTGAAATTTGTACCTAAATGTTTGGATTTTGCGCATTATGTGTAACAATCTTATATTTGCATACAATAATTTATAATAGGGATTAACGATTTCACGATATGCCTATCAGTTATATTATTTTAAAGGAATTTCAGGTTGCTTGCAAGCTTTTGGACGGTAGTGTATATATAGTCAATGTTTTCGCTTTTATTAATGTGAGCTTTAGTGCTGGTAGGTTCTTGAATATTTCACATAATCAATATCTCCTAATTAAATTTACATTTGAAACGGATATTGATGCAGAACTCTCATTTTTGGATATTTTAAACAGGAAAAATTTAACGATTTATTCTATCCTCTATTTTCGATTCCATCATTAGATATTAATTTTGAAAAGGAATGAAACTTGTCACATCTAAAGGCAACGAATATAGATTAGCTTATATAAATAAAATTTACAACAAATTCATACACAATAATTTCTTAAAATCCAAATCCATAAATACTCGAAAGATGGTCCAAAATTTTATTAAATTGAGTTATTTTTTTTGTCAAAATTGGTACAACCAATTATGTAAAAAAACAGTCTACAACAATTTTCTCTAATCAAAAATGAGTAAATTATTATATCAAAATTTAAACTAATACGACCTAAAGGAGATGTATATACAAAATTGGTTGCAGACCCTATGATTTGTACTGCATCGACTAAGCACAACCGTTTTTAATTAAAAGAACAGGAGTACAGTATAAAAAAAAATACTCAAGTTTAAACTTTGGCAAATCACCATGTAAAATCCGAATATTACGTACACTACCGTCCAAATGTATGGGGATGACTATAAAATTGATGTTTTCTTTCATTTGAATTGAGATATAGAGTTGGATTGTAGTAAGATTTATTAATATTATACATATTTGACATTGCAAAAAAAATTGTCTAACAACGAAAAAGAAACAGAAACTATTACAAAATTATAAATTTTAAAGTGATTTTAATTTAAAGTGATTTCTGGTCAGTACGCCCACAGCATTGAATTACAGCCCCACATATTCTTGATATTTTTCTAATGTTAGGTTTTAGATAATTTCAGTCAATGCTATCTGGACCTTCTGAGATCTCGTGCGCCGTTAACTTCTCTTTTTCGAATGCTTCGGTCCAATTCATTCCACAGTAGTTCTATTGGTGGTAGATCTGGGGATTGAAATGGCCAAATCATCTGTATCACCTTGCTTTCTTCCTAGTGTGGCATCAAATAAGTTCTAGATAAATGAGATGTATGATTGTTATCTTCTTGGAAGATAAAGTTTTGCCCACATAATCTTTTCCACTTGGCACAGCATTTTCCTAGATAAACCTCCTTACTAAAGACTCCATCTATTTTTATCGAATTCCCTACAGCTATACCACCAAGACAATCCCAAACCACTACAGTACTTCCACCATGTTTCACAGTAGAAACCAAACATTGGTCCCTCACTTTCTTTTCAGTCTGCCGCCAAACAAATGATCGACGTTTTGAACCAACGCTTTTGAAATTTTGATTCATCTGTCCATAATACTTTATACAATTGCTTAAGAACCCAATCCTTGTGTTAAATGACCCATTCCAGTCTCTTTTTCTTATTGCGTTGTTTCAGCAATAACTTTCTCATGTCTATTCTTTCCCTTAGCGCTGCTGCGAGAAATCCCTGCTTAACTATTGTGCGAGATATTGACGTTCTTCTTGAAATATTGAATTGTTCAGTGATCTCTGGAGCGGTAAGAAACCTATTCAGTTTCGAAGATAGTATAATAAGCTGATCCTGAGCGACTGTCGTTGTCTATTGCCTTGACCGTTTTCCGTTGCGAGATGGGGCTGTTTTTTGTAATCTCTTAAGTCATAATTACTCCGTTTTTCGATACTTTTCATGTTTTTTACCGATTTGTGCTATTGAATACCCTTCACCACATAATAATGTTTTCAATTGATATTTCATGTCGCTTACATGCAGGATAACAAACCTTCAAAGTATTCAAAATACTTGCATAAATTTATGGATATTTTTATAATTCATTTCTTGAAACCATTTCGTCTTACATTACAATTCTTTCCCAGAATTTATCTAAATTTGATTACAGTAGTGATTAATGTAGTTCCAGCTATCGTAAAATTCAAACTAATTTTAAAATGTGTATGCATATTAGGGTATTGTTTGTGTAAACTACACTACTTGATAAACCCATAACCCAAAATACAACTGAAATGTGTAATACAGAATGTTAAGATATCACTCTTAATATTTCTATGTTATTTTTATACATGTTGTAGTCTTCTCCACATATGTGGACGACAATGTAGAAGTAGAAAAATATAGAACTATTAAAAAAACATGTTAGAAGTAGTATATATAAATAAATTGAAAATCATTATTAAATTTAGATAACTCTGCTCCTCTGTCCATATTCATAACTTTCAGATTTAATACTAAAATACATTGGATTCAGTAATTGCAATGATTTTTTCTTGATTATCTGAAGTAATTGTAAATACGATCTTTATCTTTAACACACCCGTGTAGTATAGTTTATAAGTGAAAAGAATACGATATCAGATTGCTGATATTGCGCACGTGTATAATGATAATTTTAGGCAGATATTTGAAGCTATATATCGTGGCTGACTTTCAAAACGTTTTAAAAGTATTTTATGATAGTTATTTTGAAGACGATTGTATGAATTTAATTATATTCTAATATTGTTAGATTTATACAAACAAATACTTCCATCTTGGATGTTTTAACGCAAGTTAGGAGGAGAACGAAATGAATTTTGAATGAATTAAGTGACAAATATTTTTTGAACTGTTTCCAAACATGCAGCCATCGTTTTAATATTTCATTTTAATCTTGTAATTAAAAATGGTAAAATAATATTTATGATATTAGAATCCTTTGAAAAAATTCCAAATGCTTTCATCCATATTAAAATTGTAAAATCATTTTTTTTTCTCTCACAAACTTCAGTAACCGTGGCCCAAACTTAAAGCCCTGGGGAACCAACCATCCATGTCATGTACATACACGCATGATTGTACACTCTGCAACAAAAGTATCGCATAATTCATTTTTGTATCACAAGAATGAGTATGTGACTAAAGGAACTTTTAAATACAGTAGAACCCGGTTATAACGACAGTCACGGGACTGCGAATTTTTTGACGCTATAACAAGGTGACGCTATAGGCGAAGTTTTTACAAGTTCCATGTTTACATACAAGAATTGGTGGGAAACAATATTACGAGTGGTAAACAGATACATATGTGAATTTAATTTATTTAATGTACTTAACCATATAACCTTAAACATGTAGGTACATACTAACTTGTTTGTCTAATGAAAAAAATCTGTAATTTTCCGTTGCCCAGTTTTCGCACGCCAAAACTGTTTTTCTGTATCCATTTCTACTTCTCTCAGTTTATCAATAATTTGAGGTGACGTTTCTCGCTGTCTATAATAAGTTTTAAAAAGTGTTATGGCACTTAGGGCTTCTTCGTTTGTCGGTACGTGTCGGTACTTCGTCGCATGAATCTTCTTCCTCTTCGATTTCATTATCGTTTTCGTTATCCCGCTGTTTTATGTCCTCCACGATATCAGAATCTGAACGCATTCCCGACGTACGTAATAAGGCAATTGTCCACGGATGCAAAGTCATCGAAACAAAACTGGTTTCCGTCACTCTGATTTTGCTGCCACCTTTTAATAAGTTCACATAACGGAACGTCATTTTCATTTAAGTTGTCACAAACTGGATTACTCCTTAATCTTGAATGACTAAAGCAGTTTGCTATAGTCTCAGACGTTACACTACGCCAAGCCTTCTCTAAAAAGTCCAACGCGTCGAGAAGTGAAACTGCACATGGTGCGTTCTTGTCCATACCCGTAATAATTTTCTGCAGAAGAAATTTTCTGTAAAAACGTTTTAAGCTTCTTATTACGCCTTGGTCCATTGGTTGAAGGATGCTAGTGCAGGGGGCAGAAATACCAATTTAATATTTTTTAAGTGGGCTAATGATGGATGTACTGGGCAGTTATCGACTACAAGCAAGATTTTTTACCTTTAACCGCAAGTTCTTTATCCCATTTTCGAATTTCATTTTCAAAGATTTCTGAAGTCATCCATGCTCTTTTGTTTGCGCAGTAATTTGTTGAGAGTGTTTTTATGTTTTTGAAACAGCGTGGTTTTGTTGACTTTCCTATAACAAGAATTTTACGTTTCTCCGTACCGGTCATATTAGCACACACAAATGCAGTGAACCGTTCTTTGGCTAGTTTACCGCCTACACATTTTTCGCCTTTAAACCTCAGACTCTTATCTGCAAGAAGTTTATAAAAAATTCCCGTTTCGTCGCCATTGTAAATTTCATTGTCTTCATAATCTTGTCTTAATTTAGGCCACACTTCATTTGGCCACGTCTCTGCTTCTGTCATATTAACACTTTTCGCTTCACCGCTCACTTTTCCGAACGTTATTGAATGTCTTCGTTTCAAACGCTCCAGCCACACATTGCTGCACTTGAAATTTATGTTTCCAAATAAACTTCCAAATTCTTCGGCCTTTTGCATAAGCAGTGGTCCATTAACGGGTGAATTTGCACTTCTACATTGCTTAAACCACGTAATAAGCGCTTCGTCGATTTCAACCTTTTCGCACGATCGAATTTTTTTTGACTTTTCTTTCTCTTTCACAAAGGTATTCATGATTTTATTCTTGTTTTTCACAATTGTGCAAAGCGTAGAATTAACTAACCCAAATTCGCGACACACGTCCGCTTTCTTCCTTCCACTTTCGACTGCTTTGATTATCGCGACTTTGTCGCTCACGCATAAAATTTTTCGCTTTAAACCTGACATTTTCATGATAATATAATAATAAATATTTGTCGTTATATCAGGGGTTATTGACGCTAAAACCGGGTTTTCCCTGTACGTTTGAATAGTAAAGTACGGGACCGCTTAAAATTTGACGCTGAAAAAGGAGTGTCGCTACAGCCGAAGTTATTATAACCGGGTTCTACTGTATATCCTAATATACTTCAATTGTTATGATTATTTAAATGATATAAGGACTAAATGAAAACAGAAACTTTCAAATATGAAATTTTTATTAAGCAGATATGGCAAAAGAAGTTATACTTTTTGAAAAAAATTACAGGATACTAGCTTAATATTCGTTATTGCCACCCCTGGTTCTCAGGACTGCTCGCATTGGCTAAGATTCAATTAACCTCCGTATATAGGCTTACTCTAAACTCCCCCAGTCCTCATGCAGGGCATCTTCTAGCCCTTGTAACTCTACTGGGGCAACATGTTAGGTTCATATCTATCTGTGAAGATAGTCCCTTTGCTTCTAACAACGTTAGTAAAGTAGTCTTAACAGCGCACTAAACAAAAAAGGATGTATGTTTAGGAAACTGTATACAAGCTATTTCAAAGAATCAAACAATTATAGTGAATACGAGTTAGTGCTCCACACAGCCGTTTATTCGAAATTTTACCGAAGCTCTCTGTGGTATGTCCTTATTCACTTCAGCGCTAATCTCATCTTTACTCGTATAAAAGGGAATAATTCCATCATTGCATAATAAAGATATTTTCATACTCAAGATGCTACTGTGGATGCCAATATGACGTTTATATTTAATTGTTTAATAACAATATTTTTCTTCCATAATAAAAAGTGAATAGGTTTTGCCTCAGCAGAGGTACGTATCTAACCTAGTAATAGCAATATGTTCTGGATTTCTTATAAAGTAGTATTGATTATGTATAAAATCATTATCATTATTTATTTTATTCATGATTATGATATTGATCAATTTAATATTGTTCCTTCAAGGTATGCTCCTTTGGAATGCACACACCGTCTCCGCAATGGGAAATGGAAAAAGAAAATAATAACACCGAGCAATGTCTGGTCTGTAGTACGACAGGAATGTTTTCCTCTGCCAAAAAATCTCTAGCCAACAAAACCCGAATCAAGTCCATGCTTATCATCTTTTTAGATTCTGGTGGAATTATACGCAAGGAATTCTTTCCGCAAAGCCAGACACTAAGTCAAACCTTTTACCCCGAGGTCCACGAACGTTTGCAGAAAAAAGTTTTGCGTGTGTGACCTGGCATTACCAGTTTGTGGATCTTGCATCACCATAATGCCCCCAGTCACAGCTCATTGTCGGTTAGAGAATTTTTGGCAGAGAAAAACCTTCCAATACTCCCACACTCGCGCTACAGTTCAGACATAGCTCTATGTGATTATTTTTATAAAACTTCCAGAATTGTTACCATTAATGGAAAACTCACTGTGCATTTTAAAGAAGCATATCTTGAACGCGACAATATTAACCTGTACATGCGTTCAATAAACATTTTGAAACTGATCATTCTTATTAATTCTGAGACATACCTCGCGTATATCATTCTTAATCTACTGTGAAACATCGCAGAACTATTTTTTCTTCTAATATAATTCAACGTTTGATGTTGATTTCAAGCTATTTGCAAATAAATTTATCGTCAATAAACCACTTTCGCGTCAATTTGTGTTTTGTTTTTGATTCTTTCTTTAGTTCCAAAACAAATATGGATATTTACGTTTATGCTACTTTAAAATACAATTAATCCTATACTCTTCTTGTTCATTTGTACACGTTTATTTACGCTTTAGTAATCGAATGTCATAAAATTGATTCATTTTAAGAATTAACTAGTCATTATCTACGTCAATCACATACACTACGAACTTACGTATTCTCTATCTGCATTACCAATATTTTATAATGCTATGACGTCGGTGAGCGAAAATGCATATGGCTTAAAAGGAAAGGTTCTTAACTTCAAAATTTAAAAGATTATCGAACATGGATGGCATGCAAGTGAAGGCAATATGCCACTATTAAGCTTGCTAGTCCAATGATCCTATCCAACTATTTAATGCTATCATATTTAAGGAAAGTGGTCACAAAATCAAGTCCCGAATCGTGAACTTTGTCAAAGATTTTGATGTCAATTTCCTGGAATGCTTTTTGCAATTGCCCGTTTTTTTCATCATCTCCGTTTCATTTGGTGCAATCAAGAGTGGATTCCACGATATGTTAATAGCATATTTTGGTTGGTAATAATACTTCAATTACAACCCTTTCTAGAATACAGATTTGTACACCTCGAATTCTTGCCATTGTTCTTATTGGTTCTTCTTAAGCAGTATTTACAACTTTCGAAAATAATTTGTTGCTTTCTCCACGCACTCTCAGAAAACTCAACCGAATGAGTCCGTAATAAATTTTGTAACGTCGTTGCTCATCGAAATTTTGTCAGAAACTAATTCTAATAATGGAAATATCTTTATGTAGTTAAACTACTCGACTCAGTGACAAGAGAGCCTACACTTGGATTTAGCAACCCAGGTGTCATACATCATCGTCCATTACATTCGTCCCGATAAAATAAAATTTTGAGTAGGGACGTCACAACTCAATTATCTCAAAAACTAAACATCTGTCTGTAGCCTCAGGCTTTCACGGCCGTCGTCGTTGAGTATTCTTAGGTTTTCTGCCATCTAGAAAGTTTGTAATACTTAACATTTCAATCATTTTGCAATCTTCAGAAATGAAGCGAAATGATTTTTGAGGAAGATCACGACAGGATGATCGACACATAAAGTATCATACATTTTCTACACGGCAAAGATTCCAACAAGCAAAGAGCAGTTCCTGTCAATTTTAACGATATTTGGTTTTAGCAAGATGGCTATCGGACTCATAATGCAAGAGTTGTTCGAGAATTATTTTTTTTTGCATTTTCCATACACTATTAACATTTGGGGTACTATAGACTATGTCACTCAGGTTTCAAAGTATTGGCCTTATGGAAACAACACTAAACGTTGCCAGATTTTTGATACAAGGATTATTTGGAATAATAGGTTGGTACTTCGTATGATTATTGTGCCATTTTGACAGATTTTATTACAAAAAAGTTTCAGTGTAGGATACTGATACTTTTGATAAGCTGATATATTGCCGGCCGCTATATTGTTACAACAACTGGTTGAAGTTTAGATCGTGCATTTTTCTGTGTACGTTTGTACTTAATTTTTCTCCCTAAATTTGCCTTGCAATAATAATTATGAAACTACAAGTTATATAAAATTCTAGCTAGTTTTAAAACTGCCGCCAAAAAGTGGTTTTGAAAAATTCTATTGTGTAAACACGTCTTTTCAATTTACTCTTCACGAATTAAAAAATAGATTATAATAGAATATTTTTACACTTTCAATTAATGTCCGCACATATTTCGGCTTATGCACCATAGTGTACATGCGAATATACAAAGTTGAAGTAGGCGCTGTAAATGACAAATACTAATTTATTAATAGTACTTGCCAATATATCTAAATTAAACAATAAAGCTTTATTTTTTCTGCACCGATAAAACTATGTTTCATTTTTTACATTTCGTTAAATGATTAAATTACATCCTACATCTAATACCTTTTATCTTTTTAAGGTCATCAACTAGATCTACTTTACTCGAAAATTCTCCGGTACAACATAACCAGTTTTTATAAACTATCAAAATTGGTACTTAAAAAGGTACCAACACCGCATTACAAAGCACAAATATTTGCCGGACGAATTGCATGCGATACAAAACTATTAGCTGAAGATATGATAAGATCCAAAACTTATTCGCTACACGAATTATCGAAAGATTACCTGCAAGTTCCTCACTTGAATTTAACTCCAGAAATGCTAAGCGTATGCTTACAAGACCCTAAGAGCTTACCGGAATTGGTAACTACGGGTACATGGGACATCATATGCGTGCACAAGTTAATGCAGAAGCTAAATGTGCTGCAGTTGGTATTCGAAATCACCAAGCTATGTGGAAATACGCTCAACGATACTTGCAAAGTACTTCCTCTAAATCGATGTGAGTTCTTAATGCTGCACGCATTTCATCAAAGAAATTACATTCTTCCGCCGACTTTTGGAAATAAGGCGAAGGACAGTTCTTTTAGCATCAAGGGTGGTTTAGTTCTAGAACCAGAAATCGGTTTGCATAAGAATTTTGTATTGGCTATGGATTTCCAGGCTTTATATCCAAGCATTATCCGAGAATTTAATGTCTGTTTTACAACGTTGAAGATGAATGAGGATGACGAAATAGTGGAAGTTAATGGTGAAGGTGAGTGGTATAAAATCGATACCGATTATTTTGTTAAAAGTAAAAATCTGAAAATTTGTATTTGAAAGTCTTCCCCCAGAATATTACCAATGAAAATATTAATATTGTTTATTTTGAATAAGATATGCTTTTCTATTTTGTTACGTAATACTTAATTTTACGTAGATATTTATATTTTCTTATATCCATCTGTATTCTTTTAACATTTAACAATATTTTATCGTATATCTGCAGTAGACCCAAGTAGTATTAAAACCACAGCATTAGAATTCTCTGATAATCTAACACAAGGATTATATGCAAGAAGTAGAGGGAGTTAGCCGATTTTAGATCACACACTCCACCCGAATTTCAGCGCCGGTAGACGCGAGAAGTGACCCCCTCCACTTGTAGTTCGGAACGCGGCCACCGCGGAAAGTAGATGGCGCTGCTAGTGGCGCGCGTGAGATATATACAGATGTTTTTATTTCGCAGCGGTAATGTACAGGGTGTGTTTTTATTTCGCAGCGATAATGTACAGGGTGTGTTTTAATTTCGCAATAGGGTATTGCAGGGTGTGTCTTTAATTCGCAATCGGAATATTTTAGGCGCTACATTTTTTATTTTTTGAGGTTGAATCTCCATCTATATCGCTACAATTATCTTTTGTTGTGCTGAAGCGAATAATTTCTCGAAGCAGTGAAGATTTGTTTCGTTATATTCTGCTACCGGCTTCAATTTCGGTAAAAAACATTTAGACTGCTGTTCTTTATTATGTTGGATAGGAATCTTTATTGAATTTTCACAGAAACAAGACGATTTCTGACAAATGTTACACCATTTAGCTCCGTTAGGTCAATGCATCGTATATTCGTGTGTGCGTAACGCAATTTTTTTTTAAACTAACTAATGGTATCTGTGACCGCGCATTAATACATAAACATATATAATGAGAAATGAGCTGAAAAAAAAACGCATAAGCGTGAACCAGTTGTAACGGCCGCATCTGAAACAACGCAACCGCATTTCTGCGTATATGGTTTATTACGAATTATTGAGATAAAAAAAAATTGTGTGAGGAAATATCATCTCGAAATCTGCTCAAGTTAAAATTTAATACTTCTAAGATACAATCGCAATATTCTGAGCTAGAACAAGGAGCAGATTTTTTTCACACCAAATTTTTAACGCATTCTTCAATTTTTTCCATATTTATATTTTCTTCATTTTGTATTATAATATCTAGAAGTGAACTGTAATAGTTTGCAAAATTTAATTCTTCCAGTTTTTGTAGTCTGTTTCTTACGATATTTAGAAGTTTTAATAACATTTACACTGCCTTTGTCTAGTGACAATTCTACTTGGTAACCCCCTATTTGTATTAAAGGCTGCATTTTTGATCGCGAATACTTACACATTCGATAAGTAAATTTCACTCTAAACATATCAGCCACCACAATTACATCGTTTTCTCTCTTATGTTCGTTCTGGCAGAACTCGCAACACCATTTTGCTGCAGTTGATCCCATGTGGTCCTTCATTTTATCTTGACATTTTAGGAGGTTTTCCCATTCATAGCGTGTGAGTGACAAATGATTGACTTTTGATGATAGTTTTACCATTGGTAGAAACCATCTTGTCACACTTATACCGATAGATATTAAATAATTACGGTTTATAGGATATTTTACTTCGTTAATTAACCTATCCTCTTTTTTAATATTTTCTTCATATCTTCGCAACGTACTATTGAATACATCAACTGGTGATGGGAACGACATTTGTGGCACATTTGTGTGATTCACGCTTATGCTGGTATTTCATATAGTAAGTCGAAGATGTCTTTATTTACAATTATACGAGCAATTATTTTGTCTATACATAATTTCTTTAATGACATGACTAATATAGGGCGAACATATACATATATGCGATTTAGTTTTCTTCAGACCTCTCCAAAGATTAAAAAGGAAACGTTATCGATCACCGGGCTCAACTTACCCATTATTTCAATAATTTCCTTCATGATGATGCAGTACCCCTTTGAGTTGAAGTTTTTAAGATGATTATCGTTAACTGCTTCCGAATACCTCTTGGGTAAAAATACTGCACAGTCTTCGAGCTCCAACAACACCGACTTCCCAAATTTTGTGTTACACTCTTTGGCACGTAGAACTTTAAACGTTTTATTTAGCTGTAGATTTATTATTTTTACAATATCTTTCTCTCGAAAAGCGGAAATGCTATTTAAAGCTTCCGTCTTACCGAACTGTTTTGTTCTGATATACACGTGTTCTGTACAGTATGTATATACGACAAACACAGTTTAATGAACGCCAACCCGGAAATTGAAACCGGTAGAAGAATATAACGAAACAAATCTTCACTGCTTCGAGAAATTGTTCACTTCACCACAACAAAAGACAATTGTAGCGATATAGATGGAGATTCAATCTCAAAAAATAAAAAATGTAGTGCCTAAAATATTCCGATTACGAATTAAAGACACCCCTATTGGGAAATAAAAACACACCATGTACATCACGCTGCGAAATAAAAACATCTATATATCTCACGCGCGCCACTAGCAGCGCCATCTACTTTCCGCGGTGGCCGCGTTCCGAACTACAAGTGGAGGGAGTCATTTCTCACGTCTACCACCGCTGAAATTCGGGTGGAGTGTGTGATCTAGAATCGGCTAACTCCCTCTACTGCAAGATGCAAAATATTTATCTTAAATGGATGATAACATATTCCTGCATATTATGTTTGAACACCAGAGTAATCATACAAAGTTGGTATGTTGAATTTTTTGTCAAGGCGAAGCCAGATCTCAGATACTAGAACGATGTCTATCCTGGGGTCCACAAGAAATTGAGCGAACTGTTTCTTGTAGAAGATTCCCTGGGCGTTCCGGAAAGCTATCCCTATAACCCAATTCCATCTTTCGATTTTCCAAAGCTCTTAGGCGGCCTTTCTCTCTGCTTGTTGAAAGAATCTGAAGTTTGCAAGAGTTTTTTCGTTGAGATTTCTTTCTCGCTTTCGGCGTTAGTTGCTGAGGAGAGACTCCTTTCGTGCGCGCGCTTTATTAGGGGCAGGTTTCTGTTCATTACTTCTCTTCAAGGGTACTTTTTTCTTCTCTTTGATTAAGAGAATCATTAAGGACATTATTTACCCGCGCAAAATATCCGCAACAATAGATATATATATATACCAACAATACCATATAACAATAGATATATATATATATATAATAATATTATATATATTTTTTTTTCTTTGAGGTTTTCGCGGACGAAGTGTGAAGTATATTTCTTCCGTCTGTTAATTCGCGTAGATAGCTTGTTATCAAGAATCTGAAGAAGCTCGACGTTTCGATGAAGTCCCTTTGGTTTATTTTCTGGAGCGAGTCCTAATGAGAATATGGTGTAACAAACGGCCACACAACCACAGCACACTTCTGTCTTCCTTTTCTTGGATACTCGGATGTATTAAAACTATTTTATCTATTTTTTCTACGCATACTGATGCTTAATACTATTAAGAACAACATATTCCTAAGGGTTAAAGCGCGTTATTTTTGAAAATGAATAACTACCTAGTAAGAACACAAATACTGCTACACATTCAATAACATGAATACTATAAAATACTTTTAACCAAATCTTAACGGTTGTTATTTAATTATATACCACATTCTTTCTTTATTACACATATGTGTCTCCTATTTTTGAAAAGATACTTGTGCATGAAACTATAGACTTCTAGCAAAACATAGCTTTGCCAGTGCTATTACGTTCGTAATAGATTTATTTTAATGCAAGTAAAGTAAGTATTATTGCAAATGCACCACTTCTAGTTCTGAGGACCTAAGATTTTTTTATATCGAAAAACTGAACTCCCCAGCAGTAGCGAAAGTATAGTAGAATCTAGTAGGGAGATGATATTTCTACTGGTACCACATAGCAAAACACTACTATGAAAAACTTGGTTATACTTTTAATAAAGAAAGTACATAATCTAAGCTTTGAATAAAGAAATTATTTTACTATAACGATTAGCAAGCACAGCAACATAAGTAAGGTGAAGTACAATTTTATATCAAAAAGTGTCCTCCTTGTCTTTCAAAAAAATAAGCAGGGCGTTCTGGAAATCAACACAGAGTATTCCTAATAAATTGAATGGCAAAGCGACTTTTCAATGAAATACTTACTATCTCCTTCCACGTATCCTATTGTCGCGCCCGAAGTACTGTTGTCAAATTTGGAACAGATTTTCGAACCTATCGGTAGAGTTCCTCCCATAAGTGACCAATCGGATTAAGATCTGGTTTTTGGTCGGTTACTTTATAACAACAATCTTCTCTCTGTCCTCCGCCAGTTGTTCCAAATGTATACGGCATATCTTTGCAGTGTGTTTTAGATCATTCTCGTGCTGGAACATGAAGTTTTCATCGATTAATCATGCATTCCCCTCCAAAATCTCCTATAACCTTCTTTTCTGAGGATATCATCTATTTTGACCAAATCGCCCACAGAGGCGCCGATTGTTGGTGTAATACAGGATTCAAGTACTCGTTCCCCTCGATCTACGGACAAATGTTCTTCTGTTTGAACCAAAGGTGAGATATTTAGATTCGTCGGTCCAGAGTACTTCCTCCCAACATCCAGTCTTTGTGTTCTCTCGCCCAGGTTAACCCTTTAGCTTGGTTTGCTTTGTGTAATAATGATTTCCGCATAGCAATTCTTCCAAACGAACCAGCTTCGCGCAAACGTCTTCTTACCGTGGTGACGTTAACTGGTTTTGGGCGCGAAATATTAATTTCGGCTGATATTTTTGGCAGTCCAGGTCGCTACTCCTTTGATACCTTCTAACATTATAATCCACGGTTCTATGGTTTGATTTCAGTAATTTAGCAATTTCTTGATTACTTTTATCGGTGTTGTGACATGCCACTATTTGGGCTCGTGTTTCCATAGATAATTCTTTTCTTGCCGACGTTACTTTAACGTTACTCGCTGTTTTAAAACACTGCACGAAAGCTGAATGTAAACTATTTTTTTTATTATATTAAAATGTCCCTATTCTTTATTTTCATATTTTATCACGGTCGTGATAAACATTTCCGAAAAACTGCTCTTTATTTAATCTATCTACCTAAACGTGCCTGATTCGCAAAAAGGGTTATTTCCGATATCTTAATACCAGTCAGCTCATTACATACACACAGAATATTACAGAGGAATTATAATCTATTTCGTGCTTACAGTTTAATAATACAAATATGTTGATAGAGATGGTTTCTTTTGGATAATTTCCAATTATGCAGGTGGGTAAACACTTATGGCCGGTAGTATTATACAGTATATATACACATATTCTAAAATATTTAAATGGACACAAACCTATGAGTGTAAAATACAGTGTAAATAGTGAAAAAGAAAAAACGAAATAGTGGCTTATAGTGACGTGGAGTATTCAGGTGACTGTGAATCCCGTAGAAGTACAACAGGCTACGTGATTTTCTACAATGGTGGTCCCGCAAGTTGGTGTACAAGAAATCAACCTATAGTAGCACTATCCACCATAAAAGCAGAGTACACTAGGGTGACAGAATAAAATAGACACCTACTAATTAAAGAAAAAGATACTATTCTCGTTATATATACAAAATATTTTAAAATTTTTAAATTAGACTAATATTTTGTCGATCCACCTTTACTTGCGTGAAGTGCTGCGAGTCGCCGTGGCATAGAATCTATTAAATGATTAATGGTGTCTTCTGGAATATTTAACCACTCTTCTGTAACAGCTGCCACGAGTTCTTCCTTATTGCTGGGTTTTCGGGGGCGTTTCGCCATATTTGTCTGGAATATGTGCCAAACATTATCGGATTCATGTCTGGTGATTGGCCTAGCCGTGGTAAAATCCGAATCCCCTGTTCCTCTTTCCATGTGGTTGTCGCTCTTGCTTTGTGGCAGGGTGCTCCATCCTCCATAAAAGTGGCGTCTTCTTTAGATAAAATGACGTTGTCGAATATCAGTAGTAGTCCTTCTGTTAATATTTGGATATATTTTGCCGCATTTATATTTCCGTCGCAGATTACTAATTGCGATCTTCCACCATACCATATCGCGCCCCACACCATGATGTTCACACCGCCTGATGCAAAAATTTGTCGTCCAGTTGCTGTGACGAACGTCTCCATACCCACGTACGACCATTATCACTGAATTGGCAGTATCTGCTTTCGTCTGAAAAAATGACAGACCGCCAAAACTCTTCGGCTTCGTTCGCATTTCGATTGCCCAAGCCATTCGGCGCCATTTTTGAAACGCCGTAAGGAGAGGTTTTTTCTTTGCCACCCTTTTATACATCCCCACACTGTGGAGGTATCGCAGAACGGTGCGCTGACTTTTCTATGAAGTTACCGCAAGCTCAGCTGTACTTTTTCGCGGTTCTCTTAACACTTCGCGCACGAGCACCCTTTTACTTCTTTCAGAAGGTCCGGCACGTCCTGGTCTCGGCTCCACTGTTGCTTTTTGCTTGCGTTTAAATTGTGTAATCACACGGTTAACTGTGGACAACGGAATATTTAAAAATTTACTTATTTCACGTTGCGAAGCGCCGCGTTGACTCTGACAAACGATGCGACCCCGGGTGAAGTCGCTAATATCACTCGAACCTTGTAAGCGATGCATAGTTGTAACGATACTAAACTATGACAAATTCCTTCCGATACATCTACCCCTACCCTAATGACAAGAGAAAGTTCTTAATTCGTTCTTAGAATTTAGCTGTTTACATATTTATACCGCTTTACTTGGTGTCTATTTTATTCTGTCACCCTAGTGTATAGTGCTACAACAGCAATATGGTTCCCGTTTTTCGATGCTTCCATAGTGAAAACAAATACAAATGCAAATACATTTTGCTGATAAATAATAATATGGTTAACTATCAAAAACCATATGTAAAACTTAGAGTATGATCAGTGTTACTATTGCGGATGCATACATACATTGTTGTAACAGTATTTACGGCGCTACTAGGTGCATTTTCCCTTCTCTCTTTTATAACTACAGTATGCGCTCGATTATGTGAACGATATATCAGACAAGCACTGTTCACATTACTAAACGTTTACATTAGAGAGCGTTATTTTATTTATACGACTGCATTACCCAGTGGATACTGCTTTTCACGCAAGGTCGAAGACCCCGGTCGGTATTAGTTCGAATATTTTTTTTGGTTCCATCATGTTTTTAAGAATTGTCTTACTAAATGCGCAGTTGTTTCAGAGGTCGTCGTTGATTTACTTTCTTCAACGGTAAAAAAGAAAACAAGTTGATTCAATCCAGCTTATTAACAGCTTACAGTGAAGTCAATGGATGATTAACCAAATGAGATCACCATGAAAAAAAACACTTTAATTAGTTTCGTAGAACAGTCTATGAGTTTGAATTTAATAGATCAATGAATAAACTTCACGCTTCGCTTTAGATTTAAACGATACATTTACGTTGAACGTAAATTATTAATAAACGAATAAAGATGATTGACTTAAATAACTAGATGAAATATATCTGTCGAAGCCAACACGATATCTGTGCGTAATTAATTATAAATTTGAATGTATCGAACTTAAAAAGAGATTGTTGATACTTAATGTGTAATAGACACATAAAATTATAATTACTAATTAATTTTACTTGTATAATATTAATTACATTAGAGGTATAATTAATAATTTATTTTTAATAATACAATTGAATTCAAACGTTTCTGAAATATACTCAAACAAAATTTCTATAGTTTCCTATAATTTTGCAGTTCCCCTGTAAACATTTAGCAACGGTATACGTTGGAAATTACATTTCTTAAGGTAAAGAAATAGCAGAAACATTATTTTGTCAATATCACAACTGCTAGATACGTAGGGGAAGTTCCTGCTATATAAACGTATAAATACGAGCGAAATTTCTATTAAATTCGCAGAGTTAGACAGACATCCTACTGGACATTTCAGCAAGACAATGCAGCTATCCATAATACCAGTGGTTTCATTGCAAGGAAATTAATTTATTACGATGACCTGCTCGCTCGCGCCAGCTGATCCCCATCGAAATCTTTGAGGAATATTGGCAAGATATGTACATGTCAATAATAAACAGTAGATAGCGTCAAAGAATTAAAATCTGCGATAATGAGGTGTTGGAATAATATTCCTATTTCAACATTGACCAAATTGATAGACAGTTTGAAGACCCAGATGGTTGAAGTTATTTTGAATAGAGGTTCCAACACTCATTATTAAGTTTAGAAAGAATTATACATTTTTTAGGTATTTACTTTATTTATTGAATTCGTGTCAATGGACCTATAGAAATTTTGTTGTTATTTTCTCTTGTATTCATGTTTCTTTGTACTTCAGCATTAACTTCGATGTATAATTTGCCGAGGATATTAAGAAAACCAAATATTCTGTAGAAATTTCGCTGAGTGTATATTATACTGTTTCACATACTAATTTGTAGGATTGCAAAATATTTAAAGGAATTGTACTTTCATACACTCGGAAGTAAACAGGACTTTCAGTGAAAGAAAGAGAATGCTGATGAGTAGCAGCTTTTAGTGCAGTGTAAAAAGTACAGTAGGCGGTCGATTATGTGAACGATATCAGCCAAGGACTGTTCACATTACTGAAAGTTTACATTAGCGAACCTTACTTTATTTATTAAGAAATTGTATAAAAGAAAATATGTATGTTTATTAAAAAATAAATTTTACATTATTTTGAAATATAATGCCCTATTTTTGTTCGCGTAGATTTATGCTTGGTATTTTCTAATGCCATTGCTCGTAGTTTACGGAGCACTAAAATATCGGAATATAATATGTATTTTTCTTCAACCCAATCTAACGCTTGATTAAAAATTCCTACCGCTTGCGCGTCACTCACGGTATTTTTTATTTCAATCGGAGGGTCGTCATTTTCACTCACCCCATCTTCCTCTTCATGTACATCTGTAATTGTGCAAACAATATTGGGATTTATTGCTTTTAATAATTTGAGAACGTCCGATGAAGCACTGTCAATAACTTTAGCATCAGATAGTAACTGTTGTCTAATGATGGTTAGTGGTACATTGTCTTCATCGTCATAATCATCTCTGGAGTAAAGCAAATGTTTCCAACACTTTCTGACTGTTTGCTGGTTAAGGACATTCCACGCCATATCTAAATTTAAAATTGCTTCACGTAAAGTTACTTGCTTTAAGGATTCAGAAATGTTTTTAGGATTTTTTGATAACGCAGACGAAAGTAGAAATTTTCGGTAATACAAGTTTTATTACATTTTGATCCATCGGTTCGATAAGTGGAGTTATGTTGAGCAGCATGAACGTACCTGAGGAACAAAGTGCTTCTGGAACCATTCCAGAAATATACCTTTGGTCATCCAAGCGGATTTTGAACAGTTATAATCAACGGGACAGAAATTTCTAAATGAACGTAGATTTTTTTGCCTTTCCTATTATTAGTGATCTTATTTTCTGTGTACCACTAGCATTAGTACACGCTAGAAAAGTTATGCGTTGTCTTTCCGCCTTTCTGCTTTTTTAGGAGCAGATTTTTCATGTGATGCAACATAGGTTTTCGGTAATAATTTCCATTAAAGACTGGTTTCTTCTGCATTGTGTATTTGCTCCTCATTTAAATGTAGCTCTTTGATTTTGTTCATTAACTTTTTCTTTAATGGTTGCACTAATTGTGACGGTGCCGATAATTTTTCACCAGATATCGACAGCAGTCGAATTGCATACCTCCTTTTAAATCTTTCTACCCAGCCATCACTGGCTACAAAATTTTCGGTCTCTTTTAGGTTTTTATTCAACAATTTTGCTCTCTCTTTAATAAATTCACCACTAATTGAAACATGATTATCCCTTTGTTTTAAAAACCATTTTTACAGATGATTGTATGTGCTTGGGCATTTTTTAGTTAGTTCTGTGATTTCCCAGGCCTCCTTATGTATCCGACACACGTAAAATTTGAATCGCTTACTTTTACAGATTGTGGCTTTAGATACTCCATATTTTTTGCTAATTGAGTCACCTTGGATGCCTGGACGTGGATGCCATATCTGTTCTGGCATGATTTTAGTTGCACACTACTTTATTTCACGAGAGGCAAGAGAGCCAACGCTTACGGGAATCCCATCATAAATCGGGAAATAACCGGTGCCAGCGCTGAAAACGTTTACGTAATCATTCTTTTGATCGATTTTATTACGCACGTAAATCGGGAAATAACCGGTACCCTAAACTGTTTACATTATCGAGTTGTACGTGGTGCAAGTTTGTTTACATTACCGGGCGTTCCATTTGATCTTATAGTAACAATTTTCTGTTTACATGACCGCGACGTTTCCACTACCGGGCATTTACATGTGCGAGCATTTACTGTAATTGGTTGACGAATCTCTTTGATGAACTTTTTTTGTTACAGGAGTCTTACCTCAACTGGTTGGAGATCTCATCGAATATAGAAAGAATATCCTGCATGAAATAGAATCAATAAACAATTCTATTGGCAGCCAGCAATGCGCAGACTACGTTAACTATTTAAAAATAAAGCAAGGAGCAGTTAAAAGAATAACTAACAGCATATTCGGCTACCTAGGATGCAAGTCATCCCGTTTTCTAGCACAGCATCTAGCGAATTTCATAACAGCGAAAGGTCGACAAATATTATCGGACACCGTAGCCGTACTGCAAAATTTCGAATCGATTAAAATTATATACGGCGACACAGACAGCGTTATGGTTGAAACGAACCTAGAAACTTACCAGGAAGTTGTCGAACTATCCGAGAAACTAATACAAGCGATAAATTCTAAGTACAAGTACGTCGTAATAGAGAACGCTGGTATATATAAACCGTTTTACATATTGCGCAAGAAGAAATACGCCGGAATAAGATATAAGTCCGCCGTAAGAACTGAAGAAGAAATCAAAGGTTTAGATGTGATTAGGAAGGATTGGTCTGGAATATCTTCGAGAGTTGGGAAAAAGGTGTTAAGAGAAATTTTAAACGGCGAGGATAACATGGACGTAAAAATATACAATTACTTAGAAGATATACGACAGGATCTTGAAGAGAATTATGAAAAATTTGATGTAGATTCCTTCGCAATTAACAAGAAATTAAACAAAAACCCGGATGAATATTCTAATAAGCATACTGAACACGTACGCGTGGCTTTAAGATATAATGCGACGCATGCCGATAAAATGAAAGAAGGAGATACGGTTTCTTACGTCATCTGCAAAGATGGTTCTTCAAAAACACCTTTGGAAAGGGCATATCACGTCGAAGAATTTACAAAATCCGATACGCTCAAAGTGGATGTCGATTACTATTTATCCTATCAAATATATCCGGTAGTGAAGAGAATATGCTTTCCATTATGCAATACTTTATCGGGAAAAGAACTTTTGATAGCATTAAAAGCGAATTTACACAGGAATCGAGTTCGCAGTGAAAATGAAGCGCCTAAGAAAAAAAGGAAAATCGAAAAACCCGAACCTACGCTAAATCCATCTATCAATTTCGCTTTGAAATGTGACAAATGTAAGAAGGAGAAATTGGTATCGTACTCGTCGTTGGTCTTCATCAAATCTTGCGACGTGAATTGCGAATACGCCGTTGTTGGAAACTTTCGAGAACGCCTGTCTAGTGTTCTGCGCTGTCTAGCCCTGTCTTACATAGAGAAAGAAAGAACGTTTTCGGAAGTTTACGAAATTCTAATTAAGATCCGCGTTAGCGTAGAGCATATTAAAAGGACCGATAAGGAGTTAAAAAGTTATTTAACGACTATTGATGGAACTAGGGAAGAACTTTTAAAGGACGTTGATTCCTGGAATTTGAGCATGAATGAGATATTTAAATTTTCCCAAAGTGTAACATTCTAGAGATTTTAACATCAACACATATGTTTGTAATGAAAAAGGTATAAACTACTGTTTTCCAACAGAAATTTTATTCTACACAGTATGTCGGAAAAATAACAGAATTTTTCAAATAAAAAGAAACAATCGCCAGATTATTCATTTTTATTCAAAATACATCCCTTCTGCGTCAATACAGCTTTGGGTACCTTCAACTAATGATAGCTTAGATTTTTGTAAGTCATTTCTCGGAATTGCCTCACAGATCCTCGTTTCGGCTTCTTGGACTTATTCAACATTGTCGCAAACGTTCCTTTCATACCCAGTTTCAGTTTCCTTAAGACGAAATAGTCACATGGTGATAAGTCTGGCGAATACGGACGGTGTTGTGAGACACAGACTTGTTTTTTCGCCAAAAATTCGCGAAAAGCGAGAGTCCTGTGTAGTGGTTTCTTTCGCAAACCCTCCATAACTCCCACATTATTTCTTCATTATTTCAAATGTTTCTGTAAAACTTTTACCGAGCTTGAAACGACATGTAATATTAGCTCGTTGTTCCAACATACGAGGGGAGGTCCAAGAGTTCGTGGAATGGAAGGGTTCTAAATAAAATAAAACAATAAATCTATTTTTCCTTTTCAATATAATCACCCTTAAGCACAATACATTTATTAGATCTATGAATTAATTTTTCTAAACCATCATAAAAATATTTTTTATCTTTCGCCTCAAAATGGGCCAAAATTGCCTCCTCTACCTCATTGTCGTCGGAAAACTTTCTTCCACGTAAGTCTTTTTTTAAATTGGGAAACAAATAAAAATCACTAGGTGCCAGGTCTGGACTGTAGGATGGATGGACTATTGATTGAAAGCCATCCTTGAGCAGAGCAGCCATTCCAGCTTTGCTCTTGTGAACCGGCGCATTGTCTCACACATCCTTGGTCAATTCTCCTCGACGTTTTTCCTTGATGGCCTCCTTTATTTTGTCTAATATCGCTGCGTAATATTCTCCGGTTATGCTCCTACCTTTCTCTTTGTAATCAATCAATAAATAGTATCCCCTCACAATCCCAAAAGACAGTAGCCATCAATTTCCAGCCGATTCTGACACTTTGAATTTCTTTGGCGGTGGTGTTCCCTTTTTATACCATTGCATGGACTCCTGTTTGGACTCAGGCTCAAAGTGATGAACCCATGTTTCATGTCCGGTAACAATCCGCTCCAAAATCTGTACAGGTTTGTCTCCACACAGCTCCAAAAATTGTTTGGACGCACAGACGCGCTGCTGTTTCTGCAGCGGCGTGAGCATTCTCGGTACCCATCTTGCATCGACTTTTGTCATACCCAGGTGGTCATGTAGGATACGCAAAATGGTGGTATCTGATACTCCGACTAATGCAGATAATTGTTTTTTCTTCAAACGGGCATCTTGCAGTACAAATTTTTGCACTATTTCGACGATGTTTGATGTGGTGGCCTCAACTGGGCGTCCTGAGCGGGGGTGGTATTCAATCGACTCCCGACCATGTTTAAAAAGACCATGCCACTTATAAATCATTGATTTACTAGGGCACTGTTCCCCATAAACGGTTTCCATTTCATTCAATATGGTTTGAGCGTTTTTTCCTTGCTTTGTAAGGAACTTTATCACACCACGGTGTTTAATTTCCTTCATAGTATCAGTTTTCTTCCGGATTGACTTGTTTAACATACAACTATTCGTAAACGACTGACGCTACAGGGCTGCAACTTAACTGATATACTAATAATGAGTCGCCAATCAGAATGACACCTAGCGAGCGCCCTATCCCCTCCATTCCACGAACTTCTGGACCTCCCCTCGTATGTTTGTAACGAACCGATAACAAGTACTGTCACTTTAAGTACTATAACTTAACTACCACTTGATCGATTTCAATGCTCGGTGTCTCATTTTGTAGAGGGTATATACAGCTTTCAGATTATATATTGTTTCAACGGATCACGGTAGTAACTTTTCGTAAATTTAAAAAGTCTCGTTACTTTTTCAACATACTGTGTTGTTTCGAAAATGCATTAAATACAATTTATTTCGATTTTTGCTAAAAGTAATTTCGGAAATATCAATCTATTTTTTTAAGTGTATTTCCAGTTTATTGGTGGATATTTTGTTGATTTTGTCATTGTACTGGTATTAAAAGATCAACAACATGGTGTTCAGTCAATTAGATGATTTTCTAATGCAATCAGCATAAGCTGGATATTTCTTACCCTATCCTATTTGTTTAAAATCCATGTAACTCTGCGAACTTCTCAGGACAGATCGGTACCAAATGTGAAGCTTGATAGATCCCAGTAAATATCTGATGGTATCTGAGTTGATGTTAGCATTTTGAAATGTATATAGTCCTAACTTAACCCAGTCCAGGTTGCTAGTCAGTTCGATCCGCCTCTTCAACAGACCTGCGTGTTTAACAGCCCCCGCCAAAGCCGTTTAGCCGGTCTAATCTACATAATAAATCTTTCTATAAAAATAAAGTTGGATTCAATTATTATTTCCCTTTACTCTAAATCCGAATAAATAACAAAAATATAGTAAAATAGGAAAGTTTTAAATTACGAAATTGCCAACAACTTTATTCGTATTTATACAAAATCGATTACCATTTCGCTTACTGCAAACTTTCTGTTGAATTATCTATTATTTTATTTGAATTTTTGTAAAAGTACGTATATTAAATTAATATTGAGAATTATTTCTATAATTTCCAATTCCCATGTCTTAAAGATTAGGTGCACACATATTTACATATTTTGTTAGATTAACCAGCGATCTTTGCTTATGACATGAAAAATGTTGTGCGACTAAAAATCTATTATTATAAGTACATACCCATAAGCAACATAACAAAAACATAGAGTAATAATTTATCACATATTTTTTAGTTATCACCTTAGAAAAAGTGCATTCGCACCATGATACCAATAATTGTGTATAGGGTTGGCCAAATCTTCGGCGCGCCAGATTCGGACTCGCATGCACGACAGATACAAATATACGATATATTTATGCTTCATTATATGGAAGAAGAGTTTATCTGTATATCCTTAATATAGAATAATAATATGTAAAATATTCGGCACGCCCGATCCACATCCAGGCCAAGGTAGAAACCTACCGTGTTTTCCACATGATCGTTTCGCAGTCTGTGTTTGACAATAATGGAAGTCGGACGTCGTATTACGCGTAATAATAATTAAGCATGTCGAATGCACGCAAGGGGATGAACCGATTAATGGCTGCCAAGTTAATACGTTTATAACCAAACATCCTAATTTAGTTCGATAGTTGCAAAATATGGTGTAATGGTTACGAAATCCCTTTGATGTGCTGGTACAAAATGGATTCCGAGAAACATGTACGTAATACAACTCAAACAAATAAAAAAGGCTTGGAAAATCGGTAACAGTAATTAAGTGTAAATTTATAATGGTTAATATGCGATTAATTACTGTGCTCGCATGTATTATGTATTTAGAAACAATTGTTTTATCCATTCTTTCCTGACAGATTTCAACATTTTTAGTTGCAATAGTTTTCGCCTGAAATATCAAGTTGCCTTACATTGTAATATAGATTGGCTTCTAATACAGAGAGGGCAGTCATGGACAACATAAACATTAATTTTTTTGCGGTACCAATCAATCTTGTAATTGGTTCCTTAAAATTATATTTATTTCCTAAATAATTTCTCCTAAAATACGTAAATTACATTAAACGCTTCTTAAGGAGATCTATTAATAATTGTTCATGTAAGGATAAGATTTCTCTATACTTTAATTATTTCAACATTTTTCTGTAATTTTTACCTTTTAACTACTGTCGTTAGATAGCGCTAGTCGAGTAAAGCAAATGTCAAATTAATGCTCTAACCTACAAATTGTCAGCGTTTGTATTGATTTCTATTTTTAATCAAAAATGAATTAAACTCTACAACAGAAAATATCTTTATACTGTTTTTACGTAGACTAATTTAATAGGATTAAAAAAAATTAACATTGACATGTCGAGCAACGAAGAGAAACGTAAATTATCCAACGAAGATTGGGTAAACTTAACCAACTTCTTTTTAGGAAATAACACTAGGTACCGGGAGAATATTGTCATACCTAAAAATCTGGGACCTGTGAAAATAAAATCTGATGAAGAAAAAATGGTTGAAGCAGCATTCGAAAGCTGTGCATTTAAATCGGTCATGAGCTGCGTCATTGGTAATGCAATCTTATTCAAATGCTCTCAAATGGTAAATGTTACACCCTTATTTCACGTAGGTTATGGATTGGGAGCCGCTATCGGTTTATTTTCGTCAAGTATGGGACCTCCAACGGTAGAACTAGAACAACAAACGGCTAGGCAGGTGTTTAAAGAAATGAAAACAACTACTTTGAGCTATGCAAAGAATTTTGCTTTAATTGGTTTAATGTTTTCAGCAATTGAATGCACAATTGAAAGCGTAGGAACAAAATAACGAGATATTTTAATTATATATTTTTATATTACGATTTGCAGGCTCGTGGTAAAAGTGACTGGAAAAATGGTACTTATGCAGGAGGTGTTACGGGTGGCTTAATAGGATTAAGAGGTATTACTGTTTAATTAGTTATATATATTTATATATTATATGTTTGGACTTCAGTGTCCGCAAATCAAATGATATTGCACGCAATCATTTGGCTACTGAATTTTATAATACAGAATACTTGAGAGTAGTTTTAGTTGTAGCTTGAAGAAGGGTAGTACATAGTCCTTTGTATGGTGTCAATATATTCATAAATTTTTGCACCTTTCAGCTAATGCCAAAGTTAAACTAGATATGAGGTAAAGGTCTGGAATTTACCAAATTGCTTGTAATAATTGTTATAATGTATTATACATAATCATTACAATAAAGTTTATATCCAACAAAAGGAAGACTATCGAAATGAGGTTACAAAGCATCGGAAATTATCTAATATAGTAGATCATATGGTGAAATCTGGGCATAACATCATATTAAGAGATCTCAAGTAATTTAAAAATGTAAACTTTTAGAGAATTACATATGTGCGAAAGAATGTTTACGAAAAAGAACACAAATTAACAGAGACCTAACCCCGATCGCAAACTCAAATTTGATGAATTTATTCCCTTTGTAGGAGATGCAGCTCTATTTGGGATCAATCAATACTTTGTAAAGAATAGATAATTTATGAATTTTTAGAATATGCATAGAAAACATTCATTTGTAATTTTCACATTTCATTCGTTGATTCGGTTGATTATCAGAGCCCACGAAGCAGTGTGTTCCGAATAAATGATTAATTTGTGTTGTATGGAGAACACCGAGGTGATTACATTATGTTGCAGTTTTATTAATTATAATCGTGGATGACAATCATGTGTATTAAACATATATATATCGGATCTTCCAAATTAAACAGTTTTCTCGGTAGCAAATTTATTATATCAATTAAACGAAGAAATTTCAAATAAAAATTGACCTTATTTTACGCTGTATAACTAGAAACTACTTCTGAATATTCTCTGCGTCCTATTTAATTAGTCTATTTTATTATGTAACATGGACTAGTCTACATACATATGTAGTTTTTTCAATCATCCATGAGGAACACTTTATACTATACTTTATTTTTCTTTTTTAGCTGGAATTAAAGCCGGGATATTTGGGGCAGCTGGGTTCGCCGCCTTCTCTACCGCTATAGACTATTTTATGCATTCTAGATAATGTGTTACGTTAGTAATTTATATTTAAATAAATTTTATTTACACATTTTCGCTGTTTATCTTTGAGCTAAGTATAATTTCTCTTGTACTTATGAAGATCAGCACAGCTGATTAAATACATAAATACTGCCCATATAAACAGGGATGATGATGAATTGAAATATGGAGTTGGTTTGTAGTAATGTAAATTTTTCTAATTTATTTCCGTTTACCATATTGCTAATTTCAGAGAGCGAAATAGTTAGTGTATAAATAGTTGTGAGAAAGTTACCGAAAAAGAGAAACGTTGGTGATGACTATTCCTAGTTTTCTTTTACAAGGCTTGCGCTTGCAAAACCGATAACATTAAGTACCAATTTGGTTCTTGTTTCATCTACCTTTGCTACACTCTGGAAACATGCTAGAATAAATCCTTTATTTAAAAACGATGGCAAGTCTCGCGTTAGCAACTACAGCCGTATTTCAGTCCTATCTAATTTTGTCAAAGAAAATGTTTGTGAATTTATACATAGTTCTGCATTTCATTTCACGGTATAGCTGCTTAGAATTCATCATAAAGTTAAGCTCATTTTATGTTTTAGGAGCCTTAGCCCACGTGCTCTCGAAATGCTGCATTCCGCATAATTAATTAATTTGTGTGAGTGGAGTTTACTACTATACCTGGGAATGAGTTTCAATTGTTTCCCCATAGATGGCATTAATAATATCGCTTGCATCTTTTCTAACCTTTCGATACATGGATTTAAAAGATGTGTATGTAAGCTGTTAAACGCTTCAAAATTGCCGGAATTTATTCCAAAAAGTACGGCGACCATACTCCATCGAAGTCAACTTGCGGATGGTTCTAACAATTCGAAAGTGGTGATTTCAATGTCCGGCACAAAGAACGCGATGGTGACCCAAAGAAAGTTTCTAAATGAGGAACTTGAGGAATTGCTTAATATCCATCCGTATCAGACACTTGAAGAATTGTTTACTGCATTGGATGTTGACAAATTCATCGGTAGAAAACACCTAAATGCGCTGGGAATGGTTCAGGAGGCAGTTTTTTGTATCGGATCATCACTGGGATGGAAAATGGATTCACTACGACAATCCTGTACGCAAAGTAGCATTGGTGAAGCTAGGTGAATCAGGTCCATCATCGTCAAAGCGCAACATCCATAGGTTAAAGATTATGCTCTTCATCTGGTGGGACACGTAGGGTGTAGTCTACTATGAGCTGCTGAAACTATCCGAAACTAATAATTCCCAACGTTACGGACTTCAACTAATGCGTTTAAAATAAGCTACTCAAGAAAATCGGAATGGCGCGATAGACACGAGAAGTTGATTTTTCAGCATGACAACACTAGGCTACATGTTGGTCAACCCGACTGGACATACCTAGAAGGGGTGCAAAAGGAGATCCTACCCCACCCGCCGTATTCATCAGACATTGTCCCTTCAGACTATCATTTGTTTCGATCGATGCAGTTGGAACTTACTGAAGAGCGCTTCAGCTCATATGATAGCATACAAAAAGGGGTCGATGACTGAAGCACCTCCAAAGAATTAGAATTCTTCACTCGAGGAATCCGTTTATTGCCCGAAAGATGGAGGAAGATTGTCGTTTCAGATGGAAAATATTTAGAATAAAATCATTTAATATTCTCATATTCAAACTGTTTTTTTTTGTCTACATAAAAAACGATTGAAATTTATTCTCATACCCTATAAAAAAACCCTATAGAGGAGGTCTCAAAGCATTTATTCGGAAATATTCTAGTGACAATTTATAGAAGTCATTATTTTTAATTATTTCTTCACATTCTAATGAGGAAAATAAAGATATCTACATAAAACATATTTTACTTCCTTTACCTTAATCTGTATAGTTTTGATATGTTAGAAACAATCGGTTGCTTACAAAACAATAAAAGTTAACTGAATGTAGACTTTTAAATACGAGTTTACAAAGAATTATTATTAAATTTGGTTAACCCGAATGACATGTACTTCAAAACAATTTCGTCATTAGGTCGAGGTCATACTCCATCAGTGAAAAGAACAAAAGGTTACTTATCGTCTTTTGCTTCTTTAACTTCTTATGTTATATATTTTAGCATAACTTTGACAGTGATTTTGTTCTTATCACCGACTTCCTGGATCTCTTTGTTGCAAATTTAAACTCGCTATAGTAAACATGATAAACACGCTAGTTATTCATGCCACAAGGGAGACAAGTGCTGTTTTGCGGTCGATGATGTTTGCACACAATACAGAGAAAATGTAGATAGTAAATAATATAGTGTTAAGACGATATACAACGCAACGCCCTTTTAATGACTACATTTTTGTAGTAAAGAAAAATACAAGACGTATCGTATTTGCTGCATTACATACACATAACTACAATATTACGCTTTCAAGATAATTTACGGGTGTATCTTCAGTTAACGACTTTGCGTCGTTAAACCACAAGATGTTCATACTAACACTTCTGTGCTATGTAGTTAATTTTGCAACACACTAACGACGTTGAACAAATTTTATCCTATTTTGATAGGATTTTGCGCTAATGAGTTAAGGTGAATACTTATCGTTCGTTACTTTGTTTGAACTTTGTGAACCCTTTCGACTTGTCGGTAGGTCTATATAACTACTATACTATATAATAGCTAACTATATAGTGGTTATATATACACCGATAAGATGTAGATGATGTTGCATCTACAAATTTTTAGGTACTTTATATGTACATACACTACCGCTCAAAAGTGCACCCTTGTTTTTATGGATTATTCATATAGTATTATGTTTACCAAAAAAAACATTATAATAAAATGAAATATGTATTTAAAATGTAGTTCAGTAAGATAAACACCCATTATATCGCATAAGGTTTACTATCATTTACCTGCACTTGGTCGGATTACCATAAACTGTTTATTGCGGTGCAATTATAATAACAATCCCTCTGAATTTACTGGGAAAATTTAGTCATCTGTTAGATTGTAGGTAATAATGTTTAAATTACCTTCCTATGAAATCTGTTACCTATGGTCAGTTGCAGTGTGGTATTTACTCTATTCACGTCGTGAGCGAAATATCGTCTGACAATTTTTTAAAATGCCTCCGCGAAGAGAAATTAGTACAGAAACACGTGCGCTTACAATAGCTTACCATAAAAGCGGCATAAGTAATCGAAAAATTGCCAAAAAAATGAAAATACACCACGCTACGGTTGACTATAACGTAAAAAATATCGGAAAACTGGCAGTTTTCTTAATAAAAGACGGAGTGAAAGGCCAAAAGCGACAACATCTGCAGATGATCGCAGAATAGTGGTTACCACCAAGTTAAACAGACGCAAAACAGCCCCGGAAATCACCGCAGAATTAAATGTTGGTCGCCAAAAACTAGTCAGTGTTTCTACAAGTCAAACGTCGCCTACAGAAAGCCGGGCTCCATGGACGTATTGCGATGAAAAAGCCATTACTACGCAAACAAAACAAGCAAAAGCGACTTAAATGGGCTTGTGAACACCAACACTGGACCATAGAAGAGTGGAAAACGTCCTATGGACGGATGAGTCCAAATTTGAGCTGTTCGGAACCCGAAGATGCATATTCGTAAGAAGATCTATGGGTGAACGTGCCAGAGAAGAGTGTATTGCTGCTACCGTGAAGCATGGTGGAGGTTCTACCATCATTTGGGGCTGTTTTGCTGGCACTAGTGTAGGGGACATTGTGAAAATTGACGGTATATTAAAAAAAGAAGGCTACCGCGAAATTTTGGAGAACCACACAATACCTTCCGGAATTCGACTTTTGGGTCAAAATTTTATCTTCCAGCAAGGTAATGACTCAAAACATTCCTCTAAATTATGTAAAGACTACTTACGCCATTTAGAAGAGCAAGGAACTCTCAAAATTATGGAATGGCTTCCCCAGAGCCCCGACTTGAATCCAATCGAGTTACTATGGGAAGAACTAGATCGGGAAGTACGGAAATCGGCTCCGACATCAGCTACTGACGTGTGGAACAAATTGCAATTGAGTTGGACCTCAATAACACAAGAAACTCTGGCAAAACTTATTGCGAGAATGCCTCGATTGTGTGCTGCAATTATTAAATCAAGGGGAGGTCACATAGATGAAAGCAAAATTTAAATTAAATGTTTTAATTTTCACATTTATTTAATATACTTTTATTCATGTACGTGTATCTGTACATAAAAAATAAATATTATTAACATTTTTACTGAGTTTTTATACATTTTTGCTGTCAGTGAGAGTGCCTAAACACTTTTGAGCGGTAGTGTACGTTAAGTACCTATATAACATATTATTGATATACACTCACTGAAATTTTTATAGTTCCATATAAACTTGTGAATAGAATATTTGTTTTTCCTAATATCTTCGGGAAATTATACATCGAAGTTAATGCTGAAATGCAAAGAAACACAAATACAGAGAAAATAGAACTAAAAAATTGATTACATTTTATATAGAGAATATTTACAATAATGATAACACGAATCAATAAGTCATCCATTATTCATTTCTATAAGTCCATTAACACAAAATGAATGAATAAAATAAATACATAAAAACATTGTAATTCTTTCTGAACTTAATAGTGAATATTAGATCTTCTATTCAAAATAACTTCAAACATCCGGGTCTTCATATTGTCTATCAATTTGGTCAATATTGAAACAGGAATATCATTCCAGCATCTCATTATCGCAAATTTTAGCTGCATTGTCTTGCGGAAATATCCAGTCCTGCGTCCGCAATTCTTCACCAAAGTCTATTAGAACAATGTCCAGAAGTTGTATATAAGAATTAGAATTCATTCGTAAATGTTTGGACTTTACGGATTATGTGTAACAATTTTATATTTGTATGCAGCAATTTATAATAGGGATTAACGATTTCACGATATGCCTATCAGTTGTATTATTTCAAAGGACTTTCACCTTGCTTTCAAACTTATGGACGGTAGTGTATCTTTAAAATAATGGGTGGCAAATAGGTCGAACCAACCGCTTCGATACAACTATAGCTCATTCCTATTAGGTGTAACTAAGCAACTATGTATATCTCTAAAATGTAGTTGTAAGTTGGGAATGCAAGAATTTTGTTTCAAAAATTGGTGTTATTAACATAAATACGATTTATGGTAAACATATCCATTAGCTTGTAAGACGGCCGTTTGGAAAACTACTTGTCAACTGCTTTTTATTTACAATTCTTAAGCGTATTCGATATTCAACAAGCTGTTTCGATTCTCAAGTGCAAGGAAAATATACAGTTGTCTGCAGGTAAATACGTGACTGCATAACAAACTTATCTTTTCGATAAAATATTCTTTCAGTGATTCTTTGTCTTTTTTGCATATATTTAAAGCTGATGGTTAATACATCTCAACACGAAAATGTAGATATGTACAGTAGCTTCTATAAATATACATAGAAGCCACTAGGTTAAACATGAAAACTGGATTTTAGCATTCTACATTAAATATTTTCTAACTAATTTATTTACTTACGTATTTATTGTTTTTTTATATATATTCATTAAAATGGGCGTTTTTGACTTTAATAATCGGTGATGCAGACCTTTCACATTTTTTCAAAGTATGAATTTAACAATTCGAAGATATCAGTTGCCAGTCAGTTTTTCCAATATAATCCTAATACTCTTAGGATTCATCGCTTCACGTAGCTTTCAGTTCGTCTCAAACAAATTCGATGAATGACCGGTCTGGCGACCGAGACAGCTATATCATTCTTACCACTGGTCCCTCTTTTTGCTTTTCTGAAAGCTTGTATATAATATTCAAGCATATTTTGGGTAGTTATCCTTCTAGAAACCACGCAACATGCCTGAATATTTTTTCGTAACCAATTCTCCCTCAATTTTGGACAATTTCCCAAGTGGATTATCACCAGAACACGCTACCACCCCGACATTCGATAGTTGCTGGATATTTCCAAAAAGTTCAAACTTGGACTCGTCAGTTTAGAGAACACTTTCTTAATTCGTAATGGTCGTCGGGTTCCGCCGTGTCACTAGGTGTTTTTGTCCCTGACGTTTCGCGAACAACTGCGGTCCGCATTTTCAAAGGTACCGTTGTAAATGCGACAACTGACAATCGTTACGACTATGACAAACTGCCGTGAAAGTCTGAGATACTATTTAACGTTCTTAATTGTTTCCCAATCTTTGTTATAATTTTTCCAGTCTAATATTTTCTTCTTATTCCCTTTTCGTAGCAATGATTTTTTGACAGATGTTCGACCGACAAGTTCAACTACTTCTAATCAACGGTGAACAGTTGTTAGTGAAACTGGTGCATTCCTACTTGCATTGAAAGTATTCACTATTTTAGGTCTATAATAACTTTGTCACTTCGAGCAGGTGTACACGTTATTTCGTCTATTAGATGTTATAAGAGTGCTTTTTCCTTTGCATTTTAATATACTGTTTTTAATGTTCTACCATATTCCAATTTGTCCCTTGAATATCCTCTTTCACGTAAGACACATGCTATTGTACATTCAACAATGCACA
Organism: Trypoxylus dichotomus; assembly: GCA_023509865.1. Taxonomy (NCBI): domain Eukaryota; kingdom Metazoa; phylum Arthropoda; class Insecta; order Coleoptera; family Scarabaeidae; genus Trypoxylus; species Trypoxylus dichotomus. The sequence continues at coordinate 18,985,195 of CM042082.1, read as the reverse complement.
ACTTTCGCGTTTTTTGGCATTTTGTTCCTATTGAGCGCATGTCGTAAATTTAAGAACTCTAAGATTTTATTTATGGTGAAGTTGGTAAATATGAAATGAAATTTGACCAGTGTAACTTTAAATATGATTGAAAAAGTTATTTTTATTTTAAAGTGTAAAAGCCATTTTTTCTTGGAAATTCTACAGATTGTGGTATCTTGAGAATAAAATCATGTGGTTTGTCAGACCAAGTAGTCCTCAGACATATTACTCCGTCAATAATTAGTTTTCAAAAGTCGTTACGCCTCTCACTAGTTCAAGGTCTGGATTCAAATCTAATGCAGTTGATCTGCTTTTTTGTTGTTTCTTTACATCCCGACGATCTTTTAAAGGACTGTAAATGGCACAATATGAATTTTTATAGGTCATTATTCGAGTCACTTGAACTTCCTGTATAGCTACTTGTAAGTCTTCCGCAGAGTAACTTTGGCCATTACGCTTTCTTTTGCAATTACGAATCGTTTTGGTTTGAATATTTACATGGGCTAAATGTCGGTTAAGTTGCATTCCAGCAGGAACAGAAATATCAAGGATCTATGTTTTGAGAGTGCAGTCCTAAGGAAAGCAATTTTGACGCAAATTTTCAATATTTAGAATTGGTATCACATTTATCGCATTTTATCAATTACCCCACTTGTTCTTACCTATTTAAATTTTCATGTTAAGTTTCAATACAATATAATCAAAATGATCCTAAACTTAGATAGACACGTTAAAATAACACATTACTCTGTGCACGGTAGCCTTAATCTTATTCTTTTATAGACGGGATCTGCCTTTTTTCTATATTTATGGTGGATAGTATATGTACACCACCGGTCATAAGTGTTTACCATCTGCATAATTGGAAATTATCTAAAGAAACTATTTTTTAAATATAGCAAAGTATTTGTATTTGTTAACTGTAAGTACTAGATGAATCTCTTTGCTAATTATACACGTCCAAGTAGACGGATTAGATAAAGATCAGCTTTTCGGAAATATTTATCGCGGCTGTCATAAAATATGAAAATAGAAGACACGGGAATTTTGATGTAATAAATTTTGTTTGCATTCAGCTTTCGTATTGCAAGCAGTAAATAGTAAAGAATTCGTGCAAAGTATTTTAAAACAGTGAATAACGTTAAAATAATGCCGGCAAGAAAAGAATTATCTACGATAACGTGTACCCAAATAGTGGCATATCACAACATCGCTAAAAGTAACCAAGAAGTTGCTAAATTACCGAAAGTAAATCATAGAATCGTGGATTATAATGTTAAATAGTATCAAAGAAGTGTATCCAATAAACAGCAACCCGGACTTCCCAAAAACACCTGTAGAAGAGCAAAGGAAGTAGATGAGAAACAGCGCCAGAAATTGCCGCCAAAGTGAATATTTCGTGCTGAAAACTACGAGTTAGAGTGACCACGGCAGGGAGACGTTTACGCCAAGCTAGTTTGTATAGAAGAATTGTAATGCTGAAATCATTATTACACCAAACAAGCAAAACTAAACGGTTAGCATGGACGAGAGAACACGAAGTCCGGATTTTGAAAGATAAGAAGAAAGTGCTCTGGATCGACGAATCTAAATATCTCGCATCTCTGGTTCAAACAGAAGAATATTTGTCTATAGATCGAAACAAGAACGAGCAGTTGAATCTTGTATTACACCAACAATAAAACTCGGAGCAAGATCTGCGATGATTTGGAGATGTTTTGGCGGTATCTCTGTGAGTGGTTTGGCCAAAATAGATAGCATCCTTAGAAAAGAAGATTAGATGGAGATTTCGGAGAGGAATGCCATCTGCAACACGATTGATCGGTGAAAACTTCGTATTCGAGCACGATAATGATCCAAAACACACTGTAAAAATATGCCGTGAGTATTTGGAATAATTAGAGTATGGAAAGGAAATTGTTGTTATGAAGTGGCCGGCCTAAAGTCCAGATCTCAATCCTATCGAGCTTTTGTGAGAGGAAAAATTAAAAAAATTGCTCTAAATTCGATAATAGTACTTTGGGCGCAATTACGGGATACATAGAGGAAAATAGAACTACTAAACACTGGCAAAGCTGTTAGGGAGAATACCAAGATTGTGTGCAGGAGTAATAAAAACGAAAGGTGGACACAGTGACGAGCCGTGGGTAAACACTTATGGCCAGTAGTGCGCATATGTATATCTACTACGCAACCGTAAATACATTATATGTATGCTTCAATGTATGCTGTTTAATTTTTTTTTGAAGGGTAACCTTTTTATTTTTCTAGAAAGTGTCGATATGTTTATTGAACATAAATGTGCATAAACGCCTGCTTAGATCGTTTTATGAAATCTTAAATACAGGAGTATTGACGGCATAAAAATTTATTGCGTATGTATTTCCAAGACGCGATATATCATTTAAAGACTAAAATAATATCTATTAGTTGTATTTGTCTTTTACTAGTTCTATTCAATTTATTGAATGAATTGAAGGCAGTGTTCCTAGGGCTTTACATCACTTCGAAAATGAGCGCTGGAACATTTAAGAATGAGTATAACGCGAGAGGAAATCGTGGAGACTTATAGACTGGAGTATACACAAAATCATTCATTCTTGGTTAACAATTACACGAGCGACTGCGAGAGTTGGACTCCGTCTTATCTGTCTCGTTGAATGAATGATTCTTCCGGTGGCGACTGGTGAGTGTTTCCGATCAGTGGGCACAAAAAATTACCGTTCGTCTCTTACTACGATTACTACTACTAGTGTTATCTCTCGATTGAAAATGTATTTAATAATAACACTACCGTTCATAAGTTTGATCGCACCACGAAATAAACTAGGCAGATAATGTGTGCGAAAAATTTATTATAAAAACAAAGTTTACTTATTAACTTGAAATGTTTTATTGACAAAATAGTACATTCTAATAAAATACATATTGTTACAATATTTCTTCAAAGTAACCCCCTTTTGACAAATACCTAATAGATACGCGGCATCTTTAGAACTGATCGCTCCAAATACGATTCGCCCATAGCATTCCACACTTCCTGTAGAGCATTCTAGAATCCTACTTTGCCAGTTGCAGATTTTTTCCGGACCTCACGAACCAAGTGATCCCACAAGAGCTCAATGGAGTTGCAATCAGGGCTCTGTGGCGGCAACTCCATTAAGGATAGGGCCCCTTCTGAAGATTTGTCCTGAAAATAAGGTTTAATCACCTTTGCCATTCTTTCATCTATTTTAACTAATTTGTCAATGCTTCCGTCTCGAAAGCAACCCGATATCGTGATGTTCCTTCCTCCATGTTTCACTGTTTTTAAAATACACTCGTCTAACATTCTTTCCGCGGGGTGGCGACGAACAAACGTGCAACGTATACCTTTATAACACATGGGCTGAAAAGTCCCGGGCCTAACAAAGAAAATACGGGTTTTTTGGTTCAAAATTAGCTTTATTCATCAACGTAATCTCCATCAAGAGCAACGCAATCATTCCAGCGCCGTTCTAACATTTCAATACCACTTTTGTAGAACGATTGTAAACGATTGATCTTTTGCCTCAAAATAGGCCTCAGTTTCAGCGATAACCTCTTCATTCGTGAGAAATTTCTTACCGGCGAGCATTTTTTTGAGGTCTGCGAACAGCCAGTAGTCGCTGGGAGCCAAATCTGGCGAATACGGTGGATGTGGGAGCAATTCGAAGTTCAATTCATGTAGTTTTGCCATTGTTTTGATTGACTTGTGACACGGTGCATTGTCTTGATGAAACAAAATTTTTTTCTTTGCTATATGCGGTCGTTTCTCTGCAATTTCGGCCTTCAAACGCTCCAATTACGCTATATAATATTCACTGTTGATGGTATTTCCTTTCTCAAGATAGTCAATGAATATTACACCACGCACATCCCAAAATACCGAGGCCATAACCTTTCCAGCCGATTGTTGTGCTTTCAGGCGCTTTGGACGAGGTTCACCAGTTGCTGTCTACTCAGATGACGATCGTTTTGATTCCGGAGTGAAGTGATGGATCCATGTTTCATCCATTGTCACATATCGACGCAAAAATTCCGGTTTGTTACGTTTAAACATGGCCAAACACTGCTCAGAATCATCAATACGTTCTTGTTTTTGGTCAACAGTGAGCAAACGCGGCACCCACTTTGAACAGAGCTTTCTCATCACATTCTTTTGATATCTTTACGATGTCAGCTAACTCACGCAACTTCACTTTTCGATCATTCAAAACGATTTTGTGGATTTTTTTGATATCTTCTGGTGTTACCGCCTCATTTGGACGTCCACTGCGTTCTGCATCCTCGGTGTCTCTACGACCACGTTTGAAGTCAGCAAACCAACGTTTTATTGTTGTTTCTGATGGAGCGGAGTCCCCATAACACTTTTCAAGCCATTGTTTCACTTAAACGGTATTTTTTCCCATCAAGAAGCAGTGTAAAATTAAAACACGAAATTGTTTTTGATCCATTGTTTTGAAAATAACAAAAGTAGCGTGACTCTTAGCACAATAACTCAGAAACTAATGAATAGAATATCAAGAAATTTTAACAGCTGTCTTTTGAAGGTTAGTACTAACTGAGAGAAAGGTTACTGCAATAAAACTAGCGTCATCAATGTGTTAGGCCCGGGACTTTTCAGCCCATGTGTTATAATTATATATAAAATAAATATTATATAATTCGAATTTCGATTCATCTGTCCATAACACATTTTTCCCAATCATCTCCACAATCACTCTAGTTTGCATTAACTGTTACCCAATTTTGTTTTTCTGTTTATGTATAGAATTTCGTTCTACTCGCGAATTTTTGTCGGAGAAACAAGTCTGAATGTTACAACATCATTCGAATTCGCTAGACTTATCACAATGTGAGTATTTCTCTTTCTGCAACTGAAACTGGTTATGAAAGGAACGTTTTACGACAATTTTAAGTTCAAGAAGCCCGATGAGAATTTATGAGGCGATTCTGAGAAAAATCTATGCTATAATTGGTTAAACGTGCCCAGAACTGCATTGATGCAGAAGGGATGTATTTTAAATAAAAATAAATAATTTTGGCGAAATAACTAGATGTTTCTTCTTTATTTGAAAAGTTCTGTTATTTTTCCAACATACTGTGTAAGTACATATATGTCTCTTTTGCATTGTTATTAGTAACGGCTTTTCTTTCGCTTACGAATTGTAAACCGAAAAAGAGCGGAAATAGTTTTAGTTTACCTCGTAAGTTTTAAACCATAGTTTTCGCGCTGCTCTCTGACAAGTTGGTCTTGAAAAATTTTAACCTGTTGCCTGACTTCACAAAATTCTTAATTCACAAGTTATTGTGAATTGAGAATTATCACGTAAAATTGTCGAGCTAATTATACCTCGACGCTTTTACTATTTATTATACCAAATTTTAATAACCAAGCTTTGATGTTTACGATGTTGTCATTTGACAGTTCCATCGGTTAAATTTCACCAGTGTAATACAGCCGCCGATCGTAGCGCTACCTACTGCATTCTTAACGTGAATGAAGTATAGATTCCTTATTTCATCAGAAACAGTTTGACCATGAGACATTATTATACGTTGACAGTAACGAATGCACTATTTTCTTGAAATGTCACAATCGGTTTGTTTGTAATTATTGAAACGTCAAATATTATATGTTTCAAAGCAATCAATGTACAGTATGTGTCCAACTTATTAGGGTCACTTGCTAAAATAACGATTTTGTTAAAATAAATACACGCGTGATTTTAGCACATTCCACATGTTACGCGTCCAATTGATTTATTGGACTGATTGCCGGTGAAATGCTTGGTAGGTCTCCTAAATTAAACTCAGAGTCTGTTTAATACATGTATTAAAGAATTTATAAAGATAAAGTACAATTCTGTGTATGTTTATACAATATATGTTTGCTTTCGTTGGATTTTACAATCTGAATTTTGTTTAATGCTTTGATATGGTTTCCGTAAATGTTTGCAATAGGCTTTGTACACTTAAATATTTGTTTGTATTAGGAACCCACTAATATTTTTTGTTTAGGAGCTAGAAGACCCAGTAGAGTGGCTGTAGCAATTAATAGGCGGTGAAGGTCTATCGTAAATACGACCTAACTCTCGACTACCCAGGTATTCCTTATATCTTTCGTATAATAGCTATTTGCGATACCTGTGTTTTCGTAAGCTTTGCTTTTCGCATCAATGTGCGTTTAATACAAGTCCATAGACTTTGCTAATATAAAAATATAAATATAAAAAACGAAACATTCTTGATGATTTAGAGTTCGTAACACCACACGTCAGAAGAATTGCTCGGCCAAGGTAACACTGACAGAGGGCGCGCTTCTAAAAATTGTTGGATGGATTTGGCCATGTAGCATGAATGTGTATTGGTGTTGATTCGTGGCGCCTTGGTAAGAATGCAATGATCCAGGATCTTCGACTGATATACAGAATCATATCATAATTAACGGAGGGTGTTTCACCGTTTTTAGCGCACTAACTTCATTAAACCGTTCAGATGAACGTCTAACAAACAAAGCTCTTTCGGTCATGGCTTCTTGTTACGTTCTCCTGGTTTGAAGAACAGCGGCGCTGTAGCCTGCTCGTAAATTCCTGAATTACTTGTCCAATACTTGCTTGTAGAGTATGTTCGCTTATTTACTAGATGAAAGGTTGTACAGTGAAACTCAATCCGCATGCGCAAAAAAATATATTTAAAAATAAAATGTGTACACGGTTTCCACTCTTGCCTATATACAGTTAGGATGTACGTAAGATATATAGCATGTGTATATGTATGTTTTCCTTTTATAGCAATATAAAGTACCGCCTCAGCATGTACGTTGCAAAGCTATGTTTTAATTGTGTTTAAAATGTTAAATTTTTATATACTTCCGCAGAAGCTTTGTTAGAGGCATGTACTAATGCCTCTATCTGTTTGCATGCACCACTACCTTTTTATAGGGGAGCCAACCCTATTTACTTCTTAAATTTATAAGCGCACCTCGGTGCTATGCTTATTTATATGTCCCTTTCCGGGAGCCTAATACATTTTCCTTGTTTTAAATTTGCCTAAGGGACTTGGCCCTGTATCATTGGCTTGTATTTGTACTTGAACCAAATACGTTCGTTATTTAGACATTTATAGGGGAACCCATCCTATCTCTTAGAGCTTGAACGCCTGGTCGAGGGCGACAGTAGCGATAATAGCCGATCTCAAAACAAAAGTAATGTGACAGCTACCCAGGCGTCCTCGTTTGAAATAATACGCTATATGCAATCTTTGGCTCTCTGCTACTGCGCCCCAAGAAGGGAAAAAGCCAGTAACCAGCAAATGTGCGGAATGCGCACCGACAAGGAAAACGGAGCGATGAAGCCGACATTACATATAAAAAAACATCCTTGAAATTCGTCCGCTACGACGAACAACTAAATGAAAAAATTTACGACAAAGGACCGAACAAACGTACAAAAGACAACGGGCGCTGCGGCCGCAATGACCGTCAACAAGAAGCGGAGTGATCGTACTTGTAGAAGATGTCTATACATGCGCGCCGACGACCTTACCAAAATGAGTCCCGACACAAACTTAACAGAAGACTAAAAATATGTATAGAGGACAACGGACACAGTAGCCTAGACGAACGATAATAGAGAGTCGAGAATTTGTACTTATTAAATAAAATATATACATGCGCTCCGAAAACCTTACCAGAATGATTCCCGACAGAATCGTAACAGAAGACTAAATAAATGCATAGACGACAACGTCCTCGACGATTCCCACCAAAACTTAAAACTATTAGAAACTTCCAATATTCGTTCGACGACGTTACTGCACACGTTACGACGAGGTACGAAAGGAGACCGAGAGTGAGCGATCTGTAATACCTCGACCGTCATGCGGGAGACGACTGCCTGTACTTGTATATATTAAATATTAAGGAAACTCCCATTATTTGTTCGACGACGTTGCACTTAATGACTTTTAAATTAGGCACTTTTAGCCAGAGTATTGTGAATGACTGACTTGAATACATATACAATGCGTAATGTACATACATATTAAAATAAAATTCGATATATTCTAGGAGATCAAAATAAATAAATGATAAAAATGAAAATAAAGTAATATTCTAAATGAAAATAAGGTGATAATGCTAACCCATACGGCTGCAAAGAAGATAAAATCATATGAAATACATAAAGTAGTAAAAAAACGGATAAAACAAAATACATTTCCATAGAAAATTCATTTACAAAAACACAAAAACAATGTTAAGTCCTTAAAACTTCTCGTTTTGCTTCGTTGCTGAATACGATCTTTAACGAAAAGACATTGCTCAAACAAACAAATTTTGCTTGATTTACATATTCATTTAAGTTTGTCTTGCCCTTCGACAATCAAACAACAAAGTTTTACATAACATGCTCACTTCATCATCGGTGTTAATCTTGGCTTTTTTCAAGGAGCGTCTGCATTTTAATCCGGCTTAGTACAATCGTCTACGTACTGCACGCGTGGATATTTGCAGTCCTCGTTGAGACATTACATTTCATATTTCTTTGGCGGATAAACCCCGGTTTTCAGTTGCTAGTTGCAGAATACGTCGATCATCTCGATTAGTAGTGATCCTTTTTCTTGCTGCAAAACGCTCTTCCAGTACTTGTAGAATGGTATCTTTTTTAAATAATTATATATTAAAACGGCGATTCGCTGCACTGTTTGTCGGGATACTTCTTCTTTTTTTGCAATTGTGCGTTGAGAATACACTCGTCTACCTAACAACGCCTCAATACGCAGTTTCTTTCTCATTTAGTATGTCCTTATTTTTACACATAACGAAGAAATATAAAGCGCATATAAGCAATAACTAAAATACAACACTAACACGTAAACATGGGAAAAACGTTGTTACATAAACAGATAAATATTCTTTTTGCAATAGTAACCGATCCAAATAATATTCTACGAATTACTTGTGTCTTCCAATCTTGTTTCTGTATACTTTATATACAGTACAGAATGATTCATCAAGGGAATAATAATAGGCAAGTGGCAGTTTTTCAATTTCTTAGAAAGATATTTAGGACACGTATTTAGATAGATATTGTAAACCCTGTTCATTAATTTTATACTTGTATTTGTAAATTATCACGTTGGAAACACACAAAAGCTTAAATTTATAATGTGGCCCTAATAAGATGGACAGGGACTGTAATAACGGGTAATCGAACAGTATACTTAAGCTGCTGTAGTCGTGTATTTTGTTCGAATGAAATTATTGTACGAAATAGCCAAGTTGGAGATGAATATATTTTAATGTGCTTTTAAGAGTACTCTAATAGAATATAGAGAGACCAAAAACCACATATCTTCATATAACTTTTTTCTTTGTTGTAATATCAAATTCACAAATTTCGTATTTTGAATGGTAGGGCCAATTTCACTGAGACAAGGGCTCTAGATCAGTTAGTAGTGGTCTCCAGTAAAAAAATATGCTATATAGGTAAGTTAGTAATTTTTTGTTAATATATACGTAGTAATTTCACGTATTAGCGGTACTTAATAGGCTTTCCGCTTTATGCAACGGAAACGATATGGTAATCGAGAATATTTCCGGTGATAGTTGAAGCAATCTCTTCTTTTCACTACCAAATTATGATGTATAGTATATGATGTGTGGTGACTGTTAATCTCATTTTTATGTGCGTATTTTTGCAACTGAATTCAATCGATTTCTATTCACGCGTAGTAAAGATCGAATGAAAGAAAACGGGGGAAAATTTTAGGTGTGAAATTTTCCTGTCGACTATATGTAAATATAAAGTATATTGACCATTAACTCAAAGTAATTTGAAATTCAGTTATTTTATACCCTTAAATACTGTTTTTGTTTAGAGTCAGTGTTGCCAACAATAGCATACCGGATTCTATCACAAGTTTCTTTGAAAGGCTGCTATAGTCGAGGGACTGTAAGTTCACATGCACGTCATTAAGGCGACGACATACATATAATGAAACGACGTCATAAATATGCAATGCGACCACACAGATAAGTTAAAATTATTTTATATTAGTACATAGTTATAACATAATACTTAATAATTAAAGTAAATTTCAATGGATAACGCAACACACTGTTTTTTAATACAAAGGCTCGTTCTATCAAACTCAAAAACAAAAAAAAGAAATAGCTATTTACTTAATTATTACATTTTCCATATCGCAGTACTTTTACGTTGCTGTTATTGGCTATATTTGATGAAATACAATGTTGTCGGTTGTCTTTGGAAAACATCAAATGCTTTCCTTGTTTCTTCCTTTACGTTAGTTTGTTTAGTTTTTGTTGAATTATTTAATTGCATTGCATATCCAAAAGTTCTTTTTAGACATAGTCGACGTATATTTACGAAAATTCCACGTGCATTGTGTCAACAAGCGAAAGAAATAATCAGTTCACTGATTATATATTTTGAGCAAGAACGCAACAACGGTCCCTTGTTACCATTGACTGCTGTCATAGAGGTAGATTAGATTCTATTTCTGCATACACGATAATAACGGGATAAAATTGTTGCATTTCAGAGCGTTGCTGCTGCTGCAAATGTGAGTATTTAGGCTTTGAGCAAGATATCAAGCTCTGCAAAGCAACCGAAGCTGCTATCCGCAATGTAATTTGCCAAATGTACCGCAATCGTATGTTAAAATGCTTTCTACGTAATCGGATGTGCTAATGCTAATTTATTTTAGAACACATTACATGTTCATCTCTTTTACGTAAATTGAAAGAAAGGGATTTGTTTAGTGGATGCGTTTCTTCATTAGGAAAAGTTTTAAAAAACATTGGGTTTACGCGGAAAAAAAGATGATCCTCGACGAGGACTAATGGAACAACATCATATTCCATTACTTCGTATTGAGTTTTTACAACGATACGTAAAGAACATGGGAAGCAATAGCCCATAGTATCCTGTTTACGTAGATGAAACACGGATATTTGAAAATGGCAGCAATAATTATTCTTGGCAGAGTAGTAATGAAGAAGTTAAAGACTGAAGGCAAGAGGTTTGTTTTATTACAAATATAATTTCTGTTTCTCACCAAGCTTATTTATAGGTACACTACCGCTCAAAAGTGTTTAGGCACTCTCACTGACAGCAAAAATGTATAAAAACTCAGTAAAAATGTTAATAATATTTATTATTGAGGTCCAACTCGATTGCAATTTGTTCCGCACGTCAGTAGCTGATATCGGAGCCGATTTCCGTACTTGCCGATCTAGTTCTTCCCATAGTAACTCGATTGGATTCAAGTCGGGGCTCTGGGGAGGCCAATCTAAAATTTTGAGAGATCCTTCCTCTTCTAAATGGCGTAAATAGTCTTTACATAATTTAGAGGAATGTTTTAGGTCATTATCTTGCTGGAAGATATAATTTTAATCCAAAAGTCGAATTCCGGAAGGTATTGCGTGGTTCTCCAAAATTTCCGTCAATTTTCACAATGTCCCCTACACTAGTGCCAGCAAAACAGCCCCAAATGATGATAGAACCTCCACCGTGCTTCACGGTAGCAGCAATACACTCTTCATTGGCACGTTCACCCACAGATCTTCTTACGAATATGCGTCTTCGGGTTCCGAACAACTCAAATTTGGACTCATCTGTCCATAGGACGTTGTTCCACTCTTCTATGGTCCAGTGTTGGTGTTCACGAGCTCATTTAAGTCGCTTTTGCTTGTTTTGTTTGCGTAGTAATGGCTTTTTCATCGCAATACGTCCATGGAGCCCGGTTTTCTGTAGGCGACGTTTGTTAAGGACTTAACATTGTTTTTTGTATTTTATAAATTTTTTACTATTATGTATTTTATCTTCTTTGCATTATTATTTTCATTTAGAATATTACTTTGTTTTCATTTTTCTATTTGTTTATTTTGCTCTCTTATATCCAATTTTATTTTAATATGTATGTACATTACGCATTGTATATGTATGCAAGCCAGCCATTCGCATTACGCTAGCTAAAACTGCCTAATTAGAAATCATTCACTGCAACGTCGTCGGATATGTAATGGGAGTCGGACTACCATTCTCTCTGAGTCACTTGTTTGGCTTCAAACCACCCCATTCTTTTTTCTCTAATGTTCTATAGATTTGTTCTTTCCAGGTGTTTCGGGGTCTCCCTATTCTGTTTTCGCCCTCTGTTTTGGCTTCAAATATCCTCTTTGTTATTCGATCTTCTTCCATTCTGTATACATGTCCAAGCCATCCCAATTGTCTCTCATCTATGATTATTTCTATTGCTTTGATATTTAGACTAGTAGTGATGGTCGTGGTTCTGATTTTGTCTCTCCTTGTTACTCCTTCTATTAGGAATCTCATTCCCATGGCCGCAACTCTGCTTTTAATTCTATTCGTGGTTGTTCGTGACTCACTGCCATATGTTAGCGTTGGTCTGACTACTTTTTTATACACCTCTGTTTGTGTTATATATTTTTGCGGATTTCTCTATTCTCCCATTTATTTCTTTCTCTATTTTGTTAGAAAGTATCGTTCACTGTTTTACTTTATTGATGGAAACGACGAGTGCTGTTAAGGACTTAACATTGTTTTTTGTGTTTTGTAAGTTTTTTACTATTATGTATTTTATCTTCTTTGCATTATTATTTTCATTTAGAATATTATTTTATTTTCATTTTTATATTTATTTATTTTCATTCTTATATTTATTTATTTTGCTCTCTTATATCCAATTTTATTTTAATATGTATGTACATTACGCATTGTATATGTATGCAAGTCAGCCATTCGCATTACGCTAGCTAAAACTGCCTAATTAGAAATCATTCACTGCAACGTCGTCGGATATGTAATGGGAGTTTTCTTGAAATTTAAGGTACACAAGCATAGGCAGTCGTCTCCCGCGCGACAGTCGAGGTATTAGCGATCGTGCACTCTCGGTCACCTTTCGTGCCTCGTCGTAACGTGTACAGTAACGTCGTCGTAAGATTATTAGAGATTTCTAAGATTTTCTAGTTTTGGCGGGAATCGTCGAGGACGTTGTCTATACATTTATTTCTGGCGGGAGTCATTTGGTAACGTCGTCGGATCGCATGTATAGAATTTTAATAAGTATAAATTCTCGATTTTCTATCATCGTACGTCGAGGCTACTGTGTCCATTGTCGTTCTATACATATTTTTAGTCTTCAGTTAAGTTTGTGTCGGAAATTATTTTGGTGAGATTGTCGGCGCGCATGTATAGACCTCCTCTACAAGTACGATCACTCCGCTTCTTGCTGACGGTCGTTGCGGCCGCAGCGCCCGTTGTCTTTTGGACGTTTGTTCGGTCCTTGTCGTATCGGGACTTAGAAATTTTTCATTTAGTTGCTCGTCGTAGCGGACGAGTGTCACGGACCAGTTTTTCTTATGTAATGTCGGCATCATCGCTCCGTTTTACTTGTCGGTGCACAGTTCGCACATTTGCTGGTTACTGGATTTTTCCCTTCTTTGGGGCGCAGTAGTATAGAGCTAAAGATTGCACATAGCGTAATATTTCAAACAAGACCGCCTGGGTAGCTGTGACATTACTTTTGTATTGAGATCGGCTATTATCGCTACTGTCGCCCTCGACCAGGCGTTCAAGCTCTAAGAGATAGGGTGGGTTCCCCTATAAATGTGAATATAACAAACGTATTTGGTCAGGTACAAATACATGCTAATAATACAGAGGGCCAAGTCCCTTAGGCAAATTTAAAACAAGGAAAGTATATTAGGCTCCCGGAAAGGGACATATAAATAAGCATAGCACCGAGGTGCGCTTATAAATTTACAAAATAAATAGGGTTGGCTCCTATAAAAAGGTAGTGGTGCATGCAAACAGATAGAGGCATTAGTACATGCCTCTAACAAAGCTTCAGCGGAAGCATATAAGAGTTTAACCTTTTAAACAGAATTAAGACATAGCGTTGCAACGTACATGCTGAGGCATTACTTTATGTTGCTACCAATGAAAATACATATACAAATGCTAATGTACATTACATGTATAAGAGAGCTCAAATAACTGCAATTATTGCAAATCTATATATCTTACGTACATCGTACATGTACATAGCCAAGAGTGGAAACCGTGTACACATTTTATTTTTAAATATATTTTTTTGCGCATGCGCATTGAGTTTCACTGTACAACCTCTCCTTTAGTAAATAAGCGAACATACTCTACAAGTAAGTATTAGTCAAGTAATTTAGGAAATTACGAGCAGGCTACAGCGGCGTTGTTCTTCAAACCAGGAGAACGTAACAACGTTTGACTGTTGAAACACTGACTAGTTTTTGGCGACCAACATTTAATTCTGCGGTGATTTCCGGGGCTGTTTTCCGTCTATTTAACTTGCTGGTAACCACTATTCTGCGATCATCTGCAGATGTTGTCGCTTTGGCCTTCCACTCCGTCTTTTATTAAGAAAATTGCCAGTTTCCCGATATTTTTTTACGTTATAGTCAACCGTAGCGTGGTGTATTTTCATTTTTTTGGCAATTTGTCGATTACTTATGCCACTTTTATGGTAAGCTATTATAAGCGCACGTGTTTCCGTACTAATTTCTCTTCGCGGAGGCATTTTAAAAAATTGTCACACGATATTTCGCTCACGACGTGAATAGAGTAAATACCACACTGCATCTGACCATAGGTTATAGATTTCACTATTATCTTCTAGGAAGGTAATTTAAATATTATTACCTACAATCTAACAGATGACTAAATTTACCCAGTAAATTCAGAGGAATTGTTACTGTAATTGCACCGCAATAAACAGTTTATGGTAATCCGACCAAATGCAGGTAAATGATAGTAAACCTTATGCGATATAATGGGTGTTTATTTTACTGAACTACATTTTAAATACGTATTTCATTTTATTATAATGTTTTTTTGGTAAACATAATACTATATGAATAATTCATTAAAATAGGAGTGCCTAAACACTTTTGAGCGGTAGTGTATATAGTTTTACATGCAGGCAATAGTGATGGTTTTATACCAGGTGCTTCACTTATATTTTGTTCAAAAACAACAGGGCATGATTACCACGGAAAATTGAACAAAGAAAATTTTACAAAATGGTTTACCATGCAGTTGTTGCCAAATATAAAACCTAATTCTATGATTATTATGGATAACGCTAGTTATCACTCTGAATTAAAAAGCAAGGCACCAGATGCTAGTTGGAGAAAATGCAATATTCAAGAATGGTTGGCAAATAACAACATCATCCTAGCATGTTAAAACATCAGTTACTACATCTAGTTACATTGTGAGTATTCGTTAAAATAGGTTAAAGCAAGTAAGTAATAGTGTATATGTTTTAGACATAAACCACCGAAGGAATATGTGATAGATGAACTAGCACGTGCACATGGCCACACAGTCCTAAAATAACCTCCGTACCACTGTACATTCATAAAAACACATGGGGAATTGCAAAAGAATATTACAATCGTTTCAGAGGAAAAGATGGCGATGGTATTAACAATTGCGTAAGGATGTGGGACGAAGCATTAGCAACAATTACGCAAGTAACTTGGTTGAACAGCATCTACCATACAGAAGCAGAAATCATACGATGGTGGGAAAGAGAAGCTGGATTAGATCGTGACGATATTTTCCCCCTAATTACTAATTTAAATGATGATGATTCAAGTTCAGAGAGAGATATTGAAGAAAATTAGCTGATTAATTAATTTGTAATAAATAATACATTAATCTTATTTTAACGACTTTGTTTTCGTATTTTATGTAATTTCATTTTTTATAGTTCGGAAGCAAATATTTTAATAAAGTAGTTCTGATTCATTACCTGTTTTTTTTTATTTAATACGTAAATAATTTGAAATACTGCTAATAAAACGAAGGCAAGATATATTTACTTATTGTAGTTTGAACACTTTCACGTATTGTTAGATGTTTCTTACTAAATTCTGTAGTGCCGATTACTAAAATTTTCTATTTGATATATCATAATAAATAAAGTAATAGATGTTAAGTTACATTAGTATGTTAGGTTAGATTTGACAGCGAGTTTATGTGTGTATCTGGCAATAGCATAAAATCTGACGTCACGATTTACTGATGACGTGCATGTGAACTTAGAGTGCCTCAACCATAAACACGTTCAGGACCA
The DNA here is from genome assembly GCA_023509865.1 of Trypoxylus dichotomus. Classification (NCBI taxonomy): domain Eukaryota; kingdom Metazoa; phylum Arthropoda; class Insecta; order Coleoptera; family Scarabaeidae; genus Trypoxylus; species Trypoxylus dichotomus. The sequence continues at coordinate 18,968,986 of CM042082.1, read as the reverse complement.
ACCATTGGATTATTAAAGAAACTTTAGTGAAGGCAAATCTCAAAACCACTTCAAAACGAATTTTAATTAATGTAGCAGTTTTTAACACACAATTGAGGCATATGCGTTTGTTATGAGTTCTTATTTAAAATTATTTTGTGAGAAAATATGTAAGGCTTACAGTGGTGTGCGTGAAAATATCACTGGAATAATATTTATAGATTTAAATACAATTTTTAAATAAACAATGAAATACTTTATAAACCTTACCTAACTGATTCGAGTAATCGATATCAAAGGTGGATAATGAAATAAATATTTTATTTTATCAAAAACAATAACTAATAATATTTTTCGGATATCTGAACAGCAATGCACAGTTTATTAAAACATCTGTATTTATAAAAAAATAATAATAATAGAAAACAGTGACAGCGAGGCATTGGTTTCACTAATTGTTCACGTTTTCTGACAGGAATGGACCACCACGCTGTTTGGCACACGTCCCACAGTTCATAAGTATTTCTTGGTTTCGTCTCAGCAACGGCCTTTTTTAAAACCACCCGTAAGTTCCCTATAAGATTGGCGATTGAGCTGGCCAAACTAAAAGGTTAATTTTATTGCGTTGAAACCATGCCTTCGCTTTACGAGAAGCATGCTTTGGGTCATTGTCTTGCATAAAAATCTATGCATTTCTTCTTTAGTATAGGGTAATAAAGTATTTCCCAGTACATCTGCATATCTGTTGGCATTCATTATCTCTTTAATTCTATGAATTAGATCAACACCATACAATGAAAAACAGCCCCATACCATTAAGCTACAACCACCATGTTTGGTTGTGTTTCTGGTATACTGTGGGTAATATTCTGTAGACGGAAGTCGTCTTAGATATTGTTAGTAACTGGTAGAGTCAAACAAAACAATTTTTGTCTTGTCTGACCAAAGAATATTGTGCCATTTTGTTGTTTTTTCCATGAAATACGCTCTCGAGGGAAAATTATTCTGTTCCTCTCCTGCCTGTTGTTTAGAAGAGGTACTTTTCTTGGACGTCTTACACTTAATTTTGTCGTCTTCTGATGAAGTGCTTATTTGCAAATATAGTTCTTGTTTTAATGTTGCAGACGTGCTAAAAGGTGTTGTTTTGACACAGTTAAAAACAGCTCTATCTCCACAAAGGGTTGTTTTTCGTTTTCCTCCTCATTTTTCCGATATATTTTTTCCATTCCTTTATGTTTGAAATCATATTGACTAAATACTCAAGTTTTTTTCGAATATACATATAAAAAAAAGCGTTTTTCAGGGTTGCAGTGTCTTGATCGGCCCATTATTATTTAATGTAAATTTCTATATATTCAATTAAGTTTTTAAAAGTTTAGGGCGTATCTGTACTAGCGAATTCTAGGAAATTAGCACGTATCTTTCCCGTGATAACTGCATTTTCTCGTTGTGTTACTACTACTGCTATTTTAATGCACACGTTAATATAATAATAATTTATTAAATTGCCAATAGATAAACATCCAAAAAAGGACCAAATATTAAATGACAATACATGTAATGCATCAAAAATGGAAAATATCATTACATTAAGTAAACAATATGAAACAAATCAAAAATATGAAAATATAAAAAATTGAGGCAAATCTAAGTTAAAGTTATTAAAGATTCTTGCCGAGTGTACCAACAGCAACAAATACGTTTGTCCTAGCTGTAGGGATGCGATCTTAATTCGAGGCGTGGTACAATGATATTCACGTCAGACAATAAACGAAGTCAGTCAATTCTTCCGGTGACAATGTTTTGCATAAATGTAGCACTGATGCAGTTCCTTCGTCCCAGTTAGCTCCTCGATGGGTGGACCTCGCATAGAATAGAGCCCATCGCTTATATATGAGATATATTTCATTTTTTGTGCTGAATCCGCTCAAGAAGATTGATTTGGATGCTGTATAGAGGAAACCAATCCACGGATGTGTATTCGAGCTTGGAAACCACGTAAGCGAAGAAAAGAGTCTTTATTGCAACAAGACCAGTAAAATCCTTACAAGTGCGAAAAACAAATCGTAATAATTTAGAAGCACCTGTCGCGGCATTAGAGACATGACTGGAGAAGGTAAACCTTTCATCATATATCACACCTAAATCTTTAGTAGAAAATTGACGAGCAATATTAATATTGTTAATACAATATACAGAATCGATTCCATGCACCCCTTTTGTAAAAGACATACAGAAACATTTATCTACATTTAATTTTATAGTATTATGCAGACACCAAGTATGTATCTTGTCCAGATTACATTGTAGAAAGTCAACATTAGTGAAGGAGTTAACAGCGTGGTAGATATATATGCAGCTTATATAAAATACATTTTCAATACCCTAACTGAAATCATTCCATTGCTGTACATTATGAGGATTCATGGTCATGTATACACTGTCACTCAAAAGTTTGACACTACTTAGCCGAAAATAACAAAATGTTACAATCAGTATTATGATAATATAACTACGGTTTTAACATCTGATGTAATAATTATTTCTAAGATTATAAAAGCTGTAGGGGCACCTCCAACTAATAAAGTATTTGTTGCTTTTACATTTGTAACTGTTATAATACATACATTTAGAAGTACAATATTTGAAATACGATTTCTTAGTAAACAAGAACTGCACCCTGAAATGTATTATATCATTTTATTCGTATTGACACGAACAAGCTTCTAACGTTGCCATTTTCCAGTCATTCCTTTTAAAGACATTAATGAAAATTAATTTTAACATATTTTATGCATGAGTGAATCGCTTTTGCGATTTATGAACTGATTCTGTGAAATTATGGGGCAAACTAGACAGAAAATTACGTAGGCAGAGTTCAAGTTCAACAAAGTATGCTAACCTGCAATAAAACGCAGGTGCAAATTGTTTAGTTAAACCGCCATTGCATTTTTATATCGTATCTTTTTTAAAATTAAATCTTAATATAGTTTTCTCAAGATGGTCTTAAACTTATAACCAGTTGCATAAACGCAGCAGTAGGATTAGAAGATAAGAAAAAATTTAACGAACGCCGGATGTTTATTCAATTGGTGTTAATATTTGTTCAATGCTTATTATCTAATAAACTGATTCAGAAAGCAAGTACAAATATTGATCGATGAATATGAAAAACAATCGTGCCATTATGAGGTACAAAATAGCTTAAGGAAAATTCCACAATTAAATAGAGGGAATGCTAGTGGAAATGAATATGAAATAAGAGCCAATCTAAACGAATTAAGAAATAGTGTTCACAGAACAACTGTTAAGAACTATATACGTGTGTCAAATTAATTAAATGGACAAGGAAAGTGTGGCGTCAGTAAGTATTGTGGCTATACTAAAAGTTTCCAAAATAAAACAAAGACACGTGATAAAAGTAACCTTTTCCTGTTAATTCCTCTAGTTTGCTGTGCTGTTTTGCGATGATAAGCAGCATTACGTTGCTCGTTAAGTAAAATTATGAAATTCATTACCATTATTATTACAATCTCTATTCATTTGCTTAACTTTAAAACATCTAGGATGGAGCACAGCTAATATACCTAAAGAAGATCAATTGTTAATTACACTAATGAAATGGAGCTCCAGTAGAACTTGTACTAAGGAGATCTCTGGCTCTACATGAGATTTTGTGTTACCAATTGATGAAATATATACCAATCTCTAGGAAGAATATAACGTACACCATCATGGTTTAATACATTTACAAGTTGTATTATGCTAGACTATACTAAGATCAAATCCGAAAATTCTGCTTTACTTAATCAGCAAAAATTAACATTTCGTACAAATATATGAATATCGGCCAAGGGCTTGTTGTTTGTCAACCGCTGGTACTCTACTTTAACATTAACTAAAGGAAGTGTTGAAGATTATCGTGTATTAGAAAATATGGTGCTTGGTGACCCACTGTTAGCTGGTAAAGGTTCTTTAGTTAAAGACTTATTATATTTATACACGTATATGAGATTTGTTTGTATCCTATTTATTGCAATTGTTTTATTTTTGTCAGCTCTTTATCTTTCTTTTTTTAAATCCGTAGTAATTATCCACATTTGTATGTTCTTTAGGCAGATAAACACTTCACATCTTGTATATGAAAACATACTAAATAAATCTTTAGCCTTTGAAATTAAAAGAAATTGCATATTAATTAATGCTTCGTAAACTTGAATATTATTTTACCATAGCTGTGTCCCCCTTCTGTCTCTATTTCTTTCTCTTATTCTTTTCACCTTTCTTTCTATTTCACGTCCCCTCATCCTTCATCATTTTTCTTTTTTTTTTATCTCTTTTTCTTCTTATTTTTCTTTCTCCTCTTACTCCTATTTCTCTTTTTATATATATCTCATCATGACACCGTCCAATTCCGGAAGTAGTTCCTTTATTACTAACTCTGGCCGTGGAAGCCTACGTATTCATTTCAGACAGTCTCATGTTCAGCCAGATCTCCACGATGTAAGTCCAACTGAAGCCTTATTTCATTAATGTAATTAACATTTGATCTTCTTTACTGCGATCTATTGTAGATATGTTTTAAAGTTAAGCAAATGAGTAAAGATTCCAATAATGATTGTAATGAATTTCATAATTTTGCGCAACGAACAACATAATGGTACTTACCGTCGTAAAACAGCACAGCAAACAGTGTATTGTTTGGAAATTTTTTCAGTGTCGCCATAATACTTCCTAACATCACCACTTCCGTTGATCATTGTAGATGTATTTTTTAAATTTTGCTTAATTCTGTGTTACTTAAACAAGGAAGAAATCGTTGTATTTGACGTAATTTTAATAATTCGCCATTTTATCATTAACAAGCCTAAAAGCTGCGACATGTAATGGAATTCCGCTACGAGTGACAACACTGGTTGGAATTGGCTAGTACACTGAACGGAACTTTATGCATTAGAAGAAAATGCGCGATTAGATTATAGTTTTCATATCTAGTATTTCAGTGTTAATACACTGTAATGTGTTACTTGGATAAACAGGTGAGACGTTTTTTTTTTGCTTTAGAAAACTTACGAGATGGTTTCGTAAGCAAGTGCGGCGCCAATGTTACATTTTTAAAAATTGAACATCCTATATATATATATATTTACGTCTTTCTAATATCTAAAGCGAGGCTTGTGAGAATTAGTCCGTTTTATTTTTTATCAATTTTAATACCATGAACTCACACCAAATCAACAATTTTATTATAAATGTATGTTATTTATTCTTAGCTATAACACGTATAAAAATACAAAAAAGCTTTCAAAGCTTTGGAAGCCCTGTGAGGTTTCAAGCAGGCTTTCTCTTCTAACTCAATCCACAATTTATAGCGCATTGCGCTGGGAACTTCCTGAAAGCCAATCTTCAGCTGTAATAAATTCCTGTAAATTGACCTCTAACCATCGTTGAAAAAATTTGGCTTTATAGGCCGGTGCCGAATTTTGTCAGAATATCCACTGCTTTCCTGCAAACAAAGCCTCTACTAGCTTTTCTAAAATGTTTCTCTGATAATCAGCAGCCCATGTTTCTACTCCTGGCTTGCAGAAATGCAGTTTTGGGACACCGTCGTGAAATACGCCCTACTGATCCATCACTGAAGAAGGATAATAACCTTTTTTTGCCTTAGGAATTTTTTGTGAGGCTTCCCGAGAGGTGCGGGCATAAGCTCTATCGTTTTGGCGATTGAGTTTTTCATCCGCCGCAAAAATCTTTTCATCCGAAAATAGGATTTGGCGATAACATTTTAGATATTGAGGTTCTTGTCTGCCGTAAAGCCACCGTTAGGAGCTGTTCAGTACTTGTTCAATAGGAACCAAGTCTAAGGTCTTCTTTTATTAAGTGCAACATGGTTCTTGATAGTTGTGTACCAACCTATAATTTAATATGAAGTTCAAATATTTCATTGTTTTATTCTAAAATAGCAACTTGTATACGTGGATTGATATTATTATTCCTAGTAATCAGGCTTTCACGTCAAATCTGTTTATAAATGTTTGACCATATACAGTGAAATTCCCCTTCGCAGACACCCCTCTTACACGGACACCTCCCTTAAACGGACAGATTCTCATGGTCCCGACCGGCTCTCACATAATTTCCATTGTATTAACTCTTTCTTGGACGGACATTCTCTTGAATGGACGCGGACACGAGAAAATGTTCTCTTAACCGGGCAAAAAATAAAATAAAAAGAAACGCAATTTCGCTGGGACTTCCCCGAGTAAACCGGAGATTTACCGACTTTAATCTTTCGGTACAAACGCAGCCTATGTCGTGCATTTCTGCCTGGCGTGAATTAAGGACTTCCTCAAGTTGGTCGGGGATTTACTGTTTTTATTCTTTGGGTGTACGCTTTCGATTGAATCTGCTTTCAATATTAGTCTGATGTCTATGCGGAAAAGACACATTTATTGTAGAAATGGTTCCAAATAGAAAAATTCTCACGCTTAAACAAAAAATTGAGATTGTTGAAGTTTAGAATAAAGATAAATTAAGTGTAAGGAACTTAACAAAGCGTTTTGATATTGGAAAAACACAAGCTGCAGATATAATTAAACATAAAGAAATCCTTCTAAACAAATGGATGTCGAACAGCAATTTGAATGAAAAAATAAGCTTTTTGACGTGTATGGCATGGTACTAAAATTGACAAATTGTGTTATGACTGGTTTACAGCAGCTCGGCATAAGGGGATTCCTTTAACAGGTATGCATATGATTTTTTTAGATTAGGTTTTCTTGTATTAATGCGTTGATTTTTTTTCATGTTAAATTCTAAAATAGATAAAAAAGTGAGATTGCCAATAGATTTGTCGTGACAAAAACGCAAAAAACTTGTTTTTTTAGGTCCGCTAATACGATGTAAAGCAAGAGAAGTAGCCGCTTCTTTGGGATATACTACATTCAGTGCTTCTTCTGGTTGGCTCAATAAATTTAGAATCCGCCACAATATAAGTTTTAAAGCGATTTCGGGAGAAGGGGCTTCGGTTAATGCTGAAGATGTTTCGTCGATTTCAAAAAAATGTCCTTCTTGGATTAAGCGATATTCATCGAGAGACATCTATGATGCCGATGAGACAGGCCTGTATTTTAGGGCTCTACCCGACAAAACGCTCACATTAAAGAAGGAAAAATATGTTGGGGGTAAGTATCCAAAAGAGAGGTTTACAATTTTGCATTGTGTAAATATAGCGGGTGAAAAAGATAAACTTGTAGTCCATTGGTAGGGCTGCTAAACCCAGAGCTTTTAAAAACATTAATATAAATAACCTGCCTGTATCTTGGAAATACAATAAGAAAACTTGGATGACAGGACAAATTATGACAGAGTGGTTGGAAAATGGCTAAAGAAAAAAGAAACATTTTGTTATTTTTAGACAATGCGGGATCTCATCCGAAAGACGTTCGCTTAATTAATATAAAAATATTATTTTTACCCCCTAATTGTACATCAGCTTGTCAACCACTTGACCAGGGGATTATAAACAATTTTAAAACTTATTATCGAAGTCTAATACTCAAACATCTGCTAGTAAGCATTGAAACAGCTTTTGAGTTAATAAAGAATATTACACCACTGGATGAAGTTTATTTGGCAAAAACCGCTTAACACCAAGTAACTAAAGAGACAGTTCAAAATTGCTTCCGCAAAGCAGGATTTAATAGTGTAAATATGCAAAGTGAAGACCAGTTAACTGAGGCTGATACATCTGACCTAGAAGATGATTTGCCTCTTAGTATACTACTCAGATATCCTCAAAAATAAGAGCTTATTGAAATTAACGGATAATGAAAACCTCAATGATTTTTTGAACGTAGATGAAGATTTGTATGTTCAAGATCCAGATTCAGAAAAAGAAATTGCAAATCGAGTTGAAATACAAGAACTTTCGGAAGATTCTGTATGTCGATGTGGTTCCAGTGCCAACATAATCTATCCCAAATTATGGTAAAGCTATTACCCTGACCAAGCAGCTCAAAAGTTTTGTCGAAAATCACGGAGATACAGAGTCTTTGGAGCTTCTTTCTAAATTAGAAATACGATTTCAAGACGCCATTTTAAAGAAAAAGAGAGGACAAACAACAATACATGAATTTTTGCGTCCTTAAGGTGACTATTCATTTCATTGTTTTGTATTACATACTACATCTATGTATCTGTGTACATATATTATACTTTGTATGTATATATCTGAAGGAAATAAACTTTTTTTCTTAAGTTTAAAGTTTCTTATTTATTTTAATAACGTTTATATATATATATATATATATATATATATATATATACGATTTAAATGTCCCAGTTTTTTTAATATATTCATTTTTCGTTAAACCACGATTTTTGTTGTATCTGCTACATATTTCTTTTATGCGGACACCCCTTCTGTACGGACATCTTCAGTTGGTCCCGTTGGTGTCCGTTCAAGAGAGATTTCACTGTATTTGCCAAGTATGCACCCCTATCTTAGCTCTGTTCATCGTTGGCACTTGTATTTATTTTGGTATCTAAAATTTCTGATAATTAGATTGAAAATGTTCACATGATATATTAGTTTACGATTTTTGTTGTGCCATTAACATAAATACTGAGGTATCATTCCCTCAGCAGCATAGGTCAGCAGTTCATTTCAGCCCTAACCAAGTAGAAGATCTGAAGCGACCCGCTCTACGCGTCAATACCAATATTATTTGTATCATATTGTTATCCATTGTTAAATTCGACTTAAATTTTAATAAATATTAATGCAATTACGTGCTTTTTTGAACACCCATAACAATTTCTTGACCCATGCTTTCTGTTTGCACAGCGAATTTTTACAAATTTTCGCGGCCACAGATCTGACAGGTACCACGCGATCGGCTACTTCACGGTCAATCATGGAAAAAAGATGTCTTCTTGTATCGTTTGATCGTGCAAAAAGTTTCTTGCCAATTTTCAAAGATGACTCTATCAGGTTCCACATTTATTAATTCACGGAATGAAATCAGTAGTTTTGTTTTCGATAATTCAAAGCTCAATTAATGCTAAGTTAAACGAACAAACTTATTTGCGCTGGTTTAAAATATTGTGGATATTTTACATAATGAGAGATACGACCTATGGTACGACTAGGTATTTATGTCACGACTCACGAGTAGGTATTAAAAATAATTTCGAAAAAATTGGCATTCAGTGAAAACAGTATTGCACCATCCTTCGTCATGTCCGAGTTACTTTTCGGTATAATAGAATGAATGAACTTTAGCAGTAAACAAGCGGGTGCCCACTCTATATATATACAATTGCAACACGTTTATAACACATCTGTACGTGTACCCCCTTCAGAGCAGGTATACGAATGCGTATATCTAGAATCCTAAACTAAATTTTTTCTAGAAAAAAAAAACATCGGCGTCGAAGAAACATCCACGAACGACCAACGACACGCTAAAACGCCGACCTACACGTGCACATGTGAAAAACTTACCCGAAACAACACATCTATAAATGTTCTGGAGTATGACGGAATATTTTCAGTCCGTTTTTGAAGTTCGCGCTTGCTTGATCGTACGAGCCGTCGCGTTTCGCGGTGCGCTTTTGTTTTACTCCGTTTAACGGCCTACTTGTGGTGTTGCTATACCCTCTTTCCTTTTTTGTTCTAATCCGACAGCGACTTCGACAAAATTCGGCCTCCTGATTTTGCAGGGATTACTTGCGTGTGTGAAGTTGTGTGTAAGTTACCAATCAGCTTTTTCACGTTAGGAAAGCCAGGTAGTCGGCGAAAAAATTAGGTTAGTCCGGCGCGTCACAATCCATTCCGTTTGTTAAACGCGAACACGTGGTAGAAGGGAAAGTTTCAATTTTACTTCGTTTAACGAATAATGAATCTATATTCATTTATTTTTTTATCCGCATACACTATACACGTGCTCTTAAAGGGTATTTTTAAAATTACACATACAAAGAATTACGGTTTTAAATAGAACGTCGTGTTCTCTTAGGATGACCCAATACCGAGTAAAGTTGTGCGATGCATTTCAATTAAAGTTAATAATTTATACTTTATTATTCTTTTATGCGAATATTTAGCAATCTATTATTGTTAGAATTACTAATAAATCTAATCTTATTTGTTGATTCGTAACTGAAAGAACATCAATAAACACTGTGGTTACGTCAAACGGAAGTTGTAACAGATTAGCGGCTGTATTTTTGATAATGACTGGAAAAAATATTCGTACTTACTTATTTGTGGACGTATTCCTTGTGTTTAATTCCAACAATTCCGTATTAAAAAAAAAAGATCGATTTAGAAATCATTGAATTGTGTCAAAATAATTACGAAGCTAATTTTACAGACTTTAAACCGTTGATCACTGGGTTCCATACATTGGCGTAATCATTACGCAGCAATTGTAAAAACAAATGTAGTTAAAATTAATGAGTATTATTACAGCTAAGACAGTGAAATATATTTGCTTCAATAGTACATCTAACGCATTTGGAATTAAATTGACGTTGCTTTGCAAAGAATCCTTTAGGCTTATTAATTTCACCTTCATTTAATTGTAATTACTTTTGTACCTTCCTTTTGCTTGAATCACGAAGTTATTTATGTAATCCGCATTGTTATACCGTGTAATGCTTATTTACTTCATTTGAATTTAGTATTCTATACGTGATCTGAATGAAATACTATACTGAGTTGAGCAAACATTCGATTTTTATCTAAACAGTTAGTTTAAACAAGAAATATTTATAACATAATAAGTTCTAAGATGATCTTCAACATTAATAAAGTTTTTCAACGTATTTAATAATAGCAACGTACAGGTTGATCGACGTAACGTTGCGAGAGCAGGAAACGCGTGATGGTTCAAAAGTGACGTCAAATTCAAAGAGTAGCAGTGGCGTGCAACGACTGTTTGCATATCACAAATCTTGTTACGCTTATGATCACAGTAACTAACCTTTCTCATTCACCGACCCCGCCCGAATACACGATCGGCATGCGCGGACTCTCATCGTCGACAAAGGTCGTTATTTTTTTATTTATGGGATGGTATCATGTAATTAAATTTCCGAAAAAATATCGGTCTCGGAGGGGACTTGAACCTAACATCTCTATATCTTTGGTATAGCGTTCTAAACCCTTGCACCACAAGACCATGGATTCAAGTCGCCTTAAATCCCCCTAGATGTCACGATGCCAGTAGATATATTGTAATATCTCACGGACACTATATTATTAAACGGCAAGAGCGTAACAGGTAAACTAGCATCCATATTAATACTATTATTGATACGAATATCAATACTAAACCACCGTTGGTATTAGTAATGGTAAAATTACAATTTTCTTAAAATTTCCAACGTCTCGGAGGGGACTTGAACCCAACATCTCTATATCTCTGGTATAGCGTGCTAAGCCCTTGCACCACAGATTTAAGGCGACTTGAATTCAATGGTCTTATGGTGCAAGGGTTTAGCGCGCTATACCGATGATATAGAGATGTTGGGTTCAAGTCTCCTCTGAGATCGATATTTTTTCGGAAATTTAATTAGATTGGAAATTACAAGAAAATTGTAATTTTATCATTACTAATGCCAACGGTGGTTTAGTATTGATATTCATATTAATATTGGTATTAATATGTATGTTAGTTTATGTATTGCAATAGTTCTTTCCTCCTCTAAACGGTGCAAATAGTCTTTATATCATTTTTTAAAGGTATAATTTTGACTCAAAAAGCGAATTCCTTCTCTAGAATTTCTCAGTATCCTTTTTTTCTTAGCATTCCATTAATTCTCACAATATTCTCTACACTGGTACGAATAAAACAACTCCAAATCGTCACTGAACCAGCTCCACGCTTCACTGTAACGGCACTCTTTTGCGGAACGTTCATTCACAGATCTCACAAATATTCGTCTTGTGATGCCAAACACTTCCAATTAGAACTCATCCGTCCATAAAATGTTATTCCAATCTTCTATTGTCCAATGTTGGTGTTTACGAACCCATTTAAATCATTTTTGTTTATCTTTTTTGGGTAGTAATAGTTTTTTCATAGCAATACGTCCAGCCTGGTTTTCTGTAGGCCAGACTTTACCTTAGAAAGAGACTAACTGGTTTCAGGCGGCCAGTGCTTCATTCTGCGATGATTTTCCGGATTGTTTTGCGTCTATTTATTTTGCCGGTAACCGCTATTCTATGATCATCTGTACATGTCGGTCTTGGCTTCCACTACGTCTTCAATTAATCCCGATGTTTATTAACGTTATAGTCGATCGTAGTGCGATTTAATTTTTTTTTGCAATTTGTCGATTACTTATGTCAGCTGTATTGTAAGTTATTATAAGCGCATGTGTTTCAATACTTTGTTCTCTTTTTTGAGACATTTTAAATAACACACGATATTCCGCTCACGTTGTTAACAGTACAATATAAACATCATTAGTTACAATCTACCTGATAGATAAATTTTCCCGGAGATTGCTATAGATTATTATTGTAACTGCACCGTAATAAACAGTTTATGTCAACCCAACCAAGTGCAAATAGTGGGTAGTGAAACTAATGCGGTATTATAGGAGTCGATATAATTGAACTTCAATTCAGATAAATATTTCATTTTATTCTAATGATTCTTTGAAAAACATAATACTGTATCAATTTTATGTGGGCCATAAATAGAACTACAGCACACACAATAGCAACTTACATCCTATCCATTCAGTGAAAATTTCTAGTTAGAAAATATTTCAGCTAAGAACTTAAGTCTAAAACAAATACGTTTCATAGATTTTGGAAAATTGAAAATGCCTTTCGTCTAGTTTCTGCGTTTAAATATATTAGTCAAGTTGGGTATTTAGATCAAGTCAATCTACCGCCTTCTACTAGTGTCAGATTACACTGGTATTTTTATAAACCCATTAATTTGAACAGTGTTATTTTTAATTCAAATCTAGCGAAAAATCAGTTCTTAGAAATATATACTAATGGTTCTAAAAATATTCCGGCTTTTACATTCCCAAAAACAATTACTTTGAGTCTTTCAAACTTGGCCATATCGCCTCTGTTCTTACTGCTGAGCTTTACTCAATAATGAAAGCTTTGCTATTCTGCACAAAAAATTGTATCTTAAACGACGTCACCATAATATGCTACTGTCAATCTGCCCTTAAAGTCACTACAAAATTATTGGCATTCTAGTAAAGACCATCTCATTATCACTAAACTTTTTAATTTGCTATATGGTTTAGAAAAAGTGAATGCGCAAGTTAAATATATAGCAAATATGCATGCTAAAGTTTCGGTTATGGATGTACACTACCGCTCAAAAGTGTTTAGACACTCTCACTGACAGCAAAAATATACAAGAACTCAGCAAAAATATTAATAATATTTATTTTTTATGTACAGATACACGTATATGAATAAAAATATATTAAATAAATGTGAAAATTAAAACGTTTAATTTAAATTTTGCTTCCATCTATGTGACCTCCTCTTGATTTAATAATTGCAGCACACAATCGAGGCATTCTTGCAATAAGTCTTGCCAGAGTTTCTTGTGTTATTGACGTCCAACTAGATTGCAATTTGTTCCACACGTCAGTACCTAATGTCGGAGCCGATTTCCGTACTTCCCGATCTAGTTCTTCCCATAGTAACTCGATTGGGTTCAAGTCGGGGCTCTGGGGAGGCCATTCCATAGTTTTGAGGGTTCCTTCCTCTTCTAAATGGGGTAAATAGTATAATAATAATAATAATAATTTGGTCATTAAGTCGAATTCCGGAAGGTATTGCGTGGTTCTCCAAAATTTCGCGGTAGCCTTCTTTTTTTAATATATCGTAAATTTTCACAATGTCCCCTACACTAGTGCCAGCGAAGCAGCCCCAAATGATGATAGAACCTCCACCATGCTTCACGATAGCAGCAATACACTTTTCTCTGGCACGTTCACCCACAGATCTTCTTACGAATATGCGTTTTCGGGTTCCGTACAGCTCAAATTTGGACTCATCCGTCCATAGAACGTTGTTCCACTCTTCTATGGTTCAGTGTTGGTGTTGACGAGCCCATTTAAGTCGCTTTTGCTTGTTTTGTTTGCGTAGTAATGGCTTTTTTATCGCAATACGTCCATGGAGCCCGGCTTTCTGTAAGCGATGTTTGACTGTAGAAACACTGACTAGTTTTTGGCGACCAACATTTAATTCTGCGGTGATTTCCGGGCTTGTTTTGCGTCTATTTAACTTGCTGGTAACCACTATTCTCTGATCATCTGCAGATGTTGTCGCTTTTGGCCTTCCACTCCTTCTTTTATTAAGAAAACTGTCAGTTTCCCGATATTTTTTACGTTATAGTCAACCGTAGCGTGGTGTATTTTAATTTTTTTTGGCAATTTGTCGACTAATTATGCCACTTTTATGGTAAGCTATTATAAGCGCACGTGTTTCCGTACTAATTTCTCTTCGCGGAGGCATTTTAAAAATTGTTACACTATATTTCGCTCACGACGTGAATAGAGTAAATACTACACTGCAATTGACCATAGGTTACAGATTTCACTATAATTTTCTAGGAAGGTAATTTAAACATTATTACCTACAATCTAACAGATGACTAAATTTACCCAGTAAATTCAGAGGGATTGTTATTGTAATTGCACCGCAATAAACAGTTTATGGTATTCCGACCAAGTGCAGGTAAATGATAGTAAACCTTATGCGATATAATGGGTGTTTATCTTACTGAACTACATTTCAAATACGTATTTCATTTTATTATAATGTTTTTTTGATAAACATAATACTATATGAATAATCCATGAAAACAGAGATGCCTAAACACTTTTGAGCGGTAGTGTATGTACGTTCTTTACCTGTTCCTGTCTCATATATTGTTGTTATTTTAGTGCTCAGAGTAAGGAACAGTTACGGAACGCATTATCTGTTACTTCACCTTTATTTGCTCTTTTACGCTGATCACATCCATTAGCACCGTGTTAGTAGATATCTTAGTTTTATGATATCTCGATTAGTATTGTTGGTAGACTTTGCTGTACGTGTGACAATGGTGCTTTAAGTGATATACGCTACTGTGCAAAAAACATTTACAATTTAATTGAATCTGGTAAATGCATTACCAACACATAAATAGAAAATAACACTTAATACCTCTCATAATACCTATGTAGGACGCTAGAATGCGATAAATAAACAGATAAGCATATGGTTGTTGCCTATGTATGGTTGTATCTGTATGTCTGTGTTTATTGTTCATTATAGTTCCCGAGCGCGAAGAGTTTACGTATATTATTATAATGAGGTCTGTATTATATTCCGAACAGAAAAAGTAATAGTGTAGACGCAAATATACTGTGAAAAATGGTGCTGCAAGTTGCGATACAGTGGTTACATTTGGAGAAAATGTCGAAAATATTGTTGTTGAACAGAAATAAATTTATTGTTTTTCATCAAGCAGGTTACAGCCAAGCAGAAATTGCAACGCATATGAAGTGCTCTCGGTGCACTGTACAAAAGATTCTTAAAGAATATAACAACAGACAACTCAGTGGATAAACTGAAGCCTGAACAACCGAAAAAACTTACCAAAGCGGATGCACACTTGTTAAAAGTAACAGCTCTAAGAAATAGAAAAAAGTAAGCGCGGTACTGGCGCGAGAGTTAGAAGAAACTACATGCACGTCAGTACATATTTCGATTGTAAAGCGGTTTTTGACGAAATCTAGGTTACGTGGAAAACCTTTTTTGCGGCAGGGCAACTAAGCAAAACGGCTGAAATATGCTAGAGACCATCAAAATTGGACAGATGATGTGTGGAGACAAGTATTATAGACCGACGAGTCTAAATTTCAATTACTTGGATCGAACAGGCGTCAACATGTTCGACGACGTACTAGGGAAGCTTTTGCAGAATCATGTTTACAAGCTATTGTCATGAAGGTGCTAATATCCAGGTTTGGGGCTGCATTTCCTTGCAAGGAATTGCTGACATTATTAAAATTGGAAGAAACTTAGAGCGGAGAAATATCTAACAATATTGAGGCAACATGCTATACCTTTTGGGCATCATCTAATTGGTAATAATTTCCTCCTGCAGTAAGATAACGATCTCTAGTACACTTCTTGATTGGTTAAGAACTGTTTAAGTCAGCCACAAGAGGACGGAGTAGTTCGCACTATGGTCTGGCCGCCAGAAAACCCGGGCTTAAATACTATCTAGCATGTTTGGGATTACGTTGATCATAAAAAGATTGAAAGGGCCCCAAAGAATTTAAATGAGTTGTGGGACATAATGCAAGAAGAGTGGTATCGTATTCCGGACGATTACATCAGAACACTGCATGATAGTCTCCAGGCAAGTGCAAGAAACACTATCAAAAATAAGAGTGGCCATACAGAATATTAAAAAATTAAAAGTTCTGAAGATATAAATATTGTATTAGTTATAAACATTTATCGAACAATATAGTTACTTACATTACAGTTACACATTTTCTCTTAAATTTTCCTCGCCTCTTTCTTTGCATAGTAGTGTATTTTAAATGCATGTTCTAATTTCTTCAGTTACCGAGATGATTTCCTTAAGGATTTATGTGACGACAATATAGACGTCTATCATATGATCTTAAACTACATATATGAGATTGGTTTTTGAATCTTTTAACTTTCAATTTTGTAGTTGTTGGTTTTCCTTCTATTCTGCGCCCCTATATGTATCTTTTTGACGCAGGTCGAAACGATGGACTCCGCATGTGATGCTCCTCTCGTATGTTTCTGGGTTCTTCTCTTTTCTATTTTGTAATTAGTGCAGGTCGTTTGAACTTTGACGTTGTTATTTTTGAGTTTTTACGTGGCCAAGTGACTATTTGGGACGGCCAAAGGTAAAAAAATACTTAATCTATTTTCTCTCGGCATTTTACAACTTATTCTGAATATTTTCTTGAAAACAGTAGATTATTATTTGATAAAATTGCTTAATCACTATGATTTGCAGATTTTTTAAGATGTAAAAAACTATACAACTTTATTAAAATTTTACTTCTAGCTAGCCTCTCACACGTGAAAAGTTAAAACACAGCTGTTGCTTATTTTTAATATTTCCTTAAAAATATTGATTGCGAATATGTTACGATGAGCATCAAGTGTTACCTATACTGAAATCTTTACAAGGTTAGAGGTTACACATGTTTGATGTCGGATAAATTTGTTTTAATACGCTCGTTCAGGTAACAGCAATAGAAATGGAGGTAAAACCCTCATTTAAATTTAAGTGCTTTCGTGAGTATACACACTACCGGCCATAAGTATCTACCCACCCTTAAAATTTTAGAACAACAAGACAAAAACTAATTATAAGATTGTTGGGATCGCTCTATTCTTCACACACCACACTATTCATATCCGAACAGTATATTACACACGTGTCTGAGGTATCAAAAATAAACCCTTCTTCTGTACTTATACAAAGGACTGTAGCAGTTATAAAAACAATGTGCTTATTATCAATTTGCTAACAAAGGTGACTATAAATTAACTTAAATCTGCGGTTCTCTTTTATTATTGCCGCACACAGTCGCCAGTGTTAGCGGCTCTATTTTCCTCCATGTATCCTGTAGTTGCACCCAAAGTACTGTTGTTGAATTTAGAGCAGATTTTCGAACCTGTCGGTCGAGTTCCTCCAACAAGAGCTGAATCGGAGTGAGATGTGAGTTCTGGGGCGGCCACCTCATAACAACAATTTTCTCTTTGTACGCCAGTTGTTCGAAATACTCACGGCATATCTTTGCAGTGTGTTTTGGATCATCGTGTTCCACATGAAATGACATTCCTCTCCAAAATCTCCCTACAACCTTCTTTTCTAAGAATATCATCTGTTTTAACCAAATCGCCCACAGAGCTGCCGTCCAAACAACCCCAAATCATGACTGATCCTTCTCCATGTTTTATTGTTGGTGTAATACAGGATTAAAGAGCTCATTCCTCTTTCAATTTACGGACAATGTTTTTCTGTTTGAATCAAAGGTGAGATATTTAGATTCGTTGGTCCAGAGCACTTTCTGCCAATCTTCCAACGTCCAGTGTTTGTGTTCTCTCGCCCATGCTAGCCGCCCACAAAGCAAGCAAAGCTAAACAGCTTTGCTTGCTTTGTGTAATAACGGTTTCTGCATAGCGATGCTTCCATACAAAAATATTTACTTCGGCAGAAATTTCTGGCGCTGTTTTTCGTCTATTTCGTTTGCTTGTCATTACAACTGCGCGATTTTCTGCTGGTGTTGTTATTTTTGAGTCGCTGTTTATTGGATACTTTGATACTTTTAACATTATAATCCACGGTTCTACGGTTTCACTTTAGCAATTTAACAATTTCTCAGTTTCTTTTACTGATAAACGAAGAATGGTGAAATATAAAGCAAACAGTGGAAAAACGGCATCTGAAATCTTGGATAAAAAGAAGAAAGCATTGAAAATATGGTCAGATGAGATGGAAGTAGCAGTAAAAGAAAAAAATATACATGCAACATACTAATAACTAGAGACCGGATTATATGCAAAGTGCATATATTTTATTTATTTATTATATTTTACGTCAATTTGTAGATGTCTTACACTGATTAAAGTTAATTAGCCTTAATTAACTTTAATCAGTGTAATACATAAATAAAATAAAATATATGCACTTTGCATATAATCCGGCGTCTACTAATAACCCTACCGAAGTTAATCATGAAATTTACAAGCATAGTTGAAATATTCAGAAAAATTAACTAAGAGTCCTGGGATAGATTCGTAAGTAATATCGAAAATGGCATTGATGGAAGGCAAAACCTGGCTTATAGAGTAATGAAATCATTAAACAGTCAGAAAAATGACAAAATACAAATAAGCAACATAGACGAGGAGAACTGGGTAAAACATTATGAACAGCTCTGGTACAACGAAAATATTGACGAAATAACAATACAAGAAGTAGATGTAAAAGGTTTGGATGATATAGATTTGACAGAACTGATAGAAGCCTTGAGAGTCACTAAAAACATCAACATAGAGCTTTTTTTACGGCGGACTTATACTACACCTAAGACTTCTGCAAGTATTTAATAAATGTTGCAAAAATAGTATTATCGCTGATTCGAAAACAGCGGGAATAGTCTTGTTCAAAAAAGACTATAAGAATAACCCTCAAAATTTCTGAGGAATAGGCGTATTAGACACCGCTTATAAAATTTACGCCAGAATATTAAACAACAGGTTGAAAATCATAACAGAAGAACTAATAGAAGAAGAACAAATGAGCTTTAGAAAAGAACATCAACCACAGATGGAAAATTCACTCTACAACAAATTATAGAAAAGCACAGCGAATACAACAGAGAAACGCACATAGGGTTTATAGACTTCGAAGAGGCTTTCACTAATGTAAACAGTTGTAAATTATGCGATACTATGAAAGAACAGGGATATCCACATCATTTAATAAGTACTACACAGGGTTTATACACTGACACCAGAATTATGATAGATATGCGCAGAAGATTAACTAGAGAAATACCAACAAACAAAGAAGTTAGACAAGGCTGCTGTGTGTGGCCAATATTATTTAGCGTATATATCGATGTCATTATAAAGAAATGCAAAAACAAAATGCCTTAAAGGAATACGTTTAGACCAGAACACGACCCTAAACTCTATCTTATATGCTGATGACTGAATACTCCTAACAGAAACAGAGAATGATCTGCAGAGAGGGATGTACATATACATCACAACAAATCTACCGAAGCTATGAAATGAAAATATGGGCAAATAAAACCAAAACCATGGCATTCCTCGGTAAATATCCGATTAAGACAAAAATAATCATAGACGATACCGTACTGCAACAGATGAAACTGTCTTCAGTGTTAAAGACAGCTTTATAATACAAAGAAGGAGGTTACTCTGTTTCACAGGATTTATTTCATAAAAAAGATACCTATTTCTGTAAAATTGATAAATTTTAATTATTTGAAGAAAAATCGTTATAAATCTGCATTCAAAGACAAGATACTTACCACCTACGAGAACACCAATTCCCTGAATTGACCATTGATAGCCAATTGAACTGGAAGAAACATGTTGGATGATCCAAACTGGACTTGATGTCTATTATGCCTATCTTCCTACCCAAGTTTGCTATGGTATTTTATAGATGGTCCTTTGCATCGGTGGTTTCAGAGATCCAAAGATTTGGTTTTCCACCACCTTTCTAATACCATCGGTAACATCATAAAATTTCGTTGACGTACTTCTTGTATATAATTCAGGAACTGGGTACATACATGACTGGGTTTATCAACGACTTTGCAGTGTGGTTTCAGGAATTCTAGGAATATCGGATTGTTCAATTTATATCAAGGAATATTACAACCCAGAAAAAGATTACACAAATCTTTGGAAAATCCTTCGAATTATTGAGAAAACTCTCCTCCAAAAGTTCATCTTATTATTGCAAAATTGAGTTAATGCTACTCAGTTTTTTATTAGTTCTTATGAAATATGCAAAATAATGATGAAATATGCACGTGCATATGCACTCATGGTAAAGTGCCCATATATGCATTATATGCACTAAAAATATGGCACAAAACGTATTCTTAGAGTGGGAAATGGATAAGTACAAAATATGGAAGAGACTAATAAACAAAACTATGCATTTTGTATAAAATTCAGTCTTTACTGATATAATAAATTTTAAATTCTATTCTTTTATTATTAATACTACGCCAACAATACTGACAGTACTGTGAATAAACAATTTGAAGGTTCGTAATGCGTACAACTTGAGAAGCATAACGTTAGTTATTTATTCAAATGAAATTACATATGACAATAAATCTGAAAAGTTATTAAAGCTTTGCACAACACGTAACTATTGCAATAAAATACAGTTCCTGTGCATTTTATTGGGGCCACCTTATAAATTTAAGCTTTTGTGTGTTTCCAACGCGATAATTTACAAATACAAGTATAAAATTCATGAATAGGGCTTATAATACATAGGTTTATGCGCTAAAGAAATAGGAAATGTAATGTCTCAACAAGGAGTGCAAATATCCACGCGTACAGTACGTAGGCGATTGTACGAAGCCGTTTTGAATGATCGAAAAGTGAAGTTGCGCGAGTTAGCTGACATCGTAAAGATATCAAAAGAACGTATTGGCTTTATATTGCATGAGCATTTGACTATGAAAACGCTCTGTTCAAAGTGGGTGCCGGATTTGCTCACTGTTGACCAAAAACAAGAACGTGTTGATGATTCTGAGCAGTGTTTGGCCATGTTTAAACGTAAAAAACCGAAATTTTTGCGTCCATATGTGACAGTGGATGAAACATGGATCAATCACTTCACTCCGGAATCAAAACGATCGTCATCTGAGTGGACAGCAACTGGTGAACCTCGTTCAAAGCGCCCGTAAGCACAACAATCGGCTGGAAAGGTTATGGCCTCGGTAATTTGGGATGTGCGTCGTGTAACATTCATCGACTATCTTGAGAAAGGAAATACCATCAACAGTGAATATTATATAGCGTTATTGGAGAGTTTGAAGGCCGAAATTGCAAAGAAACGACCGCATATGGCAAAGAAAAAAATTTTGTTTCATTAATATAACGCACCGTGTCACAAGTCACTCAAAACAATGGCAAAACTACATGAATTGAACTTCGAATTGCTCCTACATCCACCGTATTCGCCAGATTTGGCTCCCAGCGACTACTGGCTGTTCGCAGACCTCAAAAAAATGCTCGCCGGTAAGAAATTTCGCACGAATGAAGAGGTTATCGCTGAAACTGAGGCCTATTTTGAGGCAAAAGATAAATCGTTCTACAAAAGTGGTATTGAAATGTTAGTGCGGCGCTGGAATGATTGCGTTGCTCTTGATGGAGATTACGTTGATGAATAAAGCTAATTTTGAACCAAAAAACCGTGTTTTCTTTGTTAGGCCCGGGACTTTTCAGCCCATGTGTTAATAAACCCTTATTGGAGGATATATCAATGATTTAAATCTGAATGAAGGCCCTTACACATTCATGCACGATAAGGCACCATGCCATATGGTCAAATCCATACAAGGTATCTTTGGAAACGCACACTCTGCCAGTGTTACCTTGGTCGGGAAATTCTTCCAACCTCAATGTACTTGAGCACGTGTGGAGTGTTCTAAAATCACGCATGTATTCGAGAAGAAACACTACAAAAGAACAATTATTATATAGTATATTAGTATTATAAAAGCCAAAGGAGGCATTACAAAATATTACTTATACAGTATTGACTATGTCTATAAACACTTCTGAATAAACTTATACTTGTACAATACGTCTTTCATTATATATTTTAACAAAATCGCTATTATAACAAGTGGCCCTAATAAATTGGACGGACAGGGACTGTATTAGACACTTTAATTTACAACGTCACATCATATAGAACTTTACAAAATTTGACTTGTAAACAGTACGACTCACTTCTTATTTACAATAAATTGATCTTAATTCAAATCATTAACAGAACACGTATAATTTACTTAGAGTATATCATCATGCTGTTGTAGGTATGTTAAACTAATATCCCCACTATTCTGTGTAGATGTTTTACTTTTCGCTGATACTTCATAGTATCCGTATCGACCAGGTTTAAACTTGTATAAATTAACCCATAATGTCACCGTGGCACGGTCTAAAACGACGGTAAAGATGAACAAAACGAACCCTTGTACAGAACCTAACAAGCAGAAGATATACAGAGATGCAAGCTTAAACCAACCCCATGGCAACAATTCTCCAATAAGCCCGAAAATCCAGGTGATTCCCAGCATGAACAATAGCATAATCGCTAGACGAATTTGAATTTGTTGTATGTCAATACCGTAATCTCGCGCTTTGCTTCTGGACACAGTTAATAGTATTACAGAGAAAACTTGAATATTCACTAAAATGATAACAGAAATCGGAAGAATTACAAAGAAGTACAGATTGTAGTCTTTGACGTAGCAAATATTGTAATGCCCCGATTGATAACTGTTAGGAAAAATTACTAAGCCCAATGTAACTGGTATTATGGGCACGATCCAACCAAGTAATGCATGGGTAATGGTGTAGGATTTACTTTGTAAGCCATCAAATACTTTCACAAACTTGAGGTACTGAATCCGGGCTATTATAAGCATCCATACGAATTTTGCTATAACTATGTAATGCAGCACAGCCCCGACCGCTAAACATACCGATCCTTTGGATATATTCAAATCAGCTACGTACAGAGCTATAATTTCGATCAACATGGCAACCGCCAACTGAATCGTATTCAGGCGTCTCTTATACCAGTCTTTAAATAAGGTTGTTAATAGAATTATTACAAGTCCCACCAATGATAGTGTGCAACCAACTAATGTAATTATTGTTAGGAGTAAATCATGAATTGTATCTACATCACTACTTCTTTTTGTTGTTCTAATATTTTCGTTTAGAACAAGTAAAGCGAAATGGGTAACATGATTAAAGGCACAGTGCATTAAGGATTGGTCGTGATACAAACCCATATATTCCCCACCGCTTGTCGACCACTTTCCATGCTTATGTCGACCGTAATCCCAAAACGCGCAATTCGGATCGTTAAAATTGAGCACCGGACGAAAGAGAAGATAAACAGGAATGTTTGAGCTATCCTTCATAGTTGGAATGTTCACATCGATTACTCTACTTCCAGCTAAATGGTTTTTGTTTGTAAGATCGTTGAAAAAACCGTCGTTGTAGAATATAGTACTGATGATCTTAAAGTTTGTCTTTTCTTCGTTTTCAATGCTTTCCGTTAAATCCTGTATGTACTTCGTCGGAATATAGACGGCCAACTCCAAGTCTTCTAAGTTTAAATCTCTAAAAGTCTGATTCCAGTATAAATTGACGATTCTATAGTTGGAGAAACCACTCTGGCCGTCATTATAGATTGCTAAACCTATGACATTACTAAGGAAGGGGTAACTTATGTGCGTTAATAGATTATCAACGATCGTGGTGGATAGATTCACGGTACTCTCAGCCATATTCAAGACGAAAGATTCGATGGAATCCAAAATCTTGTCGGTAGAATTCAGTTGTTCCTGCGAATTTCTCAGCACTGTAGAATTGCTTTGCATAATATTGTTAATGATGTAGAAGAAATCCTCGCTAAAGGGCGTAGCATTCGATGTTGTGGACATTGTTTCGAGTCCATCGGAAAGTAAATTTACGTCAACCGAAGTGATTTGCGTGAAATCGTCTGTCTCGTGAGTAATATTTGTGAGTACCTCGGTGATTGATTGTTCATTAAGAAGCTGATGTAATCTGTAGGTCTTCTCCGGGATGTTACTATTATTCGAACAATTTCCGGAAGGTTCAGACCAATGAGCACCTGTGAAGAAATCACCCTCACATCGTCTGGTCACCTGCATACCATCTTCGTCCAAACATAATTGGGATGATTTGATCGTGGTTCCAACTTCCGCAGACTCCCAATTTAATATCTCACCATTAAACGTGGTGTTGGCTATGCAACGATCAATACGCCGTATGTAGTGCAATGTAGGATTGTCCAAACGGAATCTAATGGATTCGACTGCCATATCAATACCGGCCAAATCTGGCCAAAGATCGTTTTGTATATAGTAAAATATTACGTCATTTTGTTTCTCCATCAATTTACATACCATGAATTCTCTTGCACATGCATCAGAAATACGCCAATCCGCTTGCCTCAACTCCGTTAGATTATTGTTCATCAAAGAGAACTTTGCTATATACTTATTGCCTGGTATATCAGAATATCCAACAACTTCGTTTGTTTTATTTAAAGCAAACTTTGTTGGGGCTAATATAACGCAAAAGTAGATGTTGGGTTGTTGCGTTATATTCAAGTGGTAAATTCGATGTTTTCCTCCAGTAGAAATTTTTTTATAAATTCCAATTTCTTCGTCTTGAAAGAAATCTCTTGCGTAACATTTTATATATTCTAATCCTATGTTGGAGTCGACAATTAAGATAACTTCTCCCATAACTTCATCGAACTGCAACTGGAATGTGTTTACGCGGTCTCCAAGAGAACATAGATCTTTTGCATAGAAAGCACATGTTGAATTCTTGGACGGCCGTGTAAGATAGTCAGCTTGATCATAGTCAACTACTTCTCGCCACAAATGGTACTCCTCATTATACTCCACAGAATAATTTAATTGCGATAAGTTTGGACATTGGTAATAGATTGAATCATAATAGCATCTTCTATTTCTGGGAGTAAAATTGTGGGGACAGTGGAAAATGAAGTGGCAGCTCCGAGAATGTATACAAGGTATAACCCTGAAGTTATAATCTAGACAGAGTCCATGGATGGTATCATAGCACCCCTGAAAAAAAAACAATCAATCAGCTATTTACAAGAACTTTATGCACTAACTGGTAACTAGTATCATTAGTATCAAGTTCAAAAGACCGAATACACAATGTCTAACACACATCTATAAGCACGCTATTAAGTATTTGACGTTAACGATTGTAACCTTGTTACCTATTTCTATTTACCAGCCAGGTCCTAGTTATAATACTTGATGTGATACTGTTGACAATGGATTCTGATAGTTACTGCTGTCTTCAGCGTACCCTGAGAGCTGTTGTTTCGATGATTTTTGTTTTCCTTATTTTTTATTAGCGTTGTCGTGACTGGGGCTCGAACTAGATTATTTTTGTCTCGATTTCTGAATTCCACCTGACTTAGCCACTAAGCTAATGTGGGGGACAGAAATTACTGTTATATTTAAGCTACAATTTTCTGCGCAGGTCTAATGGGCGGATGCTTTACTTGTCGATGTAGGGGATCCTATATCGACAAATAAAAATAAAATATCGCACCAACACCGGTATTTTTCTTGTCGATTCCGGAAACATTTCAGGTCGCCCTAGTATATATATATGTTTTGATATATATTTTCTTTCTCATATATATTGTTGATGATTTATTGTTGGTGTAATACAGGATTTAAGTACGCGTTTCCCTTTCGATCTACGGATAAATACCCTTTTGTTTGAACCAAAAGTAGATTCGCTGATCCAGAGCACTCTTCTAATTTTCCAACGTCCAGTCGTTGTGTCCTCTCGCCCATGTTAACCGTATCAGGGCGAGTGTTCAGTAACGTTTACGCAGTCGCATAATTTACGATAGTGACCTTCATGAGCGTAGGCGATGCGGACGCCGGAATGTTTACACATAAAATAATGATAAAAATATATTATATAACGTGCTGGAATACTTACTGTTTTAAGAAGTTTTCACAAAATCACAAACTGGGTGATATCTATTAAATATTAGAATCATTAAATATGTTTGCGCACTTATTTCAGACAAATGAGTAGGACGTGCGGAATAAATATTTTTTCACTAAAAACTCCTATATTAAATATTAATTGGTCGGTTTATCGTTTGCCACAGATTGCAGCGCAGTGTTTTATACTTTTTAAGCTTTTACACTTCCACCTGCTGGTGCACGTCAAATAGTTGTTGCACTTTACACATTTAATTCTATCGTATTGATAAATGCTTTAGTTTCTAAATATACCAGCTTGTACTTGCGTTAGTGTTAAGAGCGTATGTTTTTGTGTAAACCTGTTTAAAGTTATTAAAATGTCGAGAGGCAAACCGACAAGTTTAGAAAAGCGCTCTGAAATTGTTGCTTTTCATGAAGAATTAATTAAGGATTGCAAGGACTGTGTGGTTGTACAATTCATGTATAGCAGTAAACTCCACTCACACAAATTTATTAATTATGCGGAACGCAGCGTTTCGAAAGCACGTGGACTCTCATTGTCAACCGTGTTACCGACTGAATGTAAAAAACTGTATCACAAATGTAAATTATTTTCTACGCAGGCTCTAAAATTGCTAAAACATATGACTATTTACCATCTACTAGGTGGTCTAATATCTGGTATGTGTGTATTTTCGGGAAAGGATGGAACGAAAGCGAACCGTATCTTTAAGAGAGCCTATGGTAATAAATCAATCAGACTCGAGTGTGCAATTGGGGGTGGTTCTCTATTCAATAAGTTTCCGTTCTTTTTCATAAATATCGTTTCGTACGCGTTTAATACTCGAGTTTATGTTTTTAAGAAGTTTAAGATTTTTTAAATCAATTTTATATCTGGATTTTACCATATGCTCTGCTACGCTTGATAGTTCTGGTTTATCAAAACGATAGTGTCTAATATGTTCTTTGAACCTCGTGTCGATACTCCTAAGACACGTTCATATTTAGTTGTCGAAAAATTTTACTTAACCCTTTTACTGTTTGGTGAAAATGAAGAGTTATAAATTTATTATTACTGGTGCTTGTTGATGTCAAGGTCGTGAAATTTCTGATGTGTTGTTTGCGTTGGATCTTCCTTAAGATACGGTCGACATCCGTAGAAGAGAAACCATTGTACCTCGCTACATCTTTGATACACAGTAGAACCCGGTTATAACGATAGTCACGGCACTGCGAATTTTTTGACGCTATAACAAGGTGATGTTATAGGCGGAATTTTTACAAGTTCGATGTTTACATACAAGAATTGGTGGGAAACAATATTACGGGTGGTAAATAGATACATATGTGAATTTAATTAATTTAACGTACTTAACCATATAACCTTACACATACTACTTACTAACTTGTTTGTCTAATGAAAGAAATCTGTAATTTTCCTTTGCACAGTTTTCGCACGTCAAAACTGTTTTTCTATATCCATTTCTAATTCTCTCACTTCATCAATAATTTGAGGTGACGTTTCTCGCTGTCTATAATAAGTTTTCAAAAGTGTTAAGGCACTTAGGGCTTCTTCGTTTGTCGGTACGTGTTCTGCTTCGTCGCATGAATCTTCTTCCTCTTCGATTTCATTATCATTTTCGTTATCCCGCTGTTTTATGTCCTCCACGATATCAGAATCTGAACGCATTCCCGACGTAATAAGGCAACTGTCCACGGATGCAAAGTCGTCGAAACAAAACTGGTTTTCGTCACTCTGATTTCGCTGCCACTTTTTAATAAGTTCACATAACGGAACGTCATCTTCATTTAAGTTGTCACAAACTGGATTATTCCTTAATCTTGAATGACTAAGGCAGTTTGCTACAGTTTCAGAGGTTATACTACGCCAAGCTTTCTCTAAAAAGTCCAATGATGGATGTGCTGGGCAGTTATCGACTAAAAGCAAGATTTTTTACCTTTAATTTATCCCATTTTCGAATTTCATTTTCAAAGATTTCTGAAGTCATCCATGCTCTTTTGTTTGCGCAGTAATTTGTTGGGAGCGTTTTTATGTTTTTGAAGCAGCGTGGCTTTTTTGACTTTCCTATGACAAGAATTTTACGTTTCTCCGTACCGGTCATATTAGCACACACATTTTTCGCCTTTAAACCTCAGAGTCTTATCTGGAAGAAGTTTATAAAAAATTCCCGTTTCATCGCTATTGTAAATTTCATTGTCTTCATAAACTTGTCTTAATTTAGGCCACACTTTATTTAGCCACGTCTCTGCTTCTGTCATATTAACACTTTTCGCTTCACCGCTCACTTTTCCGAACGTTATTGAATGTCTCCGTTTGAAACGCTCCAGCCACCCATTGCTGCACTTAAAATTTATGTCTCCAAATAAACTTCCAAATTCTTCGGCCTTTTGCATAAGCAGTGGTCCATTAACGGGTAAATTTGCACTTCTACATTGCTTAAACCACGTAATAAGCGCTTCGTCGATTTCAACCTTTTCGCACGATCGAATTTTTTTTGACTTTTCTTTCCCTTTCACAAAGGTATTCATGATTTTATTCTTATTTTTCACAATTGTACAAATCGTAGAATTAACTAACCCAAATTCGCGACACACGTCCGCTTTCTTTATTCCATTTTCGACTGCTTTGATTATCGCGACTTTGTCGTTCATGCTTAATCTTTTTCGCTTTAAACCTAACATTTTCGATAAAAAAATCTCGATGTTTCATTCACATGATTCAAATGCCGACTGGAGAAATTTGTTACGAACTTTGCCTGGCGCATTGCAAGAAACAGTAATATTCTTGGAATCCCCGAACGGTCGAACGTTGCAAGCTAGACAAATTGCAAAAAATCTTAATTCAACGAACGGTAATATTCTTGGAATCCCCGAACGGTCGGTTGCAAGTTAGACAAATACCGGGAATTAAGCCATAAATGATATTATAAACACATACCTCAAGTGGTAAGTATTTGTCGTTATATCAGGGGTTATTGACGCCAAAATCGGGGTTTTCCCTGTACATTTGAACAGTAAAGTACGGGACCGCTTAAAATTTGACGCTAAAAAAGGAGTGTCGTTACAGCCGAAATTGTTATAACCGAGTTCTACTGTATTTTTTCGTACCTGCTCTTGCTTAGCGGAAAGCGAACGAGTCTATTGATCAGAAAACTAATCGCGGACACTTTTTGTTGTTCGCAATGGTGCGAATCAGCCGTGATGAATCTGTTCGAATTAGTTTATTTTCTGTAGATGTCTATTTCTAATTTATTACATATGACTAGAGTATCTTAGAAACAGAAGTAGTTCAATAGTAAACTCCATCGTAGTGAATTTTGAGTTAAGTTCTGCTAGAAAATCTTGTATGTTGGTTTTATTGGTATCAAACACCGCGAAAATATCATCTACGTATCTAAGCCAAGTTCTCGGAAAATATTTGGTTTCCTTTTTCAAATTACGTTTCAAATTTGCTCATGAAAAAGTTCGCAATAAAAGGAGATAATGGATTACCCATCGCCGTGCCTTCCACATGTTCGAACCATTTTCCGCCTATTTGAAAACAATTTTCTGACATACATAATTTTGTTAACCTTTTATATTCCGCGGTTTTCACGTCATCTACATTATTTAATTTCAAAAATTCAACCAAATGCTTCATAGTTTCTGGAATTGGTACGCTTGAGAAAAGTGAACAAACGTCGAATGATACAAGGATTTCCCCATCTTTTAATTCAATCTTTTCAATTTTATTTACAAAATCTACGGAGTTTTCTACACATAGGTTATCTACTTTGTGGGGCAAGTTCTTGTATTCATTCACTAGCCATTTGGAAAATTTGTATTTTGGGGAGGTTATTTAGTGCGCCAAATTTCCGAAAAAAATTCATGTTAAAAAATCGACTGTTAGTGATATTCGCGGACATCAACGCACGGGCAGTTTAAGTGATTGGGCACATTCAGGTCGAGAGAGAATAACAACCTACACCGCCGATGAGCGTATAAGATTGTTGAGCAAGCGAAATAGAAGACTGACAACACCTGAAATCACTGCCGACATGAATCACGACCGTGCAAGAAAAAAGTCTGTTATTACAGTGAAAAGAAGATTAAAAGCTGCAAATCTTCACGCCCACATTGCTACAAAATAATCCTACTTCGACGGAGAAACAGGCAAAAACGGTTTGCCAGTTGACAGAAACACAGAGAAATTGGACAGATGATTGGAAAATGAAAATGATTGTGTAGTATCAACTATCGACCAAGGAAGACCCAAATACTCAGCGGTGATATGTAAAAATTTGCGAAGAACAAGATAATGGCATTTACAAATAATGACATGGCCGCTGCAAAACCCCGATCTAAAGCCCATCAAGCTGTTATGGGATGAATTGGACAGGAGGGTCCGAAAAGTATACCCTATTTCCGTAGATATATCAAATAGAGTCCTTGAAAAAACTAGCGGAGCGGGTGTCTCCGATTGTAAAGGCAGTTCTTCGCGCAAAAGAGAGTTTCTTTGATGAATGGAATGTTTAAGAAGTTTCTGTTTATTTTTCGTTAGAATTACTTTTGTTTACTTTTATACTTTAATTTTAATAACTATTAATAAAATGCAGTAACAATTTTAAGTTTCGGAAAAATAAGTTTGAATATTTTCTCGTTTATTTAAAATTTATTTGCCTGTCCGAACTAATGTGGACGGTAGTGTACATACACAGATGATATTACCGACGAATTATAATCTACCTCGTACTTACAGTTTAATAACACAAATATTTTGATAAGGATAAAAATAGTTTCTTTACGTAATCTCCAATTATGCAGGTGGGTAAACACTTATGGCCGGTAATGTACATGTGAATAACGATGTATGTTCTTAATATTATAAAAATATAAATACAAGAATAACTTACCTCTTCGTCCAAGATTGCCCAGCCATTATACAGAAGAATAACTATGCTACTTATACACAAATAGAGCCTCATGTTATTTGCCTCTGTGTAATTCACAAATGAATTTGTCGTGGGAAACCTCAGATTTTAAGCCGTGTAAAGTAAATACAGTAGATATCCTCACGAATAATCTATTTATAAAATGAGATATTCGCATGTGATAAAAATTACGCACTTTCCTCTATAGAAATTGTTCGTGTCAGATCGTTTTCACTTGCATCAGTTGCTTGCGTGATTGATTGACATTTAGGGTGAATAATTAAATGTGGTATATTGATTGCACTATTGCGATACTTTATAAATACTAAGGAAAACCACACTGATTTGGTACGTCAACGTCAATTATTGTCCATACCATGAAATACATTGATTTTATTCTTTTATTTTATTATACACTAAAAGAAAAAAAACTTATTTATCCAATGAAAAGATTACCTCTGTCTTATTTTACTCGTAAGGAGATTTTTCTATGAAATCGTGAATGAAGAGGACTATACAAACATCTGTGCAGTGGTACAAAGGAGCTACAGCAGAGTAAATGGACAACTGAAGGATAAACACAAAAAAAGCTGGAGTCACTAATACGTCAAAAGGAAAGCAACTCTGTTGATCCTAAGAAGACAGTGACTAATCTATCCAGTTGTACAAGAACGCCATTAAAATATTAAACAAAGGCATGAAGTTCGTAATAGCTCCCACACGAATACCCGTGCTAGATATGATACTAGCAGTGGATATTGCAGCGGGAAAAATACAACCACCCGAAGCAGCAGATGAATATCGTTGCAAGGTCAGAACAGCAATAGAGAAGGTGAAAGCGATACAGATACGGTAAAATATCAGCAAGGCAGACCAACGCAGCTTCAAGGAATTAATGAGCGACAAAAATATCAAGATCTTGCTAGCGGACAAAGGAAACGCTACGGTAATAATGAGTGAAACATACAACATCAAAATACAAGAAATAATAAATGCAGGGAAATATAAGAAACTAAGAAGATCCCACAACGTCGGTAGAATCCAAAATACAACAGACACTGAACAGATATAAATCAGATCTGCCCAACGAACTCAGCTGGCAGAAATGAACACTTCGTTATACGAAGCCACTTCATCTTTACGAGCTACCTCAAAATACACATACCAGGCACCCCCCTGCGGCCAATCGTAAGCTAGAGGAATTCTCCCTCTCATCCACTCGCCAAATTCCTTCTGGATATAATTGCCCCACCGTCGTGAAACACGCAATCCGGCATTACAAACACAAAGCATTTTCACAGGTGTAGTAGTAAACTCCACTCACACAAATTAATTAATTATGCGGAACACAGCGTTTCGAGAGCACGTAGACTCTCATTGTCAACCGTGTTACCGACTGAAAGTAAAAACTGTATCACACATGCAAATTATTTTCTACGCAGGCTCTACAATTTCTAAAACATATGACTATTTACAATCTATTCGGTGGTCTAATGCCTTTTTCGGGAAAGGATGGATCGAAAGCGAACCGTATCTTTAACAGGGTCTATGGTAATAAATCCATCAAACTCGAGTGTGCAATTGGGGGTGGTTCTCTGTTCAATAAGTTTCCGTTCTTTTTCATACATATCGTTTCGTACGCGTCTAATTCTCTATACGAGTTCACGTTTTTAAGTAGTGTCAGATTTTTTAAATCAATCTTATGTCCGGATTTTACCATATGCTCTGCTACGCTTGATAGTTCAGGTTTGTCGAAACGATAGTGTCTAATATGTTCTTTAAACCTCGTTTCGATACTCCTTTTTGTTTGTCCAATATAAACTTTCTCACAATCAT
Organism: Trypoxylus dichotomus; assembly: GCA_023509865.1. Taxonomy (NCBI): domain Eukaryota; kingdom Metazoa; phylum Arthropoda; class Insecta; order Coleoptera; family Scarabaeidae; genus Trypoxylus; species Trypoxylus dichotomus. The sequence continues at coordinate 18,935,876 of CM042082.1, read as the reverse complement.
TGCATGCGATTTGGTATATTCCAGACCTTTTTATCATCTCCGGTTTATCGTTGGGATTCCCTAAGAGATTCTTTAAGTTGTTTTTTGACACAAAAGACACGTTCATATTTAGTTGTCGGAAAATTGGTGATAAGAACGGAAACTTATTGAACAGAGAACCACCCCCAATTGCACACTCGAGTTTGATGGATTTATTACCATAGGCCCTGTTAAAGATACGGTTCGCTTTCGGTCCATCCTTTCCCGAAAAAGGCATTAGACTACCGAGTAGATTGTAAATAGTCATATGTTTTAGAAATTTTAGAGCCTGCGTAGAAAATAATTTGCATGTGTGACACAGTTTTTACTTTCAGTCGGTAACACGGTTGACAATGAGAGCCTACGTGCTCCCGAAACGCTGCGTTCCGCATAATTAATTATTTGTGTGAGTGGAGTTTACTGCTACACCTGTGAATTGTATATCCACACAGTCCTTGCAATCGTCATTTTACAAAGCAACAAGATCAAAGAGATAACAATTTATGAATACAACAAACTGATTTGTCGATGTCACAAGCCTATTCACCAATGTTCCAACGGAAGCAGCTCTAGCAGTAGTAAAGAACAGACTATCCAGAGACACCACATCGCACGAGAGAACATCGTTAAGGGTAGAAGCCATTATAGAACTGTTGTCCATATGCGTGAACACCACATATTTCCAACTGGACAACAAGTTCTACCAATAAGAATTTGGCAGGGCAATGGGCTCCCCTCTGTCGTCGGTCCTAAGCAACAGATATATGAAAGACTTTGTATGAAGAACGATGGGTTCATATTAACTGGGTAAGATACGTCGATGACACGTTCGTAATTTGGCCATGTGGGGAAGAAGAAGTCGCCAGCTTCCTCCAACACCTTAACGATTTACAAGAATCCATCAAATTCACTATTAAATCTCAAACATGAAGAGGTCTAAGTTAAAAAAACGAAGCCCGACAACCGAAATCAGGAAACTAAGAACTGAGTATACAAAATACCGTGCGAATATTGAAGGCCATAGGAGAAACTGGCAGACCCCTGCCAGTCAGAACCAAAGGACATCAGAGGATGGAGGAAGCGGATAAGTCACGATTGGCTATACGTGCTTGGGAAGAGGATCATGGGATTACGTGGAACAACAAGAAGACAACGCCGCAGAAAACTGTTGGAAACAGCATATATGGGCATTACACCGTTCGCCTTAGCACATCAAGCCTGGAGATAAAGAACGTCTTGCTCTCTATGGTTAAAGAAAGCATTAGCCGAAGACCTGCAACCACGATACGGAGGACAAACAAATAACAACCATACGTGGACCAACCCCACAAAATGGAGAAGGATCAGCAGAATTCACAACCGCCCATGCGCAAAAAATCGGTCTACTGCGCACCACCTTCTGCGCCGGTCCCATGCGCATACCCTTCTGCTGCGCAGAAAATTGTAGCTTAAATGTAAGTTTCCGTAATTTCTGTCTCCCCTATTAACTTAGTGGTTAAGTCAGGTGGAATACGAAAATCGAAGAAAAATAAATCCAGTTCGATCCCCCCATACACGATATAAGTTTGATCAATAAAAAAATAAGGGAAGACAAATACGTCATACAAAAAAAATTATCGAAGCAGAAGAATAGCCCTTCTCAGGGCTACCCTGAAGGCAACAATAGACGAACTGCCGAAACGTCGGACTATACAAGTTCAACGAACTATGGAAATAGCCCAAACCAAGAACTCCTAGTTAGTTATTAATAAAATATAAATTACATTGCCTTCTCGTTTAAATAGCCACTTCTGGCAGTTAATACCGCTCATGCAATACGTGGCATTCTGGCAATTAATTTCGCAATTCTTTCATGACCAATGTTCTGCAATTCTCTCTACATACATAAGTGTTATTTGAACAAGTAAGCTTCTTTTCTTATCCACCTCCCAAGTTCGTTCCGCAAGAGCCTTCAATGATTTAGATCGAGGCTTTGAGGAAGCTTTATCGCTATTGTTACGAGGTATGTCTTTTAAGTTTTGCATACTTGGACATAGACGGCGCCACTAACCAAATGGCAGTTCTAAAAACTAATCGCCGCTTTTAGTTAACCTAAATCCAAAGTTTCAGTTCGATACGTGTTGTTTTATAATTTTCTAAAACAATTATCTCGACAGTACATGTGACATATCGTTAGATTGAGGCATCATTTGAGATTTCAAAGTGAGAATATTTATTATTTATAATATGGCAAAGAAAAAAATTTTGTTTCATCAAGACAACGCACCGTGTCACAAGTCAATCAAAACAATGGCAAAACTACATGAACTGAACTTCGAATTGCTCCCACATCCACCGTATTCGCCAGATTTGGCTCCCAGCGACTACTGGCTGTTCACAGACCTCAAAAAAATGCTCGCCGGTAAGAAATTTCGCACGAATGAAGAGGTTATCGCTGAAATTGAGGCCTATTCTGAGGCAAAAGATAAATCGTTCTACAAAAGTGGTAGTGAGTTTCGAAAAACCAACCTCGAACGACAAATCATGCTCCACCAACACAATACAAATTCGCACACAGCACGCAAGACAACCACCACAACACTGCTGCACACTTCAGATCGACATGATACATAAATATGACATTTTCACTTAATAATCTTGTCTCTCACGGAATTGCATATCGTTCTTGAATACCTTGGTACTACTTCTTCCTTAAAATCTCATCAGTTTTCAGTAAATCTCGCTTGGTGTCATACGTAAAGCAATCCCAACGCACCATCTTTTTTCTCATTAAAGTAGTCTTCAGGCTTTCACAACCATCGTTGCTAGCTATTCTTCGGTTCTAGGGTTCTGTGCTGTGTAGAAAGTTTGTAATACGTCTCACGCGATCTTTCGATAAAAATAATTTGGTGGATAGTTTCTCAGGAACATTGAAGATTACTTCGATATCGTATTTGCATATTTTTCTTTCAATTTTGTCCGTGCTTCCTTTGGTGTATGAGAGGTAGGTGCTTCCACTAGTGGTTGTTGGCTTTTTCTGCTTTTTAAGCAGTCTGTTGATGATATCCGTAACGCCTTTGAATCTGTAATCGTTTTATTGTAGTGTATTCTTAAAATATTGAAGTTTAGCTTTAAGGTGGTGTGTGCTTTATTTGTTATCATTAGAGACCAGATTATATGCAAAGTGCATATATTTTATTTTATTTATTTATTATATTTTACTTCTATATGTAGATGTATTACACTGATTAAAGTTAATTAACCGTAATTAACTTTAATCAGCGTAAAACATCCACACATAGACGTAAAATATAATAAATAAATAAAATAAAATATATGCACTTTGCATATAATCCGGTCTCTAGTTATCATCTTAGCTCTATGTACCAATGGGTTCAAAATTACCCGGTTTTGTGCGCTAAAGGATTTACGACCATACGTAAGTCCTCGATCACGAACAGCCAGTTATTTCTAGACGACAGAGAGCCAATGAACCGAAGAGCAGCTATTTCTTTTCATATTTAAACGCCCTCACCACAATTTCTCATTTTTGTCTAAACACTTCGAACTTGGGTTCATTTTTTCCAAAGTACTTTTTCCTACTTCTCCATTGCATATTCGCGATGTATTTGCGCTCATTGCAAATGTTTTGCTCTAATACCTTGTGGAAGAGATTTCGTACTGCAAACTTAACCATGCAACCCTGCCTCTTGTAGTTTCACTGAATTTTTATTCATATATCCGTGATTGAATTTACCAGCTATTTATCGTGCCGTTAATCTTCAATTACGTTTGTTGGAGAGCTTATATCTGAATTTGGTACCTTAGGTGTAATTTTGTTTGTTTTTTTGTCTTTTTCAACTTTTTGTGTTACAGCCCTTCTCTTATTTCTCTTAATATTTGAATATATACCACATTAAGTCAATATTCCTCTGCTCATTGAATTGATGTGTTCAGCGCATTTATTGCTCTGTCTGGAGTTATTTTACTTTGTGATTTTTCTTCAGTTTCCTCATGGTTAGTTTCATCTTCTTCTGTTTCTTCGTCAAAATTATATAATTGTATGTCCACTTCATTCCATGCAATTACGTTTGTTTCTCATCCAGTTCACTCTAAAAAATAGATGTACATATATACCTATAGCAATGAATGTTATATAAATACACATAAACATTAAGTACATACATACATGTGATGGTAACGTGTTTAAAATATCACGTATTTCAGCTAGATTCTGTTGATATATTGTTGATGTTGGCTAACTTTGTCCTTATTTATATTATATACATTATTATATTATTATTCTTTGGTCCATAATAACAGTGATTCGTCATATGCAAATCATAAAATAGAAAAAGCCATAATTACAATCTGAATTCCAAAACAAAGGATTAAAATTAGATTTATGCGAATCCCTAGAAATCAACAAACAGAAGTATGACAAATGTTTACGTAATGATCAAAAAGATATTAATAGTTCACCTTTGTTAAATCTATTTAATTATTACGAGGGCTACTTGAAATGTTTCCGGAATCGACAAGAAAAACACGGTATTGGCGTGATTTTCATTTTTATTTTTCGATGTAGTCTTCTCGAAGACCAATACATTTTCTCAAACGGTGGTCCAGTCTCTTCAAGCCATCGAAAAAGTGGGATATTTCGAGGTCTGCAAAATAGCCATCCGTAGCGGCGATGACCTCCTCATTTGAGGTAAATCTCTTTCCTCCCAATGATCTTTCCAAGTTTTGGGAATAGGAAAAAGTTGCTAGAGGCTAGGGCCGGTGAATATGGAAGATGACAGACTAATTCGTAGCGCAACTCATTCGGGATGAATGAGCCGGTGCATTGTCCTGGTGGAAAAACTTTCTCCGCTGCAAAGAAGGCCGTTTCTCCTTCAATACTGTATCGAATCGTGATTGGCCTTCCCTTCTCCACATAGTCGATGAGGATCACATCTTGGAAATCCCAAATAATGGTCGCCATGACCTTTCCGGCCGAGGGAACGGTCTTTGCTGATTCGTCCAGAAAAGTCCACTGCTACGACTGTTCCTTGGTCTCCTGTATGTAGTGGTGGATCCAAGTCTCATCCACGGTTACAAAACGCATGAAGCAATCCCTTGGATTGCGTTGGATCCTGGCTACACATACCTCCGAAATGGTCACCCGATTTCGTTTTTGCCCCGGTGTGAGCAAGAGCGGTACGCATCGCGCCGAAAAGTTTTTCATACCCAAAATTTCGTCTAGGATATGGCCAATGCGTTCTACTGAGATTCCTGTTGCTTCTGCTATCTTTTTCAGCTTCAATCGGCGATCGACTAACACGACATCATGAATCTTGTCGACCATTTCATCGTTGGTAGGGGCTTTTTGACGTCGACTGCGTAGTTCGTCACTTGTGTTTGTGTGGCCACGTTTGAGCTCGCTCACTCAGGAGCTGATGGTCGAAAATGATGGAGTACATCCCTAACAGTTGCTATAAAAAAGGTTGCCCTTGCCGACTAATGAATCCACTTCAACCTTCGTGCGCCATCTCTTGCCGATTCCGGAAACATTTCAGATGACCCTCGTATTCCTAGATGTTTATAGTAGATTATTTAAGATCCACTGAAAGTAGGTAATTAAGATAAAAAAATTGTGTTTAAGTATATCTGAAGAAGTCACCGTGTGGTGAAACAATTGTTATATTGCGTTATTAAAGTGTAAATTTGAAGTGTGTTTTATTGACAAAATTACAATTTCCTCGCAATTAATTAATGTAATTACATTACTGAAAAAATATCATTCTCGGAAGGATTTGAATCCACGACCTCTGCGTTATCTGCGTATTGTGCTACAATTACACCGTGGGGCCATTTTTGAGTTCAAATCGCTTTTAATACCTAGATGTCACGATTTCTGTAGATATATCGTAATATCTCACAGACACTGTATTATTATTAGAAAGTTCTTAACAATTAAATTAATATTAATATTAAATCATCATAGATATTAGTAATGATAAAATTACAATTCCCTTACAATTAACGAACGTAATTAAATTACTGAAAAAATATCAGTCTCGGAAGGATTTGAACTCAGGACCTTTGTGTTACCGGCGGTGGTTTAATATTAATATTAGTTTAATTGTTAAGAACTTGCCTTTAATAATAATATAGTTTCCATCCATCGTTTCATCTAGGTATTAAAAGCGATTTGAACTAACAAGTGGTCTCGTGGTGTAATGGTGGTACAATGCGCCGGTAACGCAGAGGTCGTGGGTTCAAATCCTTCCGAGACTGATATTTTTTCAGTATTTAATTACGCTGATTAATTGCAAGGGAATTGTAATTTTATCATTACTAGTACCAACGGTGGTTTAATGTGTTTTATTCCTTTAAAGTTCCAGTGATGCTTTGTTGTATTTTTCCTTTTTCCAATTAAGTTATGATCCTATGAATTTTTATTTCTGACAGATTATGGTGTGTTCCCATTTTGACAATCATCACTATTAACCACTGTGTTAAACTTTTACATACCAACGGAGGAGCGTACTGAAGAACGCTTTTATACACTCCGGTGATGATTGACATTTTGGAAGACATTTTTGTAATTGGTTTCTTGTTTGTAGATATCAACTCTAGCTTGTACGCATGTTTGCAAGTGTTATATTAGCTGGCATTCCTTTTTATTATGACTCGTTTTGAGTAGCGTGTGGCAAATACAAAGCTTGTTCCTATACCTCTTGAAGTTTTAAGTATCAATTTGTCTAGTAGAGCTGGTTGTTAGGGGGTCTGTTAACAAGATGATTTATGGAAGGTGTGTCAACTTTTTAATTCTTGCCTCTTGGCAATTTCTGCAAAGGTGGGTTATTTCCCAAGATTAAATATCTATGGGCATCAAATGCACGTCGTGTATAAAAAACATTGCACTTCTATATTTGTTTGTAGATATAACATTTCGGTATTCTTGTTGGCAGTGCTTGAATTCAACACAAGAATGGTAACTATAAGGCGAAGTATTACAGTTACAGGCGCACGTAAGTAAGCAAATAAGTAAAGTACCCAAATGAGTGTTTCTTTACTTTTTAGAAAATATTTCTATGTATAGTTGCTTTTAAAATATAACAAGATAAGTGACAACATTCCAAATAATTTTATTGAACACCCTTTTATAAAAGAAATACGATTTCTTCTATATAAGCAATATAACTAAGTATATGTTTTACGAAGAGGGAGAACAATTATTCTTCATGCGGAATCAGAGAAAAGACGGGTCAGACAAACTTTATTATTTACAAAGAACATAAAATCACCAAGACATGACTTCATCATGATTTGTTGTGAGATTTACAGTACTTTGCTACCAATTTTACGATAAGGCAACATTATCATAATGAGCAAGGTAACGTACCATTCGCGGTAGCTGAATAGGTTTCCTGGAAAGAATATTATATTTATATTAAAGAATTTCTAGAAATAAGTGATTTTTATTATGAAAAATCATTTATATAAAAAAGCGATTATTAGAAGTAATAAAAACAAGTGGTTGTATCGATGAATATTGTGTGGATTACCGTCACACTACTGTATCGTCAACCCGATAGAGCTAACATGGGCCTAATATTATAAGGCAAACAAATCGCATTCCCAAGTTCAGTGAAAGCGCTATATTAAATATCAAAATACCACAGGACGAACACGCAAATATTAGTTTCTGTAATCAGTAAATTCAGTACTCTACGAGGGTTACTATTTATGTATCCGGAATAATAGATAAAAATAAATATTTGTGATTGAAAATGGTTTTATTGCTTTTCGAAATATTCTCCGTGATGATCGATACATTTTTGCATATCTCCAAAGATATCTCCAAAACAGGTATTTTGAACGCATCAATCACTTGTTCTGGTTGTAGAAAATCGTTGACCACGCAGTTTATGCTTCACGTAGGGAAGATGCGGATTATATGCAAAGAAAAACTGGAATATATGCGCATATATATGCATCGATTGAGAAAATATGCATAAACCTGGGGCATATATGCAAAAAAATTGCGACAATATGCAAAATTTTTACATAAAATAAATAAGAGCAGAAATTTAATTGGTGCATTTTTAACTTTGCAATACATTCTAAACTAAAATTAAAGTCGCAATCGTTTACTGTTTCACCTTCCAAAATTTTCTTAACTTTCTTCAATTTCAAATACCCCGCATTCTTATTTATCACTTTTTTAAATCTATCGTATATAGAATTACCTATTGTACCCTTAACCTTCTTACATAGCATATCAAATTGGTCTACTATTTCGTCTGATTCCGAGAGCGGTATCCCTTGCGTTTCCAATTTACGAATGGAGCTTGAAGCAAAGCTATAATTTTTGGTTTTGTAGCAATTCTGTTGATGTTACTATTTTTTTACAGTTTTCTAGAGTAATGCAGTCAGCAGTGATTTCAAGAATTACACTTTTTATTCCTTTAAAATCATCGGCGTAAAAAAGTGCAGCATCTAACCATGTACCTCATTCGTAATAATCGGTTCAGGAAGCAACTTAACACCGGGAAGTCGCTCCTTATAAAATTGGATTCGTAAAGGTGCTTTTAAAAATACTTTTTTGACATTGCTAATAAAATCATTAATCAAAGGAAATTGATTCCAAATGTCTTCGGCTACACGATTGAACCCATGAGCTAAACAAGTGCTATGAATAATGTTACTATAAAAAATGTTTAAATTTTGCGCGGCTTTTATCATGTATAGGGCAACGTCGGACAACATTAGTAAAATTGTTCACAAGATATACTTCCAGGTAAAAAGAAATTTGATAAACCTTCTTGAACGAATTGGGCAATTGTCACATTGTTTGTTTTTTGAAGTTCTTTACAATAAATTAAATATGATTTACCTACAATAGCTTCATGAAGAATTCCTATTAACAAATGGGCAATACAACGGCCATACTTATCCGTACTTTCATCTACTACGATACAAATAAAATTATTCCCTACCAATTGTTGAAGTTCTGCCATTTTTTGCTGGTAACAAGATATGACATTATTTTTTCGTAAGGCACTTTCGTCAGGTGTATTATGTTTGCAATATTTTTGCAGGAATGATTTCAAATTAACATTGTTTAATCTTGCTAATGGTGTTGTATTCTTTTTGTTCTGAGTTTCGTGAAGTTGATGCTACAGATTGATATATAGGTTACTGCACACATGCGGATCGCTTTAGTTTTTCACATTTTCCAATGTGCGATGGAGTTTTAGCGGGTTGACCAATCAGGTATTTTCTCTCACAGGACACCTGCAACAACAATTGTCATTTTATATCAACAGTTAAAGAGTTTAAAAACAATTGTAAAGCTTTTAGTAAAATTAAACTTACCAGGCTCGACAATATATTTTATCGCCATCCTTTACCAGTTCAGAATACGGCTTAATACATAAAGAAATGTTATTCGCTATACTCATTGTATGTACGCACAGTATTTAAAAACGTAACATAATTACATGCTGTTTCGCTCAAAGATATTCAATGAATGAATAGTTTATTTGGGAATTAATAATAACAAAACATATTTACGACATCCCTTCTGCTAAGCGAAATTAAACACTTGCAGTTCTTGGAAAAAAAGTATAAGTGAAACCAATGTACTAGATTTACCTTTCTGAGAATTGTCCGTTGTGGATCTATATTAGGAATTACTAGGAATTTTTACTAATAGAATGGATAAGAGAAAACCTTAATATGCGATATATGCAACTTTTGTAAAAATATGCACGGAAATGCCTAAATATGCAATATTTGCAATCACTAATTAGCGCTAATTAACTTCAATTAGTGTAATATGACATATAGACTATAATTAAAGATATGCAAAAATAAAATATATGCAGTTTGCATATAATCCGGTCTCTACAGGGAAGTAAAAAGAAATCATTGGGTACCAAATGTATGGCGGATGACTCATCAGTTCGACAGTTTGACCGGTTAAGTATTGAATTGTTTGACTCGATGTGCGAGAGCTCGCATTGTTATGGTGAAGGATGATCCTATCTCGCTGGTTGTTTTTTTCTTATTTCTTCAAAGACTTCTGGCAATGCTTGCATATGATTCGGATTTGAATGTTCTAGGATTTTCTAGTGGCACTGTAGCCACATGCATTTACTTCGAGGTGCTTCTGGCGCGAACAACTTTTATTGGGTTTAGCTCATCTTGGAAAACCCATACAGTCAACTACAAGATTCTCACCCGTGTAAATGTTATACACGGTTTTTGACGCACCACGACTGTAATTTTGAAGCATTTCTTTGCACCAATCGACCCAAGCCTTTTTTTAAGAGCTTGTCAAATTATGCGAAATCCAATACGCACAAACTTTTTCACGGCTAAATATTCATGTAAAATCTTGTGTATGTTTGTCATGCTAATACCCAAGGATGCCTCAATCTCACGGCACGTCAAATGACGACCTTGCTTTATCACTTCGCACACAACATCGATTGTCCCAGAGTGAACAACGCCCACGATCGAGTTCACTAAACCAGTGATATACAGTGATGTTAGGTAATGCTTTATCGCGAAAAACTGAAGTGAGTTGATCGATGCGCTGTTGACGTCGAAAGTCGTAGTAAATCATCGCACGAAAATTCTCACGAGTTAATTTCATTTTTTGACTGAGATAAAATTTTCAGGTCACTCACCAACACAAATAGTATCCGTATGACAAAACGTTCTGAGTACGCATACACTCAAATAATGTCAAGCTCTATGATGTATATGTAAGATGGCGCCTAGCAACACTATCATTGCCAATTCCGAATACATAAATAGCAGCCCTTGTAATAGAGCCGTTCCATTTAGTGAAGTGGTTTTAAAGTTTGCCAAACGTCAAAATAGTTATATATCTAGGTACTCAAAAAAAGGAAACAATTTAAAGCCTTCGAAATCAAACAATGGAATAGGTAAATCAAAGAAAAATATATTGATCAGAGAATTATCTGATAGCATTCCGATCCAAATCCAGATTGTTCTAATTTTGGAAATCGACTAGCGTCTGAGTATTTGCAAGTCTCGTTATCCTCACAAAGAAATCTAAATACTTTTTAAGGCGTGTTATTCTCTAGATGATTTGCAGGTAAAAGTAGGCAGAGAAGCAGGAAGAGATAAGATTAAAAAGATGTCTATGTCGAACGACTGAAGTTATCTGATAAAATTTACCGATAATAAGGAATAGGGTTTATATGAAGTGAATGTGTTGATGAAGCTAAGAGAAAAAGCCGTATTAGGAAATCGGGCAAAATTAATGGAGATAAAATAATGTGAATGTAGGGAAATGAACCAATTTTATATTGAATGTGAAACCAAAATTCCGGTATATACGTCTTATTGTGTTACTGCGTCCAATTTTATCTAAGACCAGTTCTGGAATGCCGATACCTAGTAATAATAATCGCGTATCCTAAAATTAATAGTACGAGGATACTCTCAAGCCTCAACATGCAGATGGCGCTATTCCTCATAAGTTCGACTTCCAGCTGGGTTTTAACAGGTGTTTGTGTCGGTTGATGTTAGTGTTTCTGTAAAGATGGAAAAAGGCAAATATTGAGCCGCCATTATATCCTTGCATTTAAAAGAGCTTAAAGCCGAAATTGACGCTGTTTATAGGGACTCCACCGTAGCAAAATTTTGGGCAGCTGAATTTAAATATACTTGTATTAGCTTAGTTGATGATAAACGGTTTGGGCGGCCAAAAATTGCAACCACTACCGATACATCGACGATAGCATCGAAAAACTTCACCAACTAATGCTAGACGACCCTCAAATTAAGATTAGAGAGATAATAGAAACTGATAGTACCTTAAAAGAACATGTTTGTTATATATTGACTGAAGAATTAGGCACGAAAAAGCTAACCGCGCTTGTGCACTCAGAACCAAATTCGCATTCGAATGAAGGTTCTAAAACCTCTGCTCAAGCAATTTAAGTGAAATAAGTTGGAGTTTTGCCGTTTATTAATAACTGTAGATAGAATTTGGATACACCTTGACACTCCTGAAATCAAAGTGCAATTGAAAGAGTGGACTCCGAAGGTTTCTGAAATGGCGAAGGCTATCCTCTTAGAAAAGAAAGTGATGTCATACTACGCATCATTTCTGTGAAGACAAAAATAGTTGAACGATGGTCGTATTTCAAGAAAGCGAAAGTTGCGACCCACCAGAACCACACGTTATTGGTAAATTCGCAAATTACGGTTAAAACTGATCCACATACCGCATTCACCAAATCTAGCCACCAAGCAAGACGCCAGCAACTATTTTCACGCCTTAAAAAGATGGAAGCATAGCTGAGAAAAGTGTATAGACTTTCAAGGAGACTAAATTGAGAAATAAATCTGAGGAAAAAATAGTTGCTTCTAACACAGGAAACGTTTCAATTTATCCTTTATTGCTGGATGATTATAACAGAAAATGAAAAATATTATTATTAACTAAAGTGTGTGAAATAATTCTTTTCCAAAAGTTAATATCATTTTTATGAAATATCCGTTAATTATTTTAAGCAGTGTACAATAACGAATTATCTTTATGATTACAATTGTATTTTTGAAGATATTCTATTTAATCACCAGATGATCCTTCTGTAACTTTCCCCAATAAAATAATTTATGTAATCTCCACGCTTAGTTCGTAGCTTCTATCGTGTTTTAAGAAAGTATGACTGCGTGGGAAGCGACCTAGGTTAAAGCAATTTATGTTAACCTTCAATGTATCGATTACACGCTTATGTATAAAATATACAACAGCGGACTCGACATTTCCCTAATAGAACAATTGTGAAGATTTCTATGTGTCTGTAAATACAGTTAAAGTTTATCTATGTCGTTATTTTTGCATGTTTGATGCAGGTATATCATGCAGTCCTTTTTAGTTTTAAGGATAAGACGAAGATAACGGTTTTAATCTCGACCTTACATTGTAGCTTTGAGAACTATTGTTACAAAATCGAATCGAATCGCTTTTTATCCGATTTAGTTTTATATTATTAGGCGGTTAAGAATTTAATAACAGGTGGGAAAAAATAACTCCTCTGGATTTTGTAAATCTGGTTCTAATTCTATTTTAAAGATTCGAAATATGGGATTGTGTATATTATGTCCTTTAATATTATGTCAGACTCTTTCAATTACATGGAACTAAGTGCAAACTCTGGAATGAAACAATTCTCTATATTGTTTTTTTATAATTATGAGAGAAAATTAGTAATATTTTTTAGAAATAAATATTAAGTTATTAGTTTACTACCAGAACTTTAGGAGTATACTAATCAAAGCTAACGAGTTTTACTCCTCTGTTTTACTGGTCAATTTTGATGTCACCTGTTTGGTTGAAACGTGGTTGTTCGAAGATATTTCCAATGAGGATAATTTTCCTCGAGCTTATAATGATATGAATGATGAAGATTTCAACTTGCTAGCAGGACTTGTGGCGGAGAAGTGCTACTGGCCCACAAGAACAATTTTGACGTTAGGACTTTTCGATCTTACTAGTTTTCTTGCTGATTTTCCATCTATAGACGTGATTGGTTGTAAATTTACTTTCAAAATGTAATGTATAGATCCTGATCTAAGTCACCATGATCTTGAGAACTTTTTTGATGTATTAGAGCAGATTATTACCAATTTTTCAAATGTTCTATTGGTTGGTGATTTTAATTGTCCCTATTTTGACACAAGTGATATTAATAATTTTAAATCATCATTGGATTCAACACAAATCTGTTCTTAGCAATAGGTATCGGCTATTTGACCTTGTTATTGACAATGTTCCTTGCGAAGTAATAAGAGACCTTGCGCCTTTAGTCGCCGAGGATAATAGAAGTCTTCACCGTTTTAGTTTCATCTGCCAACTTCAATATTTCAAGAACGGTTAACTTTTTCTAGGGCTTTTTCCAACTAGCACATGGGCTGAAAAGTCCCGGGCCTAACAAAGAAAACACGGTTTTCTTGGTTCAAAATTAGCTTTATTCATCAACGTAATCTCCATCAAGAGCAACGCAATCATTCCAGCGCCGCTCTAACATTTCAATACCACTTTTGTAGAACGATTTATCTTTTGCCTCAAAATAGGCCTCAGTTTCAGCGATAACCTCTTCATTCGTGCGAAATTTCTTACCGGCGAGCATTTTTTGAGGTCTGCGAACAGCCAGTAGTCGCTGGGAGCCAAATCTGGCGAATACGGTGGATGTGGGAGCAATTCGAAGTTCAATTCATGTAGTTTTGCCATTGTTTTGATTGACTTGTGACACGGTGCGTTGTCTTGATGAAACAATTTTTTTTCTTTGCAATATGCGGTCGTTTCTTTGCAATTTCGGCCTTCAAACGCTCCAATAACGCTATATAATATTCACTGTTGATGGTATTTCCTTTCTCAAGATACACGCACATCCCAAAATACCGAGGCCATAACCTTTCCAGCCGATTGTTGTGCTTTCGGGCGCTTTGGACGAGGTTCACCAGTTGCTGTCCACTCAGATAACGATCGTTTTGATTCCGGAGTGAAGTGATGGATCCATGTTTCATCCATTGTCACATATCGACATGGCCAAACACTGCTCAGTATCATCAACACGTTCTTGTTTTTGGTCAACAGTGAGCAAACGCTGCACCCACTTTGAACAGAGCTTTCTCATAGTCAAATACTCATGCAATATAAAACCAATACGTTCTTTTGATATCTTTACGATGTCAGATAACTCATGCAACTTCACTTTTCGATCATTCAAAACGATTTTGTGGATTTTTTTAATGTTTTCTGGTGTTACCGCCTCATTTGGACGTCCACTGCGTTTTGCATCATCGGTGTCTCTACGACCACGTTCGAAGTCAGCAAACCAACGTTTTATTGTTGTTTCTGATGGAGCGGAGTCCCCATAACACTGTTCAAGCCATTGTTTCGCTTGAACGGTATTTTTTCCCATCAAGAAGCAGTGTAAAATTAAAACACGAAATTGTTTTTGATCCATTGTTTTGAAAATAACAAAAGTAGCGTGACTCTTAGTACAATAACTCACAAACTAATGAATAGAATATCATGAAATTTTAACAGCTGTCTTTTGAAGGTTAGTACTAACTGGGAGAAAGGTGACTGCAATAAAACTAGCGTCATCTATGTATTAGGCCCGGGACTTTTCAGCCCATGTGTTATCTCGACAATGTGCAGCATAACATCATTGACAATTCAATTAATTTCTGATCTTTTGTAGCAGAGAAAAAACGAAGAAGTCGTATTCTTGGGAATATGGTGTTCATCAACGTCAGCTTCAGTAGCCCTTAACAAATTGTTGACGGATTTGCTAAATATTTCAGTAGTATTTTCACCGATCCATTATCTGCCAGTAATCCACAGGACGCACATAATGCTAAGTTCTGTATTAGCGTTAGTAAGTTTTCCGACAATTTTATTCTGGATTCCATAAATAAACTAAAAAATACTCGCAGTTCTGGTAATTTCTCTGGAGGTTGTGTAACTATCACATCGACAGCGCGACAATACTTCGATAATTACAGTTTTCAATTCCGTACTTTGACTTTCGTTTTATTATTTTCTGTAGTCATTTCGTATTGATTATTTTCTCTTTATATATTCGTCCTATAATCGGATGCGGGCAATAAAGCTTATTATTATTATAAATTTACTTTAGTTTAGCGTTTTAGTACTGAAATTTTGAGATATTCGGTAATATTTTTTATATGTGTAATACGTGACTCATGCTTTATACACTAGGGTGACAGAATAAAATAGACACCAGGTAAAGCGGTATAATTATGTAAACAGCTAAATTCTAAGAACGAATTAAGAACTGTCTCTTATCATTAGGGTAGGAGTAGATGTATCGGAAGGAATTCGTCATAGTTTAGTATCGTTACAACTATGCCTCGCTTACAAGGTTCGAGTGATATTAGCGACTTCACCCGGGGTCGCATCGTTGGTAAGAGTGAACGCGGCGCTTCGCAACGTGAAATAAGTAAATTTTTAAATATTCCGTTGTCCACAGTTAACCGTGTGATTACACAATTTAAACGCAAGGAAAAAACAACAGCGGAGCCGAGGCCAGGTCGTGCCGGACCTTCTGAAAGAAGTAAAAGGGTGTTTGTGCGCGAAGTGTTAAGAGAACCGCGAAAAAGTACAGCTGAGCTTGCGGCAACTTTACAGAAAAGTCAGCGCACCGTTCCGCGATACCTCCACAGTGTGGGGATGTATAAAAATGGCGCCGAATGGGGTTGGGCAATCGAAATGCGAACGAAGCCCGAAGAGTTTTGGCGGTCTGTAATTTTTTCAGACGAAAGCAGATAGTGCCAATTCAGTGATGGTGGTCCTACGTGGGTATGGAGACGTTCGTCACAGCAACTGGACGACAAATTTTTGCATCAGACGGTGAAATACGGCGGTGTGACCATCATGGTGTGGGGCGCGATATGGCATGGTGGAAGATCGCCATTAGTAATCTGCGACGGGAATATAAATGCGGCAAAATATATCCAAATATTAACAGAAGGACTACTACCGATATTCGACAACGCTATTTTATCTAAAGAAGACGCCACTTTTATGGAGGATGGAGCACCCTGCCACAAAGCAAGACCACCAACAACCACATGGAAAGAGGAGCAGGGGATTTGGATTTTACCATGGCCAAGCCAATCACCAGTTATGAATCCGATAGAGAATGTTTGGCACATAATCCAGACAAATATGGCGAAACGACCCCGAAAACCCAGCAATAAGGGAAGAACTCGTGGCAGCTGTTATGCAGAAGAGTGGTTAAATATTCCAGAAGATACCATTAATCATTTAATAGATTCTATGCCACGACGACTCGCAGCACTTCGCGCAAGTAAAGGTGGATCGACAAAATATTAGTCTAATTTAAAAATTTTAAAATATTTTGTATATATAACGAGAATATAATCTTTTTTTTAATTAGTAGGTGTCTATTTTATTCTGTCACCCTAGTGTATATTTAGATCGTGCACGCCGAGAACTTTTTAAATTTACAAAAAATTACTAACGCCATCTGTTGAAACAATATATACTCTGAACTCTGTATATACCTTTTACAAAACGAGACCACCAGCATTAAAATGGATCAAGTGCAGCTGAGTTATAGTCTTTAAAGTGACGGTACTTTTTTCGGTTTGTTACAAGCATATGATGGAACAACGAGCTAATATTAAATTTTGTTTCACGTTCGGTAGAAGTTTTGAAACATTTGAATTAATGAAGAAGGTTTATATTGGCGACTACTTATCGTGTGCGTGTGTGTTCGGGTGGTATAAACGATTTCAGTGTGGTCGTGACGTGAACGCGACCCAAGGTCAGGCCGTCCAAGAAACAAAAATCGCAAGGAGAAGGTCGAAAAATTTCGTGAAATTATCACATATGATGCGAATTCGACTGTGAAATGGATAGCGGAGGAACTGAATACGATTAAAGACATAATTCATGAAATTCTGACGGAAGATTTGAACAATCAGAAACAATGCTCGATTTGTTCGCATATTTCTAGAACTGATTGTAACTGGTGATGAGACTTGGTGCTCCAATTACGATCCTCGAAGAAAACGCCAAAGTGCTACGTGGAAGTCCCTAGGCTCTCCAAAATCGGCAAAATTGCGTTTCCAGAATTCGCGAGAGAAGACAATATTGAGTTGTTTTTACGACTCTCAAGGTATTCTATTTCTGGAATTCGTTCCATAGGATCAGAATTTCACTGGCGAATATAATGTTGGAGTTATGAAGGGTTTGCGAAAGAAGTCACTGCACAAGACTGTCCTTGTTCGCGAATCTTTGGCGAAAAAACAAGTCTGTGTGTTACGACACCCTCCGTATTCGCCAGGCTCATCACCACATGACTATTTCCTCTTCCTGAAACTGGCTATGAAAGGAACGTTTTACGACAGTGTTGGAAGTCTAAGAAGCTGTGACGAGGATGTGGGAGGCGATTTCCAGAAGATCTATACTATCATTGGTTGAAGGTCCCCAGAGCTATTTAACGTAGCATGAGTGCATCTTCGATAACAATAAATCATTTTGACGAAATAACTAGTTGTGTCTTTTTTTATTTGAAAAGTTCCGTTATTTTTCCGACATACTGTGTATGTTGCATTCAGATAGATAATAGGCCTATTTTCGTCACGGAGAAAATATTGTTCTATAAATACGGAATTCGGGTCGGGACTGAATGAAAGGGACAGAGGAGCGGAGGGAGTAGGAATAATCATCAAACCTGAGGTAGTAAACAATATACAAAAAGAAAAATACATTAATTCAAGAATATTAAGAATTGATACAAAGCTGGAAGGTAACGAAATATGGCCCCAAATGACAACGCGAATAAACAAGATAAAGACGAATTCTTCGAAACTCTTCAGAATGAAATAGACATTGCTGAGAGAAATCTTATAGTAATGGGAGACATGAATGGACGAGTCGGAAGAGACATTGATGGAGTGGAGAGACATATGGGAAGGGAAGGTGAAGAGACCATAAATGACAGCGGGAGAAGAATAATAGATATGTGCATCGAAAACGACATGATTATAACAAATACAAAAAACAGACATAAAGACATTCACAAATACACAAGAGAAGTGCCTAGCAGGAAAGAAAAATCAATCATTGATTATTTCTTAATAAATGCTGAAAACTGGAGGGAGGTAATATATGTCAAAGTCCAAACAAATGCGGAAATAGGTAGCGACCACTACCTGCTACAGATGAAGATTAGCAAAAATTCAAAAAGGACGAAAGAAGACAAAAGGAAAAAAAGTAATTAAGGAAAAAATAAAAAGCTACAAATTGAAAGAGGAAGATTTTCGAGAGAAGTAGCAATACAAGTCAAATCAACTATTTGAACAAGAGACTAAATAGGGATAGAGGACAAATGGATAAGATTCAAAACATCATACTGAAGGCGGCACAAAGAAAGCTGTGGAATAACAAAAATAGCAAATACGTACACAAAAAAGCAAATGGTGGACAGCAGAAATACAACTCAAAGTGAAAGATAAGAAAAATAAATGGATCAGATATATGCATACCAGGAGAGAGGAGGATTATAAGATGTACAAAATGACAAGAAAAGAAGCTAAAGAGAGTATCAAAAGGGCCAAAGAAAATTCTTGGAGAGAGTTCGGGCTAAAACTGAGAGATAACTATAGAGAAAACCAAAAAAATATTCTACGAAACAATAAAACAATTGAGACAGAAGAAGGCGCCGATATTGAAAAAGGATGACAAAGGAAATATACTAACTGAGGAAAAAGAGATAATGCAAAGATAGGAACAGTACTTTGAAGAACTCACAGAAATAAAACAAGACGGATACATAAGAGAAAAAGAGCATAAAACAAAAAACGACGATGAACGTATCACACCAATAAGCGACGAAGAAGTCAGAGAAGCTGTTAGCAAACTAAAACTAGGAAAGGCGGTCGGGGAGGATGGAATCACAGCTGAAATGATAAAATATATGGGAGACAAAGGTAACGAAGAACTACTTGACCTCTTAAACAACATTATAACAAAAAAGGAAATACCTAAGGAATGGAATATGGGAATAATTATGCCCATATACAAAACTATAGAGGAATAACATTAACTAGCATCCCAGGGAAAGTATTGACAAGAATACTAGAAAAAAGGCTCCGAGAGAAACTGGAAACAACACTAGAAGATACTCAACATGGATTTAGAAAAGGAAGAAGCACCCAGGACTTAATATTTGTAATCAGACAATTAGGAGAAAAACTAATAGGGAAAGGAAAGGAAATACATATATGTTTTATAGATCTTAAAAAAGCTTTTGATAGGGTAAGAAGGGAATATGTATGGCAGAGTTTGGAAAGGAGAGGTTTAGAGAAAGGAATTATAGAGATGATTAAGGCATTGTATAAAAGCAATAAGAATAAGGTGAGAACTTCCAACGCAGAATCAGCTGAATTCGAATCGCAAATTGGATTAAAAGAGGGATGCGTATTGAGCCCATTGTTATTCTCTATATTAATAGACGACGCTGTTAAAAAAGCTAAACAAAAAGGAAAAAATATGAAAGTAAGAAACTGGAAAATGAATGCAATTAACGTACAGGAACTAATGTTTGCAGATGATATGGTACTAATAGCACACTCGGAAGAGACATTACAGCAAAACTTGAAGATATACCAAGAAGAACTAACAAAGATAAAAATGGAGATAAACACGATGAAAACAAACACAATGATAATAGCAGCAGAAGAAAGAAAACATAGCATCAAAATCGGGGAAATAGCATTGGAACAAGTAAGTTAAAAGTTACAACTACTTAGGAACAATCATTGAAGACAATGGGAGAATAGAGAAAGAGGTAAATGAGAGGATAGGGAAATCCGCAAAAATATATAACATATTGAGAAATTCGTATCTGGATAAAAAAGAAATACCAAAAAAAATAAAGCCAGAGGTGTATAAAAGATTGGTCAGACCAACATTAACATATGGTAGTTAGTCATGGATAACCACGAATAGAATCAAAAGCAGAGTTACGGCCATGGAAATGAGATTCCTAAGAAGAATAGAAGGAGTAACTAGAAGAGACAGAATCAGAAACACAACAATCACTAATAGTCTAAATACCAAGCCAATAGAAATAATCATAGAAGAGATACAATTGGGATGGCTTGGACATTTACACAGAATGGAAGAAGATCGAATCACAAAGAGGATATTTGAAGCCAAAACAAAGGGCAAAAACAGAATAGGTAGACCCCGAAACACCTGGAAGGAGCAGGTGTATATGACATTGGAAAAGAGAAGTATGGGATGGATTGAAGCCAAACAACTGGCTCAGAACAGGAACCTGTGGAAGATAAAAATAAGAAATAAATAGTCCGACACCGCAAGGTTTCCAAGGACATAGGATTAAAAAAAAGATATACTGAATTCGCAATTCTCTAATATCATCTCTTTCGATTAATAACTAACGATTATTTCTTGTACACCGAAAGCGAAAATCCAAATCTCTAACAGTAAAACATATACTCACTCATATAGAAGAAAGTAGATAAAACAAGTGAAAAATCTGTAAAAACAATTTTGAATGTCAGTGGGTTAAAATGAATATTCTGCGATTTTCGGAAATAGGCCAAAAATAAAACGTTGCGATCGTAACCAAGCAACTGTTTCTCGTTCTTCCGTACTGAAATCTTGGTAAAAATGCCAGAATTATTCGATAAAGTTAATTTAAAATTAACGTAACAAATTTCCATTTGATTTAATCCGTGAATAGATCGCTTATCACAAAGTGCTAATTCATTATACATTCCATCGAATAAAATATAAATAAACGTTCTTACACAGATACATATAAATCAGTAGTACTTGACAGAAGTGCATTTCTTAGAGCTAAATATTCATGATATGCAACTTTTTATATGGTTTTGCTAGGATTATCTTATCAATCAATTTTTACATTTATCAGATACAACGATTTATGACCATCGAACGCTTCAAACTTACGAATTAATAATCTAGTCAGATCAAAACGAGATATGTACTATTTTTGATTTGAATTTAAAAAATGGAAAAGTTTTGAATTCATTATCCCGTGCTTTTTTATTTTGGAAGAACGTAGTGTACATACTTCACTATTAAAAGTAACTTGTTGATAATTTCATCTAAGACATACACCGCCGTTCATAAGTTTGACCGCACATAACATATTGTGTTGCACTTAGAAGTATTTTAAAAATATTTTCTTTGAACCAGTCTGTCACCGTTTCCCTGCTGTGTGTGCACGTGTGGTACGTCGTATTACGCATTATAATGTATTTATACTTCATTATATGGAAGAACGTGTAAGCAGTTTATCTGTATATATTTCATGAAGAATAGTAATATCTAATTGTAAAATAGGGCTGGCCAAATGTTTTGGCTCGATAGAATCTAATTAGGATGGAGAATGCGAGAACCTTTTTTTTGTATGCAAAGATGTTCAACTGATTTCTTCTTTGTAAAATACTGTGGAAGATGTTGCACATAAAACAGAAATTCTTCCCTTTAGTTTTGCAAATTAATCTATCTATTGATTTTAACAGAATATTAACCATGCGTTGGCATATACGTTAAAAACATAAAGACTTACCTTCTTTATAGTTGGTGACTTCAGCAAATCGTATTAGAGAGGGTCATAAAAAGTTTGCAGCATCTGATATGTTTCGTCATTTGTCTCGCAGGTGGGAAACAATGTCCTTGTACCTTGAAAAAGATCATTCAACTTTGACCGATGGAACAGATGCATGGTTAATCTTTGAAATTAGTTAACGGATCTGCAGATGCACCACCACAAATTTGTCTTAATGTTATAAAATCGTACTTTATTTAGAACGCTTTCGAACTTTTCTTAAACGCGTTTGCTTTTGTCGTCTGCTATAGCATACAGCAATGTACTCACTTCGTCCGCTCACTACACTGATTTCACTAACAACAACCCTGTATTTTGCAACTTCTCAGTTGCAATGAATTATATACTAATACGATGCACCATTCGTACATACACAGCAGGAGACGGAGACAGATTGGTTCAACGAACACAGTCAATCTTCGTGTCGTTGTGCGACTCCGGACCTGGCGCGCCGAACATTTGACCAACTCTACTTATAATAAACTGTACATTTAGTATCTATGGTGTGTGATTGCCTTATGAAGACCTTATTTCATATTGTTAGTTTATTTGATCGAAGGTATGCCAAAAAGAAGGGAATTGAATATTGAAACGCGCGCTAGAACATTTTGCAGTAAAGAAATGTTTTAGATAGTGAAACTGCTCGGCTATTAAATATTTTCACGTGTTGTGTGTGTAAGACAATTAAGAGAAAGGAAGAGACCGGTAGGCCTCAGAGCAGAAAGCGAAGTGGAAGACCCAAATCAACGACGGAACGGGACGATCAATACACGCGAATGATTTCCTTAAGAAATTGCCACCTTACCGCACCGCAAATTACGGCAGAGTTCTGTTTACAACGCCGTCAGACAGTAAGTGTGTCGACAGTAGAACGGAGACTAATAAAAGCCGATCTGAGGAATCGTATGGCAGTAAGAAAACCACGATTAAGTTCTATACACAAACAAACGCAAAATTCATTCAATTCAATCAAATTCAACGCAAATATTGGGCAACAGATCATGCAAACTGAAGTGTATCTGATTGGAGAAATGTGTTATGAACGGAGGAATTGAAATTCGAATTATTCGGTGGTAAACGTTGCTCGTCTTCTTCCTGAATAAGGAATGTCGGACGAGTGTATTTCATAAACAGTGAATCATGGAGGAGGAAATATCATGGTATAGGGTTGCTTTGGAGGCAGAGGGATCGGAAAATTGGGTAAAAATGGATGAAAGAATGACGGAAGATGTGTATTCGAGAAAGTGAATTAGTTAGGGATGGGTTCATTTACCAGTGAGATAACGACCTCAAACACAACACAGAGGTGGTTAAAGCTTATTTTCAAGACAAATCTTCTGAAGGAGACCTATCCTTAATGGAGTGGTCGCAACACAGCTTTAATACCGGGTAAATTCCATTGAGCTTTTGTAGCTAGTCACTAGGATCGTGAAGCCCGAAAAAAATCTCCGACTGGCAAAGCAGCTTTCTGGAATGCTCTGTAAGATGTGTGCAAAACTATAGCCGAATCACATTCGAAGCGATTACTTCTAAGGATGTCACGTGCCTGCCAGGCAATTATTAAAGCAAAAGGGAGTTACTTTGAAGAGACATTATATAGCAGGATGTATTTTTATTGTCAATAAAATATTTTAAGATAATGAGTAAAGTTTCTTTCTTTAATAAATTTCTCGCAAACATTATTTCTCCAATTTATTTTGTTATTTATATAATGCAGTCAACCTTACGAATCTTATGAATAGCATAAGTGTAAGTTTTATTGAGCGTGAAAAAATCTCAATTGTAATTATGTTCCTCTTATTTTACGAGCTTTCACACAGATGCTTAGAATATAAAATATCCAATGTAACAAATTCCGATACCAGTCTATTACTAATCCGTCAAAACTCGGCTAGATTTTAAAATGAGTTCCAACAAATTTTGAAACCAATATCATAGCTCAAATAGTTTTAATGTTTTACGTATGATGTATACAACCATATATATATTGATTTCTTAATCTTCTTTTAAAATAAGAAAACAAAATGCGACTTATTCGTAATTCTCTTTTTTATAACAATATAGAAACATTTCTAAAAATGAGGGAGTGAAGAATCAAATTAGTATGCTCGGATGGCATAAAAATTGGATTTTCGCCCACTTCCAAAGAAAAATGACAACTTTGTTTTGGTCGCTTATATATTTTTCAGAAATTGAATCTTGCAACATTACAATTTGTCACACAATTATTTTGTGCATCGATATTACTTTAAACCAGTAGTAATGAGGGTTTTAATAAACGAAACGAAAAATTCCGAATTATTTCGAAACGAAATAGTAATTGTGAAGGTATCGAGAACATTTTTTAAATGAGAATTCGAAAATCGTAATCGAAAAATATATGAAGGAAAATATTCTGAAACTAAATTAGAATATCTTACGGCAGTTTGGGCAACAGCATACTTCCAAACGTATCTTTGGCTGCTTATAAATTTACAATGGTAAGCGATCACCACTCTCTCCGTCGGCTCCATTCAAAAAATAGCCCCATTCAGCCTATTCCTTCAATGTATACTAAAAATGATGGAATGCGTATATATTCTTGTACATCAGAAGGAGTCGCAAAATAAAGTCACAGATATCCTGTCACGATATCCTTGTGAAATACCAGCAATGTATGATGAAGGAAAACTATCAGAGGTACCCAGCGCCTCCACCAGTTGTTACCGTTCTTTTTCATTAGATCCCTTTAAATTCTAAGTTCGTATAATATGCGCAGTGATTTATACTTGAAGATACGGGCGTTGCGGGGAAAGGTGGGTGCGGGGAACATAATTCCATCGGCGAATATAATTTATATAGATGAAATTGAAAAATACAAATTTAATATTATATAATTTATTTGTTTATTTATTTCTTTGAGGTAGCGTCATAAGTGAGAACTAAATGAAAATAAAGTATCATACTGCATTTCTTTATTATTATATTATTACATTATACAATTACATAATTTTCACAGAAGTCAACTAGCAAAAAGAAAAAACAATGAGAAAGCTCTCAATGCTACAAAATACAGCCATGAATCACTATCTATCCAAACTGTCGTATAGTATATTATAATACTGTGATAGGAGTATTTGCAGGGAAAGGTATATCACACATAGATATTTTTTTAACTAACTTATATACAAACTTATCTTTTTTTTTCGACAATCGGGATCAGAGCCCATTTCGCTACATTACTTTGAAAATTACGCATAGATCACATCTAAAGGAATGCCTAAAAAATAACACCAAAATAAGAACGCTGTAAATACAGCTTACCAATACCATGAGAAAAGCTGTATTTACAGCATTTTTTTCTTGGTACATATAAATATGCAACTATAATTTACAAAGCACAGCACATTCTATCCATTCATTTTATATACAGATGATAGGAAGGAACAGGAAAGATATAAACTTCACAACCCGAGGTCTATCGAGATGACTTAACAGAAAACGGACCAACTGAAAAAAGGGGGCAATCCACAATTGGAAGCAAGGATATCCAACAACTAATCTATCTAAATTAGATAGTGACTTTTGTGTTTTCTATAAATTTCATAATCGCGTGATATACGATTTTCTCGAATTCACAGTCTCTTTCAACACACTCAACTATTATCTATCTAGCTCATCAATCGCTACCCTGAGAATGTCTAAACGTCTATCGACGCATCAACTTATGGTTTAGATGAGATGATGTCTTTTACTGATGGAACTTTTCGCGACATTATTGTGTTATAAGACTCGGTGACATTGTTAAGTCCTTAATCCAGATGAATAAGAACGATTGATTATATTAGTTAATCAAACGTAAATATTCGTGAAAAATAGTTCCAATACCATTGTAACTTCATTATACAGTTATTGATATAAAGTTTTCGCCGAATGATTAAGTTCTGTATTTTTATTTTTTCCTAAAAACTAAGCAAACGCAAATTAGCGTAGACGAGTTATTTCTTTAACAATAAATTGTGTTTCTAAGAGTTGCCAAAACCAAGGTGTTGCTATTTTTTCAAAAACTATGCAGAAATTCAGCCAACTTTTTTCGCCTCGAGTTAAGATTAGACAGAGTTCAAGAGCAAAATAAAAATAAACCTTACAAAATTTACATAATAGCATTTTAAAAATTCCCCATTTTTTCTTTCAAAGTTTAATTTAAAATTTAAACCTTCAAGAAACCTTATTTACTATTATTTATACAGTTGAATTCTTGAAAAGTTGATATGAAAAATTGTTTTTAATTCTTAGTAGTTTTAATGCAAAGTAGAATTAATAAACAATATTGGATTACGCTTTAAAACCTTTTTAGATTGCAATTTTCAAATACCTAATTTATCCATAATTTAACAGAAAGTATATTTAAAAATGTGAAATTATTACTTATTAAATCAAGTAAAGGATGTTAAAGAATTTAATGCTATCTACCATCACCAGGATGAGTAAGATTAATGTTGAGTTGTAGATTTTCTAATCTTTCATAGTACGTGTTATACTTGTTAAGTTGCTAAATGTTGCTTAATTTTTAATATACTTTATTGTTTAAAATGTTCATAGAACTAACGGAATAAAAGAGAAAATTAAGTTGCACAAAATTTTAAAGTATAAAGTACTTCACACCAAAGCCATTTAATATTATGGCAAGAAATTCAAACTAAAGAAGACTCAAAACCACAAATGGTATTAAACCAGTACGCTGCATAAGTAACATACGAGGGGAGGTCCAGAAGTTCGTGAAATGGAAAGGATAGGAGCGCTCGTTAGGTGTCATTCTGATTGGCGACTCATCATTGGTATATAAGTTAACTTGCAGCCCTATAGCGTCAGTCGTTTACGAATAGTTGCCCGCTAAACAAGTCAATCCGGAAGAAAACTGAAACTATGAAGGAAATTGAACACCGTGGTGTGGTAAAGTTCCTTACAAAGCAAGGAAAGAACGCTCAAACCATATTGAATGAAGTGGAAACCGTTTATGGAGAACAGTGGCCTAGTAAATCAGTGATTTATAAGTGGCATGGTCTCTTTAAACATGGTCGGGAGGCGATTGAAGACGACCCCCGCTCAGGACGGCTAGTTGAGGCCACTACATCAGACATCGTCGAAAAAGTGCAAAAATTTCTACTGCAAGATGCCCGTTTGAAGAAAATACAATTATCTGCATTAGTTGGAGTATCAGATACCACCATTTTCCGTATTCTACATGACCACCTGGGTATGACAAAAGTCAGTGCAAGATGGGTACCGAGAACGCTCACGCCGCTGCAGAAACAGCAGCGCGTCTGTGCGTCCAAACAATTTTTGGAGCTGTGTGGAGACAAACCTGCACAGATTTTGGAGCGCATTGTTACCGGAGATGAAACATGGGTTCATCACTTTGAGTCTGAGTCCAAACAGGAGTCCATGTAATAGCATAAAAAGGGAACACCACTGCCAAAGAAATTCAAAGTGTTAGAATCGGCTGGAAAATTGATGGCTACTGTTTTTTGGGATTGTGAGGCGATATTATTGATTGATTACAAAGAAAAAGGATATCCGGAGAATATTACGCAGCGATATTAGAAAAATTAAAGGCGGCCATCAGGGAAAAACGTCGAGGAAAATTGACCAAGGGTGTGTTGCTCTTGCAAGACAAGGTGCCGGTTCACAAGAGCTAAGTTGCAATGGCTGCTCTGCACAAGCATGTCTTTCAATCAATAGTCCATCCACCCTACATTCCAGACCTGCCACCTAGTGATTTTTATTTGTTCCTCAATTTAAAAAGAGACTTACGTAGAAGAAAGTTTTCCGACGACAATGAGGTAAAGGAGGCAATTTTGGGCCATTTTGAGGCAAAAGATAAAAAATATTTTTATGATGGTTTAGAAAAAATAATTCATGGATCTAATAAATTATTATTTATTATTTTATTATTGTTTTATTTTATTTAAAACCCTTTCATTACACGAAGTTCTGGACCTCCCCTCGTAGACATTGTAAATATAAAATAAATTATTAGCCAATGATGGTATGCTCTAATATCTATAAGTACAAAATGGGACATGAACAATAACACTAAAAGATTATTTCTAGAAGAATTTGCGAAGTATTCCACAAGGAAATCAGAAGATAGGACGCGTATCTGGTTCTATAATAAATGTGCCACTATAGTTACTATTATAAATTTCGTCCAAGTAACAACAATAAAGCAAATACAATGTTCAATAATTGTTTTTTGACTATACTTTAGTCCAAATTTTAAACCATAAAAATATTTTTTATGACAGTATTTTATTATTGTTCATAAGCTTTTGAAAATGACCTCTTATTAGTTTGGCATTAAACAAATAGGAACTTGTACTTGCCCAGTCCCCTTTTGTTCTTTTAATTAAATATGTTTTGGGTTATGTTGAACCCAATGATAAAATTGTATAACAGATGCGAACTGAACAGCTGGGTTAAAATTGAGTGGCTTGTCTAGACGTTAAACTAGAATTTAGAAATCGATTAATACATAGAGACAAATTAGATTGTCCTTGATGATAAATTTATCCTGCATTTATCAGTATCGAACTTTAATGTAATCACAATCAGGATGTCAGGTTCTATTCTTGGAATACGATCCCAGTGTGGGATTACATAAAGTATATATATGCACATGTGTAAATATAGGCACACAAGAAAGGAGAAACGTAAACATACTTTACATACGTAGAATGTACAATCAGGAGGTCATAAAATGTCTTCCGAAATAGTTCACTAACTACGATATTCACATAAGTCATAGATGTGTGTTTGTCCTATATCTCTATTGTATGAGTGCCGTTAACATGTACATACACTATTCTTTTTGTTTACTTATGAATATTAATGATAATCATTTTCTTAACACCATTTTTTAAAAAGTTTAAATGGATCGTGTTGTGTATCTTTATGTTATATTTAAATAATGTTGTTAGGAGAAAATGAGTCCATTCTAATGAAACATCTAATTAGTGTTACGCTGCCATTTGCTGTATTGGATATGTAATACATAGTATCATTGTTCTTGCAAATCACAGACACTAATAGTGTTATTTGATATTTATCTTTTTCAGTTAATTTATTTGATGTTAACTCTTATTTCTTGTACATACATAACATTTGTTGATAAAAGTGTAAAACTATTTGGTTTGTATTTTATTTCTAAAATTAAAACTAAATATTTAGCACAAATATATAATGTTAATTAACAAAGAAATAGACTAAATAATAATAAACAATACAGTTAAAATAATTTCACTAAAAATAGTGCTATGTACATATAAAATACTCATTAATATAATCTGAGTAGTAATTATAGATAAGTTGTGTTTGTATTCAAAGGTTTGGATTATGCTAGATGGCAGTATAACTTTCATGACTCAATGCTGCGTGTTCAAGCAAACAAATATGTATTCTGTTGTAATTTCTCAATTCCCTCCGCTAGTCCATTGTAGTTCTTGCAAATACTTTCTAAATCAGATTTTATCTGACTATCCTGAAACATTTTCTGACTTTTCTTGATAGCTTTGGCGTGTCTCGGATCGAATTGTAAAACTACTTTGTTTATATCATCAAAATGTTCGCAGTAGTAAAACGCAGCCTTTAATCATGTCTCCTGTTAGAATGGTGATTTTATTTATATATGTATGGCAGTAACTAATAAAAGTAGAAGTTGGTATTGGCCAATATAGATGTAGGAGTGAAATAATAGAGAAAATTTGATGGTTAATGAACTGATAATATTTCTCTATTGTATTATTATTGTTATTGTAAAACTAATGGTTAATAGAACCTACCAAATACCAAATAGAATATTTACATTTCCAATGCGTAGTAATCGGCTATGGTGGTTCAGGCACCTTGGGGGACAGTTCGTGACTTTAGAAATACTGTCTTCGTATAAGCTATTAAAGCATTTACTCGTGGATAACGTTTAGGGATCAACTGCGCCACAATAACCTGCCCCTCTTTGCCGAGGCTAGTCATGGCACAATGCTGCGTATTCAAGCAAGCAAATATGTATTCGGTCAGCAAACCTGATCAAATTATTTGCAAGTCAAATGAAATTTGACATGCGCAATGTTCACCGACTGTTAATACACAAACTGTAAGCAAACAATCAGTTGCTGCTTGAATAAATCTAATGTCAGATCAAGTCGCTGGTATGCACGCTTGGTTGTATAGCGGGTAGGTGAATAAAAGAGAGTTGGCTGGGCTTGAGAAGGAAGCATATAAGGTTGGAGGCTCCTAATTTTTTTAATTAAATAGACGAAATATATCTTAAGATTGTTGTCGGCGTCTCGTTTTGAAATTTGTGGAACCATCTCGATACGGTTAATATCTTTGTTTAGAAATTCCAGATGACTATTGCAAGGACTGTGTGGATGTACAATTCACAGGTATAGCAGTAAACTCCTCACACAAATTTATTAATTATGCGGAACGCAGCGTTTCGAGCACGTGGGCTCCATTGTCAACCGTGTTACCGACTAGTTTAGTTAGTCGGTAACATGGTTGACAATGGGAGCCCACGTGCTCTCGAAACGCTGCGTTCCGCATAATTAATTAATTTGTGTGAGTGGAGTTTACTGCTATACCTGTGAATAGAAATTCCAGAACTTAGCTAGGATAGTGATTGTGTTAGGTCAAAATTTTCCTCCAAAGTATGTGACATAGTGTATGCGTGCGTGTGTGTGTATGTGTCGTAAGTTTCTAAGTAACTCAACGTTGCTTCTATGTCCTGATAAGGACCGTTGTTTCGACGTTTCGATAACATCACAGTTATCTTCCTCTAAAACTCCTCATTCGATAGGCAATCGACAAATCTAAATGGACCAATATCATCTACAAAAGCGATATTTCTCTTCTATATTAAGATCCTTAATCCTTAGCCACCGTAGTGCGGTCTCAGTGATCGCAGCGGATTTTTGTTTTTGTTTATCTTATCCTCACTTTAATATCACGGATCCGTTTTCTCGTTACCTTCAAGTGAGTGCATTCACAGTATGGGTGCAAGAAGTTGAAGTCGATATTTGTTTCGGTACGCAACAAAAACACGGCGAAAGTTATGAAGTGGTCATAGCCGGTCTACGGTGCTAACGCTTTTTGCACAAAATAATGACTAAAAATCCTACCACATCCAAAACGGTCCGGTGAGGCGATTCTGATCATGAGAGCACTTTATTAGCATGGTATGAAGAGGCATAAGGTGAAGATATTAGTGACCAAAACAGTGTAAATGAGGACAGTTATGAAGAAAGTGAACCTGAAGCAGACTCAGAAATTGAAGTTAGTGAGGGAGAAGAAACAGAAGAAATTAATGAACTCGGACGAAACTGAAACTAGGGGCGGCACTTCTCAAAACAATATAAAATTCTTTTATGGGAAAAATTGCTATAAGTCATCGCAAAGTTTTGTTTCTCGCGCGAGAACCCAGAAGTACAATATCGCTATACAGCTTCCAGGGTTGCGACGATCGACCGCATTAGGAAATATAGCTGATGCAATTACTTGCTGGAATCTCTTATTTACGTCAGATCTGCTACAAGTTGTATTGCCGTGGACAAATGTAATATTATACACCATCAAAAGGAAATATACATATAAAAGTACTCAAAGATCTGAATTGCAGAATTTAGATATGATTGAGTTAGTATAGAGCGGAAGTTCTAGAAGAAAAGCTGGAAAAACGAAAAATATGTTGCACTTGTTCTTCTAGAATTAAAAGAAAAGCGTTTTATGTGTGTAAAATTTGCCACATGCCCAGATGTTTAGCATGAGCGTCAAAAATTTCTAAAAATTGTAAACACAATCTTTGGGTATTTGAGCCTCTACAATTTTTTATTTATTTTAGATTATTTCTTATATTATTGGTTTTTTCTAATCGCATGATCATTTATTGTTAAAAAAATCTGTTCTTATTTTCGTATAGAATATTACTAAAGAAAAATTCTAGCGTTTGTGTTAAAAACATAGCAAAATATGACATTTACGGATTTTTTGTTTGGTTTATGTTAATTAAAGCACGAACTATGTTAAAAGGCATCTTGCGTTTTATTTTAAGGTGCACCGAATCCAATAAGAATGTTCCCAATGGGTAAAAAAGTATATTTTGGTAATTAAACTTTATGATATGCGGTCATCAAGACCGCACAACGGTGAAGACGTTACAGTATTTGCATTACGGTGCTTAAGGGTTAACTTTACAAACTATCCACAATAACTACAAAGGGATAGCGGAGGAATAGAAAAATTGCAAAACTTTTCATTGGCAGATTAAGAGAAACGCATAGTACTTCTACATATACAAGCAAATATTGTAGTTGCAACGTTAATTAAACTTAGGCCAATATTACGTCACGATCATCGTTTCCTTCATCTAAGATCGACAAGATTAATATAAAGAACACCGCTGGCGAAGTAACTGCAGAAACATATGTAATGCTGTTTATATTTAATGGAGCTAAACACCATTTAAATGAGTAACTCTATTTCAATATTTCATAAAATATAGCTTATTACCATTTTACTTAGCATTAGTATTATTTACTTTTATTTGGATTGAATTATTACGAAGGCGCGAAGGTAACGGATTTAGTCGACAACGGACAACGAGTCGACAAAATAAGCAGCGCTAATTATAGATACAAATCTATATTACGATAAAGATAACATCTACTATTCCAATCAATGAAGATAACAATATTACAAAACTTAGTCTTTAAACGAATTTTACGATACTCTTTTACGTTATAAGAAAAGGGAATCCTTTTTTGACACCATGTGAAATTTGGGGAGCATTTTATGATTTCGCGCCTGTACACAGTTGTATAAATTCATTCTATTCCTCTTCATTTCAATGTCACATTCATATTATAATATTAAACATTACTTAAGCCATAAAGCTATTTTTTTATTGTAGTATCAACCAAATGTAGATAGATGTAATATTAGCGACACGTGGACATAAATATTTGAACAATTAGTAATAGTGTGGTATAGACGTTGTACACTTGCTATTTGCGCAATATGTTTTACTAATTGTTGTTTTAATAAAGGATTATCTTATATCCTTTTACCTTGATGAATGGTATTTTTAGTCTGCATTAGTAGACTAATAGATCATCTCGCGTGTATTAAGGAGTTTAAATGAGTATTAGCAACCGTTTAAACTTGATATTTTTATAAAAATTGAAAGATCCTTCTACATTAAAGTCTAATTCGAGAACATCTATGATTGTTTTAAGTTAACGTTGAATTAAAACTTGAACCGACTGAAAAATATACTAGTGTAAGCCTCGGTTTGGCTTATGTCCTACAATAATACACGGAAGTTATTTTAGTTCCTTTCGTAAAGTGGCGAAGCTATAATTATAGCGAGAATGGCTAAATTACTTGATTGGTGCTGACGTCCTAATTGTCTAGAATTTACCTTCGCCTATATGTAAATAGAAATAGAAAAAAAAACGTTTGCCAATTACGTAATTGACTTTGAGCCGTTAGTTATTGCAATGACTAACAGGGAAACAAATTGTGAAACTGCAGTATAGCAGCAAGGATATAAAAGCTGAAGTTTGTTAGTATCCCCGCACAAAATCGGGAAATACATTCTCTTTCAGTGTGGTACGTTCTTTACGATTTGTAACATTCGGTGTATAGATTGCCAATGCTTGAAATTGTTATCACTGATTTCGGTAAAGCTGTTATCCTTACTTCTGAATATTTCCTATTTATCTTTGTATTGAATTTGTACACCGAAGAAATTATACTTCTATTCCCAGTTTAAAGATCGGCGCCGATTGGACTATTAGGGTAAAAAGTACGGATATCTATCGTTGTATGCGTATGTATAATTGGGCGGCTTTTTTTTGTATAACCATGGGCGGCAATTTTAACCCCGAAGAGCAATTCGGCCAGTATCTCGCCTATTGTGCACCCATGTGGCTTTAGTTCACTCGATCGGGTTGTACCTGAGCAACAAAGTCCATAATCCGCTCGAGCAGTAATTTTCCTCACATGGGTTCATCAAGGTGAGCATCCCCAAGGTAAAGTTGTCTTTCCCTGCAGACTGCCAGGCAGTCAACAGGAAGGTGCACAGGAATTTGCTCTGGTCTCCCACACTTTCTACATGAAGGAGAGTTTACTTCGCCAATGCGATGCATGTGTTTGTTCAGTGCGCAGTGTCCAGTTAAGATCGTCGTGAGTGCTCTCAGTCTTTCCTCATCTAGATAAATTCTGAGAAATTTGCAGTGTCTCAAACCGTCTACACCGTTCCAGTACGACCGGTGATTGGCGGCGAGCTTGGACTTAACATACGTTTTAATACTGCTATAGGTACTCCCACACATCGGTTAAGGACCTGAGAATGGTAGTCCACTGGCATCTCTTGCTAGCAAGTCACCTGCTTCGTTCCCTTTGATCCCCGAGTGGCTTGGCACCCATCTCAGCAAAACGCCGCAATGTTCCACCAGTTATTGCAACGTCCTATGGCACCCCAACACCACTTCGGAATCAAACCTGACAGCTTGAAGCGCCCTACGAGCGGGTTGGCTGTCCGTTACGATTTACACTGCTTCCAAGTCATGTGCGTAGTCCATAGAGTTCTCAGCACATGTCTGAATGTCAATTACTTCTGCTTGAAAGATGAAGGAGGAGGACCGTAGATTGATGGCCTCGCCATCCGGTTTTCCTCTTTCTAAATTCCAATACCTGTGCCCTTTGAGGTTCTCGATGTGTCCTCAGACTAGCGGAAGATGTCCCGTCTCGATTTGCATGCACATGCCTTTATTGACTCGTTGCTGGGAATTATTACATTGTATCCCCATGTACATAGTCTCTATCGCAGCCGTTGGCGTCGAGACGATGGCTCCCGTAATGGCCAGCATTGGGCGGCTTATTTGAGGGATAATTTTGTACCATTGTTATACCATATGATTGATTAAATTTACTCTGAAGCCATGAAATTTTTCTTCTTTAAACTTAAGATGATAGAATAACTTTAAAAACCTCTAAATTGACGCTAGTGACAGCGTTTAAGTGTAGGTGGTTCAGTTTATGTTACACCGTTGACATGGGGTTGTCGGATTAGGTTTTGAGAAACAACTGCACACAAACGCTACAGCTGGAAAAATAAAAAGTTTAATAATAATAAAGAATGGTTACATTAAATGTTTAAAGTGAACTCCTTCATTTTCTATGTATAACGGCACTCTTCATTTCACGTCATGTAAGGCGTTCCTTAAAGTATTTGATGTAATTTTGTCGCAGACATTTCGGATAGCTTCAGTAAGTTGGTCAATTGCATGGGGACGATTTGTAAATATTCTATTTTTTTAAGTGTGGATATATGAAATCCATAATTGTCAAATCGGAAGATCGCGGTGGAAAGTCTACTTCCCGATTATCAAAGAATTCATGAAATAATTCCGTGGTTTCCTTAGTCGTATGGGGTGCATTATCTAGCTGAAAATATTCCTCGCGGAGTTTGTTGTCATGTAATTTATTTAAAAATGGTTATAATAAAATATTACGATATCGTGCCGTATTTGTGGTATCGTTAAAGAATATTTTATTGAGAATGCAAAGGTCTCTGAAGAATTTCATGTGGATTTTCGCTGGACCAGATGCGCATTTATTTATATATCCTGATAAGTGACACCATGCTTCACCCGAGAAGAAGGATTTGTCAGGAACATCATCATTATTCGTCATACTTAAAAACCACTAATGAGTAAAAGCGCCTGGATGCAATGAAACTTGTATAGAAATTTTTGTAGATCTTTCTTAAGGATTGCCTGGCCTGTCCCATATAAAACTTGCGGTTGCTGTGAAAGCTTGCGAATAAATTTGTTAAGTGATTGAGTTATTCGTTCCTCAACATCTGCTATATTATCAGCTACCCGTTTTGATGGTATACCACCACCCGGTTTTCGGGACACATACCCCGTTTTATGGAATTTCGCCACTGATTGAATAACTAGCCGCAAACTGTAATATGCTGCTAGAAAATTTGGAAATTCTGCCCGAAATTCATCTACACATGGTTGCAAAGAGTACGGCCATTCCCCATTTTCTAATTTTATGCCATTTGTGAAGTATGATTCGATTATGAGAACTTGATGATTTATTGTAAACATTTTTGTGACAATAAACCAATATAAACCAATTCGCTACTCACTACCAACAAGATATTTTGAAGATATCATTTCATGGCTTGCTAGAGGATAAATTTTTATGATCATACAGACTGATTCAAATTAAGCGCGCACCTTTGCTATCTCTGTTATTATTGTTTTTAGAAAGTAGGTTAAATTAGCAAAGTAATAGTGTTTTTAATGCTGATTAATATGCAGTATACGAAAAAACAATTGCATGACACATGTCCGAGAAATTTTGGGATTTGTATATTTCTTTAATGGAACGTTTTGTATATTTTACAAATGTTTGAAAGATAGCTTAAGTTCTAGGATCATCATAACCCATCTTTTGTTTTTTATTGGTTAGGCTGTTGCTCGCACCCAACATCCGCAAAAGCGAAAAATATAGGCCGAATTACTGTACAACAATATAAAAACCCCTTTCTTCTTTCAGGGTAATTAGATACTCAAAACTACGTACAGCTGTAACAAAATATTTTAAATACTAGATGTTATTTCCCATAAATCTTCGTTGATTTACTTGATCTCTCTAATTAGTTAGTAGCAGGTTAGTAAATAAAAACGATAATGAACAGACTCCTTGTACTCTCTTATATTAGTGTTAATGTTAGGATGACAAAAATAAAAAGAAACAAAGCATATGCCACTGCTATGAAATCTATTTACATCTTCCACACGTTTTCACCATCCGTGAAATATCAAATAAAAATATTTTTTTCGCATGTTCCAAATAATCTATTTTCGTAGAGTCATGTCCTTTTAACTCTTTGACACTTCGTTGCTATTACGGAAAAACATGCGCTAGTGGAGTATTTTTAACAGTAACATATATACATACATACATACACTACCGTCTATATTAGTTCGGACACTTAGTAAAATATTGTAAACTCTACTAAAAAAATAATATAATTGCTTTTATATATAAATAATATTTATATCAGGCGCTTTATGAAGTTTGCCGTTTATTAATTGTTCCAAGAATATCGATTAGAGACCGATTAAAAAGAAGTAAGAGAATAACAACTCACGCCGATGATGAGCGCATAAAATTGCTCAGCAAGCGAAATAAGAAACTGGCAGCACCAGAAATCGCCGTAATGAACCGCGACCATGCAAGAAAAACTTCTGTTATTACAGTGAAAAGAATATTAAAAGCTGCAAATCTTCACGGCCGCATTGCAACAGAAAAAAACCCTACTTCGACGAGGAAACAGGCAAAAACGACTGCAGTGGGCAGAAACACATAGAAATTGAACAGTGAATGATTGGAAAAGGATGCTGGACTGATGAGTTAAAGTTTGAGATATTCGGACAATCAAGGCGCGTTTTTGTACGAAGAGCGAAAGGCCAAAGAATGTTGCAGGATTGTGTAGTGCCGACTGTCAAACAAGAAAGAAGTTCTGTACTTGTTGGGATTGTTTTTTTCTACGCCGGTATAGGAGACTTGAAGCGAATCGAAGGCATTTGGGGAAAAAAAGATTATTTAGAAATACTGCAAGAAAATGCAATACCGGGGCAACGTCTAATCGGCAAAAATTTTATATTCATGGAGGACAACGACCCCAAACACTCAGCAGTGATATGTAAAAATTTCTTAAATGAAGAACAAGATAATGGCACTTTACAAATAATGACATGGCCGCCGCAACGCTCCGATCTAAACTCCATAGAGCTGTTATGGGATGAATTGGGCAGGAGGATCGAAAAAGGATGTCCTACCTTCGTAGGCCACCTGTGGGACATTTTTCAAGACAAATGGACTAATATGCCAAACAGATTACTTAAAAAACTAGTGGACCGGATGCCTCGAATTGTGAAAACTGTTCTTTGCGTGAAAGGGAGCTTCTTGGATGAATGAATGTTTAAGAAGTTTTTGTTTATTTTTCGTTAGAATTACATTCTTTACTTTTACACTTTTTCGCTATTAATAAAACGCAATAAAATTTTTAGGTTTTGGAAAAGTAAGTTTCAATATTTTCTCGTTTTTTTTTTAAATTTATTTGCGTGCCCGAAATAATATGGACGGTTGTGTACATCTACTCGGGAACATAAATTAATTAACATTCGAGTGTTAAATACATATCCACATAAGAGCATGCCGACGATGAAGGAATGTAAAAAAACAGATCAAACAAGCAAATTATGTAACTAAAAGACATTGAATTGCGTATTTTTCTGTGAGAGAATAATGTGAAAAGACTAGAGTGTCGATATTGATAAGTTAAATATTTGGCAAATGTCATAACAAATAAGAAATGACTTAAGTATATCTTGGTAACAAACAAGGTGAAATTGTGCGGAAGTTTCTTGAAAAAGACATAATTTGTTGTGCTCACATACAACAAAGGAATTATTGTTAATTTATTTGCTAAGTAATATCTACAGAGGATTGCAGCAGTAAAACGGACTACATGCTGTCTACCTCTCTTACTTTACGCTATCTACTGTAACTTAAGACATCGTTATCTATTCTTGTAACATGAAATGTTGTTTAGTACTAGATTTAGTGTTAGATCATAATTTTATTAATTTTATGTGTGAATAATCAGCAATTTTTGAGTACTGAAAAGAACTTGTTTAGTTAGAACGCAAAGAGATTATGCACTAAAGCAATATTATTTATCTCACCTGATTTATTGTGGTACACTTAGAACTATTTTAAAAATATTTAAAGAAATTCATACTAATCTTTTTAGAATGGTATTTACAACCTAATGGTGATAGTATGTATTCATATAATATGATTTATTTACAAAATCCATGCAAACACGAAAACATTGTATTCCTGTATTAAATTTATGATGGCAATAAAGCAATAATGCGTTAATAGTAGGAAATTAGTGATGAGTGAGACGAAATAGAATTTGGGAGAGGTACTGGATCATCCACCTGTCTTATAATAAACTGTGCATTCAGTATGCGTCCAGAATATTGCCCATATACTGGAGGCGTGTGTGATTGTAGTAGGAAGGCTCTATTTCATATTGTTAGTTTATTTGATCGAAGATATACCAAAAATAAAGAAATTAGGTATTAAAACGCGCGCCAGAGTATGCCTTTTACATGAAACAAATGTTTCAGTCAAATTGCTCGACAATTAAATATTTCTGAGTGTTGCATGTGTAGGACAATTAAAAGAAAGGAAGAAATCGGTAGCTTTAATAGGAGAAAGCGAAGTGGAAGACCCAGATCAACGACGAAACACATCCGAGTGATTTCCCTAAGAAATCGCCGCCTTATTGCAAATTACGGCAGAGTTCAATTTACAACGTCGTTAGCCCGTAAGTGGATAAAAACAGTAGAACGGAGACTAATAAAAGCCTGCCTGAGGGGTCGTATAGCAGTTAGAAAACCACGATTAAGTGCTATACACAATCGGGAAAGACTAAATTCAGCAAGAGCTCACGCAAACTGGACTGTAAATGAGTTATGGACGCTTGTATCGAAATTCGAATTATTTGGAAGTAAATGTCGTATGTTCGTTCGTTGTCACCATGGAGAAAGAATGCTAGATGAATGTGTTTCAAAAAAAGCGAAACATGGAGGGAGAAACGTTACGGCTTTAGAGGCGGAAGGATTGGAAAATTTGCTAAAATAGATGAATGACAAAAGTGTGTGTTTGAATCAATTGGGGAGGGGCTTATTTATCAGCAGGATAACGACTCCGAACACACCCCAAAGGTGGTTAAAGCTTATTTTAACTGCAACGTCACTGAGATTTTGTAGAATCACCGCGATCGTGACATCGGGAAAGAATCTCCGACTGGCACGGTAGAATTCTGGAATTCTCTGCAGGAAGTGTGGACTGCTAAAGACGAATCGTGATTGGATCGGTTAATTCTAAGGATGTCGCACATTCGTCAGGCAATTATTAAAGCAAACGGTTGTGCTGATTAGGAAATGCATAAAACCATTTAAGAATTGATAGTTTCTCTTCTGTTTTATAGACATCTACGAGAGAGGCGCCATGAATTCTGGGCCTGACAGGCTTGTACAGGTTCAAACATGTTTAAACTCCGTCACGTTATGCATGCATATGCGCGAGGTCTATGCTATAAATATACCGATTCGAAGAGTAGTATTTTCAGACAAGCAACGTAACTAAAATGTCTGAAGTAATGGAAATTGAGTACCGCACGGTTATCAAATTTTTAACAAAAGAAGGGTATACGCCTACTCATCGGCGTTTACGGTGATTCATCTCCTTCGTATTCCACTGTAGAGAAGTAGGCAAAATGTTTCCTTTTGGGTCAAGAATCCCTGGAAGATTCCAATTGAAGACCAATTTAAGTGAAAACGCCTCAACAAATTTCAATTATTGAAAATTTAGTGCTAGAAGATCGCCGTCTGGAACGGAAGGAATTAGCAGTGATTACAAACATATCCGAAACAAGTACTCCCCGAATTGTCCATGACTATTGGGTATGAATAAAATTACTGCAAGATGGGTACCAACTTCTTTCTGCTCTCCAACTTGTACGTCGAGTCGAATTTGCGCGGTCGTTTTTAAACATGTGTAGAGACGTCCCAAAACCGATTTCTAAAAAAAACATCAAACAATGGCTCTGTTTTACGACCCTCTATCGAAAAGGGAGTCCATCGAATGTGCGGCGACCTGATGAATCTCGTCCCAGAAAGACGAAAGACTTTAAAAAGCGCAATACAACTGTGAACGGCACATATTATGCAACTTTATTGCATAAATTAATGAATAGTGTTCGGACAGAAAGTCGTGGAAAGTTGATAAAAGGTGTGAGATTATTGCACGACAATGCTCCCGTCTATACTGTCGCCGTTTCACAAGCTGCCATTCGCGAATATGGCTTCAAGAATTGGAACATCCACCGTATAATCCGGATGTGGGTCCTTGTGATTTTTGTTTTCTGATTTAAAAAAAGACCTTAGGGGACGTTGATTTAAGGACGACAATGAGTTGCAACCAGCTATTATAGAGCATTTTGACGGAAAAACTTCAGATTTTGTTTACAGATTCCACTATTGTCTTTGATTTTCCTTATTGCAAGTTGTACACTTATTTGCTCTAAACTGTAAACTTGATTTGGAAAATATTTCCAAATTTGATTTGATGATTTTATGATAAATTTGCACTTTTCTCCGTTTTTTTTTCCATTTAAAATTTGATATTTCCCTGTAGGCTATTTTTGGCGTGATGACGCACAAAAAATAATTCTAGTATTCGCGGTTACGTAGTAACAAAAGCTATTTATGCAACATTCATCGGTTGTACGGCTTATCGCTGCTATGTGCAATTAAAATGACATGTTTTAATTGCATTAATTACGGTGTAGATCGTATAAGGCTTTATATCGGAGTATGAGACGTAATGTTTTCAATACGACGCAGACGATATTTTGTTTTGAATAATTACTCGCTAATTAATCGCATAGTATGACTTTTGCCATGTCCTTGTACGGCTATTATAAATTCGCGATATTTGCTTTGATTTGTAGAATGGTATTTCCAAACAGCTGACATTTCGCAGTCGAACTTCTTTGTATTATTATTGAAACTACTAATTTGCCTTATCTTCGAACTAATATGGCAGGCAGACATAATAAATGACTAAGCATCCCTCTTAGTTCACAGAAACCTAATGCGTAGTATTAACGACATTTTTAATTGTGCTAATGTTTCTCAGCCTCTCTATCGAAAAGGGAGTCCATGCAATCGCGGCGACCTGATGAACCTCGTCGTTCAATCAACGAAATAGGTGATGGGCACAATATTCTGGGATTGTGAGGGCATTTTGCTAATTTACTGTGAAGGACGCAATACAACTGTGAATGGCACATATTATGCATTTTTATTGCATAAATTGAAGGACGTATTCGTGCAAAACGTCGTGGAAAATTGACAAAAGGTGTGCGACTGTTGCACGACAATGTTCGCTTCCATACTGCCGCCGTTTCACAAGCTTCTATCTGCGAATGTGGCTTTCAAGAATTGCAACATCCACCGTATAATCCATATATAGCTCCTTGTGATTTTTCTTTGTATTCCAATTTAAAAAGAAAACCTTCGTCGTTTTAAGGACGACAGTGACTTGCAAACAGCTGTTATAGAACATTTTGACGGAAAAATTTATTATTTTTAAAAGGGTATCGAATTATTAATTAATCGTTGTAATAAATGTATAGAAGTTAGGGGAGATTACATTGAAAAATAAAATCTCTTATATTGTTCCAAGTTTCTTTTTTCTATATCAGGACGAGAATTTATGGCACCTACCTGGTATTTCTTTTTTTCTTCTTCACTTCAGGTTTTTTTTTTCATCTATTCTGTCTGTATCCTGCTTTGGTATTTTTACGTTGTTGTCCATGTTTCACTACCGCATAAGAGGGTTGGCACTGCTACCGTCTTGTAATACTTAGTTTATATAGCTTTTCTTGTTTTATTTTCCAACGTTCTGCTGATTGCTTTTACTTATGCGGTAAGCGTATAACATTAAAAATTATAAATTTAGGGTAATTGCCTTTTACTTATTTAATATGCTTGCAAGCCAATTGTAATTATTTTTTGCAGATCTACAACATATAGAAATTCAATACTCTGCTAGTTTCTTTCTATGCTGGTAACACAACATTAACTATTTCGAATCAAATATTTTACATCAAGTACAGAAGTAATGAGCTATATTAAGTGCTCAAAACGTTTCCATAATATTTTTGATGCTATACTTGGTCATTCCTGACCACCGTCTGTTAGACGTATCATTAAAAGCAATGTAAAAGTAGCGAGATGTAATTATCATATTTTTCATTTTTCCTTCCTTTAAACGAAGCAAAGCCTACTTTATCAGTTTCGATTGTTGTTAAGGACTTAACATTGTTTTTGTAAATGAATTTTAAGTTTCTAAGGAAATGTATTTTGTTCTATCCACTTTTTTTACTAGCGTGGTGTTTTCGTCTAAAAATGACATATAGCTATGTTAAGGACTTAACATTGTTTTTTGTGTTTTATCAATTTTTTACTACTTCATGTCTTTTATATGATTTTATCTTCTTTGCAACCGTATGGGCTAGCATCATTACCTTATTTTCATTTTGAATATTACTTTATTTTCATTTTTATCATTTATTTATTTTGCTCTCTCTGGAATATATCGAATTTTATTTTAATATGTATGTACATTACGCATTGTATATGTATGCAAGCCAGCCATTCACAATACTCTAGCTAAAAGTGCCTAATTTAAAACTCATTAAGTGGAACGTCGTCGAACAAATAATGGGACCTTAGTTAATATTTAATATATATACAAGCACACCCAGTCGTCTCGATATTACAGATCGGTCACCTCTCGTACCGCGTCATAACATTTACAGTAACGTCGTCGGACGAATATTGGAAGTTTCTAATAGTTTCCAGTTTTGGCGGGAATCTTCGAGGCCGTTGTCGTCTATACATTTATTTACTCCTCTGTTGCGATTCGGGCGGGAGCCATTCTGGTAAGGTTGTCGGAGCGCATGTATAGATTTCTCGATTAAGTACAAATCCTCGACTTTCTATTATCGTACGTCGAGGCTACTGTGTCCGTTGTCGTCTATATATTTATTTAGTCTTCTGTTACGATTCTAGCGGGAATCATTCTTGTAAGGTTGTCGGAGCGCATGTGTAATTTCTTTAGTAAGTACAAATTCTTGATTTTCTATCATCGTTCGTCGAGGCTACTGTGTCCGTTGTCGTCTATACATATTTTTAGTTTTCTGTTAAGTTTGTGTCGGGATTCATTTTGGTAAGGTAGTCGGCGCGCATGTATAGACATCTTCTACAAGTACGATCACTCCGCTTCTTGTTGACGGTCGTTGCGGCCGCAGCGCCCGTTATCTTTTGTACGTTTGTTCGGTCCTTTATCGTATCAGGACTTAGACATTTTTTCATTTAATTGTTCGTTGTAGCGGACGAGTTTCACGGACCATTTTTTCTATATGTAATATCGGCTTCATCGCTCCGTTTACATTGTCGGTGCGTATTTCGCACATTTGCTGGCTACTGGCTTTTTCCCTTCTTTGCGGCGCAGTAGCAAAGAGCTAAAGATTACACATAACGTATTATTTCAAACGAGAACGCCTGGGTAGCTGTGACATTACTTTTGTTTTGAGATCGGCTATTATCGCTACTGTCGCCCTCGATCAGACGTTCAAATTTCAAGAGATAGGGTGGGTTCCCCTACAAATGTGTAAATAACGTATTTGGTTCAAGTACAAATACAAGCCAACGATACAGGGCCAAGTCCCTTAGGCAAATTTAAAACAAGAAAAATGTATTAGGCTTCCGGAAAGGGACATATAAATAAGT
This sequence comes from Trypoxylus dichotomus, assembly GCA_023509865.1. Taxonomy (NCBI): domain Eukaryota; kingdom Metazoa; phylum Arthropoda; class Insecta; order Coleoptera; family Scarabaeidae; genus Trypoxylus; species Trypoxylus dichotomus. The sequence goes on along the minus strand of CM042082.1, from coordinate 18,891,172 downwards.
ATAGCAGCGAGATGCGCTTATAAATTTAAGAAATAAATAGGGTTGGCTCCCCTATAAAAAGGTAGTGGTGCATGCAAACAGATACAGGCATTAGTACATGCCTCTAACAAAGCTTCTGCGGAAGCATATAAGAATTTAACATTTTAAACACAATTAAAACATAGCTTTGCAACGTACATGCTGAGGCGGTACTTTATATTGCTACCAAGGAAAACATACATATACACATGCTAATGTACATTACATGTATAAGAGAGCTCAAGTAACTGCAATTATTGCAAATATATATATGTCTTACGTACATCGTAGCTGTACATAGGCTAGAATGGAAACCGTGTTCACATTTTATTTTTTAAATATATTTTTTTTGCGCATGCGCATTCACTGTACAACGTTTCATCTAGTAAATAAGCGAACATACTCTACAAGTAAGTATTGGTCAAGTAATTCAGGAATTTTTATTTACGAGCAGGCTACAGCGGCGCTGTTCTTCAAACCAGGAGAACGTAACAATTGTATATTGCTAATAAATGGTTGATTTTATCGTTTTGCTAATATAGCTCGAAAATGACTGGATTTAAAGAAGTAAAATATGTTTTATATCTATTCCATATGTAGAAATCGTCAAATATATGCGTTACTACTTAAAATTTCATGTCAATGCATCCGTGTTTGGACTGGATTTTCGGAACATTTAATACAACATTGCTGCATTGTATGAAGTTATTCAGTTTCTCTTCTATGTCTTTCTTTCGATCATAAGATGCAACCCAGCCGAAGTACTTAAAGTGTTTCACCTGTTGCAGTACAGTATCGCTTATGACTATATTTGTCCTACTTGGGTATTTACACCGGAAAGCCATGGTTTTGGTTTTATTTACCGATATTTTTTCGTTTCATAGTTTTGGTAGATTTTTTGTAATGTATATACCCCTGTCTGTAGATCATCCTCTGTCCCTGTTAAGTGTACTAAGTCGTCAGCATATAAGATAGATTTAGGTTGGTATTCTGGTTTAAACGTATTCCTTTAGGGCATTTTTTCCATTCCTTTATAAAATCGTAGCATCAATATACATGTTAAATAATGTTCGCGACATGCAGCAGCCTTGTCTAACTGCTTTGTTGCTCTTCCCCTAGTTAATCTTCCGCGTATATCTACCATAATTATCGTGTCTGCGTATAAACCCTGTATAGCTCTTATTAAATGATGTGGATATCCCTATTCTTTCATAGTAGCCCATAATTTACATCTGTTTACATTATCGAAAGTCTTCTCGACGTCTATAAACGCTATGTATGTTTTTCTGTTGTATTCCCTGTGTTGCGTCCATAAAAATATCTTTCGGAACGCACAAAATAAAACTTGTGTACAATTAACGTGACCGATAAAATGGTGCAACATCTAACACAGCCTAACGCTCACCAAATACGATGAACTGAACTTCACTTACTTTGCCTTCCCCCCACCCCTCTCAATATCGGTACGATGGTGTATCTATTTGAACGAATTGATCTGTATACGAAGGATGTTAGTCCAGTAAAGGAAGAAGATTTAAGGCGTAACTGCATATTTACATGGATATATTTTACTTGCAAATTAGATGTACCCACAGAGCCGTTCTTCAAAATATTTTTAGCATATTTGACGCAAATGATAGACAATCGATATTATTATGTAAAGGACGGATAAACATCTCTAAGTACTTTTCAGAACTTCCAATTAACATATTAAAGCAAACATCCGCGTATGGTTTAGAAAAAAAAATAAGTAATAAAAAACCTAGAAAACCTAAAATAAGTTATATAATGTAAATTTTACCTACGTCAAAGGAGTATCAAAGGTATTTTGAGAATAGGTGCAAACTGACTTATAAGCAAATTCATGTTTTATTATCTTTTCGGTTAGTCATAAAACTACATTTTCCAGATACTTAGGCGTGGGTATAATAATTAAATTAGACATTCTTTAAATTAAATTTCGCAACATGATTGAATTGCATGTTTTCATATCATATTCCATTTTTAGCAACGTATTAGGATGCTTCACGTATACAGTGGTGGATAGATAAATAGCACATCTAAATGGATATAGATACATATATCTATGAATATATAAATATTCTTATGTATGTAATACACGCCATTTAATGTTAAGAGTATGTACTATAATAGATAGTTTATAGAATAAATCCAAAATAATTTATAAAATTCTGAACTTAATAAATAAAAATAAATAAATTAAATGGCCATAGAAATAGCATACATGACAGCAAAATAAGATTTGTTGGAATAAAAGTGCTTTTGTGTTTTTAAAGTTAATATTTTATCGAATAGACTTTAGATATTAGTCCTGCGGTACATCTTCTCGTCAAACTTTCCACTACTTTTGACATCTCTCTACTAGAACAATATGCCCTGCTTCTTCGACAATGGTCCATAAATGATCTAAACATGTCGGAGAGTTAGACTTTATAACAGTCTCAACATCCTCCCATAGATTCTCTATGGGATTCAGATCTGGGCTTTGTCAGTCTACTACAGTAATGACTTTTTCTTCCAGTCACTGCTTTATGGTTCTCGTCGGACATTTAGGGTCGCTATCATGCATTAGTTGCCATGATGTTGGAAGTAATTCGTCTGTATATGGTTCTATTATGTTGTCTAAAATATTATGATCAACAAACTGATCGATTCTTCCGCGGATTTTAAATATAAAGCCTACATCATAACATGTCATAGAATCCCATACCATAATACTTCCTCCGTCGTGTTTTAATGGTATAATTACGGTTAAAACAAGCATTGATGAGACATCGTATATACGTTTTGCCATCAGATGCAAGTCTATTATACTTACTTTCATCTAGCAAATCACAATCTTTCGAGCCTATTTTTTTTGGGCTTCTGTATCGCAATGGATGCATGCAAACCAAATTCATAGAGGCCACAACGAATTCTTCTTGTTGATATGTTAGGATGAAATTCAAGCCAAGTATGTATCATTTCGGTTATAAAGGATAACATGGATATTATTTTCAAACATGTTGAATTATAACGATATTCATAACAACTTTGTGATTCTCAATAGTTTACATCCTTGTAAAAACTGTTCTGTTATCATCCTTGTTAGAATAACAGGAAACAGTTTTGTGAGCATTTCTATATGATCTGCAAAGAATAGCTTTATGCATAGTTCAGTTGATAGAAAAGAAAAGGTATAATACGCTCTTCGTATAATATCGAAGTGTTCGACTATATTTGACTCTAATTTCTCAACAATTATTTTCTTATTATTAAACATGGTTGTGGTTATGTTCTATAATTACACGTTTGACTACGTACACATTTATTTAGTGATATTGCAATTTTAATACAAGAAAAATGTCTTTATAATAGAAACGTTTACCAAAAATACAATCCGTCCATTTTTTGGGAATAAACAAATCATTATTGAATTATTCGAACATTCTAATTGAATAAAAGTAAAAGACTAATCAAGTGGTAGCTTTCCTACGCCATATTTTACTTCTAACATACTTGTTTTCTTTAACAGTAAGTCTACCGACAGTGTTTGGGAGTTTATGTTGAACTTAATTTTAACATACAAATCATAACAGGTCTGTTAAGTTAACATGGTATGTAAGGGATACAACTTCTAAAATGTTAGTACGTAATATAACATATGTACATCTGAACATAACAACTTTATAACAGCACATCATAGGGATACATACTTGGCCTGAATGCATTTTGTACGAATTTTCTGGAACAGTTTAATGCTCATAAAATCTCTAAAACCCTTTTTCTTTCATTGTAAAAATTATTTCTCTTTTACCGCGTGCACAATGCCAAGCTCATCCCATTATAGCAATACATAATTTCTTGCTATTAATAACACATTCCTTATTTTTAACTTTTACGTTTACCTTGAGATAAAATTATAATCAATATAAACTTTCAACACGAATACTTCTGCACTAAATGAGTAACTGTGCTATTTATGTGCATCTACAAAAACTTATAAATAATACCTCTTTGCTAGCGATCCTAAGGTTTTTTTTTACTCTGTCTATGAAAACAGGGAAAGTACCGAGTCTACGCTAAGCGAATCTTGTATAAACTTAATATTTTAAGCAAGAAAAATTCAAACACGTAATTCAAAGAATATATGTTGCATGTGCTATTTATATGGCTGCCACTTTATATCTATATAACATATGTATCCATACATGCTTTATGAGTAATTTATGACGCAATAAATTGTTATTAAAGACAGAATTATAGATAACGGGACAACTGCAGTTACATTTCCGTTTCATATATCACGGTAATCTGAAATATCAGGTCACGTCATCATTTTGTCTTGAAATAATTGGAATGAAGGGGGTAAGGGGATCCGGTATACATATTTAAAACTTTGATTTTCTTGTAATATAATGTTATAATTTTTGTTTCCTCTTGACACTACTATCGTTTTTATCTTCGCTGTGCTAATATTCATATTTATTTTCTCAAGTTCCCTTTCCAACATTTCTAGATTACTGCAAGTTTTCTAAAGTTCCTAGTAATGTCATGTCATTCATAAACAATAATTCATTTTTGTGTTTGTTTCCTTTTTTCCCAGTGCCATTACCCCAGCATTAACTTTTTAATTTTTTTCTTAAACCTTTTCTTATAGCCTTATCTAAAACAGTTGAGAACAATTGTCATGTTCTTCCAATGCTTTGTTGTCTGTTCTTATTACGTTTCTATTATTTATAGACTTCCATATGTCTTGTCTTTGTACTATATCAAATGGTTTTTCCACATCTACAAAACGTTTGTGTTTTTCTGTTTTCATATACTTGTTTTTTATTAGCCTGCCTGATCGTAAGGTTGACACTCCTGATTAGTTGGCATACATTGCTCTTTATATATCTGCTTTTAACACACGTTGTGACGCAACTCGCAAGTCGCAAGAACTGTTATACATTTAACATACATATATTATCACTTCAGTTTATATATTAGTTTTACATTCAATACATATTACATTTATATTATTAATTCAGTATATGAATAAGTTTATATTACTATTACTTATGGTTATGTTATTTATGTATTTCAAATTAGTTGCACATTATCGTGATTTTTGTCAGGTTCACCCTGTTGCTAAGGGGTGTCAAAGATTTCAAAGAAGAATGCGAACCGCAGTTGTTCGCGAAACGTCAGGGAGAAACATTACCGACATAGCGGAACCCGGGAACTGTTAAAATAATGGCAAATGAAGCCTAAGACACTATTTAGTTACGTATTATTCAAAGAATAAATCAATCCATTCAGATTGTAAATTTTTATTAATGATGGTTTTCTAATTGAGTACATAATTTACTTGATGTTTAGTTTTATTCTTTGGTATTCGATTCACTTTAAAATTTCAAGAGAACCTGAACACACAAGCATTGGCTACACACGTTACAACTCTACTCTTAGTTCTGTATTAATAGATAGTGAATTACTTTTAATTTTTACATATTGGGACATAAAGAGCGTAACTAATCAAGTGTTAGTACTAAAAAGTAACCTCCATCTTTAGTTAACCTAAAATCAAAGTTCCAGTATAATACGTGAGTGTTGAAACTACAACGAGCTGTAAATGCTGACAAGTTATATGAAAAATGGAAAAGTCAGACACAGCGATTTTGCAGACAAGTGTTTCGTTCTTTTGCCAATAGGTAGCGCCAAGAATAATCACTTGAATTGTAGGGTTAGATATGGTAATAGTATAAGAGAGGGAATGATAATGTATCGACCCATTTCCACCCCGTCTAAGCCACGACTCACTCTAGCCGAAGGTGGATCGAGTAGCCGGAAGCTCGAGTGAGGGAAACAACGTCCGCCAAATGCGTCGAGGAAAATTCGCTCGGGCGAAAGGTGAACTGAGTAGCTGGACGTCCGAGCGAATTCCATTCAGATGGAGAAGTTGAGGGAAAAGATTCCCGGTACTTCGTACCCCCCATTCGATCTACGATCTAATATATCGAGCATAAATCGCTTGAAACGACGCTAGTGACGCCGGGTAGGCAGAAACATGTCCGTATGTTAGCATTTTATGTCTCCTTCAACATTGTCTTTCTCGTGAATGATTTTCACCAAGACCATGAGAAAAAAGCTGTATTTAATAGCTATTTATCTTTGGTGTTATTCTCTAGACATTCCTTTAGATATACTTTTAGGTGGTTTTTGATAGCAGTATGAATAAGTGTGTAAGTATTATGATAGGAATGAATATAATTGCTTAGTGTTGGAAAATTGACACAATTAGATTAATTATATAAATATAAGTAAGTGAATTGGTTGTTGGACTAATAAACTTGTTATTATTATGATGATTAAATGTAATTGCATTTAAGAAACGTATTACACATTATTGGAATAGCTACATTACAAAATCTTATTTAAATAGATTTGCAGTAAAGGTTGATGACACCTAACTGAGCAGGTAACGTTTACGAAGCTAAATGTTAAACTGTAGCAGCCATAAAATAAAGAAATACATTTTGTTAATATAACGGTCACCACGTTTTATGTTTGTTTATTCCTTTTACAAAAGTTTTATAAAAACAAGTATAACACTGAAATTGTCTGCATAGAATACCGATTCGTTTTATTTGCGCTCTTCGTTAACAACAGTCATAGTGCAAATTAAAGTTAATTAGGTAGCCACACATAGCGCTACCAAAAATTACGAGGTACTCTAATTACTGGATCGAGGGTCTAATTGTTTCTAAAGGCGCACCGCGTGCATAGCTCGATTCAAATAATAATGAGCAATTTCCATTGCAAATTGCTTATATCTACAAAGCCACTGTTAAAATACTTCCAGCGTATTTGACGTAAATGGTTGCGCATGGGATATTATTACGTAAACCGCGAAGAATTTTCCTTGTCACATTTCACGATTTTAATGGATAAATAAACGAAGGGAAAAGGAAAATTTCAATGTATGACATAATACACTGTGTACATTTTATGAAGGTCGAAAATAGTATCAATATATGTATGTTTTTAAAAAGAGCAGTGGATGATTTTTAGCAAAAATCATCTTCTAGTCACATGTCGATACACAACAGCTAACTACCGTTTGATGGGTTTTAATGTTGAAATTTCCTTTGAACTTGAACGGTATTTCACAATATGCTCTAAATATTTCTTTTCTTTAGCATTTTATTAACAGGTTGCTAATATGCGTGACTCGATTAACATGCCTATGTTTATGTACAAGGTGTTGCCCTACATATATTTTAACTGATAACTATCTTCGTTAATATTGATCTCACAAAAAAAATATGATCATATCATAGCGCATTTTTCCTAGAGTTCTTCGAATTTAATACCAAAACAATTAAGAAATAATGTATGCATGATCACTGCCAAACGATAAAATAACAACATTGTCCACTAATTAAAAGCAAACTAGAGTTCTGTATTTTTTGCCTACATATCCCTGCTATCAAATAGAAACATAAATATGTATATATACACTACTGTCGTTAACAAAGAAAGCGGTACAAAATTTTAGAAAGAAAAATTAAACACTAGGGTGACAGAATAAAATAGACACCTACTAATTACAAAAAAGATTCTATTCTCGTTATATATAAAAAATATTTAAAAATTTTTAAATTAGACTAATATTTTGTCGATCCCCCTTTACTTCCGTGAAGTGCTGCGAGTCTTCGTGGCATAGAATCTATTAAATGATTAATGGTGTCCTCTGGAATATTTAACCACTCTTCTGTAACAGCTGCCACGAATTCTTCCTTATTGCTGGGTTTTCGGGGTCGTTTCGCCATATTTGTCCAGATTATATGCCAAACATTCTCTATCGGATTCATGTCTGGTGATTGGCCCTGGCCATGGTAAAATCCGAATCCCCTGTTCCTCTTTCCATGTGGTTGTTGTTCTTGCTTTGTGGCAGGGTGCACCGTCCTCCATAAAAGTGGCGTCTTCTTTAGATAAAATGGCGTTGTCGAATATCGGTAGTAGTCCTATTAATATTTGGATATATTTTGCCGCATTTATATTTCCGTCACAGATTACTAATTGCGATCTTCCACCATACCATATCGCGCCCCACACCATGATGTTCACACCGCCGTATTTCACCGTCTGATGCAAAAATTTGTCGTCCAGTTGCTGTGACGAACGTCTCCATACCCACGTACGACCACTTCAGTGATAGTGGTCGTACGTGGGTATTGGCAGTATCTTCTGTCGTCTGAAAAAATGACAGACCGCCAAAACTCTTAGGGCTTCGTTCGCATTTCGATTGCTCATGCCATTCGGCGCCGTTTTTGAAACGCCGTAAGGAGAGGTTTATTCTTTGCCACCCTTTTATACATCCCCGCACTGTGGAGGTATCGCAGAACGGTGCGCTGACTTTTCTGTGAAGTTGCCGCAAGCTCAGCTGTACTTTTTTGCGGTTCTCTTAACACTTCGCGCACAAGCACCCTTTTACTTCTTTCAGAAGGTCCGGCACGTCCTGGTCTCGGCTCCACTGTTGTTTTTTCCCTGCACACGGTTAACTGTGGACAACGGAATACTTAAAAATGTACTTATTTCACGTTGCGAAGCGCCGCGTTCACTCTGGCTAATGATGCGACCCCGTGTGAAGTCGCTAATATCACTCTAACCTTGTAAGCGAAGCATAGTTGTAACGATACTAAACTATGACGAATTCCTTCCGATACATCTACCCCTACCCTAATGACAAGAGAAAGTTCTTAATTCGTTCTTAGAATTTAGCTGTTTACATATTTATACCGCTTTACCTGGTGTCTATTTTATTCTGTCACCCTAGTGTATATAGCGAGAATGATTGCAAGGACCCTACGGTTGTATAATTCACAGGTATTCGGTTGAGTCCGTGTGCTCTTGAAACGCTGCGTTCCGAATAAATTGTTAACTTATGTGGTGTGGAGTTTACTGTGATACCTGTAAATTACATATAGCAATTTTTATACAAAGTTTTATTTAAGGCATAAAGTATATACAAGTATATATATAGTACAAGTATATATATATAGTACTATATATATATATAGTAATTTATAAGTATTATTTTAAGTACAGCACCGCTCATGGATAATGGATAATTTAAATTTTAACAGGTTATTTTAAAAGGAAGCACTTTTATTTATATACTAATTTTATAAGCATGTACGCAATTTACTAATTAAAGAACTAAGTTGATAAATAACGAAACTGGAATATTGCATCCAGGCGCAACGATGAACGCATAACATTGCTTAGAAATAGACGATCAACGGCTTCTCAAATTACGGTGGAAATGAATTGAGCTAAAAACAGGAAGATATCCGTTAGCGCAGTAAAACGTCGTTTAAAGGAAGCAAATCTCCCCAGCCGTATTGCTACACGAAAACCGTTGCTACGACGTGGCAATAAGTAAAAAGATTTTTACTTATTGCCACGTCGTAGCAGTAGGGTAACACTTTCAAAGACTGGACAATAGAACAATGGGCAAACGTACTATGGACTGCTGAATCCAAATATGAAGTGTTTGGTCAAAACTGCAGGACATTTGTCAGGCATTCAGAAAAAGATGCTTCCTGAGTGCATTACACCAACAATAAAGAGAGGTGGTGGTTCCATCCTTGTATGAAGTTATCTTTCATTAAGCGAAGCCGGGGACCTTGTAAAAATTGATGGAATAATGAGGAAGAAGAATTACCGCGAAATCTAGAAGAAAATACATCCATCCGGATTGCGCTTAATAGGCAACAATTTTGAGTTGATGCAAGATAACGAGCCGAAGCACACGTCGTTATTATGCAGAAACTATCTCGCTGAAGCAGAGAATGAAGGATTATCAAAAATACCTTGGCCTCCCAAAGTCCGAATCTCATTCCGATAGAGCTTCTGTGGGACAAACTGAACAGGCGAATTAGAAGAGAATGTTCAACGTCCAAAACCCGTCACTGGACGGTATTGCACAGGTAGTTGAAACAACCCCAAACCATAACACTATCACCTCCGTGTTTGATGAATGGCACTAAGCAGGCCTCACTAGCTTCTTCCCTTGTTTGTCGAGGAACAGAAACTCTCCGTTGCGTACCAAATAACTGAAATTTGGTCCATAAGATTTCGTTCCAATCATCCAGTAATCAGTTTGTATGCTCTTTTACCCATGTTAATCGTTTCTCTTTATGCACGCGTTTTGAAAACAGCTTTTTGGTGCCAATAATCGCCTCTTGACGGTAGTAGCAGAAAGATTTGTTGGTCGTTGTGTATGATTTATGCGATGTCTGGTGCCGTTAGGCGTCGATCTCATTTCGAAGTCGTTACCGTAAGTTTATCTTCAGCTCTCACCCGTGGCCGCTCATTTCATCTTCTATCAAGATTCTATCAAGATCTCCCTTTTCTGGGCCGATGTGTAACACCTTCCGGTGAAATCCCTACCCGTACAACAATTTCTCTCTCGGTATATCCTTCGTCACGAAAAATACAAATATTGCGTTGTTCTACAATGAACTGTCTGCGTTTTGACATTTTTAGTACTTTACTAAATTGTTACAATTGCGCACTGACTTCAAAAAACTAATTCCGCACAAGAAAGCGATAAGACACTGAGAATTAATAGCTTTACCACATGCACTAAACGATTACCGAAGTAGTACTAAACCATTTGACCGAAAATAATTACTGGAAGTATCCTATCCCATCTCCGTCAAACAATGGTTGTAGTTTTGGAAAAGAGCAATCAAATGTATTCGAGTGAAATTCGTACCTAAATGTTCGAACTTTAAGGATTATGCGTAACAATTTTATATTTGCATACCGTAATAGATAGATAGATTTCACGACATGTTGTGTTATTTGTTGTACAAGCAGCAATTTTACTTTCGATTTAGGTAATAACATTCAACAGCTGAAATCTGTATTGTTGATTGTACTCGTTAAGGAGATTTAGAATCACCAAGATTATTATAACCCTACTTGCAGTAGCTTTTTTAGATAAACTTTGTAAATTAATGTGCATTAAGCCACAAAATAAACAGTTAACATTGGGTACATTGTATATCTGTTCGTGATATTAACAGTAAAGAATCACAAATAACCCAATTATTCTTCAAAACGGGAGGAAAATATACTGGTGTTCTTGTGAAAGCACCTGCACGCAAGACATTATTTCGTGAAAAACTAACACCTGTTTCCGATTTGTCATTTTTCACAAAACACGTATATATAGACAAGTACTTACTAAATTGCAGGGTCTATAAAACATATCACACACTCTAACTGTTCACTGCTCGCGCTGAGAGTTGAAATGAAATTAAATCGCTAATAATTGTTCCATATCCTCAGGTGTTAATAATTATCTGTCACAGCAAATCTATTTACACATTGGAAACGACCGTTCAACATTAACCGGTGGTGTATATTCAAAGTAGATAAAGGCTTTTAGCAAATTTTATTATATAATAATATAAAACAAATTATATAAATTTTAACAAATTAACAATTCGGCGTACAGTACGAAATCGAAAACATCTATATATAATTGGAAAACAAATTGACAAAGATCAGATACAATATTCATTGCATTAGTTATAGAATCCTGTTGGAGCAACTTCTATATGGCGGATGGCTAAAGGTATTCTGGATTAATGTTCAAGAATATTGACTAAATCTATCCGAATAGTAGGATTTATTAATGCTCTTTCAGCTTCAAACATAGAAACTATCTGTAGTTTTAATGTCGTCAGAAGGAATGCAATAATAGGAATGCTGCTTCCCTACATGTGTCCCAGTGCATGGCTATAGGTTTTAGATATCAATTTATCTGTATTCGAGTAGCATGTCCTAACTTCCCCTGATAGTCGATGCAGAGCATGTGCTAAACATATAATAAGTCCGGTCCTGGAAAGTAATGCCGATTCCTAGTGATAACTTTACGTCTATACAGGTACGGAGACACGTACACATACACTTCACCTGTTTTATCTTTCGATGCACGTTCTTGTTTAGTTATACAACAAATCATGATCTAGTCAATATATATATCAAACATTGATACTATAAATGGAAGTACACTTTCTGTTCGTCTTATATGTAACAACTGTAATGAATGCAACGACAAATGGGATGTTTATTAATATGATGAACAAGGAAGTTACACTACTGCGTTGTTCATTTCCGCCTCTTGTGTCTTTTAGCGTTTGTGTGTATTTAGTTCTTGAAATGAAGCTTACAAAGCTTCCACAAACTATTTCCGGAATTGGACCGTGTCATGATAAGATTATGGATATAGAAATGAAATAAGAGGAGAGAAGGGAAGATGTATGGCAGAGCCTGGAAAGGGGAGGTTTAGAGAAAGGAATGATAGAGATGATTAAGGCATTGTATAAAAGTAATAAGAATAAGGTGAGAACTTCCAATGCAGAATCAGCTGAATTCGAATCGCAAATTGGATTAAAACAAGGATGCGTATTGAGCCCACTGTTATTCTCTATATTAATTGACGACGCTGTTAAAAAGGCTAAACAAAAAGGAAAAAAATATGAAAGTAGGAAACTGGAAAATGAATGCAATTAACAGGAACTAATGTTTGCAGATGATATGGTACTGATACCACACTCGGAAGAGACATTACAGAAAAACTTGAAGATATACCTAGAAGAACTAACAAAGATAAACATGGAGATAAACACGATGAAAACAAACACAATGATAATAGCAGCAGAAGAAAGAAAACATAGCATCAAAATCGGGGAAAAAGCATTGGAACAAGTTAAAAGTTACAACTACTTAGGAACAATCATTGAAGACAATGGGAGAATAGAGAATGAGGTAAATGAGAGGATAGGAAAATCCGCAAAAATATATAACATATTGAGAAATTCGTTTCCGGATAAAAAAGATATACCAAAAAAAATAAAGCCAGAGGTGTATAAAAGAGTGGTCAGACCAACATTAACATATGGTAGTGAATCATGGATAACCACGAATAGAATCAAAAGCAGAGTTACTGCCATGGGAATGAGATTCCTAAGAAGAATAGAAGGAGTAACTAGAAGAGACAGAATCAGAAACACGACAATCACTAATAGTCTAAATATCAAGCCAATAGAAATAATCATAGAAGAGAGACAACTGGGATGGCTTGGACATCTACACAGAATGGAAGAAGGTCGAACCACAAAGAGGATATTTGAAGCCAAAACAGAGGGCAAAAACAGAATAGGTAGACCCCGAAACACCTGGAAGGAGCAGCTGTATATGACATTGGAAAAGAGAAGTATGGGATTGATTGAAGCCAAACAACTGGTTCAGAACAGGAACCTGTGGAAGATAAAAATAAAAAAATAAATAGTCCGACACCGCAAGGTATCAAGGACATAGGATTAAAAAAAAATGAAATAAGAGTAAGAGGAGAAAGAAATAAAAAGAAAAAGACATAAAAGGAAGAAAAATCGGGAGGGGGGGGGGGTACGTGAAATAGAAAGAAAGCTGAAAAGAGTAAGAGAAGGAAGAGCGACAGAAAAGGAGGAGGGGGAGAACGAGAGAAAAAAGAAAAGGGAAGGAGAACAAAAGAGAGATCCCACCTTTCTCTTAATTGGATTATCAAGCTTTTTAAATGAAATATTCGCAGCCACATGACCTTCGCAAAGATCGCTATAAAAATTGTCTGACGGATGTGATTCTTAATTTTCAGTTGATCTAGCAATCTTGATTTCTTTTACACATTTGGAAGTAACTGAATATATATTGTAATAAATTTCCACGTCATTAACAATTGTAAAGCAGTCATGATGCTTAAAACAAGAAGTCATGATTTCTTGACGAGGGCGTTTGTTAGGGACCATACTAATTACGGAAAATGGCAATGAGGAACAATACTGCTTTTTCAACAAATAAAAATACAAACTCGAAAAAAGTTCCTACAGCTAAAACTCTATAAAAAAATGACAATCTTAAGAATAAACTAAAACGATCCAGATTAAAAAAAAACAAAGAGATTGTAGCAACGCCTACTTGAAAACAAAAATAAAATAACAGAACAAACCAAAACTTGCTAATGCTAGGCGAAATAAATTAATTGTATCTACCAAAAGTTGTTTAACAAAGAATCTTAAAAATTAGATACAATCATAGGTGTTACATTCTGAAAATCAAAGTGTAACATCCGAACTGTTAAGAACGCACCATTCATCGACAGAATAATCGCGACTGCAGCTGTTCTGTATTACTCTATCACGCGCCTCCATGACGTAATAGCGACAGCCGTCAATCCGTGTTCTGGATTTTACTTCTATCTATGCTAAGAGTAAGACGTGTTGAAATAGTAAAATCAGTTTTTTACACAAAAGATATAAAAAATTTTGCAATTGGGTTAACAGTTTAGCTTGTGCTAAAAATATTTATTCGAGGAACGCATTTATTTTGCTGTGGCTTAAATTAAAAAAGAAAACTGTTTCAATAAAACTGAGTCCAATAACAATGTGAAGGCAAAAATCCGAAAATCATCAAAATTTCAGGTATTGGTTTCTCTGAGGCGTGAGACTCCTTCGAAGCGGAGAGCGGTATTTTATAATATTTAATGGATTTTACAAATCTGTTTCAATTCGATCGATGATTATCACATTGGAATCTCCATTGCGGGCTAAAACTTAATCTATTACAGTAATGGATGCTTTTGTTGAATAGTTTGTACATTTACCTCTTCGTACAGGTACTAAGTAAATCGTCAATTAACTTTTAGCATATCGAGATGTTATTTATCGACAGGTGTTAACCTTGTTTGCAAGGTCACTAATAGGTACTACATTGTGTCAAGGTTAAAAAAATCAGCTGCATTTGATGTGACATACGTCTCATTGTCAGTATTTCCCTCCTGAGTAAACATAAATATTTTTTAGGGTGTTATTCATTTAGAGTTTTAAGTTTAACCTCATAACAATTCGGCTAGTTTATGATTATAGAATGAATTAATCAACAATATTTTTAGCGTTGCTATTTAAAACACAACAAGCTTGTATTTTAATCAATTACGTGCGCCGCAAACTTGCACACACGCACATGCAAGGGCGTACTAGTGTTGCAACTTTATAATTAACAAATGCATAAGGTAGAAGCGTTTGTCTTCCTCCTTTTGCTTGCTGTCGCCTTTCCTTCGTACGTAAACTACCACGCAACATTTTGTTAATTACTGAATGTACTTTGCTACTTCGTAATTATTTATTGTTTATGTACATACATTCGTTTCGAATGATAACACTGTAATAAATGAACACGTTACTACTGTTCTATATCTGAAGTTGCGTCGTTCGAAAGTGCTACTAAATCCACTTTAACTTTTACCACCCAGTATTTGCCTCTAAGGGAGATAGATCCTGATACTACTAATAACAACGTCGTAATGAGATTTTAAATTCTGAACATAGCATACTTTTGTGTTTAACGAATTATAGAAAACTTTTAAATCAGGTTAATCGAAGAGCACTTGTTTTGTATTTTGACAATAAAAACTAGGCATTCTTTATGATTAACACTATTATTTTACTAATATCTTTTTCCCGACGATTTCGTATTGATTTTGCCGGAATACGTAATCTTTAATTTTTAACAATATTCATTTTTTGATAATATATTAATTGATATTAAAGGCATTGATTTGCACGTTTATAATTTGTACAAGTTTTAATAATTATAATGGTTTATTGTCCAACAGGACAACAGTTCTAATTACAGAACATACACTCTAAAAAATTATAGCAATTTTACTATTACCACCCAGTAGTATTATACTTAGGTTTACAGCGGAAGAAGTAGAACCCAAACGCATTGCTTAGACTTCGGGAATGTTCATTTTCTGTAAAATAACAAAATAGAAATTACCCTATTTGCTAAATCCAATATATTACATCCAACAGTGCTTTCCGTGGCATATACTACCGCTCAAAAGTGTTTAGGCACTCTCACTGATAGCAAAAATGTATAAAAACTCAGCAAAAATGTTAATAATATTTATTTTTTATATACAGATACACGTACATGAATAAAAATATATTAAATAAATGTGAAAATTAAAACGTTTAATTTAAATTTTGCTTTCATCTATGTGACCTCCTCTTGATTTAATAATTGCAGCACACAATCGAGGCATTCTCGCAATAAGTTTTGACAGAGTTTCTTGTGTTATTGAGGTCCAACTCGATTGCGATTTGTTCCACACGTCAGTAGCTGATGTCGGAGCCGATTTCCTTACTTCCCGATCTAGTTCTTCCCATAGTAACTCGATTGGATTCAAGTCGGGGCTCTGGGGAGGCCATTCCATAGTTTTGAGAGTTCCTTCCTCTTCTAAATGGCGTAAAGGTTCTTTACATAATTTAGAGGAATGTTTTGGTTCGTTATCTTGCCGGAAGATAAAATTTTGACCCAAAAGTCGAATTCCGGAAGTTATTGTGTGGTTCTCCAAAATTTCGCGCAAAATTTTTTTAATATACCGTCAATTTTCACAATGTCCGCTACACTAGTGCCAGCAAAATAGCCCCAAATGATGATAGAACCTCCACCATGCTTCACAGTAGCAGCAATACACTCTTCTCTGGTATGTTCACCCATAGATCTTCTTACGAATATGCGTCTTCGGGTTCCGAACAGCTCAAATTTGGACTCATCCGTCTATAGGACGTTGTTCCACTCTTCTATGGTCCAGTGTTGGTGTTCATGAGCCCATTTAAGTCGCTTTTGCTTGTTTTGTTTGCGTAGTAATGGTTTTTTCATCGCAATACGTCCATAGAGCCCGGCTTTCTGTAGGCGACGTTAGATCCCGGAGGGGAGAGAGGATCACCTGGACGACCACTCATGGACCTTAGGACCTTCTTAAACCAAAGGGACAACCAGCGAGACGAACCAGCCTTGAAGAAGTAGCAGTCTTAAGGAAAGAAGCGTATTTCTGTGTTCTGTGATAATGTATTTAAATAACTTATAATAATTTAAGTAACTAATCGCTTATCGATCTGCTTCTTCAGGGCCAGGAAATAATATGTAAATATTTAAGTTATGTAGGACGCGGGCTAGGCCCGCATTATTTTATTCCACTAGGTTAAGTTAGCGTAGGTTAAGTTAGCTAGGTTTGCGTTCATATTGAATAGTTAAGTTGAGGACATCCGGTGTAGTGCCTCTGGCGGAACACCGGACCTAGGACACTTATTGTCAATTAGTTAAGTTATTATTAAATAAAGTGTAGGCGACGTTTGACTGTAGAAACACTGACTAGTTTTTGGCGCCCAACATTTAATTCTGCCGTGATTTCCGGGGCTGTTTTGCGTCTATTTAACATGCTGGTAACCACTATTCTGCGATCATCTGCAGATGTTGTCGCTTTTGGCCTTCCACTCCTTTAATAAGAAAACTGCCAGTTTCCCGATATTTTTTTACGTTATAGTCAACCGTAACGTGTTGTATTTTAATTTTTTTGGCAATTTGTCGATTACGTATGCCACTTTTATGGTAAGCTATTATAAGCGCACGTGCTTCCGTACTAATTTCTCTTCGCGAAGGCATTTTAAAAAATTGTCACACGATATTTCGCTCACGACGTGAATAGAGTAAATACCACACTGCAACTGACCATAGGTTACAGATTTCACTACAATCTTCTAGGAAAGTAATTTAAACATTATTACCTACAATCTAACAGATGACTAAATTTACCCAGTAAATTCAGAAGGATTGTTATTGTAATTGCACCGCAATAAACATTTTATGGTATTCCGACCAAGTGCAGGTAAATGATAGTAAACCTTATGCGATATAATGGGTGTTTATCTTACTGAACTACATTTTAAATACGTATTTCATTTTATTATAATGTTCTTTTGGTAAACATAATACTATATGAATAATCCATGAAAACAGGGGTGCCTAAACACTTTTGAGCGGTAGTGTATGTATACTTAATTTGAGCTAGGGCTGTTCTTTTTATGGCAATGCAATAGGACTGTCTAAATATTTAATTGGACTAATTTGCTTATGAGAATACATTTCAGTGATTTGTTATGTCATGTACCACTTTTACACAATGTTAATAAAGAAAATAAGTCGTTTTATTATCTCAGGTCGGCTCCCTTTGAAGCACTGTGACATTGTTGAAACATCCTTACTTTTAATATAAACTCAGCATAGACACTCTCGTACAGAATCTAGGCAAAATAGTAGGTATAATTTTATAGCTATCTTGTGATTTTGGTAACGACATTAAATATTTTATCACATGATAGACTGCCTTGAAGTTGTCAATACTCTTGCTCTAAGAATGTTACCTATTATTAAATTAATATATTGCAAGCATGTATTCCATGACGGCAGCTATTTTCAAAATACGGAGCGCATCCTGAACAAGGAAAGCATTTATTTGATTGAAAGAGCTTGCGGTGGAAAACCTATCTAAAGAAGTTATATTAAGGGGTAAATATTTTAAGTTTATCAGCCTTAGTAAATATGGAAGATAGTGAAATATGAGAGTATTGGTATGTTGATAAATAAAACGTCAATATCCTTTATCTACTAGATACTGCTGTTGGATAGCCATAAGATGTTTGTCAATTAAATGTTGAGTGTTGATACAGCGCTGAAACTTATATTTGGGGCACATCCTGACTATCCACCAATGTGAATATGGAAAGATTCCCAATCTACATATCGTTGACAATTTTAATAAAACTCGTCTTTTGTAGCATGCCAAAAACTTCATTGAAACGGATCCTAACTAGTACTTGAGAGAGACAGCATTGATGTAGCCTTATTGAATTCAGGGCAATCATAGGGACCAGCCGAGATTTGCAAGCCATGTGCCAATATAAGTAGTTCGAATTTTTTTATCAGTACTATTTCTGTAGCTTATGAAATAGGCATGGAAATTCCCTCTTGCCTTTATTATTCTTAGAAATCTATATTTGTTAGTAAAAATTTAAGTAGTAAAATTACATGCTCATTAAATTTGCGTCTGAAAATTACATGTGCATTCACAGGTATAGCAGTAAACTCCACTCACACAAATTAATTAATTATGCGGAACGCAGCGTTTCGAGAGCACGTGGGCTCCCATTGTCAACCGTGTTACCGACTGAAAGTAAAAACTGTATCACACATGCAAATTATTTTCTACGCAGGCTCTAAAATTTCTAAACCATATGACTATTTACAATCTACTAGGTGGCCTCATGTCTTTTACGGGGAAGGATGGACCGAAAGCGAACCGTATCTTTAACAGGGCCTATGGTAATAAATCCATCAAACTCGAGTGTGCAATTGGGGGTGGTTCTCTGTTCAATAAGTTTCCGTTCTTTTTCACATAGACCGTTTCGTACGCGTCTAATTCTCTATACGAGTTCACGTTTTTAAGCAGTGTCAGTTTTTTTAAATCAATCTTATGTCCGGATTTTACTGCTGCTTATTGCTATACCTGTGAATTGTACATCCACACAGTCCACATGTAAATTATTTTTTACCCGTGAAAATTACATTACAAAGTTTCCATCGATTTTACATGTAATTTTGCTAGATCTTTTTTAGAGTGTACAGCACAGTGCAGCTTTGCAATATGCAATACAAAGAAATAATACATAAAAATAACAAATTTCTCAAACAATCACAAATGAAGAAATTAAGTTAATTTCAAATGATCGCGCTTATCGTATTACTTATCTATGTGGAGTGACAATACACGACACTGCCATTGTTTGAATTTGACGCCACTTATGGACGATGACGCTCTCGCCATCTTACAGCGATCAGCCCATATGTCTAAATATTTTGGTGGAATTGACACCACTGACTTTAGTCAGTAATTTATTCCAGAAATCGGTAGTTGTGGTTCAATCTTTTATTGTCCTTAACTTGATTTCTTGTTTAACGGCAAATTCTTGAATATGTATGAAATTGTATATGTACGTAAAGAATTATTAATCATTATCGAATCAAAATCCACATAAAATATAATTAAATCTTTTAAAAGGTAATGATATTTTAATTTTTTGTCAAGGACTTATTGCAATTTATGCGGTAAATTTGCTAATGAATTGACGTATTTGGGAATGCCAAAATTAAAATTACTACAATTAAATCGACTAAAATTATTAAACAATATACGTAAGAGGTCAAATTTCCTAAGCTTTAATATAGCAATCCTTTAAATATACCCAAAAACACAGGTAGTCGTAATTCTTGAATTTATTGGGAAATGTTATCCCCTTCTTAGTTTGGTGTACGTGCTTTGGTACACGTTACTCGACCGACTGCATTACCCAGTGGATACTGCATTTCCCGCAAGGTCGAAGACCCCGGTCGGTACTAGTTCGAATATTTTTTTCCATTCCATCATGTCTTCAAGAATTGTCTTACTAAATGCGCAGTTGTTTCAGAGACCGGCGTTGATTTACTTTCTTGAACGGTAAAAAAGAAAACAAGTTGATTCAATACAGCTTATTAACAGCTTGCAGTGAAGTCAATGGATGGTTAACCAAATGAGATCACCATGAAAAAAAAACACTTTAATTAGTTTCGTAGAACAGTCTATGATATTGAATTTAATAGATCAATGAGTAAACCACACGCTTCGCTTTAGATTTAAGCGATACATTTACGTTGAACGTAAATTATTAACAAACGAATAAAGATGATTGACTTAAATAACTAGATGAAATATATCTGTCGAGGCCAACACAATATCTGTACGTAATTATAAATTTGAATGTATCGAGCTTAAGAAGAGATTGTTCATACTTAACGTGTAATATACACTTAAAATTATAATTACTAATTAATTTTATTTGTATAATATTAATTAAGTTAGCGGTATAATTAATAGTTTATTTTTAATAATACAATTGAATTGAAACGTTTCTGAAATATACTCAAACAAAATTTCTATAGTTTCCTATAATTTTGCAGTTCCCCTATAAACATTTAGCAACGGTATAAGTTGGGAATTACATTTCTTAAGGTAAAGAAATAGCAGAAACATTATTTTGTCGATATCACAACTCTTAGATACGTAGGGGAAGTTCCTGTTATGTAAACGTATAAGTACGACCGAAATTTCTATTAATTTCGCAGAATTAAATAGACACCCTACTGGATATTCCAGCAAGACAATGCAGCTATGCATAATTTCAGTGGTTTCATTGAAAGGAAATTAATTTATTACAATGATCTGCTCGCACGCGCGACCTGAATCACATCGAAATCTTTGGGGAATATTGACAAGAGAGGAGTATGTCAATAATAAACAATAGATCACGTCAAAGAAATAAAATCTGCGATAATGAGGTGTTGGAATGATATTCCTATTTCAACATTGACCAAATTCATAGACAGTTTGAACATGTTTTAAGTTTAGAAAGAATTATACATTTTTTAGGTATTTACTTTATGTATTGAATTTATGTCAATGGACCCACTATTGATACAAATCTTGCTGTTTCGAGTTACCATCATTGTAAATATTCGCTGCATAAAACGCAATCAATTTTTTAATGTTATTTTCTCTTGTATTTGTGTTTCTTTGTAGTTCAACATTAACTTCGATGCATAATTTGCCGAGGATACTAAGAAAACCAAATATTCTGTAGAGATTTCGCTGAATATACACCACACACCGTTTCACATAGTGATTTATAGGATTACAAAATATTTTAAAGAATTGTACTTTCATGTACTCGGAAGTAAACAGAACTTTTGGTGAAGCTTGCCTTGCTGATGAGTAGCAGCTTTTAGTGCAGTATAAAAAGTATGTTGATAAAGATACCGTCGTACCTGAAAGGATATTGACTATAGTTGGTATGTTCTAGAATCTTTATTGAAAATGAAGAAAATTACTGACTTAAATTTTGTAAATCGATACTAAATCTATCCCAAATATAAAAGCTTTTTTTGCTTTAACCTAGAAGTTGTTAATTGAACGCAAACTATTTTTTTCCATGGTTTTTAAATCACTACGAAATCTTTCGCCTTGTTCATCACTAAAGCACCTAAATTTTCGGAAAACCTATCAAGATGACTATGAAGGAAATGAAGCTTTATGCTCATGTTACAACCTAGACGGTGAAATTCTTGAAGCGTTGATTTCACTGGATCTTTATAATTGGAGGGATTCTTGTTTCCAAGAAGATTCTTCGCGACCATAGTGAATGAAATCCAAGCTTCTTTCTCGGCTTCATTGATAGAGTTGATGAAATTTGGATCTGTCATTAAAGTTCTAATTTGAGGTACATCAATTACTTCAACTTTTTGCATAATTTAGGCATGAAAACTTCGGCAAACAAGAAATGCCGCATCATAGGGTAAATTGGTTTCGTATTTGGCACTAGCGCGCATATATTAGATAAAAACAAGTGTCAGATCTTAGTCAGCACGAAAAAACATTATTTGTTGACCAAGGTTAAGATTTGATGTCGCTAATAACATAAAACCTTAATTTGAACTTAGAAAGTACATGACGCAGAGCTGAAAGAAAAATGGAAGTGTATTGAAAAGGTCGTTCTAAGCATCAAAAAAAGAAACCATGAAAGGAATGAATGTAAACAAACGAGATGTACAAATATCTAGAATTTCATTGAAATCAAAATTATCTATACCGAAATAAAATTAATAGTTCAAAAATTATTAAGAATCTTTGAAGCTCGACTTGAAATAACCTTAGAACAAAACCTTGGCGACAGCAAAAATGTGTACAAAATGCTTCACAAAAATCTCAGATAATTTGCACTTTACCTAAATGGCAGCTCGCTATTCCTTCTACTTGTATATCTAGTTGTTTGCATGATTAAGGTATACTTTTACAAAGTAATATTTTACAGAATCAAGCAATAATAACAATAAACTAAAAAGTGCTTACATACGGTAAAATAAGGAAATTGAATGGCAAAGTGACTTTTCAATGAAATACTACTGGAGCAGATTTTCGAACCTGTCGATCGAGTTCCTCCCACAAAAGCTCGAACGGAATGAGATATGGACTTTGAAACGATCACTTCATTACAACAATTTTCTCCATGTGCTCCAGTTGTTCCAAATACTCATGGCACATCTTTGCAGTGTATTTTGGATCATTAACAACCCCATCATAACTGATTCTCCTCCATGTTTTATTGTTGGTGTAGTACAGGATTTAAGGGCTCGTTCCTGTTTCGATCTACGGACAAATCTTCTTCTATTTACACCCTTTGATATTTAAATTCGTCGGTCCAGAGCACTTTCTTCCAATCTTCCAACGTCCAGTCTTTGTGTGCTCTCACCCAAACTAACCGTTTAGGTTTATTTGCTTTGTGTAACAACGGTTTCCGCATAGCAATTCTTCCATACAAACCAGTTTGGCGCAAACGTTTTATTAACTTTGCGTTGCGGACTGGTTTAGGCGCGAAATATTCACTTCGGGAGCAATTTCTGGTGCTATTTTTCGTCTACTTCGTTTGCAGGTGATTACGTTTACGCAATCTTCTGGTTGTATTGTTAATCCACTTCTTTAATACTCTCCACGTTATAATCCACCGTTCTACGGTTTCATTTCAGTAATTTAGCGATGACTTTTCCGATGTTGTGATATAACACTATCTGAGCATTTCCGTAGATAATTAGTCTCTTGCCGACATTACTTTAACGTTACTCGCTGTTTTAAGACACTTTACATGAACTCTGCACTATTCACTGCTTGGAATACGAAAACTGAATGCAAAGTAAATTTTTCATTATATTAAAATGCCAGTGTCGTTTGTTTTCGTATTTTATGACAGGCAAAATAAACATTTCCGAAAAACTGATCTTTTCTCTTCTGTCTACCTGAACGCGCCTGATCCGCAAAAGAAGGTCGTTTCCGATATCTTAATGTCAGTCTGCGCATTATGTTCACACTGAACATTACAGGGGAATTATGATATATCTCCTACTTGCAGTTAACAATACAAATACAGTAGAACCTGGTTATAATAACTTCGGCTGTAACGACACACCTTCTTTAGCGTCAAATTTTAAGCGGTTCCGTACTTTACTATTCAAACGTACAGGGTAAAACCCGGTTTTAACGTCAATAACCCCTGATATAACGACAAATATTTACCACTTGAGGTTTGTATTTATATTATCATTTATGGCTCAATTCCCGGTATTTGCCTAGCCTGCAACCGACCGTTCGGGGATTCCAAACATATTACCGTTCGTTGAATTAAGATTGCTTGCAATTTGCCTACCCTGCAACGTTCGACCGTTCGGGAATTCCAAGAATATTACCGTTTCTTGCAATGCGCCAGGCAAAGTTCGTAAGAAATTTCCTCAGTCGGCATTTCAATCGTGTAAGTGATTTCTTTATCGAAAATGTCAGGTTTAAATTGAAAAAGTTTAAGCGTGAACGACAAAGTCGCGATAATCAAAGCAGTCGAAAGTGGAAGGAAGAAAGCGGAAGTGTGTCGCGAATTTGGGTTAGTTAATTCTACGATTTGTACAATTGTGAAAGATAAGAATAAAATCATGAATACATTTGTGAAAGGGAAAGAAAAGTCAAAAAAAATTCGATCGTGGGAAAAGGTTGAAATCGACGAAGCGCTTATTACGTGGTTTAAGCAATCTAGAAGTGCAAATTTACCCGTTAATGGACCACTGCTTATTCAAAAGGCCGTGGAATTTGGAAGTTTATTTGGAGATACGAATTTTAAGTGCAGCAATGGGTGGCTAGAGCGTTTCAAACGGAGACATTCAATAACGTTCGGAAAAGTGAACGGTGAAGGGAAAAGTGTTAATATGACAGAAGCAGAGACATGGCTAAATGAAGTGTGGCCTAAATTAAGACAAGATTATGAAGACAATGAAATTTACAATGGCGACGAAACGTGAGTTTTTTATAAACTTCTTCCAGATAAGACTCTGAGGTTTAAAGGCGAAAATGTGTAGGCGGTAAACTAGCTAAAGAACGGTTAACTGCATTTGTGTGGGCTAATATGACCGGTACGGAGAAACGTAAAATTCTTGTCATAGGAAAGTCAAAAAAGCCACGCTGCTTTAAAAACATAAAAACACTCCCAACAAATTACTGCTCAAACAAAAGAGCATGGATGACTTCAGAAATCTTTGAAAATGAAATTCGAAAATGGGATAAAGAACTTGCGGTTAAACTTAAAAAATCTTGCTTTTAGTCGATAACTGCCCAGCACATCCATCATTAGCCCACTTAAAAAATATTAATTTGGTGTTTCTGCCCCCAAATTGCACTAGCATCCTTCAACCAATAGACCAAGGCGTAATAAGAAGCTTAAAATGTTTTTATAGAAAATTTCTTCTGCAGAAAATTACTACGGGTATGGACAAGAACGCACCATTAGCAGTTTCACTCCTCGACGCGTTGGACTTTTTAGAAAAGGCTTGGCGTAGTATAACCTCTGAGACTATAGCAAACTGCTTCAGTCATTCAAGATTAAGGAATAATCCAGTTTGTGACAACTTAAATGAAGATGACGTTCCGTTATGTGAACTTATTAAAAAGTGGCAGCAAAATCTGAGTGATAAAAACCAGTTTTGTTTCGACAACTTTGCATCCGTGACAGTTGCCTTATTACGTCGGGAATGCGTTCAGATTCTGATATCGTGGAGGACATAAAACAGCGGGATAACGAAAACGATAATGAAATCGAAGAGGAAGAAGATTCATGCGACGCACCAGAACACGTACCGACAAACGAAGAAGCCCTAAGTGCCTTAACACTTTTGAAAACTTATTATAGACAGCGAGAAACGTCACCTCAAATTATTGATAAAGTGAGAGAATTAGAAATGGATATAGAAAAACAGTTTTGGCGTGCGAAAACTATGCAACGGAAAATTACAGATTTCTTTCATTAGACAAACAGGTTGGTATGTACCTTCATGTGTTAGGTTATATGGTTAAGTAAATTAAATTCACATATGTACCACCCGTAATATTGTATCCCACCAATTCTTGTATGTAAACATGGAACTATAGCGTCACCTTGTTCTACTGTATTTTGATAGGGATAAAAAATAATTTCTTTGAATAATCCCCAATATGTAGGTATGAAATGCTGATACTACGATAAATTTACATAAACTTCACAATAACTAAAAAATTGCATAAAGCTTTAGAGGCAATGAAATTGTCCACATCAAAACGAAAGAGCAGATAAAATAATACAAGGTCAAGATATAGGCGCCCTCCGAATGAATAGGTTTCTTCAATTTTATCATATGTTTCTATTTCAATGACTCGTTGTAATTCTTGCATGTTACTAATCTCATTTTTGTTCTAAAATAAATATTTTAGGTGTCAAGTGAATTTGAATCAGGTGACTAAAGTAGTAACATTTAATTGCGATAAACTGCTAAAATGGTAACACCTACAACAGTGAAAATAGAAAACAACAATAATGTTAGATGCTAATGCTATCGAATTATAATAATGCTAATATAATCATATCAAATATTAGATTAGGTGTGTAAATTAAATTCTGTCCGTAATATAGTGTTCACTAATAAGACGACGAATGTTGTAAAGGTTATTTAATAATATTACAAATTTGCAATTTATTTCAAAATTTTACAAATACGTATTAAGTAACATCTCGCATTTCCTGTGTATATAATTCAGTTTTGATACTATAGTATATGTGAAAGTAAAAGAAACAGAACTAGAACGATGACGTCAAAATGTATACTTTCAATCGAACGACTTAACCGGTTCTCCGTCTAGCTACTACAGACTTGATTTTATAGGTCAAGAGTACTCGAAAATCCGAGAAACGATAAAGAACTATATACATATTTTCGATTGCTACGCATTCATACGTACATATGCACAAGCTATGCAGCAGCAGCTATTTCTTGTTGTGACTAGTCTAGATAAGAAATACCTTTTCTTTCTATTGGAATATTTATTTTCAAACGTAGACTGCTTTAATTAGACATAATTTGTTACCTATTTAGTTTGAAATAAATGTTTTTAGACGAATTATATAGAGAGGTAACTGAGAGGTAAATGCTCGCGTTCCTTTGTCAAGTAAGCAGAACGTTATCAACAACGGGAAATACCAGTCTTCAGAGCTCGAGATTAAAACGAAACAAAGCCTAAAATTCTGAAAATTAGAATAATTCTAGGTACTTCATATATCCCAATAATAATAATTTCATTAGGTTTTCCTGTACTTTTGTTATAAAAATAAATGCTTTCTTAATATATTTATTAACACACAGCAGTGTTTATAGATTACCATTCCATAAGTTTGATCGCACTATACAAAATAACAAAATAAACTAAATCGATAATGTTTGTGAGAAATTTATTTAAAAAACAAATTTAAATCACTAACTTAAAATGTTTTATTGACAAAATACCACATTTTAATAATACTTACTCTTATAACGTTTCTCCAGCTTTTGTTTTAATAATTACAAACGACTGACAGATACGTGTCATTCTTAGAACTAATCGTTCCAAACACGATTCATCTATAGCATATATGGGCAACAACCGGCCCGCTGAAAGATTTAATCCGACCCGCGAGACATTTTGAAAAACCCAATTAAAAGAAAATATTACACTACTTACTCATATTCACTCCAAATGAGGAAGATCGAGTGATATGGGCCCGCGAACGTATTTGCACACTAAAGTTTGGCCCACAACATGTCAAAGGTTGCCCATACTTGATCTATAACATTCCACATTTTGTACAGAGCATTCCAGAATGCTGTTTTGCGAGTCGGAGGCCTTCTTCGTACCTCACGATCCAAGCGATTTCGCAAGAGCTTAATGGAGTTCCAATCAATGCTCTATGGTCATTTAGGGTAGGACTTCTTCAGAAGATTTGTCTTGATAATAAGCTTTATGAATGTGGTGTATTTAAGGTCGTTATCTTACTGGTAAATGAACCAATCCCTAATTAATTCACATCCAGTTAGTACCCCATTGTTTCCTAGGTTTCTAAAATACACATATTTTGCTATTCCTTCATTTATTTTAACTAATTTTTCTATCCTTCTGCCTCCAGAATAAGCCCATACTACTATGTTTTCTCCTCCATGTTTCACTATTTTTGAAATACACTCGTCTAACGTTCTTTCTCCAGGACAGCGTCGAACAAATGTCCGACGTTAACTTCCGAATAATTCAAATCTTCATTCATATGGCCATACCACATTTTTACATTCCAGTTTGTGTGAGCTTTTACCAAATTTAGTCTTTTCCGTTTGTGTATAGTACTTAACCATGGGTTTCTTATTGTGATACGATCTCCCAAACCGGCTTTTGTCTCTGTTCTACTGTCGATACACTTACTGCCTGATGGGGTTGTAAATTGATCTCTGCTGTTACTTGCCGTGCAGTAAGGTGGCGACTTCATAAGGAAATTAATCGGATGCATTGGTCGTCTTACTCCGTCATTCCATTTCCCTTTCTGTTCTGAAGACTATCGGTCTTTTCCATTCTTTTAATTATCACTCAGAAATACTTAATTGTCAAGCAATTTCTCTATTAGAAACATTTATTTCGTGTAAAGCGCATATTTAGGCGCGCGTTTCAATGTCCAATTCCCTTCTTCTCGGCATATCTTCGATCAAATAAACTAGTAATACGAAATAAGGTCTTCCTAACGCAACCACACACATCGTTTTCATGTTCGAGTGGCTTGTAAATAAGTCTTATTGTTGTGAATATATAATATCAACATTAGGTTGTAAATGCCATTCTAGATTAGTATGAATTTCTCTAAATATTTTTAAAATAGTTCTAAGTGTAACACAATATATTAAGTGGGATCAAACTTATGGACGCTAGTGTATGTCTTTGTCTGATATGGGATTTGAACCAGGTTTGGAGTTTCCCTAAATTCTCTGGCCAACACACTAGATCCCTACGTCTAATAATCTAATCCTTTTGCCTTTGAGGCATTCACAACTTAATCCATGGCGCGTTGTCTTGTTAGAAACAATGAAAAACAAATGATGCATTCTCGCCTTTTTCTAACAAGCGAATGTACGTCACCTCTATCCATTCATCCTCAGTAGGGAGTCCTGTTAATCCTTCTTTCCATCTCACAAACACATTTATTGCAATAAGCGATCTTGTTCCAGTATAGTTATCCATTTTGCTGCCACTTTTTGGCTAGTTCTTGTAATTCTTAGATTTCACGATATTCACCTGAATATATACCTGCCATGTTAATAAAATAATTCACCACTATTTATCTCCGATTAACTACTTTTTCCGCATATTTTACCCTTTGCAATGCCAAAATAGTATGAGAAGGAACGCATGTGCAAATCTGCTTTCACTTCGGTACTCTAACATGGCTATATTTGGAGAGATTGTTTATATGCAAATAACCTGCTATCACGCAATTCTGCAAGGGGGGGAGGGGATAATAAAGAAGAAGATGGTTGTAATTTTATAAATTTTATAAAAAATTCAGTAAACCGGTATTTCTTTGAGATTTCATTAAATTGTATTTTTTAGATCAGGACTGTCCAAGTTGGTGACGTGTCACTACAAATTATGACATGGACGGCGAGTGATAGAAATTATTTATTGTGAGTCTTCAATCAAAAGGAAAACAAAATACTGCAGATATTTTTTTATTCTACTGTCATTAATTCCTCTTTTGCAATATAATGAGGACCTTAACTTAGATTTTATAAAATTCGTTGTAGAATCAGCACTTTCACATAAGTATGTACTGCCTATCATCGAGCCCATTTTCAAGTCAAAATTACTTAACTTGAGAAAACGATCACCGAATGGCTAATTTTATTTCAGTTCTGCCCTTGTGTCCACTTAATAGTCAGCCTTTACCCTTTCAACAGCAATCGTGATCGAAAAATGATATTGAAATCCTCAAGTCGCTGTTTAAACCCAAATATTACCTTGTCAATGTACACTCCACCAAAAAAGTGTCCCATAGACTACGAGAAGGCGTTTATAGGCTGAGATACTTTGCATACGTCAACAATATGCTTGCGACACGTGCATTAACTATAAATATACAAAGAAAACCACACAACTAGCTTTTGAGTAAGTTCTTTTTTGTTATTAGTCTAGAGACCAGATTATATGCAAAGCGCAAACATTTAATTTACTTTATTATTATGTTTTACGTCTATTTGTAGATGTCTTACACTGATTAAAGTTAATTAACTCTAATTATCTTTAACCAGTGTAATACATCTACATATAGACGTAAAATATAATAAATAAATTAAATTAAATTTTTGCACTTTGCATATAATCCGGTCTCTAGTTATTACAGACATTTTAGGAAAGTGCATATACACATGGTTTATTTAATTATTTATTGGAAGTGTTCCTATCCGGTCAAATTTTAAAGTGAGCTGTTAGAGTACTTTACTAACGTCAATAGAAGCAAAACGCGTAACTTAATTCCAGAACCAGTGGCTGGAATAGTCAAAAATGGGCAATCTCAGACGTATGTAGCTAGTTTGATGAATACTAATGAGTCAAGTGTTTCTAGGACAGTAGCCAGATATAGAGAGATAGGAGGTTACCAGGAAGACTGGTACCAGGTCGTCCAAGCTGTACTACTCCCCAAGATGACTGGTATTTAAGACTACAAGCATTAAGTTAGAGGTGTGTAACTGCAAGGCAATTACAAATCGACTTGGTTAGAGTCAAAAATATTCGAATAAGTACTCAAACCGTTCGTAATAGGTTGAGTCAGAGTGAAATAAGAGCCAGAGTAGCCGATACAGCTGCTCGTCTTACTAGAAATCACCGAGTAGTCTGTTTAAGGTTTGTTGTAGAATATGCCAGTGGGAAAATGAATGACCGGGCCAACATATTCTTCATAGATGAGTCAAGATTTAGTCTTTACACTTCAGATAGACATATACCAGTGTATAGACGAGGCGGTGAGTGCTATTTCCAATGCAACATCAGATCTAACTTCAATTTTGATGGTGGCTCAATCATGGTTTGGAGAAGCAACCCTTTAGCAGGCCGTACAAAACTAGTATCAGTAAACAAAGGCACAATGACTGCCCACAGGTGCGTAACAGATATTTTACAAGATCATGCAGTACCATACGCACCAATAATATCATCCGGGAGTACCTTGATCAGGTTGGCATTCCAGTTTTATTGGTCTGTGGTGAGACCAGACATGAATCCTATCGAGAATGTGTGGGACTACCTTCACAGAATAATACGGGCCCAGCGTGTTACCCCAGTAGAGCTACAAGGATTAGCAGATGCCTTGCGTGATGTATGGAGGTTAATTGAATCTATCCCAAATCGAATTCGAGCGGTCATAGGAACTAGGGGTGGCATTATCGAGTATTAAGCAATTATCTTGTATTTTCTTTTCCAAAAACATAATTTCTTTTACTGTATCTGCTTAATAAAAAATTCATATATGAATTTCTGTTTTCACTTGGTCCCTACATTATATAAATAACCATAACAATTGTTTCTGCGAGTATATTAGGATATATTTAAAAGTGCCTTTAGTCACAAAATCATTCTTGTGCTATAATAAGAAAGGAATAATATTTTTTTTCTAATTAAATTTTTAATAATTTCAGTTTCCTTTTAAACACATTTACATCCCAATACAAGTTCGTTACGTTATGTTATTCACCTTGTAACTTCAAATTCAATTCGTTCAAATGTCTTGTTATACCGACTAAAAACGAATAAACACTTACATAAACGCATACGAAATTATTCAATAATGCATAGATTCTTTGTATAATATTAAATATGCATGTTATGTATATAAAAAAGTTAAAATATATGTGCGTTTGCAACAAGTCACCAATAATAATTATTGTAAGATCCGCAAGTCATATTTCCATGAATTAGAATATCATAAGTGAGAACTTTGAAAACAAATGGTAAACACTTTAACAATTGCGAACAATTTTTCGATTTCGCTTCAAAAGCGTAATCTGTATTCACTACTTACAGAACAGAAAGACGATAGCTGGCTAATATTGCGCTGATGCATTGACACAATTCAATATTGAACTGAAGAAAACGTGGCCGTATTTATTCACAAAAAATGTTTCCTTCTATTAGAATAATCCGTGATTGTAAGATATAAATTTGTCGAATTAGGATACGAATTATTGCCTCATGTGTTATATTCACCAGATTTGGCTTCGAGTGACTTTTTGTTGTTTCTAAACTTGGAGTAACGTCTTGGTGGAAAAAGATTCGAGACAAATGAGGAGGTAAGAGCATAAACGAATGCGTACTACCAATTTTCGAGAGATGAGTTTCTGTAAGTCTTGAAAAGTAGAAAAGTGGTTAAGCCAAATACATAGAATTGGATGGGAATTATACTGAAAAATTGGATATACTTCTTAGCATAAAGTAAGCAATTTTATTGAAAAATCACTCTGCCGTCAAACCACCCCAGTATAATAGAGAACAGTTCTGGGGAAACATAGGTAACCAGATCTCTGTTAAGGGTAACGCTCTATTACTATAAATTTCAAACTTCGTGTTATATTTAAATGTAAGATAACTAAATCTATTCTGAACTGCTTATACGTTCACGTTTCATCATGGATATACGTAATAATAATAATACTCTGTACATAATTAAGTTCTTTGATTGAATATTAAATTGCAATTAAAATTTAAATGTTAATATTTGCTTTGCAATTACAAGTAACTTTAAATATGAAGTATTGTTTGTGTTTACTGCTCTTTGCTTACCTCAATATTTACGCAATCAGACTTTTTAACCATCTTTGCGAAGGTTTGAATAAATGTTCTTCAATGACGAGTAAATTACACTATCGTCCAGAAGTTTAAGACCACCCTGAGAAATCTGCGATTAAATAAAAGAGAAAATGGCACATTTTCAATTAGGAGAAATGTGTTTATTTACTAAAAATTACAATATTAAAACAAATAAGGTTACATTAGCAAAAATATACACCACCGCCCCTAATAGAAGGGACACTTTAAATTTTAACAAAGTATTTTAAAAAGAAATACTGGTATTCATGTAATATTTCTATGAGCATGCTCACAATTTTAGTAAATAAAGAACTAACTTGATAAATAAGGTAACCGGAATATTACTTTTCAAAATCGTGAAATAATTGGATAGAGTACAAACAATACCAAGTATAAATATTTTAAGTATACATATATGGATAGAAAATTTATGATTCTATAAATAAAACCCGAATCCTAAGAATAGACTGAGTTCCTACAGAAATCGTATTTACCCCATAAAATATGAATAAATTACAGTTTAGTGTATCATTAGTTACCGCTACGTGCAGCTCGATATTATATATATATATATATATATATATATATATATATATATATATATATAATTTAATTCCTATGTAAAACTGTTTCGCGGAAAACCGTTTAGTGTTGAAATACGATCAGCAATATTAACGTTCCATCAAGAAGGATATTCTGTACGGAATATTTTCGAGCGACTTAATGTAAAAAGCTGGACACTTTCTAGCAAAAATCGTTTAGGACGTCTTCGAACAACATCCAGGGGCGACGATGAACGCATAAAATTGCTCAATAAGAGAAATAAACGATCAACGACTGAAATTACAGCGGAAATGAATCGGGCTAGAAACGTCGTTTAAAGGCAGCAAACCTTCACCGCCGTATTGTTACACGAAAACCGTTGCTACGTCGTGGGAATAAACAAAAATGTCTCCAGTGGTCTGGAATACTCATGAAGACTGGACAATAACAATTGTCAGGCACTCAGAAGACGACAAAATGCTTCCTAAATGCATTACACTAACAATAAAAAAAGTTAATGGATCCATTCTTGTATGGGATTGTTTTTCATTAAATGGAACAGGGGACCTTGTGGAAATTGATGAAATCATAAGAGACAAAAATTATTGCAAGATATTAGAAGAAAATCCTCTGCCATCCGGATTGCGCTTAATAGGCAACGATTTTGAGTTGATGCACGATAACGATCCGAAAAACTACCTCGCTGATGCAAAGAATAAAGGAATATTAAAAATAATGACTTGGATTCCCGAGAGTCCGGATCTCAATCTGGCAGAGCTTTTGCCAGAGGAACAGGAGAGATGAATTAGACGAGAACGTCCAACGTCCAAAACCCATCTCTAGGGGGTATTGCAGAGGGACTGGAACAATATTACTCAAGATACACTGAGGAAATTGGTAGAAAGGATGCCGCGAATTGTGTGAGCAGTTATTAGATTAAGAAGTTATTTCTTCTTTTGTGTACGCATGCGCAATAAGTCGTAGATGAATAAATATTTTTCTTATAGTTGTTTTGTTTAAAGGTTTGAAGCAAACATCAAATTTTGCATGAAATAGGAAATGTCCGTACTGTTATGGGCGATAGTATACAGCTGTGGCCATATGTATTCGCCACCCTTTTTGGTTTTTATTCCGACGAATATATAAGAAATAAAAGAAAATTGATCGATGAAAATGTTTCATTGTGAGTGTATACAGATATTGCTTAATATTTGGTAGCTCCTCCCTGGGCTTTTATCACCGCACGAATTCGTCGGGGCATACTGCTCACTAAGTTCAGGGGTGATTTTATTCCACTCTTCGAATGTTTTTGTTTTTAAGCATTGCTTTGTGGTACATGAGTATTTAGCTACATTTCGCTTTAAAATGTACCATAAATGCTCAATTGGCGATAAGTCCGGGGATTGTGCCGGCCATTCCAGAACCCGCACGTTATTTTCCTCGAACCAACGCATTACTTCGCGAGATTTATGGCACGGTGCATTATCTTGTTGGAAGTAATACTCTGGCTCATCATTATCGAATAATTTTAACGCGCACGGTTCCAGAACTTCTTCCAACATGTCGATGTACGTCCGACTGTTCATTCGGCCCTCGCAGACGAACAGTTCTCCGACCCTTGTTGCACTCATTGAACCCTAAACCATTATGCTACCACCCCCAAACTTGACAGTCGGGATGATACGGTCTGGATGGAAGGCCTCTCCTCGCCTGCGTCGCACGTATTGAGGCCCAGGTTTACCACAAAGCTACCAACAAAAACATGATTACTGTTACATTTTGGAACCCATTAAAAAGAATAAAAACATAGTAGATACCAGGAATTGAATACAGAGTACCGCAAATACAATAATTATGTATTACTTACCTCAATATTTGACTGATCCGTCCAATATTGGCCCAACTGTCAATGGTCCAGTCGCGGTGACTTTTAGCCCACAGCAGTCTCTTTTTGTTTTGTTGCGGAGACAACCGTGGTTTATGTCGAGCTTTGTATCCACCTAAATTTCATTCACAAAGGCGTCTTCTAACCGTGCGAGGAGAAATAGCAACATTATGTAGCCGGAAAAGCTCACTGGAAAGCTGTTTAGACCCTTTTTTCCGGTCTCGCAAAGACAACCGCTCTAAGACTCGCTCATCTCTGCTAGTTGTCTTCCTTTTTCGACCAGTTTTCGGTTTGTTTGTCAAAGATCCACTCTCTTTGTATCGTTTTATCGTCATTCTAACTGTCGATCGCGCACATTTCACTTGTCGGGCAATAGCAGACACCGACAACCCTTGCTTTTCTAACACCACAATTTGTCCTCGCTCTACCTCCGTCAATTCGCGTGTTTTCGGCATTACTTTTTACTGTATACTATCGTATTACACAGACCAGATCACAGACATAATATCTTCACTCTAACTAGCTCAACCTTACTCTTACAACTTTTAAGAAAGACTGAAGAAATATTCAGAAATTACAATTTTGCGTCTATTTTCTAATTTACTCAGAATGGCCTACAATAAACCATTAAACCCTCATTACCAGGTACCTAGTTAAGTCCATCATCGACCCTGCTTCTTAGAAATACAATAATATTCGTGTAACACGTTCAAACCGAGAGTGGCGAATACATATGGCCATAGCTGTATGTTATACTCGCGGACCTAAATGGTAGCTTTGTTAGAACATTCACCCCTATGAGTTTTATTATAGTTTAGCACAACCTTGGCATTCTTATTACTAATTTATTATTATAGTATAATACTAAATCAGAGAGGAAGTTATAAAAAATACGTAACTTGCTTGTGCATGTCTTATTACGGTTATAGAATTGATATTCAATGATTATGGTGGTCAAGCTGTACTATAGATAATTCCCTTTCCTCTTTTGTGTCGTAAAAAGTTTTTATAAAGTTTTGAAGAGTGTTTAGAGCTGTTATCGTTTTGAACTACTTCCCGACCAACGACAAACTGTATAGAGTTGGAAGTGGATGCTGAGCTTTGCTTAATATTCCTTCACCTTTTCAACACAACCTAATTTCCGATTCTATCCGCAGAAAAAACATCTCCATACAATCTCCGAATCTCTTTTGCATTTTACAGGCGGCAAGTTTTTTTGATAGATGCCACTGAAGCACAACAATTCGCAATTTATTACCAAAACTTTCGAATTTGAATTTATCTTTCCAAAATACATCTTTCATTCGGTCCAATTTTTGTATTTCAAAGACCAATTAAGCCGTTTTCTTTTATTTGTGAAATACTGATCTAATATCGATGCCTCCTTGCAAGTCCGCTGCATTTAATCGTCGCTGGGCCGTGAATACTGATACAACATTTTTTACTTCTATTAATATCTGCACGGATACCGAGTGCTGTAAGCAGCTAATTTCGTTTACACGTATTAACACAATATGTTAGTCTTCGGCTTCCTGGACCGCGGAAGGTCAACATTCTTTTTCCTGTTTCCCAATGCCTTGTAGTTGTTGAATGAGTAGCAGTTTTTAAAATTTTTAGCTTATTTGCAATATAACGTTCACTTCTGTCTTCATTATAACCAGTACTTTTTGCAGCGTGTTTCGTAATATTCAACTTTTTATTTTTACTCATACTATATAAATAAATTCAACTTCCTAACGACCATTTAACTTAAAGAATTTTATTAAATTGATTGGAAGTATTTCTTGGAACCGTATATAAGGAGATTTAACAATAATAACACTATATGATCATATAAATTTGCCCACTAACAAGCCATGAAACTGTTTCTTCAAAATATTTTGTTGGTAATGAATAGTGGCTTGACAATGTGACATATAAAATATATTTCTCATGTGTACTATATTAGTTTATTTGCTGTCACTAACGCTACAGAATAAATCAATTTACAAGTTATTCAGTTATTCTACCAACTTCAGTTTAAAAAAGAAAAATGTCATGGCTTGCTGGAGGATAAATTTAATCGATCATATAGTATATTTGTCATGAATCCTCAAGTACATGGACATGGGTATGTAACTTTTTTTTGTAATAATGTGGTTATATGCTGTTTTAGTTTATCATAACCAGAGCAATCTTAAGTGTGTTAAAGTGTTCCATGGCCTTGTTACCACACCTCTTCGCCGTAAAGGGTGAAGCAGTTAATTATTTTCCCAACGGCAAATGGTGACTTGCGACCATACTCGAAAAAGTACTGCCACTGTACTTGACAGACGTTGGTTTTCAACATGGCACCTGAGTTACTAAATTCAAGTTATGGCCCTCTTGCCACTGGACCGCTGAGCAGTTAAGCCCTAAATGATAATATTACATAACAAAATCCATACATGCAGCATACAAAATTCAACACATATAAAAAATAAACATTAAAAAAACGAAAGAAAACGTAATAAAGCAATTAATGTAAATAGAATCAGAGATCTAGCTATCCACAAACTCATTCGGTGTATAAAATGAGTGAGTTTTCAGGCAATTCTCGCGAAAATACAGCTTTCAGATTAAACTTCGATTAATAGGCGCATTCAATAAAATTGCTAAGGATTTATACGTGTACGCTATATAAAAAAATGTATCATTTCTTCGTGAAAATATTATTACATCATGTGTTATATTGCCATGGTAGATGTTGATTTTACAAACATTTTGGATTGCTTCGACTTTGGATTCTTTCAATTTAACATTTTGGATTATTTCGATATACATATATGTATGTCTTAAACTTGTGAGGGATAGTGTACATAGCCAAGGTAAAGGTAATATGCATAATAATTATAGTAAACATCCAAACCGTCCAATAATTAATAACATGTTTTTCCGTTCATGCTAAATGATTTTGTATTTGAATTTTATCGATGTTTTGAAATAAGACTTTATACCGAACGAAGATTACAATAATATTTAGTTGGAAAGGATGAAAAATAGCAGACCCGATTTAGAGTTATCTTTATTTTTATGTACAAAGGTTCCTTTTTATTACTATCTTTATAGTGATGCGATACCTCTTACTTACGAGCTCTTAAATAATTTATATGTTTATCACGTATATCTGATACTCAAAATTTGAATTTAAATCTTCATACCATATGTGTACATACATATGTCGATAACTTGGATATATTGTATACTATACGGTCTCTAAAGTTATTCGTGAACAAAAGTGATTTGCATGTAGAATATACTGATTTAATAATGTTGCAAGAACTGAACATATGCAAACAGTAAAAAAACTAATATAAAAGAATTATGAAATTTGTTGGTAAGGTGAGATCATTACAAAAATTTGTGTGTGTAACCTTCAAATAAAAAGACCCTCCAATGTTTTATTTTAGCGCGATATTAAAATGTAAGTCTGAAATGTAGTGGAAATACAGTAGCCATTAAACCCTAAACAATACAAGAGATGTCTTTTCAGTTTTGCCTATAGAGCTGGAGTAAAACGAAGATTAATGCACTTTTGCATGCGCTCAAACCAATACTAAAACAGTTGTTCCACTCGTTTGTTGGTACAGTCAAAATTGCGTTTTTGAAGGTATCGACTGCTATTTCTTATGACTGGAACCTTTGATATGACCCAGTCCTTTCTTGATTTTCGGAAAGGTGCAGAAATCGTACAGAGGATGGTCGAACAATTCGACGTGTTGTTGCATTAAAAATTCAATTGTCTTGCGTGCTGTGTGCGATCTTGCATTGTTTTGGTGGGGGATAATTCGTCGTTCGGGGTTAGTTTTTCGACACTCAGCGATGATTTGCGACAAACAAATGATGGTATACAAATCGTCAGTAACAGCTCTTTGATCTTGTAGAGGAATCGTTACTACATAACCTGCTTTCGAGACAAATGTCGCGACCATCTTGACACTTCGAGAATGAATGACTTTTGTCGGCTTTTCTTCACATAGGAACATCCCAACAGACAACTGGCGGTTATTTTCTGACTGGTATAAGTAAATCTAAGATTCATCACCACCGACAATATTATGTAGGTTTTTTGAGTTTCCAACGTTCAAGCGATTTAGAGTCTTTCCGAAAATTATAAAAGGTTCTTGCTCGACAATGTTCTAGGTTTGATTCCATGTTTCAAATAACTTGTCAACTTTGGCAGTTAGTTCTAGTTATAATAGTACACGTATCGCACCGAAATTTTGAATTTGGGTTAACTAATGATGGAGGTTAATTTTTAGTACTGACATTTGATTAGTAGCACCTTCTATGTTCCAATATACAAAACTTAAAAGACGTCCCTTGTATATGAAAAAAGATGGTTTTTGAAAGAACAGGCTAATTCGAATGAAAACAGATAACCTAAGGAGAGGTTACAGTTTTATTCCTTTATAATCAGTTTATGTAAACTCGTTTATTATTACGTCATATTCGTTACCAGCCTTTCGAGAAAAATAAATGTTGCATTAAAGCAGGTACTCAGCACTAGTTTATCTGCTTGGTAATGAATACCTGCTTTAATTTATTTATTGACCACAGGTTTTTGAAATTTCTTATAGCACATAAAGAAAATAACAGGAGATATAGTGCTGTACATTATTGTACTGTATAGGGATAAGTGTATTTTATAATAATTATTATTATGATGACAATAAAATTATTAAAAAATAAGATAATTGCAATTAAGTTAGTATTAAAACAATTTTATTATAGAAGCTTAATTATTTATTTGTTGTGCATATGTTCTAAAAATAAACAATTGCAACTATCTACGGATACAAGCACTTGACGTATTCTGAAATTTTTAGCCACTAGACTTCAAGCATTTAATAAACGCATTAAACAAACGCAGATATGGAAACGATACCACCACTAAGCAATTGAGTGGAATATAAATTTACCTTTACCAAAGTGTACATATTTAAAGAAGGAGTAGTGCATCTCACTTAGAATTTTTTGCTCCCACTTACAAAATCATTTTTTTCCGATTTAATTGCATCTCCACGAAATATTCGCACATTTTCAATAAGTAAAACCGTATAGTTTTTCATCTATTCTCTTAGTCCTAAATATTGTATACAGTGAAGTTTCTATATCTATATATGTAAGTACCCAAAATCCCATTCATTGTTAAGCATACTTGTCACATAAGAACAATTAAAATTCTATAAGATTAGCTGTAGTCTTTCATGTAAGATAGATAATCTCACTTGAGATATATGGGCTTCATTACATGATGTTTAATATTATTATTTAATATGGTAGAGTAAGGAGATTTCGAAAAGTATCATTAAACTATTTATTAAAGATACTACCGTCTATAAGTTTGAAAGCAAGGTGAAATTCCTTTAAAATAATACAACTGATAGGCATATCGTGAAATCGTTAATCACTATTATAAATTGTTCTGTGCAGATGTAAAATTCTTACATATAATCCGTAAAATCTAAACATTTAGGTACAAATTTCATCAGAATATATTTTACTGCTTTGACGGAGATGGGGTAGGATACCTACAGTAATTACTTTTGGTTAAACGGTTTAGTACTATTTTGGTAATAGTTTAGTACATGTGGTAAAACTATCAATCCTCAGTATCTTATCGCTTTCATGTGCGGAATTAATTTTTTTTGAAATCAGTACCCAATTGCAACAATTTGGTAAAGTATTGAGCGTAAGAATGCTAAAACATAAGACAGTTGACTGTAGAATAACATAGCAATATTTGTACTCTTCGCGAGG
Organism: Trypoxylus dichotomus; assembly: GCA_023509865.1. NCBI lineage: Eukaryota > Metazoa > Arthropoda > Insecta > Coleoptera > Scarabaeidae > Trypoxylus > Trypoxylus dichotomus. Next base: position 18,850,196 of record CM042082.1, on the reverse strand, counting down.
TAGGCTACATCGAGAGACAAATTGTTCTACGATTAGGGATTTCACCGAAAGATGTGCATTACACGTTGGCCCGGAGAAGAAAGACAAAACAAAATCTTGATAGAAGACGAAGTTGGCGGCCACGGGTGACTTCTGGAGTTGGAAATAGATCTGTAGTAACGACTTGGAAATGAGATCGACGTCTAACGGCACCGGATATCGCATCGGCTCTAAAAATCGCTTTTAAAACGTGTTATGAACCAGCGAATCCAAATTTCAGTTATTTGGTACGCAACGGAGAGTTTTTGAGCTTGTAAGGCCCACTTAATGCCGTTCGTCAAACACGGAGGTAGTAGTGTTATGATTTGGAATTGTTTTCATGCTATTCCGTATGGAAGCCGTCTTGTTGGCGAGCTATTTGTGTTCCAGCAAGACAATGACCCCAAACATACGGCTCGAATCTGTAAGAACTTTTTCGGAAAAAAAAAAACTGAATGAAATTAACTAAAACTAATGGTTTGGCCTCCTCAAACTCCGGGTTTATCTCCCATAAAGCTCTTATGGGATAAGCTTGATCAAGGGCTAAACAGCGGCAACCTCAATACATCCAACACCTATGGGAATATTTACAGAACGGACGGCAACAAATCGACGCGAACTGTTTGGAAAAATTGCTTCGAAGAATACATAAAATTTGTACAGCGGTTATCAAAGCCAAAGGAGGGCATATCGACGAAAATAAAGTTAAGCTAAATAATGCATAAATATTGTTAATTGTTACTTTAATTACTTTTATTTGACGACAGTCGCTTATGTTGTATAATTTCATTAATAATAATAATAGAATTTTACTGTATCTGCGACTTTTTGTAAAGTCCGTTCCCGCTTCCATACTTTTCAACAGTAGCGTATATAAGCATTGTACATAAAGTTACGAATTCGTATACAAACGCAAACAAAGCTGTCTACAGATGACATGTTTCTTAGACCTTTACGGCCGTTTGTCATTGTCATAGGTACCTTTGAGAATGTGAACCGCAGTTGTTCGCGAAACGTCAGTTTTTTTCTTTTATGTATACATGTGCGATAAGTCGTAAATGAAGAAATAGGATATGCCCATACTATTATGAGCAGTAGTGCACCTCGATGTGTACATTACATTTTAAAAGTGGCATATTTAAACATGACATATAAAGTAAAAGATACCGGAGATCTTTGTCATCATTTCCAATTTAATTTAACTTAGAGGTTTTTGCGTAATATAAAGTGTTGTGGACCCTATGAATTGGTTAATTGTAACTAAGAAAATACACAGTAAAACGAAAACGAATTGTATATTGATACAACGACGACTTCTTAACTACTACAGCGACTTTCTATGTACATGATATCTTGTGGTGTGTAACGCACGTGTCCAACTCGAAAAGTACAGTTAAGGGAAGATTCTAAGCGTCCCTTTTCAGGTATAGTGCGTTCAGCCGCAATCCCTAACATGCCAGTTCCCGTTGAAACAAGGTTTCAAAAAATACATTAATTGTTTACAGGTAGTTTTATAAGTTTGGACACTGATTTTTTATAAACTCCACTATGACTTTTAACGGTCACTACTCGCACTTTATCGTCCTTCCCGGGATGCACTTCCAAGATGCGTCCTAATTTCCATCGTAGTGGGGATGTCAGCTCGTCCTCAATTAGTACTATGTCATTAATCTTTAGATTAAGTGATTCCTTGGTCCATTTTGTCCGCTGCTGCATATAGTGTAGGTATTCATGTCTCCATCTCTTCCAAAAGTTTTGAAACATCTGCTGAACCAATTGCCATCTCGATAAACGATTTAATTTCACGTCGGTTAAGTCATGCTCGGGAATGTTAGTCAGTGGAGCACCGATAAGAAAATGAGCAGGTCTCAATGCAGAAGGATCGGATGGGTCATCGTAAATAGGAGTTATAGCTCGGGAGTTAACACAACGTTCAATTTGTACCAGCAGCGTATACAACGTACAGAAAACCTAGTGATATAACGGAACCCGACAACCGTTACGAAATATTTACAAATGTTTGAAATACGCAAAACACTATGCGGATCTTGCTTATTAAAAATTAAAAAATGTTATTCTAATAAATAATGAAACAAATGTTTTATTTAACTTCCATATTTGGCTTTTCTCTCATATCTTTAACAAATTGGAAGGAATTCGAAAATAAATTGCACTTTATTGTGATAACGTGCAAAATGCTGAATATGTCTTTATTCTCACGTTTCGGCAATTTTAGATCAGCAAATTCATTCTTTTAATAAGGAGGATCCGAAAGAAAGCCAAGCAGGAAGAGATGCCTATTTCTTTCGTTTTTTTTCCGTTGCTCATTTTCCCCTTAAAACACTTAACATACCAAAAGTTGCTACAAAAACATTTATAGAAAAATGTATTTAATGTCTTGAAACACCCACTACACTTTGAAATACCAAATAAAAGTTTTTGCTCGATCAAGCTTGAGATTTAGACTATATCCAGATGGCAGATAATCTTTTGCATGGATGTCATTGTGATAGTGTGTTCAAAAATAAAAGCTAAAGTCATATACCGCAATCGAATTAATCTACTTAGGGATTGGGGTCGATCGCAATACTTATATTTATCATATCTAAGTAGAGACGTGTACAAGACAGTTCTCAATGAAATGTGATGGCTTGTAGTTTCTATTAATACACTATACAAATGGGCATCGTAGTAATATACTTAATAGGATATTAAAAAAGTATTTACTTTCCAGGTGGAAAGCGAGCTTCTTCTGGGGTGCATCCTGTTACGTTGTCAAAAAATTGATGGTCGTGTCAGAGAACATACTTAGGAAATATTTTAGTAGTACTTAAAAATAGCTCTTATGGGAAACCACTGAATTTAGGTATTGCAAGTAAAATATTTGTTAGTATCTTTCAGAGTCAAATTTGTAGATATTCAAAAGTAGGTGATGCTTTTTAAAAATACCAATTTTGTTCAAAATTTCAGCACTCTCATAAGAGTGATGTCCACCAATAAACTGTCATAATGATTCAATTTTCAAAGCGCTACAGCAAAAATGGTGCCAAATTTAAATCTTCTTGTTGGCGCACCCGTAAATAGGATTCCGATGCATACGTATTTCTACCGAGTTCTTATATATACACTACCGTTCATAAGTTTCGTGACACTATATGAAATAACAAAATAAACTAGGCAGATAATATACATTGAAAAGAATGCCTAGAAATAACACCAAACATAAGAACGCTGTAAAATACAGCTTTTCTCATGGTATCGGTGAAATCATTCACGAGAAAAGAGATGTGAAGAGACATAAAACGCTAACACACGGACATGTTTCTGCCTACCCGGCATCATCAGCGTGGTTTCGAGCGGTTTTTTGTTCGACACATTGCAATTCACCTTCTCAGAATCACCCTACAATTCAAGTGATTATTCTTGGCGCTAACTAGTGCCAAAAGAATGAACCACTTGTCTGCAAAAGTCAGACGCAGCGAAGAGAAGCGGGTACATCTTCCCAGCCTTTTCTCGAGCAATACATGGATTGCTAGTCCCGAAAGTGTGCTCGCACAAGTGGTTCATTCTGTTAGCACCAGTTAGCGCCAAGAATAACCACTTGAATTGTAGGGATAAATATGATGATAGTAGCAGAGAGGGAATTGCAATGTGTCGAACAAGAAACCGTTTGAAACCACGCTGATGACGGCGGGTAGGCGGAAACATGTCCATGTGTTCTCGTGAGTGATTTTCACCAATACCATGAGAAAAGTTGTATTTTACAGCGTTCTTAGGCAGATAATATTTGCGAAAAATCCCCAATTAAATTTTCTACTCTTTGGTATATCTTTCTAAGGCAATCACACACGCCTCGAGTATTTCGGCAATTTATTGGATGCATAATGAAGGTGCAGTCTATTATAAATAAGGCAGGGGGTGATTCAGTAATGTCCAAATTCTATTTCGCAATTCGTAACGCATTCAACCCATCATTCGAATGGATAAATGGTAAATAAGATATTGTTGTGAATAATACTATCGAGATTAGATTGTAAATGCTATTCTAAGAAGATTAATATGAATTCCCCTAAATATTTTTAAAATAGTTCTAAGTGTAACACAATATATTAGGAGCGATCCAATTTATGAACAGTAGTGTATACGAAAGTATAGAAACCAGACCATGATTTATTTTTCGCATAAATTAAAATATGCCATCTTTTTTATTATTTGTTTTAAGATCACATTTTATTAAAACTCAAAAATATCACAAAATAAATTTTCTTTTAAAATTTTTAAAAATATACAGATATTCCATTTAAAAATACTAAAATATTTTTCTTTTATTTCTGTATTAATTTCATCTCAATCAATATTGAACACACTGTTACTGTTCCAATTTAACCTACATTGTAACATTGATAATAACGGAGATAACATTGAAGCGCTTTTAATTTAGATCACCTGTATATGAACTGATAGGCTAGTAGTGACAAACCTTGTACCTACGCCAAAGATCTATTAGCATACATTCTAATTTCGATCAATTAGTATTCGCTTGTGTCGCGATTAAGGTGCATTTTACATGCACAAATGCGGTAATACAGTTCCCGTAATAGCAACAGCACGTATGTATATGTAGACATATCTCACACGAATAGGCTGTTATACGACTACTAAGCCTCTCTTGATGGAGTCGGCTTGTGTCAATAAAATTTTCTCTAAACAGGTTTTTTCGAACCGAGGTAGCCTTCGCTGACGAACTACATACACGAAGGCATAGATAGTTGTGCCTCCTGTGCGTTCCCCTCGAGCGATAGGAGGTAGTTTCTGTGAACATTCCATCATACGAACGTTGGTTGCGTGCACGAGAAACGTCGAAAATTCTATCGGCAAAACGTTTCTAGCGCGTTCGGATGACGCTTTCTTGATGAATAAGCCTCTCTCTCTACCTACCTCGTAATCGTTCGATAATGATAAGACGCTTACACAGATATAGATAGTACGGATTTTCGCGGTATCGAAAGCTAATAGTTGTGTCCGATTTATTGCAGATGTGCGTGGAATTTCGACGGTGAAGGTGCAGCAAGGAAAGCGGAGAATCCGATTGATAAACGGACGTAACGGTACCAAGAAATTTAGATGCTCGCCGGACATCCCGATCCGATGCGGTCAAGGATATAACCACCAGTCTGTGATCGAAAATAGTATTCATTTTTAATTCAAATTATTTTTTAAATAGTGCTGGCTCGGTTTAGGTTCGCGTGCTTACCCGTTCTTTCTTTCGATAAATAAACAAGTGATTTATGCTGTGTGCACTGACGAAGTTTGTGAAGTGAAAGGAAAGTTTGAAGATATTTAGGTGAGTTTTTAAAGAAATCATTTCTATTTTGCCTTTAAAATAAATTCTTTTAGAGTACCTCTTGAATGCGTTCTTAAAGAAATGTCTTACTGTTTAGTTTAGTTTCATTATACATTTCTTAAAATAAACAATTGAAATGCTTTCACTGAAAAACCAAATCTAGGAGCGTGTGATAAAATATTGTATGGTGACCGCCAAATAGCATCGAATAGGGAATATTAGAAACATTTAGAACTCACGTTAAAATATGTAACAACAATCAGATCGTGCATGGAAACCTAACGGGACCCTGTCATATATGCTGAATGATTTTTACTTAGAAGAAATAATTTTGATTAAGTGTTATTATTTCTAAGTTACATTCAAAGATTTGTTTGTCATATTTCAACAAAATTTACGGTTATACTTAGTATTCGTAAACTAAAAATTACCAGAAATGCACCATAATTGATGGAAAACACCAGTAAGCGGTCAATTGATCATTTTATTTACCACTGCATCTATTTTTGTATGCGACATATGTACAGTGGTGGACAAAAGATAGGTACAATGTCAGTATTTAGGAAAATATTGCGCATAAAGTAACAGGAAATAACATTGGCTTTTAAAAACGAAAATAGTCTTTATTTAGTAATAAAGAACATAAATATATAATTTTGAAAGGATGCTTAGCAAAGATTTAACTAGAATAAAAAGGAAACGATAAATTCTAGTTGGACAAAATAATAGGTACAAGTCATAAAAGTGTTGCAATAAATATAGCACCTATTTCAAACTGATTGGATTAGTACTTTATTGCATCGCCGTTGTTACGTATTATATCACGGCACCTACTAGGCAGATAATTTACTAATCGCTAACATGTTGCAAGTAGTATAGTGTACCAAATTTCTTTAACTGCTTGCCATAGTTCTTTCTGATTTTTAATTTTTTTTGTGCCGCAATGAATCCTTAACACACTTCCACAGGTTCTCTATTGGATTGATATCCGGGTATTGAGCCGGCCATCCCAAAATTCAAATATTATTTTCGATAAACCACTGTTTGACCCACTTGGAAGTGTGTTTAGGATCCTTATCTTGCTGACATATCCAAATTAGAGGCAGGTCATCCTTGGCATATGGAAGCATAACATCTTGCAAAATATCTATAAATTCCTTTGGTCATAGTGTCCATAATCCAATGAATTGGACCGACCCCATGCCACGAGAAACAGCCCCATACAATGATGATACGGCCGTCACCATGCTTTATTGTTTCTATTGTATATTTTGGTGACAGTTCTTTATTTACTGGCCGACGAACGTAAACTCCGAGTAAATTTATTTTCGTTTCCTTACTCCGTAGTATATTTGTCCATCAATAAACTTTCCATTTCCGTACAAGTTCTTGCAGACATCGGTCTGGCTATAATATTTTTATTGCTTCATAGTCGAACTTTTCTTGCGACTCTGCCGTGCAAATTAGTCGCCACCAATCAGCGGCGTATTCTACGGATACTAATATGCACATCCATTTCTTTTACAATTGAGCTTGCAAGTAGATTCTCTTTTGCTAGTCTAAAAATACAAACATCCATGTGTGGAGTTGTTTTTCTCAGTCGTCCTCGTTTTTGGAAGTACTTATACGGTTTAAGGGCATTAGTGATCATATTTGCAGTTCGATTTAATACTTTCGCAATTTCCCTAATCGTTTTTCCTTACGTACGCAATATTTTAATGATGGTTCGTTCTACTTCCGAACAATGTTTACATCGACCCATTTTATCCAAGTATAATAGATAATTACCACAATATTATATTGATAAATTGATCTTACCTTTACAATTTTTGGGTTAGCTTTACTTTACTAAACTTATTTTAACTAATTTAGTGGATGTTCATATTTTTATGGTCATATTGATACGACTCACAATCCCAGTAATGCCGGGAAATTACAGCAAGTGGTATCTGCATTAGTACCAGATGTTTTCAAAACTAATTGCGGTCATCCACCACCAGATGTCATAAGCAGTAAACAATCAGTAGTAATATTAGAAACTTAATACTATTACCACTCACTTTGTACCTATTGTTTTGCCCACAACTGTATATGAATACTAAGTATAGAATTAAAGGTTTGTTTTTCATAGGGAAATTAAACATTATTTTATCAATACTGTTTGAAAATGCCGGAAACCAAGGCTGAAAAAATCATGTGATGTTTCTACTTAAAGAAAAAAGAAGGTATTTTTTTGTTCCTTCGCATAAATTGGTTGAAAATATCACAAATACGTCTGCAATTTTTATAGTAATTGTTAACTTATTATATCAATAAACTATAATTTTATATAAGGGTGCGTTACCTGATTTTATTAATCGAAAATTAGAAAAACTTACGAGTTTAAGTTTATATATCGCAATGGTTTGGGATAATCTCAATTTAACTGTGAATCCTATTATTAAAAGTTTTATCGTATCATCATCTATTAAGATCATTTCACCTTAAACATTTATTGATAATTATTGGGACCATAATATTACTAGGTTAACTTTGTTACTCATAATACGTTAGATACAAGATAAAAGTTATAATATAAATTTATTTTTGAATTAAAATATCTATTTTGACGCTATTATTAAATGTAAAACATATGCCGTTCGCGTGTGGGATCGCTAAATCTTCAGTTTCTCTACCGTTTGCATTTAGTGGACATTACATTGATTCTTTAGTATTTGACATAACGTTTCCAACTTGAATCTCCTACGCAATTGAACCTTCCTAAAATAATAATATCTGGCAGCTTTCGTTGACTCCCATCTAGCCAGTTCTTGCAAATCTAAAATATTTCCACCGGCGTTAACAAGAAAAGTTTCTGAAGATCTTCTAATACAATGACCCGTATACATAGTTGAATTTTCCAGGTTCAGAAATGTAGCGTTTTTCTCAGGTATTTTAGAGAAGAAATGAATACCATAAGGCTGAATCGCACACTTTTAGTGATAACGTGACGGCCGTAATGTTACGGATTTCTTAAATGACATCACAGGATTAATATTACCCTCAGCTACAAGGGGATCTTTTCTTCTTTGAGTTGGGAATGGTAATAACAATCTTACTCTCCAACATCTCAACATCTATCATAAACATTTTTTACTAATTCATTACTTCTACAGGCTCCACGAACTCCTGATCAGAGAAGCTTTCATCATCCAAAATACCTGGTTGGGAGGTATACACAAAAATGTATCAACTTGCTCTCTTGTGAATACTTTAGATTTTTTAACTCTATATCCAACATTTTTCTTTTCGATAAATCTCATCAAATCACCATACTTGTCGATTTTCTCTGTTTCCTTCAATCTAAACCAAACTCGCTGCATGAAATACTTCGGCCACAAAGTTGAAAGAGAATATTCATTTGAAATTTTAACAAAATAATCGAATATAATCGTTTCTCCTGCGCTTTAAACTTATTCTCTGTCTCGCCACTTACCAAACAGATGCTATTCTATTTGATAATACATTTTTGATTTCTCTGGTAGCAAATCCAATCTTCCATTGTTCGTTGCCTCTAGAATATTTTCAGGAATATCAATATCTTCCATGATTTTTTTCAAAAACAATATTTGTTATCTATTTCTCGAAGTGAGCACATTAACAAGAGAAATCGCTTTAAGTTCCAATTTTGTAATACATTCTGTTTCCTTTTCATTGTTGAAACAATCCAAATCGAAGAAAATGTCAATTTTATAGTCGTACCTATCTACATGGACGATAGTGTATATGATTTTTCTCCACAATAATAAGAGTACGTATCTAATGCCGCCTTTTAATTTGCTACAGATAAAATCAGTCGTGAAAGTGTAGGAAACAGTTTTCAACATTACAAGGAAGTTTTTGTAAATATATTTGTAAATTTAATTAAATTAGTTGCCCTTTAAAACCCTAAAATTATATTTTTCTGAACGGGACGGGAATATATTTGAGGCGTTCTAGTTGAGTTGATCGCATGTATATTAATGTGAAAATTAGCGTGTTATCGTACAGAATGACAGTAATCCTCGATCACGACAGTCACCTGGTCTCAAATTGACAGAAAGGGTTTTGTTGAAATCTCTAGAATTAATTTTTAGAACCCATCATCACACAACAGAAACCATCGATTTCAATCAGTGATTTGGATTTTAATAATTACTTGATATAAATCAAGCTCATCCTGCCATCAACCTTTATTTTTTTCATTTCTTATTAGCATATATTGCATACAATACCAGAATAAAAAAAAGTAAAAATATGACAGTAGTGACAGCGATTCCGTAATCTAGAGGACAAGAATTTACCATTCGTTAGCTTTTACGTTGAGTGGCTTCGGCATTGCAATTAGTGAATAACTGATATCGGGACATTCCGTTTAATGTTACTTGAAGAATTTAATGCTTTTGAGACGAACTTTAGAATATCTTTATTAAGTGATTTTGTATTTAAATTAAAACCTAAGCCAATTTCTTGACATTTGTAGCACCTAACCTTTAATGAGCTGAATCAACGAACAAAATCTGTTAGTTCAAATATATAATATCCGTTGTATCAACTTACCTGCTATTTTCAGTTAGCATTGGACGTATTATCCAGGTTGGCACATTGTGTGCCAAAAATAATTAGCATGTTATAAAACATTTAGTTTAAATTGTGCACAATATTTATATTGCTTTAAATATAACGACCGAATATGTTCATCGCTACATGACAAGTAAAGCATCAAAGATATTTGACCTAAATTTAAAATTCGATTTTTGTAAGCAAAATTTAGCGCACAAGTACGTTCCAAGAGGTGCCAAGATAAATTTTATAGCAAGGAAATTTAAGAGAAAAAGCCGTAATGTAAGTAATTATATTGTCCGATAAATGCAAAAGAGGTTTCTTGACAACTACACATGCACGTAATTCTAATTTCTTCAAAGATCGCCTTACAGTCGAAGCATGTACTGACAGGCACGTCAGTATATGCTTCTTCTAATCCTCGCTTCAATTTCGCGGTTACTTTTTTTCTGTTTTTTTGAGCCATTACTATCACGAAGTGTGCATTCACTTATTCACTACGTCGCCTGTTTCGTTTTACTGCAGAGAGAACCCTTCATACGGCTTGCGATTTCTGCTTGACTGTAACAAACAACTTTATTTCTGTTTAATAACGATATTTTCAGGAATTTTCCAAATGTAACCAAACCTTGGCAATCAAGACCTACAATAAACAATAAACACAAACAAATAGACCCAACCATAAATTTTATTGGCTCTCAATGTAAATACAGAAGATTACCTTGTTTGCGGCATACCTGCTTACCTGTTTATCCATCGCATTCTTGAATACTACAGAAGGATTACGATTTTTAAGTATTCCTTTCTATTTATGTGTTGGTACAGCATTTACCAGATTAAAGTAAATCGTAAATATCATTACGATTAAAAATATATTAAGAAATATTTCGGGGACTTTTATCATTACATAAACTTTTAAAACTATATCTAGGTGCCTCTTTCTTTTGCTCAGTAGTGTATGTTACACGTGTATTAGTATAAAAATATAAATGTCAATGTATTGTTACAATTCTGGTATCCCCACCCAGTAAAGCGTACTTCTTACTTGCTGGCATTAATATAATAGACAAACTAAATTAAAACAAGACACTAACATATTATAAATTTATTGACACTTAAACAACATAATGCTAAAATACATATAACACATGGGCTGAAAAGTCCCGGGCCTAACAAAGAAAACACGTTTTTTTTTGGTTTAAAATTAGCTATATTCATCAACGTAATCTCCATCAACAGCAACGCAATCATTCCAGCGCCGCTCTAACATTTCAATACCACTTTTGTAGAACGATTTTTCTTTTGCCTCAAAATAGACCTCAGTTTCAGCGATAACCTCTTCATTCGTGCGAAATTTCTTACCGGCGAGCATTTTTTTGAGGTCTGCGAAGAGCCAGTAGTCGCTGGGAGCCAAATCTGGCGAATACGGTGGATGTGGGAGCAATTCGAAGTTCAATTCATGTAGTTTTGCCATTGTTTTGATTGACTTGTGACACTGTGCGTTGTCTTGATGAAACAACATTTTTTTCTTTGCCATATGCGGTCGTTTATTTGCAATTTCGGCCTTCAAACGCTCCAATAACGCTATATAATATTCACTGTTGATGGTATTTGCTTTCTCAAGATAATCGATGAATATTACACCACGCACATCCCAAAATACCGAGGCCATAACCTCTCCAGCCGATTGTTGTGCCTTCGGGCGCTTTGGACGAGGTTCACCAGTTGCTCGGATGACGATCGTTTTGATTCCGGACTGAAGTGATGGATCCATGTTTCATCCATTGTCACATATCGACGCAAAAATTCCGATTTGTTACGTTTACACATGGCCAAACACTGCTCAGAATCATCAACACGTTCTTGTTTTTGGTCAACAGTGAGCCAACGCGGCACCCACTTTGAACAGAGCTTTCTCATAGTCAAATGCTCATGCAGTATAAAGCCAATACGTTCTTTTGATATCTTTACGATGTCAGCTAACTCACGCAACTTCACTTTTCGATCATTCAAAACGATTTTGTGGATTTTTTTGATGTTTTCTGGTGTTACCGCCTCATTTGGACGTCCACTGCGTTCTGCATCATCGGTGTCTCTACGACCAGTCTGAAGTCAGCAAACGAACGTTTTATTGTTGTTTCTGATGGAGCGGAGTCCCCATAACGCTTTTCAAGCCATTGCTTCGCTTGAACCGCATTTTTTTCCCATCAAGAGGCATTGTAAAATTAAAACACGAAATTATTTTTGATCCATTCTTTTGAAAATAACAAAAGTAGCGTGACTCTTAGCACAATAACTCACAAACTAATGAATAGAATATCATGAAATTTTAACAGCTGTCTTTTGAAGGTTAGTACTAACTGAGAGAAAGGTGACTGCAATAAAACTAGCGTCATCTATGTGTTAGGCCCGGGATTTTCAGCCCATGTGTTATAATGTGCCACATCAACTTCATTATCCTCCTCAGTCGCCGGAATTAAACGCTGTTGAACATTTATGCGAAGAACTAAAACGTCGCTTAAGAAAAACGATTATATATAACTGGGCGCGATTCCCTAAAGTGCACCACAGTGGAAGAATTGACACAAATACCTAAAGAAAGAAAGACCTAAAGAAGACACAAAAAATAATATACTCGCGTAGGCTAAATGCTGTAATTACTGCTAATGGTGGCTTTACAAAGTACTAATTTACTATAAATAGCTTTCCGTATATATTTTATGTAGCACTTATGTATTATACATACGTAGACCTTCGTGAGATTTTGTATACATATCTTCTCTATAGGAAAACAATTTACTTGAATTCACCTAACTGTATATATTTTTAGTTTTGCATTATAATTGTATTATAATTAGTAATATACTTAAAATCTTTTTTGTAGTCCTTATTTTGAGATTTTACGGGTAGAGTTTCGTGGGTAACTGTACATATTTTTATTAGATTTCTTTTTAATTCGTTTGACAGCGATATACATATGTATGTATCCCCAATTAGTAACTAAAATGAACTTTATAATTAGAAAGGTAGTACAATAGCCGACTTTTACTATTCTATATGTCAATGGCAAATCTATACATAGACTGAATAGTGTTGGTGAATGTATTATAAAATCTTGTCGAATCAACGTTTTAATCCAAGGTCTCAGCCCACAAAAAGTGAAAGAATGCCAAAAATAAGAGCAGTTTGACTGGAAATTATTTATATTTACAGCGAAAGTAGCTGAGACGGTAGTGTTTTTTTAAATTAATATACAGGTGGAGCCATAATGCGACATTCTTTGACAGCATCTGTATGATTAATGATACAAAGAATCTAATGCAAAAATCATAAATAAAAAGATAAAGCGTTGTATTGCGTATAGTACGACAGAGCTAGCATATAAATGGACTGACTACTCTTTGTTAATGTACACTAGGGTGACAGAATAAAATAGACACCTACTAATTAAAAAAAAGATTCTATTCTCGTTATATATATAAAATATTTTAAAATTTTTAAATTAGACTAATATTTTGTCGATCCACTTTTACTTGCGTGAAGTGCTGCGAGTCGTCGTGGCATAGAATCTATTAAATGATTAATGGTGTCTTCTGGAATATTTAACCACTCTTCTGTAACAGCTGCCACGAGTTCTTCCTTATTGCTGGGTTTTCGGGGTCGTTTCGCCATGTTTGTCTGGATTATATGCCAAACATTCTCTATCGGATTCATGTCTGGTGATTGGCCGGCCATGGTGAAATCCGAATCCCCTGTTCCTCTTTCCATGTGGTTGTTGTTCTTGCTTTGTGGCAGGGTGCTCCATCCTCCATAAAAGTGGCGTCGTCTTTAGATAAAATGGCGTTGTCGAATATCGGTAGTAGTCCTTCTGTTAATATTTGGATATATTTTGCCGCATTTACATTTCCGTCGCAGATTACTAATTGCGATCTTCCAACCATACCATACCGCGCCCCACACCATGATGTTCACACCGCCGTATTTCACCGTCTGATGCAAAAATTTGTCGTCCAGTTGCTGTGACGAACGTCTCCATACCCATGTATCTGCTTTCGTCTGAAAAAATGACAGACCGCCAAAACTCTTCGGGCTTCGTTCGCATTTCGATTGCCCAAGCCATTCGGAGCCGTTTTTGAAACGCCGTAAGGAGAGGTTTTTTCTTTGTCACCCTTTTATACATCCCCACACTGTGGAGGTATCGCAGAACGGTGTGGTGACTTTTCTGTGAAGTTGCCGCAAGCTCAGCTGTACTTTTTCGCGGTTCTCTTAACACTTCGCGCACAAGCATCCTTTTACTTCTTTCAGAAGGTCCGGCACGACCTAGTCTCGGCTCCACTGTTGTTTTTTCCTTTCGTTTAAATTGTATAATCACACGGTTAATTGTGGACAACGGAATATTTAAAAATTTACTTATTTCACGTTGCTAAGCGTCGCGTTCACTCTGGCCAACGATGCGGCCCCGGGTGAAGTCGCTAATATCACTCGAACCTTGTAAGCGAGGCATAGTTGTAACGATTTGAAACTATGACGAATTCCTTCCGATACATCTACCCCTACCCTAATGACAAGAGAAAGTTCTTAATTCGTTGTTAGAATTTAGCTGTTTACATATTTATACCGCTTTACCTGGTGTCTATTTTATTCTGTCACCCTAGTGTAGTTATATAAATTTATTTTAACTCTGAGGTGTGAAAGTACGGACACGAAAAAGTCCCAAAAGCAGCAAATTTTTATTAGAAAAGTGAAGAAACTTTACATATTTTACTTAAACATTAACATAGTGTTTAAAGTTTTTCACATTTTTTCTAATTGTATTGGGTGATTACAGTATATGTACTACAAAACCGTTAAGGGAAAAACAAGTTTAAAGTATTTAATTTTTAAATTTATAACTACATACGGGTATTACCATGGTATGTCTTAAAACATGATTTACCTTTTTCAAAGAAACTTGGCACATTGAACAAATCTGACCTGTTCGAGTAAATGCAGTCCCTGGAGGCACATATGGTTTCGACCGTATTATTTATATTGGTACTGTTGACGAACTAGTCGATGATGATTTTTTGGAAATTACAATTTCTGCTACCAATCCAGTTATTACACTGTGTCAAAAGTCTTTTGCACACATAATGGGCAACTCTAATATTTTGTAAATGTAATAACTGTGTACAGCTGATGCAACCATTTTCTACTACGTCAATTTAATTGTAATTAAATTTCAAGTTGATCAAGTACATCTGGGTCATACTTTCTGTGATGATGATTCGAGAAAATATACATTATTCGCTTATCTTTCCATTTTATGACTGTTAATCCTATATTATCTGTTAACCATTGAAAATTCCCTGTATTTATATGTCTGTCGCGTTTAAATTTTGGTAAGTGGCGACTGGTTAAATTAACTCTACCGACAGCATGTATTTTCTTCTGTTTTAGTTTACCAAACAATTGTATATCGTTAAAAAAATTACAAAGTAGACAATAGAGCTTTAGTTCAGTAGATTTTCTGAAAGACTATGAACTACGCGAGCACCAAGCCTTCTGTATACCGTCGTATTGCACAAATTTGAGACAATAGTCTATTGTGTATATATTGCTTTAAGGAGCCTCGCCGTTTGAATTTAATAGCTGACAAATCTATCCTTAGTCGCAGCTTATAAAAATTAAATGATCCAGTCATCATTAACATGTAAATGGGACAAGAGCCAAGTAAATTCGTAATCACGCTAATAAATACGTCATTGAGGTTTGGTGAACTTGACCGATAATCATTGTAGTTCGGTAACTGTTTTATTCCCATTAGTAAATTAGCTTCTAAAAATGGATTTGTTTCATTTGCATTGGTTGATACAAATTGTTTACCCATGGACTTTTTTATTTTGTTTATACAAATTTCGATGAAACACGTGATTTATAAACTCGCTTTGTACAAAGAAACTGAAATTTGGTGTTTCTCTGATGAAATCTGGTACGTTAGGTAATTTTATAAATTCAAAAGATGCAGTCGGTTTAATGTTATTTGATCACCTTTAGAGGTGAATAAACTAGTGTTGCTTCAGTTATGTTCATAGTTGAATTACTGAGCTTTATTACTGAGCGCATATCCCAACAAAAACAACATCTATTGCGGTATAAGAGATACCAACTTCAGACTTCTTCTGACAATATTGGTTCACCTACTTCGTAACGGCGCTTCCGTTTTTCTGTGGAACTCTTAGGTGGTCATACAAAGTAGATAGAATGTCAGGTCGTCCTCTTTTAACTACGACATGGGGATGGTATACATACCATCAAAATTTAAACTGTTTTTCAAGCTGATAATAAGAGTTATCATATAGTATACACGGTCATTTGCAGAAAACATATATCTCTGCCGAAATGCACGTAGATTGCAACCAAAACACTAAACAAACACCGATTCGCAAATGATAAAGCTTTTATTCATCACAAACAGTTGGATTTAAAATTACTTCACAACGTGCAGTTGCACGTAAGCTTAATACAAATTTTCAAAACATATCGAAAGATGTTGAAGCTTTGGTGCAGAAAATATACCACTGAGACGCTAGTAAGATTGACTTCGTTTAATTTGATCTATTTAATTGAAACTGTTTTAGCTTTTAGGAATAAAGTAACTCAGTTTAAGGTGATATTCAGGATAATACCACCTGAATACAGGTTGTAAAATTAAAGAAATATATAATTAGACTATCTAATAATTAATTTTAGTTTGCCAGTTAGACTGTATTATAACTCGCTCTCGTAGATTTTACGACGCTATAATTTTATATATGTTACTTGAAGCTCTTGTTTTCAGAAAGTTTGACGAATAGTTCTGAATGATGTTCTACGTTACTATAAAACCACAGTTATAATCTACCGGTCGATTCCCGGTGTAGTTTTTATTATTTTACAGCGATTTTGATATCTCGAGTATCCCGACACAGTTGCGTTCGGGACTTTTGCGGCTTTAGATACATACATTGCGCTGACTCCGTTTATCATCTCGCAATAGCAACATTACTACTTAATATATATCATTCAAATATACACACATATGAAAACATGTTTGAAAATATGTTTTCTCGGGCTTTTTGCTGCGTGTGAGTTTTCTCCTGACAAGGAGTGTTTCTTCGAGGCTTCAACAAGATCGCACTCGTTACCTTCAGGAGATAGTCTGTTATTAGTTAAAGCTAGAGATCGACTGAGTGTAAGTAGTGACGGACCATCTCCTGAAGATGACGAGTCCGATCTCGTCAAAATGTCGAGGAAACAGTTCTTCTCAGGACAAAACTCACAAGCGGCCAAAAGCACGAGAAAACATATTTTCACCATACGTCCGCGAGAACATGAAGATTAACATATATATACAGGCAGGGACACAATTATTAGACACGTCCAATTTTTTCAATTATCTTTAAGATAAACAATTACCAAATAAAACAAATATTATAAAAGCAAATATTAATGACTAAAAACTAGAAATTCAATATTTGGTTGGCCCCCGCGGACTTTTATAGCAACTTCAATCCTTTTACGTAAACTGGCCACTACCATATGGCAGGTTTAAGTTGGAATGTCCTCCCATACTCTTTCAAGTATTGCTTTTAATTCTTGTTAGGATTTGCACTTGTGTTCGCATACTTTTCGCTTAGTAATAGCCCACAAATGCTCGACCGGATTTAGATCCGGGCTTTGGGGTGGCCATTCCAAGATGTCAATGTTCGCTTCCCGGAACAACGCTAAACTTGCAGCCGCAGTGTGGCACAACTTCGTCAGTATTCATTCCGAATAATTTTTCAATTGAGGACAGTAAAACTTCATCTAACATGCTGGCGTAAGTCCTCGAGTGAATTCTACCAGTGCACACGAACATCTCTTCAACCCCTGTCGATGTCATACACCCCCATATCATGACACTACCGCCACCATGTTTGATGGTAGGCACCACACAATTGGCATAGTATTCTTCACCAGACCTCCAACTCACGGCACCAGGTGTACCAAAAATCTGTAATAAACCTATCCAGTTAATTCTTTCAACTGTCGATTTTTTTTAACACAATTCGTTTAAATTTCTATAAAATAGTTACCTTACACTGAATATAAAACGATTAATTATATTTACCTCTGTATTACACTCATCTGTCCAAATCACGTTCGCCCAGTCCTCCTCTGTCCACGATTTGTGTTTATGAGCCCATGCTAATCGTTTATTTTTATTTACGTCCGACACCCACAGCTTTTTTCTAGCTTTTCCCAATGATAAACCGACTTCTCTAAGACATCGACTTACTGGTTTAGGCGATAAATTAACATTGAGTTGTCGATTTAACGCGCCGGCCAAATCTGTTGCCGTTTGATGTCGTTTCTGCAGAGAGTGTCGTTGTAATCACCGCTCCTCCCTTTCTGTCGTTTTACGTTTTGGACCTCTTCCCGGTCCTGATTTGGTATCCCCTGTTTCTTGGCAACGCTTTGGAGTTGTTTGTACGGCGTCCCGTGAACATTTTACTTTTTTACTAATCATCACTTGGGATAATCCCTCGGCATGTAGCGTAATAATTTGCGCACGTTAAAACTCAGAAGGTTCTATAGATTTCGGCATTTTCAGTTACATACACATAGACTAATCACGAATAAATATTTTTATTTGCCAATAACAAACGCACATATAATTTAAAGTAAAAATACTGATTTTCACCGGTCACTTTACCGAACTATACTAAGTGTAAAATATAATTAATTCGGCAAATACAGCAATAAATGAATTAACAACGGTATTTCTCCCACTAACCCTTCTATTTATACTACGAGTATTTATGAGAAGCAGCAGGTAAAGGCTATTTGTCTGTTAATATCGCTATATTAAAACATCTAAAGTATGTCTTGTTATCCTCTCGGGCTTTGTCCCGCGTTCGGCGTTGGTTCTTAGAAGAAGAGGACGTACATGGTTCTTCTAAGAACCAATGCCGAACGCGGGACAAAACCTGAGAGGATAGCAAGACATATATGTTCTTAGTATCTTACTCTCTATATATATATATATATATGTGTTCGAGCGTATGTTTATATATATATATATACATGTGTTATAGCGTATGTTTATATATATATATGTGTATGAAATAATATTCCCGGGTTTCTTACCGCGTATGTTGTTGATCCGGAAAGAGACCGTTTCGACGATATCTCACGCAGTTCATCTCCGATCGCTAACCGAATGACAGCGTCCAGAGGAAGATGAAAGAGATCTCGAAACACATACACTGCGAGAAACCCGGGAATATTGTTTCACATACGTTGATCGTCAAAACATCCATCTCAAGATATATATATGTTATATATATAAATATACTGTCGTCCATGAAAGCTTGGCCAAGTAACAAAATTTAAAAAATAAAAGGCAATTAAAGAAATAAATGTATTGCTCTTAAAAATAACAACTATCAAAATCTATATATTTGTGTATTATGACACTTGGCTGGTTCGGTGATATCTGCGAATGGTGTACTTTACTATCGACGCGGCTAGATTTAATTTCTCACCGATTTAACGGTTAGCAAAACCTTCTTTATACAAAGTTATTATACTGGATCGTTTAGCAACACCTATTGATTTACCACGAGGCATTGCGAACAGTGTTGTACTGTACCGCTGGTCACAATAATATTCAAACTAAACTGGTATAAGTTTGGTAATAGCTTCTTTCTTAGACATTTAATGACAAAGAAATTTCATCACAGTTCCATGAAAGTTTTTGTTTCATTCAACACCTAGTGCTACTACTGTAACATGCTCATATCAACTTTATAACATCATTTCATGCACTAGCATCTCACCCATGTCGTAATGCAGGTGACTGTTTAGATTATGATCGATATTGACAATGTCACAACCATAACTGCTATACACAAGTATTTGGTAGTTTCCTTATTTATACGTATCTATTGTTTCGAGGTACTCCTTTCTAATAAGGCCGTTACTGTTAACATCGTGTCGCTAACGTCAAATACTGATTCGGTATTCGATAATTCTTTTCACTTGCTAAACATGACGGCTAAATATAGCCTAAATTCCATATTATTTCATCCGATTTAATCTATAAAATCATTGATACCGTTTGATAAGTTAGTTAAGTCTTAGATTCGCGAACGTAGGAAACTTTCGTAACAGATAATAATTAGTCACCACGTAAAAAAATACGCTTATCTTATCAGCGTAATCATCGTAATTACATTATAGAAGTAATGGATATAATTAGCATCTAAATGCCGCAGGATTGATTACCTTATAAAGAGTAATAAATATAGTGCTGTATTGTTGAAGGTAGAGGATGTGTTTGGAAAACAATGAACTGGATATGCTATCGTAAGGTTTGAAGCGATTCCATTCTCAGAGCAGAATATTATAAGAATAAACTTGATGTGAAAGATTTGTATGTTATAGCATCTGGTGTGTTCCATTATTACTGCCAAAATATTGTCACTGGAGGCTTGTACACACGTTTTGACTATTTTGTGACTTATACTGTTGTTTAAGTTACGAGCTCGGATATAAGTTAAGTTGCAGCCCTATAGCGTCAGTCGTTTACGAATAGTTGCTTGCTAAACAAGTCAATCCGGAAGAAAACTGAAACTATGGAGGAAATTGAAGACCGTGCTGTGATAAAGTTCCTTACAAAGCAAGGAAAGAATGCTCAAACCATATTGAATGAAATGGAAACCGTTTATGGGGAACAGTGCCCTAGTAAATCAATGATTTATAACTTGCATGGTCTTTTTAAACATGGTCGGGAGTCGATTGAAGACGACCCCCGCTCAGGACCGCCAGTTGAGGCCACCACATCAGACATCGTCGAAATAGTGCAAAAATTTGTACTGCAAGTTGCCCGTTTGAAGAAAAAACAATTATCTGCATTAGTTGAAGTATCAGATACCATCATTTTGCGTATCCTACATGACCACCTGGGTATGACAAAAGTCAGTGCAAGATGGGTACCGAGAATGCTCACGTCGCTGCAGAAACCGCAGCGCGTCTGTGCGTCCAAACAATTTTTGGAGCTGTGTGGAGACAAACCTGCACAAATTTTGGAGCGGATTGTTACCGGAGATGAAACATGGGTTCATCACTTTGAGCCTGAGTCCAAACAGGACTCCATGCAATGGCATAAAAAGGGGACACCATCGCCAAAGAAATTCAAAGTGTTAGAATCGACTGGAAAGTTGATGGCTATTGTTTTTTGGGATTGTGAGGGGATATTATTGATTGATTACAAAGAAAAAGGTAGGAGCATAACCGGCGAATATACGCAGCGATATTAGAAAAATTAAAGGAGGCCATCAAGGAAAAACGTCGAGGAAAATTGACGAAGGGTGTGTTGCTCTTGCAAGACAATGCGCCGGTTCACAAGCGCAAAGTTGCAATGGCTGCTCTGCACAAGCATGGCTTTCAATCAATAGTCCATCCACCCTACAGTCCAGACCTGGCACCTAGTGATTTTCATTTGTTCCCCAATTTAAAAAAAGACTTACGTAGAAGAAAGTTTTGCGATGACAATGAGGTAAAGGAGGCAACTTTGGCCCATTTTGAGGCGAAAGATAGAAAATATTTCTATGATGGTTTGGAAAAATTAATTCATAGATCTAATAAACGTATTGTGCTTAAGGGTGATGATATTGAAAAGGAAAAATAGATTTATTGCTTTATTTTATTTAAAACCCTTTCATTCCACGAACTTCTGGACCTCCCCTCGTACATCGCAGACGACAGCGTGGGCAGCATTATGAGTTGTCTAAGAGAACCTTGATTAATTTATGCGGCATATTATAATTGTAGCTGTACGTTGTAGATTCATTCGGTAATTGACTGCAAAAGGCTTCACACGTTCTTTAGTTAATAAAATAAATTTGTTATATTATTTATTCTTTTGCTTTTTAAAAATCAGAAGTGAAGGGTAAAATAGGTAACTTACACTTACACTTTCAAAGTGATTATTTATATTTACATTTTCTTAGTTCTTTTTGCTGATCTTAACCGGTACATCGTACCCAGACAGTGCTTCAATTATCAACTCTAGTCTAAGAAGGCGTTTCGGATGAATTAGTAACAATACGTTAATCGTTTGCTGAATTCATTTCACAGCTTATTGAAATAATTCCTTGCCGGCATTCTGTTACGAATTATCCCAACACAACAATAGTAACCCAGCCTTGACTCTAACATGATCAGATAGGATTGTTTGGTTTTGGAACCAAAAGCGTGAAAAATGGATAATTATGAGAAAATTAAGATGTGTTGAATACAAATTGTAGGGAAAAATGCGTTATTACTCTGTTATTTTGAGTATACCACTTTGTATTGAAATTAACTGTAGTTCTGCTTGTCTACCAGAAATATCATTTTAGAAGGTAAATATCTTGTGTGTATACAGAATGTCAAAGTTTGTTTTTCTTAAAAATTACTAATATACTAATACTATATATATATAAATAAGGGTTTTAAAATAATAGAACTGATGGGCATATCGTGAAATTGTTAATCCCTGTTATAAATCATTGTATGCAAATATAAAATTGTGAGGCATAACTTGGAAAGGCCAAACATTTAGGTTGAAATTTCACCCGGTACCCGCAGTAATTATTTTCGGTCAAACGCTTCGCTAATCATTTAGTGCATGTGGCAAAGGTATTAATCCTTACTATCTTTTCGTTTTTCTGTGCGGAATTAGTATTTTGTAATAATTTAGTAAAGTACTGAGCGTAAAAATGCCAAAACGCAGACAGCTGATTGTAGAACAACGTAGTAGTATTTGTACTCTTCGCAACGAAAGATGTACTGACAGAGAAATTGCTCTAGAATTAGGGATTTTCTCGATAGGTGTACATTGGCCCGGAGAAGAGAAACAGGACAAAGTCTTGAGCGAAGACGAAGTGGGTGGTCACGGGTGACTTCTGGCGCTGAAGATAGATTTATAGTAACGACTTCGAAACGAGATCTACGTCTGACAGCATCGAATATCTCAACGCGCGTTAATATACAACGACGAACAAATGTTTCTGTTACCACCGTTGAGAGGCGATTATTGGCAGCGGAATTAAGGGGAAGCATCCGTCGCAAAAAAACTGTTTTTAAAATGCGTGCATAAACATAGACGATTAACATGAGCAAGAGACCATGCATATCGGTCACTGGATGATAGGAACGCAATCTTATGGACCGACAGTGAGGCCTACTTAGTGCCGTCCGTCAAACACGGTGGTGGTAGTGTTATGGTTTAGGATGGTTTTGCTGGAACAACTACGGGTGATTTGGTGAAAATTAGTGATACAATGCGAAATGAAAAGTATTTTGGCATTTAAAGCTCTTATGGGATGAGTTTGATTGAAGGGCTAAACAGTGACAATCTTAGAACACGCAACACCTATGCGAATATTTACAGAACGCATGGCAACAAATTGACGCGGATTATCTCGAGAAATTGCTTCAAAGAATGACTAAAATTTGTGTAGCAGTTATCAAAGGCAAAAGATGTCATTTCGACGAAAATAAACTTACGAGTTAATAAATCATAAATATTTTTAAGTTTTAATGAATGTACTTCTGTTCGATGACAGCAATTTACTGTCTCTGTGACTTTTTCTAAAATCCGTTGCTACTTCCTATCTTTTGGACGGTAGTGTACGTGAATTTAAAGTAGGACCGAGTATTTGATAGTACAATAGGTGTACAGTATAGAGTAATTTGTAATAAATACGTATAGTGTTTGAAACTGAATCCTTTGTTAATACTTGATTGTCTGGCCTTGAGGATGACACAGCTTAACAAGTTTCTTTGGCAAAATTCTGTAGCAAGATGAATGGGCAAATTTAATTTACTATTTTATATAAACCTTGTTTTAAGCCATTTGCTACATTTTCAATATTAATTAAAAAATATTAACAATTACTATATTTCACAACTATATATAAGGCAAATTATCTATGCCACAATACCATGTATGACCAACACTATCAAAGTGCTCAATCTGGGCATTTGGTGGAAAAAAATTCAGAAATCAAAATTCCGCAAGGATCATCTACTAAATGAAAGAGAATGAAATAAAAATTATTAATTGCATATCTAGCAGTAGGATTACAAATTATGTCTAAACTTGTAATTCGTTTATGATACCTTCTTTGTTTTTGATAAAGGTAGCACACAATCGCGGCATTCTTTTAATTAATTTTGTCAAGATATCTGGAGTTATCCGGGTCCACGCTTATTGCAGTTTCTTCCACAAATCAGCCTACAATGTTGGTACTGCTTTGCGGGTCCCGACCAAGCTCCTCCCACAATAAAGCTCCATGGGGTTTAGATCGGAGCTTTGGGAATGCCTTTCCGTAAATTTGTCAGATCCGTCCATTTCCAAGTGTTGCAAATAGTCTTTGCATAGTTTAGATGGATACTTCGGCTCATTATCTTGGAATCCAAAATTAGGACGCAAAAGTCTTAATCCTGAAGGAATAGCATTGTTCTCTCAAATGTTTCAGTTTTTTCTTTAATACCCCTTCGATCTTTACCCATACCGTACCACCAAAACAACCCCAGATCATCACAAAACCACCGCCATGTTTAGCCGTAGCAA
Organism: Trypoxylus dichotomus; assembly: GCA_023509865.1. NCBI lineage: Eukaryota > Metazoa > Arthropoda > Insecta > Coleoptera > Scarabaeidae > Trypoxylus > Trypoxylus dichotomus. Next base: position 18,825,627 of record CM042082.1, on the reverse strand, counting down.
CAATACATTGTTCTTATACCACTATTCAACTGTTCAATGCTGGTGTTCACAAGCCTAAAGTTTAAACGTTTCCGCTTATTCTATATGTGCAATTCGTCCGTATAAACCTGCTTTGTACAAGCAACATTTTACTGTACTTACGCTTATATGACTTTCGAGGGCCTGCATTGATTTCAGCAGCGATTTCTAGGGCTGTTTTCCGTCGATTTCTTCTGATAGTTACTGCTATTGTACAATTGACAGTAGAAATTGTAGCTCTGGTCTCTCGCTTCGTGACTTAGTGAGAAAACTACTTTCTCGGTATTTATTTACGGTATAATCTAGGTTGATATTACTTGACTTTGCCGCAATTTATAAGAGCATGCGTTTCTACGTTTAACTCTTTTCGTTTCGGCTTGTTCCACGGTCTTGACAACAGTAGTCGCCCAGAAATATCTCACAACGAATACAGAACCGTAACTAACGGCAATTTCGATAATCTACCCTGAAACTTGTCCGAGCTCAATAAAATATCATTACGAAAAATATCCTTAACAGAAAGATATTTACTGGAACTTCCAGAAACATTTAGTGAACTAATGCCCATATGGTGGCAATAAGCAATTTTGGTTTATAGCTGGTAATAAAGCAATTTACATAATGTTACATATGTAGGATTTCTATAAATTTAATGCCTTCCCAATAATTATTCAATTTTACAAGCATGAATTTCTTAGAAGCTATGTTGTATAAATAGTTTTATAAAGTATGGGTGCCCAAATACTTTTGAGCAGCAGTGTATATATAAGTATATATATATATATATATGACAATTATAACATATTTAATTCAAATCTGAATGTCGTTTTGTAAAGATAGAAAATTTTATCTTCTCTTAAAGGGATACCCGTCTTAAACTGATAAAATATTTGGGATATTTTACTGTATTAGTTTTAATTTTGCTTTCATTATTTTTACTTATTAATTATTACTATTATTTCAATTGTTTACGCTTTGTGTTCGGTGATAAATTACTTATTTACTTACGTATTGTAGATTTAATCCATTTTATTTTGATATTTATTTGATTTTTTGGCATTTGTGGATTAGCCTTTCACATCAAAACTTTTGGATGATAATGTAATCTATTTCAATTGCATAAATGAACTATACTGCTACTCAACAATCAATAAATAGCGACGATATGGGCGTGAAAAATGTGATTTTATCATTTAACGTGATCCGATAGCGATCATACAATTCGCATTTTTTTTTATATAGTCATCGTGGAATCAATAAAATGTGAGAGCCTGGTAGGTAGGCACATATGCACATGGGAAATTTTTACGCGTCAGTCGGTCAGCCCATTCTCCATTATTTAAAATTCACTACTTATCGTTCGACACTCGATAATATGCAAATCGGAGGTGACGAAGTGGATGAACCTATATACGTGTTACGGGAAACACCTGTGTATGTGTCTGTGTATGTGGATACAGCTGCACTTTTAATCAGTCTAGGCATTTCGATTTCATGTTTGTTTAATTATAACACACTTTCACATTACGATGTTATCAATTTACGTGACTTATACAATTGCGTATAGGTGTAAATAAACCGGAAAGAACAAACAATTGTATCTTCTAGACACTTTGAAGTAATACTCCAATATACAAACTGATACTCCGAAAATCCATTTTGTAGGTTGTTATCATTTGTAGTACTAAACGAATTTCCCATGATTTTCATGCTAGACATACACTACCGGCCACAAATCTTCACCTACCCTTAAAGTACGAGGGGAGGTCCAGAAGTTTGTGGAATGTAACGGTTTTAAATAAAATAAAGCAATAAATCTATTTTTCATTTTCAATATAATCACCCTTAAGCACAATACATTTATTAGATCTATGAATTAATTTTTCTAAACTATCACAAAAATATTTTTTATCTTTCGCCTCAAAATGGGCCAAAATTGCCTCCTTTACCTCATTGTCGTCGGAAAACTTTCTTCCGCGTAAGTTTTTTTTAATTGGGGAACAAATAAAAATCACTAGGTGCCAGGTCTGGACTGTAGGGTAGATGGCCTATTGATTGAAAGCCATGTTTGTGCAGAGCAGCCATTGCAACTTTGCTCTTGTGAACCGGCGCATTGTCTTACAAGAGCAACACACCCTTCGTCAATTTTCCTCGACGTTTTTCCTTGATGGCCTCCTTTAATTTTTCTAATATCGCTGCGTAATATTCTCCGGTTATGCTCTTACATTTTCTTTGTAATCAATCTATAATATCCCCTCACAATCCCAAAAAATTGTAGCCATCAACTTTCCAGCCGATTCTGACACTTTGAATTTCTTTGGCAATGGTGTCTCCTTTTTATGCCATTGTATGGACTCCTGTTTGGACTCAGGCTCAAAGTGGTGGACCCATGTTTCATCTCCGGTAACAATCCGCTTCAAAATCTGTGCAGGTTTGTCTCCGCACAGCTCCAAAAATTGTTTGGACGCACTGACGCGCTGCTGTTTCTGCAGCGGCGTGAGCATTCTCGGTACCCATCTTGCACTGACTTTTCTCATACCCAGGTGGTCAAAATGGTGGTATCTGATACTCCAACTAATGCAGATAATTGTTTTTTCTTCAAACGGACATCTTGCAGTACAAATTTTTGCATTATTTCGACGATGTCTGATGTGGTGGCCTCAACTGGCCGTCCTGAGCGGGGGTCGTCTTCAATCGACTCCCGACCATGTTTAAAAAGACCATGCCACTTATAAATCATTGATTTAGTAGGGCACTGTTCCCCATAAACGGTTTCCATTTCATTCAATATGGTTTGAGCGTTCTTTCCTTGCTTTGTAAGGAACTTTATCACAGCACGGTCTTCAATTTCCTCTTTAGTTTCAGTTTTCTTCCGGATTGACTTGTTTAGCAAGCAACTATTCGTAAACGACTGACGCTATAGGGCTGCAACTTAACTTATATACTAATGATGAGTCGCCAATCAGAATGATACCTAGCGAGCGCTCCTATCCCCACTCCATCCCCTACATGCAACGAACTTCTGAACCTCCCCTCGTATTACAAAAGCGCGTCAAAAAGTAATTACAACATAAACTTTCATTCTATACTAATACAAAGTTATAAAAACAATGGGCTTATCAATTTGCTAATGTGTCTACCTTTGGCTTGCAGTTGTGCCCAAAGTACTGTTGAATGTGAAGCATTTTTTGGAACCTACCAGTCGAGTTTATCCCACAAAAATTCGAATAACCCCTTATAACCTTCTTTTCTACGGATCCCATCTATTTTGACCAAATCGCCCGCAGAAGTACAGCCAAAACAATCCGAAGTAATGACTGTGCCCCCTCCATGTTTTATTGTTGGTGTAATATACGATTCAAGTGCTCATTTCCCTTTTGATCTACGGACAAATGTTCTTTTGTTTGAACCAAAGGTCAAATAATTAGATTCATCGGTCCAGAGGACTTTCTTTCAATCCTCCAACGGCCAGCCTTTATGTTCTCTCGCCCATGCTAACTATTTACTTTTGTTTGCTTTTTGTAATAACGGTTTCCATACTAACCTTGACGCAAACGGTTTCTTTACTATAGTGACGCTAACTGGTTGTGGACGCAAAATATTCACTTCGACAGCAATTTCAGGGACTGTTTTTCGTCTATAACGTTTGCTCGTGATTACAATTGCGCAATCTTCGTTGGTGTTATTATTTTTATCCGTCCAGGTCGCTGTTTATTGGATAGCCCGCCACTTTTTTGATACTTTGTAACATTATTATTCACGATTCTACGGTTTAATTTCAGTAATGTAGCAATTTCTAGGTTACTTTTACCGATGTTGTGATATGCCACTATTTGAGAACACGTTTCCCTAGATATTTCTTTTCTTGCCGACATTACTTTAACGTTACTCCCTGTTTTTTTTTAAATACTTTGGACAAATTCCTCACTATTCACTGCTTGCAGTGCAAGAGGTGGATGAAAACTAAATTTTTCATTATATTAAACTGGTCGTGTCATCTATTTTCATATTTTATGACGGCCGTGATAAACATTTCCAAAGACCTGCTCTTTATCTAATACGTCCACCTGAACGTACCTGATCATTTTCAATATCTTAATGCCAATCAGCTCATTACGTGCACACATAATATTGTAAATAAATTATAATCAATCTTGCACTTGCAGTTTAATAGTACAAATACTTTGAGAGAGATAAAAAATAGTTTCTTTGAATAATCTCCAGCTATGCGGACGGGTGAACACTTATGACCGGTAGTGTATATAGACTCGTTTCTTTTTATTCTTAGTACTTTTCCTGCCACGTGGAGTACAGGTAATCCACGCTGAAGTTTTGTGTGTGTCGCGTGTACTACTTGCGATCTCAAAAGGCGTTTTTAAAACTTAAATTAAAATATCCTAGCTTAAATTAAATATTTTAGAATTGCGTCATAATTAAAGTCGCCCGCTTTGTCCGGAATACAGGGCGGTATTGTAGGGATAGCGGCCCGATACAAACAGGAACATCGGTCAACAGTAGGATGCGAAGTAGACTACTATACCGGCGTATGTTTCACAGATGGATAACTGGTAGGTAACATGCTCGGCTATTCCTTTGTAATTATTGCGAACAGTTTATAAACCCGCCTCAATATGAGGATATTAAAATATTGCTTCTCTTCGCCAATAGCGGTTGCTTATTTAGACCCAAGTTCTAAAAGTAAAGACTTCATTTTTTGGAAATATCCAAAATAATCAGCATGATAACGAATTATTGCAAAATAAATAAATTACTTTTACATAGTTGTATTTTAAGTCGATAACTTCCGCCATGAACTTATTGACGTCATCTGCAAGGGATTATTATTATTTTCTACGTACGTTTGACATAATTAAGTAGGACTTCATAACGCAAAAACATTGATATCAAAACGCACAGTACACCACTAGTAGTTCAATGATTACTGCTAAACTCAATCGATTATGCGGAGACATTGCACTGATTTGCCATCGACATGTGTTATCACATATCGGAATGCCACTGCCCTGCTGACAGAATTGAGCAGCTCTGTTTATAACCTGAGATCTCGCTAGCTAGTACTAAAATACGATTCGTAGCAATTTCATATTATTTGTTCGCATATTAATACGATATAATTTCTGCTGCATTTGTAATCATAATTTACGAATATTTTTGTTCAGATGAAGTGTAAGATTTAGAAAGTTGGCATGGTATGACAATATAATTAGGAGTCGGTAAGATAGGACAATATATTAGCAGCATGTTAACAGTTAGTGGGAAAGGAAGGATACATAAATGTGATTAAGATAAAAATCAAAACGGACTATAAGACAGTGTCAGTCACAGTGCCTATACAAGATACAATTGAATACATAGAAATTAATGAATTAATCAATAAAACACTTTAAGAATACAGTTCATTATGTCGTAACAGTCTTTTAAAAATAAACTAATTGTTACTAATTGTTTGCGAATATCCTTAGAAGTTCCTGTCGTCGTAACTAATTTCGTTGAATATGAATGAACTCTGCACATTCCAAGCAATCTGATAAAACAAACAAAAGACTTCTGCAAACATTTATTTTTAATATATGTATGCACAAAAATATGTAAATTATAGAATGATTATGAAAGACGTACAAAATTGCAATTAAGATTTCATCAGGCGTTACAAAAAAATTCCATGTCTGAATAGGTTTTTTTCCATCTGTTATGTATGTGTAAGAACTTGCGTTACAATAAATATAAGTTCCCGTGTAATTTTCCATTTTTCACGCTTATGGTTCCAACGCCAAATAATTTCATCTGATTCGGGCCGGCGCAATGCCAAGGCTGTTACTATTATTGTGTCCCGATAATTCGTGTCAGAACGTAAATAATGAATTAACTCTATACGCAGTGGAATTAATTTCGTCAGTTACCGGGAAATTATTAACAATTTATCAGTAATTCGTTTCTATAAGAAGTAATAAACAGTTCCTAGAGATTCAATGTGTTTGTAAATTCATTAACTTTGAAGTATGAATCTTAGATTAGTTTTAATTTCTAATATATACTTAATTATGTGGTTATACAGCTGTGGCCATATGTATTCGCCACCCTTTTTTGTTTTTTATTCCGAGGAATATATAAGAAATAAAAGAAAATTGATCGATGAAAATGTTTCATTGTGAGTGTATACAGATATATACAGATATTGCTTAATATTTGGTAGCTCCTTCCTGGGCTTTTATCACCGCACGAATTCGTCGGGGCATACTGCTCACTAAGTTGTAGCACTGTTCGGGAGTGATTTTATTCCACTCTTCGAATGTTTTTGTTTTTAAGCATTGCTTTGTGGTACATGAGTATTTAACTACATTTCGCTTTAAAATGTACCATAAATGCTCAATTCGCGAAAAGTCCGGGGATTGTGCCGGCCATTCCAGGACCCGCACGTTATTTTTCTCGAACCAGCGCATTACTTTACGAGATTTATGGCACGGTCCATTATCTTGTTGGAAGTAATACTCTGGCTCATCATTATCGAATAATTTTAACGCACACGGTTACAGAACTTCTTCCAACATGTCGATGTACGTCCGACTGTTCATTCGGCCTTCGCAGACGAACAGTTCTCCGACGCCTGTTGCACTCATGGAACCCCAAACCATTATGCTACCACCCCCAAACTTGACAGTCGGGATGATACAGTCTGGATGGAGGGCCTCTCCTCGCCTGCATCGCACGTATTGAGGCCCAGGTTTACCCCAAAGCTACCAACAAAAACATGAATACTGTTACATTTTGGAATCCATTAAAAAGAATAAAAACACTGTAGATACCAGGAATTGAATACAGAATACCGCAAATACAATAATTATGTATTACTTACCTCAATATTTCCGTCCACATAACATTGGCCCAATTGTCAATGGTCCAGTCGTGGTGGCTTGTAGCCCACAGCAGTCTCTTTTTCTTTTGTTGCAGAGACAACCGTGGTTTATGTCGAGCTTTGTATCCACCTAAATTTAATTCACAAAGGCGTCTTCTAACCGTGCGAGCAGAAATAGCAACATTATGCAGCCGGAAAAGCTCACTGGAAAGCTGTTTAGACCCTTTTTTCCGGTCTCGCAGACATCCGCCCTAAGACTCGCTCATCTCTGCTAGTTGTCTTCCTTTTTCGACCAGTTTTCGGTTTGTTTGTCAAAGATCCACTCTCTTTGTTTTATCGTCATTCTAACTGTCGATCGCGCACATTTCACTTATCGGGCAATAGCAGACACCGACAACCCTTGCTTTTCTAACACCACAATTTGTCCTCGCTCTACCTCCGTCAATTCGCGTGTTTTCGGCATTACTTTTTACTGTATACTATCGTATTACACAGACAAAATCACAGACACAATATCTTCACTCTAACTAGCTCAACCTTACTCTTACAACGTATAAGAAAGACTGAAGAAATATTCAGAAATTACAATTTTACGTCTATTTTCTAATTTACTCAGAATGGCCTACAGTAAACCATTAAACCCTCATTACCAGGTACCTAGTTAAGTCCATCATCGACCCTGCTTCTTAGAAATACAATAATATTCGTGTAACACGTTCAATACGAGAATGGCGAATACATATGGCCACAGCTGTATATATCCCATCTATGGGTGACTTACCGGAGTCAATTTAGTGAAGCTTTGTTATTTTGTAATCGATTTCTAAAAGAAATACCTGATCGGGTTTGCACAAACAATACCCTAATATAATAGACTTTAAAACTAATGTGTATTTTACGCCATCTGCCTTATTTTACATCTTACGAAACTGTATTAATCAGATTTAGATAAGTTAACGATTGCAAGGACCGGTTGCATAATTCACAGGTATAGCAGTAAACTCCACTCACACAAATTTATTAATTATGCGGAACGCAGCGTTTCGACCAGTCTGTAACACGGTTGACAATGAGAGTCCACGTGCTCTCGAAACGCTGCGTTCCGCATACTTAATAAATTTGTATAAGTGGAGTTTACTGCTATACCTGTGAATGAGATTTAGATAAATTCTAGGAAAAGAATTGTTTGTAATGTAAAACGAAACGGTTCCGGGAAATGAATTATAAAAACACCCGTAAATGTAAGCAAGTATTTTAAATAAAGCGTCAATTTAGAATTTGTTATCGTGCATTTAACATCGTAGTTAAAAATGCCGAAGCGACAGGAAGCATCATTTGAAAAACATTCAGCCATTATAACATTAGGTGGTGAAGGGTATTCAATAGCACAAATCGCTAAAAAAATGATGGCGTCAAAAAACGGAGTAATTATGACTCTTACGAGGATACAGAAAACAGTTTCATTTACCTATGGAAAACGTCAAGGCAAAAGAGGGCAACGACAGCCACCGAGGATCAGTTTATTATAGTACCTTTGAAATGAAATAGGTTTCTTACTGCTCCAGAGATCACTCAACAATAAAATATTTCAAGAAGGACACCAATATTTTCACATAATATTTAAGCAGAGACGAGAAATAGCTATGAAAAAGCCATTACTGCAACAAATAAGAAAAAAAAAAAAGACTGGCTAAGCCATTCAATACAAGGATTATACTCGTGAGCAATGGTATAAAATATTATGGATAAATGAATCTAAATTCCAAAACCTTTGGTTTAAAACGTTCATCATTTATAAGGCAGTAGACTAGACAAATAGTGAGTGACCAATAGACGATCCCTAATGTGAAACATAGTGGAAGTAGTGTGATGGTTTGGGGTTGTTTTGGGGTGGATGGCTTTCTACGTAAACAGAATTATCTGAGGATCTTACAAGAAAATGCTGTGTCAAGTGAGGCAAGATTATGTGGCAAAAACTTTGTTTTCCAACATAACAATCCTGAACATTCATCTCGTTTATGTATAACTTATTTGATGTCTTCGAGGAAGAAGACGAGGTTTTGCCACTCCAATCTCCAGATCTGTTACCAATAGAACTAGTGTGGAATGAATTGGCGCGAATATTTCGAAAAAGAAGAGTTAACAGCGCACGAGATCTTTGGCAGAAGCTCTAGGTAGCATGGACTGAAAGTATAGTCTGCTACTTGGAATCTCTGATTAAAAGATTGCTAAGAATACGTGCCGCCGTAATTCAACCTCGAGGTGGGCATGTTGATGAGAAATTTTGTAATTCTTTCTGTTTCTTTTTCGTTGTTAAACATTCTTTTCGCCACATCAAATATCTATTAGTAAATATTACTACAAACCAACTCTATATTTCAATTCAAATCAAAGAAAATTTCAATTTTATAGTCGTCTCCGTGTATATGGAGGATAATGTATATAATTTTCCTGCACAATAATAAGGGGTTTTGTAATCGTTCCAATATATATGGACAGTAGTGTAGGTGAGACGGGTCGTTCAATCGAAACACACGTTAAGAAACGCAAACATTATCTCAACTCCGGGCAAATATCGTCTGTGGTAGTCGCATATCGTTTGGAAATGAGTCACAGCATTCTGTTTGAGGTCATTTTAGTCATCGCAAAATGTTGTAATCTGTATGGTAGAAGAAACGGCGAGGCAATAGAGATCCACAAATGTCTCAATAACATCAAAAGAGAGGACAAACATCATCTACCAGCAATATCGAAGCTACTCCTGCAAGCTCCATTCCTCTAGAATTAATCAGCCAATCAGACGCTACTTTCCCAGCTATATAAGGACGGTATTCTGCGGTATATGTCCATGTATACGTCAGAGTCGGAAGGTTTTCAGCTTTAGCATAGTTTATTTTCCTTTACCTTTTCTTGTTCTCTTCTTTTTCTATTTTCACCTCTGTTTCTCTTTTTTTTTTGTTGGATCAAATAAGTGATATATTTGATAATGAACAAAAATATTTGCTTCAATAAAGTCACAAAACCTTATGTATAGTAAATAAAGCATTTTGTTTGCTTGAATGTATAATTTCTTTACTTAAATATACTAGTATTTTAATTGCAGAAAATTTCTTGGATAGAAGTAATAAAATCATTTCAAATACTTGTCTTAAAAGACATATATAAGAGCCTCAACAACAACCACACTTTGTCAAGATAATTACCATGGTACATTCTTCCATAATGCGGCATTCTTGCAAAATTAATTGCAAGAATGCGGCGATTGTGTGCTGCCGTTATCAAAAACAAAGAAGCTCACATAGACGCATCACAAGTTTACATATAATGTGTAATCCAACTGCCAGATATGTAATTAGCTATGTATCTGTAAAGAATAAATATATTGTAATGGGATTTTTGAGGCCTCTGTTTCCGCATGCCCATTTTTTTACTACATTTGCTAAACTTACCTTTAATTTTGCTCATTTATATTTAATCACTAAATATTTTAAGCTATTTGCAATTTACAATTTTGTTGCTATGCATTTGCATTATTTTTTACAATTTCCCATTCCCTTTCTTGTCAAAAAAGAGTCCCTTACACAACAGGAGACGAGAATAATGGAATTATCCCATTAAAAGTCTATATCACAAAAGTCAATATAATTAATGTAAAATTTTATACAAATCAATTTAACACACACGCATATCCAAGACTTACATCTCCATCTCTGGAAATACATAGGAGATGTCATTGCCATGATGATTCTACTGCAATCATTTGTCGCCTAACATCTAGATCTAGTAGCGGCTTACGAGCGTGATCGACAATCGACTAATAGCGTCGGTATTAGACAGCTGAGCATCAACAGAGTATTTAGCGAATTTCGCATATTATTGTGAGGAAAGTACTTCAAAAAGTTTTATAAAGTTGTAGTGGACTTGTCACCACATTTAAAATACCCAAATATCGGGTGAAACATCGCTGATCCAGTAGAGGAACTCCGGCGTAACCTTGGATCTTCCGTCGTCAGCGCGAAGATAGAGAGACACACCATCCTACAATAGTAAAGTACGAGGGGAGGTCCAGAAGTTCGTGGAATGGAGGGGATGCAGTGGGGGTAGGGGCGCTCGCTAGGTGTCATTCTGATTGGCGACTCATCATTAGTATATGAGTTAAGTTGCAGCCCTATAGCGTCAGTCGTTTACGAATGGTTGCCTGCCAAGCAAGTCAATCCGGAAGAAAAGTGAAACTATGGAAGAAATTGAACACCGTGCTGTGATAAAGTTCCTTACAAAGTAAGGAAAGAACGCTCAAACCATATTGAATGAAATGAAAACCGTTTATGGGGAACAGTATGGTCTTTTTAAACATGATCGGGAGTCGATTGAAGACGACCCCCGCAGGACGGTCAGTTGAGGCCACCACGCCAGACATCGTCGAAAAAGTGCAAAAATGTGTACTGCAAGATGCCCGTTTGAAGAAAAACAATTATCTGTATTAGTTGGAGTATCAGATACCACAATTTTGCGTATCCTACATGACCATCTGGGTATGACAAAAATCAGTGCAAGATGGGTACCGAGAATGCTCACGCCGCTCGAGAAACAGCAGCGCGTCTGTGCGTCCAAACAATTTTTGGAGCTGTGTGAAGACAAACCTGCACAGATTATGGAGTGGATTGTTACCGGAGATGAAACATGGGTTCATCACTTTGAGCCTGAGTCCAAACAGGAGTCCATGCAATGGCATAAAAAAGGGACACCATCGCCAAAGAAATTCAAAGTGTTAGAATCGGCTGGAAAGTTGATGGCTACTGTTTTTTGGGATTGTGAGGGGATATTATTGATTGATTACAAAGAAAAAGGTGGGAGCATAACCCGAGAATATTACGCAGCGGTATTAGAAAAATTAAAGGAGGCCATCAAGGAAAATTGACCAAGGGTGTGTTGCTCTTGCAAGACAATGCGCCGGTTCACAAGAGCAAAGTTGCAATGGCTGCTCTGCACAAGCATGGCTTTCAATCAATAATCCATCCACCCTACAATCCAGACCTGGCACCTTGTGATTTTTATTTGTTCCCCAATTTAAAGAAAGACTTACGTGGAAGGAAGTTTTCCGACGACAATGAGGTAAAGGAGGCAATTTTGGCCCATTTTGAGGCGAAAGATAAAAAATATTTTTATGATGGTTTAAAAAAAATAATTCATAGATCTAATAAATGTATTGTGCTTAAGGGTGATTATATTGAAAAGGAGAAATAGATTTATTGTTTTATTTTATTTAACTCGTACGTGTGTGAATAAAGAAAATAAAGGACTTCATCCTTAATAACGTCATTTATTATTTAAAATTTTAAAATGCAGATTGTATTAGCTAGCTAGGGATTGCGATAGGTATTTTGTCGTACACGTTCCCGATGTAAGTGATATATTCTAAATTTGTCAATATATTGTTAGTTTTTTTATTTCAATTTTAGTCTACTTTCCATTTAGTTCATTTAATTTCATTAACGTCTTCTAAACTTATTTCAAAAAGCAAAATCCCTAATCAAAGAACTCATTAGGTAACATTTTCGAACCCTGAGAGTAAAATTCACTACAATATATTCGCTTTTTCACTAGTGCTTCTAATCTCTTCTTCTAAATCTATGGGTGCCCAAATACCTTTGAACGGCGGCGTCCCTGTATATAACTGTATGTATCTGAATATGACATGAAATTATTTTAGTTATAGCGGCCATTATTTTCTGACGCAATACGTTCGTCGCGTTTCTCATTTTCACCGGTTTATTTTCGGTTCTCTTCGATTCCAATTCAAAAATCCATAAATTACCCTGGCATTTGTACTACGATAACAATCGATTAAGGGAATTGTAGTGCAGAGGTCGTCGCCGCAATGAACTAATGAAGGAAGCCGGGTGAGATACCGATAAAGGTCACGGTTAACACTCGATCGACTTTGGATTCGGTATATAAATGAATTGCAGTCAATAATTTACATACTAAAGTGATCAGAAACACGAACCAGCAGATACATACATACCAAATGCGATTTGATACTTTTCGGCACCTATATCGATCGATTTATCGGGTAATGAGGCTATTCCATTTTCATCATTCATGAAATATGTTATTTTAAATGAAGATGTTTCTTATCAATCGGAGCGAACTGTTTTATCATACATTTTAAGGTCTAGATAATATCACGTTCTAACAAACAGCGTACGTCCCGATGACTTATGCCTGCTATGTACTCTCTCATTCGTACCAAGGCTAAAACATTTCGAAGCTTGTAGCGCATTTCAAAAACATACCCTCATTGATTCTCATTACACAACGCGAACGGACGTCTATAATAATCTGTTAGTTTAAGGTAGGAAACGTTTTTTGAATAAAAATCTTCTGTTAGTATTTAGAACCTTATTATAGCTATAACGATATCAAAAAGTGCCATGTGTCATTGCATCGATTCTTGAGAAAATATGCATAAACCTGGGGTATATATGCAAAAAAAATTGCGACAATATGCAAAATTTTTGCATAAAATAAGAGCAGAAATTTAAACATTAACTTTATTGCACAAAATTCTTTTACAACATTTTTCAAAACCAAATTATAATTAAATGTTTTTCAAAATTGTGTGAAAGAAAGTTTTGTCTTCTATCAGAATACATACGAGGGGAGGTCCAGAAGTTCGTGGAATGAAAGGGTTTTAAATAAAATAAAGCAATAAATCTATTTTTCCTTTTCAATATAATCACCCTTAAGCACAATACATTTCTTAGAACTATGAATTAATTTTTCTAAACCATCATGAAAATATCTTTTATCTTTCGCCTTAAAATGCGCCAAAATTGCCTCCTTTACCTCATTGTCGTCGGAAAACTTCCTTCCACGTAAGTCTTTCTTTAAATTGGGGAACAAATAAAAATCACTAGATGCCAGGTCTGGACTGTAGGGTGGATGAACTATTGATTCAAAGCCATGCTTGTGCAGAGCAGCCATTGTAACTTTGCTCTTGTGAACCGGCGCATTGTCTTGCAAGAGCAACACAGCCTTGGTCAATTTTTCTCGACGTTTTTCCTTGATGGCCTCCTTTAATTTTTCTAATATCGCTGCGTATATTCGCCGGTTATGCTCCTACCTTTTCTTTGTAATCAATCAATAATATCCCCTCACCATCCCAAAAAACAGTAGCCATCAACTTTCCAGCCGACTCTGACACCTTGAATTTCTTTGGCGGTGGTGTCCCATTTTTATGCCATTGCATGGACTCCTGTTTGGACTCAGGCTCAAAGTGATGAACCCATGTTTCATCTCCGGTAACAATCCGCTCCAAAATCTATGCAGGTTTGTCTCCACACAGCTCCAAAAATTGTTTGGACGCACAGACGCGCTGCTATTTCTGCAGCGGTATGAGCATTCTCGGTACCCATCTTGCACTGACTTTTGTCATACCAAGGTGGTCATGTAGGATACGCAAAATGGTGGTATCTGACACTCCAACTAATGCAGATAATTGTTTTTTCTTCAAACGGGCATCTTGCAGCAGAAATTTTTGCACTTTTTCGACGATATCTGATGTGGTGGCCTCAACTGGCCGCCCTGAGCGGGGGTCGTCTTCAATCGACTCCCGACCACGCTTAAAAAGACCATGCCACTTATAAATTTGATTGATTTACCAGGGCACTGTTTCCCGTAAACGGTTTCCATTTCATTCAATATGGTTTGAGCGTTCTTTCCTTGATTTGTAAGGAACTTTATCACAGCACGGTGTTCAATTTCCTCCATAGTTTCACTTTTCTTCCGGATTGACTTATTTAGCAGGCAACTATTCGTAAACGACTGACGCTATAGGGCTGCAACTTAACTTATGTACTAATGATGAGTCGCTAATCAGAATGACACCTAGCGAGCGCCCGTATCCCCCGCCATCCCCTCCATTCCACGAACTTCTGGACCTCCCCTCGTATTTTGCTATTGTAGGATTGTGTATCTCTCTATCTTCGCCCTGACGACGGAAGATCCAAGGTTGCGCCGGAGAAAGTTTTGTCTTCTATCAGAATACATATGTTTCGAAATAGAAAAGCTTCTTTCAACATCCACTGATGTAATTGGTGCACTTTTTAACTTTGCAATACATTCTAAACTAAAATTAAAATCGAAGTCCTTTACTGTTTCACCTTCCAAAATAATAATAATGCAGTAATGGCGAAAATGTAATTCTTTACAATAGAATTTTTCTGCTTTAACGTGCATAAAACATATATGTCAAAATAGGAAGTCATATTAATTGCAAATTTTCGTATGGGCAACTAATTTTTGTTGAGGAAAGACTAGCTGCTGAACAATTCCATGTTAATCTATGTCTAGGAATAGAGATATTACAATTGAAATAAGATCCTTCTCTTGACAGAACTCTTTGTCGAATATTTATTGAAAACAGAAGCTCTATATCCTCTTTTTCATCACTCGAACTTGAGCTTACGTCGAACAAATCAACGTTTTTTTACGTGGGTCAAAACCAATAATAATAATAATCATATAACTCAATTGACTTTAACTGTTCATGAAACAGTATCGCTAATCACATACTCAGGCAAATTTTATACAAGCAATAGGCTGGCAGTTCACCTCAAATTTGAACGGAGCCCAGATGTTATACAAAATTACCACGCTAAAGTAAAGTTAAATATGTCAAAATTTTACGATAAAGCATGAAATTTGTGCCAAAATACAAAACTATTTTAAATTTTAAGTTGATCTCGAAACAGTAGAAAATCGTATGCATGAAAATCAATGTAAAATTTAGAATACGAGGGATGTCTCTTAAGTTTTGCATATGGAGACATAGAGGGCGCCATTAATCAAATGTCAAAATTAACCTCTTTAGTTTACGTATTAGTGCAATACGTATACAGTTATAGCTACAACGAACTGCCAAAATCGACAAGTTGGTTGAAAAATTGAATTAAACCGAGGACATTTTCGCGCAATAACTTTTATAATTTTCAAGAATGGCTTGCTGAGTTGGTTTCTGTTTTCGGCAGTAAAATACTACATCAGGCAACAATTTCTCGTTGGTATGGAGACTTCAAACGTGGGCGCGAGAGTAAAACATCATTGAAGACCTCAATTCAAAAAAATTTCCATGAAAAATTGTGTATAAAAAATTAATTTCACGTTGAAAGCCGCATCTGTTAACCGAAAGCCAGGAAATAACTGCGGTGAATTGGCGCCAGGAAACTCTAGACCGTTTTAGCACCGGATACTCTAACAACGTGTACAACATTGTCAGTGGTGATGAATCTTGGATTTATTCGTACGCGCCAGAAAATAAATGCCAATCATCTGTTTGGGTGAAGAAAAGGCGACAAAAGTCATCCGCTCTCGAAATGTCTCTAAAAAGATGGTTGCGACATTTGTCTTGAGAGGGGTCATGCACCAACAATTTCTGTACAAGGTCAGAGAACTTTTACTGCCGATTGGTATACAACCATTATTATATTATTTCCAATATATATGAATTATCCTCCACAAAGACAATACAAGTTCGCACATAGCACGCAGGAGGAGTAGTCAATACCTTCAAAAACGAATTTTGACTGTACCAGCAACCGTATACAATCATTGCTTCCTGAGATGGTTCGAGTGCATGCAAAAGTACATTAATTTTTGTGGAGAATACTTCGAAAAAGAAAATTTTTAAAAGCTATCTGTTGTTTTATTCCAGCTCTATATGCAGAACTTAAAAGATAACCCTCGTACATGGAATTATAGATTTAAATGTTTAGAATATTTAAGAATTGAAGAGAAGAAAAAGTTTTATTTTCCTTTATGTGCAATAGCATAATAATTATATTCATTGTTTTTGATTGAAATCACGTTAGATTACACATCTAATATCCCACAACGTTGCCAAATGTATTTTTCGTCAAAAGAAAACGTTTATAACAAAATAGTATTAAAATTCTTCTTTGCTCCAAATTTCAGATATGTCTATTTATCAATAGATATCGAACAATAGCGCTTATTTGTGGATTAAAATTCGAACTTCAACACGTATAAAGATGATACATATATTTGTTGGTGAGATTTTCGACTCAAAACAAATTTCGTGCCAATTTATACACACCCTACGTAAGACTAAGATAGAGCGAACATTTCAAGTCTGCCACAAAATTTTAATACCATCCTTATAGAATATTTGCCTATTCATTCACATACATTAATGCTATTCCTAACTATAAATAAGTATCAATTAATACCGATTATCAAGTGCAAATTTTATTGTAGCTGATAGCTTTATAATAGGTTTCGTAAACTTTTTTTTGTCATATTACTTTCAAAATTACATTAGCGCTCCGATATCTTGTCACATATGGTAATACTGTTATATATTAGTCTCCCAGGGTCACGCGTCATCGAAATTCGTCTTCATATTAACATATCTACGCCAATCGTTTAAAATTAAATAGATTGAAAAACGTCAGCCGAAGGGGTCACTATGTTAATTTAACTGTTATATGCATGCTATTTACCATAGAACTATCGTACGACCCTCTTGTATGTATATTTAAGGCATATTTTCGGCGTGCGTATCTACACCAAAAACGCTAAATTATTTATTCGCGCTACCAATACGTATTTGATATCGATGAGATAGTTTCATAATATACATAACGTTACTAGAGTATTATGTACTATTATAATGTCGATGTGTAAACGTCAGTTGCGTATGTACGTACGCGTTAGTGTTAGTCCATTGTTTCAATCTAAAATGACAATAGCAAATTTAGTATTGTCATAATTTACGGAACACCGTGTATAGTGATTTAAATTAAAAGACGGTCGACTTGGAAAGTTCTCGCCAGTTTTTAGTTTTGGGTGAAGTGCGTTTAGTATAACGTGCAGCTTGAGGTAAGTTGTATTTGGGAGATCAAGGAATTGCATATCAGCAGTTAATGTCTTTTACTTTAAATGAAGTAATGGCAATGTTACTGTATTTGACTAATTGCTTTTTGTAATTTTTTACAAACATTTTTTAGTCGTTAATCTACGGAGAAGGCAACAAAAAAACTAACCTTGGTCAGAGGTTAAATATTACTTAACATTTTTTAAATAAACATAAATGATTTACGATAAAACTATAGTGCTTGATTAGGTTATTGTTATGATGCGAACAAAATAAATAAACTATCCATTTCATCTATAAATAAAGCTGTTCGAATGCAAAGATATAGCAATATAATAAATTTGTTATGTCATACCCTCAATGTCAATTACGTAGAAATCATGAATTTTAGAATTTAAAAGATATGCATGGATTCTTTAAGTTTTAAAATTAAAAATCACTCTGTGGTTATCATCAAATCAAGGTTTTAATTCAAGTAAGAATAAATTATAAAATTATATTCTCCTTTTTATTTGCATTGTTCTCCTCAGTATTTCAAGATATAGTTGCAATGAAAAAATTCATTAATTAGATGATACATACTAAAACTGTGTACCTTCTTCATCATAAAACTCCATCGCATATAAATTATTTAATAAAGCTGTCTAAAAATTACGTAAATTACAAAACAACACCTTCATATGCATTGTAGCGTTAAAATATTTATAAAAAATCCCAATTATAACGATACCTTCACTTAAGCACATGTATTTCTTTTTTGATTGTGATTTACACTACCAAAAGCAGCAACGGATTTTACAAAAAGTTACAGATACAGTAAAATTTTATTGTGATTATTAATGAATTTATATAAAAAAAATGACGTCAAATAAGTAAATTAATTTAAATATAATAATATTTATGCATTATTTAGCCTGTGAGTTTATTTTCGAGGATTCTTGGAGGCAATTTTTCGAGACAGTCCGCGTGAATTTGGGGGTTTGATCAAACTCATCCCATAAGAGCTCTACGGGCGATAAATCCGGACTTTGAAGACGCCAAACCATTAATTTTAGTTTAATTCTGCTTTCCTCTCTACTGATTCGAGCGGTATCTTTGAGGTCATTGTCTTGCTAGAGCACAAACGGCTGCTCGACAAGACGGCTTCCACATGGAACAGTATGATTTCGCAAAATATCAAAATACTCTTCTTTCCGCACTGTGCCACTAATTTTCATTAAGTCACACGTAGTTATCGCTGCAAAACAACCCCAAGCCGTATTTGACGAATGACATTAAGCAGGCCTCACTAGCTAGGTTTCCCTGGTCGTCGACGAACAAAAAAACAACAAAATGTATAACTATGTGTAACAATTTTATATTTAATAATATAATAATTTACAAAAGGGATTAACGATTGCGCGATATGCCTATCAGTTGTCCTATTTTAAAGGAATTTCACCTTGCTTCCAATGGACGGTGTAAAACCAATCGTAAAGAAGGAAGCACCATACAATTATCTTTTTTTATCAATACAGATTTTTTTCTTGATGAACGTGCGTTACAGTCCAATAAATTACACACTAAAAAATGTAGTTTCGTATGTAGAATATTGTTGCTGTAAGTTATATAGTACGTACACTGAAATCTCTTAATCCATCACGTTTATTCTTACTAGCGAGTAGTGCAATTACAAATATGTATTGGTAATGCGAGACTGGTGTTAAATGCATTATAAAGAAAGTAATCTTTCACGAAATTAAGTTTTAATGTTTGCAACTAATGGTTTTCAACTGCGTGTGTTGAAGTCTATTCCCAATTAGAACGGAACCATTAAAAAGAAGTTTCTTAGTAATAATAACCAAAACATTGCATAACATCTAAAAGTACACAGTAAAAAATTCCGTGTAAAATTTAACTCTAAAAGTGGTCTAAGTAAGTAAAGTCCAAACTATTTCTGGTAAATTTTACACTGCGAATTTTGGTAAGGTTTACCAAACTAATGTGGTAAAAACTACACTTTAAAATGTGTTATATTTATTATTTATATCAACAGATACTAAGATACTATGGAATAAAGTACACTGTTGGGTGTTACTTTTACTCTTAATAACTGTCGGCGATTTCTATTCCGTAGGCAACAAAGTAATTGCAATGTAATACAAATTAAACATAATATTTTTATATAATTATTAAACTTTATTTATTCAGCAATATCTTTTCCATGTTGATCAATAACCTTTTGCCATATTTCCGTCAACTTCATCATCCCACGCTCATCGAACTTCTGGTCTTTATCAGCAAGAAACTGAAGTAGGTGTAATTTCACAGCGTTATCGTCATTGAAGGTTTTACCATTCAAGGAATTTTGTAAGACTCTGAACAAATAGTAATCCGATAGCGCTAAGTCAGGCCTATATGACGAATTTCCCAATCAAGTGTCAAAAATTGTTGTCGACTGAGCAATGATGTGTGTGTGGTCTAGTGTTTTCACAGTGAAATAGAATACCTTTACGGTTCACCAACTCTTTCCGTTTTTATTGAATTGCAGAGTTTGATTTGACCAATTCACGACAATACACATCTCAATTAATCGGTTGCTTCCTAGGAAGCAGCTAAGAATACACAATACTTTTGTAATCCCATCAATCTAGCAGCATAATCCTCTTTTGTTTTTTTTAAGTTTAATTATAATATAATGTTAAGATGCGATTAAATGCATGAAGTAAATGTGAAATATAATATAATAATAAATATCTTATTTCTGTGAGAGATGCAATGTAAAAAAAAACATTAAATTTAGTGACTATTTTTATTACTTTATTATATTTTATTTGGGTTGCTAAACAATAGAAAAAATTCAAAATCTTTCGTTGCCCTTAGTGGAGTCACTGCATATTGTAGATAATGTCACTCATTACTCGACGCTGCAAATGACGCAAAAAATAATAGTGTTATAGCAAAGTTTGACAGAATTTTAAACAAGAAGGTTTAGATTTTGCCAAATTAAAACAAATATGTAGCGTTTCTGCCTCTAAAAATCGTTTACAGAATTTCCACAATTGTTTTAATTCTGCCAATATTACGTTAGTACATGTCGAATGATCATTTTGTTCATACAAAATTCTTTTTTCACCACCCCGAACATCACACGCTATGCGGCATCAACAACAGAAACTTACCTAATGCTATAGATGTTTGACCAAACTAAATCAAATGCTAGTGCTGTTTAAGAGAGTAGTTGTTTTGCGGTATTTCAGAAGGTGTATCGTATAAATAGGTGCTTCATTTTCCTACTTAGTATTGCTTATTATATTTAAATTATTAAGAAGCCCTGAAGGTGGCACCACTACTATGCCAACGAAATGAACAGCTCTATACTCCATTCACGTTAAGAATGCAGACTTGGAATAGATAGGCCTTAAAATACGGGTTTGCCATTAGCTAATGGGCGAGGTATGTTCACACAGGAGAAATTCATGCAATTTCCTTATATGAAATTTCTGTCAGTTGTCAAATTTACTTACGATTTTGTTGCCGTTGTTTCCTGCAGTTTTTCATGGAGTTTCATCTTTACAAACAAGTTGTGGCAAAAAGAATTCTTCAGAGTTCTTAACAAAATAATTTTTACTCTACTATTACAAAATTA
This sequence comes from Trypoxylus dichotomus, assembly GCA_023509865.1. Classification (NCBI taxonomy): domain Eukaryota; kingdom Metazoa; phylum Arthropoda; class Insecta; order Coleoptera; family Scarabaeidae; genus Trypoxylus; species Trypoxylus dichotomus. The sequence goes on along the minus strand of CM042082.1, from coordinate 18,804,210 downwards.
CAGCTTTGATTTGGTATGCCCGAGGAAGCAATAGTACATCCAGTTGTAGGACCATTCAAAAACCCCCAAGGGAAACATATTGGCAGTAGGCAGAGGCTAATGGCTTACAATTTATATGTGCAATTGAAGCAAGAAAATTGCAAGTCAACGTCTGTTGACTGCAACATGACTTGGTTTAAGTGAAAGAATAGTATGAGAACAATGCCAAAGAGATTAATACAAGATAAATTCCCAGCTTGCCCCCTAAGAAACGCCTTCGAGAAACAATATACGATCACTTAGACGAAGCTCAAAAATCTATAATTAGGCGACATGTCCATTCATTCTTTTTAAGAAATGACTTGCCTACATGTACAAAATTATTAAATGTAAATATAATACATTTTGACCTTCGATTTAAACCAACTTATTAATCCTTTGCAGGTTATTACTGCATATGACAATTTGCCCTGTTAGGATTTAAGTGGTTAAAAAGGAATCGAAACAGTGTGCTAATGTAACAACAAGACATTGTGCTATCGAGACGTCGGTATTTAACTAGAATTAGAAAATTAAATAAATTGAAATTATTTGTTTATAAATCAAGTTCATATGTTTACTTCATTTGTTATTTTATAAATAAAATTGTAACAGTAAAGAAATCATCTTTTTTATTAAATTTATTGCAGATATAATGAGAAGACAACTATATAAATTTGTAATATGTGCAGATTTTTATAATTAATTAATATATTTGATATTTTATTGAAGTTATTAATATGCATGCAATTATTTATTGACTGTACTGTCGTTGAAAATGTACATTGGTTTTACTGCAGTCGGGGTACAGTAGACAAATATATTTGCACTGCTGTTTTCTTTTTCACTGAACAACTCATCTAACTTCAGCATTGACAATAACCAAATTCTATGCAAAATTTAAGGATGTTGTGTGTTGGCATATACTTTGAAACCATTCGATGGACTTGGATACAATCCCGTTGAGCCCATTATGTATTGTATAATCAGCAACATTCCTCCTTGTTTGGCTTTATCTTGTATATATTGAATTGCTTAGTTTCAATCATACCATTGAAACTTTCTCTTGTAAAATTGATGGAGATTACCTACGGAGAGATTTACTTCTTGGCAAATGACAGTACAACACTATGTATATAACCACTCATGTCAAAGTTATATTTTCGCTTCAAGTTTATCCATGGCAATGTTGTCATTTTAAAGCTTTTCATATGAGATTTATGTTGTTCTCGATTAACACCAAATGCATTCTCATTTACTTTTTAACATAATTAAATAAGCTCCAACTATTGAGGTAGGTGAAACAACCGAAGGATACATTTATATTGCAATTGATGTTACTTTTACTTTATTGTTGCGGTATTATTTTACCAGGTCATATAACGATAATGTATTCCACATAAAATATGAAAAATTTCCTATTTATTATACAAGATTTCAATAACCAAACTTGGATGTTTACGATGTTGTCATTTGACAGTTCCATCGGGTTAAATTTCACCAGTGTAATACAACCGCCAATCGCAGCGCTACCTACTGCATCCTTAACGTGAATGAAGTATAGTTATAATATAGAAACATGGATGGCTTGTTTTATTAAAAATAAAAATGGGTAATGTAAATGAATATTTTGACATTCAATATGTTAGCTATAACTCTAAAATTGAAATAAAGAAACAACGTCAAAGAAAAAAGTAACTAATTAAAAGCAGTGTTTAAAAATTGACTAGACAAAGAAGAAACTTTATTTTTATTTTATATAAAAAAAAAATAAAACTCACCACACGCAAAAAAGAGGGATGGTATTAAATTGTAAATAATTATAGTTTTTGGTATTTATTAAATTATTGTTTTACAAGTGTACTTGGCGTATGCAAACTTTATTTTAATTATGCACGTAAAAATCGTATATCAAATATTAGCATATTTTTATTTGAACCGCTTATGGCATTAAACATGAAAGCGTACGAAAATTTACGTAGAGCTTTAAGAACGTCATAAATTATATTGCATATGTATGCGAGATACTTTCAAATGAATTACCCGGCGTTAATGCGCTAACCACTTATCTACGTATATAAACATTAATTCCGCTTGCCACGCTTTCGTTGTACATATATATGTACGTTTGTAAATTGAGAAATCTTTCTGTATTACACAAAGATAGCAATAACAGAGATACATACAAGTCCTGCATATAGTCCCTGTCCATTTTATTAGGGCCACCTTATAAATTTGAGCTTTTGTGTGTTTGCAACGCGATAATTTAGAAATACAAATTGAGCAAATGCCCAGTTCGGCAAAAATCAGGGCAGCAAAATTGAGGGAAAACATGTCTTTAAAAGTTGCACTAACTAACTGTAAAGGGCGACAAATATTATTTTAATATTAAGTAGCTAGATCGCACCCTGACAATAAGAGCGATTTTATCTAAACTGAATTTAATATTTTCTTTCTTAATACCAAACACAATAATGCTGCTCTGTGTGAACCGGCAGACGAATGTGTTATTCTTGTGGCACTAGACACTGCCTAGGAGTGCTCACTTAGGCTGGTAGCTTGGATATGGTGATAGTAGCCCACAGAGTCCGTGTATTAGCGTCTCCTAATATTGTCTTTCCTGTGAAGTACCATGAGTAGTTGTATTTAGCAACATTATTATGTTGAGTATGGTTTTCTTCTTAAATTAACGAAGTTTCACCGATGAAGAAAATATGATAAATTGCATAGAATTAACATAAAAATCAAGTCAAAAAGAACTTCATTCACTTTTTGTTAGATTCATGTTCTGCACTTGTATTTTTACAGATTTGTCCCGGCACAACAAAAGTTTTTCGCGCATTGAGCATATTATTTTTGGACCTTCGTATATTAAGTCGGGAAATACTTTTATAGACTTATACACAAACTCAGCAGATATCTATATAACCTTCTTTTAACATAATTCCGCTATGTTCAAAAATTTCTACAATATAACGAATATTTTTTTAAATCCTACATCCTTTGTACCTTGCGGTGTCGGACTACCATTCTCTCTGAGTCAGTTGTTTGGCTTCAAACCATCCCATTCTTTTTTTTCTAATGTTCTATACATTTGTTCTTTCCAGGTGTTTCGGGGTCTCCCTATTCTGTTTTCGCCCTCTGTTTTGGCTTCAAATATCCTCTTTGTTATTCGATCTTCTTCCATTCTGTATACATGTACAAGCCATCCCAATTGTCTCTCATCTATAATTATTTCTATTGCTTTGATATTTAGACTGGTAGTGATGGTCGTGTTTCTGGTTTTGTCTCTCCTTGTTACTCCTTCTATTAGGAATCTCATTCCCATGGCCGCAACTCTGCTTTTAATTCTATTCGTGGTTGTTCGTGACTCACTGCCATATGTTAGCGTCGTCTGTTTGTGTTATATATTTTTGCGGATTTCCCTATTCTCCCATTTATTTCTTTCTCTATTTTGTTAGAAAGTATCACTGTTTTACTTGATTGATTGAAACGAAGAGTGCTATGAAAATATAGTTTAATGTATAAACGTTAACGGTCTTACAAGCAATACAAACGTATATTATATGACAAGATACATATATTACGAACATGATGTGAGTAATATGTATTACCAACATAACATAAAATATCACTACCGCGATGCTTCCTCTTGCCGCTATCTATAACACCCCTGTTATTTTTGTAATTCTTCTGAATTTCTTAGCTTCTTCATCAAGCAATCTTCCTTTTACCAGTTCTAGAGTTAAATTGCTTTCTTGAATTGTTTCTAAAGCTGTTACGACCATTTCAAAACTTCTCGGTAACGTCAATAATAGATGGCATACAATATCTATTCCCTTCAGTTCTCTGATCAGTTTATCGAAAGCTAAAAAATTATTGTTTAATTGTTTGCCTTCTTACAATTTAAGTTGCAGTAGTTGTTTGCGTAGAAACAATTGACTTGCCATGCCCTTTCGTTGAAAAGTGTTATTTAAAGTGTCCCACATTTCGTTAGATGTCATTTTATCTTTGAGATATTCCAAGTGACTGTCTGCAATTAACTGCGTTGTTATAATTCACAGGTATAGCGGTAAACTCCACTCACACAAATTAATTAATTATGCGGAACGCAGCGTTTCGAGAGCACGTGCGCTCCCATTGTCAACCGTGTTACCGACTGAAAGTAAAAACTGTATCGCACATGCAAATTATTTTCTACGCAGGCTCTAAAATTTCTAAACGATATGACTATTTACAATCTACTAGGTGGCCTCATGCCTTTTCCGGGAAAGGATGGACCGAAAGCGAACCGTATCTTTAACAGAGCCTATGGTAATAAATCCATCAAACTCGAGTGTGCAATGGGGGGTGGTTCTCTGTTCAATAAGTTTCCGTCCTTTTTCATATATACCGTTTCGTACGCGTCTAATTCTCTATACGAGTTCACGTTTTTAAGTAGTGTCAGATTTTTTAAATCAATCTTATGTCCGGATTTTACCATATGCTCTGCTACGCTTGATAGTTCAGGTTTATCGAAACGATAGTGTCTATTATGTTCTTTGAACCTCGTTTCGATACTCCTTTTTGTTTGTCCAATATAAACTTTCTCACAATCATTGCATGCGATTTGGTATATTCCAGACCTTTTTATCATCTCCAGTTTATCTTTGGGATTCCCTAAGAGATTCTTTGTTTTTTGACACAAAAGACACGTTCATATTTAGTTGTCGGAAAATTTTACTTAACCCTTTTACTGTTGGGTGAAAAGGAAGAGTTATAAATTTCTTATTACCGGTGTTTGTTGTTGTCAAAGTCGTGGAATTTCTGATGTGTTGTTTGTATTGAACCTTCCTTAAAATACGGTCGACATCCATAGAAGAGAAACCATTGTACCTCGCTACATCTTTGATATACTTTAATTCTTTGTCATACCTGCTCTTGTTTAGCGGAAATCTGACGAGTCTATTGACCAGAAAACTAATCGCGGACATTTTTGTTGTTCGCAATGGTGTGAATCAAACGTGATGAATCTGTTGGAATTTAATTAATTTTAATTCCAACAGATTCATCACGTTTGATTCGCACCATTGCGAACAACAAAAAATGTCCGCGATTAGTTTTCTGGTCAATAGACTCGTCAGATTTCCGCTAAACAAGAGCAGGTATGACAAAGAATTAAAGTATATCAAAAATGTAGCGAGGTATAATGGTTTCTCTTCTATGGATGTCGACCGTATTTTAAGGAAGGTTCAATACAAACAACACATGAGAAATTGAAAAATCCACACAGTCCTTGCAATCGTCATTTGCGTTATTATAGACTTACATTTTCTATTTTTCCTATCAAACTCTTCAATTTTCTTGTTTATTTCCTCTTCTTGTAAACCTTCAGATAACGAAATACCATTTAGACATTCCAGACATTCCTTTTCTTCGCGTAAAATCGTTATTCTGAATTTCCAATTATCGTAACTATGTCCATCAAACAGCGATATACGGTATTTATCTTTTGCGGCAATTTTCTTGTTTCTTTAGTGAACGAACCCAAGCGCAATATTTCCGATATTTCGTGTACACTCTATTTTGTGTTATTGTCTGTCTGGGCCCATAACCTTTTGTTAGAAAGTATCATTCACTCTTTTACTTTATTGATTGAAACGAAGAGTGCTATGAAAATATAGGTCTTACAAGCAATACAAAAGTATATTATATGACAGGATATATTACGAACATGAAGTGAGTAATATGTATTACCAATATAACATAAAATATCACTATCGCAATGCTTCCTCTTGCTGCTATCTATAACTCTCTATTCTTCCCTTGTCTTCAATGGTTGTTCCTAAATAATTGTAACTTTTAGCTTGTTCCAAGGCCTTTCCGTTGATTTTGATGTTGTTTTTTTTTTCTTCTGTCGCTATTATCATTGTGTTTGTTTTCATCGTGTTTATATCCATGTTTATATTTGTTAGTTCTTCTTGGTATATCTTCAAGTTTAGCTGTAATGCCTTTTCTGAGTCTGTCTGCTATCAATACCATATCACCTGCAAACATTAGTTCCTGTATGTTAATTGCATTCATTTTCCAGTTTCTTACTTTTATATTTCTTCCTTTTTGTTTGGCTTTTTTGATAGCATCATCTATTATTATAGAGAATAACAATGGGCTTAATACGTATCCCTGTTTTAATCCAATTTGTGATTCGATTTCAGTCGATTCTGCGTTGGAAATTCTGACTTTATTCCTGTTGTTTTTATACAATGCCTTAATCATCTCTGTCATTCCTTTCTCTAGCTCTCTCCTTTCCAGGCTCTGCCATACATCTTCTCTTCTTACCCTATCAAAAGTTTTTTTGAGATCTATAAAATATATGTGTTTCCTTTTCTCTTCCGATGAGTTTTGTCTCCTAATTGTCTAATTACAAATATTAAGTCTTGGATGCTTCTTCCTTTTCTGAATCGATGTTGAGTATCTTCTAATGTTGTTTCTAGTTTCTCCCGTAGTCGTTTTTCTAGTATTTTGTCAATACTTTTCCTGGTATGCTAGTTAACGTTGTTGCTCTGTAGTTTGAGCATTTCTTAGTGTCTCCTTTTTTGTATATGGCCATAATTGTTCCCATATTCCATTCCTTAGGTATTTCTTTTTTTATTATGATGTTGTTCAAACGATCAAGTAGTTCTTTGTTACCTTTGTCTCCCATATATTTTATCATTTCAGCCGTGATTTCATCCTACCTCGCCTTTCCTAGTTTTAGTTTGCTAACTGCTTCTCTGACTTCTTCGTCGCTTATTGGTGTGATACGGTCTTCGTCGGTCTCTGTTACTTGCTCTTTTTCTCTTATATATCTATCTTCTTTTATTTTTTGTGAGTTCTTCAAAGTACTATTTTCATCTTTCTATTATCTCTTTTTCCTCAGTTACTATATATTCCTTTGTCATCTTTTATATTTTTAATAGTGCATGTTACAATTCCCTCAAAGCTGCTGCAATATCTCCATCAATAAACTATGTACGGTATTCTACACGAACGCAATAAGGAAACACTGGTTTGCCGACACGGTTTGGCAGCTGCAATTATGAATAAACTAAAAGGTTTTATTTGATTCAGTATCCGTGCAGAATAATCCTTTTTATAATTATATTTATGTTCATGCCGACATTAACCGTTTAAATCATTTTTGAATTTCGTAAATAACATGAACGCAACTTGTCCTCTATGCAATTTAGTTATTTCAAGCGATTGAGTAATCACTTTCAAGCGATTCAGTAATCACTTGTACTTCAATTGTGTTCTAGTTACAGGATGATATTTACATTTTAGAAGTTTACTATATCAGTTGTGGCAACCGTTATAAAAAATTAAATTTGAGTCACTTTTTTGTTTTACACTATATAAGAACTGAGTTAGTCATAAAGTTTACTTTTTAAGTGGAAAGGCCGGTATGTTTTTGAACTACTTTTGTCTTTTCAATCTCTATGCTTTGATATAATACAGACCATATAAATTTATTGTTAGAAAGGTAAAAATTTATTATTAATTAAAAAAGGACTCCCGTTTGGTAAAACTGCATCCGTTTGATTCTTGAAAACAAGTAACAAGTAAATAAAAAGAATTGAAAGAACAAAAATGGCTTAAAATAAACAGGATCTCTAACTAAAACAAAAAGTTCCGCTGTTATAGCCTACAATAAAAAAATGACTACGCAAATGCATTCTACAAATAAACCAGCGTACTTATTTATTTCAATATTCTCTATAATTGTTACAATAATTGAGATTATACAGAATATTTCAAGAACATTTTGCCAAAAAACAACAGCCCATAGCAAGTAGCTATGGTTTAATATTTGTATCTTTAATTAAAAAATATTAATCTTAACTTCAGTTCTTAACGGATTACGCGTATATATATATATATATATATATATATACATATATACACTACCGCTCAAAAGTGTTTAGGCACTCTGACTGACAGCAAAAATGTATAAAAATTCAGCAAAAATGTTAATAATATTTATTTTTTATGTGAAGATACACGTACATAAATAAAAATATATTAAATAAATGTGAAAATTAAAACGTTTAATTTAAATTTTGCTTTCATCTATGTGACCTCCTCTTGATTTAATAATTGCAGCACACAATCGAGGCATTCTCGCAATAAGTTTTGCCAGAGTTTCTTGTGTTATTGAGGTTTAACTCGATTGCAATTTCTTCCACACGTCAGTAGCTGATGTCAGAGCCGATTTCCGTACTTCCCGATCTAGTTCTTCCCATAGTAACTCGATTGGATTCAAGTCGGGGCTTTGGGGAGGCCATTCCATAATTTTGAGAGTTCCTTCCTCTTTTAAATGGCGTAAATAGTCTTTACATAATTTATAGGAATGTTTTGTGTCATTGTCTTGCTGGAAGATAAAAGTTTGAACCAAAAGTCGAATTCCGAAAGGTATTGCGTGGTTCTCCAAAATTTCGCGGTAGCCTTCTTTTTTTAATATACCGTCAATTTTCACAACGTCCCCTACACTAGTGCCAGCAAAACAGACCCAAATGATGATAGAGCCTCCACCATGCTTGACGGTAGCAGCAATACACTCTTCTCTGGCACGTTCACCGACAGATCTTCTTACGAATATGCGTCTTCGGGTTTCGAACAGATCAAATTTGGACTCATCTGTCCATAGGACGTTGTTCCACTCTTCTATGGTCCAGTGTTGTCCATGGAGCCCGGCTTTCTGTAGGCGACGTTTGACTGTAGAAACACTGACTAGTTTTTGGCGACCAATATTTAATTCCGCGGTGATTTCCGGGGCTGTTTTGCGTCTATTTAACTTGCTGGTAACCACTATTTTGCGATCATTTGCAGATGTTGTGTCGCTTTTGGCCTTCCACTCCGTCTATTATTAAGAAAACTGCCAGTTTCTCGATATTTTTTTACGTTATAGTCAACCGTAGCGTGGTGTATTTTAATTTTTTTGGCAATTTGTCGATTACTTATGCCACTTTTATGGTAAGCTATTATAAGCGCACGTGTTTCCGTACTAATTTCTCTTCGCGGAGGCATTTTAAAAAATTGTCACACGATATTTCGCTCACGACGTGAATAGAGTAAATACCACACTGCAACTGACCATAGGTTACAGACTTCACTATAATCTTCTAGGAAGGTAATTTAAACGTTATTACCTACAATCTAACATATGACGAAATTTACCCAGTAAATTCAGAGGGATTGTTATTGTAATTGCACCGCAATAAACAGTTTATGGTAATACGACCAAGTGCAGGTAAATGATAGTAAAGCTTATGCGATGTAATGGGTGTTTATCTTACTGAACTACATTTTAAATACGTATTTCGTTTTATTACAATGTTTTTTTGGTAAACATAATACTATATGAATAATCCATGAAAACAAGGGTGCCTAAACACTTTTGAGCGGTAGTGTATATATATATATATATATTATAATACCGCCGCTATGGACTTCAATATGCAAATTGTGATTAATTCAATGACAAGCATGGTACGTACAAGTCGCGGTCCGTTAATAAATTATATAAACTGAAAAATGCAACGTAATAAGAATATGTTTTCTTTTTCGTTAGCAATGAATACCAAATTGATATTTATGCATCTTAATGAGTATTACACCATGATTATTTGCGTGTTCACATATTAACCATGAGGCAAGTCAAATTTTACATTTTCTGTCCAGCAATTTTTTTCATCATTAAAGTGCAGAAAATATAAAACTGGACAATATAATAATAATCATTCATGCCTCTGCACCCTCCAGCAGTTTTCGCTAAGGGGGCATGCGTTATTGCTCCTTCGCCTGTGGTGTGTCTTAAGATATTGGATTTCAACATTCGAGATGGAGTGAGTAGAATCACAGAAAAACAATAAGAAGCATCAATACTGATAGCCAAGCGTGCTGAAGCACTAGTCCCACACTAAATACAGTCTGTAAAATAAGAACATGCACGGGTTAATGTGTAGAAAAAATTATTATTAATGATTTTTAAGTACATGTATTTGTTGTACTAGATGAGTAGAAAAAATGTTATACCCGTAATAATGAGACCAGTCATCACCGGCATTGATAATTGCCTGGCATCTCCGAGGCATATTTTCCTCTAAGTTGACTGCGTATTTCTTCGGTAGACATCCAAATGAGATGAATTTGTTGTGTCAGCTGCTTCAAAGTGCACTTCCTCGAAGCTTGTGTTTGAGAGATGCCCACGCATTTTCAATGGGATTTGCATCTGGCGACTGCGATGGCCAATCAAGTGTGACAATGCCAGACTGTTCTTTCCACTCGCTGCAAAGCTTGCTCCGGTGTTTTGGATCGTTGCCTTCCTGTAAGATCCAGTCCTCGCTTTTTTTATCAAGCATCGTTCAGCAATCAGCAACAAATACTTCTCATAAATTTTAAGCATTTTTGCAGCATTTAAGTTGGATGTAAACAGATGTAATGCTCCAACACCCTGCTTCGAAAAGCAGCACCAAAGATAAACTTTTACAGGGTGTTTAGCAGTCCGTTGTATTAGTCTATTAGTCAAGCTTCGTGCGTGAAGAGCACGTTACTCCAACCTCAGTCCAAATACTCCTTTGTCCAAGCGAATCCTGTTTTTCGGCTAACAGTGGTTTCTTCATTGCGTTTCAATATTTGTGCTTCGATATTTGAGGTTATGCGCAAGGTGTATGTGACACTTCTATACTCTTCTGTTTTAATTTTGATGCTTCTTATCGCAATGCTACGGTCGAGTTCCGCTTAAATAAATTCATATTTTTTTCGTCACTTTGCCTATCGAGCCACCTTCTGGCAAGTCATCGATGTTTTTGATCTTATATTGCTGAACCCATTTGGCGACGAACGATTTTGAGTCTGGCATGTATTTAGCAGCCACTGCATATGACATTTTTGGTCCTCTAGAGTAAGAACAAAGGAAGACTGTCAGTTGAATTTTTTGTGACAAAGCATTCACGACAGAGATTTCATCTATCGGTTTACAAAAAAAACTAGGCCGATATTTGAAGCCAACTGCCATTTATGCTGTACACCCTCTTACTTCAGAGACTGTACTAACAACTGAATAACATGCTAAAGTTAATTAATGTACAGTATCTTTTTACACCTATCTTCAAAACTTTAAATACATATAGTTTAAGGTAAAAGAAATAAAATGTCATCGTATATACCGTAGTTAAAATATTTAGAAGCAGCAAAAAAAAGTAATGAAGAAAATCTATTGAGACGTAAGAATGGAAAATTATTTTTCATATGCATAGCACCAAGTTTAGTGGCCAAAATCACAGCAAGAAAACAGTTGCTATAATTTCAGCTACATCCAAACTATTTCGCAACAAAGGTAATTATTACGTTTCATCAATTTTTATGTATTGCTTGTGTTGTTTGTATTGTCTCCATGTTCTCTTACAAAAAAAAATGTTAAAGAGGTTTACAAACACGTTGGCATGGTAAAAGAACAAATATATGTCTATCCAAACAAAATGCTTCTTGATAGTAATCTCCTAGGAAGCAATATTGATTTTCAATAACTTGAAAGCTACTTGGCAAGATCCTAATTAAATATATGTTTACGATAAGAGTATTACCCGAATAGATGATTGCATTAGCGCCTTGTTTTATTTCAAGTAATAATTTCTGTGTTATCTGTGTACTAATCTTTACGGTTGAAAAAACTGTTATCCGTTTGATTGCTGAAATTTATTATTATTGTTTATTTCGTCATTGTTTCATCCGCTAGTGCTTAATTAAACGTATATTTAATTGCGCCAATACACGTATTATATATCCACTGCACTATCTCTCTTTTGTTTAAGTTCCGTGAGTTCGTTGTATATGAAATTCTGCTAAAATAACTTCAACATACGATTTCAATAATAGATTTCTGCAGTTATATGCGGAATCAGATATACAAGCCAAATGAATGACTTTTGCTACACATGTGTTGCGATAATCTTGAATATTTGACTACGTATTAATTGCTGTACCTCTTAGATATTTTCAGCACCTCTGTATATACACTACCGCTCATAATAGTATGGCCACTTTCTATTTCATGCATAGCGCTTGCTTCAAAACCATAAACAAAACAATTGCAAGGAAAATATTTATTTATCTAAGACTTATTGCACATGTGTACACAAAAGAAAAAGTAATAAACATTAGAAAACATTAAGTAAGTTCTCGTTGAAAAATCCACCTCTTGATTTAATAACTGCTCGCACAATTCATGGCATTCTTTCTACCCATTTCCTCAGTGCATCTTGAGAAATATACCATTTCGACTCCCTCTGCAATACCGTCCAGAGATGAATTTCGGACATTTTCTTTTAATTCGTCAGGCGAGTTCATTCCACAGAAGCTCTATCGGATTAAGATCCGCACTGGGGAGGTCAAGTCATTTTCAATATTTCTTCATTCTCTGCATCATCGAGGTAGTTTGTGCATAATAATGACGTGTGCTTCGGATCATTATCGTGTATCAACTCAAAACTATTGTCTGTTAAACGGAATTCCGATGGTAGAGCATTTTCTTCTAATATCTCGCGATAATTTTCATTCCTCATTATTCCACCAATTTTCACAAGGTCCTCTGTTCTACTTAATGGAACCCTAAAACAACTCCATACAAGAATGTATCCACCACCTTTCTTTAATGTTAATGTAGTACACTCAAGAAGCATTTTCTCGTCTTTTGAATCGCTCACAAATATTCCGCGGTTTTGACCAAATACTTCATATTTGGACTCATCAGTCTATAGTACGTTTCACCATTGTTCCATTGCCCAGTCTTTGTAAGTGTTAGCTCACTAGAGACGGTTTTGTTTCTTCCCACGACGTAGTAACGGTTTTCGTATAGCAATACGGCCGTGGAAGTTTGCCTCTTTCAAACGCCGTTTTATTGTGCTAACGGATATCTTCCTATTTCTAGCCCACTTCATTTCCGACGTAATTTTCTATTTCGCTTACTAAGCAATGCTATGCGTTCGTCATTGCCCCTGGATGTAGGTCGAGGACGTCCTGGATCATTTTTGCATATTTTGTGGGGTAAATACCATCTCTAGAGGAACTCAGTCAATTTTTAGAATTCGAGTTTCATTTACAGTATCATTAAATTTCTACCCTATATTCCCTACCTACCCTATATTCTATTCTATATTACTTAAGATGTCTATACCTGGTATTGTTTGTACCTAATTATTTTACTATTTTGAAAAGTAATAATCCAGTTTCGTTATTTATCAACTTAGTTTTTTAATTAGCAAATTGTGTACACACTTAAAGAATTATTAAGTGAATAAAAGTACTCTTTTTAAAAAATTTTGTTAAAATTTTAAGTGTCCATTTTATAATGAGCGGGTGTGTATATATTGAAATATTGCCAATGTATAATTAAAAGAATTATTGAATCCGATCGCCTCAATACACCTTATATATATATATATATATATAATTAATTCTTCATGTTTCGATTGGCCAGTTTTCTCTCGCCACTTGCCTTTCAATGAGATACCAATTTTCTATATTGAATCATAATTTACAGTGTTCAAATGTTTTGATTGTTAAAAATCGCTCCACGTTTTTCAACTCGATTTACACGAATCAGCAAAGATATGTGCTGTATCTTAACATACACATACGTTGCTTATTTTTGCTCTTCCCGTCATCGTAATCATGTCAGTATCAATTTTGATACATCATGTTAATTTCTAAACGTTGTATATTGTGTTCTGTGTAATTTTAGCATATTTTGAAGTAAAATGGCGTAGTTCTTAATTATCGCGGTTTTTACAAGATTAAGGATCGGCATTTAGGGGTATATTACAGGACCGGACATAGATGAAAAATGTAATTCGAAATTGGATGCCGTAATACAATAATACATAACAAGCTGAACATTATGTATGTACTAGGCATTATATGAATTTGTCCAACTCAGATGCGTTGACGCGATACAACTGGCTTCCCCCACTTCGCTTTAAATAACAATGCTTACAACTTACGATATTAAGGTATCTGTCGCACCGAATGTGAGTAACGTTGAAGGGTGCGCTTTTGCGCCGACAGTATTTTAGTTAAATTGTGTAGTCCGGTCCTGGAATGAACTTTTGAATGCCGATAACTAGGTATAATACAGCAATTATAATATAAAGTATTAAATATGACTGTCGGTTTAATTGTAATAAGTTGTAATAATTGAAATGCTAGGTATATATTGTTGTAACGGTTGTCGAGGTCCGCCGTGTCAGTAGGTTTTTGCCCGAGACGTTTCGCGAACAACTGCGGTTCTCATTTTCAAAGATACCTTTCAGTACCGCAGTTGTTCGCGAAACGTCATAGGCAAAAAACCTAGTCACACGGCGGAACCCGACAACCGTTACGACTATGTCAAACGGCCATGAAGATCTGAGATACTATTTAGGTATATACTTTTAATCTTTTAAAACAATGTAATCGAATATACACTAGGGTGATAGAATAAAATAGACACCTACTAATTAAAAAAAAGATTCTATTCTCGTTATATACACAAAATATTTTAAAATTTTTAAATTCGACTAATATTTTGTCGATCCACCTTTACTTGCGTGAAGTGCTGCGAGTCGTCGTGGCATAGAAGCTATTCAATGATTAATGGTATCTTCTGGAATATTTAACCACTCTTCTGTAACAGATGCCTGAGTTCTTCCTTATTGCTGGGTTTTCGGGGTCGTTTCGCCATATTTCTCTGGATTATGTGCCAAACATTCTCTATCGGATTCATGTCCGGTGATGGCCATGGTAAAATCCGAATCCCCTGCTCCTCTTTACATGCGGTTGTTGTTCTTGCTTTGTGGCAGGGTGCTCCATCCTCCATAAAAGTGGCGTCTTCTTTAGATAAAATGGCGTTGTCGAATATCGGTAGTAGTCCTTCTGTTAATATTTGGATATATTTTGCCACATTTATATTTCCGTCGCAGATTACTGATTGCGATCTTCCACCATACCATATCGCGCCCCACACCATGATGTTCACACCGCCGTATTTCACCGTCTGATGGAAAAATTTGTCGACCAGTTGCTGTGACGAACGTCTCCACACCCATGTACGACCACTATCACTGAATTGGCAGTATCTGCTTTCGTCTGAAAAATTGACAGACCGCCAAAACTCTTAGGGCATCGTTCGCATTTCGATTGCCCAAGCCATTCGGCGCCGTTTTTGAAACGCCGTAAGGAGAGGTTTTTTCTTTGCCACCTTTTTATACATCCCCACACTGTGAAGGTATCGGAGAACGGTGCGCTGACTTTTTTGTGAAGTTGCCGCAAGCTCACATGTACTTTTTCGCGGTTCTCTTAACACTTCGCGCACAAGCACCCTTTTACTTCTTTCAGAAGGTCCGGCACGACCTGGTCTCGGCTCCGCTGTTGTTTTTTCCTTGCGTTTAAATTGTGTAATCACACGGTTAACTGTGGGGACAACGGAATATTTAAAAATTTACTTATTTCA
Organism: Trypoxylus dichotomus; assembly: GCA_023509865.1. Taxonomy (NCBI): domain Eukaryota; kingdom Metazoa; phylum Arthropoda; class Insecta; order Coleoptera; family Scarabaeidae; genus Trypoxylus; species Trypoxylus dichotomus. The sequence continues at coordinate 18,788,687 of CM042082.1, read as the reverse complement.
CGTTGCGAAGCGCCGCGTTCACTCTGGCCAACGATGCGACACCCCGGGTGAAGTCGCTAATATCACTCGAACCTTGTAAGCGAGGCATAGTTGTAACGATACTAAACTATGACGAATTCCTTCCGATACATCTACTCCTACCCTAATGATAAGAGAAAGTTCTTAATTCGTTCTTAGAATTTAGCTGTTTACATATTTATACCGCTTTACCTGGTGTCTATATTATTCTGTCACCCTAGGGTAAGTAGGTCTGAGCAATTCTATACTATATCATTAAAAGGCTTCCTCCCGGGTGTTAGTTTTCCCTTAGTGTAATTCAAATAAGCTTATTGTAAGGTGCAACTTCATAAACAAGTGCATAATGTACACTTGTCAAAAAATTAAATATATACGTAAGTAGCCAAATAACTCGGGGCGCTTGGTAGTTTTCTTGCTTTTTCAATGCGTTTTGCATGCGATTTCAGAAATAAATCTCTATTCTAACGTTTACTGTCTTTGAATGATAAGAAAAGACTGTAATAGGTTCACTCAAGAATTTTAAGTGAAACTATTTAACTATGGTAACTACGTAACACTGTTATTGCCGGAAATTGTAGTATCTAAAGTAAGTATTTAATTTACGAATAGATGAAAAGCCGTATGAAAAATGTGGTTTGTATCTAACATTTTCTCATGAACGTGTACTATTATTAATAACATTTTATTTTAGATTTATATTTGATATAATGAATTTTAGATTCGAAGTTTATCTTGTTTATCTAAAAAACGGCTTGATGCTATATATATTGGTTTTGTGTACTAATTATAACATACACTATTGCTCATAAATTTACGATCACATATCGAAAAATTGAAAAACATTAAAAAATCAATTTCATGGCAACATACAGTGGTGTTTATAAATCTTTTGCGCATTAGGAAAACCTAGTATCTACAAAATCTATTAGATGAAATGAACAAATGCTAATTTACTAAGTTTATGAGGTTATAGCCATCTTATTCATTTTATCACTCTCCATTTTGCGGAATTAGGCGAATATAATGGCAGATTGTTTGCATACAAACATAATATATTCGCTTTTCACATATATTATTTTAACATTAAAAATAGATAATAAAATACGTAAAGAATAGCGATAAGAACAAACCAAAAGGTGGTAGGAAAGTGATAACTATACCGAGGCAAGATCGTCTATTGCAACAAATGTGTTTGCGAACGTTTTTATTTTTGTTAATGCAAAATTTTGAGGATGCTTAATACAAATAAATACTATTCTAACTGCGTTTGATGTAAGATGAACATTAGCTGGTATAAACCTTTCTTTTCTTTCAACATAAACATACAAATTCTTAAAAAATTTAACGAAAGCTTCTGTCTATCTAAGTTTGATTTAACAATCTCATTTCTATGTTTTCAATCAATTTCAAGTGTTTTCAGTTGTGTGGAAGTTTAATTGTATTTTACTCGTTATCACTTACAGTTGTGTCGCGTTTATGTACTTAATCTGAATAAAAATAAAAATTTTAACATTATACAATAGCCTGTAATAATTATATTCATATCGGCCTAATACAGGCTTCTCAAGGTGGTCCTAGACCTTTGAGCGGTAGTGCATATATCTCAAGCCGTTTCTCTTATCAGTCTGTTCAACGATATCACAATTTCGGATACCACCACACCCAAAACCAAATACAAACTTATTTATTGTATATTCTACAGTTATATCAAACACTTATTGACAATCACAAGTGTTTATTCAACGAAAGTATTCGGGAAAACGAGTTTATTTTTTTATTTTTAAATGTGTGTCTATTTCTTTTTTTCTCCGTTAAATAAAGCTCTAACCTGTTAAAACGGCAGTTCGTAAAGTGTTTAGATAAATAGATGCTTTTATTGTTAAATGTGGCTCTGAAATAGCAAGTAAAATCTTATAAATTGTTATTATTATGAACGCCCTTACCAACAATTGCGGAATAAAATTGATTCAAACTTGTTATACAAATACAATAAAGACATACAGTTTATTAGTTAAATATATACAAATTTTTATAGTTAGTGTAGGTCGGTTAAATTTTAACGTATTTATTCTGAAGTTTTTATGTGGCTAAATAAATATTTGTTATGGCCAAAGGTTAAAAAACACAAAAAAGTTTTCCAAAACGACTGAATTGCGTAGAACTTATTTTATAAGATTATATAAAAAAATAGAAAAGGCACCTTTAAACGCTAGGAGATATTATAGTAAACTAAGTGAATTCAAAAGTTACATATACTAAATAAAATTTCCAAAAATATAACAGAGAACAACATATAACGACGTTCCAAAACCTACTGGATATTTACGACTAAAGCCGGGCATTCGACTGCACTCAACATGATTTATTGCTACGTAAACTAAACATTTTTAGAGTAAGGGAAGTGGCGCTGCAGTGGTCTGTCTTTTACTTGCCAGACAGGCCACAGTTTGTGCAAAATTCGGCATTCCTCCCAATTACAATCGGTGTTCCACAAGGTGCTCTTCTGTCCCTACTTCTATTCTTAGTGTGTATCGTCATCTTCCTTCTAGATCATAAACTAGTAATGATGCAACTGTTCTATTACATGGTTCTATTGATAATGGATGATAGGTTGATGACCAATTGGTCTACCAGTATTTATGGCCTGCAGAACCAGTCCTATGAAATACATCAATACAATTGGAAAAGCAATAAAAATTTTTAGGAATTACAGCTAACTCTGGGAAATGCTCTTTAAAATCTTCCAAATATACCAAACCCAAATTCCATCACGTCTGTATTGTAAACCATGTTTGAATTTATTCAAATTTGATGTTCAAGCTTGCCTTCAGTAGTTCTTAAACACATTTATTGATGACGGTCAATGTCAAAATAATTTTCAAGTTATAATATCTGGTTTAAGTTCAGACATACGTTTTCTGTTTCAATGCCACCTTCGTCTTAGAAACTTTATAATATCACGATATAATAAGCTGGTAACGGTAAAACAAAAGAAATAGTCCCACATTAAAAGAAATCTGCTTGCTATTACTCCGACGCTTCCAAAACGTTAGAATGATAAAGACATTCAGGGTATTGTCCGTGAGAAATCGTCATAATTAGAGACCGAATTATATGCATATATTTGATTTTGTTTATTTATTATATTTTATGTCTATTTGTAAACGTCTTACACATACACATCTACATATAGACGTAAAATATAATAAATAAATAAAATAAAATATATGCACTTTGCATATAATCCGGTCTCTAGTCATAATAATGTACAATTTGGTAAAAAGATACTCGCAATCACATTATTTTTTCTTCGCATATAACTCAGTAAAGTTTGAAAGTAATCATGATATTTAATTGTCAACGAAGTTTAAATTCGACAAAGATACCGCGTTTACGCCTTGTACAACAAGCGAGACCCTAATGCAAATGGCCTGCCAGAAATAATCCACTATTTTACCAATACGTATCCGCATCAGTAATTACTTCAAAAGAACATCCACGATTTATATTACCTTAAAGGCTCGTATTAGCACTATTAAACCTGAAGACTTTTTGAAAGTTTTTACCATATTCTTTTTCCCGAAACTTCGATATTCACAAGCTATTAAAAAGAAAAATATTTATAGGTAGTGATATTTACAAAAAAAATAATAAAATGGTATAACCTATTTTTTGTGACCATGACTGTATAAGAAAACGAACATTTAGTGCGAAATTTAAAAGCTAATGCTAATTGGACCATAGCAATTGTTTGCAAAAGATCAGATTGCATCACTCTCAATAAATTACAACTTCTATCAATACAAAACCGATATCGTTGGCCTGCCTTATGGCGTTATGCCAAATCACACCATTCTCTAAGATATACAAGTCACAAGTCGCAGGTCATTCAGAGAACCGAAACGAAAAAGGGGCAGAGATACATCATCGGTATCCAAACTTTGTACTGATTTCGAACATCGAATCCTCTCCACTACATACTACGGATGATAGCAGCCCATACATTGTAGTCATGCTGAAGGTCATAGCGATACGCTATCTCCGTACGCTCTTCAGAAATTAGCGCAGAAAGCCTTGAAGTGAAATCCCAATTTTGTCACGCATTGATACGACATTTATCCCGCCTATAAGTATATCGCAAATTCAGCGCAAAAAAATGAGGTCTGTTGTGTAACGATTATTAATTATATTGGCCCCGAGGTGTCGACCTTGATCCATTGCCTGATAACGCAGGCGTTAAATTCACTTTTTACGCTTCGATGTGCTGATTATAGATAAAAGGGACATAAGCATTAAAATTGACAGAGAAAAGATTATTCACGCTTTGTTTTCTTACATGATCAACATCGTATTTACATTCCGCTTATTTTTATTTCAATTATGTAATAATGCGCTAAAGAGTAAGCGATTTTCTGGAAAATTGGTTATACGGATCAGTAAATCAAGTGCAAGGTCGTCCAAAATAAACTCAAGTCAAAGGAAAAGCAAGAAAAAAAATTGTATTCGTAAAGTCATCGAATTTATTGATCAGTTTCAGAAAAGCGAGATCATACCTAATGCGCGTGCTAGTTTGTTTAATTACAAATAAAGCTTACATTTTATATGAATAGGTTACTAAGATATTTATAAAAATTCACTAAACCGTACCGTCACTCAATCGGAAATGTTTTGGAACTTGGTTCCCACTATATACGAGGGCGACCTGAAATTTTTCCAGAATCGACAAGAAAAACACGGTATTGGTGTTCTTTATTTTTATCTTTGGATATAGTTTTCTCGAAGATAAATACACTTTTTCAAACGTTGCTCCAGTCTCTTCAAGCCGTCGGAAAAGTAGGATGTTTCGAGGTCTATAAAATAGTCATCTGTAGCAGCGATGAGCTCGTCATTTCAGGCAACTCTCTTTCCTCCCAATGATTTTTTCAAGTTTGGGTATAGGAGAAAGTGGCTGGGGATAGGTCCGGTGAATATGGAGGATGAGAGAGTAATTCGTAGCGCAACTCATTCAATTTGGACCCGGCGATGCGGGATGAATGAGCCGGTGCGTTGTAGTGGTGGAAAAGCATTTGCTTCCGCTGCGAACGAGGCCGTTTCTCCCTCAATATTGCATCGAATCGGGTCAATAAATCACTGCGGTATTGCCTCGTGATCGTCCTTCCCTTCTGCAGATAGTCGATGTCTTGGGAATCCCAAAAAATAGTCACCATGACCTTTCCGACCGTTGGAACGGTCTTTGTTTTGCTGCGGAGTCGATTCGCCCGGAAAAGTCCACTGCTTCGACTGCTCCTTGATCTTCGGTATGTAGTGGTGGATCCAGGTCTCATCCACTGTTACGAAATGCAATGAAGAAATCCCTTGGATTGCGTTGGATCCGGGCCAGACACTCCTCCAAAACGGTCACCCGATTTCGTTTTTGCTCCAGTGTGAGCAAACACGATACCCATTGTGCCAAAAGCTTTTTCGTGGCCAAAATTGTAGGATGTGACCAACGCGTTCTTCTAAGATGCCTGTTATCTCTGCTGTTTGTTTCAGCTTTAATCGGCGATTGGCTAACACATCATGAATCTTGCCGACCATTTCATCGCTGGGGGCGTCCACTGCATGGTGCGTCACTTATGCTTGTGCAGCCACATTTGAATGCGCTTACCCAGAAGCTGATGGTCGAAAATGATGGAGTACATCCGTTTTGAACCTCTAGCAAACTATTTCGAATTTCCGTGGCCATTTACCCAGCCATCTAGAAGGGTTTGATCATTGGACGAAATTCGATTTATCCATTTTTGCGAAACCGCCTGATTTGTTACCCAGAAAACACTTTTAAACAATAACTATTGAAATCGAAATTTTGACAGTTGCCATAAAAAGGTTGCCCTTGCCGACCAATGAATCGACTTTAACATTCGTGCGCCATTTCTTGCCGATTCCGGAAACATTTCAGGTCGCCCTCGTATTAATGCTATGCAACTGGGCAGATTTTGTAACCATTAATCGTGCACATAAAACCAGCCAATCAGCATCACCGGCTTAGTCCCCATGTCTAGCTAGTCATGACTAATTGATCGCCATAGCTAATTAGCGGTTATTACTAATTAACCGTCACCGCTACTTAACCTCCATGACTAACTAGCTGGTTTAACAATACAAATACAAAATTAAAATTATCGCTTGTTCATTATAAACAATGACAGAACGCCAAAGCCATATTTGGCAGTCAAAAAATTATGCTATGCTCGATTAACCGGTCAATATATTTATGAATAGCTTATAACTCTCGACGTGATATTGTTGACGACGTTGATAGAGTTGTTGTTTGGGCTATTTCCATTGTTTGTGAAACTCACATAGTTCGACGTTTCTTCGAAATTCTTCAGGGCAGCCTTGATAAGGGCTGGCGTTTGTCAGATTCATCATTCGTTCAATGACATTGTTTGACTATTTATCTTCCCTAGTTTTTGGTGAAGCTTTCTCGTCTGTTAATAGCAATAACTTATAGCCGTCTTGTATGTAGAACTGATTAACCGGTTATCTGACTAATATTCGCACTCCTCGGTGCTGCGAAATAATCGAAATATATTTTATCAATATTTTTTGATATGTTTCAGCAAAACTTCGTATATGTTCCGTTCTTTAACTAATACATTAAAGAAAAAAGTATTAAATAAAGTTAAATTTTTATTGAAATTTAATAAAAACATATTTTTCATCATATATTACTTCATTTAAAATAAAAAAAATGTTCGATTCATAAAATTGATACAGATTACTAGAAGTCATATTGGTTATTGTTTTTCAGAATTGACATCATAACGATAAGTATTGTGTAAGTAATTTTTTGTTAGAAGTAGGTCAGAGATTATGTCCTTATTACGTGAACATCGTTGTTTTGTTTTGAACAAATTTATTTGTGGAAAGATTCTTTCCATATTTGCAGATGAATGTGGAAAACAAGTTATGTGAAAAGCAAGATTTTTTAATACACGAGGGATGTGTTTCAAGTTTTGCATAGTGGTACCTAGAGGGGGCCACTAGTCGAAAGTCATTACGAAAAACTAATCTCCATCTTTAATTAACCTATCTCCAAAGTTTCAGTGTAATATGTGTAGCGTTGTAGTTAAAACGAATTGTCAAAGTTAACAAGGTAGTTGAAAAATGGAATTAAACTGAGAACATTTCCGCAAAATAATCTCTTATAATTTTCGAAAACGATTATCTCAACAAGAATGCCTCGCCCAGTTGGTTTCTCTTTTCAAAAATGAAGCACCACATCAATCAACAGTGTCTCTTTAGTATGAAGAACTCAAACGCGGACAAATTAGGAAAACGTTGATGCTGTGCACAAAATCATCAAGCAAGATTGACATGTGATATATCGCGAGATTGAGGCATCGTTGGGAATTTCGGGGATCTTAATTCAAAAAGTTTTGCATGAAAAATTGTTTAAAGAAATGTAGTTTCCCGTTCGATACCGCATCTGTTGGCCCAACAGCAGAAAGCAGTCAGCCTTGGATATTCCAAGTTGAAAAGAAGCCGAGAAAAGTCATCCGTTCTCGAAGAGTCTCCAAAAAGATGGTCGCCACATTTGTCTCGAAGCAGGTCATGTAGCAACAATTAGTCTTCAACATCAAAAAACTGCTACTGCTGACTGGTATACAACCATTTGTTCCTTTTCAAAAACCAACAATCGACTGCGTGATCAAAGCTTGAAGCCATCAAAAGGAACAGTCGATGCCTTCAAAAATGCATTTGCCACTATACTAACAAACAAATGGAATAACTGCTTTCAGAGTTGGTTCAAGCGCATGCAAAAGTGCATATCGACGTTTTCTATTAAACTTGAAAATAAGCTTGTTACATTAGCGATCAAACGAATATCTATAGATTTGACAACTCCAGAATTTAGAGTCTTCAGAAATTAAATTTTAGAAGAAATCATTTTATCATTTGCTTACTAGCGGTGATATAAAAAGCCAAACACCTTCATGCCGCTCCGTTCGACAGCATGCATCTACGCTAGGGATTAAGAGACGAAGCTTACAAAGAATACTGCATGACTTACATTTCCATCGCTATAAGTTGCAGATTGTGCAACAATTACATGAACGAGACCCAGCATCACGTATGGAGTTTAGTAGGTAGATATTCTCTAAAATTAACGAGGACGCGAATTTCGTTGGTAACATATGGATATCAGACGAAGCCCATTTCCACCTGAACGGTTTCGTAAACAAACAGAATTTTCGTTATTGGGCCCAGAACAATCCTTGTGAGTTACACCAGCGACCACTACATAGCGACGAGGTCACAATATGGTGTGCTGTGTCATGTCATGGTGTTATCGGCCCTTATTTTTTTGCACGTGAGGATGGTAGTGCAGCGACAGTAACATCCGCTCTATATGTTGAAATGCTTCAAACATTCTTTACACCGAGACTGTACGAGCTTAATCTTAACATGGAAAGCATGTGGTTTCAGCAGGACGGAGTCACGTCACACACTGCTCGACATTCGATGGCAGCATTTCGTCAATTGTTTAGAAGCATTATTTCACGTAACGGTGACATTGAATTGCCACCGAGATCCCCTGATCTTAGTGTGTGCGACTTCTTCCTGTGGGGGTATCTTAAAGGCAAGGTGTACCGTAGACGACCTGCAACAATCCAGGAACTGAAGGAGAACATTCAACAAGGAATCACTGCCATTCCCCAAGATTTGTTAGAGTGTGAACGCCGAATGATAGGACATCTTTCCGATGTCATCTTTAAAAAGTGAAGAGACACTTTTGGACATTTTGATTGTAAAAACATAAATGGCATGCTGCATAAATGCACTTTCGTTAATAAATTACTAGTTTTATGAATTTATTCGTGGAAATGACGTTATTTCAAAATTTCCCGTTCCTCTGCGCCACCCTGTATATGCAACTACTGTGGAATAGTATGCAGTTCATGAATTAACTTTCTATTTGCGCTCCAAAATATATTTCCTCGATTCTGAAATATTTATGAGAGTTTCTGTATTCTACCTTTCCTAGTTGCGTATTGTTTGTATGATTCGGCTTCCTCATGCCCACCTTGCCACGAATTCTTCAATTCTAACAAAGCTTTTAATTACTGCAATAAACTTTCTGTTTTCACCGTTTTTCAAACTTATTAGTGAACTATCTAATAATAATAAATCTTACGGTAGTTCGTCTTTCTCTTATACTTATTGGTCTTTAGTGCTTACAGCTTTTAAATTAATGAGATCATGTATGTATATGTAACAGAAATTACAGCACAATTCATGTATAATATCCTAAATTCTGTTTGCAGTCATCTTCCTATTTAATATACCACGCTTGTTTTACTTTAAGGCATTAATATTTCTTATTAATTGTGGAATGTATCAAGAAATCGATTATAAGGGTAATTATTAGTCATAATAGCTTTTCTATCTGTTGTTATGTCTACTTCATATTAAAAATCTAGTGTGTTTATTTACCAGCTTTATCAGTCATTTGTAAGCGTCCATTTTAAATGTTTACTCAAATAAAGATATCTATGAAGATGGATTTTTTTATATAATAATGAAAACGGGTTAACGTACTTTATTTTAAAAATCATTTATTGCGTGCGAATGTAAATAATAATTTGTAATCTTTATTTTATTTAGTTTCTCGCAAACCTGTTTAATTGATGGGCTAAATAAAAATACGTACACGGAAAAGCACGAAACTTTGTAATTACGTCATAGTTGGTTATGACGCATGCAGCGTCTGAAACAAATTCAGGTACACTAATCACGTTTGCAATGAATTGTACGAAAACAATTGTCAAATTTTGAGGTTATTATCATCTGTAATACATTTCCTTGATTATATAACATTTTAATCAACGATGCATTTAAAAAACAAATCTTAAGTTATTAGCAACCAACTGGGTTATAAACAGTGAGCTCTTCTATTGACAATGCTTTCACCCATTTGTGCTTACGGAAAGCAGCTGAATGGGCTAAACTAATAAATGTTTTCTTAACAAAAGTCTTTATCAGTCTAATAATATAGATCTCATACGAAAAAAAACTTTTTTTAAATCAAAATGAAGAAAATATTCAAACAAGAAACATAAAAGTGTTTAGTCTATATTTAATCTGTCTTCATTCTCGTTTTCTGATTCACAATTCACCGTCAGAACAAAGTCTTCTACGTTTGCTTCACGTACGTTCGTTAATTATTTGTCTGTATCGTTTATGGAATTTTGCCAGATGTCTGGTATGCAGGTGTCCAAGCTTTCTTGCCACATATCTAACACATGTCTATCGGCATAACCATCTCGACCAATATTTTTATTATAATACTTTTTCGCATGTATCGATATCAGATCAATAGGATTGAAACCACAGTGATATGGAGCAAAAGAAGCAGCGCAATTAAATAAAAACAAACGTTGAAAACTAATGAAGTCCGAATAAACAGTAAAAAGCAGATGTCAAATGTCAACGGAACGGTATTCTGTTATAATTATTAAAGTTGCATACACTGTAGTAAATATTTTTAAAGCTCTTACCTACGCATTACTCGGCCGTATCATGTCTCATTTCAACTAGTTCATTGAGACTGAATGAAATATGGATATATATCTGAAGTGTGGTTTCATGTGTATAGTGTCACTCGAAAAGGATGTTAATAAGTATACGGATAGATTAACAAGCTGAGTAATAATAACGATTTACAATTTTCGTGTTGAAATTTCGCTCTTTATAATATAGTACATTTAATTTCAAGTATTTAAGAAATATTATTGCAGTATCACGACAATCTAGGCTTACATCTGTAGTATTTCTAATTTTAAATTTGAATTTCCCGCGTAGTTGTAAGTGGCGCAGGCCATGTCGGTAAAGTAGGAGGGTGTTAAGAGTTTATGCATTATGTGAGACACGAGAGAATAAAGACGTGTACGAATCCAGTTGTGTTTCTGTTTTTAAATCTACTACACATCAAAATACTATTTGAGACAAAATTAACGAAATGGGAAATATTGATAGAGTTCTATTAACATTGGAAGAAACTTGCGCAGAAACCAATTTACGCACTAAAAATTAAATCGAGTGAAACAGATATACATTTCTCGTGTAAAACTCTACCTACAAATATCGACTGTCGATCAGGTGTTCGTTCTTTAGCGTGCATGTCATTTTCTAAGATATTATTTTTTATATTATACTCTGCAGTGTTTGAAAACAGTTTTTTTAACTGTGTGTGTTGCATAGCTATACCATTGTATGTATATCAGTTTTCTACAATTATGTGTTTATAATTACAGCTGTGTATATGTATTCGCCACCCTTTTTTGTTTTTTATTCCGATGAATATATAAGAAATAGAAGAAAATTGATCGATGAAAATGTTTCATTGTGAGTGTGTACAGATATATACAGATATTGCTTAATATTTGGTAGCTCCTCGCTGGGCTTTTATCACCGCATTCGAATTCGTCGGGGCATACTGCTCACTAAGTTGTAGCACTGTTGTGGGTGTTGGGGGTGATTTTATTCCACTCTTCGAATGTTTTTGTTTTTAAGCATTGCTTTGTGGTAGATGAGTATTTAGCTACATTTCGCTTTAAAATGTACCATAAATGCTCAATTGGCGATAAGTCCGGGGATTGTGTCGGCCATTCCAGGACCCGCACGTTATTTTCCTCGAACCAGCGCATTACTTCGCGAGATTTATGGCACGGTGCATTATCCTGTTGGAAGCAATAGTCTGGCTCATCATTATCGAATAATTTTAACGCACACGGTTTCAGAACTTCTTCCAACATGTCGATGTACGTCCATTCATTCGGCCCTCGCAGACGAACAGTTCTCCGACGCCTGTTGCACTCATGGAACCCCAAACCATTATGCTACCACCCCCAACCTTGACAATCGGATGATACGGTCTGGATGGTAGGCCTCTCCTCGCCTGCGTCGCACGTATTGAGGCCCAGGTTTACCACAAAGCTACCAACAAAAACATGAATACCGTTACATTTTGAAACCCATTAAAAAGAATAAAAACACTGTAGATACCAGGAATTGAATACAGAATACCGCAAATACAATAATTATGTATTACTTACCTCAATATTTGACTCATCCGTCTACATAACATTGGCCCAATTGTCAATGGTCCAGTCGCGGTGACTTTTAGCCCACACCAGTCTCTTTTTCTTTTGTTGCGGAGACAACCGTGGTTTATGTCGAGCTTTGTATCCACCTAAATTTAATTCACAAAGCCGTCTTCTAACCGTGCAAGGAGAAATAACAACATTATGTAGCCGGAAAAGCTCACTGGAAACTGTTTAGACCCTTTTTTCCGGTCTCGCAAAGACATCCGCTCTAAAACTCGCTCATCTCTGCTAGTTGTCTTCGTTTTTCGACCAGTTTTCGGTTTGTTTGTCAAAGATCCACTCTCTTTGTATCGTTTTATCGTCATTCTAACTGTCGATCGCGCACATTTCACTTGTCGGGAAATAGCAGACACCGACAACCCTTGCTTTTCTAACACCACAATTTGTCCTCGCTCTACCTCCGTCAATTTGCGTGTTTTCGGCATTACTTTTTACTGTATACTATCGTATTACACAGACAAAATCACAGACACAATATCTTCACTCTAACTAGCTCAACCTTACTCCTACAACTTTTAAGAAAGACTGAAGAAATATTCAAAAATTACAATTTTACGTCTATTTTCTAATTTACTCAGAATGGCCTACAATAAACCATTAAACCCTCATTACCAGGTACCTAGTTAAGTCCGTCATCGACCCTGCTTCTTAGAAATACAATAATATTCGTGTAACACGTTCAAAACGAGAGTGGCGAATACATATGGCCACAGCTGTATATAAAACCATTGTTGGTTAGAATGCCAAGTGTAGCTAGGAATACGGGTTGTAGGAGCATCCTAAAGCAAAGAATGTTTTTAAACTGACAGTAAATTAGATTCACAATATTTTTATCTTCGCTCTTTGCTGTTGGGTCGTTGTTATCAGAAAAATGTGTGTATGCATCTCCGTAACACGTAAAATTTATTACAAGATATCGTTTCTTGAACTAGGTTATTGATGTAGGTTTCATCGTTCAACCAATGAGACACAATATGCTTGCACAAATAAACAAACAAGAAATAGTTGTTCGCGTTCCAGACCGAGATGTCTGTACCTCCATATAAATAGGACACGTAATTAAAGATGTCACATGTCTGTTAATGATTTTATTTTCACATATGTGCACTCTCAATGAATCCAAATGCGCATTGACATTGAACTATATTCACGTGTAATTTTAGTCTCGGTTGTATACCGTAAGCTAAGTATCAAAATACTCATCATTAACCCAAAAGAAATTGCAATATTCTTGAATTATGTAAAAAATACAACAATCAGTAGAAATGTGCAAATGGTACTCATATATACAGCCAATAGCAAATGATTAAACACACATGAATATTTACGATTGATAACTATAATTACATATGCCCAAATACAGCAGAATCTCATCCGTACATAAGTAAAACAATTCATGCGGATTTAGTTTTTGATATCAATATAAGATTGTTTTTAACTTACATAGTCATCGATTAGAGAGTTCGGTTTGTCGAGCGATAGGGTGGAGTTGTTTCCCTGCAGTACTAATAAATCATTTTCTTTTAAGGGTAGAATAATGTCTAGAATTTCGGATTACGAACCTCCCGATAAAGGATGAGGTGTTTCGATCGACAGTGAGATTAGATCTGCTTTAAATATATTGAATCGTGAAGAATTGGAAGTAGAACAAATTAATATGGAATATAGTAAATTAAATATTCGAACAGAGAGTGCACATAAAAAACCCTGACAGGAAAGGAGCCTACAGCAAAAAGTCTCCAGAGAGAAAACTTTTCAGGTAGTGTGGTAAAATCGGCCGAGTTTAGAGAAAATATAACCCCATATAATGTCTGTTAAAGGAGGCATTAACAGTGCTAATAGTAGTTCGGTGGAATCATCGGAAGGAAATGAAGGTAATATTCACCCTATAGCTGTCAATTTCAAATGAAGAATCTAATATTACAAATTTTACTGGAAGCAGAGAAAATCTACCTAAAACACATAAAGTATCTAATTCAAAGCTGCGAGAAATCGCTAAACATTCTGTGTATGATTATTTCTACGAAATAGGGAGCAGGTCTTTCTATCTCATTATTATTCGATAGAGCTACTATTAGAGCCAAACTTGATTACAGTTCAGTATTAAATGGAGATGCCGCAGATTCGATGTAGTTCATAATAAATGCTTTAGGTTATCTTCTGGGCTATTAAGAAGCACATCTAACCTATAAATGTTTTGTTAGCGGAGACATGTGAAACGCCTTTAGGTTTAAGAAGAAAAATTCTCGCTACTAAATACACAGTAAAGTGTTTTTTCAGTAAACACGACATTTTAAAGAAAATTCATAATCTGTTTATATTAGACCTAACATCCTAATTTTGGATAAATAGAAAATATCCTGCGCTAGTGTCGTGCTATTATGCCATAAATTCGCTGAAAATTCAATTGATTGTCTCCAATTGCAGTATCTCCGAAATTCCATATAAACACCTTGTATCCCCTATACAGTGTTGGTATTATGACGAAATCATCAAATATCAAACATCTCAGTTTATTAACCACGAACTTCAAGAATTATTATCATAGAAATGGAGTAATTTTGTATAATATACACTGATGGCTCTTGCAAGAATTAATGTTTTGATTGCGCAGTTTATGACCCACAATTAGAATATCACATATCATAAACTCAACTCAATTATGTCAATACACACGCTAATCGCAACTTACGAGGCATTGAAGTATGTAAAACCATTAGATCTGCAACAAAACATATTAATCATTCTGAACTGCAGAAGTATTGTAGAGAAACTAGATAGCATCATGTCATCTAAAATAAACCCCTTGATTATCCAAACTTATCAGGAGATCCATAGTCTTATCCATAAAGTTGAACTTCTATGGGTTAAGAGACACATAGGGATAGTCGACGTGAGTACGTAGGCTTCCACGATCAGAGTTAGTAATAAACGAACTACTTCCGGAATTGGACCGTGTCATGATGAGATATATAGAAATGAGGAGAAACAAATAAAAAGGAAAAAACATAAAAGAAGAAAAATTAAGGGGGGTTAAATAGAAACAAATGTGAAAAAAGTAAGAGAAGGAAAGAAAGACTGAAAAAAGGGCGAAACAGAAAGAAAGAAAGAAAGAGAAGAAACAGAAAGGTAGGATCCCGACGTTTCGCCTCCATCGTAGAAGGTTTCTTCAGGAAAAACAGGGAAACAGGTCACGGTAACTCTATATGTTAACCACGCTAGAGGTGAAAACCTTCTCTTAGTCTTTTCACCTTTCTTTCTATTTCACCCCTCCCCCCAATTTTTCTTCTTTTATCTCTTTTTCTTTTTATGTCTTTCTCCTCTTACTATTATTTCATTTCTATATATCTCATCATGATACGGTCGAATTCCGGAAGTAGTCCGTTTATAGGGATAGTCTGTAATGGATCTAAAATAGCTATCTTCAAATGACTTGGTTCAATTTGCATTAAAGCCCATTTATTCAGAATTCAAAAAAAAATTTATTGAAACTGACACGGAAAACTTTGCAACCTATTCCCACCAAAAAACCTTGATTTTTATTAAAACTATATGCCGACTTCGCAGTAATCATGAGCTTTGCTATAGCTACTTGTTGAAAATAAACTACGAGATAATGATACATGTGAATGTGGGTAAATAGGGTCACTAGAACAGTCAATTATGTCATATGTCAATTATAATAATTACCGCTCAATTTTTTTTCAAAAACATGTCAAGATATAATTAATCCTTTTAACTATTTTAGTTTAGTAAGTTCTCGTAGCATAGAAAGCTATAAAGAAATGTATTATTCATTCGTAAAAGGAAAATTATTATTTAAGTGTTTGTGTAACGAAGTGCCTGTTTATCCTTTGTTTGGGACCATATGAGGGTTCCTTTCTCCCGTGGTTCTGTTTTGTTTGTATTATTTAAAAATGCTCTGACGAACAAGTGCGCGAGAAGCATGTATCCCTGTATAATCCGTAGTATAAGTGTATAAGGTATGAATCAGACTTACTGGTCATGGTGTATAGCTAAAACTTTATAGAATAAGAAAGAATACTCTTCGATTATGTAGGTCGTGTATAAATTTATCTATCTACCCGATTAAACTAGTTTTAACGTCTCAAAACAACGTAGTAGCAAAAATACGATTATCTCTATGATAAAAATACGAATGAAATTTTGTATGATTTAGTTTTAATATTAGGAGCAAATATGTAAATTAAATTACGTCCCTTTTACAAGCTGTTAGCTTACCATATTTAGTTGCATTAGAAAAAGTTGTGAAACAAAATATACGCAACATGATACGTACTGCAGCTTCCTAAATCTTATCTTTCAGTAAATAATAACCGAGTCGAGAAGATTTACGAATTTACGTAGCTGAAAAATTGATATAAACAAATTGCACATTATTACACAATTCAATCGCGTTATTTACAATAAAGTAATTTTGTTATTTATATAATCTTTGCTATAGTTAAATTAGGTTGTTAAACACATTTATTTCTTACCCAAAAGTTTTTTTCGTCAAGCAACGGTAATTTTTATTATATACAGTACTGACAGAATAAACCGGAACGCTTTAAAACTTTGGTTAAAATTGCAGTTAAAAATGTTTAAGTAATTTCTGTAAATGCACAATGCTTCGGTAAGATAAAGTCCCTGTCCACTTTATTAGGTCCACTTGCTATAATGAGAAACGTGTTGTACAAGTCTAAGTTTATTCAGAACTGTTTATAGACATCGTCACAACTATATAATTAATATTTTGTAATGCCTCCTTTGGTTTTTATAATTGCTCTTATTCTTTTTGGCATACATGCAAATGTTAATGGTATGTCTAATTGTAGCGTCATAGCCACACGTCTTCAATATTTCTTACCAATTGCTCTTTTGTAGTGTGTCTTCTCGAATACACGCGTGATTTTAGAACACTCCACACGTTCTCAATTGCATTGAGTTGGAGAAAATTTCCAGGCCAAGGTAACACTGGCAGAGCGTGCGTTTCCAAAAATCTTTGGATGGATTTGACCATGTGGCAAGGTGCCTTATCGTGCATGATTGTGTAAGGGTCTTCATTCCGATCTAAATCATTGATATATGGCATCAAAACATCCTCCAATATACGCTTATATTGGTGTTGATTCATGGTGCCTTGGCAAAAATACAGTGGTCCAGAACCTTCGACTGACATACAGGACTATACCATAACTGACGGAGGTTGTTTCACCGTTTTTAGTATACTAACTTAATCAAATCGTTCAGCTGGACGCCGTCTAACAAATTGAGGACTTTCGGTCATGACTTCTAGTTTTGCCTCATAGCTGAATACAATCTTTAACGAAAAGACATTGCTCAAACAAAAAATTTTGCTTGATTTACATATTCATTTAAGTTATTTTGCCTTATCTTTCGCCAATCTTCAATTGTCTAATATTGATGACGTTTTGCCCATTCATCATCGGTGTTAATCTTGCCGTTTTCAAGGAGCGTGTGCATTTTAATCCGGCTTCATACTATCGTCTACGTACTGTACGCCTGGATATTTCCACTCCTTGTTGAGACATTACATTTCCTATTTCTTTGGCTGCTAAACCTCGGTTTTCGGTTGCTAGTTGCAAGATACAACTATCATCTAGATTAATAGTGATCCTTTTCTTGCCGCAAAACGCTCTTCCCGTAGTTGTTATGGGTATCTTTTCTTTCGTTAAAACGGCGATTCGCTGTAGTGTTTGTCGGGATACTTCTTCTTTGCAATTGTACGTTGAGAATACACTCCTGTATTCAACAATGCCTGAATACGCAGTTATTTCTCATTTGGTATGGTCTTTTTTTACCCATAACGAAAATATATAAGGCGCTTCCAAGCAATAACTTTGTTTGGCATGGAATCTAACAAGTTTGGTAAATATTTTATTGAAATGTCTTCACTAACTTTGTTCTTCTATTTGTTGCTGCTTTGTTTTAGTTTTGTTTCTGTCAACTGCTTTCGACACATTATGCCAGCAGTTCTCGACTGCGTTTAAATTGGGGCTGTTTCCAGGCCAAGACTAGGGTGTTATACCCTTTTCCTCTAAATAATATTTTACATAAAATGACAAGTTGAATACTAGTGACATATTTTAATTGAGTGCAGACCAATTAGTAATTGTAGAATAGCAACTCTGCTTAGAGTTTTACCTCTGCCACTTGATGTAGAATCGTCCTGAAACATGCAATTACCCAGGATTCTGAACTGATTTTCTATCGTCAGTATTAAAATGCTTATTTCAAATTTATGTGTAGTCCAAAATACTAAGATTACGCGTCTCTTTGCTCGAGAAACGCGCGAAACCATTACGGGTACTAAAACTTCACCATTTTTTAAGGCAATCATCCAAAAATTTCTCTCCTTTACAGCAATAAACGAACTGCGGGTGGTACCCAGTTCGCTCATATCATTTTGAATCAATAGAGGAAATTACATCATTCCACGGTTTAGCAGGTCAGTTATAATGTTCACGAACTTATTTGAGATATGCGTTTTTTAGTCAATAGATGACGAGTAGTGATCTTAATTTTACTTTTACGTAGTTTTAACCGGTCTATGTAAATTTTTACACTATTTTTTATTGGGATTAACTGTTTAATAAAAAAAACATGAATAACGTCATTACTTCAATATTATTGTTTACGCTTTATGAAGCGTGGGTACATAAACTATTGCTAGGCCTTCCTCTCTCTTGATACTCACAACGTCTCACAAATAGTATATGGAAGGCAGTACTAAAAGCATTTTCCTCTGTTTTCGGTAGGAGAAGTTTTGCTGTTTTATATATTTATTTAATAAATATACCGGTTGCTCAGTCTATATCCAAATCGTTTTCCTTAAACAATTACGATCACTTCCGAATTGTTTTCTTTTTCCTCAAAATCTGCGTTCTTTTTTTCCTATTTTATGTCATTTAAAGCTTATGAAAAAAAATACTCATACCAAGAATTATGTGTATGTTATTAACATATATTTGCAATTTTCTAATCGTTGTATTAAACATGCTAATCTCCCATTATTTGTACATAATACATAGGCACACACTGGTCTTAACTCATTGCGATGACTTATCTACTCATCACATATAAAACGCAAGTAACTCAGCTATTCTAACATCAGTATATAAATTGAGTCTATTGCAACTTCAGAATTCCGTTAAAAGTGTGTGTGAGCAATAGATAAACAGCATGATTTATCAGATTCCATTGTTGAAGCACTTGTGATGTCCCAAAATGTCATATTCCGTCTTTATAACCATTTTTTGGAGACGGAAAATGTTCACAGAAGGCTTGGATATGGTCGATAATTCAGTACTGTACCTAAATATGACCGCCATCTGGCAGTACTGGCTCGTAGAAGTTGCAAAAGATGTAAAGCAATTCAGGATTATTTGCTTATCTGCGAGTAGGTTTCATCCTTTTGTCTTCGCTTGCAAACTTCCAACTCTCATTTTTATATTATACACTACCGTCCATAGAAGTTTGGCCAAGTAACAAAAAATTTAAAAATCAAACAATAAAAGGCAATCAATACTAAAGAAATAAATGTATTACTCTTAAAATAACAACTATCAAAATCTAATGAGAAATTTTATTTTTTTCTATTCATTGTTAACAAAATTCTTAAACATTCTTTTTGTCAAAAAATCCACCTTTTGCACTGATTACAGTTCGAACAACTCACGGCATCCTTTCGATTCATATTTTTGAGCTTTTGGTGTGGGATGTTGTTCCATTCTTGTTGAAATGTGTTCCAAATTTGTCTCTTGTAAGTAGGACCGATACTTCGAACTCTTCTATCAAGTTCATCCCATAGAAACTCAATAGGGTTGAGATTTGGACTCTGTAAAGCCATGTCATAACTTGTGAAATATGTGTTTGATTTTGCTCATTCAGATACTGTTTTGCTTATCCCGGCTGTGTGGTTTGGATCGTTATCTTACATAGAAGTAAAATTGTCGCCGATTAGTCGCAGCCCAGAAAGAAATGTCCTTTCACTAGCACAACATCTGACAAACACTCTTCTACTTTAACCAAACATTTTAAATATTGATTCGTCAGTCCATAAAACAATTTTCCACTGTTCTACCATCCAATCCCGATGTTCACGGACCCACTGTAGCCTTTTTAGTCGGTTATCCTGGTGTGGCAATGGTTTATGAGCTGCCACGCGATCGTGTATATTTTATTCGGCCAGCCAGCGTTTGACGTGGTAACTGAAATCGGACGCTGACGTCCCCGATTGAATTCGCTTGCTATTTCTGGTACTGTTTTTACGATTTAGTTTACTTGATAGTTCTACAACTAACTACAGACGATTGTCTGCTGGGGTGGTTATTCGTGAGGCATCTAAACGGTCACGGTCCTCTAAGTGGCCTGTTTCTTGATATCGGCGAATGGTGCATTTTACTGTCGACGCGGCTTGACTTAATTTCTCACCGATTAGCCTGCTGGCAAAACCTTCTTTATTCAAAGTTATTATACTGGATCTCCTAGCAACACGTGTTGATTTACCACGAGGCATTTTGAACAGTGTCGTCCACTTACTGTACCGCTGATTATAATAACATTCAAACTGAACTTGCTTGGTCCCATTGAACTTACGTAATAAATAGGTTAGAATAATAAATGAGGATGATTGTTCGAGGCCATAAAGTACTTAATTACTTCTTTTCTTCGTAATACTTTCATTATTTGAGTTGCAGATGTATTTAAGATAGATGTTTGATGAAGATTACCATCGTCGAATGCAATAAAGCTTATTGAATTAAA
This sequence comes from Trypoxylus dichotomus, assembly GCA_023509865.1. Classification (NCBI taxonomy): domain Eukaryota; kingdom Metazoa; phylum Arthropoda; class Insecta; order Coleoptera; family Scarabaeidae; genus Trypoxylus; species Trypoxylus dichotomus. The sequence continues at coordinate 18,767,727 of CM042082.1, read as the reverse complement.
ATATTGTAAAACTTTCTCTCATGGCCAATCTTCTATGGACGGTAGTGCATGTAATTATTTTTTCTCATTATACTTACCATCGACAACGCAATCAATGATAATAAAGAATTGATTAGATGTGAAGTATGTCATACGAGAAAACAAAAGCTGGAAGAAACATAAACATAACACATAAGGACGAAACGTCAAACTGTGATAAACAGTTTGGCATTAAATGACGATTGCAAGGACTGTGTGATGTACAATTCACAGGTATAGCAGTAAACTCCACTCACACAAATTAATTAATTATGCGGAACGCAGCGTTTCGAGAGCACGCGGGCTCCCATTGTCAACCGTGTTACCGACTGTTCTAAATTCTTCGAAATCTGAATTTTGCACGCGTTTCTAACGAAGTCGGTAACACGGTTGACAATGGGAGCCCACGTGCTCTCGAAACGCTGCGTTCCGCATAATTAATTAATTTGTGTGAGTGGAGTTTACTGCTATACCTGTGAATTGTACATCCACACAGTCCTTGCAATCGTCATTTGATTATGGCTCTCCAGCCCAAGGAATTAAACCGATTTAGTAAGGTAAGTAGTATGATTAGATTAATTCATGCAGACATCTTATTTCTAACACGGTGTAAAAAGAACAATGTTTTTCCTAAATTCATGAAGGTTAACACTTCTAGTAACTGTAAACAACCATCGAAAGTTATTACAGCGGCCAAAAAACATTGGCTAGTAAATGAAATAAGATACCAGTACGCCAAACGTAGTAAATTAGAAATAGAATTATACACATTGCACCTGAAATTAACAAAGAATTTAGACGAAAACAATTCTCAAAAATGGTGTGATTTCCAAAGAGGTAACGTCGAACGCGTTAACAGAAAATTTAAATTAAAAATGGTAACTGTTAATAAAAAATTTAGGCGACTCTGTCCAAAAAAATCAAGCAAGGAGAATGTGAATGTCATGGAGAGAACACCACTCGTGTACAACCAATCTTCTGAGACCTTTAATAAAGACGAAATGAACCTCCTAAATAAAGGATTAAAATATAGTATTCGCGGACCAAAATCGCCCGTTGAGGATTCAATCGCCTCTATAGAAACAAACATTAGAAACTTAGATGTAGCTACGAAAGACTTCGTTAGAAACGCGTGCAAAATTCAGATTTCGAGGAATTTAGAACAGTCGGTAACACGGTTGACAATGAGCGCCCACGTGCTCTCGAAACGCTGCGTTCCGCATAATTAATTAATTTGTGTGAGTGGAGTTTACTGTTATACCTGTGAGTTTGGCATTAATTCGTAAGAGAAAAATATGGACAAAGCAATATACAAATACGTATCAAATAAAAAAGGTTGCTTTAATCCATAGGAACAATAATTCTCAGTGAAAGCGGAACAGTATCTTCAAAAAATTTGGTAATTAGTCACTCCAGAACTTCTTGTAACATCGAGATATATTACCTACAACAGCTGCACCGATACCTTCGCTAAGTGATAAAGACGCTTTCATCCTCATCCTCCACACTCTCCACAATAGATAGAATTCATGCACTTTCTCATGGTACCGATATGAGTTTTAAGCCTAGAAAAGGATGCGTAGAACATCGAAAATAAAAGCAAATATCAACAGTATTGATAAGAACATTGATCGAGTCACGTGTACGTTAGTACCATCGTCATTTATTTATCTCTCCGTATTGCGCTTCCGGTTATTTTCAAATATTCTTTGCATTTTATTACATGAAAGCTTTTCTCAAAGCTACCATTATACTTTGCGCTAAAGAATTAGTTTATTCAAAGATAGAAATATTAGGAATTATCTGCTAATATCAATTTTCAAACTTAACCTCAAATATCTACGTTCTGACGTGTGAAATTATTTTTATTTAACTTCATTTTCGAGCAACAGATACCAAAATCATACAAAGAATAAATTAGCATGTTTATTAGAACCTAACAACAGTAAATTGAGGTATATTGTTTGTTATTTTCTGCTCGAACAGGCTTGTTTACAAAAGTATTAGATTTGTCCTTGAAAATGTGTAACTTTTTCTATTAATAAGGCTTGAAATGAATAGTTTCTCAGAGTTTCACGGCTATTTATCTCGAGGTACTGCGAACACCGTACTTTTAAGAATGTGAACCGCAGTTGTTCGCGAAACGTCGGGGAAAACTTAGTGGCATAGCAGAAACCCTAAGCTTACCAGCGTGTTTGTTGGATGGTGTATATTATATGACGTCTAAGTTATCGGGGAGATTGGCACTATGAATAAACGCACGGATAAAATTACAATTTTCTTGCAATTTCCAACGTATTAAATTTCCGAAAAAATATCGGTCTCGGAGGGGTCTTGAACTCACAACATCTCTATATTTCCAGTACAGCGTGCTACCAATTGCACCACGAGGCGATTATCATTACTAATGCCAACGCTGGTTTAGTATTTATATTCATATTAATATTAGTATTAATATGGATGTTAGTTTAACTATTACGCACTTGCCGTTTAATAATATAGTGTCCGTAAGATATTACAAGATATCTACTGGCGTCGTGACATCTAGGGCGATTTAAAGCGACTTGGATTCAATGGACTCGTGGAGCAGTTGGCAGCACGCTATACCGGAGATATACAAGAGATGTTGGGTTCAATTCCCTTCCGAAATCGATATTTTTTCGGAAATTGAATACCCTGGAAATTGCAAGAAAATTGTAATTTTATCATTACTAATGCCAACAGTGGTTTAGTATTTATATTCATATTAATATTAGTATTAATATGGATGTTAGTTTAAACGCACGGATTCCATTATGTAATCTAGAAACAAAGCTTTATGTGAATTTCGGTGCAGGTCGTCCAAAAAACTGCAGCAAGTGCAATAAAAATACAATAAAATTATTTCTTTCGTCTAGCAAACTTGTATAACCTCAACCTTTCAAACAATACATCATTGTAAAATACACGTCTACACTTGATTGGTCAGAAAAAAATTGCACACGGTCAATGGTCTAATTTGCATATTTTTTTAACTCGCGCAAGTTATTTACGATTCAATAAGATGGCCATATAAATTTAAATGCCTTTGGACGTTTCTTTAGTGGTGTTTCCGCCATGTCATGTTCATAGTTCGCTACTCTCTCAATGATTTTTTTTTCTTCAACCTGTTAAGGCTACTTTTTTCCAAAGTGCGATCTGTTTTAGTATTGGTCTGTCGCTTTCGTTCTGATTTTAGTTTGTTTTTTTATCCCTCAGCTTTCCGAAACCGCTTTAGAACATGCCACATCTTAAATACTCAATTTCTTTCGCATTTTCTAAGTACCCTTGTGTAAAATGTAAATTGATGTGTTGAAGGTACGAGTTGGTTCCTTTCTATAAGACTTAATTCACGTGTCTATAAGGAATAATTGAAGATTGCAAACCAAGAAATAAATCACACACACATAACGGTTCTCGTTCACTCTCACGCTGTTCATACGAAACAGGTGATTAGAAATATATGTTTGCATTTAAACCTCTAGGAAATAATAGATATTTTATAAACCTCATTTGCATTTGATTATAGTCATTTGTGCATCCCTCGCAGCAATTTACTTATAATTTGAATATCCAAGGGCGTCTAATGTATGCATACAGTTGTAGCACAAAATTAACAGGTGGGACGACTAAGGATTAGAAAAAGGATTGTGCATGGGCTGAGGTCATCGACATTTAATTGTAGCAAGTTTACGCTAATCTATTTACTAAACGTTGAATCTTTGAATAATAAAAGCGAAATATTGATGAAGCAAAGAAAGAATTGCCTTTTTTTTCTAATCTTTGGTTATTCTATCAAACTTAAGTTCTCATTAGTCTTGATATAATCGGAGATTTGCTCGTCACAAAATCACATGGATCTCTAACAACACAAGGCAGCTGCCAAGATGATCTTCGCCTGTTATTGCCAAAATGGTCGATAAAATTCACAATTATTCTGAATTGCATATTTTTAGAAAAACCAATTGCATCGTATTTGAACATGAGCAAATTAATATGAAGAAGCTATTGATAAGATGGATGCTGCACAGAAGTTTGTATACTATTGCCCTTAAGTTCAAGCCACATATGGAGCAAAGGTAGCAAAATGTTAAAAAATCAGTATCATGGCAATATAACTATGGTTTTAATATACTGTGTGTTTGGGTTTGTTTTAACGTAAACATATGCGAGGTATGTCTCAGAATTAATGAGAATGCTTAGTTTTAAAGTATTTAACTGAATGTATCTACAATTTAATATTGTCCTTTTTAAAGTAAGCTTCTTTGGAATACGCACAGCGCCTCCAGCGAGTTTTCCATTCCTGGTAACAATTCTGGAAGTCTTATTCCGTTAGGCTGTTTAAAACCTCCGTAGTGGGTCTTTGGATATTAAACTAATATCCATATTAATACTAATATTAACATGAATATCAATACCAAACCACCGTTGGCATTAGTAATGATAAAATTACAATTTTCTTGCAATTACCCAACGTAATTAAATTCCGAAAAAATATCGGTCTCGGAGAGGACTCGAACCCATAATGCATAAACATAAAGATGTTGGGATCGAGTCCCCTCCGAGACCGATATTTCTTCGGAATTTAATTACGTTGGGTAATTGCAAGAAAATTGTAATTTTATCTTTGAATATTGTTTATTGTTCCGTAATGGAAAGCTTTCAATTTTCGCTTAAGCGTCAGAAGAAGAAAATAATCATCATCATCTCATGTATTCAGTGTAGGGCGGGTATGGGAGTACTATGTTTTTCTCTGCCAACAATGAACTGTGGCCAGGAGCATTATCGTGATGCAAGATCCATGGGCTGGCAATGTTAGGTTGAACACGCAAAATTCTTTTCCGTAAATGTTCGAGGAAGTCGTGTCTGATCTAGCGGCACCAATCCTTTGTGAACAATTTCACGGGAATCAAAAGAGGTAATGCCCCCAGCCATAGCTCATTGTCGGTCTACAATCTTAAATTTTAAATCTTCGTCTTCTAATAGTTCCTATCCGTTTCGGAAGTTGGCTACCGTGCATGCTATTTTAACTTTGCTGTTGCTCAGAATAATGCAGTCGTATTCATGTCGAACCAGGTTCTCAGATTTTTCAACCAAGAAATTCGTCCTCTACCAATACCCCTCTTTTCCATTGCTTTTCCCTGTAGAATATTCTACATTAGATGAAATCTGTTCTCATTTCTCACTATGTGTCCTAAGTACTGTAGTTTCCGAATTTTCACGGTATTAACCACTTCCTTTTCTTTTCTGATCCTTCTCATAACTTTGGTGTTTGTTATATGTTCCGTCCACGGTATGTTTAGTATCCTGCGATATAACCATATCTTAAATACCATGTTGTGGCTGCAGTGTGCGCCCATGCTTCTACCCAGTGGAATAAAAGGAAGAACTCATAACACTGCAGAGAGTCTTATCTGGGTGTTTAATGTTATGTGTTAATATTTTCTTTGCTAATGACCATTAATTTTGTCTTTTTGATGTTTATATCCAGACCACATAACTGGTTGTAATACACTAGGGTGACAGAATAAAATAGACACCAGGTAAAGCTGTATAAATATGGAAACAGCTAAATTCTAAGAACGAAATAAGAACTTTCTCTTGTCATTAGGGTTGGGGTAAATGTATCGGAAGGAATTCGTCATAGTTTAGTATCGTTACACCTATGCCTCGCTTACAAGGTTCGAGTGATATTAGCGACTTCACCCGGGGTCGCATCGTTGGCCAGAGTGAACGCGCCGCTTCGCAACGTGAAATAAGTAAATTTTTAAAAATTCCGTTGTCCACAGTTAACCGTGTGATTACACAATTTAAACGCAAGGAACAACAACAGTGGAGCCGAGACCAGGTCGTGTCGGACCTTCTGAAAGAAGTAAAAGGGTGCTTGTGCGCGAAGTGTTAAGAGAACCGCGAAAAAGTACAGCTGAGCTTGCGGCAACTTCACAGAAAAGTCAGCGCACCGCTCTGCGATACCTCCACAGTGTAGGGATGTATAAAAGGGTGGCAAAAAAAACCTCTCCTTACGGTGTTTCAAAAACGGCGCCGAATGGCTTGGGCAATCGAAATGCGAACGAAGCCCGAAGAGTTTTGGCGGTCTGTCATTTTTTCAGACGAAAGCAGATACTGCCAATTCAGTGATGGTGGTCGTACGTGGGTATGGAGACGTTCGTCACAGCAACTGGACGACAAATTTTTGCATCAGACGGTGAAATACGGCGGTGTGAACATCATGGTGTGGGGCGCGATATGGTACGGTGGAAGATCGCAATTAGTAATCTGCGACGGAAATATAAATGCGGCAAAATATATCCAAATATTAACAGAAGGACTACTACCGATATTCGACAACGCCATTTTATCTAAAGACGACGCCACTTTTATGGAGGATGGAGCACCCTGCCACAAAGCAAGAACAACAACCACATGGATAGAGGAACAGGGGATTCGGATTTTACCATGGCCAGGCCAATCACCAGACATGAATCCGATAGAGAATGTTTGGCATATAATCTGGACAAATATGGCGAAACGACCCCGAAAACCCAGCAATAAGGAAGAACTCGTGGCAGCTGTTGAGTGGTTAAATATTCCAGAAGACACCATTAATCATTTAATAGATTCACAGGTATAGCAGTAAACTCCACTAACACAAATTAATTAATTATGCGGAACGCAGCGTTTCGAGAGCACGTGGGCTCCCATTGTCAACCGTGTTACTGATCAGTCGGTAACACGGTACATCCACACAGTCCTTGCAATCGTCATTTAATTCAATAGATTCTATGCCACGACAACTCGCAGCACTTCACGTAAGTATAGGTGGATCGACAAAATATTAGTCTAATTTAAAAATTTTAAAATATTTTGTGTATATAACGAGAATAGTATCTTTTTTTTTAATTAGTAGGTGTCTATTTTATTCTGTCACCCTAGTGTATGTTATTCTATCCATAAGTTGTCAGCGAAAATAACCGTATCGTCTGCATAGCGGACATTATTCAATCTTTCTCCATTCATAAGAATTCCAGATGCTGTGTGTTCTAAAGTTTCCCTGAATACGTTTAATATATACTCAGAGTTATATTAAACATTAATGGAGGGAGAATGAAACCTTGCCTTACACGTCGTAATATATTTGTCTCTACTGTTGTGTCATTTCCGAAATTGTATATACATTCAATTAAACACTTGAAAACTAATCATACTCACTAATACTGAAACATACCTCGTAGATTCCTAAACTCTTAATGAAAGCGTCTACTTGTCCAAATTTAATCCAGCAACAGCAATTCTGTGTATTGCACACGTATACCTGCTTGTGTGTGATTGTATGAAGTGTTTTCTTTCAATTTTATAAACTCTTTTTAGTTACCTGATCGTTATAGGTGGTAGCTTAGTTCAGGAATTGTATTAAGACTACTTGAATAATATATGTACGTATGTTAGTAAAAATAAAGAGTTGTAACACATGGGCTGAAAAGTCCCGTGCCTAACACATAGATGACGCTAGTTTTATTGCAGTCACCTTTCTCTCTGTTAGTACTAACCTCCAAAAGACAGCTGTTAAAATTTCATGATATTCTATTCATTAGTTTGTGAGTTATTGTGCTAAGAGTCACGCTACTTTTGTTATTTTCAAAACAATGGGTCAAAAACAATTTCGTGTTTTAATTTTACACTGCTTCTTGATGGGAAGAAATACCGTTCAAGCAAAGCAATGGCTTGAAATGTGTTATGGGGACACCGCTCCATCAGAAACAACAATAAAACGTTGGTTTGCTGACTTCAAACGTGGTCGTAGAGACACCGATGATGCAGAACGCAGTGGACGTCCAAATGAGGCGGTAACACCAGAAAACATCAAAAAAATCCACAAAATCGTTTTGAATGATCGAAAAGTGAAGTTGCGTGAGTTAGCTGACATCGTAAAGATATGAAAAGAACGTGTTGACTTTATATTGCATGAGCATTTGACTATGAGAAAGCTCTGTTCAAAGTGGGTGCCGCGTTTGCTCACTGTTGACCAAAAACAAGAACGTGTTGATGATTCTGAGCAGTGTTTGGCCATGTTTAAACGTAACAAACACCGGAATTTTTGCGTCGAAATGTGACAATGGATGAAACATGGATCCATCACTTCACTCCGGAATCAAAACGATCGTCATCTGAGTGGACAGCAACTGGTGAACCTCGTCCAAAGCGCCCGAAAGCACAACAATCGGCTGGAAAGGTTATGGCCTCGGTATTTTGGAATGTGCGTGGTGTAATATTCATCGACTATCTTGAGAAAGGAAATACCATCAACAGTGAATATTATATAGCGTTATTGGAGCGTTTGAGGGCCGAAATTGCAAAGAAACGACCGCATATGGCAAAGAAAAAAATTTTGTTTCATCAGGACAACGCACCTTGTCACAAGTCAATCAAAACAATGGTAAAACTACATGAATAGAACTTCGAATTGCTCCCATATCCACCGTATTCGCCAGATTTGGCTCCCAGCGACTACTGGCTGTTCGTAGACCTCAAAAAATGCTCGCCTGTAAGAAATTTTGCACGAATGATTAGGTTATTGCTGAAACTGAGGCCTATTTTGAGGCAAAAGATAAATCGTTCTACAAAAGTGGTATTGAAATGTTAGAGCGGCGCTGGAATGATTGCGTTGCTCTTGATGGAGATTACGTTGATGAATAAAGCTAATTTTGAACCAAAAAAACCGTGTTTTCTTTGTTAGGCCTGGGACTTTTCAGCCCATGTGTTATACCGCCATTCAGAGAAGTTCGGTCGGTTAGTAAAAAACATGAAAAGGTTATAGAAACAAATGAAACCAAAAATAAAATACAATTTTATTGTATGTACAGGTAAACAAGAGAAAAATAAAAAAAAACTTATTCTGGCCTAATATAGCATACTGAATATTATTTTTTTAACGAGAAAAACCTCCTTTGCTGTTAATTACCGCTCGAACTATACTAGTCACTCTTTCGATAAGTTTTGTTAAAACGGATTGTGGAATATTATTCCATACATGTTGCAGAATATATCATATATACAATGAAGTTGGGCATATTTTTCGGATCTTCTTGTCCAGTTCATCCCACAACAACTCTAAAGGATTCAAATCGGGGATTTGCAGGGACCATGTCATTACTTTCAGAGTGTGGTGTTCTTCTTACTCCTTCAGACAGTTCTTACACACTAACGCAGTGTTTTCAGTCGATGCCATGTATGACTGTAAAGTTACGGCCTATTATACGCAATTCTGATAGATGTACTGTATGATTCTAGAGTATTGGAAAATAATTTTCCTTCCTCATTATACACCCTGCACTCTGCATAAATCTTCCGTCCCAACAAAGGAGAAACATCCCCATAGTAACACAGAACTACGTAATTGCCTCGCTGTTGAGACAATGCAGTCCGGAATCATTTTTTCGTTTTTTGATCTTCGGACATAAACTCGTCGATTTTACCCAAGACCCTCAAACTTGTACTCGTCACTCCAAAGCACTTGTTCCCAATCATCATCAACGGGCCCACTGCAGCCGTTTTGCTCTGCTGTCTCGACGTAATAAAGGTTTTGCGTCCATGAAGATCCGCTTATTGAAGTCGACGCTTTACCCTACTAACCGAAACTTGTTCTTCACGGCCACGATTGACCTCGGTTGCTATTTGCGGCACTGTTAATTTCCTATTACGTTTGCTTAACAGTATAATTCCCAAATATTCAGCTTTTGTTGTTTTCCTAGATGCTCCAGAACGAACACGATTTTCTACAGTTCCACTTGTCCGATATCGCTTTATGATGTTATTTACTATTGAACTTCTCATATTTATTCTCTCAGTAATTTGTCGACCCGAATACCCTTCTTTCAGCAGTGTAATAATGCGTGAACGTTTTTCTACACTGGTGGGATTGCCACGTGCCATTTTCAAGTAAATTTTCTTGAAACTTTCGCGAAAAAACGACAGATGCACACCAACACACGTTTAATAGTAAAATGAGGCAAATTTATATCTTTACGCCTGTGCTAAATAAACAGGAGTGATACTGCTGTATATTTCCTAAATGTATTGTTCGTTAATAATCCCCAAACGACCCGTTTTAAAAGATTATCGGTACTTCCGAGAAATTCTATTGGCAATGAAAGTGACGAACTTTTTTTTGTGCATCAGGGAAGGTATTTTGTTCATAGATTATCTAACGAAAGATCATAACTGACAAATGTGCACTGCGCTCTTAGCTTATTTAAACGGATTATTTAACGAAAAATGATTACAAATATCCTCAATGAAGATAACATACTTATTCATACCAGTACTACCATCAAGCTAAAATTGGATCAACCAAAATTTTTGCGACCTATTCATCAGAGTTAGCATCTTATTTCTATCTAGTTTCAAAATTAAAATCATTCTTTGCTGGTAAGAAATTCAATAAAATGCAACATAGACTATGAACGAGTATTTAGCCTTCTGTTATATTCAATAGGTGAGACAAGAATTTTACAAACATAGAATAAATTCATAATCTCGTTTACATATAAATTTTTCCCACCGCGCATACACACATACATGCATAAGACGAAAGACCTGTTTATCTCATTGACTGCCAGATAAGACCGGCGTATCTCTGTGTTTCATTGAATACGGTAATTCGTTATGAAAATATGGGACGACGCTAGCTGCGAATTCAGTTGACCCATTACGTCAACATCATCGTCAGGGGTTACACTACGACGAGCGCAAGAAAGTGGGAAAGATCGTGCCTATGATTGTTTGGACGCGGTTATATTAAAGGCGGATATGTTATGAACGAGACTCCAGTGCTTTACCATGCGAATAATTGTGCACAAGTTAAACGACGACGCGATATCTTCAAGCTACCATTCTTACTGGACTTGTCGAAGAGAATACGCTACCTCCTAGTAGTACAGTGTTAGATTTTCTTTTGGGCAGTAATCCATACTGATTTTTTTGTGATTTGAAGTTTTGGAATCAAGAAGCGAGAAGATTCAGATTCAAAAGTATGTGTCATAATTTACAAATTTTTGCTTTTATAACCATCTTCATATTATTTCTTTTTATATGAACATGGATACTTCAAGTATCTACTCTAACTTTAACATTCTTCTCATTTAACTCTGGTGTAAAAAGAATGGTAACAGATTGCTGTTTGTACATTGTGACTAATTTAATAAACCTAACGAAGATAATGTAGGTGCATCGTACGTAGTTTGTTGATAAACAAATTCCACGATGCTAAATCTACGAACAAAATCGCGGAAAATGTATAAAAATAAATCTTGTGATTTTATCTTTAGCAGCATGTTACGAATTTCATAAATAAGGTATGGAGTGTTTTATTATACTTCAACCAATAGTTTACCTACGTCAATATTAATGTAGACAGTTTAAATTATCAAAATGTTAGTATTTAGGGAGATTATTAAAACGCAGTTGGTCCATTGCTTATGCTTTACTAAAGTGTTACCTTAAAACAGCCCAGAATACTTTGTATTATATGTAGATTCTAATACAAGTCATTTATCAAAATTGAAGAAGGTTACGTATTTGCATACTTTTCAGTACAAGAAGTCCATGTTTTCATTTACAATATCATAAATTCAAGTACCCCATCGAAACGCAAGGGAATTCTTGAATAGAAAATCAAATTCTGTTAAGTGTTCTTATAATATTTTGTGTTATAGTTATAGCTTATTGTTTTGTGTATGTTGAATACAGGCCGGATTATATGCAAAGTGCATATATTTTATTTTATTTATTTTACACTGATTAAAGTTAATTAGCGTTAATTAACTTTAATCAGTGTAAGACATCTACGAATAGACGTAGAATATAATAAATATATAAAATAAAATATATGCGCTTTGCATATAATCCGGTCTCTAGTGATGAATATTATTCGTGGACTTTGTGTAGTAAAGCCTAAAGTATAAATAAGAAATAGTTTTTAACAAAATAAACTAAAAGTAGTACCGATAAAATCATGAAATATTTTTTTATATATTTTCTATATTCTTTTTATTGAAGTGCAGAATTCAACCCTTCTAGAAAGATGAAAATCTGACAAACACTACCTAAATCTACAACAGGTTCTATATATAGGTCTTTTCCTATAAGAAATGTCACAGCCCAGCACAATTTTTACTGACTTCTACATGAGACTTCCTTTTTACTAATTTGGCCGTGTTGAATCCGAAAATCATGTCAGTTTTTGCGTATCACGTCAAAATTTAACTCTATGCCATACTATGCTCTTGAAGAATTACATATGAAACCAAGTTGTTACTTAAACGCTGATAAGATATAAAAAAGTATAAAATTTTGATAATTTATTTATTCATTTAAATACAATATTAATCACGAATATAATACAAATATTTATTTCAATAATCATTAAGAAATTACAAGAATACGTGTAAAAACACAAACAACAAAACTACCAGGGAATAAATTTTTCGTTTGCTGCATTTTTTGCTGTGTATTTTGGCTTAGTAGTCCCTTTGAACACTCCAACAGTAGTCGGCCATCATATGACGACCCTATCTTCCTTGGTATCGAGTTTCCATGGTTTTTAAATATTAATAAAATCTCTCGTATTATTCATCGCTTACAGCACCTACATTTTCGGGAAACCGATGAAGATGTCTATGACGGAAATTAAGCTTTGTGCTCTCGTTACAACCTGTGGCGTTGAATCTTTGAAGTATTGATTTCACTAATTTTTTGTAATTGGAAGCTTTTTTGTTTCTAACAAAATTGTGCGCGACCGTAGTGATTGAAATGCAGGCTTCTTTCTCGCCTTCGTTCATAGTCGATGAAATTTGAATATGTCATTAAAGTTATAATTTGAAGTCCATCAAATACTTCAGCTTTCTTTCGTAACTTAATCGTGGAAACTTTTGGTATATGTACTTGAAACAGACCGTTTGCAAATCTGGAGTTTTAATGTATTGCTTCATGAGACCCAATTTCGGCAAACAAGAAATGCCGTAGAAAAAGAAGAGTGACGTGATAAGGAAAAATGGGTTTTATATTTGGCATTAGCCTGTTTGTATTAGTGAAAAACAAGTGTCGGATCTTTGTTAGTAGAAAAGATCGAAAATATCTGTTTTTTATTCTTAATATTGTTTTCTTTGTGTATATTTTCTAACTTCATAGTGGGATTTCCTTGGGTAGTAAATTAAATATTTTAGGACAAAAAGCAACTGAACACACCTTGAGTACCGAAACTCGAATGTCTATTTTAAACTGTACTACAAGTGTAAGATCCACGGATTATTAGTAAAAACTGAAATATATTCGTTATACTAAAGAAAACATACATGCTACCTGAATTCACTACTTAACACCATTTTCCTTACAATTAAACTTAAAAAAGGTAATAACATATCATTCTGTCGAAAAACTCATCAGAGGTCGATTCTGTTTCATTGCTAATAAAATCTATTATATTCTCATTACAAATATCGGTAGTGGTATCGGAACCTGTCAAAGTAACAAGTGGAAGGAAAGACGAATTATTAAGTGATTTAAGCGTTATCGCTATCGGTTGACGACTATCTTTTGCTATGTCACATTGCCACTTTTACTAATGACTTTGCCCAGAATTTGATAAGGATTCGAAATATTTAAAAATACTTTAAGAAAAATAGATTCATCCAATTGAAAATCCTTATGGTGTTCTGTTAATAATTGATGTTGCTTAATTTGATTTTTTCAGGTATTCAAGGTATGCACCAAAAAAATCAAATTTCGTTCTTAATTTACAACGAAACATTGATTTAGTCCGAGTTAATGCCGTAATAGTATGTTCCATGCTGCAGCAATCAAATAGAAATTGACATAATGCTCTATCCAGATCTGTTTCCTCCATATAAGCTTGCTTTAGTGCCAATTTAACGGTTTCGCCGTTAATTTCAGCTTGCGATTTACCGAAATATGTAATGTCCCTTACCAGTATCGATCAATTAGTAGAGGCCCAACACTCAAGACTACATGTTATTTAAAAATATCGTGTATATCGTTATAGCTAACCTCATATAATATTCCAGAAACTAATCCAGCTAATAAGAGAATCATTAGACGCTTTTAACTTAATGCTTTCGCGTATTAATTAATACAAAATTTAATTTCAACATGTAGGTAATTTCGACTATAAGCTCTAATAGCAAATGTATCAGAATCATTATCATAATCATTGATCTTGACCCTCTTACCACAAATATAACATAATACGGATGTAAAATTTTAATTCGGACGACCGCAAGACTCACACTTCTCTAATTGTTGATTTCCTATTGGCGTCGTACTACTTCAAGGAATACAAAAGATTCTACAATGTACTTTGAGGCAAATTGTTTCAGATCTTTAAACAACTAAATTTAGTACTATCACTAACGCCACTTAATTGTTAAGTAATATACCGAAAAATATTACTAGTAAATAATTTTCTAAAATAGAAGTAATTCTCTATAGCAAGCTAAAAAAATAACGATAGCGTATTTTTATCATATAGTATCTTAAATCCTGATATAACATCATAATTAACTTTCGCTACTGTATTGTCACGAAGATAACTGTATGAAGCATCAGCCTTATACCAAGCATGTTCTATTTAAAAAATATAAATAATTTTTCTCTTCATTTGCCGGAATGGAGAGTAAATACACTAGAACTTGCATTAAAGTTTGATTATATAAATAAATCTAATATTAGTCTGACATTTCTGTTTCACAAATTGCGGTAATTGTTCAGAATTGTCAGACTCCCAAAATACCACTTAATAATCAACGATAGCAAAGAATGTGGGGTAGTATAAGAGACATGAAGGGTATCGGTACACTCCGTATTACACAAATCGATTAATGAAACGATTATAATAAAATTCTCATCCATACGTAAATTAATGAGAGATAAATCCTGTAGTTTTCCGCAGTCAATATAAATAGATACTCAAATCTTTCTGCGCTATCCTTCTTTTGTCTTCTTAAATACCATATAATTTAATGTATGTGTGTAAACACAAACAAATAAATATAGTCGATTTCATCGTATATAATAGCATCACTACACCTATAATCATAAATCAAAGTTTGATTATATAAGCGATTAATAACAATAAATGTTAACAATATTTTGCTTAAAATTACAATTTTATGCTCCTAGTAAACTAACCTGTCACGTTGTGCAACGTGACCGTATGAAAGTACTTCGTACAAATACAACTATTTCTACGAAATTAGGTGTTTGTAACAGTTAAACAATTGTCACCGCTAGTGTTATTCGTAGGTACATTGTTGCGTAATTCAATTTTTTTCAACGAGATTATTTAAAATTGAAAGGAAAGTTTTTTATGCTTTTTTTATGCTTCAGCAACTATCATAATAAATACATCTTTTTAAAATGGTAAAAGAATAAGGAACCAGTTGAACAACAATGATATTTTGTGTGGTTTTATTTCTTGAATATTTACTTTAAATTATTTCCGTACTTACATAGAAATACGTCACCGAAGTATTGCTTTGTAAGGTGGGTTCTTACTTTATTTTATGTAGTTTCTAATCACAATTGTAGCAATTTACTGTATACGAAGAAAGTATAATCCTTCATCATAATAACATTAACCCCATGCGATAGTGAGGTGAATTATGCCCAACAAATCCCTTTTATCACTTCTTTCGCGAATCGTAAGCAAATTTTTATATTACAATGGTGATTTATGTATTCTTTTCATTTTGTTTTGTACGTATATATACATATACACTACCGTCCAAAAGTTTGAAAGCAACGGCGGATTTTACAAAAAGGCATATAGTAAGATTTTGTTGTGATTATTAGCGACTTTATACAACATAAGTGACTGTCGTCAAATAAAAGTAGATTAATTCAAACATAATAATATTTATGCATCATTTAGCTCGTAAGTTTGTTTCCGTCGATATGCCCTTCTTTGGTTTTGATAACTGCTGCACATTCTTCGAAGCAATTTGTTGAGATAGTCCGCGTCAATTTGTTGCCATGCGTTCTGTAAATATTTTCGTTGGTGTTGGATATTCTGAGGTTGTCTGTGTCTAGTCCTTCGATCAAGCTCATCCCATAAGAGCTGTATGGGAGATAAATCCAGACTTTGAGTAGGCCAAACCATTGATTTTAGTTCATTTCTTGCAACTTTCTCCTCTGAAAATTTTTACAGATTCAAGCGGTATGTTTGGGGTCATTGTCTTGCTGGGCTGGAACACAAACGGTTCACCAACAAGACGGCTTCCATACGAAATAGCATTATTTTGATGCAACCCCAAATCATACCACTGCCACCTCTGCATTTAACGGGCTGCACTAAGCAGGCCTCACTAGATCGCCCTCCTGGTCGTCAACGAACAAAAGCTCTCCATTGAATACCAAATAACTGAAATTTGGATGCGTTTGTCGATAAAACTGTCTTCCAATCATTCGGAGACCATGCTCTCTTGCCTATGTTAATCGTTTCTCTTTACGGAGGCGTTTTAAAATCGGCCTCTTGACGGTGGTAACAGAAAGATTTGTTCGTCGTTGTGTATTAGCGGGCGTTACGATATCCGGCGCCGTTAGACGTCAATCTCGTTTCAAAGTCGTTGCTACAAATCTATTTTCAGCCCCAGAAGTCACCCGTGGCCGCCCACTTCATTATTTTTCAGGATTTTGCCTTGATAGTAGACATATAAATCTTCGGGCCAATGTATAATGCGCACCCTTCGGTGGAATCCCTAACCGCAGAGCGATTTATCTTTCGGTATATCCTTCACCGCGAAGACTACAAATATTACTACGTTGTTCTACAGTCAACTATAAGAGTGTATATCTACGTACAGTTTGGGGAAATTTAGGGGGACAAATGATTGAAAATGAATTACTAAATTGTTTATCTGATGAAAATTTAAGTGTTAATAATGATTAAATTAGTTAGAATCATACCTTTGTACATGGTTCTAGTCCAATCATTTATCAATCACGATTAAAAAACGTTGTTGTAGTATAACAATCTGTTTTGCACGATAGCGTCAACGATGGTCTTAGATTAATCTTCAAGTCTCTTCCACCGGCAATTTTCCTAATCCTAATGGCACAAACGCTATAAAAAAAACTCGTCGGTGTGCTTTTTGTTTATAAATACTGTTATCGAAACTACCATAAAATTAGTTTTAAAATTACTGCTTTATAGAACATTAGCGACATCGCTCATGCTCCTAATTGTACTATTTAACAAATTTTTGTAACTCAATTTGAGCTGCTTTTTCTTCAGCAGTAATTTTCAGTGGCAGAAACTGCTTCTTAGTTTATCTAAAGGCATGCAAGCTAAAAAAAGAATACATACATAATAAATCTACAACAGATCGTAAAAGATTATATTTTCGGTCAGAAAGATGCAGGTCAAAATTGAAATGTTAGACCTTGCCATAGCGTCAAAGACAGAGGAGTTATCGATTTACTGGTTATGGATTCCCGTTGAGCTCATAAATTCGAATCAAAACTCAATTTTGCTGTCGATTCTGCATCTAGTAATTCTAATATACACCCGTTTTAGTTTCTTCCAAGGACCTTTAAAAAGACACTAACGAGCAGATACCAACGAAGATGCGAGTTGTGGAACATTTTTTCCATTTTTTTGCAATCAAATATATGACCGAAAATTTGAAGCTTCTTCCGGACATTCCGTAATATTGAAAAGTTCAAGAATTTTCTAATTTGTTTCATTCTATCTAAATGAAATCCATGATTCTAATAAATTAGAATTTTTAATGGTTCCGAACGTTTCTTTTAAAATCTAATCTTAAGGTTAACATCAGCAGTACGTCAAAAACTCAGAAAAAAATATATCTTACAACATTTTGAAGGTAGGTACATACATGCGTTTAACAAGATTTTCTATCGAAGAAAAACAATTAAAGCACTCAATTTATATAACCAAATCGCAATTAATAATGAGAAATTTTGATACACCTATATTTCTATGCGATGAAGACCGGATTGTAGTTGTTTGGTTGGTGATTGTAGCCTTTCCAGAACCTAATATTGTACTTAATCTGACAAAACATTTTTTACTATTTATTCAATTACCAGATGCATCACCTACTCCAATTTGCGTTCTCTTAAGACACAATGTATTAATTATAAAACTTTTGATGGTCTTTTCACTACCACCATAGTTTTACAAACGCTAATCTAAAACAGCTCCCAATTCAATGAAAATTGTCTCAAGTTATTTCTTGCAGTGATCCCCAAGTTCATTATTACATTAACACCCTTGCTTGCTATAGAAAACATTTTGACAGATATGTAATACACTAGGGTGACAGAATAAAATAGACACCTACTAATTAAAAAAAAAGATTCTATTCTCGTTATATATACAAAATATTTTAACATTTTTAAATTAGACTAATATTTTGTCGATCCACCTTTACTTGCGTGAAGTGCTGCGGGTCGTCGTGGCATAGAATCTATTAAATGATTAATGGTGTCTTCTGGAATATTTAACCACTCTTCTGTAACAGCTGCCACGAGTTCTTCCTTATTGCTGGGTTTTCGGGGTCGTTTCGCCATATTTGTCTGGATTATGCGCCAAACATTCTCTATCGGATTCATGTCTGGCCTGGCCATAGTAAAATCCGAATCTCCTGTTCCTCTTTCCATGTGGTTGTTGTTCTTGCTTTGTGGCAGGGTGCTCCATCCTCCATAAAAGTGGCATCTTCTTTAGATAAAATGACGTTGTCGAATATCGGTAGTAGTCCTTCTGTTAATATTTGGATATATTTTGCTGCGTTTATATTTCCGTCGCAGATTACTAATTGCGATCTGCCACCATACCACATCGCGCCCCACACCATGATGTTCACACCGCCGTATTTCACCGTCTGATGCAAAAATTTGCCGTCCAGTTGCTGTGACGAACGTCTCCATACCAACGTACGACCACTATCACTGAATTGACACTATCTGCTTTCGTCTGAAAGAATGACAGACCGCCAAAACTCTTCGGGCTTCGTTCGCATTTCGATTGCCCAAGCCATTCGGCGCCGTTTTTGAAACGCCGTAAGGAGAGGTTTTTTCTTTGCCACCCTTTTATACATCCCCACACTGTGGAGGTATCGCAGAACGGTGCGCCGACTTTTCTGTGGAGTTGCCGCAAGCTCAGCTGTACTTTTTCGCGGTTCTCTTAACACTTCGTGCACAAGTACGCTTTTACTTCTTTCAGAAGGTCCGGCACGACCTGGTCTCGGCTCCACTATTGTTTTTTTCCTTGCGTTTAAATTGTGTAATCACACGGTTAACTGTGGACAACGGAATATTTAAAAATTGACTTATTTCACGTTGCGAAGCGCCGCGTTCACTCTGGCCAACGATGCGACCCCGGGTGAAGTCGCTAATATCACTCGAACCTTGTAAGCGAGGCATAGTTGCAACGATACTAAACTATGACGAATTCCTTCCGATACATCTACCCCTATCCTAATGACAAGAGAAAGTTCTTAATTCGTTCTTAAAATTTAGCTGTTTACATATTTATACCGCTTTACCTGGTGTCTTTTTTATTCTGTCACCCTAGTGTAGATATAAACACTATTATAACTAATTCTTCTTTGGACTTACGTAACTGACTGTTAAGGTTACTACGAAGCCGATAATACATCATCGATTGTTACGTTTCAAACTAGTATTATCTGGAAGTTTAACTAATTCCAGTAACCACAACGTTTTAGTAAATAACTTACGTAAAGTAACACTAAAATACAAAACAACATAATTGATGTTCATTACATGAATAGATTAAATATAAATAAAGTGTAAGGTATAAACAAATGGATGGATTATTAAAAAAAATACATGCTTTTTATGGCAGATGTTCTTTGTTATCTTAGGTATCTTAATAATTGGTTGTTTAAACCACTTCTTTATTGCGATTTATTGGGATAATTCCTGCGCGATTTTAGTTAATATTTTAAACGTAACTAATTACTTGTTAGGTATATTTCATGTAATATACTGTATAAGTGTTCCTACGTTGCTTTGTATATCTTTGTGTTATTAATAAATCTATGCAACAAATTCGATTGAATACCATTTGTCAAAAAAAAAACCGAATATTACAGACGTTAGAAGTTATTTACATTTTAATCTCACACCTTATAATCATTATTGTTTGTTTTTATAGACGACTAGCAAATGTTTACGGTTTGCTCTTAACTAAAACGTCAACATTCGCATCCGTCTAGTTGAATTTCATTTCAATGTTTGATTGATAACTTAATAACAATATTGATTTAAGAATAGAAAACTATCGTTCTATGCAAGTTTTTATATTGCGTATACTGTCATCGACTTAACCATCACAATACAATATAAAATACATTGACTTGTGATATAAATACACCGAGAAAAAAAGATTTTCTGATTCATCTAATATTACTAGTTCACCTGGCCAACTTTTGCATTTGAAGACGCTGAAACCACACAATTATGAAGAATTGGTAGTATTAATATTGTTCAAAGTAGTGAATTTAATAATCTTTTAAATGTTGTCTGAAGAATTTAACTCTTTTGAGACAAACTTTAAACTATATCTATCAAAGTGTATACGAAGGTTGTCTTTTAAATTTTGTATAGCCCTGGAATAAAACAGCAAATAGCTTTTAAAGACTTTATAATTTTTCGAAGTATCCTCCACGAAGATTAATGCATTTTTGCATGTCCTCGTTTGCGTTTTTGAAAGTATCAACTGCTCCTTTTTACGATTGGAATCTTTGACCAGGCAATCCGTTCTTGATTTTTCGAAAGGTAAAGAAATCGTTGGGACTTGGGGAGGGTTTAACAAATTCAAGGTTTTATTGTTAAACATTCAATTGTCTTACGTGCTGTATGTGAACTTGCATTCTCTTGGTGGAGGATGATTCGTCGTTCACGGCTGGTCTTTCGAAGCTCAGCGATGACTTGCAACAAACAGGCAGTAGCAGTTCTTTGATCTTGTAGAGGAATTGCAGCTACATGTCATGCTTTCGAGATAAATGTGACCATTTTTTAGAGACACTTCTACGGATGACTTTTATGGGTTTTTCGTTACCTTGGAACACCCAAACAGATGAATGGCGATTTTGTACACGTTTTAAGAGTTTCTGGCGTTGAAGTGGTCTAGAGTTTTTTAAAGCCAACTTGCCCTAGCTACTTTCTGTTCTTGCTGTTTAATCATGGGAGATTCCCTGCACATCTTCATAAAATTCATGTGTCGGACAGTAGCACGTGCACTTTTTGCGAATCTGAATATGAAGATATTAATCATATTATATTGGGATGTAGTAATCACACCATGAAAATCAACTTATTTGTTAACGACTTGCTTAACAGCAAAATTCAGCTGCCAATTAATATAAATTATCTAGTAGCCTTGGAGAGTGAAGATGTGAATTACAAGATATTCAAACACATGTGTAACCTGCGTTTTATTATTTAGCTTGTTTCCTTATGTAATGTATCCTTTGTGGATTTTCCTTTTTTTCCGTTGGCCTACCTGTGTGTTCGTGTTAGTCACCCGATCCACCCCGGGTGTGAAGCGGGTCCTGTGTTAGCCTTGTGTCCATTCGGGTTGTTTGGTTTCCTTCGTATTTTTCGATTTTTCTGGTTTAATTGGTGTGGCTAATGGCGCACCTCCAGGGCCAAGAGTTGATCTTGTGCACAACATCGACGTTTTCCTGAGTGATTACCGTTTTTGTTATACTTGCGAGAAATTGATGACTGACATGATGCTCCATTGCCGAAAACAGAAACCAACTCGGCGAGGCATTCTAGTTAAGATAGTTGTCTTAGAAAATTATAAGAAGTTATAACGCGAAAATAATGTGAGTTTAATTCCATCTGTCAACTTTAATAGTTCGTTATGGTTACAACACAAGACTTATCGCACTGAAACTTTGAATTTGTGTTAACTAAAGCTGCTTAATAGCGCCCTCTATGTCCTAATATGCAAAACCTAAAAGACATACTTCGTACTAAAAGCTTACATGAAAGAAAATGGAAACTTATGCAGAGTTCAAATAAAAACAAAAACTTCGCATGCCATCGAAAACCGAGATCGGGTAAATATATTTAATTACCAGGTTGCTACAAAACAATGACTATGTTGTCTGTTAGATTAATTATCCGAACAAACTTTTTACCCGTATGTGTAAAGAATTTTACGATAACGGTACGAAAACACAACTGCAGGCATTGCAGTACGATCTTGTGTGGAAAATGCTCCGATCACGAAGTCCCCATAATCAAATTCAAAGAAAACAAACCAGTCCGCCTTTACAAAATATGCTTCAGCGTCTTAAAGTCTGGTGTTAGCTAATGAATATTATAAGCGACATATATTACTATATTTGTTACAGTAAAACTAATATTGAACCAACATTTCAAATGTACATTGCAAACAGGAAATAAAACTACTCATGTTGCATTTCATCATTTTCATCAAGTCTAATTTTTCATATATTAGTCATGTTCAGATATTTATTTTAGTCAAAACATACTAAGCCATCTTAAAAATACTGTACAATACTTGTCTTGGCTGTAAATTAAACGTAATGGATATTGCTGAACTTATAATATTTTAATATGCATATATTATTTCATTATATCATAAAACATGAAATCTATATGCGACTGCATTTCTCAAAGAAAATAAATTATATAACACATGGGCTGAAAAGTCCCGGGCCTAACAAAGAAAACACGGTTTTTTTGGTTCGAAATTAGCTTTATTCATCAACGTAATCTCCATCAAGAGCAACGCAATCATTCCAGCGCCGCTCTAACATTTCAATACCACTTTTGTAGAACGATTTATCTTTTGCCTCAAAATAGGCCTCAGTTTCAGCGATAACCTCTTAATTCGTGCGAAATTTCTTACCGGCGAGCATTTTTTTGAGGTTTGCGAACAGCCAGTAGTCGCTGGGAGACAAATCTGGCGAATACGGTGAATGTAGGAGCAATTCGAAGTTGAATTCATGTAGTTTTGCCATTGTTTTGATTGACTTGTGACACGGTGCGTTGTCTTGATGAAACAAAACTTTTTTCTTTGCCATATGCGCTCCAATAACGCTATATAATATTCACTGTTGATGGTATTTCCTTTCTTAAGATAGTCGATGAATATTACACCACGCACATCCCAAAATACCGAGGCCATAACCTTTCCAGCCGATTGTTGTGCTTTCGGGCGCTTTAGACGAGGTCCACCAATTGCTGTCCACTCAGATGACGATCGTTTTGATTCCGGAGTGAAGTGATGGATCCATGTTTCATCCATTGTCATATATCGACGCAAAAATTCCGGCTTGTTACGTTTAAACATGGCCAAACACTGCTCAGAATCATCAACACGTTCTTGTTTTTGGTCAACAGTGAGCAAACGCGGCACCCACTTTGAACAGAGCTTTCTCATGGTTAAATGCTCATGCAATATAAAGCCAATACGTTCTTTTGATATCTTTACGATGTCAGCTAACTCACACAACTTCACTTTTCGATCATTCGAGACGATTTTGTGGATTTTTTTTGTTTTCTGGTGTTACCGCCTCATTTGGACGTCCACTGCGTTCTGCATCATCGGTGTCTCTACGACCATGTTTGACGTCAGCAAACCAACGTTTTATTGTTGTTTCTGATGGAGCGGAGTCCCCATAACACTTTTTAAGCCATCGCTTCGCTTGAACGGTATTTTTCCCATCAAGAAGCAGTGTAAAATTGAAACACGAAATTGTTTTTGATCCATTGTTTTTGAAAATTACAAAAGTAGCGTGACTCTTAGCACAATAACTCACAAACTAATGAATAGAATATCATGAAATTTTAACAGCTGTCTTTTGAAGGTTAGTACTAACTGAGAGAAAGGTGACTGCAATAAAACTAGCGTCATCTATGTGTTAGGCCCGGGACGTTTCAGTCCATGTGTTAGATATAATAATATACATAGGTAATATCTCTGGCAAATGTTATTATTTCGACAAGATGTTGTTTGTTTTCTTGTAATTAATTCTGCTTGGTAGTTTTGTTAAGCTTTTATTATATTTATTTGTTTGTAATTCCTTTGTCTTCAAGTTAACATGACCAGCTATTTGAAAAGTATCTGTGTTCTAATTTTCATAAGCGACTGTGCATGCCTACGAATAGCAAATTGTATATTCATCTTGTTACTGCTTCTTCACTACGCATCTTTTTAACACTAAAGTTAGACTGTACATTAAAGATCATTATTAAACAACCATAACCACAAAGTTGCTTAAAAAATCACTTCAATATCTTCTGCATCAAACGAATTAATTCTAAGAATTAATAATTAATAATTTTTAATATTTTGACTATATATTATACACAAAAGAATTTAGAACTCTGCTGCAGATGGTTCTAGCAAAATTATCATAACAAATAAGTATATTAACCCTTTGCGTTCAAGGCAACTTGCTTATTGTCAGTGCGTACATTTGCGATGTAAAATGTTGAAAATACGATATTCGCGACGACAACCACAAAATCCATGACATATGCTAAATATATTTTAGTGCCAACGTTCCAAGTTAATAGAAAAATGAACATATTATTAGCGTATTCCCGATACAATTTTTAAAATCAGACAAGAACAAATTATGTCTAAAGCAATTTAGAAACAAATTTAATAGTTATTGTTTTAGAATCGTTTAATTATGCAATTTAACAATGTAATATTGCTTGCAGTGCAGTAGTTAATGAACTATTGGACATGCTTTTCTTTTTTGAGAAACATTTAAAGATCTAGGAGTTAAAGTTAATAGTTGTTAAAAATGAACGTGTTACTGTCGACCGTACTTAAATTATACACATTATGCTGTGTTTTTCCATGATAAAGTTCAAATGCGATATTCAACTACTGCCAAATGCTCACAATGAGATATGAAGCACTAATACACGTTATGAAGTTATTTTGCTGACAAAAAACAATTCGATATATTCTCAATAAAATTAGATATATTTGGACGTTTTCTCTAAGTGCGAAAATGAAAATGTTTAAGTTATTTTGAACATACACATATGACGGACGCCATTTTTCGTTACTTACTTTCTACCTTGGAATACCAACTTACGAAAACAATCTAATCTAATCATAACACAAGATATAATGCATATATCTTACATGTAAGGGACATTACCGTACTCTTAATAATAATCCATGCCTTCGCACGCTTTGTCATCGGTCAGCCATGAGTTATTATTACGCCTGCACCTGTGGTTCGTCTAAGGATATTCGTTCTCAGCATTCGCCACGGTATGAGAAAACCCACAGAAAACCTAAACCCTGAGAACAGTCCCGGAATTCGAACGCGGGACTCTGAAATTAATAGCCAAGCGCGCAAGGCACTGAACCACCAGCCCTGATAGTTTTTTTTTTGTTTGTGACAACGGCCTACTAAACGTATAGTTGCAGCGCCCTAATCTAAAATCACGAACACTTGGTTTCTTGAAAAGTGAAATTTTATAATGCATCTAGCACAATTCTCGTGATTACTTCTAATATCACATCGCACGATAATTTGAAACAAATATTCTTCAGCACACAATACCGCTCTAGTCCCACCAGACACAGTGTCACATTGTCTTCTTGCCGAAACGATTTGGCCTCAGTGTCGAAGGACCAGCTTCGCCAGGTAAAAACCACGATTTTTCTGCTTCGGGTTTCCAAAATAAATCAACTTTTCGTCACCCCTCATAATTCGATACAAAAATGGTTTCCGTTTGCGGCGTTGAGGCAGCATTTCACGGGTGATTTTGCGATTTTCTATTTGACGTTCATGCAAATCGCGTGGGACTCATTTACCGAGTTTATTAATCTTCCCCATCGCTCGTAAATATCTCCGGATTGTTTCTTGTGACACATGTAATGCTTCTGTTAATTGCCGTTGAGTTGGGTCATCATCCAATAACTCCTTCAATTGCATTTTTGAGGTCTACTAAAGCCCTCGCATTCTTTCATATTGAAATCATCACTTTTAAATTGTCGAAATCGTACCTCACATGTTCTAGTCGATGGACCGTGTGCATCATATGTTTCTACCAACAAACGATGACTTTTAGCACCCTTTTTCTTTTGATTAAATAAGGAAAGTAATGCGTGTCGCAAATTTATCCATGCACAAAACTCGACATGGTCATTGGACGATAAGGCAAAGTATGTGTTTGTGTTTGTAATTTAAATGTCAGACGAATTATTTATACAATCGCAAGTACACCACTGGTCATGAGTTTAGGACCACCTTCTCAAGTCTATATTAAGATTTAATAAAAAAACACTTTTTAATTAAAAGAAATATGTATGTTTGTTATAAAATATGATATTAAAACGGAGGAGATTGGATTATAAGAAATATATAAATTATTGTGGTGGTTTCGTAAAAAAATCAACTTTCTCTTATCACAGCTTGGCGTAACTATGACATTACTGCGTTAATTTTAATGACAACCTTCCGGTGTAGTTCGACCCACAATTTCTATATAGAATTGAGATCCTTATCTAGTAAGTACCTAATAAATAGATTAGAATAAATGAGGATGATTGTTCCAGGCCATAAAGCGCTTAATTAGTTGTTTTCTTCATCATACTTCCATTATTTGAGTTGCAGATGTATCTAAGATAAATGTCAATTAAGGTTATCATTGTTGAATACAATAAAGCTTATTAAATAATATTAAATAAAAGTATTGTTGTATGGCCAAACTTCTATGGACGGTACTGTACCTAGCGTCGTTTAGCATATCGCTTCTATTGATTAAAGGCTGCCAAAATTAACAGGAACTATATAAATAACTGATTGGCGACTCAAGTTAAGTTGCAGCCCTATAGCGTCAGTCGTTTACGAATAGTTGCCTGCTAAACAAGTCAATCCGGAAGAAAACTGAAACTATGGAGGAAATTGAACACCGTGGTGTGATAAAGTTCCCTACAAAGCAAGGAAAGAACGCTCAAACCATATTCAATGAAATAGAAACCATTTATGGGGAACAGTGCCCTAGTAAATCAATGATTTATAAGTGGCATAGTCTTTTTAAACATGGTCGGGAGTCGATTGAAGACGACTCCCGCTCAGGACGGCCAGTTGAGGCCACCACATCAGACATCATCGAAAAAGTGCAAACATTTCTACTGCAAGATACCCGTTTGAAGAAAAAACAATTATCTGCATTAGTTGGAGTATCAGATACCACCATTTTGCGTATCCTACATGACCACCTGGGTATGACAAAAGTCAGTGCAAGATGGGTACCGAGAATACTCACGCCGCTGCAGAAACAGCAGCGCGTCTGTGCGTCAAAACAATTTTTCGAGCTGTGTGGAGACAAACCTGCGCAGATTTTGGAGCGGATTGTTACCGGAGATGAAACATGGACTCATCACTTTGAGCCTGAGTCCAAACAGGAGTCCATGCAATGGCATAAAAAGGAGACACCACCGCCAAAGAAATTAAAAGTGTCAGAATCGGCTGGAAAGTTTATGGCTATTGTTTTTTGGGATTGTGAGGGAAAAGGTAGGAGCATAACCGGAGAATATTACGCAGCCATATTAGAAAAATTACAGGAGGCCATAAAGGAAAAACGTCGAGGAAAATTGACCAAGGGTGTGTTGCTCTTGCAAGACAATGCGTCGGTTCACAAGAGCAAAGTTGCAAAGGCTGCTCTGCACAAGCATGGTTTTCAATCAATAGTCCATCCACCCTACAGTCCAGACTTGGCACCTAGTGATTTTTATTTATTCCCCAATTTAAAAAAAGACTTACGTGGAAGATAGTTTTGCGACGACAATGAGGTAAAGGAGGCAATTTTGGCCGATTTTGAGGCGAAAGATAAAAAATATTTTTATGATGGTTTAGAAAAATTACGGGACCTCCCCTCGTAGTTACGAAATTAAATTATAACACTGGAATTATAAGAAACTAAGAAGCTACAAATGTAGAATAAATTCTTTTGAACATGGGCGAAGAAATAAAATACAATGTTACAAATATTTCCATCAGATCTTCAGAATCTGATGAATGAATATACATTTTTTGTCAAAAAGAACATGTATATGTAATAAAAACATTATGCCATCTTTTATAGATTTATTGAACTTCATTTAGAAATAAAGCTCCAACAATACAGTTAGTAATACGAATCTACATGAGAGTTGAAAAGATTCTTGTCATTACAAATCCACTAGTAGAGGCTCCTTAATTTCAATTTATGTTACAGTTTATTTAACATGTTTTCTTTTTCTTCTTACTCATACACATATATTTAATTATACGTTATATATTTGATCCCTATTCAGGTAGATACTCCAGCGCGGAAACCCTAGCAATGAATAGTTTTGCAACACTGCGGTTATACTTGCAATTAGTCTAACGATGTGTTTCTCAATTAGATGTATTTCCAATATTAAACATTGCTAGCATAGCAAAGCTGTTTATCTTAGGGTTTATACTTTTATTACTTTAGAAACCTCTTTCGATTATGATTATTAACGTATGCACCAGATATATTATATTTTAATCACTATAATTTCATAACATTAACAGACACATCCTTCTGGAACTTTCTAAGAAGCTAATTAGAGTCAAACATTTTCAATCAATTACCTATTCAATCCAACAATTCAAAGATATACAAGGCAACCCTCAGACAGGCAAGTCAGTAGTCGATAATGTAATATCAAGAGTGAAACGTTTATTGTACTTTTGGTTTAAATAGTTGGTTCGAGTCTCTTACCTTTGTATTGTGTGCGCGGGTTTAAGTGTTTCATTGTGTTAAGAAAATAAGACGTACCTGTTTTTCATTATAAATAGTCATCAATCAATTTAAAAATAATTCCCAACATTTGGTCCTGCGAGCTGAGTGGTCAATAACATTAATTTTCGTTTAAAATAATTATACAGTGAGGTAATATGTTAAAATTGAAATATATTAATTTTCTGTTCCGTAAATATTATTTTTTTAATAAAATTCGTAACTTATCTGCAATAGTTCTTTGATGACAAATTATTTAATTGTAAACAATTATTATTTACCAGCGCTTTATTTCATTTCAATATTATTCCCCATTCGAAAACATTATTTTATAAAATTTTCTTTCTTTGTTTCAGTGCAACCGTTTGGTGAAAATATGGCTAACCTGAACCAAATCCTCGGGTTTCTCAAAACTTATTGGCGAACGCTTTTCGTCCTGATATATCCTCTGGTACTTTTACCGGTCTTCACGGACAACAATATCCCAGCTTTAAGATGTCTCTTCGTTGTCCTCCTCATGGCAGGTTATTGGGTGACGGAAGCCCTACCACTCCCGGTAACAGCCCTAATTCCAATGGTTCTATTTCCTCTAATGGGCGTGTTAGATTCCGACAAGACTTCGTTATGCTACCTCAAAGAGACGAACATGATGTTCGTCGGCGGCTTGATTATAGCCATAGCCGTTGAATATTGTAATCTGCATAGAAGGGTGGCATTGTACGTCATCCTTACAGTAGGCTGCAGTCCTAGGAAATTAAATTTCGGCCTTGTAGCCGTCTCCATGTTCGTATCTATGTGGATATCGAACACGGCGGCCATTGCTATGATGTGTCCGATCATAGATGCTACGCTTAAGGAACTGGAGAGTCAAGGAATCGGTTCCTTCTTTGAACCGCCTCCAACAGTTGAAGATGGAGAGGTTAAAGACGCCGGAGCTAAACCGCAGAAAGAAGAAGCAAGGAGGCCTACAAAAACTACCATTTGTTATTTCTTGAGCGCAGCTTACGCCGCTACTATTGGTGGTCTAGGTTGTATCGTTGGTAGCGGTACCAATTTAACGTTTAAAGGTAAGTTTATAATTTTTCGTTGTATTTGAACCTTTTTCAATGTTTTGCCTTTCTTTAATTCAAATATGTTTAAAACTTTAACCCATCTGTTAAACCACACTGGCAAAAATGAAATCCGAGAAATCACACTTTCATTTCTAAATTTTTCAAACATATCTTTATTTGTTTCGTCTCGATAGTGTTTGGCCCTTATTTTGTTTAGTTCTTGCTGGAGGCAAAGTACCGTTAGGACTTCCTCTTCTTTATTTTTTTTATAATATTTATTCCGTTCATCTCCACACATTCGTCGGTTGAAACTGAAATAAAACCGGTTTGAACTCCCCAACATGGAGAAGGCCGATTAAATTTCGCAACACATTCAATGGAGTGAATAGTGGAAGAAGATCGTTTTCACACGTGAGAACCAATTTAGTCTCGATGGACCTGATGGAGCTCAATATTACCTGGCACTTGAGAAAAGAGCCCAAGGTGATATCGCGGAAACCTCAAGGCCGCGGAGATGTTATGGTATGGAATACAATTTCTTATACAGGGACAGTTGAAGTCAGTTTCATCGAGAGATCTCTAAATGCCCAGAAATACAAAAAAATAATCGAAAACGTAAAATCAGAATCAAATAGGCACAAAAGACTTCGTTTTGTAACAAGATAATGCTCCTGCGCATAATGCTCGCGTAGTGAAACAATGGTTAGAACAAACAAAATGAAATAACTTTACTGCCATGGCCACCGTTGTCTTCGGACCTCAACATAATAGAAAATGTATGGGGATGGTTATCCCGTAGAATTTATAGTGGTGGAAAGCAATTTGCAAATAAAAAACAGTTGAAATAGCCATTCGGGAAGCATGGGAAAAACTTCCGTTGGAGTACATTCAAAAGTTGTATGGATTCATTGCCAAACAGAACGTTAGAGGTAATAAGTAAGAACGGTAGCGATACCCATTAATAAACGAAGTTTTTGCCAATAATTTTGTTGCTTTCAAAGTAACATTTATTAGTTAAGTTAAATTTATTTTTTTTTGCTCTTATTTGGAATACTTTCCCAAAATAGCAGTAGATTATCGACATAAAACACAAAAATTATTAAAGTATTGTTTTAACAAAGTTATAGATATTGCGTTTCATCAAGTGTCGCGGAGTATTTATAGTTTTTCTTAAAAATACATTTATGATTAATTATAATTTCTTCAAACTTATTTCTAAAAGACGTATAACATACTGTACTCACACATTTTTATCAAATTATATTTGTATAATTTGATAAAAATGTGTGAGTACACACTATCTTCAAAATTTCTCGTATGTCGAATGGATGGCACGCCGGCTGCCAGGAGCTTTTACTTGTAAATAATTTCCATTTCATTGAGTGTGAGTTTATTGTATGGTTTATCATATAGATAAACAAGCTGAGTATAGTGAGAGAATCTCCGGAAACGACCTATTTTTAAATAATGAACGTCAAAGTCACAAATGTCGAAGTTGTCCCTCCAGGAAAAAATTCGGTATTTTTCAAAATAAAAATATTATTAAAATTCTTCAAAGTTATTTGAAGTAAAAAGTGTTCCAGCTGATAATGTATGTATATATATATATATATATACATATATATATATATATATAATACGCAATACATTTTAGTTGTTATACACGCTTTTTGTCAGAGCGCACCGAATTTACAAAAATTTAACAAAAAGTAATATAAATAGAATTCAGAGGTATAGCAGTAAACTCCACTCACACAAATTAATTAATTATGCGGAACGCAGCGTTTCCAGAGCACGTGGGCTCTCATTGTCAACCGTGTTACCGACTGAGAATATTTGTTTTTTACAAATGCTAAACAAATAGAGATTCTAAGTAGTGATGCGATTTCATCTTTTTGTGGTTCAATATTTCCAAGACAACTATAAATTATGATATAACACGCTATACAAACCGTGACATTTAAAGATGCAAAAAGTATTATTTTCAAAACATTGTTTCAAAATCTTTTTTCTTTATTTCAGGCATCTACGAAGCTAAATTCCCCGACGGTCCAGGTGTAGAATTCGCCGCCTGGATGTTCTTGAACGTTCCAATCATGTTAATTACGATGTTCCTGACTTGGCTATGGCTCCAAATTCTCTACATGGGAATGTTCCGACCTAAATCGGCAGACGCACAAGCTGCCAAAGTAGGAAAACAAGGCGAGATCGTAGCGGCAAAATTGATTAGACAGAAATTAGATGAAATGGGACCGTTAAGTTTCCACGAAGGAGCCGTCGGGTGTATGTTCATTCTAGCCGTTTTCCTGTGGTTCTTCAGGAAACCCCAGTTCATTCCAGGATGGGCCGAAATGATCACTGACACCAAAGTGAGTACTATTTCATTAATGAATTAGCTTTGATTTGGACGTAGACACAGATGGATTGATTAAGTTTATAAACGATTTCTCCCAAATACGTTAAGTTCTGAACCTTTGTACGTTCTCTTAATCATTACTGCGTATCTGAGTGCAAGATTTATTTCGAGAGGATCGTCAACCTTGAAATGTTCACTTGAAAATATTTTACTAAAATATTTTTTTTCTTTGGTCACGTTTTATTCCTCGTTTTTTTCTACGAGATATCGTTTCACTGTGAATTGTGTTATCAATAATCGCTGCACTTGATTCTTTTTCCGAATTGGCTTCGATATCACTGAAAGTTCAAGGTCAAAACTCCAAGCAATGATTGCTTCATGATGTTTTGAATTCGGTATCGATCTGGTTCTGTCTGCTCTTACGCCAGTTCAAAGTTTGAGATAAGAGATTTTTATTTATAGTATTATCATTTTTGCCGTTGATTGGAAAAAATTACAATTATTGGCCTCTGCATTTATAATAGATCGTTTTAATTCGAGATTTAGTTCTAAATCTGTATAATAATGGTGCAACGTAATCTCGAGATAATTACGAACAATTTCTAAAATGAAGATAAGACGTGAAAACGTCAAAAGATAGGAAACGAATTACTTTCTCAATGTTGTGAAATATTAATTTTAAGGCGTGTTATCTGACGTCAGTCATTAAATAATATATATGTAGATGTAATAAGGGACTTTTTTTCCATACACTTCACTCAATTTTGCTTGTGAAAATTAATAAAAGAATTGCATAGGAGACCTTGCAGTAGCCATTACTTTCTGGAATACTACAAATGTTTTGCTAAATGTTGAATAAGTTTTTACTAAATTGGCTACAGTATTTGACCAAGAATTTCTCCTCAGTTTTATCAACTATGGAACGGATCTGAAAATTATTTTGATTAAGATTGTTGTAGAAAATTTGCCGTAAGCATTTTGTTAAGAATATAAATTTCAATAATCATGGTATGGTTACGAGTTGACTTGTTTATTTCATCAGCATACCAAAGGTTTCACCTTCGCGATTTCATAATCGAGACAAAACAAAATAATAAATAATACTAAGAGAATAATAATAAGCACCCACCTATACGTTATACTATATAAAACACTGTAGAAGAATTACCCTCTTAAATACCATTGGCATTTGGTTTAGCTCGGTTATAGATCAACAGCATTAAGAATATTATTAGATTCTACAATTGTTGTTGTAGAACGAACAATATTCGCCGTATTAATGCAGTAAAACTCGCTTATAACGTACTCGTCGGGACCATAAAAAACAGTACGACAAAAAAGAATATAATCAAAGATGATGTATATACTATTAAAATATATTTTTATTTATAAAGTAAAAATAATAATAAGTAATACTCAAATACATATAAAAATTTAATTGGTAAAAAAGTCGGTAACGGACTCTACCGTTTTGATTTTTTGAAACAAAGAGATTCTAAAAAATGTTCAGTACCTAATACATTATTTACAATTATATTGATAGTACGTTCTTTCAATTTCTAAATATCGTGTGACTGACCTTATTCCAGTAAGCACATCGTGATAACTGGGTTTTACAATTTCAGCTGCCCCTTCTTCGTTTACTTCATTATCATCGCTGTTATTTTCTTGATCTACTCCTCAACAAAATCTGTATCACTGGGGATACACGAAGTAATGAGATTACTATCTACTGACACAAATTCATCTACACTAGGGTGACAGAATAAAATAGACACCAGGTAAAGCGGTATAAATATGTAAACAGCTAAATTCTAAGAACGAATTAAGAACTTTCTCTTATCATTAGGGTAGGGGTAGATGTATCGGAAGGAATTCGTCATGGTCTAGTATTGTTACAACTATGTCTCGCTTACAAGGTTCTAGTGATATTAGCTACTTCAGCCGGGGTAAATGAAAATTACTAATTAAGCTAATATCCATATTAATACTAATATTAACATGAATATCAATACTAAACCACCGTTGGCACTAGTAATGATAGAATTACAATTTTCTTTCAATTACCCAACGTAATTAAATTCGGAAAAAATATCGGTCTCGGAGGGGACTCGAACCCAACATCTTTACTAATTCTCGCTCTTTCAACATTGTCTGTCGACCCATGTTGAACTACTCTACATTATAAGCTGCTTGTGATAAAATCACACTTCACAGTTGTAACAGATAAAGAAGTACACGTGCATCTACGGACTTTCCCTATTCGAATGAAAATTGTGTACTGAGCTGCACCATTTTCACTGTAATATTGAAACCGCTGTAATGTTATCTGATTAGAATTTGTAATACCTGTTCGAATTAGTTTTGTTTTATTTTCGTAATGTATTTCAAGAATACCAGATATAATATATTTAATTTACTTTTCCCAAATAATTATTTTGCCTAACATTTTCAGCTTCTTATCAATTATATGACATGCATCATTTTCACTGTGAATCACCGTATATCCTCAAAAGTATGTAGTACCATCACAAAAAGCAAATCAGCTTTACATTTTAACGAATTCTATACCAATATGATGTTCTGCAAGAACAAGATATTTATAATTGGACATAATTGCATTATGTCAAAGAATAGCATACAAGTGATTACTTATTTATGCACAATTCTGTACATATACACTACCGCTCAAAAGTGTTTAGGCACTCCCACTGACAGCAAAAATGTTAATAATATTTATTTTTTATGTACAGATACACGTACATGAATAAAAATATATTAAATAAATGTGAAAATTGAAACGTTTAATTTAAATTTTGCTTTCATCTATGTGATCTCCTCTTGATTTAATAATTGCAGCACACAATCGAGACATTCTCGCAATAAGTTTTGCCAGAGTTTCTTGTGTTATCGGGGTTCAACTCGATTGCAATTTATTCCACACATCAGTACCTGATGTCGGAGCCGATTTCCGTACTTCCCGATCTAGTTCTTCCCATAGTAACTCGATTGGATTCAAGTCGGGGCTCTGGGGAGGCCATTCCATAATTTTGAGAATTCTTTCCTCTTCTAAATGGCGTAAATAGTCTTTACATAATTTAGAGGAATGTTTTGGGTCATTATCCTGCTGGAAGATAAAATTTTGACCCAAAAGTCGAATTCCAGAAGGTATTGCGTGGTTCTCCAAAATTTCGCGGTAGCCTTCTTTTTTAATATACCGTCAATTTTCACAATGTCCCCTACACTAGTGCCAGCAAAACAGCCCCAAATGATGATAGAACCTCCACCATGCTTTACGGTAGCAGCAATACACTCCTTTCTGGCATGTTCACCCACAGATCTTACGAATATGCGTCTTCGGGTTCCGAACAGCTCAAATTTGGACTCATCCGTCCATAGGACGTTGTTCCACTCTTCTATGGTCCAGTGTTGGTGTTCACGAGCCCATTTAAGTTGCTTTTGCTTGTTTTGTTTGCGTAGTAATGGCTTTTTCATCGCAATACGTCCATGGAGCCCGGCTTTCTGTAGGCGACGTTTGACTGTAGAAACACTGACTAGTTTTTGGCGACCAACATTTAATTCTGCGGTGATTTCCGGGGCTGTTTTGCGTCTATTTAACTTGCTGGTAACCACTATTCTGCGATCATCTGCAGATGTTGCCGCTTTTGGCCTTCCACTCCGTCTTTTATTAAGAAAACTGCCAGTTTCCCGATATTTTTTTACGCTATAGTTAACCGTAGCGTGGTGTATTTTCATTTTTTTTGGCAATTTGTCGATTACTTATGCCACTTTTATGGTAAACTACTATAAGCGCACGTGTTTCCGTACTAATTTCTCTTCGCGGAGGCATTTTAAAAAATTCACACGATATTTCGCTCACGACGTGAATAGAGTAAATACCACACTGCAACTGACCATAGGTTACAGATTTCACTATAATTTTCTAGGAAGGTAATTTAAACATTATTACCTACAATCTAACACATGACTAAATTTACCCAGTAAATTCAGAGGGATTGTTATTGTAATAGCACCGCAATAAACAGTTTATGGTAATCCGACCAAGTGCAGGTAAATGATATATGCGATATAATGGGTGTTTATCTTACTGAACTACATTTTAAATACGTATTTCATTTTATTATAATGTTTTTTTGGTAAACATAATACTATATGAATGATCCATGAAAACAGGGGTGCCTAAACACTTTTGAGCGGTAGTGTATGTATACATAGATTACAAAGTGGAACTAGAACGCATTCTAGGAACATTGTTAAGCAATGAATATGCGGTATATCATAAGCCAAATTCTCAGATAATTTCATCACATTCCAAGAGACAAAATGCCACAACGTGATAGGATTTCTTTGAAAAACACGTTAAGAGGAAACATTCTTTTGCAATGTTTTTCAAGAAATATATACAGTAATAAAAATGCAAATTGAAGGCCATAACTATTATTCGAGGTAATAACTCTTATATTGTGTGGTTATTAAATTTGTAATTAAGATTTTTAATGCATTAATTTTCACAATACGATGTAGCATCGTTTCATTTAACCATTCTTCATGTTATCCCGTTCTCCTGGGAAATGTACATCGGTAACGTTTCCGATAGTGGAAACGCTATTACTTAAATACGAATGGGAAATACATACATGCATACACACACATACATATGTATGTTATTATCGAACACATACTACGTTGTGACCCCGAATGAGTTGGTGCTGTAATTGATTTATTTTTGTCTTGCTACTGATTGATTTAGATGGACTTTGAACGTGAGTACTACCCGTAAACAAGAGGCAATTAACTGATTGAAGTTACGTCAGGTGATGATTGGTTACTGCACTGCAGATAATAATGAATGTATGCATTTGTACGGTGTAAATATACCTTGCGTACAAGCTGATGTCGCGACATAGATTCTTAAATATTTGAGTAGAGAGTCCGAACCTATTGTACCTTTTTTTTATTATTGTTAGTTTTGGAACAAAAAATAAACGATAAATAATTGCTGAAAAATATTTTTGGCAAAAAATTAGTTTGTGGTTCATATGGGAAGTTTTTGTGTATATTAAATGTGCATACAACTGTGAAAGGTACAATCTGTAAAACAAGAGAAGGAAATGTAAGAACATCAAAACAATTAAAACTTAAAATATGTGTATTTAGTAGGAATGAACATTGTAATACCACCGCATTACACTCAATATGGGGTCCAGTCTCCATCGTTGTCGATAATCGCCTGGCAGCGACGCCCCATACTCTCAACCAAGCTTTCGGCATAAGAAGCTGATAACGATCGCCATATCTGTCAGAGATTCCTCGATAATTGCTCTAGTGTGTAGGCACGTTTACATTGAAGTTTGTGCTTCATTATTGCCCGCACATTTTCAATTGCATTTCCATCCGAGCTCTGGGAGGACCATTCCAACGTCGAAATATGATTTTCTAACTTCCACTCCCTACAACATCTACTTCGATGCTTTGGATCGTTGTCCTCTTACAGAATCCACTGATTATTATTCTGTCCAAACCACTTCCTCGCAGATGGAATAAGACCCTTTTTGTAAAGTTTCACAATTTTTTCTGCATTCAAGTTCTCTGTGAATACGCACAATGATCCAAAGTCGCGCACATTAAAGCATCCCCACACATGGACCTTAATTGGGTGCTTTACTGTGCGTTGTACCACTCGGTAGTGTTGCGTAGACCAAGCTCTTTTTGTCTGTGACCATGCATAAAAAGAAGTCTCATCTGTGAAAACAACATCAGACCAATCTCGATGACTGTTGTTACTCGCCCAAACGCGGCGCGCTTCTCGATGTCGCTCCGATAGCAGCGGTTTCACTATCATACTGCGGTATGCTATGCTGTCTTCACGTAGGCGATTTCTAATCGTCATTATGCTTACTTTATTTTGTTTTTTTTTTGTAACTGATACTGCCCCTGTCGCAACGTGTATTCCGGGTTTCTATTAAACAAATTAATTATCGCTTTGTCCTGCTTTGTTGTGGTTTTTCGTTTTTTACCGTGACCAACGAGATCATCTACTGTTTTGTTCGCTTTATGTCGGTCCACCCACATTTTTACAAACCCCTCCGACTTTCGCATATATCTTAATGCGGTCGCTGTCGACATTTTAGGTCCTTTCGGGTGAATGCAAACAAACACAGCTTCGTACAGTTTTAAATACACAGCGCTCATAACTACACTGACTCTGTTTTCTTCGGCTGATAAAGTGAAACTGTTATTAAATGAGTAATGCGTATTAGGCCTAAGTACGCCTTATCTCAAGGTCACATTAATCACGTCCGCTATCTTACCATAAGCAGGTAGCGACCACTTTTCTCTTGTTTTACAGGCTGTATTAGTACAAATGCAACTTTTAGTTCTCACTGGTCCACTCCTTTATCTTTTAAAATTTACATTGGGCTCATCGTTTAATACAGCAATATTACATGCAGTACCAGTCATCGTACTATATAAAACAATAAATTAAACTAGGCAGATGAAAAATTTATTAAAGAAACAAACTTCACTCAATAAATTAAAATGTTTTATTGACAAAATAGTACATTCTAATAAAATACATACTGTTATAATGTTTCTTTACAGTAACCCTCTTTTGCTTTAAAAATTGCCTGATAGATACGCAGCATCCTTAGAACTAATCGCTACAAATACAATTCGTCTATAGCATTTCACACTTCCTGCAGAGCATTCCAGAATGCCGTTTCGCTACTCGGAGAAGAGCTCAATGGGATTACAATCAGGGAACTCCATTAAGAACAGGACTTCTTCAGAATGTTTCACGATTTTTGAAATACATTCGTCTAACATTATTTCTCCAGGGAGGCGACTGATAAATGAGCGACGTTTACTTCCGAATAATTCAAATTTGATTCGTCCGTTC
Organism: Trypoxylus dichotomus; assembly: GCA_023509865.1. Lineage (NCBI taxonomy): Eukaryota > Metazoa > Arthropoda > Insecta > Coleoptera > Scarabaeidae > Trypoxylus > Trypoxylus dichotomus. The sequence continues at coordinate 18,728,531 of CM042082.1, read as the reverse complement.
ATAACATATTTTTCCAATCATCTACACTCCAGTTTGCATGTGCTTTTGGCCAATTTAGTCTTTTCCGTTTGTGTATAGAACTTAACCATGATCTTCTTACTGCTATACTATACCCCCCAGACCGGCTTCTATTAGTCTCCATTCTACTGTCGACACACTTTCTGACTGACGGCTGGAACGACTGACACTAGAAATAATATCTATTTGTTGTTACCGCACTCATTTTAATACAGTGCTTTGCGAAGACAGACAATAATGAACTGACTGTTTACTAAGAGGTTACAGTTCCAACAGACCAGCTAATGCTACTACGCATGCGCGAATAAAAAACAGTATTGTTAGTCGCTCTTTATATGTAATCGACTCTTAATATTGAATGATGCCTCATACAACAAATATTGTTGAGAGCTACCGAAAGTGTTATGGCTTTCACTCAGAATAGAATTGAACTAAACTAAACAGGTTCAAGCGTGTTCAAACCAGCCAACCAACGTGACTAACGCATGAAAATGTCTAAACTAATGAAAATTGAGTACCGCGCGGACATCAAGAAGGGCATACGCCTACTCACATAAAACAATGATGTTGACGGTGATTCATCTCCTTCGTATTTTACTGTAAAAAAGTGAGCAAAATGTTTCCGTTTGTGGTAAGAATGCCTGGAAGATCCTGAACGGTCGAGTCGGCCATTTGAAGTGATAACACCTCAACAAATTTCAATTACTGAAGATTTAGTGCTAGAAGATCGCAGTTTGAAAGTGAAGGAATTAGCAGTGATAACAAACATATCCGAAACAAGTATTCGCCGAATTCTCCAAGACCATTTGTGTATGAATAAAATTAGCCCAAAACCGATTTTGGAATCCATTGTCACAGGAGATGAAACGATGGTTCTGTTTTACAATTCTCTGTGGGAAAGGGAGTCCATGGAATGGCGGCGACCTGATGAACCTCGTCCCATAAAGGCGAAAGTCGTTCAATCAACAAAAAAGGTGATGGCCACAAAATTCTGGGATTGTGAGGGTATTTTGCTAATTGACTTTAAAGAGCGCAATACAATTGTGAACGGCACATACTATGCGTCTTCATTACGTACATTAGGGGATAGTATTCGGGGAAAACGTCCCGGAAAGTTGATAAAAGGTGTGCGATTATTACACGACAATGCTCCCGTGCATATTGTCGTCATTTCACAAGCTGCGAATGTGGCTTTTAAAAATTGGAACATCCACCGGATAGTCCGGATATGGCTTCTTGTGATTTTTGTTTTCTAAATTAAAAAAGTACCTTAGGGGACGCCGTTTTACAGACGACAGTAAGTTGTAAGCACCTGTTGGAGAACATTTTGATGGAAAAACTTATATAACTAGATTTTTTTACTAGTTGCAAATTGTACGCCTATTTGCTCTAAACTGTAGACTTGATTTGGAAAATATTTAAAAATTTATAAATTTGATGATTTTATGATAAATTTGCTCTTTTTTTTATTTAAAATTTGATATTTCTCTTCAGGCTATTTTTGGCGTGATGACGCATAACAAGCAATTCTAGTCCATAGGTATAGCAAGTAAACTCCACTCACACAAATTAATTAATTATGCGGAACGCAGCGTTTCGAGAGCACGTGTCCTCTAATTGTAAAACGTGTTACCGACTGCAATGAGAGCCCACGTGCTCTCAAAACGCTGCGTTCCGCATAATTAATTAATTTGTGTGAGTGGAGTTTACTGCTATACCTGTGAATTGTACATCCACACAGTCCTTGCAATCGTCATTTAGTAATTCTAGTATTGGCGGTTATGTATGTTAGTACCAAAAGCTATTTAAGCAACATTCATCAGTTGTGCGGCTTATCGCTACTATGTGCAATTAAAATGACATGTTTTAAATGCATTAATTATGGTGTACATCGTATGACTTTATATCGGAGTATGGGACGTAATGTTCTCAATACAACGCAGATGATATTTTGTTTTGAATAATTACTCGGTAATTAATCGTATAGTATCACTTTTGTCATGTCATTGTACAACAGTTATAAATTCGCGCTCTTCACTTTGATTTGTAGGTTGTGTAGTGGTATTTGCAAACAGCTGACATTTCTTATCTCTTATATTATTATTGAAACTATTAATTTGCCTTATCTTCAAACTAATATGACAAGCAGACATAATAAATGACTCAGCATCCCCATGCTCTTGATTCGCAGGAATCTGATGCGTAGTATTAACGAAATTTTTAATTGTACTAATGTGTCTCAGCCGTTTGTTGGAGTTTGTCACAGTGAAAACCGCTCACCTAGTATTACAGATTCATTTGTTGTAAAATCTGGTATAATTAATTTCATATTAATAAGTGTATTATATAATTTTATAAAATAGCCTATATATTACGTGAAAATATAGAAATGCAAAATTTTTATTCGCATAATATACAAGAACATCTATTGGAAGTAAATACAATATTGATGATCACAGTGAAAATTGTCCATTTCAAAACACAAATAAATAAAACATGTATTAACTTTTGTGATTTTCTTAATATCAATATTTGATATTTAATAGGCTATCCATTGCTATTTTTGACAGCACTTATTCTATCGTTTATAGAAAGCACCAATTTATTAGTTAGTTCGTGTTACCATTGAAATAGTATGTTTTATCAGCCCAAACTTTAATTCTTATCATAGGTGCTGTATTACAAATCCGGCGATTGCAGAGAAGTTTAAAGAACTTTTTGGCAGTTGTAAAGTAGCCATTCGCTTACAATACCCATCTCATGCTTTATTATATATATGCATACCTACATTTGCGAGCAAGTTAATAGGGACACTAATGCAATTGTGAAAGAAAGTATTTATTTATTTGTATTTTCGAATAAACAAAAGTTTAAAATAGGAAACTATATACTACAAACTACGGACAATTAATACATAGCAATAAATTGCAAAATATACTTTATGATACAAAAACACATGCTAATACAAATTATTCTATATGTAAAATGCGAGCATTGAAATAAGTACACTGGAATTTCGATACTACAATTAATACAGGGTGGCGCAGGGGAACGGGAAATTTTGAAATAACGTCATTTCAACGAATAAATTTATAAAACTAGTAATTTATTAACGAAAGTGCATGTATGCAGCATGCCATTTATGTTTTTACAATCAAAATATCCAAAAGTGTCTCTTTACTTTTTAAAGATGACATTGGAAAGATGTCCTCCCATTCGGCGTTCACACTCTAATAGCCTGTTATGAAAACTCTGGAATGCGCGGTGTAGCAAATCTTGGGGAATGGCAGTGATTTCTTGTTGAATGTTCTCCTTCAGTTCATGGATTGTTGCAGGTCGTGTACGGTACACCTTACCTTTAAGATACCCCCACAGGAAGAAGTCGCACACACTAAGATCAGGGGATCTCGCAGGCCATTCAATGTCACCGGTATGTGAAATAATGCGTCTTCCAAATAATTGACAACTGCTGCCATCGAATGTCGAACAGTGTGTGACGTGGCTCCGTGCTGCTGAAACCACATGTTTTCCATGTTAAGATTAAGCTCGTACAGTCTCGGTGTAAAGAATGTTTGAAGCATTTCAACATATCGAGCGGATGTTACTGTCGCTGCACTACCATCCTCACGTGCATAAAATAAGGGCCGATAACACCATGACATGATACAGCACACCATATTGTGACCTTGTCGCTATGTAGTGGTCGCTGGTGTAACTCACAAGGATTGTCCTGGGCCCAATAACGAAAATTCTGTTTGTTTACATAACCGTTCAGGTGGAAATGGGCTTCGTCTGATATCCATGTTACCAACGAAATTCGCGTCCTCGTTAATTTTAGCCAATATCTGCCTAGTAAACTCCATACGTGACGCTGGGTCTCGTTCATGTAATTGTTGCACAATCTGCAACTTATAGAGATGGAAATGTAATTCGTGCAGTATTCTTTGCAAGCTTCGTCGCTTAATCCCTAGCGTAGATGCATGCTGTCGAACGGAGCGGCGAGGACTTCTCTCGATTGCAGCTCTAACAGCCTCAATGTTCTCTGGGGTACGTACCGTTCGAATGCCACCTGGAGCTTTCTTTTTCAAGACAGATTCTGTTTCTTCAAAATTACGCACCCACGTTGTAATCGCATGCGCAGATGGGACACGTCCATGACGTCCAAGCTGTTAATGCTGCCGAAATATTCTCCGCGCGGCAGTCGCACTATCACCATTTTTATAAAATGCTCTCACAGCTACTGCACGTTCCGCACCAGTCCAACGATCCATGATTACTAAATGGCAATGCGTTCATAACAATAGTGCGACGTTACGAACAACTGCCGGCTTTATAGTGCTGTGAACTGTAACGTTCAAAATTTCCCGTTCCCCTGCGCCACCCTGTACTTGGTGGGATGCCCCTTTGCTTTAATGACTGCGGCACATTTCCTATGCATGGAATCAATGAAATGCTGACATCGTTCCACGGGAATATTGTTCCAGACCTCCTAAACACATCGAAAAAGTTCTTCGAGGTTTGAAATATTTTTATCCCGAATACGAAGTTTCACATCTTGCCACAAGTTTTCGATTGGGTTTAAATCGGGACTACAAGAAAGCCAATCAAGAAGATCACATAATTTTGTCGAAACCAGTCCTTTGCAATCTTAGCTGTGTGTTTGGGATCATTGTCTTGTTGGTACTTCCAAAGTACGGACAAATGATCCTCCGCATAAGGCAACATAACGTTGGATAAAATATCAACATACACATGTCGATCCATTATTCTATTAATTTTGTGCAACGGACCAACTCCTATATAAGACATACAACCCCAGACCAACACATTTCCTCCAAACCCTTTTACTGTTTTTATTGTATGCTTAGGATTCATCGCTTCATTGAGGCCTCGCCGTACATATCTTCTGCCATCCGATCCCATTTTATTAAATTTTGACTCGTCACTAAACAATACAAATTTCTACTGATCTGCAGTCCAATGCAAATGATTTCTGGCAAACTGTAATCTTTTCATTCTATTTGTTTTGCTTATAAGCGGTTTATGTCTAGCAATCCTACAATATAGTCCGGCTTCTTGTAATCTTCGTCTGACTGTCCATACACTAATTGGTCTATCAATCTCTGTAATTACCTCTTTGTGTATATCTACCGCCGTTTTTAATGGATTCGCACGTGAGAGACGTGCTATGTGTCTATCAATGCGAACCGTCGTTTTCTTAGTTCTTCCCTGTTTAGGAATTTTTTCGCAGGTTCCGTATTTTTGGAAATATTTTATTTGATTAGCAATCATATTTTTCGATACAGATACTTGGTTAGCTATTTTTCTCAAACTCAAACCGTTTTCGTGAAGTGTAATTATAATTTTTCGAAGCTCGGGCGTACAATGTTTTCCACGACCCATTTTTAAAATAATTTAGTCTGTGCTACCGTGAAAATTAATTATTATGCGTTTTAATATACAAAAATCTATTTCGTGTAATTGCGTTTTAATAATATAATATTAAGTTACTTCTAAAAGAACTTTAAAGAAGACTAAATAAAAGATTGACAACTGTCCCTATTTAAATCCTCGCTTGCATGAGACCGATCGTGAGAAATGCAAACATAACATTTTAATACTTCCGAGAAATGCAGGTTCATTCATTCATTTCTAAGAATTTTATTGAAAAAAATTCTTTGGCTTCGTTTTAAATTGTAGAAAAACACGAAACCTTAAATATATGATTAGTGTCCCTATTCATTTGCTCGCCACTGTATATATGCATACCTATTTTTTCTTTGTTTGACATTATTACTCAATATGTCTAAATATTGCCATTTGCCTATGGTTCTTTGAATAAAATGAATGTTACCGACACCTGCCGCCAACATTAGCAATCCTTCGTGTTTTATGGTTAGCTTTTCATTCGATTTACGCCACACATTTACTCGCCGATCCGATCCAAACAAATTTATTTTTATTTCATTTGTATACAATTTTTGCAAACCATTTTTTTGCAACATTCTTGAACTTTCTTCCCCAAGTATTGTCCTACTTCGTTCGCTAGTTTTGGAGCACTTTTTTCGAATCCTTCTTTATTTCTTTTAACACCTATCGTTCGTCCTTCGGTAAGAATTCTTTTCGAATAGGTTGTGCATTTGTTGGATATACTTTTATCATCATTCTTTTATCAGCATCGCTGAAGTGTTGTGCGACTTTTGCCTGCAATTTTAGCGATTATCTATCTTTCTACAGTTTCACTATCAAACGTCGAATATCACAACTACTTTGTCTTTTTCTCGATTCCATTACACAAATATTTTTAAAATATCTAAATAGACAGGAAAAAACACGGGAGTTTTTCTCGAGGAACTACCTATTTTTGCATCTAAACGACTCTGATTGGAGCGATAAAATTACAATTTTCTATCAATTTCCAACGTAATTAAGTTTCCGAAAAAATATCGGTCTCGGAAAGGATTTGAACCTAACATCTCTACATCTCCGGTGTAGCGCGCTAAATCCTTGCACCACAAGACCATGGAATTCAAGTCGCCTTAAATCCCCTAGATGTCACGATGCCAGTAGATATATTGTAATATCTCACAGACACTAGATTATTGATATGGCAAGTGCGTAACAGTTAAACTAACATCCATATTAATACTAATATTAATTAGAATATCAATACAGTAATAATAATAATAATTTATTGGCAAGTAAATAGTGAACACAGAAACAAAAGAGAGAGAAAAAAAATACAAGCATTTTTGCCAATTGGATCACCATCAGTAAACCAAAAAGGTTTCCTGTTGTTAACGGTGACCCAAGAACAAAGATAAAAGGAGAACATAATTCGTTACACAGCCAAATTATCTAATATACTACAATACTACAAATCCCTATCTGCCAGAGAGCTGCTCATTCATTAAACTATTATAAATAGCACGCCTAAAGGAATAAAATGGTAACTCTTTGATATCCAGGGGAAGCGAGTTGTATAATCGTGCAGAAGCGTAGCTAAAGCTTTTCTCAAACTGCCAGGTATGGTGCTTAGGCATATCGATAAGATCCTTCCTGCGAATGTTGATACTATGCACATCCGTCCAATGCCTCATTTTATTTAATAGGTAAGGCGGAACACCAGAATTCAAAATTTTATAAATGAGACACGAGAAGTGTAATGGTCTCCGTCGTAGCATACTTAGCCACCCGGCATCCCTAAGTTTATGGGAAATCCTTTGACGCTGTCTAATTCCATATATTAATCTGAGGCATGCGTTCTGTACCACCTGAATTCTGCGAGAGTCAATTTGGTCCAGACAATTTCCATAAACAACATCGCAGAAATTAAAATGTGATAACACCAAGTTATCACATAGCAACTTTTTAATAGAAACGTCAAGGTAATGCCGGTGGGGATAAATTAGTTTCACATTGCAATAGGCGCGTTTAATGCAAGTACTGACATGATGTTTAAACTTAAGATCATTATCTACAAAGAGGCCTAAATTTTTCACATTACTTTGAAATTTCAGAGGAGTGTTGTTAATTGCGAGTTTGATGTTAGGAAGCATACATTACCTTAGAACCGCCCAACACTGTAAAGCATGATTTAGTTTCATTCAAAAATAGGCAGTGCCTTTTTGCAATAATATACAGATTGTTGAGGTCCCAGTTAATATCATCAACAACACTGTGAGCCTCATCAGTGGAGAAGGATCTGTACAATTGTGAATCATCAGCATAGAAGTGGAGATTACATGTGAAATTATGGAAAAAGAACATATGTGCCGTGTAAATAAAATTACAATTTTCTTGCAAGGGTTTAGCACGCTACATCGGAGATGGAATGTTATTTGCTTCAAGTCCCCTCCGAGACCGATATTTTTTCGGAAATTAATTACGTTGGAAATTGAAAGAAAATTGTAATTTTATCATTACTAATGCCAACGGTGGTTTAGTATTGATATTCATATTAATATTAGTATTAATATGGATGTTAGTTTATCTAATTTAAGCGGTTATACGGTATGAACTCAAAATACAATATATTTGTGTAGTGTATATACTGTGCCATAAAATTAGAAAACATAGTTTGTCACCATTGGTTGGTTAATAAAGAATAGTAGAAAATGTACGTCTGCTAGTAGGTGGATGATTTTCACTATAACTAATTCTATGTTCTTTTCATTCTCCTATATTAATTTTTTGATTGCTTAAACTACGAAATTCTTATATCCATCTGCATATTTTTTAAATGATAATCACTATTGTTAAATGGGGTCAATTGGATCCCAGAGGTTAATCAGGCTAGGACGCTATTAATTTTGAAATATTCGTCAAACACGATTATTTCTAAAATTGACAAACCCCTTTGAGATTTACGTTTCTTGCATTGTAGATTTGACATCGAATGTTAGCGCACTTTTTTGCAAGTAAGGAGGATTGAATTAAAAATTTTTAAAAATAGGTGTTTATACAAAAAACAAGCACGCAGTATCCGTAGTACTGTTTATTACATTTATGCCTGCTAGATTGTTTAAACTATATTTTTAATTCCATTTTTGAGATTACATTACAAAAATGTAGTTAATTTACTGCAATTTTTGTTTATCCTTCTGTGTATACATTGAAGCGAATCGGAACATGGTCTGACACTATATTCAGAAAATACTTATTTACCAAAACTATATCAAGGAAACACATCAGACCGCATTGAGACAATACAAAAGGGGGCATACTACCTTTCAAGACACTTAGGAAATTTACAAAATACCCAAGTCAACGCTGGAAACACATTAGAAATCAAAACATGGAACATAAGGTGGCCCAAACGCATTAAGATTGCTTCTTATCTTGGCGAGCGAGTGGGGTTATTCTATAGAAAAAATTGGTATAAGAGAGATGATTGAAAGATATTTCAAAAATATAAAATTCAAGAACCATGTATCAAGACCAGGTTAGATGTTAAAATGGTTAACCGACACAAGAATAATTAACGGCGAAAGTATCAAAAGATGTGAGGCAGCTGTTTCTCATGTGATCATCAATAATTATTTTGACCAATTGGAAAACACTCTCAAGATGTTTCTCCCAAAGCTACAATCAATTATGACGAAACGTGTTTTCGATTACTTTAGTTTTCCTACAAACCTCTGCTTATACGTTTCTTAGGTATAATGTCCAGATTCACTTATGTATTAAGCAGTTTCACTTGGATATTCGCTTAAAATACAATGATTTTCATAATCTCTCCAAAGCCGGGATGAATCGGAACATTCCTAAAAAAAAAGGTGCTTATTAATGCCCTGTAATTGTGTTTTCCAACTGTCGCAACGATCTAAAATTCTAATCCATTGTGTTGAAAACGGAAATAAGATCTAGATTAAAAAAAGGAAATTTTAATGCAATAATTCGTAATAGAACCTTTCAATTTGGGCACACATTCAACGGACATGCATCCAGTTACGTTCAATTTTAATTTTAGAGCCAGTGCTATTTCACATACTAGCACGTCGATGTTATTGCATCATGCTTCTTTAAAATGCATAATCTCGAAATAGTGCCGATTGCACGATGAGTTGCTTACACTATAATGGTAAGTTGCACGCTGCATATGTTTTAAATTTAACGTAAACTAATCCTAAAAAAACTCATCCACGTGCCGCGTAAACGTATTTGCATTGGAGCAATTTAAACTGCCAAATGCAGAATTACATGTTAAAAAAGAATCTATTTCCAGTTAAACGTTCAATTTTGTTTGGTATATACTTAATTCTTTATTATGTTTTTATTAAATTGCATAGACTTACTACCTGTTTGTAACAAATGCCAATTGACTCAAACACATCTGCAACAGCAATGATGTAATAAGGAAATCGAAATCTACAATCTTACTTCAGTACTTAGGAATCATTGTTGGATTTAATCGGTTCCATGCATACATCAAGTTTATAACAGCATCTTTTATTGTCAAATTTTTAAATGTTTGAATCCATTTGCAATGATATTACGAAGAAGACTATAATGTAACTTTGTAAATCTAATTTAACATTTTGATCCATTGGCGTGGATAAAGGGTGTCATATTTGGTGAGGGGTACATTGTTATAATTTGCCCATCTTTACTATGTAATTCTTTTAATGGGGTATATGATGGAACACTATCCAAAATAAGAAGCGCTTTTATTAGGTGTCCATTTGATTTCCGGAATTGTGTAGCCCTCCAAGAGAACAAACAACGACTTGTCAATAATTTTGGGAGATTCATGTTTGATAAATTAAATTTATTTTATAAACTTACCTGAGGAGCTAACGAATTATGGAGCCGATTCATAAAAATTGACTCCATCATCCAAGCTAATTTGGAGTAGTCATAGTCAACAGGAAGAGAAACATTTTTGAAAGCTCAGGAATTTTCCGCCACACCAATAACCAATAGCTTGACTTTGTGAGTTGCGCTGGCCTTAGTAGATACCAAAAATGTTAGTCGTTTGTTCTCATGTTTTCTACCTAGAGCAGTCTTCTTTGTCCTGGTCTTGCATAAATTCAAACCGCCGCACCTAATATTAGTTCTTTTTTAGTTTTAATTTTACAAATCGTGGATTTAGCAACCCCGTTTTTAAATTTCTCAATTATACCCGCTTTCTCATGGAGTTTTAAGCACTTCCGATTTATTTACGACGACATTACGCAATAAGTCGCGATCGAATAACTTCTGCATCAATTTAGATACCAGAAAAAAAAAAGAGTGTTAAGGCATCAAGCTGCATTGCGTAAACAACGTGTATCATATAACCAGGGGAAGTACAGCAGCATTAAAACATACAGTGCATACCGATCCATTCAAGAAATTCCCGCTGCACGAACTGCATGTGTTGACGTTAGCGAATGTGAGTGTCAGTTCACGTTATACGGCGTTCAATGTTGTAAAAATGGTTGTTCACATTATCCTGAACTTTAATTTCTCGGTGTTCCCATTATCGAGCGTCTACTCTCTATATATATTAATTGTATCAATTATTTTACTGTTTTTACCAATGAATGCTTTTAGTACCTCCTCTGAAAATGTAAGGAAACAAAAAGCTTATGAAGCAAGAGGAGTAAACTTACTTTTTCATTTAATGGTTGTTATCCTAAGAAAAGCATTTTACTATATACTTTGTACTATATTTCTATTCAAACTATCGTTTCTAGGTTATGGCACTCTTTAGTGCCATTTATTGATTCTCATCTTTTTTTTTTGAATATATGTACATATACTATTTGTTTTTAAGATTTTTGAAATTATCAAAGTTAAATTGATGAACGTAACGAAACTTATTATAAATTTCTCTCTTTACAGGTTAAAGATGCCACCGCTGCTCTGATTGTCGTAATGCTTCTCTTCATCATCCCCGCCAAACCAAATTTCATCTACTTCTTCAGCAAGGACGAATCCAAGAAACCAACCGCTCCATCCGCACCTCTAATAACCTGGAAGGTCGTGCAACAAAAGCTACCATGGGGTCTCATCTTCCTTTTGGGCGGCGGTTTCGCGTTGGCGGAAGGTTCAAGCAATTCCGGAATGAGCAAACTGATCGCAGTGCATCTCGGCGGTCTAGCACAACTACCGAAATTCTCCGTTATGGTATTAGCGTCGCTCTTCGCGTCCATCCTGACAGAATTTTCGAGCAACGTAGCCGTAGCCAACGTCATCCTGCCGGTACTGGCCGAGATCTGCATAAACGCCAAATGGCATCCCATGTATTTGATGATGCCAGCAGCTTTAGCGTGTTCTCACGCTTTCTCTTTGCCAGTCGGTACACCTCCGAACGCAATAGCGGCCGCCCCTTGTAACCTACCGACGGGAGAAATGGTCAAGGCGGGTTTGGGAGTCTCAGTTATCGCGATGATCGTGTTACTAGCGATATTCCCATGGCTGGGAGAACCGATCTTCGGCCTAAGCGAGTTCCCAGAATGGGCGGGAGGGGTTGTTGTCGCGGTGGCGAATAAAACTATCTAGGACAAATAAGTATAGTTTAATTTTAGATATACTTACATAACAAAGTGATTCTTAGACTGACTAATACGATCGAACAACCGAAACAACACATGGTTAAATTATGTATACTTTGTTGATTGTTAGCAATTTCAAGTGCCTCTCAATCGTTGACCAATGATGCAAGATATGTACAATAATTTAAGAGAAATATTATTGTAAATTATTTTTTAATATTGACGTTCCAAGATTGTATATAATAACTAGTACAACAGTAATACGATACTTAATTATTGAAAGCAAACTGAAACGCCTCAATACTGTGATCCCATTTACGGGAAATGAAAGTTTATATATTTTTATCTGTACATTTACCCAAGAAAGTTTTAAGATTTTCTATTACTTACACCGTGTATACTTAAAATCTAATTTAATCGGTACTTAATAGATTTTTTTTTTTGCAAAATTCGTTTTTCATTACATTACAAGTACATTATTTTTTAATCCATCTATCCGCCGTAGAAACTCGAGCACCAGTTTAAGTGTCCCCAACAAGAGTATTGATATACGTAAATACCTTAAATACGGAATACGTGTACTTTAACAATTTCATATGGGTCCAAGTGCATTTTTATAGATATTCGTAAGACTAGTAGGGAAATATATTGTTAGTTAGTTTGTTATAAAAGAATACGACGGAGTATTGGCGTGACAATAATGAACTTTATTTTTAAATATGACACATGAATAGTGCTAACACTGCGAATGTTCAGTCAGTAGTGCTTGCTTAAAAACGTGCAAGGGATTTAGTAATGTAATAAATGTAAATAAACATTTACCCTTTTTAGTAGCATTTTCGATATAATTTTCAATATATCTTTACAAATATGCGTCATCAAGTATGTTACTATGATATTGCTACATCCAGTCTACTTTTTTTTGAAACGTGCGCTGCTGACCCAGCGTTCGCAGTGCCAACTCTACACATGAATAAAAATGATATTGCAATAAGTTATTATTATTATTATCGTAAGTTATATAGAGATGAAATTAAATAAAGTGTTTTAGTAAGAAATTGTGTTTTGATTGCTTTGCATCAAGGAAATTTATCTTTATATAGTAAGTTTCAATCGGATATTATAACCTCACTTTATTTCGTGTGTGTGTTTTCATATAGAAATATTCTGAATGAATATGGAACTTCTTGAAGATTTTGAAGATGTATTTATAGCAGATGAAGTTCAAACAATTGAAAACATCGATAATTGCTGTTAATTTAGTTTTGTTCTTGACTTACTGTTAATAATTTTGTTGGTATCCAGATTATTAATACGCATTAAGAAAGGTTACCTTGTTTAAGAATTTATCACCATATAAGAGGTTTTTTCTTTATTATATTTTAATCCAGAAATTTTTCGTAAGGTTTTATTTGATTTTTATTGGTGATCAAAGTTTTGATCAAAATAACTTTCTCTTGAATAATTTAATTTTTACCCATATATCATCCACTTGTCTCCAGTTATTTTGTTTTATGAATACCTAACATTTGCATTAGGACAGTGAAATCACGTTCTATTGTTTCTAATAGCGAACGAAAACTAAAGCTATTAACCTTGTATTGATGTTCTTGAAACCTATGGTTCAAACGCGGCACGTAGTGCAAAAGTGCAACATTAATCCCGTTGTCCATGTTTGCGTTTTCTGTTGATAAAATGATCGATAGATTTTATTGGCTGCTCTATGAACTACGTCACCTAGAAATTAAAAGAATTACTACCAACACATTGTCCATGAAATAAAATAAAAAGATATAAGAAATGGAAAGATCTAATTTTATTAGATTTAAATCCAAAATCATTTTCGAAAATTTCAGCGCAGACGCGAAAAAGAAATGATAAAGATATTTAAAATAAATATTTCTTTATTATTCACAACCGAAATATTTGTACGTAAGCACGTTAGTGAACTCTTAGCATGGCCATTTGAAAGGTAGACAGTGTTATCCCACAGGTTTTGTAACATCACCAGCTGTGTTATTGCAGTGCATGTAGTCTGCGTGTATGTTGCGAGTTTGTTTGGCTGGATGTATTATGTATACACATTCTGCATCCATAGGCGATACATACTACAATTTTCTATGGTTTTTTTAAATTCTGACGTTCGTGTCGTAATTAACTCAAAATTTTTTAGATTTATGTTCTATACTAGGGGCACGATAAGTTCCAATGCACGTCATTAACGCGACGTTATACATATAATCAAATGACGTCATAGGTATGCAATGCGACCACACAAACAAATTAACAAAGGACATAATTATAACATAATACTTAATAATTAACAACAGTGTTTTTTAATACAATCGCTCGTTTTATCAAAGTTAAAAGTGTAAAAGAAATAGTTAGTTACTGAATTATTATATTTTTCATATCGCAGTACTTTTACGTTGCGGTTATTACCTATATTTGATGAAATACAATGATGTCGCTTGTCTTTGTTCCGGCCATTTTAAATGTTGACAATTCTTAGACTAGGTTACATTAATATATTAGATTAGGTTTAATAGCGAGTTTATGTGGATGTATCCGGCAACGACGTAAAACCGGGCGTCACATTTTACTGATGACATGCATTGGAACTTATCGTGCTCTAGCATATGTAACATTTTCATTTTCTCTGATATTTTTACTTTATTTCAAGGACATCCTGTGTACGTATGTGCATCATATGCCATATCATAAGTGACAATATAGGGCGGTGACACAGTTCCGTTTTCGTGATTTCTTTAGTATGAATAATGGTTTAAAATGATGTGCGGAATATGTAATTTACATAAAAATAAGCACATATCTTTGTAATTTTAATTGCAAAGATAACCTATTTGATACACTTTGTATTAATTAAGGCTAATTACTCTAGTGGAGGCAAAGACGCATTAAACTGTTGCACTGTAAAAAAAATGTTTACTTATTGCGATTTATTTCGGAAGGCAATTGAGATGGCATACCCTACCTTCTTACTCTCGTAATGAAAATATCGACAATAATGATTTACAAGGATCGAATTGAAAATCACCAATTATGAAGACATTTTACAACAATGAAAAACGGCCGTGAAAGCTATGAAACTATCAGTTGGGAGACTCCATCAGATGTTTCTATGATACCCTCCGTTGCGGCGGATATATCTAGGGGGTATAGTTCACTGTTGAAATTCCCCTTATTAATATTTGAAGGTGCCATCGGTAAGTACTTACGATAACATTGAAATAAATGAAACACATGTTACAATTTCTTCAAGGTGGTGATATTTTTTTATATCAACACATAGGTAGCGAAAACAATCTTATTCCTTTATCGAGAATGGAGATTCCTTTCTTACCAACTCGCCTTAAATTTCTTTTCTAAAATAACTTCTGAGAAGAACTAAGTTTAGACTTTTAAGAAATTTTATTTCAAGGCATATATTGTGTATTACATATTATATAATTAAAATGAGATATATTAACAATAATATCTATATTTAGAGTATTTTTACGATGCGACTAACTTTATCTTTTTTTTTGTTTTTCAGCCCCAACATATTCGAGTAACTTGATTAATTATTGAGAAAGGAAATCTAATCGCGTATCTAGCATCTGATAACCAAACAATTATCGCAATTAAACAATTCCCACTAATAAATCAAAATTTCCATATAATTCTTGGTTGTAATTTATTCTAAAAAATAGATTAATAATATTTAAGGTAAGAGATAAAGAAAAATAAAAATACTTAACTAAATTTGAAAATTATCTATTATTAGCACCAATTATAAACAACATATTAAAATATGTATTAAGAAATATTCATTTAATGAATATCCAGCTTGTCACACTTTAGCAGAAATATTTTTGACATGTATTTGTTTTCTCACAGATTTATGCGTATTTTTCATACGTATTTCGTTTTGATAGTTAGTGACACGTATTGAATGAGATCGAAACAATAAAGTGATTATTCTTGAAATCGTATTGATACGAAATACCTTCGTATCTTTGACGCTGGTATGTTACTGTATCTAATGAGATTGGGGCGCCGGCAGTCTAGGTAAGATTAAGGAGCTAGCTTAGATTTTTCCTAATTTAATTATGGAAAATTGACGGAAAATGACCGAAAATTGGCAATTGCAAAATGCAAAAGCTAAAGAATAAAGCACACTAGAATTATAGTATATAATGTATACATATGCATATATGCAATCTCCAGGTGATTTTATTTGATGTAAAATTTGTAAGCTATATTACATACAATTATACTACAAAAACATAATTTTGTTACTAATATTCAAAATCATTTTCTGAGCAAGTATAATCTGATCCTATAAGCTTTTTATTAACATTTTTACTAGAAATTGCCATCTTGTAAGACCTTCTTATAAAATAATCTTGTGGTCTTATTACAAAGATTACTAGATTATGGCAAACTCAAAAGCCGAGAAAATGGTTGTGGTTATACTTGACAAATTTATTTTTGCAATAGGCTAATGTTTAAAAACGTTGAAAATTGATAATAGAAACGTAATTTAAACAACTTTTGAAAAATGAAATAATATAAAATAGAATTCTTTTTGTTTCGAAGTACGTGTTATTATCCAAAAAATATTAAATAAGTGAAGGCAATTCTTTATATACGAATAGAAAACATTTGAAGAACTTTATACATATTTTCGTTAATAATTTAATTAGTAATGTGCACCTGGATATATTATGTCTGTGCTTCCATCTTCATAGAAATTCAAAAATTGAAAATGTGCAATGATTACATTATAGATACCTGTAATAGGTGTGAAGTAAATAGGAAACACTATATAAAACACAACTGATACAACGTAACCTCACAAATCACAAAAATAAATACAAATCGGGCAAACCGTAGTTGTCTACGGTATAAAACGATTACAAACTATTGAAAATTACTAATGTAAAAGTGAAATAATTCTATGGACCTGGAAAATTTTAACAAAATCTGTAGAACCTGCACGCAACAAGGAAATTTAATATCACTATTTTCTCACAATAATCTTAAACGCTTAGTGGAAATATGTTCATCTTCAGAAGTAGGTACAAATCACCACTAATTCTTCAAATTTACAATCATTAAAAGCTTTGAAATGGTTTCAGATTGATTCGAACGATGAATTACCCAAGCAGGTTTGCCAAAAATGCTTTGTAAAACTAAGAGATTTTTGCATTTTTCGAGATCAGATTTTATATCATGATGGACAATTTAGAGAACTATTAACAAAAACTCACCTGTTAGAAGAACTAAATACCTATGAAAACAATCAAATAATAGACTATGACAATCAACAATTGATGAAAGATGGTTTGGTTGAAAGGAATGGTTATCAGAATTATAATAATAAGCAACCATTGCAGGTACTATTTTAAGTATTGTTAGTTAAATTCATAATTACTCTATAAGGATCTGAAATTTAATATTTTTTTCTTGACAATATAAAATTTATTGATTCTTGAAATCGCAATGGTTTTTCTTAAGCACTAGCCATATTGGTCCCTTTTTTTAAATGTTATTTGATAATCTTTAATCACGCAAGTTCTATTATCTTATTTCCTGCAATTTTTTTAACCCTTAACCACTGTAGTGCAAATACTGTAATGTCTTCACCATTGTGCGGTCTTGATGACCGCATATAATAAACAAACTTTAATTACCTAAGTATACTTTTTGCCCATTGGGAACATTCTTATTGGATTGAGTGCATGCTAAAATTAAACGTAAGATGCCTTTTAACATAGTTCGTTCTTTAATTAACAAAAACCAAACAAAACATCCGTAAATGTCATATTTTGCTCTGTTTTTAACACAAACGCTAGAATTTTCCTTTAGTAATATTCTATACAAAAATAAGAACAGATTCTTAACAATAAATGATCATGCGAATAAAAAAAAACAGTAATATAAGAAATAACCTAAAACAAATAAAAAATTGTGCAGGGTCAAATACCCAAAGATTGTGTTTACAATTTTTACAAATTTTTGACGCACATGCTAAACATGTAAGCATATGGCAAATTTTACATACATAAAAGGTTTTTCTTTTAATTCTAGAAGAACAAGTGCATCATGTTTTTCGTTTTTCCAGTTTTTCTTCTAGAACTTTCGCTGAATCATACTAACTCAATCATATCTAAATTCTGCAATTCAGATCTTTGTGCAATACAACTTGTAGCAGATCTGGTGTAAATAAGAGAGTCCAGCAAGTAATTGCATCAGCTATATTTCCTAATCCGGTCGATCGTCACAACCCTGGAAGCTGTATATTGTGGTTCTGGGTTCTCACGCGAGAAACAAAACTTTGCGATGACTTATAGCAATTTTTCCCATAAAAGAATTTTACATTGTTTTGAGAAGTGCCGCCGCTAGTTTTAGTTTCGTCCGACAGTTCAATAGTTTCTTCTGTTTCTTCTCCCTCACTAGGTCCAATTTCTGAGTCTCTTCCATGTTCAGTTTCTTCATAGCTGTCTTCATTTACACTGTTTTAGTCACTAATATCTTCACCTTATGGCTCTTCATACCATGCTAATAAAGTGCTCTCATGATCGGGAGCGTCTCGCCGAACCGTTTTGGATGTGGTAGGATTTTTACTCATTATTTTGTCCAAAACGCGCAATCCAAATACTAGCGTTAGCACCGTTAGGCCGGTCCCTGTGATCGCTTCATAACTTTAGCCGTGTTTTCATTGCGTACCGAAACAAATAACGACTTCAACTTCTTGCGGCATACTGGCAATCCACTCACTTGAAGGTAACTAGAAAATGGATCCGTGATATTAAAGTGAGGATAAGATAAACAAAAGCAAAGATACGCGATATTTAAAACTATCTCCTTAGGTTATTGTAAACGCATCTTTCATTTAATTTGATAAATTTAATCTCACTTCAGTGATTCCTTTTGATATTTAATAAAACAACGCAATTAAATAATATGTAATAAATTATTTATTCTTTAAACAATTGTTCAATTTTTTTTTCCTATAATTAAAGTCGATTTAATAAGCTTAGTTACTCCTATATTTTAGATAAATAAGACAAATAATCAAACATACGAAGGAAATACAAATCTAGGGAAAGATAATGAAAAGGCAGAAACGGCAACGCAAGTTTTGTGCGAAATATGTGGAAAGTTACTTTCCTCCCAAACAACTCTAACTCATCATCTGCGTATCCATAGTGGTCAGAAGCCATTTACATGTAGCACATGTAACAGAAAATTTTCTAGATCGCAGGATTTAAAACATCACACAAGGATTCACACAGGTGCAGTAATAGAACATTAATAACTACAGAGAAATATTTAATTACCTATATTTGCTCTCCTTTTCCATTACAAAACAAAATTGATCTTGGAAATTACGCAGTTATAGCATAATATGATCATAAAAAAACGTATTCGAGAAGGCCATGTTTTTTTAAATTTTTTATTTTAGTTACAATTACATGTGATAGTTAAATCCAAGATTGAAACTGTAAATTACGTTTGACATTTATTAACGAGTTTGACAATTATTGACGAGCTTGATATTTATTGACAAGTTTGACAGTTTAAATTACATTCTATCTTTTATTGATGTATCTTATAAATGTTAAAACATCTGTGCAAAGATCACTAAGCATTTATCTTTGTTTTGCTATTTTTGTAATTTACAAAAGCAGCAAAATGGGAAACGGTCTTATTCGAAGTAACTACGCAAAAATATTGTTATTTGTTCTTTTCTTGGATGTTGTATTTTATGTAATGTATACAGTCTGCCTGTTACGTTCTCCTGATTCGGAGATCAGATGTCGCTAGTTGCTTACCCTCCTTGCTGTGCTTTTCAGACCCATACCTGCCTTTAAGAAAATGCTAGCTTAACTACAAATTAGTTATTGGTTTTCCGTATTAAACGTAGTACGTAAATGCAATAAAAAGAAACTCCTCTTTTACAAAAAAAAAACCATTTATATATGGTGGGACCTGTATATAGTGACAGTATTTTTGACCGAGAAAATAGTCTCAATAGAAAGAAAATAGTTATATACAAATATATAAAGTGTGTTCTACTATATATAAAAAATGGTTTAACCAGCAAATAACAGCACAAACACAGTATATGCCAGTGAAATCATGATAAGCAGAAATGCAGTAATTTGGTAATTTAGTACGAATATATGGAATCAGATTTATATTTACGCCTTAAGTGACACAGTCGAGTCGGTGCGAGTGTCACAGTGGTGTTTGTTCATAAACCACAATAGAGAAACCTAACCCTAATACATATATATATAAACTTCAATATGTCTACAAAAAGTCCAAACCTTATCTTATAGTAAAGTTTGCTTCCAAAGAATCAGCTCACTAGTAATTCTAACTTTCTGTAGGGGTGCTCAAACCTTATCCATTCCAACCGAACGCCTGGTTTTCATTTCAAACTCATGCATTGCAATCGTTCTAATTATCGTGCAATGTTGCTGCGAATATATTTACATATCTACATATGTACGCACTTATTACTGTCCCCTAATAATGGGAAAATGTAGTTAACCACGTTCTGTGCGAAGTGCGCATCCAAAGCGAAGGCGGCTGCGTCACTGGATGCTGGTCGGCAACCGTATCTTTCAATTGAGAAGGATGGCTATCCTTCTCACTCTCTTCTCGAACGTACATATAAGTTACCTTCACGAAGGTATCGATATGTTGGTGGACTTAATGACCCAACCCCGACCATTTCGACAGAAATTAAAGTGGTCGTATTTTGTCCGATGATGTGCTGTGGCTAGGCAATCCCCAACATCTCAGCAGCAATTAACGTGGTCTCATTTCGTTCGACGTCGTTACGGGGATGTCGGCGGACTCGGGAACTGGGCAATCCTAAATATCTTGGCGCAAATTAACCTGCAGTTGGATTCCGTAACTCTTAGTCGACACCGGCTGCTCGACTCTAGCTTAACTCGACGTCGACATGAACCGGAATTCTGTAACGCTATCGAATGTGAAATCGGGAATTGTCGGTAATTTATGTTCAAAAGTTCTAAACTTTGTGATTTTTATAACAAATGTCAGGTATTAGCCTTCAAAAAATGGCTTGGCAACTAATACTTGCAAAATAAGGTTGTAGTGTTATTGTAATATACTCAACTATACGTTGTTTATTTTGCTCATATTCAGGACGAAAGAATAATTAGAAGTTAATTATAACTAGATGTCAACTGCGTAAAAATATTAATTCATGTATTTACACTAAGGTGACAGAATAAAATAGACACCAGGTAAAGCGGTATAAATATGTAAACAGCTAAATTCTAAGAACGAATTAAGAACTTTCTCTTGTCATTAGGGTAGGGGTAGATGTATCGGAAGGAATTCGTTATAGTTTAGTATCGATACAACTATGCCTCGCTTACAAGGTTCGACCTCTCCTTACGGCGTTTCAAAAACGGCGCCGAATGGCTTGGGCAATCGAAATGCGAACGAAGCCCGAAGAGTTTTGGCGGTCTGTCATTTTTTCAGACGAAAGCAGATGGTTTTTTGTTTAACATCCACATGCCATGGCAACCTCTCTCACACAGTCGAGAAGTGATATGCTATGAGAACCGTTATTCTCTAATGCATATAAAGTTTTTTTAAGGATTCTTCCTTTGTAATGATCTTTGAAACTTTTAATGATGCCTTGATCTAAAGGTTGCAGTTCCGTTTGGTGGCAAATATTGCAATCTGATGGCCTTCAGCTTCTGTTGTATTGCAGGATGAGCAGGGCATTTGTCTATAAACATTATTATTTTTCGATTCTCGTCTGAAAATTGCTTGTCCAATTTAACCAACCATTTTTCAAAAATTTCAGAGGTTATCCATGCCTTTACGTTGTTCTCGTAATCTACAGGAAGCCATTTTACCCCTTTAAAACATCGTGGCTTTGCACTTCTGCCAATTATGAGAGGTTTTAGTTTGTGCCACTCATATTCGTTACTAGAAGGCATGTGACCTGATCTTTACTAAGTTTTCCACCAAAGCATTTGTCGTCTCTAATGGCTAAAGTTTTCTTAGGTAGACATTTGAAAAATAACCTTGTCTCGTCAGCATTGAAAGTATCATCTTCGCTATACCGCCCCAAAATCCCCGGCAATACATTTCGAATCCAATCACTAACCTGACGATCATCCACTGTGGCACTTTCACCACAGATATTCTTATGCGATATGTCATGTCTAAATTTAAAAAATAAAATATAAATTTCATATGTGTATACGTATGTCTAATACAATAACGTAAATTTTACCTTTTTTTAAATTTATGAAGCCAGCCGGTGCTGGCCTTAAAATTTGTTGTTCCTAAATGTTGACTGTATTCCAGTGCTTTCTCCTGTAGAAGTGGCCCCGACACCGGAATGTTTTTTTCTCTAGTAGACACAAACCACTTAAACACCGCACTGTTAAATTTTTGTTTGAAACTCCGTTTCGCTTGAAATTGGCAGGTTTTGTAAGTTTACTTGCGAAACTTCGAATATGTTCCTTGTTTTTAATTATAGTTGACAATGTATTCGCTGGTATGTCATATTCCGCAGCTATTACCTTCTTTTTTATTCCATTGTCCAGTTCTTTTAATATTTCTAATTTCTGTTGCACTGTTAAACTTTTAAGTTTTCGTTGCTGGGGCATGTTGATGACAAACACTAACGAATACGACTGAATATATAGCGCAACACGCAGCTGAATAAGAATAATAAAACCCGTTGTCATTGGTATTTCCCCGAGTTCCTTCGATAGATATTACGTTATATCCGCTAACAGATGGCGTATCACGTACCTTTAGTGAAAATTTCGAGTTACAGAGATTCTACGTCTTAAATTTGATTAATTTTTTTTCGAGTTAGGGATAAATTCGAGTTAAGGACAGTCATATGCATATAAATTTAATAGATAACGCACGGGATAAAAAAATATTCGAGTTAGGGGAGTTCGAGTTGGGGGAGTTCCACTGTATTTTAAATTAGTGATTTTCTATCGAACTGTCTTCTATTACATAGGATAGTAAATTATCATACCACATAATACAATTACAAAAAATTAATACAATTTGGTTTTGAATAACCGCCAAGAAAATGTCCTCTCTTCAAGAGTGAAACCAAGCAAAATGTAATAGAGTGAGATGCGAGATCGTCGGTTTGTTCGACGGCTAGGTGTCGAGTATGCGTTACAGAATCCCGATTGTGTCAACTCACTCGACGTCGAGCTTACAGAATCTCTATGCTGGTTCCAGTTCGCTTGACATCGTTACAAAAACTTTATACGTTACAATACTGTGAATCCAGTGAATGTTATTTCGTACTTGACGATGTTAGTGTATATCAGATAATAGCTTCCTTCTGAAAGTACGTTTTAAATAAATCGGATTTCCTTTTTTTTTGTTTAGGCGAGAAACCTCACAGATGCCAAGTCTGCGCGAAAACATTCACCCAGGTTGGCGCTTTACTAGCACACAATCGCACCCACAGTGGCGAAAAGCCCCACGTCTGCAGTATTTGCTCCAAAACTTTCGCTCAATCCATCACTCTAACCTACCACATCCGAACCCACACCGGGGAAGCGCCGTACGAATGCGAACTATGCGGTAAATGCTTTACGCATTCCGGGAATTTGAACGTGCACCGGCGATTCCACAACAACGAGAGACCTTTCCAGTGCGACCTGTGCCCGAAAAGTTTCGTTACCGTGTCGCATCTAAAAGTGCACGTTAACCAACACAACGGCGTGAAGAGGCACAGCTGCAATGTATGTCAGAAAGCGTTTGTAAGAAGTACGCACCTCAAAGAACACATGGTCGTACACACTGGTGAAAGACGTTACATTTGCGGCTTTTGTCCGAAGAGATATTCACAAAGTGGACATTTACAAAGGCACATCAAGAAGAACCACAGTGATAAGGATGAATATGGTTGAATTGGTGCAGTAAAAAGATAATTTCGATTGTACAACATTTGTGATTACAAATTCACACATTGCTATAGGTATACACATTGAAAGGAACGCAGTCTGGCTATTGAGAATTTTCTGCACATATAATTTACATTAGAGTATGCGCCAACGATCTTAACGAATATTGATAAAAGAATTTTTCTTAGTCTTACATATCCTATTCCCGGCAATTTGGTAAAATTCCGTCCTACTAATAAGTCGATGGATTGGGTCCCATTTGGGACAACTAATGGGTCCTCTTCCTCTTCTACCTCATCCACCCTCAACACTATTGTAGTGACATAACAGCAGACCATTGGTCTACTAACTACTCCCAAATCCACATAAATTTTGGTTGGTTGGTAGGCATCTCAGATTGTTGTGTGACAACTATCACTCAGTGATAGTTGTCACTGCACTACCTGAATCAATAAAGGCTGTAAATTCTACATTTCCATTTATTACTAGTGGTTTTACAAATTTTTGTGCCGTTTTCCCTAATGAAGCTCTTTCGGAAACTTCCACCATCATTTGTTCTTTCTTCTGGTTACCATGATCATTTGTCCTGTCTGTTTGCTTATTTTCTCTCTCCTTGTTGAAAAAGCAATGTTTGGATACATGACCATATTTATGATACAGAAAACACAATAGCTTTCCCTCTTAATTCCTCGCTGGTATTTTTTTATTTCTTATTTCATTTCCGCTTTGACCTTCTTCAAGTCACTTTTCTACTTTAGGTACTATTTTATTTTCAGTATGTTTTCCATTCTATCTGCTCTAGCTTCATTAATTCTTTCATAACCTATGATATCATGAAAAAGTTCATCCACATCTAAATGTGTACGTGCTAGCATTATCGAACACATATTACGATCAAACAAACCAATTAATATCTGTTCTTTAATTTCCGGAAAACTTTGGTTTAATTCCGTACACAATTGTACTTTGGTATGGTAATAATTATGCAAAGACTCACGTTTTTGTTGCATTTGTTCAGACATTTTCTTCTACTTAGAAGGTACAGCTTTGTTTACAAAAGTTTTCTCGAATGCTGCCACGAAATCATCAAAGCACTGTATATCGTCCTTTCTTGTGTACCACCATTGCCAAGCACCTTCTGTAACATTAGATCTAGCAATCTCAAGAGCAAATGAATTAGGTCATCTGTGTATGAGTTTTATGCTTTTAATTTTGTCAATCCATTCCCTTGGATTTGTGCTGCCATCGTGGTTGGATATGTTCTTTGTTAAATCGGACATGACTTGGTAACTATTATTCCCTTCAGTAAGACGATTTAGCATGTGTTCCACTAACTCATCTCGTCTCTTGTTTTCCATCATCATCATCTCTAGTATACGATTCAAATCCGAAGTTCCCATGTTCTGAGCACTCGTAGCTGCCTCATCACTGGTTGTTTTCACACCAATGGTTTTTTTATACTTGTTGGACTAGGATTAACCAGTATCGCATTATCATCCGATTCATTTAAGTTTCTATTCATTATTCACTCAATAGTGTTTTTTTGTTTTTCTTAAACGTTTCAATAATGCTTGTCCGTTGTGTATGTTAGAATTGTACACGTATTTTCTTTCCCTCTTTTTCCTTTACAACTGGTACATTACTTCCATACGGTCCTAGTAATCTCACTTCTAAAAATTTGTTATCTTCTGGGCTCTATGGTCACAATAAAACACTCGTTTAATGAATAAAAATGACTTTAATGTCTCACTCCATTTTCTACCAACCCTGGTTTTCCAAATATCCCTGCTCAAATTTGTCGTCAACAAAACTATCTTTTTTTGTTTACATAAAGAATGAATAAAACTTATTCCCATACCCAATATTTACCATCCTGTTTGCTTATACCAAAATTAAATGTCAATATTTGTCTCAAAAATACACGCAAAAATTATTATTGAGCATTTTGTTTTTTCGTTTCCTGATTGTCCAGTTTGCTGTCATACGATACTAGACATTGGACATCGTTTTGAAAATTCCGGCTGCAATCTAATCGATATTCAAAGTAATCAGCAATATTTGCTTTTGTCGAAGCAAATGAACAATGTTCTAGACTGTAAACGCCAAATTTCGAAACAAGTAAATATTGCAAAAACAAGGGACATATTAAAAAGGACATACAAAAGGTCCACAAAAGTCAAAATTATTCTCAGATGACCATTTTAAGTGTTTCCAATTTTGTGAAGTTATGAGGAAAAATGCAATGCCGATGATAATTTTATTCAAAATATTTTATTTGCAGACTAATCAACATCTTCCTTCCATAAACGCTACAATTCATCTATTGCATGGTAATAGACCCAATAAAATAAAAACTTGAGTAGGGATGTCACACCTGTATATCTTCAGAAACTAAATGCCTGGGCCGGAATCCTATATTATATGGCTACTTTTCTTAAACAGAACATTAAATGCGCGATCGTATTTATATCGTTTGATATAAAATGATATTAACGCGATATGCAATGTTGCTGTAAATATACTCTTCAGGCTGTTACGTAACGTTTCGGTCATCTTGCCGTGATCTTCACTTTTGAAGATCACGGCAGAGAACCCAAGAACTGAAGAGTAGCCAACTAATTTTAGAATTTTATTATTTTTTAACTCCATTCAGAGTCACCACGCTCATTACTTTTTGGCAATATGATAGTGTCTTACATAAATTGTAAATTTCCTTTAACGCCGGATGTATACCTGCTTGCGTAGTAGAAAGTCAGACCGCGGTCCATTGAATGTGTATATCGCAAACATAGAACTGGAAATATGTTTTGTTGTATCATAATAAATTTTTGGTATTAGCCAAGACCAAAGTATTATATTTTGATACTGCTTACAAGTGCGGAATAAAATCATGTTTTACAAAATTACCAGAATATGAAATTTCAGTAGTAAAATACGAGGGAAAATGATTAAATAAGTTACAAACTGCTGTGGGGAAGCTGCAAATAACAGTGAGCTATTTACCTATCTGTCGCTACGTGTCATCACAATCCAGCTTTATGATACTCAAGTGACAGTTGTTGTGCAGGTACACAGGTAGTGTCAAAATGGCGACCATGCTCGAAGAGTGTACTATGGATGAGCAGCGTGAAAATAGGAATATGAACGTGGCTGCTGAACCATATTTATTGTAGAGTTTTGTTATTGCTTCGGGATGCAATTCCTACTGTTGATAGGAATATTGCTGCGTCGCGATAATGCATTGCACAATTAGGATGGGAACTTCTTGAACACCGGGCTTACAGTCCCGATCTAGCCCCAAGTGACTTCATCTGTTTGGTCTACTCAAAAAGCATCTTAGCGGTTAACATTTCGAGGGTGGTGACTAGAGACCGGATTATATGCAAAGTGCATATATTTTATTTTTTGCATATCTTTAATTATAGTCTATATGTAGACGTATTACATTAATTGAAGTTACTTAGCGCTAATTAGTGATTGCACATATTGCATATTTAGGCATTTCTATGCATATTTTTACAAAAGTTGCATATATTGCATATTTAGGCTCTTTCTTATCCTTTCTATTACTAAAAATTCCTAGTAATTCCTAATGTAGATCGACAACGGACAATTCTCAGAACGATAAATGTTTTACATTAGTTTCACTTATACTTTTTTCCAAGAACTGCACGTGTTTAATTTCGCCTAGCAGAAGGGATGTGGTAAATACGTTTTATTATTATTAATTCCCAAATAAACTACTCATTCATTGAATATCTTTGAGCGAAACAGCACGTAATTGTGTTCCGTTTTTAAATACTGCGCGTACATACAATGGACATAGCGAACAAAATTTCTTTATGGATTAAGTCGTATCCTGAGCTGGTAAAGGATGGCGGCAAAATATTTTGTCGAGCCTGCAGTAAACTGGTAAGTTTAGTTCTACTAAAAGCTTTACAATTGTTTTTAAATTCTTTAAGTTTTGATATAAAATGACAATTGTTGTTGTAGGTGTCTTGTGAGAGAAAATACCTGATTGATCAACACGCTAAAACTCCATCATATATTGGAAAATGTGAAATACTAAAGCGATCCACATGTGTGCAGCAATCTATATATCAATGTGTAGCATCAACTTTACGAAACTCAGAACAAGAAGAATATAATACGGATCTGTGTAACGCATTACTTTCGTCTAACATACCCTTAGCAAAATTAAACAATGTTAATTTGAAATCGTTTCTGCAAAAATATTGCAAGCATAATATACCTGACGAAAGTACCTTACGAAAGTACCTTACGAAAAAATTATGTCACATCTAGTTACCAGCAAACAATGGTGGAACAACAATTGGTAGGGAATAAATTTATTTATATCATGGTAGATGAAAGTACGGATAAGTGTGGCCGTTATATTGCCCATTTGTCAATAGGAATTCTTCATGTAAGTAAATCATATTGAATTTATTGTAAAGAACTTCAAAAAACAAATAATGTGACAATTGCCTAATTCGTTCAAGAAGGTTTATCAAATTTCCCTTTACCTGAAAGTATACCTTGCGAAAAAATGTTACTAATGTTGTCCGACGTGCCACCATACATGATAAAAGCCGCGCAAAATTTAAACATTTTTTATAGTAACATTATTCCTACCACTTGATAAGCTGATGGGTTCAATCGTGTAGCCGAAGACATTAGGAATCAATTTCCTTTGATAAATGATTTAATTAGCAATGTCAAAAAAGGATTTTTGAAAGCACCTTTACCGGTGTTAAGTTGCCTCCTGAACCGATTATTACGAGATGGGGTACATGGTTAAACGTTGCAATTTTTTACGCCGATAATTTTGAAGGAATAAAATATGTCATTCTTGAAATCACTGCTAACTGCATTGCTCTAGAAAACTGCAAAAAGATAGTAAAATCAAGAGAATTGCTACAAAACCTTTTGTATATTAAGTCAAATTATAGCTTTGTTTCAAGTTCCACTCGTAAACTAGAAACGCAAGGGATGTCGCTCTCGGAATCAGTCGAGTAGTAGACGAATTTAATATGCTATGTAAGAAGGTTAAGGGTACAATAGGTAATTCTATATACGATAACTTTTAAAAAAGTGATAAATAAAAATGCGGGGTATTTGAAATTGAAGAATGTTAAGAAAATTTTGGAAGGTGAAACAGTAAACGATTTCGACTTTAATTTTAGTTTAGAATATATTGCAAAGTTAAAAAATGCACGAATTACATCTGTGGATGTCGAAAGCAGCTTTCCTATTTCGAAACATATGTATTCTGTTAGAAGACAAAACTTTCTTTTACACAATTTTGAAAAACATTTAATTATAAATTGGTTTAGAAAATGTTGTAAAAAAAATTTGTGCAATAAAGTTAATGTTTAATTTTCTGCTCTTATTTATTTTATGTAAAAATTTTGGATATTGTCGCAATTTTTTTGCATATGTGCCCCAGGTTTATGCATATTTTCTCAAAAGTCGATGCATATATATGCACATATATTCCAGTTTTTCTTTGCATATAATCCGGTCTCTAGTGATGACGATGTTCAACAAGAGATATGCACGTGGTTCAGATAGCAACCTAAACACTTTTATGCAGCAGCCTTTGGGGCATTGATGAAGCGATGGGATAAGTGTATTAATGCAGATGGAGATTTTATTAAAAAATAAGACGTATTTTAGGATAACTATTTCTCTAATTATGTTTATAATAGTTTTTGGTGACCTACTTACTGACTTTCCCTCGTATCGACAAATAATTGTGTTTATTACATGAGGTGTGAAAATGTCCCATAACTGTACTAAAAGAGAAATCATTGAGTGCAAACACGGAATTATAGGCGATGTTATTTGACTATGGCGACGTGTTTGTAAGCAAACTTAGTAGTTTTCTGTCATCTTACTCTCATTTGTCAACTGTGTTTCCGACTGCCGGTAGCATGCTGTGTCTCGAATAAATTATTAATTTGTGTGTGTGTGCGCGGGGGGGGAGACGTAGTTTACTGCGATACTTGTGAATTATACAACCGCACAGTCCTTGTATCGTTGTAACATAGTTGACCTTAAAGCACATAAATTAAATGATTTTTAATACTTCTATAAACATTTCTCCATCTCGCTCTTGAAGAATTCATAGTTATGTGCAAAATATCAGTAATACTAAATAATAGAGACTCAGCGCTCTGTAACAGTGCAAGTAAGCCAGCAGTAGTGAAAGGATGTCTAGTTGTAAAAGGATTGTGACAGACAACGCATTATTATCGTGAACGTGTTGAAGTTTCATACAGTCCTTGCCTTAATTATTTATAGTATTAATTAATCAAATTCTACTAGTTTTGTGTAATTGAAATAATGGACAAATGTGTGATGAAATGCACTGTCTTTACCTGTGGAAACACTAAAGGAAAGTCCTAATGGTACACAAGTGCTGTGCTTAGCTTGTGACAAAACTTTATCGTGTACACAAATGTATAGACAAAATGTAAATAATATAACACACAAATTTAAGAAAACGAGAAAAGCTGTATCAGTACTGTGATCTATGGGGGGTAGCATACCGTCTGTAAAAATTAAACGGGTATAGTTTCGTCAGTTTTGGCAAAAATACAGTCCTACATGGAAATTGCCAACTCTAACAATGTTACAATGACATTTACTCTATGTGCACAAAAGAATTGAGAACAGTATTAAATCCACAGTAAATAATATAAGTTAACCACAGGTAGAACAATAGACTCGAGAAAATGTCCATTATATGTATGGTAGTACCTACACTGAATTCGCAAGGACCATCACAGGTTACTTATTAAACGCAAAAGAATGCAACAATGTGATAATTTTATTTCCTTAGTATTGACGTTATTTTTTTTTAATTTGAATTAAACACAGTTCCCGGTAGAATTTGAGCCTACAGCTTCTATTTGCTAGATCGGTATGTACCCATTTGCAGTACAGAGACCATATGAACAACATGGTGGCTGCAGATATTCCCCTGATATCTTAGACACGATGTTTAATATTAATGCCAAGTGGATTATCGATTAAATTGTAAGCGAGTTTCCGTTGGTTTTTTAAAAATAATTTAATTTACTTGGTATTGCCGACGCTATTTTTTTTTTAATTTAAGCGAAGTAGTTAATAATGTAGTTAGGACATTACAAATATTTGAAATTGTACGAAACCAAGCATTAATGATTGTCACTGATAATGGCTGAGTTATGCTTCGTACGGGCCATTTATTTAGAAACATTCATTCTCATTTTCTATATGTTGCATGCCTGCTTCACGCCTTACACCTTGTAGCAAACACTATACGAAAGTGTTACTCGATGTAGACGAATTAATAGTACATACGAAAGCAGTTTTTCTCAATACTTCGAAACGTATTCCGCTTTTTCATCCATAGTATCCTAACATACAAGAACCTCCACAGCTAATTATTACACGCTGCAGTGCATGGTTAGAGATTGCATGGTACAACTGCAACCTTGGTAATATACAAACCGTACTACACACTTTAAATATTAAAAAGAGTGTTTGTATCAGAAAAAAGTTTAATACTAAGTAAAAATTTGTGCTCCGGCAGATTCGTTCAAAGATCACTTTAATTATTACATCGTTCGATGCGGAACATACATACATTATCTGTATACAAGCAGATATTTTCACCACAATGGATATGTCTTAAAGAAACATATGCAGAACTGTAGAACGTATGCAATAACTGAACCCCTCCGAATTTTTTGTTTATATATATATATATATTGGGTATCCCACAAGTCTTTCTCAATTTGTTTTGTTCACTGAACGCAATCGTTGAGTAAGGGAGTGTGACGTATGCCAATCGCTAACCCCGTCCTTGAAAATTTAGTCGCTATGGAACATTTTATGGAAGTGAAACGGGCATACTGTGTGCGCGAGTTTTGCAAAAACTTTTCAGATGAAGCGCATTTTCTTTTTAACAGTTATGTAAACAGATAGAACTCTCGTTATTAGAGTTCAACAAATCCTAAACAGAAGCATGAAAGGCCACTGCACTCGCCAAAACTTACTATTCGGACTGCAAGGAATTATCGGCTTGTTTAAAGATGACAGAAGTCTTGCAGTAACTGTAAATTCCGAGCGATGTTTAGATTTTAATCGGAACATTTGGTTCCAACGTGTCGTTACCAAATGTTCGTGAAATTTTCCTTGGAAAATTGATATCCAGACAGTGACAGAAACTGGCCGGCACATAGTCCCGACTTGACACCTTTGATTCACAGGTATAGTAGTAAACTCCACTCACACAAATTAATTAATTATGGAACGCAGCGTTTCGAGAGCACGTGGGCTCCACGACTGACAGTCGGTAACACGGTTGACAATGGGAGCCCACGTGCTCTCGAAACGCTGCGTTCCGCATAATTAATTAATTTGTGTGATGAGTTTACTGCTATACTTGTGAGTTGTACATCCACACAGTCCTTGCAATCGTCATTTGACACCTTTGGCCTTAAATCAAAGGTATACAGCAACACTCCCCACTCTCTGAATGAATTAAAAGAGAGTATTCGAAGAGAAATGGCGACTATCACGAAGAATATGTACCAAGGAGTTTTCGAAAAGTTTGCCTCGCGTTTAGAGGGGTGCTAGCAAAGTAACGGAGCAAATTTAGAAGCCTATATTTTAATAAAAAATAAACATTTATTCATTAAACTTCCCCTTTATTTCATGATATTCTTTTTATTTTGAAAAGGACTTTTGAGATACCTTCTACTTGTTGGGCAAGTTTTTCAAAATATTGTACCTATTAACATTTTATAAATAAAGCCACACACTGGCGCCACACCTACACAAATCACATGGGTGATGTTGCTTATGGTTCAATATGAATTTAAAACATACTCTTCATAGCAAGAAAGAGAGATGCAGGAAGTGAGTCGTCCAGAAATAGCTGTAGAACCGTAATGGAAACAAAAACGTATCAAAGAAATAAGATTTGAAGTCTTAAACAATTTTAATAATGTTTGAACGCGCAAAAACCAATAAAATAATTCTCACGCACTTAAAACGTGTAAACTACGCAAATGCCTACTAGTTTTATTGTATTGCTATTTAGAAATTACAACACTAAATAGTACTTAGCTGTTTGTTCGAAAGCTATTGTTTCTTTTGATTATAATTTCTTTGGCTATTTTACGTCTTTATTTTCAGCATTATTGCAATTCTCAATTGTTCGAAACTATTTCGGTATATTATACAGGACGGAATCATATAACAAATCGGATAGTACTCTTCACAGGTATAGCAGTAAACTCCACTCACACAAATTAATTAATTATGCGGAACGCAGCGTTTCGAGAGCACGTGAGCTCCCATTGTCAACCGTGTTACCGACAGTCGGTAATACGGTTGACAATGGGAGCCCACGTACTCTCAAAACGCTGCGTTCCGCATAATTAATTAATTTGTGTGAGTGGAGTTTACTGCTATACCTGTGAATTGTACATCCACACAGTCCTTGCAATCGTCAATCGGATAGTAGTTGCTCAGATGGTTTTAGGGATTACAAAAAAAAAAAAATAGGCAGTATATGAAAGAAATATCTACGAGCTGCATTGTATATAGCAGGGCCTAAAACGAAAATATACAAGGCTTGTATAAATTGGCGCAAAAGCTATATTCAGTGACATTCTTCCTTTGATTCTGAAACGAATTTTTTAATGTGCTTAAAAATTTACTTCTATAGCCTTTCTTTGTAACAAATTTTCTTCCTGATATGCTGAGGACAATGCCTCTTTTTTCAAGCAGACATGCTGAGGTTTTTCCGCACTCCTAATCAGTTGCATTTTGATATTTTTCTCTAGCTGATATTTACCGGGCAGATGAGCACCACTGCACCTATAACATTTAATTACATTTGTATTATCTTTATTTACATTACATGTATCCTTACAATATCAATGTTTTGCTATAGCAGTCCTTTCTGCTGTCGGTAACTTGTTTCTTGATCTTAAGTTTACATAATTCACTGATGTACTCGCAACACTTGTATTCAGCTGCTGGGCATCACGTTCTATTAATCCCAGTCTTCACTGCCTTATCTAAACTCCAATTACCTTTTTCAATAGTAATGATTGAAATTATTTGCTCGGTAGTCGTAACAAAAGCTGATTACTAGGGTTGACCAAATTTTCGATGCGCCAGGTCCAGACTCGCGCGCACGCACGATCGATACGAAAATTGACTGAGTTCGTTGAAGCCTCGTAATACGCATTATAATTTATTTATACTTCATTACATGGAAGATCATTTTAACAGTTTATCTCCGTATATTTCATGAAGAATAGTAAAACGTAAAGTTAACCAAATCTCCTGCACACCAGGTCCCCACCCAGGCCGATGCGGAAATTACCGCGTTCCTCGCGTGACTCGACCGTCTCGCAGTTTGTATTTGACAACGATAAAAATCTTACGTAATAATTAGTTAAGCATGTCGAACACACGTAAGGGGAAGAAGCGACCACTGGCTGCCCAAATAAACAAATTTATATCCGAATATCTTGATGATGGTTGTAAAATATGACGCAATATTTGCGAAATCCCTTTTATGTACTATTACAAAAGCGATTGCGAGAAACATGTACGTAAGACAACGTAATCAGTGATTACATAGAGCAGCTCTTAAGTAGCCCCCAAATTTGTAATTGATAGATAGTTTTTGTAGTGCGACTACATGTTCTTGTAGGAATTCATGTTCAGATTGTTGCCGCCAGTAGAGTCGAACATTTTCTGCAATTTGGAGAGAACCCAGGACGTGAAGTTCTTTAACCATTTCTTTTAAAGTTGTGTACTTTTCTTCGTATGGGTCGTTTAGAACTTCTAGGTCGCAAAATATCTCAAATGGCTTAGATTCAATGTATTGTAACAAATAAGGCATGTGATCTACGAGGGCTGCTTTTTTTTTCAACCTCCGATAGCTCATAAAAACAAGACAAGTGTAAATAACAAAATGATTTTATTATCAAAAGTTATGTACAAGCATGGCTGCTATCTATGAAATAGCTTTCAATCGCCTCTGCATAGAATGTTGCCGCCAGTGAGTTGATTTGGTCCGTGTAGCGTAGATGTTGCGTTACAATTGTGTACACGGTTGATCTTGAAACTTCAAGGAAATTACACACTCAACTCACTGATGCTAAACCTCCGTTTTTCTCGAACCATTTTGTCGAACAATGTGTTCTGGTACGACAGACTTGCGTCCTTGTCCTCTTTCATCGTGAACATCGGTTCAGCCTTCTTTAAACATCCTACAACATCATCCGCTATAAAGTTTTCGCCGTACATTCGGCTCATTCTTCGATGAATTTTAATTGTACTATTTCCTTCTGCTTGAAGAAATCGAATTACTCCGCGCAACTAGTACTTGGCGGAAGAGCCAATTGTAGCAGCCATGCCTACAACTCAGCTGAAAATGGCGTAATGACGTTGCAAGTGACAGGTATTGTAGTGGAGAAGATGCGCAGTCACCCTCTGGACATTCCCCCTCCCAGGAGGTTAAATGCCCCTTCCATCGTTTGTCGTATGTTGTATGGGCCGAATGGTTCGATATTGAACGGTGTTTGTGTTACGTTGTCGAACGGGTAATTAATGAAACACTGGGTGACAATAAGACAAGAGGTTTATTGCTAAGAGCACGTAATGGAGTTTTACACTATATCTCTCGAGATCACGGTTATGTCTGTCGAGCTCCAGGTTAGATGCCTCGTGCGTATCCTTCCTGTTGATGGTGTTGCCACCGGCGCATAACTAAGGTTTGGCGGGAATATTCAACACGATTTATTCTAACGGAACAGTTTGTACACATAGCCCCACGTACTCAGCCGCCATTTTTTGTAGTTGTAAATATCTGTCTTTAATATTTTTTAATCCCCGTCTCCAATCTGTTTTGTTTCCGAGCGAGAAGGTAAGGTTCAAATCGCAATACCGTTAAAATGAGTAACTATTCTAAGTCTTTTAAAAATTTAGGTTTCCAGGTTGAAACCGCATTGTAACTGCGTGAGTCTGCCGTAGCAACCCAGAAAAAGCTCCATGCAACTGAGAGCGAAATATCATCAAACGATCTTTAGATGCGACGTATCTTCCGCGGGCGAATATTCGATATCGATGATAAATAAGGATCTTTGCTTATGTCATCAAACAATGAAGTGCGTCTAAAGATCCATTTGACGAAGTTATATGCGGCGCTTACGTGTAACAGCCTCCTACTTGAATGACTAACACCACGTACACCGGATTGGTATGCCCAGCATAGACAATCAACAAAACTGCTACGTAACTACACATAAAAAATGTAAAAATCCAGTATGGACGAGCAAAATAATAGTAGTTTACAAAAGAAGGGAAAAAAGCGCAGAAACACTAGAAATAATCAAGACTATACAAATAACCACGAAAAAGACTTAATTATTATGGTAAAAATTTGGTAGTAATGTTTTTCATTGAAATCACAGAATATAAACTACTTGTACAACGTTGCCAACTGGGTTTTTCATGAAAGTATGTTAAGGAAGAAATGTTGAAAACAAAGGTTGATGTCAAAAAGAAAATCTTTAAAACAAAATAGATTAATTAAAAATTCTTCTTTATTCTAAATTTCAGATATCGAATAATAATGCTTATTTGTGAAGTGAATGCCCGGACTTCGAGAACCTCGTGAAGGCTTTGTACAATATTTTGATGTTGAGATTTTCGATTCAGAGTCAAACGAAGAATATCGCTGCCTGTAACTCTTGCTCCAATCCAATTTATCCACACCCTATATATATATATATATATATTGATTAGTTATTGAATGAGTGTTATTATGTTCGAATCACACCTTAATTATTGGCATCAACAATAATGCTAACGCTGTTCTAAGGCAAACAGTTTAGGCCATGTCTTGCACATACTGGACGTCATGCAAAATGAGTCGAAATTTAGTAGTTGTAACTTGGGTTATATATATTCAAATGTTATCTCGAATATTAATAGATATTTTTAACAATATTCACCGCTGCTCTATTTTTAGGTGCACTTAACCAGGTACAACCATAAAAAACAAACCCTCTAAGAACTTATCGTCCTCATATTTCCAATTTTTAATTTGAGCTAAGAAATGTTACTTTTATGGTCTATTTACCAAAGCATTACAATTAAAAAATATGTATATAACACAAAGTAATGTGCTATTGTATTGGTTGAACGTAATTTGAATCAAATCGATCTTATGTCCTGCAGAAACTACATCGATTATCAAGTAACACCACAGCATGAATTGTAAGTATTTTTTTGTTACTTATTTATGATTACTATAAAAATGGCAAATGGTAATTAGTTTATATTTGGAATCAAAGAAAGTGTTGTTATGGTCCAAAAGCGTCCAAAATAATTATAATATATAATAATAATTATTTACTGTCGCTAGTTTATTAGAATCTTAGCAGGAAGATCGTCATATCACAAATATTGAAGAAATGGTAAAGATGATCAAAAGAACAAATAAAGCGGTCATTAGTTTCAGTAAGCTCAAAGTGCTAATGCGATTTATTATTAGACAAAGAAAAACAAAAATCAAAATGAAAACGAAGTATAATGATATTCATGGTTTTTATTTGAATATATCAAATATTTATTTCCAAATTTTTCATTACATTCATATTGAGCTTTTGTTTGGCTTGCGTTTACCTTTTTTGTCGTTGGGACCAAAGTAGCGTTTCAATGGGATTCAGATTACAGTTACCATTTATTGGCATTCATGGTTTTTATAAAAAAAAAGGTGTTCATTTAGTTAAATGCACAGTGGAGACATAAACTCCACCATCGTATTTATACCCTGCCCGTCACAAGTTTGATTGCACCCAATATATTGTATTACACTTAAAACTATTTTAACAATATTTAGGGAAACTCATACTAGTCTTCTTAGAATGGCATTTACAATCTAATATTGACAGTATTTATTCGTAACAATAATATTTACAAAATCCATTCAAACACGAAAACAATGTATTCCTGAATTAAATGATGGCAACAAAGAAATGATGCGTTAATAGTAGGAAATTGGGGATGAATGCGTCATGAAATAGAATTTGGGAGAGGTACCGAATCATCCACCGACCTTATAATAAACTGCATGTTCAATATGCATTCAGTATATGGTCGAGATACTAAAGACGTGTGTGATTGCGTTAGGAAGGTCTTTGGAAGATATTCCCAAAGAAGGGAATTGGATATTGAAATGCGCGCTAAAATATGTATTTTATACAAAACAATATTACAAATTGCGGAATTGCTCGATAACTAAATATTTCTGAGTGTTATGTGGGCAGGACAATTAAAACAAAGGAAGGTTCAGAGGTTTCAGAGCAGAAAGTGAAGTGGAAGGCCCAGATTAACGACGGGACGAAATGATCAATACATTCGAATGATTTCCCTAAGAAATCGTTGTACAGTGGGGTCGAGAACGAATAGTCCTATCAAACTGGTTGGTCTCATTCGATTCAAATTGAAGAAATACATTCAAATGGTTTACAATAAAGCAATATAGAAATTAGGA
Organism: Trypoxylus dichotomus; assembly: GCA_023509865.1. Lineage (NCBI taxonomy): Eukaryota > Metazoa > Arthropoda > Insecta > Coleoptera > Scarabaeidae > Trypoxylus > Trypoxylus dichotomus. The sequence goes on along the minus strand of CM042082.1, from coordinate 18,690,000 downwards.
AGAAGTCTTCTTGTAATTGCGTTGGAAATTAAACATATCTGATCTTCAGCAACATCAGGAAACTTCTCACGGATGAAATAATCAAACGACTGAACGTTCGGAGGACCGATACTCGACAAATATTCACACAAATCACTGAACTGATAACTAGAGACCGGATTATATCCAAAGTGCATATATATTTTATTTTATTTATTTTGTTTTACGTCTATTTGTAATGTCTTACACTGATGAAAGTTAATTAACTTTAATCAGTATAATACTGAGTGATTTTAAATGTTTGAGGACAGTTTAAATTTCGCGCCTTGCTAAATTTTTGTCACGTTGGCGATTTGGTTTTGAATTCGTAACCAGTAGCGTAGCAAATAGATTTTGGATGGGTGATAAAATATTGACAACAGATCTTCAAAAAATCAATTTCATATTGATTTTCTAAGCAGAAAATTAATGTAAATGTGATAAAAAAATGGGATGAAATATAAACAGTAGCTCTAAGAAGAACAGATTACAAGTAAAAATGAAGCAAATAATAACGAATAAAATGAATATAAATAACGTGTCGCACAGGCAGTTTTGCCAGGACCGATACTCACAATGGCCACTCTTAACATGTCAAATCCCCTAGAATCCACCGCGCGAAATTTAAACTGTCCTCAAACATAAAATCACTCTGTACATCTACATATAGAAGTAAAATATAATAAATAAATAAAATAAAATATATGCACTTTGCATATAATCCGGTCTCTACTGATAACTAAAAGACCCCATTATACTTGGTATAGGAAAAACTTCAGTTTCAAGAGATTGTGACCACATTACATTGCACTAAAGTGCAGTGTAATGTGGTAATGCAAGTTGTTCCTAAGTGATACGAAAAGTTTACCGCAAGTTTCAAAATCAAATTCCCGCAGGAAGTTCGACAAAATCTAAGACATTTTGGTGGGACATCTTGTATAGTTATATAATACGTAGTTATAAATATCGTAACACCAATAGAAGATATTTTTCTTTTGAAATAAGTTCGACAACGTTAAAACATTAAAACTATTTCCACATACTGATACTTTAGGATTGTTTGCACTAATATGACTTATGATTCTAACTTAATCGATGCCGATTTAAAGTAGGGTAAAGCTTTTTCTGATCAAATTATATGTAGTACTTACAGCGCAAATTGGTTTATTCACTTGTCGTTTTGACTAGAAATCGGTATATTTCTTAAGAAAAGATGATTTTGCCGGCCGCCATTTTTTTCCCGCGGCTACCCAAATGTGCGCCGCCTTACTGCACCGGAAATTACACCACAATGAATATGCAACGCTATCAGCCACTAAGTGTGTCGACAGTAGAACGACGACTAACAGAAGCCAGTCTGGGGGGTCGTGTAGTAATAAGAAAACAATGGTTAACTACACAAAGGGAATAAGCTAAATTTGGCAAAAGCTCACGCAAACTGGAGTGTAAATGATTGGAAAAATGTGTTGTGGACCGACGGAATCGAAATACAAATTATTCAGAAGCAAATGTCGCGCGCTTGTTCCTCGCCGCCCTGGAAAAAGAATGTTGGATGAGTGTGTTTCAAAAATAGTGGAAACATGGGGGAGGAAACATCATGAGATTGATTTGGAGGTAGAAAGATTGGAAAATTAGTTTAAATAGATAACAGAATGACAAAAGATGCGTATTTGAGAATCCGACAAGGCGATGCGGTACCAACTGGATCTGAATTCATTGTGAAGAGATTAATTTATCAGCAAAATAACAACCCCAAACACATCGCAAAAATGATTAAAGCTTATTTTCAAAACAAATCTTCTGAAGGAGTGGGCGTCGCAGAGTTCTTGTAGGATCACTTGGATCGTGAGGTCCGGAAAGAATCTCCGACTAGCAAAGGAGCGTTCTGGAATACTCTGCAGAAAGTGTGGCATGCTATAGACGAATCGTATTTGTAGTGATTAGTTCTAAGGATGCCTCGTATCTGCTAGGGAATTATAAAAAAAAGGTTTCTGTGAAGAAATATTATAATGACATTTATTTTATTAGAATGTACTAATTTATCAATAAAACATGAGTAAAGTTTGTTTCTTTATTAAATTCCTCACAATCATCTGTCTAGTAGTTTATTCTGGTTATTTTGTATAGTGCGATCAATATTATGACGGGTAGTGTATATATGTGTAATAGGTTTCTTGGTGACTCCGCGTTGTTTGTGTATTCTGTTAAGGGCCGTTGATTCGAGGTTTCGATAGCTTTTCAATTTTCTTCCCATTGAGCTTCTGTTACGATAGGCGATCGCGTACTCCATAATGAGAAGCTCGAGAGGAAGATAACTGAGATGTTATCGCAACGTCGGATCAACGGCCTTTATCAGGACACACAAACAACGCGGGGTCACCGAGAAATCATATATGTACATTATATCAGCATGAAGGTCAAACTTAGCGTATGTATATATCGTTTTTAAAAGATATAATTAGAGTTGGAATATTTTTCCCGCATGCCAAGATCGTAACAAGGTAGGTAACCTGTATGAACAGGCGGGTGACCTTGTGATGCATGCATGCAACGTATGCCGTGCCGAATAGACGGATTTCTACATACACCATCACAAATTTGTCTTGATCTGGTAAAATCGAAATCTTTGCTCACACTGCGTTATCGAACGGTCTTGATTTTCCCATTCGCACGTAACTTGTGCTATACGTTCGCCTTATATAAAGGTCGGCTCGCTACTTACTTGTAAATTCACGCTTCATCCGTTTTATTACATTGCACTAGCGGGGGCGCTGCGTTCTCAATACGAACCTGGCCCACGGGAAAACATCCTATCTCTAGATATTTACGTTAAAAATTTTCAAATATATTTCTAAAATTAAAGGTATATAATACTCACACACATATTATGGAACTATTTATTATATACCTGGATACTTGTATAATATTCTAAATTCTCAAAAACACAGACAGTATAGTACGACTTTGTTTACGATGTTTCAAATCATCAAAAGTGTTTGCTGTATAGCCTAACGACCAGGCAAGCAAATTTAGTACACGCTGGAATTAAGTTGATACCAATTACTTAAAAATATTAATAATCAGAATGCCAATAATAAGTGAAACTGTGATACGGGCCAGAAGAGGACATACATATAATAAAAAAAATTGAGCTACATAACAAATGCAGTTATTTTGGAAAGAGTATTTGCACATATTATTGTTTTCATATATAGTTTTCGTTTGTAAGTTATACTTTCTTTGTGCCCAAATTAGGTTGTTATGTTTCAAAAATATTTGGTAGATAGACTTTAATATTCCCGATATTTTGTGTACAATTTATAGAATTATTTAATTACTTGTGCGAGAAGTGCAGGCTTTCGTCGCTTTATACCGTCATAGTATACATCTACCTCATTTTACTTATTTTTCTTTAATGCTATTTTTACTTTTCAGTAAGTCTATTTCTACTTTTGGTAGTCACTTTCGAATTTGCATTCACAGAACCCATACTTCGTAGCGTCAATTCTTTCTCAAATAGGCTATACAGCGTTCTTCCAAAAATTGACAATTTGATCTTTTCACCGCTGAGTCTCCATGATTCGTTATCTACTGCATACCAAGGCGCAGCAGGTAGTACCGCTTCTGCGATACGGAACGCCCTTAATTTAACGGAATTGAGATCTACAGCAGGTAGCTATCGAAATATGTTGAAAACGTTAAGATCATCTCAGGACGTTCACGTAGAAGTAGCTAGTAGGATATTTATTGCGAATGACATCGAGTTGAAAAAAGATTTTCGCTCAAGACTGGATAGTTTCTTCTCGGATATACAGAAAATTAATTTTGCGCAAAGGGTAGAAGCGATTAATCAAATTAACCGTTGGGTAAAGGAAACGACCCACCACAGAATTAATCATCTACTCGGAGAGGAGGATGTGAAAGAAGATAGTCAAGTTTATTTGCTTAGCGCCGTTTATTTCAAAGGGGAATGGTTGCGTAAGTTTCCACGGGCGCGTACATCGGAATTTTATGTGACCGAAACGGAAAAAAAAGAGTGTTTGATGATGGAACAAGCGGGTAAAGTCTATTATGGCGAGAACAGAGAATTGGATGCTGAGATTTTGAAAATTCCTTACAAAGACGAGAAATTCGCTTGTGTTATAGTGCTACCAAGGAAGATCAACGGTCTTCCTGATTTAGAAGAAAAACTTAAAAAAATGGATTTATCTATTTTGACGTTAATGACCACAGAGCAACATGTTCGTATGGTCTTGCCGAAGTTCAAGGTTGAAACGACTTTCCCATTTAACAATCCGCTGAAGCAGGTATGTTTATAGATATTTTATTTATGTATTTATGGCAATATACACATTCACGCATGGGTCAGTTGCCAAATTAATTTTAAGTAATAAAGGCCATATTCGTTGAAGCTCATACAGCCCGCGACAATACTGTAGGCCACCTGTAAATTTTAAGGAAAATAAGAATTATATTGAAAAATTCGAGTAGGCAACCCGTATTGCAAACGTATAAGGCTGATTGTAGTAGGTTCTGGTACTGACATTACGAAAGTGGTGATTAGCAAAAATATTCGGGGAAAACCACACAACCAAATGCGACAAAAGTATAGGCCACGTCATCAGCTTTACTTTTCTCCTCAACGGGTACAGCGCAAATAAGGATAATATTTTTTTTAATAATATCTTTACATGGTGTATTAAATGTTAGTGTATTAATCTGCTTTCTAGATATCAATATACCTCGTGGAAAACAATTGACTAACACTGAAATGGGTTTAATTCGTACTTAGCGTGACAAAAATTAGTCAGTTGCAAAGATAGCAGCAAATTTGAGCAGAACCCGTCTTGTAATTCATAATTTCTCCAATAAAGGCGAAAATTTACGGAAAAGCACGTAAATCTAAAAGACCCAAAGCGATAACAGAACGTGTACGCCGCACAATTTTAAAGTTTGCGTCAAACTCAGAAATGACTGCTAGACAAGTAGCACAAGCGGCAAGTGCAAACAATCTGCGAAATGATCAACGTCTGCTGAAAGTAATAGCTCACTTAAAACGAAAACAACTGCCGAGAAAACCTCCTTTAACGCATCATCATAAAGAAGCCAGATTAGCATTTGTAACCGCGCGTTTATATTAGCGTAAACGCTAGCTTAAAATCATTTTTACTGATGAGACAAAGTTTAATTTAGATTCACAGGTATAGCAGTAAACTCCACTCACACAAATTAATTAATTCTGCGGAACGCAGCGTTTCGAGAGCACGTGGGCTCCCATTGTCAACCGTGTTACCGACTGAAAGTAAAAACTGTATCACACATGCAAATTATTTTCTACGCAGGCTCTAAAATTTCTAACCATATGACTATTTACAATCTACTAGGTGGCCTCATGCCTTTTACGGGGAAGGATGGACCGAAAGCGAACCGTATCATTTAACAGGGTCTATGGTAATAAATCCATCAAACTCGAGTGTGCAATTGGGGGTGGTTCTCTGTTCAATAAGTTTCCGTTCTTTTTCATATATACCGTTTCGTACGCGTCTAATTCTCTATACGAGTTCACGTTTTTAAGTAGTGTCACATTTTTTAAATCAATCTTATGTCTGGATTTTACCATATGCTCTGCTACGCTTGATAGTTCAGGTTTGTCGAAACGGTAGTGTCTAATATGTTCTTTGAACCTCGTTTCGATACTCCTTTTTGTTTGTCTAATATAAACTTTTTCACAATCATTGCATGCGATTTGGTATATTCCAGACTTTTTTATCATCTCCGGTTTATCTTTGGGATTCCCTAAGAGATTCTTTAAGTTGTTTTTTGACACAAAAGACACGTTCATGTTTAGTTGTCGGAAAATTTTACTTAACCCTTTTACTGTTGGGTGAAAAGGAAGAGTTATAAATTTCTTGTTACCGGTGTTTGTTGATGTCAAAGTCGTGGAATTTCTGATGTGTTGTTTATATTGGACCTTCCTTAAAATACGGTCGACATCCATAGAAGAGAAACCATTGTACCTCGCTACATCTTTGATATACTTTAATTCTTTGTCATACCTGCTCTTGTTTAGCGGAAATCTGACGAGTCTATTGACCAGAAAACTAATCGCGAACATTTTTTGTTGTTCGCAATGGTGCGAATCAAACGTGATGAATCTGTTGGAATTAGTTTCTTTTCTGTAGATGTCTATTTCTAATTTATTATTATTGCGTATGACTAGAGTATCTAGAAACGGAAGGCGATTGTTCACTTCTTCTTCAATAGTAAACTTGATCGTGGTAAATTTTTTCAGTTCTGCTAGAAAATCTTGTACGTTTCCTTTGTTGGTATCAAACACAGCGAAAATATCATCTACGTACCTAAGCCAAATTCTCGGGAAATATTTGGTTTCGTTTTTTCAGGTTTGTTTCCAAATTTGCTCATGAAAAGGTTCGCAATAAAAGGCGATAGAGGATTACCCATCGCCGTGCCTTCCACCTGTTCGAACCATTTTCTGCCTATTTGAAAACAATTTTGTGACATGCATAATTTAGTTAACCTTTTATATTCCGCGGTTTTCACATCATCTACGTTATTTCATTTCAAAAATTCAACCAAATACTCCAGCGTTTCTGGAATTGGTACGCTTGGGAAAAGTGAACAAACGTCGAATGATACAAGGACTTCCCCATCTTTTAATTCAATATTTTCAATTTTATTTACAAAATCTACGGAGTTTCCTACACATAAGTTATCTACTTTATGGGGCAAGTTCTTATATTCATTCACTAGCCATTTAAACAATTTGTATGTTGGAGAATCAATGCCGGATACTATAGGTCTCATGGAATTACCTGGTTTGTGAATTTTTGGAAGACAATACATTTTTGGAATGGTAGGGTTTGAACTTGTTATTTTGAATTTCAGGTTATTATTGATTAAGTTGGGACAGTCCTTAATAGTATCTTTAGTGATTCTAATCATTGACGGTAGGGGGGTTTTCTTTAATTCTCTGTACGGTCCTGACGCTAACATAGTGTTGACGCGATTATAATAATCCGGTTTGTCCAAAATGACTATTTTATTTCCTTTATCTGCTTTAAGATAAAAACAATTTTTATTTCTCAGACTTTTAATAATTCCTAAATTCCTCCTATCTTGGCCGCAATTTTTATCATTTTCTAAATTCCTCGAAATCTGAATTTTGCACGCGTTTCTAACGAAGTCTTTTGTAGAGAATTAGACGCGTACGAAACGGTATATATGAAAAAGAACGGAAACTTATTGAACAGAGAACCACCCCCAATTGCACACTCGAGTTTGATGGATTTATTACCATAGACCCTGTTAAATGATACGGTTCGCTTTCAGTCAATCCTTCCCCGTAAAAGGCATGAGGCCACCGAGTAGGTTGTAAATAGTCATATGTTTTAGAAATTTTAGAGCCTGCGTAGAAAATAATTTGCATGTGTGATACAGTTTTTACTTTCAGTCGGTAACACGGTTGCCAAAGGGAGCCCACGTGCTCTCAAAACGCTGCGTTCCGCATAATTAATTAATTTGTGTGAGTGGAGTTTACTGCTATACCTGTGAATTGTACATCCACACAGTCCTTGCAATCGTCATTTAATTTAGATGGTTCTGACGCCTATCAATGTTATTGCCATGATCGAAGAAAAGAGGAAGTCGTAGGCAGATGGGTGGTCGTAGTGTAATGATATGGGCAGGTATAGGATATAAAGGAAAAACTGACATCAAGTTCTGTAATGGCCAAGTGAATAGCGCTAATCACATAAATCTTATCGTCGATCGAATATCATGACATGCGGAATAGACTACAGGCCGGGACTTTGTATTTTGCTGCTGTCCACCGTATTCAAATTGTAAAAGATTATTTTCGAAGAAAAAAGATCAGTTCTTGAATGGCCGGCTCGTTCGCCTGACGTGAATATGATCGAGAATGCCTGGAGTATAGTACAGCGGCGGAAGACAACTCAATTCAATTGAGGAATTAACAACCAGTATATTAATGGAGTGGGAGCGTATAGAACAAACATATAAAAAAGTTGTTTGACAATTTGCCAAAGAGAATGCTTGAAGTAGTAGAGAAGCGAGGTGGTCCGACGCTCTATTAGAAATTGCTTATAAATAAGTAAATTATTATTATTTTAGATGTTTATAAAGTTTAATTAAAACATGTCCTATACTTTTGACGCACCTTTATTTCGTGAATAACCTCAAATTATCCTTATATTGCGTATTTTTGTCCCAAGTAGTGATAGAGAAATGAGAAAAGATAGTAAAATTTGTTTACTATATATAGAAAAACTATCCAAACTTGATATGCTTAACAAAACAATGAAATTTCTTTAATAAAGGTAGTGACCTATACTTTTGTCGCAGACTTTGACAAACAAACAAAGAATCAAAAAAAACTTTTATTTATAAACAACAAATACTATGCCACTTCTTGGTAGTAAAAATCATGTCCGATAAATTATTACATCAACGAAGCTTTTTCCGGAAGTTGTCCATAGTTCTTCGTATCATTTTCCGTGGAATGGCAGCCACTGGACTGGGTGACTGCCGCCTTGAATGCTTGCAGGATTGTGGAGCGATGTTTGTACATTTGCGCCTTTAATTATCCGTAAACAAAAGATAACAAAGGGGAATGTCCTGCAGAATGTCCTCACATATAGCTTTGCTAGTTTCAAAATCTCTCTCACTTAATTCTTGGGTTGCCATCATTTTGCAAGGGTGTATGTGAAAATCTCTGTGCAGGATTCTTCCTATTCTTCTATCAGACAATCCCAGGGTAGTTGCATGCTGAACGCTTTGTAGGTTGTTGCATGGATGCTCTGACACTCGCCCCATTTTCCAGCTTTGTCGCAATCCGAGGTCGGCCAGGCGATTTTTTCTGCAGTGTAGAATCTGTTGCTCTAAAGTTTGATATCCAACTTGAATAGTTTTTGTATCTGGAATAGAATCATGTTGGGCAAGCCCGGACCGAATGCGAAATGTTCGCTGAGTAGCAATCACAGAATCACTATTACGAATATGCTCCTCCATAACAAACGCATAATGCTCACAGCGCTACGCCATTCCGATTTTTGAAAATAGCACGTATACTGCTATCGGTCGATACCCTCTCCGCAGCCATATCCCCTCCAAAACTCTTAGAGCGTCCTTTCCAAATATGGGAGGTCTTTTTGCCGGACCCTATATTACAAATTTAATACAAAGATGAGTACACTGAAAACCACGAAACTTTGTAGTTACGTCATAGTTGTTTATGACTAGACACCGAATTATATGCACAGAAAAACTGGAATATATGCATCGATTTTTGAGAAAATGTGTATAAACCTGGGGCATATAAGCAAATTTTTGCATAAAATAAATAAGAGCAGAAATTTAAACATTAACTTTATTACACAACATTTTTTTACAACATATTTCTAAACCAATTTATAATTAAATGTTTTTTAAAATTGTGTAAAAAAAAGTTTTGTCTTCAGAATACCAATGTTTCGAAACAGAAAAGCTGCTTTCAACATCCACAGATGTAATTGCTGCATTTCTTAACTTTGCAATACATTCTAAACTAAAATTAAAGTCGAAATCGTTTACTGTTTCACCTTCCAAAATTTTCTTAACTATTTAAAAATTTAAAAACAATTGTAAAGCTTTTAGTAAAATTTAACTTACCAGTTTACTGCAGGCTTGACAAAATATTTTGTGGCCATCCTTTACCACTTCAGGATACGGCTTGATCCATAAAGAAATTTTGTTCGCTATACTCTTTGTTTGTACGCACAGTATTTAAAAACGTAACACAATTACATGCTGTTTCGCTCAAAAATATTCACTGAATGAATAGTTTATTTGGGAATTAATAATAATAAAACATATTTCCCACATCCCTTCTGCTAGGCGAAATTAAGCACTTGCAGTTCTTGGAAAAAAGAGAAACCAATGTAAAAGATTTATCCTTCTCAGAATTGTCCGTTGTCGATCTACACTAGGAATTACTAGGAATTTTTACTAATAGAAAGGATAAGAAAAAGCCTAAATATGCAAAAAATAAAATATATGCACTTTGCATATAATCCGGTCTCTAGTAATCACCTATATTTGATTTTGAGGCAAATATCAAATTTAATTGTATAAATGAACTTACTATTATTGTATGTACATACATCTAATAAATTACTTTACAAACATCCATTTCAATCCTCTCTGACGCAAGTGTTTTAGGCATCAATCTTCACTTGTACGGAGCTGTTGAAGTACTGGGCGAAGAAACAGCGGGTACAGTTCCTTTCTACTGTTTTATGTTGTAGACAGTACCCATCGAAATGCCCACAACATTTGCAACTCTTTACAATTTACAATATAAACTGTGATTTAATACTAACCAACTATAATTTATCTCCTGGACTGCATCAACAGGGCTTTTATTTCGCTTTTCCTTGTCGAAATACATTAGTAACCGACAAACGACCTCTCGTCAACAAGAACTAAATCGACCGGACATGTTAAACTGCAACTTTAAAAAATGTTTTAAGTCTTCGCATGCTTCATCTCTAAATTTACCATAAACTAAACGATTTACTTCACTACAGCTCTGAAAAGAACTTTCAGCAACAGAAATAGTGGAATTAAATAAAAATAAACGTTGAAAACTAAGAAAGCCCGAATAAAAAGTAAAAAGCAAATAAGCGGTATTATCGGTTGAAATTATTAGGGTTGCATGCACTGTAGTAAACATTTTCAAAATTCTTATCTACGCATTACTCGACCGTATTCTATCTCACTTCAACTAGTTTATTGATACTGAATGAAATATGGACGTATGTATATCTTCAGTAGCTGCGACTACTATATAATTCTATCTCGCTTGTGTATACGTATGCTTTTTGATATAGCGCTTGTGTCCACTTTATCGATGAAACGATGATGTAACTACAAGCTTTCGTGGCTTCATGTGTAGTAACTATCACAACGTAGCATTTTTTTTTGTTTTATACGAGATGTATTTCTATTTTTAACGCATAACACTTCCCGTTAAATAAAATCCTCCTTTAAAGAACTTCCATTTCTGAACATATATTTTCAATATCCTGTTCTGTTTTTGCCTTCTTTTAATTTTTATACCGTCTGTTTCAAATCTTCATGACTACGTACATGTGCAATTTTCCAACTTTCTGCGATCGCTCAAGATCATTTTATTTACTATCGAGTGATTATTCGCTATGTTACTTACAACGCTTTCAGTACGTCATAAACGCGAATCGAATTTCATTTGAACCATATATTTGCTAATTTTAATTAAAGAGATATTCACGAAAGACGAAATTCATATTAATCATACAAAAAGCTCAAAGATATCTTTGTTTATATTACAGTTGGGTCTTAGCGAAATATTTTCAAATAGTGCCAACTTCTCGAAGATGGTCGAAAATGAAGACCTAAAAGTGGACAAGGTTATCCAGAAAGCTGTAATTAACTTCAACGAAGATGGAACTGAAGCAACCGCAGCAAATGGTATCTATTTTTATTACGTTTATATGTACTTTGAACGATTTTCTACGCTTTATGCCAGCGATTCTCGATCTGCTTAGCTCCGCGACCCCCCAAATACTAAATATAAATAAAATTAATATTTCGCAACTTCTTCTCATACGGACTAATTTACAAATTCGAACTTGTTGTGTACGTGTTCTTTGTAATTTGGTCTCGTTCTATAATACTTGCTGTAAAAGCATGTTTGAACAGGCATGAGTCGTGCTGTCGCCAGTATAAAAGAAATGTTTGCGATTGCATAACTTCAGCTAAGTTTCGAATGCACATGCGTATGGTGCTTTTATTTTAGAGTGCGATCTACTGTAAAACTAAATTGTCTTTTTTTTAAATTTCTTTGCGAAATTGATAAATTCGTGAAAATAGAAAGTGAGAAATCTACATCTCTTCGTAAAAGTACAAGATTGTACAATGACAGTTACACTACCGTCCATAGAAGTTTGGCCGAGCAATAAAAATTCCAAAAATCAAGAAATAGCTATCAAAATCTAATGAGAAATTTTATTTTTTCCTATTGATTAACAAAATTCTTAAACGTTCTTTTCTTTTTTTAAAAAAATCAACCCTTTGCCGTGATTACCGCTCGAACAACTCGCAGCATCCTTTCAATTAATCTTTTGAGGTTTTTGCCTGGAATGTTGATTCATTCTTGTGGAAGGATATTCCAAAACTGCTCCTTGGATGTAGGACTGACATTTCAAACTGTTCTGTAAAGTTCATCCCACAGTAATTCAATAGGGTTCAGATCTGGACTCTGTGGTTGTCATGTCATAACTTGTAAAATATCTGTTTGATTTTGCTCATTGAGATATTGTTGCATATCCTGGCTGTAAATACAATCTTTAAAGAAGGAGCTCAATTCGTTAGACGATGTCCATCTGAACGGTTTGGTGACAGTGTCGTACTAAGAACGATGAAACACACTCTGTATATCAGTCGAAGGTCCTGGACCACTGTATTTTTGCCAAGACACCATGAATCAATATCGCGTGTGTAAGCGCATATTGGAGGACGTCTTGATGCCATATATCAATGATTTAGATCCGAATTCCTTACACATTCATACACCATAAAGCACCATGCCACATGGCTAATCCCATCCAGAGTTTTTTGGAAACGGAGGCTCTGCCACGACGTAGCAATGGTTGACGAGCTGCCACACTACCGTATGAATTTCCTTCGGCCAGCCGCGTTTGAATTCGCTCGCTATTTCTGATATTGTTTTTCCACGATTTAGACGATCGTCCGCTAGCGTGGTTATTCGTGAGGTACCTAGACGGTCACGGTCCTCTAAGTCGCCTGTTTCTTGATATCAGCGAATGGTAGACGCGACTAGATTTAATTTCTCACCGGTTTGCTTACTAGCAAAACCTTCTTTATGTAAAGTTATTATTCTGGATCCTTTAACAATACCTCTTGATTTACCACGAGGCATTTCGAACAGAGTTGTTCACTTACTATACCGCTGATCACAATAATATTAAAACTGAACTATTGAATAAAACGTTAGAGCCCGACAGGGACGAATCCCAAGAGAGAGGGGGATACAATAAAATCTTTACTTGCTTGGTACCATCGATACAACTTATCTAGTAAATAAATTAAAATGATCTGCTTAATTACTTCTTTTCTTCATAATATTTTCATTATTTGAGTTCCAGATGTATTTAAGATAGATGTTTATTAAGATTATCATCGTTGAATGCAATAAAGCTTTTAAGTTAAAGTATTGTAAAACTTTCTTCCTTGGTCAAACTTCTGTGGGCGATAGTGTATCTCAATTATGGCTTCATCTCATTGGATGGCATCGAAAGCTACAGTGCGTTGTTTGCTATAAAGTTTTCCTTGACGAAAGCGTGAAGCCATCAAAATAAGTTCGGCATTTGGAAATTAAACATCCGGCTCATAAAAACAAACCATTGGAATTTTCCGAAAAAAATTCGTACCTTGACAAATCAACAAACTTCTATTTATAAGCCAAGCTATACCGATAAAAGTGTACTTGAAGCATCTTACCTCGTAACGAGTAACTAAATCAATAAGTGAGTCCAATCAAAGAAAATTTGTTGTTTTGCAAAACAGTACTGAGTCATGTAACAGGACAATGCCCTTTTGTTCTTTTTTATGAAGTTGCTAGAAAGAACACTAACATAGATTGGACGAAATTTATTGCAATATGTAGTAATAGAGCAGACGATAACAGGAAAGAACAGAGGATTAATGAAAATATTTAAAGATCATCCGATACCAAGGGCGGAGTGGACACTTTGTTTGCTTCACAGACATGCTCTTGTCACTAAAAATATGCCCGGAAATCTCAACCAAATTCTTTGTGAAGCTGTAAACAACAATAAAAAAATCTCTTCTTTCATATAGAAGTTAGGTGGCTGTCCCGTGGGAAACTGTTAATCCAGGTATTGGAAGTACGAGATGAATTGATAATATTTTTCCAGAATAAACAAACGCCATTCTCATTGTTTTTATAGAATAATAAATGTATGTTGTTGTTAGCTTACATAGCTGATGCATTTTTGCATTTAAACGATTTGAATGTGAATTTACAAAGACGTGATAAAAACATGTTATTAATGACAAAGACAAGAAGTTTGATGCCTGGGTTATTCGCCTTCGAGGCAAAAATGTCGATCTGTTCCCACTCATTTCAGATTATATTGAGAAAAATTTGAGTGAACGAGATACTATCATTAACCACAGTTTGAATTGCATGATGATGCATTTACGTGAGCTCAAACCTCGGCTGCAGAGTATTTCCCAGAAGATAAAAATGATTTCCTGAAGGTGCTGAATCCGTTTAGTGAAAACGTTATTGCCGCTGCTAAATTACCAGTTGAGATTCATGGCCAGCTCATCGAAATGTCTGACAAAACATTACGATTAGGGAAAGTCATTAAATAAGTCACAAACTGCTGTAGGAAAGCTGAAAATAGCAGTGAGCTATTTCCCTATTTGTCACTAAGTGTCAGGACAATCCAGTTTTATAATTCTCAAGTGACAGTTGCCGTGCGTGCATGCAGGCAGTGTTAAAATGGCGACCGTGCTGGAAGAGTGCACTGTGGAAGAGCAGCGTGCTGTTGTGCGTTTTTTTTTTTTTGGGCAAAAAGACTTCCTGCAAAAGATATCCAAGCTATCGTTTTCGCGATGTAAAAGCTTCTCTCTTGTCGGTTCATCCTGAATGCCAATTATTAAAATGATTTTGATCAATTCTTGCAATTTATTTCACATTGTTGGGTTTCATTCTTTAATCGAGTAACAAATTGCCCAATTGTTTCACCTACTTGCCCAATGTAACCTTTATACCTTTCGTATGTTATACTCTTTCGGAAAAAATAATTATCAAACATCTTCATTAGAATTTCTATTTTATTCACTCCATCCTCTTCAAACTCAAAACTAGTCAACATTTTGATAACACCTTCTCCCATACTATGTAGCAGTTGTACGCACTTTATTTTTTCTGGTTTGCTATTTAATTCAACAGGACTGGCATATATTTCAAATTTTTGCTTATATACCTGCCAGTTTTCTGCTATTAGCCGATACAACTATATAACAACCATATCTGATAGATAGATAGTTTATTTAGCTAACAAGCTATACAATAACACAGAACAAATGAATTCAATATACAATCACTTACCGTGCTCAATAATATGTATGTACAAATTCTTTTTAAAGGTACTAATATTATTAGTTTTAATTTCATATGGTAAACCATTATATAACATAAGACCACTTACAAATATGTTTTTAGAAGTCTGGGTTCTATGAAAGGGAGCAATATAAAAGTCGTTATAGTTTCTAGTGTTGTAAGCATGAGTATCTTGGACGGTTTTCAATTTTTCACCAAGGTAATTTGGAAGTAAATTACTTTTCATTTTATGTATAAACACTAGACTTTTAAATAAAATTCTTTGACGAACATTATCATTAAATTAAGTGTGAGTAACATATCTTTAACTGGGATATATCTGTTACATTTTAAAATTATTCTCATGGCTCTATTTTGTATTTTTTTGTATTTGCTGGATTTTATTCTTATTTAAATTAAAAAGTACTGTTGCACAAAATTCTATATGTGGTGCAACTACAGATTTATAAACAAGAATTTTTATATACAGTGATAAATGTTTACAAGTTCTACTCATAAACCCTACTTTTTTTGACATTTTATTCATAATATGTTTTGCATGATCTTTGAATAGCAAATGTCTATCAATGGTAACTCCCAGGTACTTAATGTAATCTACGATTTCTAAATCACGGTTCTCATTTTTTATTCTAATACTAGCTATATCTATATCTATATTATTCAACTTATGCATGCTACCTATAACCTTATATTTTGATTTGAAGATTAATGCTTAGTTTATTTATACATACCCATTGATATAATATTGTAAGTTGATTATTCATAGTCTTCATCATATCGCCCACACTACTACCACTTATGTATAACATAGTATCATCCGCAAACATACATATATTGCAGCCTTCCATTGACAACAATGAATCATTCACATATATGTGAAACAATAAGGGACCTAACACCGTGCCTTGTGGAACACCATTGTTTGTATTCAAACTATTAGATATCCTATTATTATACTTCACTTTTTGAGTTCTATTATTTAAATATGAATCAAACCAGTCCTTAACTATGTCACAAATACCATACATTTCTAATTACATTATTAATAGTTTTCTATCAATAGTTTCAAAAGCCCTACGGAAGTCCAAAAACACAGCTATCACAACATTTCCCTTATCCATTTCTTGCAACCACTTGTGACATATCCACAATAACAGTTTCACATGAATGACCTTTTCTAAATCCTGATTGATTATGATGAATCACATTGTTCGCTCACAAAAATTATATATTTGGTCTTTTACGCACAGTTCCAGAACTTTTTCGTAACTTGGTACAGTATTAATAGGCCTGAATTCCTCACATACTTTCGTCCCTGCCACTTTGGGAATTGTAAGAATATACGATGTTTTCCAGTTTTCCGGAAATGTATCTGTATCGAGTGAAGCATTCACTATGTCAAAGATTCTATTTGCAGACATCTGAGCAGCATCCTTAATATTTGTTAGTCCATCACCAGTTACGTCTCCTGATACCATATACCTGGAAAAGTTTCACACGCAAGATTTACTTTTACTCAAAACTATTTTCTTTTAAATGCTCTATAAACTAATTTACGTAAGTACGAACTATCAATTGAATTCTAGGTTAAAAATATAAAATTTTATAAATAGGATAGTTGGAAAAGGTGAAACCATTATTTTCCAGAAATATTCTTAGAAGCCTCCGTGTCTACAGTTGCATATTTATATTCTTCATATTTTTAGAAAATCGACTTTTAATACGCAATATTATTCACAGAAATTTTGAAATAATATTTACATTCTCTACGGTCTTATGAAGACCCCAGAAATATATATAATTTGTTTTGGTTGAAATTGTATTCGGATGTTCATATTGCTTTAATATTGTAGTACGGTATCAAGAATACCAATGCAAGTACGTTTGTGACTATAAACATGAACTTTTTTTTTCTGAACAGCGGCAACGGTTTTAATGAAATCAGCCGAGTTCTTTAGGGCGCAGTTTATTGCAAATCATCCCTTCATATTTTACGTTACCGCCCAACTAGGACACGAGAGTGACCCTTCTACGCTACTCATTCTATTCATGGGGAAAGTAACTACACCGGAGTATGAATAAGTAAAATGATTTATTTGTATAATAAAAAGATTTTCGTACGTTAAATAATGTTTCATTTCATTAACCTTTTCATGGCTGAAAGCAACAAAAGTGGCTAAGAATTTTCGTGATCACTTAACAAGAAGCAACTAAAATAGCCATAATAATATTTTGGTGAACAACTTTCAATACAGCTCTTACAATCACCACGTCGTCAAGCTGATGTGAGATTTCTCTACAATCTGGTGAACAATAAGATTGATACTCCCTCATTACTTGAAGGAATTCGGTATGCTGTGCCGTAGGAGAATGCCCGTCTGTCTCGGGTCTTCTACTCTCCCTGCGCTAATACCGACGTTTTAATTAAATTACCAATACAAAGAATACCACCGTCAATGAAATTAATACTAATGTTGATATTCATTTTCCCCTGTAGCAAAATTAATAGTCTTGCCCATAATTTTAAGTTTAGTTTGAATTAACTTTTGGTTTATGTTTTATTAGTTTCTTCTTAATTTATATTCATTGTCCTATAATTAGATTCGTCTCTTGGGCAATACAGATATTATTATTAATTTAATAACATTATGTACATTGTCCTATATACACACACAGGGACACAATTATTAGGCACCCCCAATTTTTTCAATTATCTGTAAGATAAACAATGAAATAAAACAAATATTATAAAAGCAAATATTTATTACTAAAAACTAGAAATTCAATATTTGGTTGCTCTAACGAACATCTCTCCAACCCCTGTCGACATCATACATCCCCGTATCATGACACTACCGCCACCATGTTTGATGGTTGGCACCACACAATCGCCATGGTATTCTTCGCCAGGCTTCCGACGCACTAGCACGGCACCAGGTGTACCAAAAATCTGTAATAAAAACTCTCGATTATTTTTTTAACACAATTCATTTAAATTTCTATAAAATAGTTACCTTATACTGAATATAAAACGATTAATTATATTTACCTCTATAGTACACTCATTTGTCCAAATCACATTCGCCCAGTCCTTCTCTGTCCACGATTTGTGTTTATGAGCTAATGCTAATCGTTTATTTTTATTTATGTCCGACAGCCACGGTTTCTTGCTCGCTTTTCTCGATGATAGACCGACTCCTCTAAGACGTCTACTTACTATTCTAGACGATAAATTAACGTTGAGTTGCCGATTTAACGCGCCAGCCAAATCTGTTGCCATTTGACGTCGATTTTGTAGAGAGTGTCGTTGTAACCACCGGTCCTCCGTTTCTGTCGTTTTACGTTATGGACCTCTTCCCGGTCTTGATTTAGTATCCTCTGTTTCTTGGTAACGCTTTAGAGTTGTTTGTACGGCGCACCGTGAACATTTTACTTTTTTACTAATCATCACCTGGGATAATCCCTCGGCATGTAGTGTAATAATTTGCGCACGTTGAAACTCGGAAAGTTCTTTAGATTTCGGCATTTTCAGTTACATACACATAAACTAATCACGAATAAATATTTTTATTTGCCAATAACAAACCCACATATAATTTAAAATAAAAATACTGATGGTCCCCGATCACTTTACCAAACTATACTAAGTGTAAAACACAATTAGTTCCGCAAATACAGCAATAAATGGATTAAGCACGGTATTTCTCCCACCAACCCTTCTATTTATACTACGGGTATTTCTAAGAAGCAGCAGGTAACGACTATTTATCGGTTAATACCGCTATATTAAAACATCTAAAGGTGCCTCATATTCATGTGCCTGGTGCATTACATGTACACTTTTCATGTGTAACTTTAAAAAGAAAATTGTCAATGTATTACAGATATAGTAGGCAACCAGTTATACGCTAGTACTTGTAGCTTATTATCTTTGAAGTAGTTACTCTGGGAAAAACAATGTTTTATATAAAATATTTCCTTAATAATTTATTCTGGGTTGTCCATACGTCAATCTCAAATTAAATACATTTTATTGAAAAGTAGATAATTTATTTCAATCATGAATAGATGCAATAAAGATGTGCGAAAACTATTCTCAATATTTTCAATAAATTCAAAGCAGATAGTTGTCTTCCAAGTTCCCAAAGAAAATAATAAAACCAACCACATTTTAACAGAATACATAAAACCGTGTATCCTATGTGACGCAAAGAAAAGGTTTGTGGGATGGCTTCTAGATGTAGCCGAACATTTGTATCATACAGCTCTGTGTACAAAACTTTGAAGGAATTTAATTATAAACAATAAAAAGTATCAACCCAAAAGAGCTTTTCGAAGAAGATAAGTAAAAAGAACAAATTTGAATATTTAATTTAATTTAATTTTAATAATTATCTAAAACAGTCGCTAGTCTAGTTAATAATTTTGAATTTATACATAAACAAACGACTATATTTGTTTTACTTACACACGCAATTTTATGATTTTGTAGATCTGCTATGGTTCTTCAAGTTCCAGATATACGCTGATTGTGTGCTTCAGGCTTTTCCGAAACATATAGAATAGAATTCTCTTTGATCGTAAATTATCGGCGAAAACGATAGTTTTAGAGATTATAGAATTTTTTGAATATCGTGTAATACAAAAATTTAAAAATTAATACTTGTCCAGTCAGAACCTTTCAAAGTATTACAATAAGTAATGCTCATTAAATACTATTTGTTTTCTATAAAAACTTCTATTTATGCATACCAAAAGCAAGATGTATCTTTCTTGCTAGAAAATTTGATAAAATGACGTTGGTGACATTGTTACACGGTAACAGCGTGGACCAATGAAAACACGCCAACTATAACAAACTTAACCATTCCCCATGAGCGGTTTTTTAAACGTCAACGTGTTCTGGATGTGCGGTATTTGCACTTAATATTACAAAACTTTAAGAACATTTTACACGCAAAGTGACGAGTACAGAAACGAATTTATCGAGTGGTTCCTAACATAACTTATACTTTAGAACTTCTATTATAACCCTACTTTGGTGCTCTTAATGGAAATGGATTTATCGTCGTATTTGCTGCTGTTCCTTAGCTGTATTTTTGTAGTACAGGCTCTGAAAGCAGGTGAATGCGAAGGTAAGATTTGATACTAAAAATATAAAAGTATGTATAATGATTAATGTTGCGCATTTGTTTTCAGTATGCATAAAAACATTAGATAAATTTCGTGCGACCCTATCAGAAGATGAAAAACAAGATCCGAAGAAAATAGAAGCGCAATTTAAGGAGTATTGTAAAGGTGTAAGAAATAAAGAGAATAGATTCTGTTATTATCTAGGTGGATTAGAAGAGAGCGCAACAGGTATATTGGGTGAAATGTCGAAACCGATATCCTGGTCGATGCCTTCTGATAAAATATGTGAGAAATTAAAAAAGAAAGATGCTCAAATTTGTGAATTGAGGTACGATGTGGAAATCGATTTGAAGACTGTGGACTTAAAGAAATTAAAAGTGCGAGACCTAAAGAAGATTATTAACGATTGGGGTGAAGATTGCCAGGGCTGTATAGAAAAAACTGATTTTATACAAAGAATAGAAGAACTGAAGAAAGTGCATACAGAACTTTAAGCATTTGTTTTTTAAATACATTCTAGTGTCTTTCAACAGTTCAAAATCTCAGGCCTCTCTCGTTTTTTGCTCTGTTGAAAGAGAAACTAAATCTTCTCGGGCATTTATTTTTCATCATCCGATACTTTTCTCATATGTAATACTAGTGAATTACTCTATTATTTTGTCATCATAGAATGTGTGATTTATTTAAATGTATTATTTATGTATAGTTTGTATGATATATTGTGACTGAATAAAAAGGAAATGTTTATATATTTGTTATTACGGTGTATAAACTGAAATGTTTGATATAGTTAAGATATTAAAGGATTGTTTCAATAATGTTTGTCAGATTTCAAAATTCTCAGTGATAGAAAATATTCATGGTACTGTTGAAGTATCTTGTATTTGTTAGAAAAATTGAGTGAATAAAAACAATACCTGCTTCGGTAGACACTTTCAAAGTAAGTATTTCACATACATTTGTTTGATTTATGTAATATATGTAAAAGGGAAACCTCTAACTGGAACCATTAAAACCCTGGGAAAAATTCAAGTTATAAAAAATTTGAGGTACAATTGTTTTTGTTAGACATAGTATGGTTTGGAAGATAGATATGCCAGTGAATGATTTTGAATGACAAAGATAGGTGCACATAAGAAAAATGAATTTCGCTCCAAGTAATAGCTTTTATTTGCATGTGCCAATTGTTTGGCAGAGTTTAGAATTTCCTGCACTGTTAGAGATCTTAACCATCTTCGTATGGTTACGCTACCGAATTACAGAATCCATTTTGTGATATTATTTTCAAGCATACAGGATGTTTCGATAGCAAGTAGTGTGTTAGAGATCCATCTTTATTTGGCTAGTTAATGAAAGATGTTATAGACAAAATCATAAAAAAATGATTTCTAGTTCTGCACGACCAATATTTTGTTGTATCCATATTTTTTCATGATACTTGTACTAATCTCTAATATCGATATTTCTATGTATACTCCATACATATGGAGACGACTATAAAAAGTATAGAAATACAAGGAAATATTAACATCAATATCTTAACATCTTGTATTATACTATACTCGCGCAGTTATCATAAATATCAAGGTCGACTCTAAAAGCAAGCTGTTCTTTGTCATTGTAATTACTCACCGATGTCCAGAAATAATTCGAAATTCGTCTTACTGACTAAGTGCGCAACCTTCAAAGTGAAATCGAATGACACACACTATCATCCCTGTATACGGGTACGACTACAAAAAGTATGAAAATATACAGAAATATTAATACCAATATTTTAACCCCGTATTATAAAATTTCAATTGCATTTTGATAGGTTTATAGCGCAGTTTACACAAACGATACCCTAATATAGTACACTTCAAAACCAATTTGGATTTTATGACATCTTCCTTATTTTATATTTTACGATTGCTGGAACTGTAATTAGATTCCGATAAGTTGTAGGAAAGAATTTTTTGCAATGTAAGATAAAACGGTTCCAAGGAATAAATTATAAAAATACCTAAGAATGTATGCATGTATTTTGAATAAAGCGTTAATTAAAAATTTGTTGTCGTGGGTGCAAGATCGTAGTTAGAAATACCGAAAGGACAAGAAATATCAATTGAAAAACGTTCACCTAGTGTAAGATTACGTGGTGAAGAGTATTCAATAGTACAAATTGTTAAAAAAGTGAAGGTATCAAAAAACGGAGTATTTATTATTATATTTTTATTAGAATACAGGAAACAGGTTCACTTCGCAATAGAAAACGGTCAAGGCGAAAGGGAGAGAGACGCTAAGGATCAGTTTATTATAGTATCTTCGAAACTAAATAGGTTTCTTAACGCTCCAGAAATCCCTCAACAACTCAAGAAGAACGCCAATATCTCACAGAACAGTTAAGTGGGGACTTCTCGTATCAGGGCTAAGGGAAAGGATAGCTGTAAAAAAGCCATTGCTGAAAGAACAAAATAGAAAGAAGAGACTAGAATGGGACATTCAACACAAGGATTAGACTCCTAAGCAATGGTATAAAGTATTATGGACAGATGAATCCAAATTCCAAAAATTTGATTCAGGTCGTCGATAATTTGCAAGGCGACAGACTGGAGAAAGGATGAGTGACCAATGTGTGGGTCTTACTGTGAAACATGGTGGAGATGCAGCTGTAGACGATTTGATAAAAGTAAATGCCATCTTGCGTAAGGAGAGTTATCGGAGAATCTTATAGGAAAATTGTGTGCCAAGTGAGAAAGAATTATGTGGTCAAAATTTTATCTTTCAAGAAGATAACAATTGTATTTATCTCGTTTACGTAGAACTTATTTAATGTCACTCGAGGTAGAAGGTAAGTTGATACGGATGGTCTGGTCACCTCAATTTACAGGTCTGTCGCCAATAAGACGTGTGGAAGGGTTTGGACCGAAAACTTCGAAAAAAATGGAGGCAGCAGAGGACGAGATCTGTGGCAGAAGCTCCAGGTAGCATAAATTGAAATTACAGGTGATTATCTGGAATCTCTGATTACAAGAATATATATAGAATAATTATTGTTAATGGTTTTTAGGATGTCTAATAATTAGAGTTGTAGTAGTCGTAACGGTTGTCGGGTTCTGCTGTATCACTACGTTTTTGTAAACTGCGGTTCGCATTTTCAAAGATACTGACTTCGTGCACGCGCCAGGTCTATTGATTTTGAACGAGGGCCGGAGAGACGCTGCATTTCCTCTTCATCTTGTTTCGTAGATCAGTGACTTTTATTTTATTTGTGGGTCCAGTGTGCGTGTGTATTTCCTATGTTTTCTTTCCTTTTGTCTTGTGTAACGTAATGCCTTTTTCCTCAGCTCTTCGTTTAATTTGTGCAACTCCTTCTTTGTTTATTCGTCGTGTTGGTTGTATTATTCTTCTGACTGTCGTGATGTCATGCGTCTCCATTCTGTCTAATATGTTTTGTGTTCTTCTGTATATTATGGTCTCAAGTGTTTCCATGTTAAGTTCTTGATACAGTGTTGCATTTGTGATGTAACGCGGTGCCCCTGATGCGAACCGCGTTAGTTTGTTGAGTTTTCCCTGTATAGTCTTCTTTTTCACTTCGCTTGCCTGATGCTAAAGTTCACCAGCGTAGGTGGCAATCGGTATTACTATTGCTTTAATGATCTTGACCTTGTTATCTAGTGACACCTAGTGACACAGCGGAACCCGACAACCGTTACGCCTATGTCAAACGGCCGTGAAAGTCTGAGATACTATTTAGAGTTGTTGTTGTTTGGGCATATTATTTCAATCGCTTGTTGAACTTATATATAATCCAACGTTTCGGTACTGTGTATACTGTTGTCTTCAAGGTAGCCCTGAGAAGGGCTGTTACTTGCCAGATTCATCATTCGTTCGATAATTTTGTCTAACGTATTTCTCTTCCCTGTTCTTTTTATTAGGGAAACTGTCTCGTATGGGGATCAAATTCAGTTTGTTTTTCTCGAGAATTTCGTATTCTGCTGGACTCAGCCATTAAGCTAATAGGCTGGACAGAAGTTACAATTTTCTATGCAGAGAGGGTTGCGCAGTAGACCGCTTTAGCGCATGAGCATTTATGCTTTCCGTTAATCCTCCATTCTGCGGAGTTTGTCTGCGTATCTCCTGTCCCCCGTGTCTGTTGCTCCGTCTGTTGCTGGTCTTCGACTAATACTTGATGATAGCGAGCTACACGTTATTGGTGTACTAATGGCGGTCGGTGTAATGGCCACGAATGCTGTTTCCAACATTTTTCTTTTTGACCTAAAGATGACTTATCCATTTCCCCCATCCAAACTAGTCTTTAATGTTCTTTGGTTCTGACTAGTAGGGGTCTGCTGGTTTCTCCTATGGAGTTTCTCCTATTCGCTCAGGCACAAGAATCGGTCTACTACGCAATCTCCTCTGCGCAGAAAATTGTAGCTTAAATATAAGTTTAACGCAGAAACTTCTAACCGACTTATTGGCTTAGTGATCAAGGCCAGTGGAATACGAAATTCGAGAAAATCAAACGGATTCGATCCTCATACTAGACAAAAATAGGGCAGACAAATACGTCAGACAAAATTAACGAACGAATGATAAATCTGGCAAGTAACAGCCTTTTTCAGAGCTACCCTGAAGACGGCAGTAGGCACACTGCCGAAACGTCGGAGTATATGATACTACAAATTAATTCTATATTTCAATTCAAATCAAAGAAAACGTCAATTTTATAATCGTCCCCACACATGTGGACGGTAATGTATACCACACATCGCTATTGTGGGCACCGCCAACTGTGGGTATTAATTGAAATGTTTTGACGTTATTAGTCAACTTTCCGAAGTGACAGGGGATGTAACTCAGACCAAAAGTTTCTTCGTTGGGGTGGGTTTGGGGTTCATTTTATTTATGAAAAATTTACCAAAAGGTCTAAATTCCTGGTAACATGCTAGAACAAACTGTGTTAGACGACATAAAGAAAAGGTTTCGTTCTCGAGCTCTCGAACATAAGAGGTACAAAGAATGGTCGCCAACTATTGGAGCACATCCGCCGAAGGCGTTAAAACCTTTCGGGGAAGTAAAGTCTACCTCATTGTAAGTGTTATTGTATTTATTATTAACAATAAGCAGTGCTCAAGAATGATTAATATAGAAACTGAGAATTGTTAATCATTAGAAACTGACATAATATAAGGATGGCAACATTTTTTAGACCTATCATCCAAATGTTGAATATTACTAAGCATTTCTTAAACGTAGAAAAAGCATAGGCAATAGCTAGATAATAGGTAAGTCAAACGAGGAGGTTGCAATAGCAAATCGAAGCCCAATTCATTCATTCAAAAACAAAACATCAAAAATTGCCAACATTCTCCCTTCTCCTAAGGACCAAGTTCTGACCCTATCCTCTAAAGGTGTTTAGAAAATTCCCCGCCTTTGCGGTTTCGGATACACAGGTGAGATAAGACGTCCAATCGAAACCCGCATTAAAGAGCACAAACGTTATCTTAAATCGGGGCGCGTATCTTCGTCCGCTTTAACCGAGCATCATCTTGAAACGGACCACAATATTCTATTTGAAGAAACTTCAGTCATCGCGAAAAATCCTCATTTCTATGGCAGAAAAAATCAGGAAGGCAATGGACCGCTCAAGCGTAACGCTCCCATCCTATATAAACCCGGTACTCAGTAATACAAGTCAAAAAGTTTTCGCCTCTAGCGTGGTTTATACGTCGAGTTACCATGCCACTTTGGTTCCCTTGTTTTTCTCCTCAAGAAGCCTACTATGTCGAGATCCTGCCTTTCGATTTCTTGCCCTTCTCTTTTCACCTCTTATTTCTTTTCAATTTTTTCACTTTTTTTCCCCTTTCTATTTCTTTGGTTTTCCTCTTAGTCTTATTTCGTTTCTTCTTATACCTTATCATGACTCGGTACAATTCCAGAAACAGTTCCTTTATTACTAATTCATTCATTTTTGCCATCGTAGTAATACTTTTCTAACCATATGACTATTTACAATCTACTAGGTGGCCTCATGCCTTTTACGGGGAAGGATGGACCGAAAGCGAACCGTATCTTTAACAGGGTCTATGGTAATAAATCCATCAAACTTTATTGTTTGTGTTGTTTTTTTCCCTGTTAATTGTTTTCTATGATGAGAACTATAGAATAAAGGCTATGAGAACTTCACAATAATGTAATACAGTTTTAAAACATACGAATCTTTTGTCATTCTTTCATCTATTTTAACTAATTTTCCGATCCTTTCACCTTCAAAGCAACCCCACACCATGATGTTTCCTCGTCCATGTGAAACAATGCATTAGAAACAATCAAACTTAGTGTATATGCATGTAACTTGATATATGATATCAATTTTTTCTGTTTTCCTTAAAGTTTGCAGCGTATGAAAAATGCCTATTTAACAATTAACTTCCTACAGATTTCCCATTATCACCTTCTTTATAATCGGAAAAGAAGTGTGTTTTATAAAGCATCCTTGTTGTCCATTTTATTCTTTGGAAAAGGTACCAAACACTTGAGGAATTTGTGTTCTCACCAATTTTTCATTATCACTAAACAATTACGGTGCTTATTCACAATCAACTATTCACTCAAAATGAAGATGTTTCATAGTTACCTTAACATTTTCAAACGCCAGTCTTAACATGTGCTTTGTTAACAAATTATGTGATCATTTGAATTCACAAA
Source organism: Trypoxylus dichotomus (assembly GCA_023509865.1). NCBI lineage: Eukaryota > Metazoa > Arthropoda > Insecta > Coleoptera > Scarabaeidae > Trypoxylus > Trypoxylus dichotomus. Next base: position 18,662,924 of record CM042082.1, on the reverse strand, counting down.
CTCAGATCCTTACTTGGCATAAATATCGGTGCTGATAAGATTTTCGAGAAGAAATGTTTAGTGAAGGTATAGCACTTTTAGGAAATGTTTTGCTAGCAGGCTTTACAACCATATTACGAACTTTTCAATCCATCTTACGAGCTATTCGATCCATCACCACATCTTTTTTAATCATTTAAATGTGTTTCCGTACAGATGGACTAAACAAATGGATAACACCGCTAAACTGAAAACCTTAGGTTACGGATCCAATTGGCAATTACTGACTAAAGAAAAATCTAGAGAAAAAGAGATGTTGGGTCCGGGACATTATGAGGTACGTGCTGAAATATGTAGGAAGAGCAATATATCAGAAGGGAAGTCATTCACTACTAGTCAAAGATATGATGTCACCGCAAAGGCTAATAATCCACCACCTGGTAAGATATTGTTGTGATAATGTTGATAACATTGTCTAAGAAAATTATCACATTACTTTGATTAGTTTCCTATTAGATTTTAAAATGTATATAATTCTCGCTAGTGGAAAAGCCCCCACTTATGTTTCCTCATCATGACGTGTTTCCTCATTACGAGTACCAGTAGTAATCAAAAAGCAAAGTGTTGGTCTTATTATCGTTTTATATCAATACCGTACAATCGTTTCATAATATCTGGAATACATAGTTTACATCAGTAAACTCGCTAAGAGAAAGCAACGCAAAACAACTTAGTAAAAATGTCAGTTCCATTCAATTGTTATTCTCATTCTAGTAAGATATTACGATAATGGAAACAAAACAATAACCAATAGTTCATGCACTATCACGATAGGATCACTTTCTACCAAACCCGAAAGGTTACTCAAGTTATATTAGTAACGCCAGTTAAGTGTTTTTCTCTGCAGTTGCAACATTTTCTAACTACATATAAAATTCCAGAAGAAGAATACATACTCAGCAAGCAAGGCGAACGAGGTGTTTTAGTTATATTATACCGGTCATGTTAATATGCGCCAATATTTAATCTCTATGCAAAAGTAATATTAGAAAAACATTAGAGCTGGATCCTATTCGCTTGGATGGTGAACCCTAATGTACTGCCGCAAAAATATTACCGTTCATTGCCAATTTTACACTACCTAAATACCTTCTAGCCAATGATGGGTACGTAAACTGACGCTAAATCAGTACGAAACCAGATATCAGCATAACAGCACCATCTATCATAACTTCAAACTAAAACAATTAATCTGTATGACCAATTATATTTGTTCAAAAGCAATAGAGTACTTTGTTCTGTAATGCTTGTTACAAGAACTTGCACCAGTAATGTAGACACATGGAACTGACATGTAAAACTGCTTTAATAAATTAGCTCCTTTTGAAGAATCTAAATTTCAACTTTAGCAATTGTCGGCTCTTTTTCTTGTCCTTTCGAAATTTGTTGTAAATAAGACTTGACTCTTTTATTTAAAATTTTAATCTAACCATCAGCGTAATTTAGTATCATTTACCCATAAGTCCTCCACTGTGCCATGCACCCCAACTCTACCAAATTTTCAAGAATGAAGCTAAATATATATTGGCAACACTCTGACCACTGCTTCTGGCACATTTGTCCTCAAACCCTTCTGGATAAGAATAGGTCGAGTTGACTCTATGGAGGGCTTGTGCACATATATTTGACTGTTCTCATCAATGCTTGTTCTTCTCTGCTCGTCCTTTGTACTATCCATCTTCTACGACAGATCAGCAACGATTTCTTCCTCAATTACCCACTCTTCTTCTTCATCGTTGGTGGTATCCGGCTCATCGTGGCTACCAACCTCTCAAAGATAAAACTAAATATATACATTATCAATATACGAGGGCGACCTGAAATGTTTCCGGAATCGACAAGAAAAACACCCTGTTGGTGTGGCTTTTTATTTTTATTTTTCGATGTAGTCACCTCGAAAATCAATACACTTTTTCAAACAGTGCTACAATCTTTTCAAGGCGTCGGAAAAGTAGGATGTTTCGAGGTTTGCGAAATAGCCGTCTGGCGAGTGGCGATGACCTCCTCATTCAAGGTCAATCTCTTTCCTCCCAGTCAGTTTTTCAGGTTTGGGAATAGAAAAAAGTCGCTGGGAGCTAGGCCCGGTGAATATGGAAGATGATAGACTAATTCGTAGCGCAACTCATTCAATTTAGGTACGACGATGCGGGACAAATGAGCCGGTGCATTGTCGTGGTAAAAAAGCACCTTTTCCGCAACAAACAAGACCGTTTCTCCTCCAATACTGCATCGAATCGGGTCAATAGAGCGCTGTAGTATTGCCCCGTAATTGTCCTTCACTTCTGCAGATAGTCGATGAGGATCACATCTTGGGAATCCCAAAGAATGGTCGCCATGACCTTTTCGGGCGATGGAACGGTCTTTGCTTTCTCCGAAGCGGATTCGCCCGGAGAAGTCCACAGCTTCGACTGTTCCTTGGTCCTCGGTATGTAGTGGTGGATCCAAGTCTCATCCACGGTTACGAAACGCATGAAGAAATCTCTTGCATTGCGTTGAATTCTAGCCAGATACTCCTCCGAAACGGTCACTTGATTTCGTTTTAGTGTGAGCAAACGCGGTACCCGTCGCGCCGAAAGCTTTTTCATACCCAAAATTTCGTGTAGGCCAACACGTTCTTCTGAGATGCCTGTTGTATCTACTATCTCTTTCATCTTCAATCGGCGATCGCCTAACATGACATTATGAATCTTGTCGACCACTTCATCGTTGATAGCGGTTTTAGGACGTCCACTACGTGGTTCGTCATTTGTGCTTGTGCGGCCACGTTTGAACTCCCTCACCCAGAAGCTGATGGTCGAAAATGATAGAGTACATCCGCGAAGTATTTTCAATCTCCGCGGCCGTTTTGCCAGCCTTCCAGAAATGTTTTATCACTGCACGAAATTCAATTTTATCCATTTTTGCGAAAACATTTGACTTCCTACACAAAATACACTCTTAAACAACAACTAGTGACAGCAGGTGTCTGATATTTTGACAGTTGCCATAGAAAAGGTTACACTTGTCGACCAATGAATTCACTTCAACGTCTGTGCGCCATCTCTTGCCGATTCCGGAATATATATATATATATATATATGAAGGCTCCAATGTAATTGGTTATATACATATATATATATATATAGATATATTATCAACCAATTACATTGGAGCCTTCATTCAGTTTCAATTAAATTGCCCATCGATCTTTACTCATTGTTTTAGGTGCTTATTTTCATAACATACTCGAACGCTCCTTTGTACTGAAAAAGCATTTTGGTAATAAATCGATTATGGGTGAATGTTACCGTTGGAAGCAGCCAAGGATGTTAACCAACACCATACCTCCAAATCGTTATAATCCTCGATATTCAAGTGTCGATGGACTTCTAAGAAAAGTTGGGTCAACTAGAGGTCCATGTAATCTCTTTACCGGGCCAAGAGACGAAACCACTATAAAAAACCATTTTGGCGTTGGCAAGCCTGAAGGTTCCGATAAACTGTTCTTACCGCAGAGTGACCTAGACTTTCTTTTGAAGCATCCTTCAAAAAAATAGTAAGTGTTTGCGTTAGCTATTGATATCCGTTGAAATCCATGCATAAATGTAATTTTTTTTAGTTTTGGGATTGTCTACAGACGTCGCAAATTTGATCAACTGAAACTCTATCTGTCTGTCTACCAACAGAAAGATGTGTCATGTAAGATTTTAAAGGAGACATCTCCAGGACCATGCACGTACAATGTCACTACACATACGTAAGTGAATTGCAATACTAAATCCGATTCACACAGGCAGAATTCTATATGGTGTTTTGATAGCATCACGGCATAAACTTAACCGGCTTAACCTGTTGTCCATGAATGCATGATTGCCTGTGTTTAGCGTTGCCCTCCCCCTCTCCGCTTTATAGCTACAGAGACAACAAAACAAAAACTAAAACTTTAAAATATTTAAGTAATTTCACAGCCAAATTCATATATCCCGCTTAAGTAACACTTATCCTCACCTCATTGGATACCCATCTGTTACTCGCCGAAGGAAAACTAATTCTCATCTTAAATTTGGAATTTACAAAGCTGAGTATTCGTCTTGCTAAGTTGGCGAACAGTCATGAAGCCGCCGAAGTACTATGTCAACAACAAAATAACGTATGCATGACGTCGCATTGTTATTATGTTACAAAAGTGGCGAAAAGTGTGTCGTTTTCAATTACTGACCTATTGCGTTACGTTTTTGAGAAATGTTTATACAACTATATTTATGATGAAGTTAGACCCTGGATTACAAGTAGCCAGCACGGTTTCGTTGCTCAGTGATCTACAGTAACTAATCTTATTACAGTTATTCAATATTTGTCTGTATATACTGACTTGGCAAAAGCCTTTGATCGAATCGATCACACTCTTCTTATTAATAAATTGGAAAATATCAGGTTTGCCTCTTCGCTTTTCCTTGATTGATTTGTGGCTTGCGTAGCTTTGATTCTGATTACTTTACGTCAGCCTTTGGGGTTCCTCTAGAGAATAACTTGGGTTTACTTTTGTTTCTTAAAATTATTAAATGATTTGTGTGATCTATTGTGCTGTCCAAAGTTATTATACGCAGATTGTAGTTATTTGCAAAGGCAACTGTGTATCAACAACAAGCCAACAGTTAATGTGAATAAATGCAAAATTGTCATTTACTCCGATAAGATAATTCCAATTATCTACACTTATCAATTGGCTGGATCTCCTTTACCCAGAGACAACTCTATGAGATATGAGAGACGGGTGTCCTCTTCGATCCGAAATTCACATTTGCAGAACATATATCTAATATTTGTGCATCGGTGCTGAGTATGTTGGGTTTCATCATACGTGTTGCACGGCCTTTCACTTCCTTAACAGCCATTCTTCAGCTTTATTTTGCTTTTGTTCGGTCTAGATGGGACTATGCGTCCTCGGTTTGGTCATCTATATACGTCTGTCAGGTATATTTTCTGGAACAGATTTAAAGAAGTTCTTTAAAGTTCTTATATTTTAAAAAAATTAATACCTACCCGATATAAAGATTTAGTCACAATACCCTACTGGAGATGTCTAATATTGATTCCTTAGAACTACGCAGAAAACAAGCGAATGCAATTTCTTATTTAGTTTATTTAACAATTGCCTTAATGTCTCTGAATTGTTGAGTCAAATTAATTTTATTGTTTCTCGTCTGGGATCCAGCCAAACAAATGTATTTTATTGTCAGGCACCTAGAATAAGCATTGCCATACAGACAGTAGAGCCGGCAGTTGTTCGTAACGTCGCACAATTGTTGTGAACGCATTGCCATTTAGTAATTATGGATCGTTGGACTGGTGCGGAACGTGCAGTAGCTGTGAGAGCGTTTTATAAAAATGGTGATAGTGCGATTGCCGCGCAGAGAATATTTCGACAGCATTACCAGCTTGGACGTCATGAACGTGTCGCATCTGCGCATGCGATTACAACGTGGGTGCGTAATTTTGAAGAAACAGGATCTGTCTTGAAAAAGAAAGCTCCAGTTAGCATTCGAACGGTACGTACCCCAGAGAACATTGAGGCTGTTAGAGTTGCAATCGAGCGAAGTCCTCGTCGCTCCGTTCGACAGCATGCGTCTACGCTAGGGATTAAGCGACGAAACTTACAAAGAATACTGCACGAATTATATTTCCATCCCTATAAGTTGCAGATTGTGCAACAATTATATGAACGAGACCCAACGTCACGTATGGAGTTTAGTAGGCAGATATTGGCTAAAATTAACGAGGACGCGAATTTCGTTGGTAACATATGGATATCAGACGAAGCCCGTTTCCACCTGAATGGTTTCGTAAACAAACAGAATTTTCGTTATTGGGTCCAGGACAATCCTTGTGAGTTACACCAGCGACCAGTACATAGCGACAAGGTCACAATATGGTGTGCTGTATCATGTCATGGTGTTTTTTTGCACGTGAGAATGGTAGTGCAGCGACAGTAACATCCGCTCGATATGTTGAAATGCTTCAAACATTCTTTACACCGAGACTGTACGAGCTTAATCTTAACATTGAAAACATGTGGTTTCAGCAGGACGGAGCCACGTCACACACTGCTCGACATTCGATGCCAGTAGTTCGTTAATTATTTGGAAGACGCATTATTTCACGTAACGGTGACATTGAATGGCCTGCGAGATCCCCTGATCTTAGTGTGTGCGACTTCTTCCTGTGGGAGTATCTTAAAGGCAAGGTGTACCGTACACGACCTGCAACAATCCATGAACTGAAGGAGAACATTCAACAAGAAATCACTGCCATTCCCCAAGATGTGCTACACCGCGCATTCCAGAGTTTTCATAACAGGCTGTTAGAATCTGAACGCCGAATGGGAGGACATCTTTCCGATGTCATCTTTAAAAAGTAAAGAGACACTTTTGGACATTTTGATTGTAAAAACATAAATAACATGTTGCATACATGCACTTTCGTTAATAAATTACTAGGTTTATGAATTTATTCGTGGAAATGACGTTATTTCAAAATTTCCCGTTCCCCTGCGCCACCCTGTACTTAGCAGAAATTCTTTTTTTGTTCTTTCCTCTTTTTTTAACAACTAGCGAATATTTTTTTACAATAACAAAAGCAAGGGCTGTATGGTTGTATAATTCACAGGTATAGCAGTAACTCCACTCCACACAAATTAATTAATTGTTCGGAACGCAGCGTTTCGAGAGCACGTGGACTCCCATTATCAACCTTGCTGCCGACTGAATATAAAAACTGTATCATACATGCAAATTATTTTCTACTCAGGCTCTAAAATTTTATAAAACATACGACTATTTATAATCTATTGGGTGGTCTCGTCTCGGGTATGTGTGTATTTTCAGGAAAGGGTGGAACGAAAACGAACTGTATCTTTAACAGGCCCTTATGGTAATAAATCAATCAGATTCGAGTGTGCAATTGGGGGTGGTTCCCTGTTCAATAAGTTTCTGCTCTTTTTCGTAAATATCGTTTGGTACGCGTCTAATTCTCTACCCGAGTTTTTCCTAAAAATACACACATACACGAGACGAGACCACTCAATAGATTGTAAATGGCCATATGTTTTACAAACTCTAGAGCCTGCGTATCTACATTCAGTCGGTAACACGGTTGACAATGGAAGTCCATGTGTTCTCGAAACGCTACGCTTCGAATAATTAATTAATTTGTGTGGAGTTTACTGCTATACGTGTGAATTTTTTTTTCAGTTACATTAAAGCACATTAGGTGTGGATGTGGATAGTTATAGCGTGTTGTAATTTAATACTCTCTATGTATATTGTAATTTCATTAGCCTTTCTTTTTTTGGTTAATTTTATGTTTCTCTTAGGTAACTGGTTTTACATGTGTACATTTATTTTATTATATTCGCCTTGTAATTGGATATTTATTTTATCTGTTGGGCAATAAAGTACTATTATTATAGGTTTTATATCACCACCATTGCTATAACTCTAACCATGCAATTCTTTAAAATTGCAATTAATTTCTTTAATCTTACCAATTGAATAGTTTGTTAAATCCATCCAGTACGGTTAAACTCGTACTGGATGATACTGTAATGCTAGTAAAACCTAATTTGCATTTAAATTTTTGTTCTATCTACAGCTGCGAGTAAATGTTACAGGCAGGGTAACTTTTTTAGCGTTACGATAAGACAAGAATCTAAAAACTAAAAAAAAAACACACAATTCAGTTTATAAGTTTCTTTTATTAAATAAATCAGTATTTAAAGCTGCCTCCTCTAGCCTTTATTACAGCTTTAATTCTTTTAGGTATAGTAGCTACCAGTTTGTAACATGTTTCTGGGGAAATAGACACCCATTCCATCAACACTCTTTGCTTTAGGGCTTCTTTGGAGGCATGGTTGTATTTACGAACCCTGTCCTTCAATATATGCCATAAATTTTCAATAGGGCAGAGGTCAGGCGATTGTGGTAGCCAGTCCAAAATCTTCAGTTGGTTTTCAGTAAACCATTTCATTACAGGTCGAGCCTTATGGCAAGGGACATTGTCTTGCTGAAAGTAATACTCCTATGAGTACATATCATAAAATCTGACAATTGATGGTTCGAGAACCTCTTCCAACATCCCGATGTAGCGTGCCCCATTCATGCGGCCCTCGCACACATGGACATGCCCTAGACCTTGTGCAGACATACACCTCCAAATTATAATGCTTCAACTGCCGTGTTTAACAGTAGGTAAAATACACTCTGGGAAAAATGCTTCGTCGGAGCTCCTCCGAACATAACTTGCTCCGCAAACGCTGTGCACCTGCACAGAATAAACGAAGGACGTTAACTTTTTGAATATTTCTATTTTGGTGAGAAAAGTTTTGGTGAGTTCAATTATGTACATTGCAAGGATTATGATATCTTTTTAAGCACTTACGTCTACATTAGATTTATCGGACCAAAGTACTTTGGCCCAGTCATCTAGAGTCCAATGTCGGTACTTCTTTGCCCACGTAAAGCGTTGCTTGCGGTGTAGCTCGGTCAGCAAAGGCTTGTGTCGCGGTTTCCGGGCACGTAAATTCGCCACAGTTAACCTTCTTCTTACCGTATGCACAGAGATTGGTGCGTCTCGAGCGCGGAGCTCTGCAGAAATCGCGAACGCGGATTTGTGCCTATCCTGGAGCGCGATACGCTCTATCAATCATTCTTCTCGCACAGTCGTTACACGTTTTCTACCGCTCTTGGGTAGATTATAATACTCTCCAGTACTTTAGTAGCGGCTAATTGTGTTTTGCACCGCACAACGCGAATATTGTCTTAGCAATTTTTATTTGTGACAATCCTTGTTTGTGCAATACAATTATCTGGCCTCGTAAAGCCTCAGATATTTGGGGCCTTTTTGGCATATTGTGTATACACAAACTTACACTCTAAATGAACTTTTAAAACCAACAAACGACGTTTCTTTCTCTACGCACAATACATTGCTCAACCTAAAAATTTTAATTTCTTATATATTCGTAATTTATATGTTCTAGGAATTTCTACTTTAGATAACGACCAGGTATAGATCGGCAGTACCCTTGTTCTAAGAAGCGCTACCTGCTGCGCGAAACATATGTTTGATTAGGGTGCCTATAACATTTACTCGCAGCTGTATTTCCGTTCAAGAATTAAATCAAGAAAACTGAAAATCTGTGGGTATTTCACCCACTCAGAGAAAATTTCAGCACAAACAAAAAATTATTATTTTCAAATCTCAACATACTCTACTTACCTACCAGCTTTCATTAAGATCTGAATTTGATACTCGGGAACCTTTTCTTGTTAGGTAACCAAATATACCACAATCCGCACAGAAGCACGGGGTTAGAAATTTCTAAATTATTTCTTATCTTCCTATCCACAGTTGTTGACTGCTCCTAGAATGGTGTCCTTCCAAGAGCATACGTTACTTTTTTATTTTAAATAACATCGTTACACTATGTTTCAGAATTAAACCCGGACAACCTGCGAAAGTACCGTTCAACACTACGGCCAGTAAAACTGCCCCTATAGTATACCGCAGTCCGGGACCGGGAACGTACTTCAAAGAGGACAAAGAACCAGAGATATCGCCGAAACGTCGCGGCCAAGACAAAACACTGACTAAAGTACATAGACTGCCCAAACGTGTAGCTCCTGTGAAGGTAAGTAAAAGGAAACAAATTTAATTTAACATATTGCATTCACTATATTTCATGTGATAGGTTCGTAGCGTAATATTAGCGCTGCCAAATCATGTCGGCAAGCCAGTGTCCGGACACGCGTGTGTGTGTATACCATACAGTTTATTCGCGCCATCGCGACAGCTATAAAAGAATTTAATAGTCAAAATGCGCATCACATAAATATAAAGAAAGTGACGAAAAGGTGTGTAGTGACTTTCTTTCTGATCTAATAAATTTTCTGATGTACAAAGTGTCCCAAAAGCGCCTTTCAAAATAAAAAGAGAATAATAAAATACAGGCTTTCGGAATTTATTTCTTAAAATTGTGTCTTTTAAATGTGTTCCGTTATTTTGCTAGCACTCTTTTAAACGTGAGGCAAAATTTTCGAGAACTCCTCGGTACATACTTTCCATGGTAGCCGCTATTTCTCTTGGAATATTGTCTTTTACTTCATTCAGAGAGTGAGGAGTGATACTGTATACCTTTGATTTAAAGTAGCCCATTACGAAAAAATCCATTGGTGTCAAGTCGAGGGCTACGCGGCGGCTAGTATATGTCGCCGCCTCATGGATATGAATTTTACAAGCAACTAGCAAGGACATGTTAAACGTGTCGCTCTATCTTGTTAGAATCAAGTGCCTACCCAGTAGATACAATTCCAAGTGGAAGTTGAATGGAAGTTATTAAATCCGATTTAGCTGATAAAAAACTGTGGCTGTATTTAGGCAGGACTACAACCTCTAATTTGTTCTCAATGTTGTAGTACGAACACTAACTTTTCAATCATTCTCATTGTTACTAGCAAGTAAAATATTAGGAAAATGTACTATAGCAAAGCAGTTTTGAGGGTAGTGTTAAATACATTGGCAAAATTTCAATCATTACTGTACGACGTGTATTATCCATACATATTGTAATGTTCTAAACGATGGCTTATTTAGAAAATTTAAATAGTTTAACACAAAAATAAATAATAACGATAATAAACTACGAACTATTAATAAACATTTTCAGCCTTATTCATAGTCAGAAAGTAAGTAGGGTGTTAGTACGCTATTAATTAGTAGCCACTAAGACTGTTACGTTCTCGTGGTTTGAAGAACAACGCCGCTGTAGCCTGCTCGTAATTTCCTAAATTACTTGACCAATACTTACTTGTAGAGTATGTTCGCTTATTTACTAGAGGAGAGGTTGTACAGTGAAACTCAATGCGCATGCGCAAAAAAATATATTTAAAAATGAAATGGTTACACGGTTTCCACTCTTGCCTATGTACATGTACGATGTACGTAAGATATATAGATTTGCAATAATTGCAGTTATTCGAGCTCTCTTATACATGTAATGTACATTAGCATTTGTATATGTATTTTCATTGGTAGCAACATAAAGTAATGCCTCAGCATGTACGTTGCAACGCTATGTCTTAATTCTGTTTAAAAGGTTAAACTCTTATATGCTTCCGCTGAAGCTTTGTCAGAGGCATGTACTAATGCCTCTATCTGTTTGCATGCACCACTACCTTTTTATAGGGGAGCCAACCCTATTTATTTCTTAAATTTATAAGCGCACCTTGGTGCTATGCTTATTTATATGTCCCTTTCCGGGAGCCTAATATACTTTCCTTGTTTTAAATTTGCCTAAGGGACTTGGCCCTGTATTATTGGCATGTATTTGTACTTGACCAAATACGTTTGTTATATTCACATTTATAGGGAACCCACCCTATCTCTTAGAGCTTGAACGCCTTGTTGAGGGCGACAGTAGCGATAATAGCCGATCTCAATTCAAAAGTAATATCACAGCTACCCAGTCGGTCTCGTTTGAAATATTACGCTATGTGCAATCTTTAGCTATGTACTACTTCGCCCCAAAGAAGGGAAAAATCCAGTAACCAGCAAATGTGCGAACTGCGCACCGACAAGTAAAACGGAGCGATGATGCCGACATTACATAAGAAAACTGGCCCGTGACACTCGTCCGCTACGACGAGCAACTAAATGAAAAATTTCTAAGTCCCGATACGACAAGGACCGAACAAACGTACAAAGACAACGGGCGCTGCGGCCGCAACGACCGTCAGCAAGAAGCGGAGTGATCGTACTTGTAGAGGAAGGAGGTCTATACATGCGCGCCGACAATCTCACCAAAATAATTTCCGACACAAACTTAACTGAAGACTAAAAATATGTATAGACGACAATGGACACAGTAGCCTCGACGTACGATGATAGAAAATCGAGAATTTATACTTATTAAAAAATCTATACATGTGGTCCGACGACGTTACCAAATGACTCCCGCCAGAAATAAATGTATAGACAACGTCCTCGACGATTCCCGCCAAAACTAGAAAAACTTAGAAATCTCTAATAATCTTACGACGACGTTACTGTACACGTTACGACGAGGCACGAAAGGTGACCGAGAGTGCACGATCGCTAATACCTCGACTGTCGCGCGGGAGACAACTGCCTATGCTTGTGTACCTTAAATTTCAAGAAAACTCCCATTACATATCCGACGACGTTGCAGTGAATGATTTCTAATTAGGCAGTTTTAGCTAGCGTAATGCGAATGGCTGACTTGCATACATATACAATGCGTAATGTACATACATATTAAAATAAAATTGGATATAAGAGAGCAAAATAAATAAATATAAGAATGAAAATAAATAAATATAAAAATGAAAATAAAATAATATTCTAAATGAAAATAATAATGCAAAGAAGATAAAATACATAATAGTAAAAAACTTACAAAACACAAAAAACAATGTTAAGTCCTTAACATACCGGCCCCCTTGAAGGGACCATCTTCAACATGCACTACGAAAAGTGTTTTTTAATGTCTTTAGTCTATTTTGGAGGGAAATTGGTGCACAGGGTGAGAACAACAATCGCGCACTAGCACAACACTGCACATTTCAGTCTCTTCTTCGGTGTGGTGATTTGGAGAAGGCTGTCTTCTGTCGCTGCTAGAGAGAGGCAGCACACACAGCTTTGCAGCGGGTCGCTGCATTATCCCACGGGGAGTTTGCACGCTGGCAGCGCGTACAATACCATCTTTGCCTGGAAACACTTCCAGTACTCGTCCCATTAACCAATTGCACGGGATGCTGGAGTCCTCACGTACAAGGACTAAGGTGCCGGGAGCGATACCCAATCCCTGATTTGCTTGCCATTTATTCCTTCGTTGAAGTTGGCTTAGGTACTCGTTCTGCCATCGTTTCCAAAAATGTTCACGTAGGGATTGGACATATTGCCATCTGGATAGGGTGTTTGGCTTTAGATGTGACAGATTTGGTTCAGGGATAGTTGCAGTAGGACCTCCAGTTAGGAAATGCGAGGGAGTTAAGAATGATAAATCGTTTGGATCATTAGAAATTGGCGTAATAGGTCGAGAGTTTAAAATACCTTCTATTTGTACAAGAAGGGTACTCATTTCTTCGTAATTTAATGATGCGTTTCCGATTATTTTAGTCAGGTGTGTCTTAACAGATTTTACGGCTGCTTCCCAGAGACCCCCAAAATGGGGAGATCTAGGGGGTATGAAGTGCCATCTTATGCCATTGTGGGCCATATAAGCCTTCACTTGTTCGGGCTGAGTTTGTGTTTGCAATTGCTTGAGCAATTTCTTTAGTTCTGTGTTGGCTCCAATGAATTGAGTGCCGTTATCAGAGTAAATATTTGAGATACTTCCTCTTCTAGCCACAAAACGTTTTAGGGCAGCTAGGAAAGCTTCTGTGGATAAGTTACCCACTAGTTCTACGTGTACTGCTTTAGTAGCAAAGCATACAAAAACTGCACCGTAGGCTTTTATAAGATTGTGCTTCCGCTTCATGCTATCACGAATATGTACAGGACCAAAGTAATCTACTCCAATATTCTCGAAAGCCTTGCCTGGTGTTAATCTATGCTGAGGTAGATCGCCCATTAAATAGTCTGTGCATATAGGTTTTGCTTTAATGCACGTTACGCAATATCTAATTACTGATTTTACAGAGTTTTTCAAAGATAATGGCCAATATTTCATCCGTACAGCAGCTATCGTAGACTGAGTACCTGCGTGCAATTGCTTGATATGTTCGTGCTGAATAATTAACTTAGTGAAGTGATGTTTAGCCGGAAGAAGTATTTGATGTTTTTGGTCATACGGAATATTGGAATGCTTGAGGCGACCGCCAACCCTCATTATTCCGTGGTTATCCATAAAAGGATTTAAACAGAGCAGATTGCTTTTAGAATCTATTTTCTGGCTATTTTGAAGTTGCGTGTATTCTTTACGGAATGTTTGCACCTGCACTCTCTTTGTAAGGACCATTATTGCTTGATTTAATTCTTGGGGTGTTAAATACTGTAACTCACAATCAGTAGTATTTTTTCGAATACGGGCTCTTATATTGTTTGTGAACCTCAAACAGTACGCTACCACTCTTATCAATTTGTTTAAATCGGAATATTTTTCAAATATACTCATTAGGCTGTTGGTTTGAACTAAATTCGTAAGTACAACAAGCTTACATTCTGGCAAGTTTTCTGTCAGCGCAAATTCAGAGTCAGGCCAGTTGCTCGTCGAACACTGCAAAAACTTAGGGCCATGCCACCACAACTTCGTGTGCATCAGTGTTGAGGAAGTAGTTCCCCTTGATAGTAAGTCGGCAGGATTCTCTTTGGTACCGATATGATGCCAATCCGCAATGTTTGTGAGCTCCTGTATTTGCCACGAAGGTCTTGAAAGTTTTAGGCGATTTCAGCCAAGACAATACTATTGACGAATCAGTCCAATAGCAAGTTTTGCGGAATTGTAAAGATAAGTATCGTGTTAATCGTTGCATCAATCGTGCCAACAGCAATGCTCCGGATAATTCCAAGCGGGGAAGAGTCATTGTCTTAATTGGAGCAATTCTGGATTTTGCACATAACAGATTGCAAGAGATATCGCCAAATTTGTTTAGTGCTCTTACGTAGACACAAGCGCCGTAAGCCTTTTCACTTGCATCGCTGAAACCGTGAAGTTCAAAATGCTCTGGTTGCTGCATTGGAAATACGTGTCTAGGAATGGTTATATTATTAGATCTTTCATTTCTTCCACGTACGACAGCCATGTAGTCTCAATACTGAGAGGTAAAGATTCGTCCCAGTTTATCTCCAATTTCCATATATCCTGCATTAAGATCTTGGCTCTGACAGTGAATGGAGATAACAAGCCTAACGGGTCGAAGACTTTGGATATATGGGATAATATTTGTCTCTTTGTAATGTTTTTACATTCGAGAACATCCGACAAGGCATATTGTAACGTGTCCATGGTAGCATTCCATTGAAGGCCAAGAGTACTAATGTTATCGCTTTTGTCGAGATCTAATATTGTATTTCCACAACATGTTTCCGGTATATTTTGTAGTAATTCCGGCTTGTTTGAGGCCCATTTTCGCAATTCAATTTTCCTTGAGACAGGATTTCTGTAACTTCGGCTATGATTTTGTTGGCTTGATCAATTATTTGAGCTCCGGTTAATAGATCGTCGACATAAAAATCTCTTAATATAATTTCAGCGCCAAATGGTTGCGCATCTTGTTTTGCCATTGCCAATTGCTGTAATACTTTCATAGCCAAATAGGAAGCAGAGACAGTGCCGTATGTTACGGTAGTTAACTCGAAGATTTCAACGTCACTCTTATCAGACATTCGCCATAGTATGCGCTGAAAAGGCATGCACTGCTCATTTATGCGAACCTGCCTGTACATTTTGGCTACATCAGCCGTTATAACGTATGCATATAGTCTGAATCTGCAGACTATATCGAATAAATCTTGCTGTAATTTAGGCCCAACCATTAGAGTATCGTTCAGAGAAACGCCAGATGAAGTTTTCGCAGACCCATCGAAAACAACCCTTAGTCTTGTAGTTATACTATTCTCTTTAACTATCGCATGATGGGGCAAGTAAAAGTGTGGTTCGGTAGAATAATTGTATAGTTTTGCCTTCCGCATATGTCCCAGCTCCAAATATTCTTTTATAAATTCTCCATATTCTTGTTTAAGCGGAGGATTTTTGTTTAACCTTTTCTCTAGAGAATAAAATCGCTTCAAAGCTTGGTCATAAGAAGCACCGAGAGAATTTACATTCTCTTTAAAAGGTAATGATACCACAAACCGTCCACTAGTATCTCTTTGTGCTGTGGCATGAAAGTGTTGTTCGCAGCGGTTCTCTTCCGCGGAGAATATATGTCGCTCTGGTATCGTTTCTATTTCCCAAAACTTACTGATATTGCGATTCAGCTCCGACATTGTACTAATATGGCAGGTTGTTAAATTTGACGATCGTGGCGTCGGTATTTTACCAGAAACAATCCAGCCCAATAAAGTTTTCTGCAAACAAGGCCCATTTGGAGTAGGATTTATTTGGCCAACACAAAGTAGTTTGTAAAATAATTCTACGCCAATTAGCATGTCTATATCGGCGGAAGTATTAAACTGCGGGTCCGCAAGTTTAATATTATTCGGTATCTTAACGTTTCTTCGTGATACGGAAACAAGAGGCAAACGATCGGTAATCTTATTTAATACGAGGCAATTTAGCTTTGTTTGGAATCCAGTACATCTTGATTTAATGGATACGTCTACTGCTCGTGTAATCTGTGTTTTCGTAGGTGTGATGCCTGCTAATGCTACATTAGCGGGTGTTTGCCTAAAGCCAAGACTATCAGCCATTCGTTTAGTTATTAGATTGGATTGGGATCCGCAATCCAATAATACTCGACATCTTCGAGAGTGTCCTCTGCGATCCAGAATATTCACAACGGCTGTTGATAGCAATACGTGGCACTTAGTATTACAACTATGACTTGTAACAGAAGTGGAGCATTCCGGCTGTGGAGAGCCAGGTCGGCTGCGTTGAGCTTCATCGTTTCTTCCGCCAATGTGTAAGACGGAATGATGCCTCCTGCCACATATTCTACAGCTATAGTTTGACGGACACTTGTTATCTTTGTGCCTGGCTTTCAAGCAATTAAAACATAGCTGTTTCGATTTGGCCTCTTCGAAACGTTTCCTTGGTACTAGTGCGAGGAATTTCTCGCATTGGTGTATCATGTGTTTGCCTTTGCAAAATAAGCATGTAGCGACATATGTTTTATGTGTATTCGACGGTGGCTTTTTCGTTGCCACATTGATGGTTGCTTTCTGAGAATGCGTGCCGGCTGATTTAGCGATAGCCTCTAGTGTTTGACATTTCTGCGTTAGAAAACTGACCATCTCCTTAAATGTCGGTATTTCTGTTGTCTGTATCCTTGTCTCCCAGTCTTTTAGCGTTTGTGCATCTAGTTTTTTGGCGACGATAACGATAAGTAGATCATCCCAATGTTCTGTGGGTCGTTTCAAAGCAGTTAAAGCCCTAGTATGCTTTAAAATGCCATCCAAGATTCGACGTAGCATGCTCACATTCTCTTTTGTCGCAGAAGGGAGATCAAGGATAACGGTTATGTGCTTCTGCATAATAACTCGTTTATTGCAATATCTGTCTTGTAACATTTGCCAGGCGTTTTCGTAGTTATCTGCAGACGTCTCTAGCGAATGCAGGATATTCGCTGCTTCTCCTTTTAAACATGCTTTTAAATAGTGCAGCTTCTGTACCGCTGGTACACTACTGTTGCTGTGTATAAGAGAGCTGAATATATCGTAAAACGGTAGCCAATCTTCGTAATTACCCGAAAATTTTGGCAAGTCTATTCTCGGCAGCTTTATTATATCGGGAGTGGAAACCTCAGTTTTCTGTTGATTCAAATTGCCGCTTACAGTCAGAGCTTTTCTAAAGCGAGTTTCAAAGTCGAAGTATTTCTCTTCAAATTCTTCGCGTTTGTCTGCGTCTATCTCATTTTCATCTAGTATTTCTATTTTGCCTTGAATTCTGTCGAATTCATCGTACAAGTAAGTAAACTTTTCATAGCGAACTTGTAATTGGTCAAGCTGTGTAGTAGCATCGTGTTTGTCTAAAAACTTGCCTGCTCTTGTAAGCGAGCTCTTAATTTGCCTTCTGTGCGCTTTCAACGAAGATAGATCGTCCATTTTGTTAGACGGGAAATTTAATTTCTATCGAGACAAGGCTAACATCCGGCTCGAAGGACCAATGTTACGTTCTCCTGGTTTGAAGAACAACGCCGCTGTAGCCTGCTCGTAATTTCCTAAATTACTTGACCAATACTTACTTGTAGAGTATGTTCGCTTATTTACTAGAGGAGAGGTTGTACAGTGAAACTCAATGCGCATGCGCAAAAAAAATATATTTAAAAATGAAATGGTTACACGGTTTCCACTCTTGCCTATGTACATGTACGATGTACGTAAGATATATAGATTTGCAATAATTGCAGTTATTCGAGCTCTCTTATACATGTAATGTACATTAGCATTTGTATATGTATTTTCATTGGTAGCAACATAAAGTAATGCCTCAGCATGTACGTTGCAACGCTATGTCTTAATTCTGTTTAAAAGGTTAAACTCTTATATGCTTCCGCTGAAGCTTTGTCAGAGAGCATGTACTAATGCCTCTATCTGTTTGCATGCACCACTACTACCTTTTTATAGGAGCCAACCCTATTTATTTCTTAAATTTATAAGCGCACCTCGGTGCTATGCTTATTATATGTCCCTTTCCGGGAGCCTAATATACTTTCCTTGTTTTAAATTTGCCTAAGGGACTTGGCCCTGTATTATTGGCATGTATTTGTACTTGACCAAATACGTTTGTTATATTCACATTTATAGGGGAACCCACCCTATCTCTTAGAGCTTGAACGCCTGGTCGAGGGCGACAGTAGCGATAATAGCCGATCTCAATACAAAAGTAATGTCACAGCTACCCAGGCGTTCTCGTTTGAAATATTACGCTATGTGCAATCTTTAGCTCTGTACTACTGCGCCCCAAAGAAGGGAAAAATCCAGTAACCAGCAAATGTGCGAACTGCGCACCGACAAGTAAAACGGAGCGATGATGCCGACATTACATAAGAAAACTGGCCCGTGACACTCGTCCGCTACGACGAGCAACTAAATGAAAAATTTCTAAGTCCCGATACGACAAGGACCGAACAAACGTACAAAAGACAACGGGCGCTGCGGCCGCAACGACCGTCAGCAAGAAGCGGAGTGATCGTACTTGTAGAGGAAGGAGGTCTATACATGCGCGCCGACAATCTCACCAAAATAATTTCCGACACAAACTTAACTGAAGACTAAAAATATGTATAGACGACAATGGACACAGTAGCCTCGACGTACGATGATAGAAAATCGAGAATTTATACTTATTAAAAAAATCTATACATGTGGTCCGACGACGTTACCAAATGACTCCCGCCAGAAATAAATGTATAGACAACGTCCTCGACGATTCCCGCCAAAACTAGAAAAACTTAGAAATCTCTAATAATCTTACGACGACGTTACTGTACACGTTACGACGAGGCACGAAAGGTGACCGAGAGTGCACGATCGCTAATACCTCGACTGTCGCGCGGGAGACGACTGCCTATGCTTGTGTACCTTAAATTTCAAGAAAACTCCCATTACATATCCGACGACGTTGCAGTGAATGATTTCTAATTAGGCAGTTTTAGCTAGCGTAATGCGAATGGCTGACTTGCATACATATACAATGCGTAATGTACATACATATTAAAATAAAATTGGATATAAGAGAGCAAAATAAATAAATATAAGAATGAAAATAAATAAATATAAAAATGAAAATAAAATAATATTCTAAATGAAAATAATAATGCAAAGAAGATAAAGTACATAATAGTAAAAAACTTACAAAACACAAAAAACAATGTTAAGTCCTTAACAAAGACCCTACAAAGACGGCACTAGTTAATATGATGTTAACAGGTAAAACGATGTGGCAACATAGAAAATGGCATAGAATTCAAACGGATTAGGTTAGAATTGGCTTATTATCGCGCTTTTTTTAAGAAGGAATGTGTTATA
Organism: Trypoxylus dichotomus; assembly: GCA_023509865.1. Taxonomy (NCBI): domain Eukaryota; kingdom Metazoa; phylum Arthropoda; class Insecta; order Coleoptera; family Scarabaeidae; genus Trypoxylus; species Trypoxylus dichotomus. The sequence goes on along the minus strand of CM042082.1, from coordinate 18,643,199 downwards.
GATATAAAATGGAGACCTCTATCAACAACCGTAATTTATAAGAAAAAGATATGTTAATTAAAATAATTTTAATGTTATAAATTATAAGTTAATCGGGTTTTCGTATGATAATATGATAGTAATAACAGTAATCTGTGCTTTTGTATCCTCGCGTAGCTTCCAACGAAGGTAGGTTGGATCAGCATGAAATTCATAAATGAAACCTACGACAAAACATTCAGCACAATCTGGACCTGTAGTGTTGTATTGCATAGCTAAGAACACCTGAGATTATTTGCTATTTATATATAATTTAATATTTACACTAACTTACATCTTTAGCTTCATGTTTTTTGCAATTCTTGGTGCAGGCTGTATGACATCCAATTGTGATTTGGTCCGAAATATGAATATAAAACTAAAGGTAATTGTTTTGATTCACTTTTTACTGTACTACATTGCCGTACAAGCTATAAGTATCCTCGACAAGTTCTTGTGAGGTCAAAATTCCTTAATCAATATTTGAAGATTCATATATTGCTGAGCCTCGACCAGCTTCATTGAAACGTCTTCTATCTTCATTCGCTGATGTCTTTAAACGAGCATAAGTCAGTATAAAATTAAAGTGTTCGAGTATTTGTCATTTCTGAAAGGAAAAACCACGACATGTGTATTCTCTTCAACCAAATTAAGAACTAATTTTACAAAAACCATTTTTTATGCATTTTAAGTCAGTGACAGAATACCTATTTGTTATTGATATGCTACAATATAAGTGTTAGAAGAATATTGATATCAGATAGGCAACATTTTGTATACGTTGTACCATGTATCGTGTTCTTACAAACGTGCTCCCATGCTTTAATTTTACCTTTATTTAATACAATAATCTTCTATTTGTTTTAAATTATCCGGATTCTAAAGAATCTCTAATTAACGTGCCCTTCTCTAAATCATCCGTTTTGGGAGCGTGGTGTTTTCGTCTAAAAATGACTTATAGCTTAATGTTAAGGACTTAACATTGTTTTTTGTGCTTTATCAATTTTTTACTACTATGTATTTTATATTATTTTATCTTGTTTGCAACCGTATGGGTTACCATTATTACCTTATTTTCATTTAGAATATTACTTTATTTTCATTTTTATATTTATTTATTTTGCTCTCTTAGAATATATCCAATTTTATTTTAATATGTATGTACATTACGCATTGTATATGTATGCAAGCCGGCCATTCACATTACGCTAGCTAAAACTGCCTAATTTAAAAATCATTCAGTGCAACGTCGTCGAATAAGTAATGGGAGTTTTCTTAAAATTTAATGTACACAAGCACAGGCAGTCGTCTCCCGCGCGACGGTCGAGGTATTAGCGATCGTGCACTCTCGGTCACCTTTCGTACCTCGTCGTAACGTGTACAGTAACGTCGTCGTATGATTAGTGGAAGTTTCTAATGTTTTATAGTTTTGGTGGGAATCGTCGAGGACGTTGTCGTCTATACATTTATTTCTGGCGAGAGTCATTTGGTAAGGTTGTCGAATCGCATGTATAGATTTCTTTAATAAGTACAAATTCTCGATTTTCTATCATCGTACGTCGAGGCTTCGTTGTCGTCTATACATATTTTTAGTCTTCGGTTAAGTTTGTGTCGGAAATTATTTTGGTGAGATTGTCGGCGCGCATGTATAGACATCTTCTACAAGTACGATCACTCCGCTTCTTGCTGACGGTCGTTGCGGCCGCAGCGCCCGTTGTCTTTTGTACGTTTGTTCGGTCCTTTGTCGTATCGGGACTTTTTTCATTTAGTTGCTCGTCGTAGCGGACGAGTTTCACGGACCATTTTTCTTATGTAATGTCGGCATCATCGCTCCGTTTTACTTGTCGGTGCGCAGTTCGCACATTTGCTGGCTACTGGCTTTTTCCCTTCTTTGGGGCGCAGTAGCAGAGAGCTAAAGATTGCACATAGCGTATTATTTCAAACGAGAACGCCTGGGTAGCTGTGACATTACTTTTGTTTTGAGATCGGCTATTATCGCTACTGTTGCCCTCGACCAGGCGTTCAAGCTCTAAGAGATAGGGTGGGTTCCCCTATAGATGTGAAAATAACGAACGTATTTGGTTCAAGTACAAATACATGCCAATAATACAGGGCCAAGTCCCTTAGGCAAATTTCAAACAAGGAAAATATATTAGGCTCCCGGAAAGGGACATATAAATAAGCATAGCACCGAGGTGCGCTTATAAATTTAAGAAACAAATAGGGTTGGCTCCCCTATAAAAAGATAGTGGTGCATGCAAATAGATAGAGGCATTAGTACATGCCTCTAACAAAGCTTCTGCGGAAGCATATAAGAAACATACATATACACATGCTAATGTACATTACATGTATAAGAGAGCTCGAATAACTGCAATTATTGCAAATCTATATATCTTACGTACATCGTAAATGTACATAGGCAAGAGTGGAAACCGTGTACACATTTTATTTTTATTGAGTTTCACTGTACAACCTTTCCTTTAGTAAATAAGCGAACATACTCTACAAGTAAGTATTGGTCAAGTAATTTAGGAATTTACGAGCAGGCTACAACGGCGCTGTTCTTCAAACCAGGAGAACGTAACAATTCCTGTGATGTTCGTCACTGATTTTTTCCCCTCTTCTTAACAATGTGCTAATGAGGGATTCCTTCTGTTGAGGATGGTGGTGGGATATTGCATGCAGGTATCGGACTGTGTGAATCTTCTTTCGGTACACACTGTAGCCCCGTTTGTTGCTGTCGGTGCGTTCCACTAGGACATCTAAGAATGGTAAGTTGCCGTCGTCTTCGATCTCCATGGTGAAGTTAACGTTAGCATGTTGTCTATTGATGTGTTGCAGGAATTCCTCTGTCGTCTACATAACTGTACCAGCATTTAGGTTTCATCCTGCTGTTTGGATCAGCAAAGCGGAACAGAAATGGGGTATATAACGAGAAGCAAGAAGCTGACAGTATGATCAGCGAAAGGTCAAGTGAAACTGTAAATATGCGACAAAACCCGAAAAATATTTCTACTATAGGAAAAATTACTTTGGACAAAATGAACCCAAGTTCGAAGTGTTTAGACAAAAATGAAAAATTTTGGTGAGGGCGTTTAAACATGAAAAGGAAATAGCTGCTCTTCGGTTCATGGGCTCTCTGCCGTGTAGAAATAACTGGCTTTTCGTGATCTAGGACATACATATGGTCGTAAAGTCTTTGGCGCACAAAAACGGGTAATTTTGAACGCATTGGTATATAGAGTTAAGATGACAACAGATGAAGAATACATCACCTTAAAGCTAAACTTCAATATTTTAAGAATACACTACAATAAAACGATTACAGATTCAAAGACATTACGGATATCATCAACAGACTGCTTAAAAAGCAGGAAAAGCCAAGAACCATTAGTGGAAGCACCTACCTCTCATACACTCAAGGATGCACGGACAAAATTGGAAGAAAACTATGCAAATACGATATCGAAGTAATCTTCAATCTTCCAGAAAAACTATCGACCAAATTATTTTCATTGAAAGATCGTACCTGGCTGCGTGAGACGTCAACCATTACAAACTTTCTACACAGCACAGAACCCTAGAACCGAAGAATAGCAACGATGGTTGTGAAAACCTGAGAAAAAAGATGGTGCGTTGGGATTGCTTTACGTATGACACCAAGAGAGACTACAGCGGTGCTGTTCTTCAAACCAGGAGAACGTAACAGCTTAATACTTCCACCTGTTTTAGTGATTTGTCACTTCCATCAAGTATTTTAGTTAGTAGTTTTTTGAAGAATCGCAAATTCCGCATTCTAATTTTGCGCGCTTTTTATTTTGTAGGTTAGCTTTAAATGGCTTTTAAACATACCCTACAGCGCTACTAAGATTTTCGTAGCCAGCTAAAGTTAATAGGGTTTTAGTAGCTACTAAATGCATCAATGAATACGAATTTTCGTAGTACCATCTTAGTAGAATTTTAGTAGCCACTAAGTCTGACTATGAATAAGGCTATTTGGCGCTAATGAATATTTATCTATACGAAATATTTATCTTCACTCTATATTTGACTCGCGACACATTAAGTATAACGTTTTTAATTATAACTACATTCAGTGAAATTTTTATAGTTCCATATGAACTTTTGAACAGAATATTTGGTTTTCTTAGTATCTTCTGCAAATTATGCATCGCAATTAATACTGAACTACAAAGAAACACAAATGCAAGAGAAAATAACATTAAAAAAATTAATTACACTTTATAGAGAAGGTATTTACAATAACTATAACCTGAAACAGCGAAATTTCTAACATAACATTAATAAATAACATAAATACATAAAAAGAATATAATTCCTTTTAAACTTAGTAGTGTGTTAGATGCTCCATTCAAAATAACTTCAAACATTCGTGTCTTCATGCTGTCTATTAATTTGGTCAATGTTGAAATAGGAATATCACTCCAACACTTCGTTATCGCAGATTTTAGTTATTTGGCGCTATCGTATTGTTTATTATTGGTATGCATCTATCTGGCCAAAATTCCCCAAAAATTTTCAATGAAGTTTAAATAGGGCGAGCGAGTAGGCCATTGTAATAAACTAATTTCCTTTTAATGAAACCGCTCGAATTATGGTTAACTGCATTGGCTTGCTGAAATATCCAGTCTTGCATCGGCAATTGTTCACTAATGTGTATCAGAACCATTTCCAGAAGTTTTATATAAGAATTAGAAGCCATCCACACTATTACACTACCGCCACCAAAATTTCGGCTCGTCGCAACTTCAAGGTTCTTGCGCACATTGCGCCAATAATATTTAAAATCATCAGGCCCATCCAAATGAAATTTCTTCTCGTCAGAAAATATATTCGTTAATTGTTTTGAACGGTGCAATTTGTAATTTAATTCTAAATTGACCAGCGCATATCAACTGGATTCATTTTACGAAAATAGTAAAGTGTAAATACCTACGCGGAAGTAATAATTTTTGTATTGTATTTACAGCTCAGACGGCGGAAACACAGGTCTACTATATCTGCGCGGGCCATACTACGTACTACCAAACCGATTGTGACTCAAGAAGAATCAGATCAGGAACGAGAAGGGGAAGACTACTATAATACAACAGATGGGACCACGATTTCTGTCGATTATCCGGATATAAATGCTACTGTTGTAAATATGACGAGAAATTACAAACGTTATTGTTAAGAAGCTTCGTTTTTATTCTGACCTTACATGTCACTGCACACAAACGGTCACGATGTAAAGTAGATATTGTTGTGGTTAAGACCACAGAGAAACATGTCTTACTTCTTTTATAGATCTATTCTCGACAGTTTCTTCACCAATCTACCTGACCCAATCGTTAACATATTTTTATTGGGAGATATAGATTAGTAGTCTTGGTAAAGAGGGGCAAGTTGCAGTGCCGTGCGGAGAACAAGGTGGAAAGGTGTGGCGCGCGGCACGGAGAATCGAGTATCCGTATCAAAGCACGCTTGTCTGTATTATTCGACTGATTGTTGTGAGTGCTCCCTTGAACGGACACCAACGGGACCAACTGAAGATGTCCGTTCAGGAGGGGTGTCCGCATAAAAAAAATATGTAGTAGATACAACAAAAATCGTGTTTTAACGAAAAATGAATATATTAAAGAAACTGGGATATTTAAATCGTATATATATATAAATGTTTTTAAAATAAATAAGAAACTTCAAACTTAAGAAAAAAAGTTTATTTCCTTTAGATATATACATACAAAGTATAATATATGCATGTACATAGATACATAGATATAGTATGTAATACAAAGCAATGAAAAATTTGTAAAAATTCGCTGTGCAAACAGAAAGCATGGCTGAAGAAATTGTTATGGGTCTTCAAAAAAGCACGTAATTGCACTAATGTTTATTAAAACTTAAGTTGAATTTAACAATGGATAACAATATGATACAAATAATATTGGTATTGACGCGTAGAGCGGGTCGCTTGAGATCTTCTACTTGGTTAGGGCTGAAATGAACTGCCGGTGTCCGCATAAAAGAAATATGTAGCAGATACAACAAAAATCGTGGTTTAACGAAAAATGAGTATATTAAAGAAACTGGGACATTTAAATCGTGTATATATATATATATATATATAAATGTTATTAAAATAAATAAGAAACTTTAAACTTAAGAAAAAAGTTTATTTCCTTCAGATATATACATACAAAGTATAATATATGTACATAGATGTAGTATGTAATACAAAACAATGAAATGAATAGTCACTTTAAGGGCGCAAATATTCGTATATTGTTGTTTGTCTTCCCTTTTTCTTTAAAATGGCGTCTTAAAATCGTATTTCTAATTTAGAAAGAAGCTAAAAAGACTCTGTATCTCCGTGATTTTCGACAAAACTTTTGAGCTGCTTGGCCAGGGTAATAGCTTTACCATAATTTGGGATAGCTTCTGTTGGCACTGGAACCTCATCGACATCAGAATCTTCCGAAAGTTCTTGGATTTGCAATTTCTTGTTCTGAATCTGGATCTTCAACATACAAATCTTCATCTACGTTCAAAAAATCATTAAGGTTTTCATTATCCGTCAATTTCAATAAATTCTTATTTTTGAGGATATCTCTTAGTGTACTAAGAGGCAAATCATTTAGGTCAGATGTATCAGCCTCGGTTAACTGGTCTTCACTTTGCATATTTACATGATTATTGCTTTGCGGAAGCAATTTTGAACTGTCTCTTTGGTTACTTGGTCCCAAGCGGTTTTTGCCAAATAAACTGCATCCAGTGGTGTAATTTTCTTTATTAACTCAAACGTTGTAGCAGCAGTTTCAATGTTTACTGGCAGATTTGAGTGTTAGACTTCGGTAATAAGTTGTAGAATTCTTTATAATACGCTGGTCAAGTGGTTGACAAGCTGATGTACAATTAGGGGGTAAAAATAATATTTTTATATTATTTCTTTCGGATGAGATCCCGCATTGTCTAAAAATAACAAAATATTTCTTTTTTCTTTAGCCATTTTCCAATCTAGGTCTTGCAACCACTCTGTCATAATTTGTCCTGTCATCCAAGCTTTCTTGTTGTATTTCCAAGTTACAGGCAGGTTATTTATATTAATGTTTTTAAAAGCTCTGGGTTTAGCTGCCCTACCAAGGACTAGGAGTTTTTCTTTTTCACCCGCCATATTTGCACAATGCAAAATTGTAAACCTCTCTTTGGGATACTTATCCCCAACACACTTTTCCTTCTTTAATGTGAGCGTTTTGTCGGGTAGAGCCCTAAAATACAGGCCTGTCTCATCGGCATTATAGATGTCTCTCGGTGAATATGCCTTAATCAAAGAAGGACATTTTTTTAAAAATGTAGAATGTCCCAAAGAAGCGGCTATTTGTCTTCCTGTACATTGTATTAGCGGACTTAAAAAAAATAAGTTTCTTGCGTTTTTGTCACAACAAACCTATTGGTAATCTCACTTTTTTTATCTATTTTAGAATTTAATTTGAAAAGAAAATCAACGCATTAATACAAGAAAACCTTATCTAAAAAAATCATATGCACACCTGCACATGGAATCCCCTTATGACGAGCTGCTGTGAACCAGTCATAACACAATTTGTCAATTTTAGTACCATCACCCGTCAAAAAGCTTCTTTTTTCATTCCAATTGCTGTTCGACATCCATTTGTTTAGAAGGATTTCTTTATGTTTAATTATATCTGCAGCTTGTGTTTTCCCAATATTAAAACGCTTGGATAAGTTCCTTACACTTAATTTCTCTTTATTGTAAACTTCAACAGTCTCAATTTTTTATTTAAGTGTGAGAATTTTTCTATTTGGAGCCATTTCTACAACGAATGTGTCGTCCACTGTGTTTTTTCCGCATAGACATCAGACTAATATTGAAAGCAGATTCAATCAAAAACGTACACCCAAAGAATAAGAACAGTAAATCCCCGACCAACTTGGGGAAGTCCCTAATTCACTCCAGGCAGAAATGCACGACATAGGCTGCGTTTGTACCGAAAGATTAAAGTCGGTAAATCTCCGGTTTACTGGGATCCCAGTAAAATTGGCGCGCGGCGCGATTGAGAACTGCAATACTCTCGATATAAAAATAAGATTAGGCGTTTCTTTTTATTTTATTTTTTGTCCGGTTAAGAGAACATTTTCTCGTGTCCGCGTCCCTTCAAGAGAATGTCTGTCCAAGAAAGAGTTAATACAATGGAAATTATATGAGAGCCGGTCGGGACCATGTGAAACTGTCCGTTTAAGGGAGGTGTCCCTGTAAGAGGGGTGTCCGCGAAGGGGAATTTCACTGTACCTAGAAGATTTCATATTTAGCAACGTTTCGGAAACGGCGTATTTCGAATAAGCTAGAGAACGTAATAGCAAGTATGCTGGATTTAGAATCTGAAGGGGATAGAATTAAATGTGTAAAGTGCGACAATTGTTTGACGTGTACCAGCAGGTGGAAGTGCGAACGCCACCTAAAAAGTATAAAACACTGTTCTGCAATCCGTGGCAAAATGTACTAGTGATGAAATGTTAAAAGTGGTATTGAGGGCATTGAACAAATTTCAACTTTTAATGTTTGTGAATGACGGTGCCGCTAACATGCTTTCCTTATGCCGATCTTTTAGAGAAGACAATGGTAGTCTGTTACATGTAACATGTAAAATGCATGTTTTAAACCTTGTGGCGCAATTGATCCCTAAATCTTATCTACTAGTAAATGCTTTAATAGCTCATACGAAGACAGTATTTTTAAAGTCCCCGAAACGTACAAAAAGGTTTCACGAACTGTGTGCCAAAGTGTCTGAACCACCTCAGCCAATTACTACGCGTTGGGGAACATGGTTAAAGGCTGCGCTTTACCACTGCGAACATTTTGATGATGTAAAGAAGGTAGTTTTACAATTCGATCCGAGACGTCGTAGCCACGCCAAAACTACCAAGAAAAGCCAGAAAATGTTTCAAGATAGTCATGTGATTTAGAAAGTATTCGTAAGCAGGAAACGCATTGGTCATTCACTCTTTTTCAAGTCTGCCGCCTCACAAACAATCAACGTTTTGAACCAAAGGTTTGGAATTTGTAGTCATCCGTCTATTATACTTTAAACCAATAAACTTTATATCCATGTGTTGAATGACTGTTAAATGAAATGTGTTTTCAATTTTAAGCGGACTGTATTTCAATGATGTTTAATAAATACTATTTAATAACTAATATTGTATAACTAACAAAAGTAAGTAACCTAAAGTGACTATTCATTTTATTGTTTTGTATTACATACTACATCTATGTACACTACCGTTCAAAAGTTTGGAAACAGCAACGGATTTTACAAAAAGTCACAGATACAGCAAAATGTTATTGTAATGATTAGAGACAGTTAATTAGCATTAATTAACTTAAATAAGTGCAAGACATCTATAGATAGACGTAAAATATAATAAATAAATTAAATTAAATTTTTGCACTTTGCATATAATCCGGTCTCTAGTGGTGATTAATGAATTTATACAACTAACTCTTTTCCCTGGTCGTCGACGAACAAGAACTCTCCGTTGCGTACCAAATAACTTTACAGATAATGTGTAACAATTTTATATTTGTATACAATAATTTACAAAAGGTATTAACGATTGCGCGATATGCCTATCTTGCCACCTTGCTTCCAAACTTATGGAAGGTGGTGTATATGGACGGTACTGCACCCGCATTGCGGCGAGTAGCTACCAGTAAAAAAAATTGAACGATGATCCAGTAAATAATTTGACGTCGGGTCAAACGTCAAAGTGTAGAATTATGTGACTAACTCTACCTAATTTCTTCGCGGAGGGTTGGGTTGGGTATATGCGCGAAACCAAAAAATCGTCGGGCTTACAAAATGTCAGTGCAGAAGAGACGCCACAAATTCTTTGATGATTCAGAGATCTTGGAAACGTTACGGCGTGCGAGATTGAATTACGTGGAGACAAAGGATAAAGCGAAGCTCACCCGGAAGGAGGATATTAAATCTTCGTAAGAAAACTTATTACTGTAGCTCTTGTGTTCTTTAAACTTAGTAAGGTGCACTTTAAAAAAATATCTAGCAAAATGACATGTAGAATCAATGACAGCTTTGTTATCAACGATTTGTCATACATTTAAAAGAATGCCTGGAAAATAACACCAAAGATAAGAACGCTGTAAATAAATCTTTATCATAAGAAAAGCTGTATTTACAGCGTTCTTATCTTTGATGAACGATTTGTCATGTAAAATTAATGGTGTTCAGCAAATTTATTATAATATTTAATGTATATGTAATTTCCATGGGTAAAAAATAATGGACATGTAATTTTCAGACGTAAATTTAATGAACATTGTATTTTCAGAAGGAACAGTAAATAAGCATTTAATTTGACTACCTAAATCTATACTGACGAATATAAATACCTAAGAATAATAAAGGCAAGAGGGAATTTCCGAGTCTATTTTCATAAGCTACAGAACTAGTACTGATAAAGAAATTCGAACTACTTATATTGGGACATGGGACATGACTTGTAAATTTCGGCTGGTTCCTATGATTCACCTGAATTCAATAAACCTACGTCAGTGCTGTCTCCTTCAAGTACTAATTGGAATCCATTTCAATGAAGTTTTTGCGATGCTACAAAAAAACGATATTTATATAACTACAAAAGAGGAATGATTGGGAATATAAGTCTCAACACTGTATCAACACCCATATTCACAAAAATCTTCCGGCTATCTAACAGTAGTATCTAATAAATAAAGGATATTGATGTTTTATTTATCAACATACATTGTTATATTTCACTATCCTTTATCCTTATTAAGGCTGATAAATTTAAAATATTTGCCCCTTAATATAACTTCTTCCAACAGGTTTTCCAGCGTAAGATCTTTCAAACAAATAAATGCTTTCTTAGTTTAGGATGCGTTCCATATTTTAAAAATAGCTGCCATCATGGAATACATGCCTGTAATATATTAATTTAATAATCGGTAACATTCTTAGAGCAAGCGCATATACAATTTCAATGCAAATCAATCATGTGATAAAATATTTAATGTCAATGTAGTTAACTATAAAATTATACCTACCATTTTGCTTAGATTCTGTAGAGTTTTGATATTGAGTTTATAATAAAAGTAAATATATTTCAGCAATGTCACCACTTATTTTCTTTATTAACATAGTGTAAAAGTGGTTCATGACTCAACAAATCATTGAAATCTATACCCATAAGCAAATTAGTCCGATTAATTACTTCAGATAGTCCTATTGGATTGCTATAAAAATTATCAGCACTATCTCAAATTAAGTATACATACACTACCGCTCAAAAGTGTTTAGGCACCCCTGTTTTCATGGATTATTCATATAGTATTATATTTACCAAAAAACATTATAATAACATGAAATACGTATTTAAAATGTAGTTCAGTAAGATAAACACCCATTATATCGCATAAGGTTTACTGCACTTGGTCGGATTACCATAAACTGTTTATTGCGGTGCAATTACAATAACAATCCCTCTGAATTTACTGGGTAAATTTAGATCTGTTAGATTGTAGGTAATAATGTTTAAATTACCTTGCTAGGAGATTGTAGTGAAATCTATAACCTATGGGCAGTTGCAGTGTGGTATTTATTCTATTTACGACGTGAGCAAAATATCGTGTGACAATTTTTTAAAATGCCTCCGCGAAGAGAAATGAGTACGGAAACACGTGCGCTTATAATAGCTTACCATAAAAGTGGCATAAGTAAACGACAAATTGCCAAAAAAATGAAAATACACCACGCTACGGTTGACTATAACGTAAAAAAATATCGGGAAACTGGCAGTTTTCTTAATAAAAGACGGAGTGGAAGGCCAAAAGCGACATCTGCATATGATCGCAGAATAGTGGTTACCAGCAAGTTAAATAGACGCAAAACAGCCCCGGAAATCACCGCAGAATTAAATGTTGGTCGCCATAAACTAGTCGGTGTTTCTACAGTCAAACGTCGCCTAGGAAGCCGGGCTCTATGGACGTATTGCGATGAAAAAGCCATTACTACGCAAACAAAACAAGCAACAGCGAATTAAATGGGCTCGTGAACACCAACACTGGACCATAGAAGAGTGAAACAACGTCCTATGGACGGATGAGTCCAAATTTGAGCTGTTCGGAACCCGAAGACGCATATTCGAAAGAAGATCTGTGGGTGAGCGTGCCAGAGATGAGTGTATTGCTGCTACCGCGAAGCATGGTGGAGGTTCTATCATCATTTGGGGCTGTTTTGCTGGCACTAGTGTAAGGGACATTGTGAAAATTGACGGTATATTAACCCGCGAAATTTTGGAGAACCACGCAATACCTTCCGGAATTCGACTTTTAGGTCAAAATTTTATCTTCCAGCAAGATAATGACACAAAACATTCCTCTAAATTATGTAAAGACTATTTACGCCATTTAGAAGAGGAAGGAACTCTCAAAATTATGGAATGGCCTCCCCAGAGCCCCGACTTGAATCCAATCGAGTTACTACGGGAAGAACTAAATCGGGAAGTACGGAAATCAGCTCCGACATCAGCTACTGACGTGTAGAACAAATTGCAATCGAGTTGGACCTCAATAACACAAGAAAGTCTGGCAAAACTTATTGCGAGGATGCCTCGATTGTGTGCTGCAATTATTTAATCAAGAGGAGGTCACATAGATGAAAGCAAAATTTAAATTAAACGTTTTAATTTTCACATTTATTTAATATATTTTTATTCATGTACGTGTATCTGTACATAAAAAATAAATATTATTAATATTTTTGCTGAGTTTTTATACATTTTTGCTGTCAGTGAGAGTGCCTAAACACTTTTGAGCGGTAGTGTATGTCACTGTAAACACTGTTAACTGTAATATGTTGGATTAAGTAAACAGTGTAATTCCTATTTTGTTATTTTACAAATAACGAACATTCCCGAAGTGTAAGCAATACCTTTATAGTCCTACTTCTTCGGCTATAAACCTAAGTACAATGACTACATACATATATATACCGAAATATATTCCCCAATATTTATCAGCTACAATACTTGAAAATATAATTCTTTGTCACGTATGCAAAATTATCTCAATACAGGTAACTTTAAGGTATTTTTTCTCTCTTGTCTTAAAAATAGACTAAAAACCATAGTAATTTTGCCTGAATATTTTATTAAATGTTAAAAATCCCTTAGAAAACCAGTAAATTAAAATTTATATTACTTATCATTGCAACTTTGGCACGTTGGTGCGAATAATACTACTGGGTGATGATAGTAAAATTGCTATCACTTTTTTATTTCCATGAAAGTAAAATAGCCGACGTTGTAGATTTGAATGAATGCGGTCCTTGCTGGTGTATTTTGTTGTATTTAATTGTGAGATGCGCTGGAAAACTTGACTTTAGTAGTAAAAAAATCGTTGTAAAGTTTATTTCTGTTCCGATTAGTGCTCTTACGTAATAAAAGTCTTAATTCGCTTATTTCTTAGTCCGAGCAGCTGCTTGCATTAACATCAGTAAAATTACTGTTCCACCCGTGTGATCGAACCTACTCTCAACTGAAGTAATTTTTGCTTTCTCTTTTCCTTTGAAACGGTGCACAGTGGTTCAGAATTGTAGAGTTGCCGAAGAAATTTTTAACTTTTGATAGGAAAAATATTTTTCAAGATTTCTTTTGCCCTGAATGTTAACCCTTGATCAAAAAAGAAATCGGGTGTTGATTTGTAAGCGTCTTTTGGAAAGGCACCAAGCAAACAAAGTAAACTTTCTTAGTCGGTATGTGACCATGGATGAATCATGAGTGCACCACTATGATTCCGAGATTAAAGTGCAAAATAGAGAGTGGAAACATCACGGTTCTCCCCGTCCACGCAAACTTAAGGTCGTACCGTCTGCTGGAAAGGTTTTGCTATCTGTATTCTGGGATGCTCAAGGAATCATCCTGACTGACTATTTGCAAAAGTGACAGAGCATTACGGGGACCCACTACTCACCATTGATTTCTAACTTGCGAGACGCTATTAAAGAGAAACGCCGAGAAAAGTTAAGATACGGTGTGTTAGTACCAGGTAATGCTCCCAGCCATACATCTGCTATTGCCATGACCGCTATACATCAAACGGGCTTTGAATTAATAAAGCCGGATTGATCCCTAATGATTACAGGCTGTTCCCCAAATTAAAGAAATCTTACGTAAGGCAAAATTTTCCAGTAATTTTGAAGTGATGCAAGCTGTAGAGAGGTGGTTTGCAGAGGTCAGACAAAAATTTTTCCAGAAGGCTGTTGAAATGTTGGAGCACCTATGGACCAAATGCATTAGTGTAGAGGGAGATTATGCCGAGAAATAAAAAATATGACGCCACTGTAGTTTTACTGTAAGGGGGCTAGGGTTACAGCATAGAGATCCACCCTCGTATATTAAACCTTCAAAAAATATCTTAGCTCATAGCTTTCTTTAGCAATTGTCTGCATTGTTTTTACCGTCGTCGCTGGAGAATTAGTAATATTTTATGCTTTCAGGTGGCAACAGCAAAAGGAGGAATACTTTCAACAACATGGTTGCAAATTATTAGATACAGCCAGAATGATATCTATCCGAAAGTTAGCAAGTAAGAAACGAAACGTAAAGAAAATGACTCCGTTGTACTTTGAGCCTGTATTGAATACTTTGCGAGAAGGTACAATGGCATGCGGAAAATATTTCACTACGTCAAAAAGGACACCTATAACAAGACACGATGGTCCAGCTCCTGGTAAGAATTGCTTTAATTAGTTCACAAGGCCATTTATGACTTTTTATGTGCGGGGGTTGTAGGTAATACACCCCGTGGACCCCCTGCAGGTCGATTATATTTCGATAGTAGTTTCGTATGTGTATAGGTATTCTACATACCTAATCTGTATATGATAGCTCCTGAACTAACGCGAATATGAATTTTTATGTGAGGGGGTTGTAGGTAATACACCCCGTGGACCCCCTGCAAGTCGATTATATTTCGATGGCAGTTTTGTATCTATATAGGTATTGTACATGCCGAATCTGTATATGATAGCTCCTGAAGCTCCGCGAAGATAAATTTTTATGTGAGGGGGTTGTAGATAATACACCCCGTGGATTCTTTGCAAGTCGATTATATTTTGCTGGTAGTTTCGTATGTGTATAAGTAT